>OX387966.1:16516607-17766607 GCA_947578425.1 Eugnorisma glareosa | reverse complement strand
CCCACAGCTAGACAAAGACCCGATGCTTCCAGAGCTTTCCATCCAGAGCTAAAGTGGACAACCGGTCGCAAGTTTTGCCCAGGTCATCCCGCTAACTTCCGCGAGGTCTGCCATGACGACTTCCGTGATCAGTCTGAGTCAGTGATCTGCATTGGTGGATATTTTAGATTAAATAATTATGACTATCTAAAATGAACATGCGGTCTCACCCAATGAGTTTTCAATACTGGTTATTATGACTAGGTACTCCTCGAATTGGTAATTAACGTTGATCATTATGATGCATACGCCTACCACAACGAATAACATTCTCTCGCCCATGTTTCATAACTTGTAGGTATATGTTTGCATACAAACTCGCAGAAATATTGTAAAAACAATACGCTCGGAACGAGTAAAACTTTTCTGCGCACATTGCGAACTGCAAACTGTTTTGCATTTTTATTAGGTAGGTAGTATGTAACGGTTCCATGCGTAACGAATTTGTAAAAACTCCATTGCATAAACAACTCTACATATTACAATACAACGCAGGTTATCAAATGCGCATCGCAGATATTTATGTTCCACAAATTGATAGGACAGGGACACTTAATACTGTGCCCTGCGTGTCCTGTTGTTCGCTCGATAATTCGTAGCTATATATATCGGAGCCGACATCTGCGTTATAATAGTCAAGTCTACCATCATCATATCACCAGCCAGGCCATTTGGTTAAAGAACCAAGAACTTCTTTAACAAAAAATGCATGCCTATGATCATGAATATTTTTTTCAAGTCAGAAGTGAATAGGCTTTCCCCTCCTACCGCATCATCGCTTTACATCAGGTGAGATAGAAATCGGACAAGCCAATATCAAATACTCATCAATAGGCCTTTTCAATCTAACACATCCAACGATATCATAAGAGCCTCCCTACATCCAAGTCATCTATACATAGATACATACGAATAAATAAAATTGAACTGTCCATTTGTTGTGTTTACAACAGCTTTCTACGAGTATATGCGGTATTTACAACTTTTTTTTAAAATTTTTGTTCGTCTATCTTTTTGGTCCGGCTAATCTGCGAAGCGGCTGGACCGAGCTGATGTTGTAAGGAGTAATTTAGGCTACTTAATTTTTTTTAAAGGGTTATGGTTTCTTGCAAAAAATTTAAACCCTTGAAATTTTAACAAAATCCGAATCAAATAAGGAGTCATTATTTTTTTATAATAATTTCACGCGTACAAAGGTCGCGGACAACAGCTAGTCTGTCTATAATATCCTCAACGTATTTACAATATTTCAATAGTTACATGAGTAGGCGTTCCATCTCTTCCTCGTTATGCTAATCACATTCTGAATACGATGACGCGCGTTATTCAGATGTTTGTATCCCACTCAATACACTTCGATGCGAAAGTGATAGCTAAGTGATTCACGTACAACAATCACTGAAGAAAACAAGAATGATATTACATTATTTGTGGAGCGGGTTCCGTGAGTTTTGCGGTTCTATTATTGAAAGAGTAGATAGAGGCTGGGATGCTTTGCGGATTGTTTATGATCAATCTAATTGCAACCAGTAGTAGGTATAGTAATTCTTTTTACTAACCGTAATCGGTTACGTAAGTAAGTAAGGGACTATGGATAGATTTTGGGATGCGAGACAGTAATATGTTCTGACTGGGTCACTTCCCGTGGTCCCGTCATCATCACTAGCTCTGAAAAATATAGGTACCATTCTAGTGGAGTAAATACAGCCTAGGTTAACTTTCCCTTAAGTCAAGCTTACACCTTTTAAGATACACCACCACTAAGTCAAGTACACGCGTGCCTGGGTTCGTGAATTCATCATTAACGAAAGTGAAAACTACCACCAATTTTGGAAAGAACCGCAACTGCATGGTTTTACAAAAGTTCCGATGAAATTGGACTCAAATCGTCACAACCACTGACAATAACACATTGTTCTTGCCCCCGGCGCCTCCCGGAATGCATGTAATTTAAAACCGAGCTCGCTCTCCGACTGGCTTGCAGTTCCTTCCCGGTTTGAGTCATTGACGGCTTTCTTATTATAATGAGCATAAGTGGGTGCTGGGCAGTTTGGCACCACAATAGCGAAGGATGACTTGCTGCAAGATTCAACATACGGACAGTTCTGGGACAGGGAAACGGATTATTTATATTAGAAAACTTTATTGAGATCTATAAGGTTCGAGTAAAGCCTCAGATAAAATTGGGAAGTGTTAAAGAATTTTGGCGTAATTGTGGCATTGAAAAATGATAAAGTACAACTCGTAAATGCGCTCAGTGTTTATCCAAAATGTTTATTATGTGAAAGACAAATGCCGTCCATAAAAACGAAATACGAACTGCGATGTCTCAAATATTTGGCACAATTCGGCCATAACGAGTGACTCATTTAAAGGATCTGGAGAAAATATCTCGATTGCCAATTTTAAAAGGGTTTAATATTTTAATAATCATATACATCGTCTGCAGTTTTTGGTAATAAAAGTTTGAGTGTAGGTACGTTTTGATATTAGCTTGACCCAGATAAGGGCTCATCCAAACGTGCCGGCTGCGACTAATAGCCCGGCGAGACTGGGCGGAGTCGGGCCTTGGCCTAAAACCACAGCCGTTTACTGCTATCCGCTCTTATTGAGATACAATCGGAACAAAAAGAATAGACTTGTAATCGGAAATGCTTTCGCATGAAATATCTGTCCTATGTTTGTTAGTTATTTAAGTGGTAATAAAATTAAGGTAAAAAATATTTTATCTTCTTCTTCTTCTTCTTCGTCGTGTCAATGATTTCTCATTTTTTTACTTCCAACAAAAAGAGTGTGTCTGCCTGTGGCATCGTAACTCCCAAACGTAAGAACCGATATTGAAGTGCCTAGTTTTTTTTTGGCTTAATGTGCTTCGGCAACAGAAATCTGACACATAAACAGCGTTAGTAATCAGTGGCGTGCAGTGGTCCTCCACCGAGGGTAGGCCAGGCATAATGACACAAAAAAAAAAAACGCGCAACATCACAGCGACGCTCTACATATTATGATGACCCTCAAAGAAGTAACATTTATTAATTTATAATATTTTGAAAGAAAAAAACATTGAAAATAATCCTGTAAAAACAAAAGTTATAAATACAAGAACTCACCAAATTATTCAAGGTTCAAACACACGATTTTCTGGCGATGCAAACAGAAGAAAGATTCGGCCACCTCAAATATCTTATACAAGCGAGTGGGTGATAATTACAGAACACGTCACTTGCAAGATATCCGAAGCGGCCTATAAAGGCCCTATTTCATGTGATTCGCATGTATAAATATATTTAATAAGTTAACTACGGGTTTGAAATTAGTGAAAAAATCCACTCATTTATAAATTAAATCTACGCGCCTATCCTTTTTCAAATATGATTTTAAGACCTCGTCATAAAAAGTAGGCTTGCGTCGTAGGTCGACCATTAATTCTTTTTCTATAGAAATTAAAGATAGATTTGTGAGTCGTTGCTGACTTTGTGTGTTTCTTAGATAGGTGTGGATACGTTTTAAGGACGAAAATGAACGTTCTGCCGATGCGCTGCTCGCTGGGATAGTAACAATAAACTTCGCCAAACGTAAAACTTCAGAAAAAACTTTATCTAAATTATTTTTATACAAATTTTGAATGATACTATATATGCTACAATTCGCAAATTCAGGCGATCTATAAATACAGCGCAATTCATTTTTTAATCTATCAAAATTAAAGTTTGCCTGATAAGTATTAGTGAACTCTCTGATTTCCTTTTCAGGGAATTGTTCACTATATTTACTAAAATTCTCACAAGAAAGTAACTCAAAGAATTTCAAATTTTTAATATTAAGATAACGATCTCTTAATTCGCTAAGTACATTATCAATTATTTCGGTAAAAATTCGCCGATAGTGTATTTTTACATCATCGACATTGCGCTTTCTTTTGGGTGGCCCGGTTATGAGAGCAGTTGCATCATAATTGATCTCGAACCTGTCTCTGTAACGAGCTAAAAATGACTCGAATTGTTTTATCTTTTTAACACAATACGCGATGTCACAAGTTTTTTTCTGTATGATGTCGTATAAAATATCAGTTTCAGCAAAAATATCCGCGAATGTTTTTAAAAAAAAATTAAATTCAAATTCTTTCATGTTAAATAAAAATGAAGTGACTTGTGACAGTGTATCACCATCCCAGTGTTGAGTATTTTCATTCATTTCTTCAAACAACTGAAGGAGGAGTGTGGACTCGTTATTAATTATATTTAACGTGCGCGAGTGATATGTCCACCTTGTTTCAGCGACACGAGGCAGCTTTTTCATAACGGCAAAGTCGTTATAATACGCCATTCGTTTCGTACTAGTGTGAAAAAAAACCGCAATTGATTGTATTATACTAAAAAAGCGTTTTGTTTCAGGAACCCGTTCAAAAGATTTCGATAAAACTAAGTTTAATACATGTGCGGAACACCAAACATACATAGCTTGCGGACATTTTTGCCTCACCAAAGCCTGCACGCCGTTAATTTGAGAGGATAAAACTGCTGCCCCGTCATAAGTTTGTGCAATTAATTTAGAATGGCAATCTAAATCTCCTAAAGTTTCCAAAATGATAGAACTTAAGGTGGATGCTCAAGGGTAGCCCGCGAAATTTAAACTTTCTTACGTTTATTGCAATTTGCAGATCAGTGTCAGGTTGTTTGTTGATGAAAATATGAATCGCGCCAGTAACACGTATATAGTTACAGAATTATAATCATTCAAATCATTAATACAACCCTCCAAATTCATATAATCCCAAAGAGTGACTTTTTCATGAAATAGCTATTGAATGGGATTATATAAACTTGGAGGGTTGTATTGATGATTTAAATGATAACAATTCTGTAACTCCATACGTGTTACTGGCGCGATTCATATTTTCATCAACATACAACTTGACACTGACCTGCAAATTGCAATAAACGTAAGAAATTTTAAATATCGCGGGCTTCCCTTGCGCATCCACCTTAAAGCTACAGCGGTCCGATCCGCGCTGACATCTACGTATTTAATAAATCGATCCACTACTTCGGAATCATGAAAATATCTTAAAATCAGAACTAATTGTTCTCGGCCGCTTATGTCAGGTGTTTCATCCACCATGACAGCAACATAATCGGACTGTTTAATTTCGTCTTTAACGTGATCATTCATCACAGATGCAACGCTCGAGATCAAATCATTTTGCGTTCTGTTCGACATGCCCGTGAATGAGGTACTTGCATTTTGTAAGTGGGTTTCTAAAACTCCATCATACTTTGCCAATAAATCTACTGTTTCTAAATAATTACCTCTATTCAGTGATGATAATGATTCATCGTGGCCGCGAAAAGCTAATTCTTGTTTTCCCAGAAAGCATACGACATCAATCAGTCTTTGAAAAATATTTCTATTCCTATCTACTTTAGAATTATGCCTTTCTATATCTAATCTTAACTGGCTATTAATACTAGTGTCAATACGTGATTTACCAAATGTATTTAACTTTAAGCAAGCCTCTAGATGTTTTTCTGATACGTCATGCTTTTTTGCCGAGGAATGAAAATTATGCAAATCAATATATCCCTCACTCCACTTACTGGAAGTATTAAACAAAATGCACGGAAAACAAAATAATTTATTTGTGTGTATACAGCCACACAGCCAGTTATATGTTGCATAATTTTGAGGATTGAAATGACGAGTACGAGATGAATTATCATATTTTTGGATTAATTCTCGTAATTCGGGCACACATCTACCTTTAGACACAACTTGAATCTTATCATTAAACGATAATTGCGCAAACTTACTGCTTTTAACTTCTAACAAACACACATTATCGGCGCAAACTTCACAACAGAACACCATTCTTATGTAAATAAACAAATAATAAACACAACAAACAATATTTACTCTACTGTACGTTTCAAAACGAATTACTTATAACTTAGAAGATATAAAAAAGTAAAACAATCAAGATCGGATGTAAATTGCTTGTCACATGAAACAATATGGCTTCTCTAAGAAAGATGTAATTTCTAATTTGTCGATAAAAAAACACTACCAATTAAAATTGCATCATTGTCATACCCTGTTTTCCTACAAAAGGGATTAGCAAAAATTTGGGCGGATAATACAGTCCAGGGTTGCCGATACTTATTTTCCTAACTCCCCAAAAATCAAAGCGAAATTTCCCAAATATGAGGAGAAAAATAAAAATTATGAAGTTTTTAATTATTTTCATAGGGCTTTTGCTATTCTTTACAATTTATAATGTTTTGGAAGGTTTAAAGTCGACAATACCACCCTGTTTTTTTAATTGTCTCTAGTAATCATTAAGGAAACTATCGTGTCTGTGTGAAGTCTGTTTCTCAAATTGCCCGCAATTCGGGGAATTGTCAAAAAATTAGGAACCCTGGTCTTCAATACTTTTCATTCATTAAATCTTGACTTTACACACAGCCAATCACAACACGCGGTGGCCAGCTACAGTCGCAGTAGTTACGCCCCTAATTTCAACCATGTGTGCCGTTCATACACAAGAAGAATATACCAGTGTGCCTAAATTTATCAATGGGAATTAGGCTGGGCGAGTTCGAGCCTAAGGCGTTCGTACCGAGCTCCGTCGAACTGTGAGATACGTCACTCGGGCGCGACAAGTTGCTATAAGTATTTTAACAGGTGTTTTAACTTTTTTTAATCTTTCGTATTATTTTATTACATACTTAAAATAAATGCATTGGGCGTTGTTGGTAGGGTAGGCTAGGCCTAATTGCCTCTATGGACGGCACGCCACTGTTAGTAATGGCTTCGGCCAGATTGGTGCAGAGTCTCAAAACCAGGAATCCTTTAAAATTTTGTTTTCAAAACCGAAAGTTAAAATTATATTCATTTATGTTATGTTAGTACGAGTATAAAATATAGGTACTCCAGTGCTTATCAGTAAGTAAGAGCAATATGAATCGAATTACAATTAATTGTAGCGATAACACATGCCATAACATAATCGTCAAAGTATATTAAGTTGATAAATATGCCATACATTGTGTGGTTGACTTTTCTTATCAATTTATAGAATTAAGTATTACAGTGTATGACGGACCATACTTGATCTATCTCTTTGATTGTGGCGACGTCTATGTCCAGCTGTGCTCTTTTGGCTGAGATTAGTATGATAACACTTTGACCAACAATCAGATTTTTATGTTACTGTTTTCACATAATCACTCTTCTGCCTTTCCGTATGTATAACGAATTTGCGCAGCACGTCCTCTTCTTCAACATCATCATCATTATCTTGCCCTTATTTAAGGTCGGCGCAGCATGTCTTCTTCTTCCACACTTCTCTATTACTCGTCATCTCAGCAGTCACTTCCTTTCTAGCCATATCATCCTTCACACGGTTCATCCATCGTTTCTTGTTGACGTCCTCTTCTTCAACATCATTTCTATTTGCAATCTTCTGTCATCTAAGTATTCACCCCCTATCTTTTCAATTATCTATCACAGAATCTGTCCACCGTTTCTTCGGTGTTACTATTCTTCTTATAGCCCTTAGGGTCCGTTTCCACCAAGCGGAAATGCTCGCGCATCCTCGAGCACGCGCTCGGAGATGTTTTGTCTGCGTTGAATTTTATACATAAAGGCAAACTGATACAGTCCTTTATTCAGTGTCATAAACAAAAGTGCGCGAGGCTTTTTCTGCTTGATGGGACTTGAAACTCGCTTTGCGACATGCTGTTCAAATGTTTTAGCAATTTGATGAAAGCTGTTACCTGGTGTTAGTAGGCAAGGAAATCAGCAATTTGTAAAGGAAGAGGGATTAAGTTTTAAACATTCTCGGAAACTTTTGATGGATTTGTGTAGGTGCTGGCGTTTGAAACTCTTTACCAATTATAGTTTAACAGTAGCAGTTACTTTTTATTGATTTTCTCAGAAACCAAAATGATTCATCTGCTTAGATTGGCAAGATCGTTTAGTGACTTTGTATGAAGTCTGTAGAGACCTTTCAATAGTTCCTATGAATAGTTTTTGAATGTTCTGAGTTTGAACCACTTACAAAATTGTCTGTACCGGCAATCATCATCATCATATGCCTAGCCTTTTCCCAACTATAATGGGGTCGGCTTCCATTCTAACCGGATGCAGCTGAATACCAGTATTTTACATGGAGCGACTTCCTATCTGTCCTCCACAAACCAGTTAGTACTGACTAATACGATGCCCCTTGGTAAGAGTGGTTGTCAGACTTTCGGACTACTGACTGCCTGTAACGACTGTCAAAGTTCTACAAATGACAGCCGGGACTAAGACTTCTGTGTACTAGCAATCAAAACAGTTAATAAGCTACCAAACGTAACAAATTATCTACAACTGACTACTGACACATTTGAAACTCCAATCACAACTCAAGTTAGACCTGCCCGCTCCTATTCCAT
This sequence comes from Eugnorisma glareosa, assembly GCA_947578425.1. Classification (NCBI taxonomy): domain Eukaryota; kingdom Metazoa; phylum Arthropoda; class Insecta; order Lepidoptera; family Noctuidae; genus Eugnorisma; species Eugnorisma glareosa. Next base: position 17,758,130 of record OX387966.1, on the reverse strand, counting down.
ACAACGTGCCCACTTATTCCTTGTCTCATTTCATCCGTAATCTACATCATCTCGTGGTAAATTATCACAATATTCAATTCACAATGCGACCTACTTAAGGGCCCACTAATGACTCGGCCTACTTCGGTTTGATTGAGTATTGGTACTGCGTTCAGCGTTGGACGGGCAATCAACAAAGATGTGAAAGAGATCATTTGTCTCTGTTTTATTGGTTGGCGATTGTCCGGCCATGTAAACTGGTGGCTTTACAAGTAACGGGAGTGTGTTTTGTCCGTTTTGATTTGCATCATCACAGTTGTGAATGTAGAACGGGTATAAATTGTGGTTATGATCTTGTCTTGTTTCTGTTATAGCTTTTTTTATCTTATTGTACCTGGCTAGCCTTTCCTCAATTATGTTGGGTTCGGCATCCAGTCTAACCGATTGCAGCTGAATATAAGTATTTTATATGGAGCGACTGCTGTGTCTGACCACAACTAGATAACCCGATAGCCCATAGCAAGACTGATTGATTGTCCAATTTTCGAGCTTAACACCGTTTACGAGCATAAGGTCAAAAGCGCGAATTGACAAACCTATAGTAATATCTGTCTTAGATTAAATCAAATCAAAATTCCACTTCCAGATTCTACAAGTGATGTCTCTAAAACGAAAAAAGTTCCATCAGCTCCAGACATAAAAAGGCAAGCATGCAAATGACCAAGTTATTCAATTACTTACCCAGGCCTCTTTCGGTCTAGGCTTCGCCGGAGACAATTTCTCGCTCGCTCCGTAATTAAGGCGGCATGGAGAGAATCTCGTAGTGCCAATTAACAGCACAGAGTTGCCAACAGGAGCCAATTATAAATACCACGCTAAGATGCCGATTGCGAGCTTAAATGTACGATGTATGTGGTTGCGATTAATCGGGAGCTGAGGAAAAAACCGAGATTCTTAAATAGAACTTTAAAAGGAAGGAAATGGTTGTTTTTTTTTTCATTTTTGCTATACTAACTAGGGTTCAATCTTTTTCAAGTGCATGTATGCGGTAATTGGCGCTTAATTGTAAACAATGGAAGTATTGTTTCCTCTATGCCAATTAGGGTAAAACATATCATATTCGAGTTTATAACGCCTATAAAATCAACAAACAACAAAGCCACCTGTTAATATGCCTTTCCATTGTTGTCCCACTCCTGTGTAAAAGTCTCCCCCTATTTCTTCGACTTCTGGCGATGCTTCTCCCCAATCCAAGATGAATCCAAGGCGCCCAAACCAACTGTCATCTTTCAGGTGTGCCGTGATCCCGTCTACCTGTCCCCCATTTCACCATCATACCATCATCACCGTATAAGTTTCCCCTTTCGTCTGCCACGCTTTCTGGTTCACCATACCAGACTTATATAAACAATATTATCTGCGTCAAAATATACCCTAATCGAGCATATTAATAAACACAACCGGCAGACCGCCCGCCGAAGCGTAGGCGACTTCGCATTCATCGATTTACTATTCGATACTTTGTCATATCGATACTTATATCGATCCCTGCCATTAGCGAGTGCATTAGCCTTTTAATTGTGCATTATTGAATATGGGATAACACCCACGTCTGACTATGTAGGGTCTGGTACTAATGCTGTTTAGTAATCCGTTAGTGAGTGACGTATCTATTACAAAACGTATAACAATGTCTGTTTGTGTGTTGAAGTTTTGAGGTCGATCGTAGCTTTTGATTAATATATGACAAATCTGTTAAATTGACTGTCAAATCTGTCTAATGAGGCGTTTGAAATTGTATTGATTTACAATAGTCACGAGTAGTAGAGGGCTAGTCAACTGACATTGTATGTGCGATAACGATGATAGCAAAGTATAATATGACCACTTTAATTCCATATGTTTGAATTTAAAGCGGGCCGCGCCGCACAACGCGCCGCGTGTCCGTAAATGAGCCCTAAGTGTGCAGTTTGTGCAAGGTGGCATTGCTTGTCAAGAAAATTTGCATCGATATGTCAAATTTTGGACATAGTCAGTACCAACTATACCAATCGGTGGTCATCGGACATTGGAATAATATCGAACATCGGGTTTGTATCGGACATTAGGATTTGTCGCACAATATAGGAGTTTATGCGAATGTGACTTTTTGAGAATGGGACCTTTTGAGAATGAGACCTTTTGAGAATGGGACATTTTGCAAATAGGACGTTTCGCGAATAGGACATTCGTGTTCACGGTGACATTTTGCGAATGTGACATTCTGCGTCAGATCCATTTATTTTAGTTCTGTGTTTTCCCGCCTGCACAGATCGTGTATTGGATTGACATAACTTGTGTCAATTCCGATGAAATACAATACGCTTAAAATGCGATTCCTACCTGACTAAAACCCCCGGTCAAAACGAGTGGGAACGGAGTGGGACTATTTTGTAAATTGTTATTTGTAGCGGCACTACAAAAAGTACTATAGCTATCAATGACACAAATGAAGAGCTAACATCAAAATGCGCGACATAAGACTATAAAGGGTTTTCCTCGTCATTGCGATCATTCCGTTGTTAGTCCTGTTAAACCCTGTATGGAAAAACCCGACAATAACTGTCAGGCAACAACCCACCAGGCGCAACACCCTTTTGGTCGGGGGATGCTCCCTTTTTAATGGAGAATGAAGAACTTTACTCCCTGTTCATACCCTCTATATGGTAGACCCAGGCCCAGGAAGCTACTACTTTTCCGGACCACCTCCATCATTACCTAACCAAAAAGAAAAACAAATCCAACCTGGAAGTACAATTCACAATAAACGCGAAAGTAAAACGAGAAAGGAATCGAACGTGCAATTGAAAAATAGCCTATTACCTCCTCGCAATGAGAGGCCCCCGTAGAAAGCGCATTACAATCTTTGTTATACCCTCTGCAATAATTTGTTCGTCGGATCTGCTGCAAGGCTGCAAGACTGCAAGCGCTATCGACGCTGTAAGCGCAGTGACCATCAATTACTTGTAAAGCTGGATTGTATTACGCTGTTTCAATTCGAGAAACTACGTATTAGTGCTTGTTTCCAATTGAAACGGGCAGTTAAGATTAAAATATTGAACTGTGGAGTTATTGGTTTAGCTTTTAGGTCCGAGCTTTCCAAAGTGGAATGGTTTAGTTCTGGTTATTCCATTTAAGTATATCGGAACTCGCCCAGGTTCGGCGACGGAACCGGCCATCAGGGGGGTTGCCCGCTTCAGGCTCTGACATGGCGTAGGTGCTCGAGCAAGAACACCACACAAACTCAATGTTGTATTGCGTTGATTAAATTACACTTGTACAAAATACGTTAAGACGGAAGTAGGTGGAGAAACAGTTTTAAAGTCGTGCTCTCACTTCGACCGTTCGTCCAAGACTGTTCGTCCGAAATGGTGTCCAGCCCAGTATGACTATGCCCGCGTGATCTAACCACGTGCTTCACCAACTACCGTAACAATTAAAACTAACAACTTTTAATCAAAAATCAATCGGATATCCGACAAGTATTACTTTAAATCAATTTAGTTTATTGAATGTTTATCTTGTATCTTGATGTCTTCTCTTCAAAAAATCTATACTAATATGTAAAGCTGAACAGTTTGTTTGGTTGAACGTGCTAATCTCAGGAACTACCGGTTCGAATGTTGTGTTTGTTTTAGTGTTAGATAGCCCATTTAACGATAATAGCCTCGGTATAACATCAAGCTACGACCAATGGAAGCAGAGTATCATTGAATAATGTTACAAAAACGGTATTTTTATAAAAATTTCACGCGACGAAGGTGGCGGGCAACAACTAGTCAACAGATAAATTTTAACGATATAAATAAAATAAATATCGCTGGACATTACACACAGCGCCATCTAGGTGCCACACTAAGCAACGAGGCTTGTGTCGTGGACACCAGATAGTTGATAATACTACATAGATACCTTTTGTTTGTAAATACATACTTATTATATATATAAACATCCTTGACTCGGAAACAAATGTCCATGCTCATCACACAAACATTTGCTCCTACCGAGATTCGAACCCGGGACCCTAAGTACGTAAGGCAGCCTCACTACGGCTGCGCCATTCGGGTCGTCAAATGTCGATATGGATGTAGGATTGACTAAAGCATCATCTGCCTAGCCTTTTCCCAACCATGGGGTTGGCTTCCAGTCTAACTGGATGCAGCTGAATACCAGTATTTTACATGGAGCGACTGCCTATCTGACCTCGACAACCCAGTTAGTACTGCGTAGTACGATACCCCTTCGTAAGACTGGATGTCAGACTTTTTGGGTAACTGACTACCTGTAACGACTATCAATGATCTACAAATGACAGCCGAGACCAACGGCTTAACGTGCTTTCCGAGGCACGGAGGAAACTCGGTATGTAATGGGCGGTCACCCATCCACCGACCAACCTAGGTAAGCACGGCTTAACCTAAAGATCGACCCGAGCGGCTGTTATTATTTTGCCACGAGCTCCTCACTCTCCTCACTCCTGACTAAAGCTTTGTTATTATCTGATTAACTAGAGATCCTCCATAATTATGGTTGAGTAAGCTGTTTATCAAGCTTGCAATTCAAATTCTGACGGCTACTGTATCTGTATACTTAGAATAGAGTTGGAAAAAAATGAACTTTGCCCGATTTGGGAATCGAAACCCAGGACCTCATGGTCAGTTGTAGCGCTTGCTACCACTGCACCAACGAGGCAGTCATACCACTTGTGTATTCATTATACTGTTCATATTTTAAATTTTATTTTTTTAGTCATTTAATTTAAAAAGCTAGTGACAGAAGACAATGATCCTTAAGTGTAATTATCTAGCGCTTAGGGATCATTGTCTTCAGTCACTAGCTTTTTAATATTGTACCTTGTTAAACGGACTGAAGTTTTAATTTATTTCCTTTATTTAACTTTTATACAAATTATTTACATTTTTAAATATTTCTTAAAAAAACAATATAAAGACATTTAAAAATATAAAAAATTGTTGCCCACCGGTATCGGGAACAGGGTCCAAGCTACCGGCGGTCAGGGCTCCAGAGAGAGGAACCTCCTAACAATACGAGCATGTGTCCAGGAGTACCGCTTTCTGAATCAAGCCCTAATTTATTTTATTATTATTATAATGCACGGATTCTGGTCATACTACACACATTGGTATCGCCCTCCGGAGCCTCGCAGGGTTGTCGCTTTCGCTGAAAGTGTAAGGAGGGAGAAGGGGGAGGCAAGAGGCGTGGGGCCCGCCAGCGCTTCGGATTTACTGCGCAGTGACCGATTCATTATTATATTATCATCTGTCTGCGCGTGCGCTGCGTGCCCCTTTCTGACTTTCATTAACTGACTTTCTGACTTTCGTTAAGGAAACTTGCTTGGAATTGAGTTTCATGTTCTTATTTGGATTTTGTTGGCAATCTATCTCTTTAGTTAAAGTTTAATTTTGATAGTTTAAATTTTAAACTATCAAATCTCTATTTGTGTTGTATTAATTAGGTCCTAGGTTCGATTCTCAAGTCGGGCATGGTATTAAAACAAGTTGGCACACTCTTTACATTGTCTTCTGTTTTACAAAAATTCTCAGTCTCTGCTAATAGACACAGATGTTTAACCACCCTTTTTTGACTGCCTCGTGTGCCTCGGAAAGCACGTTAAGCTGTTGGTCGCGGCTGTCATTTATAGATCTCAGACAGTCCGACAAGTGGTCAGTGGCCCGAAAATCAGCTGACAGCCAGTCTTACCAAGGGGCATCGTAGTACACAGTTCTAACTGGGTTGTGGACGTCAGATAGGCAGTCGCACCGTGTTAAATACTAGTATTCAGCTGCATCTGTTTAGACTGGAAGCCGACCACAACCATAGTGGGGAAAGGCTAGGCAGATGATGTTTCTGAAACAAAAATAGAAGGAAAATTGTTGGAATATTGCTTGGTGTAGTTCTGAGAGAGGGAAAAAGTTGAAGCAATAAATCTTTTTTTCGTTTCCAAGTAGCTTGAGGTAAACTGCAGCGATGAATCTTATTTAAACAGTTATTTATTTACACGAGTGACAAAAAGCTTTTTCGTTTAGACAATGGTGTAGTTTATTGTTGTCGTTTTTGTGCTGGGTGTTGGAGTCGTGGCGCAATTTGTGTAACGGTTTTTAAGAGGCTTGATTGATGAACAGGTTCAGCTTGATGTAATGGTAAGAGGTAGGGTAGGCTAAGAGTTAAGGTTAGTTTAAGAGATCTGTTTGCATATGTAGATTTATTGGTGTTTAGTAACATTCGTTTTAGTATCAACAACTACCCAAAAAAATTCAGGTGCTTATAAGTGAGATAAATCTGTGTGTCTGTGTGTAAATGATTTTGGTTTTTTCGATAGCATAAACATACTAAAACAAAGCCGAAAGACACGTCTTGTTCTCCCGCAATTGCGATCATTTATTTTGTTCCAGAGTCTCGAACAAAAAAATGATCGAAAATCTGAAAATCTAGACCATACCTTCGCCTTCTAGTTACACAGATATTGGGTCAAAGTTCCAACTTTTTCCCAAGTTTTTTTTAAACTTGTAAGTTTACTGTTACATTATATTTTTTCTTTAAATACCTCCTTTTCTTTTAAGACCCCCGTACTATTCAATGCACCAGCCAGCAATACTCTTTGAGCGCGTTACCTTAAGTCCTACCGTAAAACATGATTTTTAACCCCCAAAAAAAAAAGCCCAGCAATAATTTTTGCGTGGAGTTACATAGTTTGATATATCAGAATGCTTGGTTGACGTCTTCATGAAGGGTCAGTTTACACCTTGTAGGTTGACGGCCAGAGACTGAAATATTTTTTTTATTTATCTAAAGGGGTAAACATAACCTTCCCCGATATTACTTTAGAAGCCAACCATCTCCTTTATATAATTTGCTGAAATAACCCAGTAACTTTCACGATCATTTTAAATTCCCTTTTCTTTTTAACTCTCATGTCAACACTACAGACAGACAGACTTGAAACTCAATACTGACGAGTAACATGATCCGGGGATTACCGGCTACTGCCCGGATAAAGTGCGCACGGTAAAAAAAGACGAAAACTCGTAAAGAGCCAATAAACCGTATCAGTTTTCAGCTTGCATGGACTTAGTAAGTCCCTTTGTCTTTGGTTTAATTTATTTTAGTTGGTAAATCGAAATCAAGAATAATCCATACATTCAAATAAATAAAATGGAAGTGTCTCTTTGTAATGACAAAATAACAGCTTTTTTAGGGTTCCGTAGCCGAATGGCTAAAAACGGAACCTTTATAGATTCGCCAAGTCTGTCTGTCTGTCTGTCTGTCCGTGTATGTCACAGCCACTTTACTCTGAAACTATTGGGACTTCACAGTTGAAACTTAGTAGGTAGATTTATTCTGTGAAGCGCTATAAGGTTTTTAGACACAAAAAAAAAAATAAGATTAAGGGTTGGTGGTGATTGTCTCCCCATAAATGGAACTGAAACTAAAAAATATTTCATCATACCTCTACGTGCGGGGTGTCCTTAGATAAGTCTTTAAAAATGACATTGAGGTTCTTAAAACCATTTTCTCTCAAAATCAATCGTTTGAAAGATAAACACTTCCCAAGTGGTAAAATGTGTGTCCCCCTCTAATTTCTAAAGTAAGAGGAGAAAAATTCTGAAAAAATATAGTATTATAGAACGTAAAAAAAACTTTCAACCAAAATTGATTTGAATAAGATTTTTTGAGATATGGGACTTTTTCATCAAACTGCAGCAACAACTTTGTTTTTTATTAACATACTAGGAAAATCAAATTTAGTTTTGTTGATGTATATAAAACAATACAACATATGAATGAGCCTTCAAAATATTTGTATTATATTGTTTGGTGCTACGGAACCCTATGTGCGTGTGAGTACGACTCGCACTTTGCCGGTTTTTTACTGAATGACTGCACAGCGATCCGTGCTACTTTATCTTATTCCGTAAAGCCAATCTTAAATTTACAGACCCATTCAAGAATCTGGCGCCGGAAATCTGCAAGGTTTTGAACTGAGGATTGCAGACGAAACGCCAAAAGCAATTGTTAAGGCCAGTGACAACAGACTATAACAACTGGGAATATACTGAGACACAGCATCGTTAAGTATTTGCTCTTTATAGGCGCGTTTCGGAATTTACAAACATGTTTACACTACTATACTAGCTATTATTATGTTGGTGCGAACATGTTGAAGAGCCAAAACATAAATTACTTTTTAACAGTCAGGAATATACTCCAGTTTGGTTTGGTCGCTATCTGTAGTAGGAACAAAAATACTTTCAGCCGAGGAGACCTTTGAAAATTTTCCGATAATCAAGTTGGGAAACTATGTATTGGGTTTTTCTATCTATAACTATTAGTGGATTGCCGGAATCTCTGGCCGTTGATACCAAATAAGCCCAAGTTCGGAAATTATGTTTAATAATAACTTCCGAAACATGAGTATACTAAAAACTAAAGAGTAAAACTGGCATAAAGGCCAAACCATTTCGGAATACAGCCGTGACGTGTGTTATGTTGTTATTTGTGATTTATAGCCAAGCCATGTATAGAAAAGTCAAGCCTACGATATTATAGCTATCGCAGGTGATATTTTTCTACGATTTGTATCAAATATGTAATCACGCAAGTATATACATAATTTACCACGAAATTGTTAGCGCGACCACTTTCCAATGTCAACGTACATTCGACGCCCACGCCGGCGCACGTCTGATTGACAGCTGACTGCGCTCGTGTACGCAGGAGTCCATTGTTCGGACGTCACGTCAAACTGTATTGTTGGATGTTTGTCTTGTCGTCATAGAATTTGGGTGGTTGTCATGGTGGGATGATCTTATGACATTTCTTGGTATAGTGGTTATATAAGTCCGGTTTGAAACTGGCAAGACATGAATTTTAGAAAAAAAAAAAAAAACTTATATGGCAAATAAATTAAGCACAAAGTCGGATTAAGAAAAAAAACCTTACTCTAGCCTTAGCCTTATCTTAAAATAGCTGTAGGTTATGCAAGCTACTAATTAATAATCATGATTTGACTGTTGTTAGTACGTGACCATTAATATAAGTTACAATTAGGATTTTTGTAAAATTGAGATGACTTGAAATTATCAACGTCGGATTTCGTTTAAAATCACTAAAAAGTTTTACAATATCATTTTTTCAATGTAATTTTCCTGTCTCCCAAGCAACTCCTGGATATATTAGTCCTTTTGTGATCGCAAGTTATAAGACTGAAATCCTGAAGCCGAAGTCAGTGCTCCCTTGATGACTTGGATGACCCCACTTCTTGTCTTCACTACATAGTATAAAACAAAGTCGCTTTCTCTGTCCCTATGTCCCTTTGTATGCTTAAATCTTTGAAACTACGCAACGGATTTTGATGCGGTTTTTTTTAATAGATAGAGTGATTCAAGAGGAAGGTTTATGTGTATAACATTGACCCGTGCGAAGCCGGGGCGGGTCGCTAGTTATGAATATACTTGAAGTTGAGTGTTATTGTAGTTATTCTCTGATTGTCCTTATGCGGGTTAACGTCTTAGGGCATTGCATACAAACTTTGAACTCATTTGTTTTCGAAATTACTGAACCGATTTTAAAGAATCTTCACACGCATAAGCTGGATACATAGGTCTAAAAAATTGACAAAGAACATTTTCGAAAAATAATGTTACAGCACAATTAGTCCGATTTTAGATTTTCCATTTAAACAGAAATTCCAATCATCTTTTGTTTTAAAAGACATTTCGAAAATTTTCTCTGTTAGCTTTTCAATGAGAAAGGTGATTATTTGATGTCTTCTTTTTGTTAGACTGTACGTAAATAATTTCAGACACAACGGAATTATCCAGACTAATTATTGTCAGTTCAGGTTATTACTTTACAACTTCTCCTTTAGTAAAAAAAAATCCCTTGACGTATCGTACCAAACAGTGGACACCAACCCGCGGCAATGAATCCGTCGCGCGATGATTATGCAAATATTTTCTTTACGCGCACGTCTTGCGCCTGCGCACACAATGCCCGTACAAAAGGCCCATGCGGCCATGCCCGATGCGCGAGTGAAAACGCCTTTGATATGCTAATATTATAAATGTTAATGAAAGTAGCTTGTTTTGTATGGTAAGGTACTATAAGTAGGTACGGTGTTAGTTTTGAATATGTCGTGTATTAAAATGAGTAGGATTTTCTTGGAAGGAAAAGCATGTACTTAAGCTTATTGCAAAGATAATGTTAGATGATTTCTGGTGTGAGTGGAAATAAAGGCTTTAACGCTGAAAAACATACAAAATACCGATGTTCGAGTAATTGTTTTCAGTTGATTATTATTAATCTGGAAAAGCATCTGGAAATTATTTTAATTAGTAGTATTCAATAACTAAATGTTTATTGAACCATTAACTTCAAATTACACACAAGCTAAACAAACTAGAGTTATACCAGTCACCAAAGGAGATAAGTAACCAGGGTCTTCGGATATAGTTGAAGTTTAATAAGAAATCGAGGATGTTTTCAAATGAAATTTAATTTGATAAATTAACTTAATGTGTTCTATTAACTAAATTAAATTTTATTCGAAAAAATCCATCGGTTGCTTAATAAACTTCAACTATATTCGATGAACCTGGTTACTTATCTCCTTTGGTGACCGTACATAGTAAATCTGTGATCAAAATCTTGTGTACAAAGTTGTGTATTAAATGTATGGGTAATATACAACGTGTTTTTTTTTATATCCCATAACTCTAGGGAATGATTTAGGCCATATCAATGAATCAACTGGCATATGAGTCATGTTCCAATCCTTCGTTATTTTTTTTTTTCATTTTTCATACAAAATAATTCGGCAAAGTCACGATTATTAATGTAAAACACCCTTACGTGAAATATGACAACGTCGCATTTTCTTAGCTTTAAATATGAATGATTGGTTTGAATAAAAATTAATTACTTACCTACATATTTTATTTTACTATTTATTTTACTACACTACTGCGAAGTTTGGCAACCTCGCAAAAGTAAAGATTCGTCATACTGGTGACAATTTTTGACCTAATTTAATTATGATTGATGATATCTCGGAAACGATGCATTTTTGGACCACCTATTCTAGGAGTTTTAGTATTATTTTTACCTACAGAATATAACCCTAGAGTTATGGGATATAAAAAAAAAAACAGGTTGTATAGTTGAGACCTTAGAACCCCAAACTAGGAAAGTAATGCCTGTATTTTGGGAGTATGTTGATTCCTTCTAAATAACAATCTTTTACTTACACTTATTTACAACATTATGTAGATTGTAGATGTATGATTTTTGAAGTATACTTGTATCATGGCATTTATTATTCTTGTGACATCTGATTTTCCGCAGGGTTCTTTTACAAAATACACAGTAAATTCTCACGTAGTGGGTTTACCTAAATAATTATGATATTTGTGTCTCGTCTGCTGCTAATTATGAGAGACAAATGAAGGAAATAGGTTAGTCACCAGGCGCCTGGCGACAGCCCAACAATTTGTCATTTTTTGTGAACCATTGCATATTTGTCTAGCATGTGGCTCAAGGGAATTACAAATAGACAACGAATACCTACAGAGAACTTGTAATATTATAAATACAGGTTGTAACAGGACCCTTCACGAAGCCGTCAACCAAGCATTATGTACATCAAACTAAGTAAATTTGTGGGAAACCGACTTTTTTTTTGCGTGAAAAATCACGTTTTACGGTAGGACTCAATGTAACGCACTCAAAACATTGTGCTGATGGATGGGTTGAATAGTACGGGGGTCGTGGGGGTGTTTAAAGTAAAAATCTTACATAAAAAACTTGTATTAAAAAAAAACTTGTGAAAACGTTGGAACTTTGATCCCCAATATCTTCATAACTAGAAGGTTCCCAGGTATGCTCCAGAACAAAAAAATGATCGCAATGATGGGGAGAACAAGTAGGTACCTTTCGACCTCGTTAAGGGTCTTGTTACACCCTTTAGGTCAGGGATTCCCAAAGTGGTCGATATCGACCCCTTGGGGTCGATATCGGTTTCCTAGGGGTCGACATAAACGAAAACTCATTATGGGGGTCGACGAGGTCTAATAATCGACCCCTATTAAATTAACACAAGTTCTTATTTAAAACTTTCAAGATAGGTAGGTAGGTACTGTATTGTTTATGTTGTGTTACGTGTACTAAGAATAATTAATATTTATGTAGGAAATAGCATTGTTGTAGTAATATAAAGCCTCAAGTTCGTACAAGATGAAAAACTCGGCAAGTCAGTGTGGACAAGTTTGTGCAAGATAATGAGTTCGAGCGTACGTCTTTCAGGCGCGTTTTGACTTGCTCTCTATTTGACGCTTGCGCGATTTAACACGAACGAATTCATGATCAAGTTGCAAGTCCAAACATGTTCCTGATATTTTACTATTTAACGAGGTTGCACTTAGGTTGAAAGTTCATTTGCGTTTTGAAATTCGTTGGAGCTTGAACGATAATAACTCATATAAGTACTCATTTATTTCAAGAGATTACAAAGTTATTACATAGCTAAATTAAGTGAAGTAAAGTGACTGAAAAAGAATTTACAAAATGCTGAGCTCCCTACGCGAGTTAATAGCGTAACCACACAATATCTGCAGTTTATGAAAAATTAACAGGGTAAGTACCAAACAGTTTTTATCCGGCACAGCGCATCAGCATTGCCCCACTGCACACTGTGTGATAGTGATCAGTTGAGCTATCTGTAGATTGTTTGCAACAGTTTGCAGTTGCCTCAGTTGTTTCAATTGTAAAAATTTACCAGTAAATTTAACAGTTTATTAGGTATTGTTTTTAATTTAGGTACTTAGTTTCTTATTTTTTTATTTGCAGGATTACTGAGAGTTTTATGATGGCGGACACGAAAAAAAAATGCAGACAATACAGTTTGGACTACTTGAAGTTCGGATTTATTGCATCTCCATCAAATCAACACTTGCCGATGTGTCTCATATGTGAAAAAGTATTCAGTAACGATGCCATGAAGCCTTCAAAAATGGATGACCACTTATCGAGAGTACATGCTGACAAAAAAAGTAAGCCCTTGACATTTTTTCAAGCACTTAAAGAAAAACTAGACAAAAGGCCATCCATAAGATCGATGTTTGCGTCATCATCTATTAAAGACGATGATGGTTTACGAGCGTCCTATAATATATCTTTACTAATAGCGAAGTCGGGGAAACCCCACACAATTGGAGAGCAGCTTATCTTACCAGCCATTGCGGAGGTCCTTAACAATGTATTGCACAAACCCGCACATGATATTTTAAAGAGAATACCTTTGAGCAATAACACCGTTCAGAGACGCATAGACGAGATGGGACGCGATGTGGAAAACATTTTATGCAAGTTCTTACAGACCAACAGATTCTCTCTCCAGTTGGACGAGTCTACATTACCCGGCAATGAAGCTCTGTTGTTAGGATATGTTCGATATATCAAAGATGAAAATATGTGCCAAGAACTGCTTTTTGCTACATATTTAGAGACTGATACCAGAGGAGAATCAATTTTTCAGGCCGTGTAACATTTTTTTACTGACAAAGCTATTCCATGGAAGAACATTGTTTCTGTTGCGACTGATGGTGCACCGTCTATGGTTGGTCGTCATCGTGGTTTTATAGCTCACTTAAAGCGACAACTGCCTGATGTACTGGTCATTCACTGCGTGATTCACAGGCAGCATTTAGTAGCAAAAAAGTCTGAGTCCTAGATTGCATAAGTCTTTACAATATGTAATAAATGCTATCAACAAGATTCGAAGCAATTCTTAATTTGAACTCTCGGTTATTTGCTCAGCTATGTGAGGAAAACGACGAAGTCTTTACTCGATTACTTCTTCACACTGAAGTTCGCTGGCTATCAAGAGGCTCTTGCTTAGAAAGATTTTCAGCCGTTTTTGAATCTGTGTTGGAGTTTTTACAAGAAAAAGATCCGAATTTGAAAGAAAATCTGAACAATTGTAAAACAGATATTTATTACTTGACTGATATCTTTGGAATGTTCAACAAAGTTAATTTGCAGCTGCAGGGTGACGATCTTAACTTGATTAAAACAAAATCAATAATATCGGCCTTCGTGGGTAAACTAATCCTTTATAAACAAAATTTAGGCAGAAAAGAATATTCGCAGTTTCTGCATTTGTCAAAATTACCAGAAACGCTTCAAGATGATGACATTTTATTATATGTCACTCACTTGGACGCATTACACAAGGATTTTACGGAGAGGTTTGAGGATCTTTTAAATTTACAAATTCCTCAATGGATAATAAATCCGTACAATACCACAGCCATAGAAGAAGCCAATGTGATAATGCAAGAAGAGTTGATTACCATCAGCACAGACGAAGAGCTTAAGCAGAAGTTCAACCAAGGCTATCAGAAGTTCTGGTTGCAACGCAACATTGAAACACAGTATCCTACATTGTGGAACATTGCTGAAAAATACCTTATCGCTTTTCCATCATCATACCTAGTTGAAAAAAGCTTCAGTGTGGTAACAAACATTTTGACGAAACAAAGAAACCGTTTGAAAATCAACGAACGTGGAGATTTAAGGCTGCAACTCACCAATATTGAACCGGATGTAGCTAGATTGGTAGATAGTCACCAGGTTCATCCATCACACTGAATGTTTTATTTTCTCTTTGCGAATTAATACTTTTTTAAATATAATTTCCTACCTACTTAAAATTCTTTAAGTACCTAATTTGTAATAATCGTTATAAATTAAACTTGATATTTACTGAATTGTATGTCTTTTTATTTTGTTAAATTTTGATACGAAAATGAAGTCAATTTTACTCACTTAACCAAGTGCAAAGTTTTCCAATTGGTACCTTAGTACCTAGGTATTTTGTGTCAATAGGAAAAAACTAAAGATAGGCCCCCTTATTCATAATAGTCTGCTAACTTAAAGCATTGCTAATTCTCACTCTGTCTTCTTCTATTGACCTAAGTCAGAATGAAAAATAACACACTGTAGCAGCTGTTTTAAGTTAGCGGACCATTATGAATAAGGGGGTTGATCTTAAAAGTAGGTAATTTGGCCATGGGGGTCTGAGGTAACAGTTCATTTTGGAAAAGGGGTCACTTGTCCAAAATAGTTTGGGGATCCCTGCTTTAGTTTAATTCCAAAAACAATGCTACAATGTTGATTGCAAATATCGCAATTCCTCTCGACGTCGAGTAAGGAGGTCTGCCAAGATAAGATCTACACTCTTTTTTCTCCTGAATTTCCATAACCTTTAAAATGTAAATAAAACGAAATCTAAATGACAAGCATTACCATTCATACATCAATCATTGTTATTGTCTCGCTCACTTGTTCAGTCAATCATTTAAACGAAAGTTCCCGATCTTCGATATTAGTGTCGGACCGAGGGCCGATTACTGGTCGAAGCCGAAGCCGATTAATCGGCAGTCGCTACAGTCTTCGACCGAAGCCGAAGGTTTATTATGAATTCAGTTCAGGATTGGCAAAAAGTGAATAGTAGGCGAATGGTTTTTAAACATTACAATTAAAAGTATATCATCATGCTTTTGCCCATAGCTGAATTTATTTGTGCTCGGCGCAGCATGTTTTCCTCTTCCGTACTTCTCTATTACTCGTCATCTCATCAGTCACGTCCTTTCTTGCCATATCATCCTTCACACAGTCCATCCATCGTTTCTTTGGTCTTCCTCTACTCTTATACCCATCCACATTCATACTCAAAACTTTCCTCACTACATTTTACTCCGCACTCCTTACTCCGCATCACGACCGATTACTACACAACTTTTCAGTCACCGGCGCCACTTTCAGACTTCCTCTTATGTACTCATTTCTTATTTTATCCATTCGCGTAGTACATCCCCCTTATCATTCTCATCTCAGCCACATGCCAAAACCCATCCCTCATCTCATCATTCATCCCTTTTACGACCCAGCATTCTGATCAATACAAGACAGCAAGCAGATCTAACCATTGTTTTATAAATGTTCCCCTCAATTAATAGTATGTTTTGACTGTATATCTACAACTTAACGAGCTACACTTCGAATTACTTCGAAATAATGTCAATTATATTATTTAATTTCAAAATTAGAAACCTTCGGCTTCGGCCAAAACTTCGGTTCCTTTTAACTAAAGCAAAAGTTTTGGGCAAAGGTGGCCGAAGCCGAAAGTCCAGTCACACACTAGTCGATATTCATGTATCTGTCATCGATATAAAATAAGCACGTTTATCGATAGTCCTTGTCCGTAATAAGCGATTATAATCGATCAATTTACACGTTACAGTTGTAGCAGATGTCAATCAACTCGCGATTATTACGTGAGGTGTAAACGTTGCGTCATTTTAATACTGTGTTGTGAGTGTGAACATTTCCTTAGAGGATATGTTAGTTTGTTTTAAAAGTTAGCAACTAATTTGCATACAGTGTTTTGCAAACATTCCAATTTCAATATCCGTTCAAACATACCTAGTTCGATGTATTGGAATTTATGATAAGTTGTGTTCAGGCGATTATTAATCAAATTATTTAATTAATTATAGTTTTATGCACAATGGTTGTGGTCGTGGCTCCATTACCATATAATGTTAAAAGTCTACTTACATATCATAAAACGGCTAAGAATACACTATACAGGAGGTCAAACCTATGTACTGATCACGTGGTAAACGTTTCTGAGTTGACTTTGATATAATCTACGCACATTGACAATAAATTAATGACTTCGTAATGGGGGCTATCGCGTGTGAATTCGCCGCTAGAGGCGCTAGTGTAGTGCGAGGCCACCGAAATGTCAGATTTCATAGAAAGTTCACGCGTTGCGTGCTTTTTTATCACGTATTTTTACTAATATTCACGATTGTGGTCTAGATTGAGCTATTCCTGATTAAAACTTGAAGATTTTAAGTAGCAACTTAGGATCTTATTTGTTAGTACTTGGAGGTAAAATGTTTTTTTTTTCAGAAAAAAAAAACACCATACTAAGTTCACAAAAACAATTTTCAAATTGATATGATCATTTCAGAGAAAAGTGAATCTTCGGTGCCTGTACTAATGATTAAAAATCATTGTATCACAGACACCAGCGAATGTTTCATGCTTGCTAATTTTAGGGAGAATATTGTAAATAAATGTATCTGAGGTTTACACTATGTTGTTATACGTAATAAAATAAACTTTCTATGAAGTTATTGGTACTGTAAAGTATAAAATAAAATTATTGACATAACGTTACTCGACAGTGGCGCCATCTGGTTAGCTCAAAAACGATAGCCCTCATTGCCATTTCCGTTTTTCCATGCTCTAGAATGCAGTTCAAAATTGACCCAAATATTTGTCCGAATTGAAGTTCAATGAAATACAACATTGTTTTCCGTCTGTCATTTGTTTCAAATGTCACTCTCTCATATCATTGACCATGCCGAGGTCATATAGTGCCCTTTCTCATAATAAATAAGGTATACTTTACTTTGTAATGAAACGTGTCTTTGTTGTTGGCTGTAAAAAAATATTTACTTTTAAAGTAAAAATGTTTTATGTGACAGCCATTATGATCAGTAAAGATTGATACATTGTTAGTTTTTACTAGGGACTTGCTGTGTTATTAATCTTTTTAAGTACTATGTTTCTTGTTTACACGCTATCTACTAATGGTCAATATCACCCGCGCTGCGCAATTGCTCAACATGCATTGCGTTTTTGTCATTTAGCCAGACGGAGACAGGTAGACATGGTATTCTATTACACAGGGAGCTAACTCGGCAAGATAAGACGTTTGTCTGGCTGATAAAGTATTATTAGCAGAGCCAGACGTCTTCAGTTTTGTCCTGTCTCCTCCTCCGTGAGTAGAAAGAGGATACGTCAGCTACAAAGAATTGGACTATTTGCAGTTGCAAATACTTATCCAAGTGTGTATTTCGCTATTATCTAAGGTCCATAATAAAGCAAATACAAGGTGTAAGCGGACTCTTCAAGAGGCCGATAACCTAGCATTCTGTACCTACACCGAATTATGTAACTCAACGCAAAAATGTATGCTGGGAAACGACTTTCTTTGTTGGTGTTGAAAATCACGGTTTACATTAAGACTCAGTGTAACGCACTCTAAACATAGTGCAGATGAATGCATTAATTAGTACAGGGGGTCGTGGAGGTATTTAACAACAGTTAAATAAAATAAAAATAGCCTTTATTCTACCACAATTAAACAATTATTAAACAAAGTTATGAAATAATCGCAATTAATAAATATAATATTCTAAAAAATTCTTAATTGAAATTAATATCATTATTGATTAAAAAATATATAAATTAGGTATCATTTTCATGCATTATTCCAATTATTATATATGTATTTAATATGTGGAAGTCGCCTCTTTGGCGTAGGCCTCCCCCAGCTTCCTCCAGTTGTCGCTTTAACAACAGTTACAACGTCAAAAACTTGTATTTAAAAATAAAATTTGTGAAAAAGTTGGAACTTTGACCTCCAATATCTCCGTAACTAGAAGGTTCCCAGAAAGTCCGTAACAACAAAATGATCGCAATGACGGGGAGATCAAGTACCTTTCGGCTTCGTTAAGGGTACTTTTACACCCTTTAGCGGGCGTACACATAGCGCTGTCCGGCACGACATTGTACAGTTTAAAGTTGAGATCACACGTCAATAGCCCAATATTCATACAGTTAAAAACAAATGCATTATGGAACTGCCATGTGATCTTAAAATTATGCTGCTAACCCCTCCCGCTCTGGGCTGAGCAGGAGGGAGTGTCAGACTTTTACTGACTAAAACCCATCCATGTTCCTTCCTTTGCCCTTTGTGTTCCAGGGCCGCGGTATCTCTTTCGAACAGTCCCGCAACCCTGGCAGGCGTCGGTCCTTACGGACCCCTTCCTGTTTGCTCTCTTTGAGGCGCGCGTGGAACACGACCGCGCCGTCGACACGGCCTGTCGTCAAAAGACGGACGGACGGCGAGCTAGCCCATAGCTCACCGTCCACAGGCCCGCGCCTACGGTGGCCCCCGACGCCCGGTGCGTCTCCCGCGGCGGCTGAGACGTGAGGCTCTCTCCCTCTCACGTCCCGCCACCTCCTTCGCTAGCATGACTGCTTCGCAGAAGGAGGTGACGGCGTCCCATTCCCTCTCGCTCCGGACCATGGATTGAACCAGGGCCGGACGCGAGAGGTCGCCGCCGCCGAGTGAACGGGGCTTTACGTATAAAATTACTGCAAACAGATGACTGAAGACTCTGTCTACGACTAGTTCAAGCTTTATTTACAAGTGGTCCAAATCCTTATTCTGATTACCGACCTAATTATCTCGCTTTTAATTAATTATAGAAAATTAATGTAATCCAATGCCACATGATTTCCGCCCAATGTTAATACAAATTACTCGATAAAAAAAAGAAAAGAGAAATTACATCTCCGATATCTGCCGATAGTTGCCACGATAAATCTGTCTTCACCCGCCTACTCCAACCGCCAGTAGGTATAATATATTCGTATGGGACAAGTACATCCTCCCGTTTTCATGGGAATACTTGATACTATAAATTATCGGAGCGACGGTAAAAGCTAATGTGCATTAGGTTTTATACAAATGGCGGTCTAATGATTGTGATAAACTAACTTGAATGTTGGTTGTAAATCAAATTGGCCTGCAGACATATCGTTGAATTTAGATTGTTGAATGTTAGATGATACCGTCAGAACATAACTGAAGAGAGCCTATTCTTATTTAATGTAAATTATTTGATTTCAAGTAAAGTAGTGAGGCTCTAGCATAAACCACGGCTGCAGTCAATAAATTAATTTGTTTTGTTGTGAATTATGATGAGATACTAGGATGTTCATCGGAGTTGTACATTTACTTACCACGAAGTTAGTAGTTCATACTAACTTCGTGATTACACCTATAAAAAAGGTAAATTTTTAAGATACATAATTATTTTGACTACTTGCTGTTGCCCGCGTCCGCATGAAATTATTATAAAAATATGACTTCGGATATTTGAATCAGATTTTGTTAACAATTTCGAGGGTTTTTTTTGCACGGAACCCTATTTTTTTTCTAAAATAAAAGTAGCATCAATTATTTCTTATAACATCAGCTACCAGTAACAGTCCTGTCAAAATCGGTCCAGCTGTTTCGGAGATCCGCCTGAACAAACAGACAGACAAAATAAAAGTGTTCTGCTGTAAGTACCGTATATACTTCCATATTATTATGCATTCAGTAAAAATCTGTTATATTGATATTAAAAACTAACACTTCAATTTCATTAATTTGTATAGAAACAGTATGAAATAACATACCATAAATAGAAATACATAAAAAAACGCGGCTATTAAAGAGAAATCACATAAAACCACATCACGGATCAATTAAAATGAACTCAACAATATACCATCGAAGAATTACAGTAAGAAATCAAGTCCCGTTTCCATTGTCTCGGCAACTTATTACACTACACATTATTTAATTCGTCGCTTCATTGTATTGCACAATATTAGTGAAAGGACACGGTGTGAGGTGCGTCCGCGCATACGTCACGTCTGACGGGAACACGGCCCAGGGAACGCGACCTCACGAACTGTGATCGGCAGAACTTGGCAGTGCTCGGGTTTGTTGATAAATCTAGACATGAATGAAACTTTCTATAGATTGAATTTTTTTTTTTACCGTATGGTAAATCATCAAATAAGCCCTTCTGCTGTGGGCTGAGCAGGAGGGAGTGTCAGACTTTTACTTACTAAAACCCATCCATGTTCCTTCCTTTGCCCTTTGTATTCCAGGGCCGCGGTATCGGTCCTTGCGGACCTGTTCCTGTTTGCTGACTCTCTTTGAGGCACGCGTAGGACACGAACGCGCCGTCGACACGGCCTGTCGTCATAAGACGGACGGACGGCGAGCTAGCCCATAGCTTATCGTCCACAGGCCCACGCCTACGGTGGCCGGGGGCCACCACGTGGCCCCCGACGCCCAGTGCGTCTCCCGCGGCGACTGGGACGTGAGGTTCTCTCCCTCTCACGTTCCGCCACCTCCTTCGCTAGCATGACTGCTTCGCAGAAAGAGGTGACGGCGTCCTATTCCGTCTCGCTCTGGACCATGGATTGAACCAAGGCCGGACGCGAGAGGTCGCCGCCGCCGATCGCCGCTATAGATTGACACTTGTGTCGACATTTTAGAGAACGATGCTGAAACAGAAAACAATTGAGCATCTTTGACGAAGAAAGAGGTAGAAGAACTCTTTGGTGGTGCTGATTATTTTTTTAAATTGTCTTTAATTGTAATGCCATAAGGTTGCATATGCTCTGTAGCTATGTAAACATTCGGGAAACTGCAGTATTTATCATCAATCATCATCGACATCAGTAACAACCCAAATTCAGCCGAATCTCTGCTTATCTTCTTTTTCACCATGATCTAATAAACAGAGCAGAGATCCTACATTTCGTTATGTTATACAACTTTTGTAATGCCTAATTAGCATCTACGCAATGAGTTTTTTATTCTAGCAATCACCTAAATCTGGGTTAGGCAAGTAGATAAATTAAAATTTAAAAAGGTCAGTCGATTAGTTACAAGTCACAACTCCAGTGCCTATTTTAATAACACGTATATCATTACACTTGGGGCACAATGAAATGACCACACAATTTACGTAACAGCAATAATTATTACAACCGAAAACTCTATTGAAGCCACCCTCGGGCCATTGTGACTAAATTACCAACGGCGCCAGTATTTATGAACTGTCAAACCCATTTGGGTTCATTTCGACCTACTATCGTTCGAAACGGAACGCGATCACAATCGAATTAGAAATCGGACATTAGATCGAATCGAATTATCTGTGTTGTGTGCGATTCGCTTGCATAATGTGATTAGACGCGTTCGGGCGATCGGTGGGCTGTCTGGGGAAGCGATGCGTGTGTGTGCATGAAGCGATATATCGCTGTGGAATTTGCAAAGCTTACGAGTATGTGAATGTTTATGATTCCGCTTTCCTAAGTGAGCTTTAATTTGGCCAAAAGCAGAAGCAGGAGAATGCCTGCCAAAAGCTTTTAGCCAGATTGAGAAGATTAGATTATCCATTTGATAGATAGACAAATTGAGAAGAATTACCATAAATGGTATTGATTCCTGATCAGGGCTGGTTTCTAAAACCCCGAACCCAGAGATGACCTGCCAGCGAAGAGATTTCTTGGTCCCTTCAATCTCGACATGCCATTCCGAAAAATATGCAAAAAATAACACCAAAATCTAATAAAACTAACCTTATTATCATTACGTTTATAATTAATATTTGCTTCGATGCCCAGTTACATCACGTCTGTCCAAATTATGACGGCTCCATTGGGTCTGAAGATTGCTCGATTATAAAGCAAAGAAAAAAAATGGCGGCACGAACGGTTCGTAAGTCTGTTGGTCTGGCTAATTATCTCGATATGGAAGCAGTCTATGAGCAGCAATTGGTTTGAAGGTGATCATTATTTAATCACCTGTCTAAGAGTGATTATGTAAAAGAGTTGTGTTAATAATAATTGAAAGAGTGTAACGATGCAGAAAGTTCTATATCAATTTTGCCTTTTCTTTGTTCAGATTGATGTAGCTTTAAAATTGTTACATATTTTTAATTGATATAGATTCTGGCTTTCACTGTCTATTCGGTTCAACAGCTTTGGAACAGAAATCATCTCTTACCGTCATTTTTATTCTATAAATAAACGCTATTATTAGGGCTATTGAAAAAAGAACCCTTAATTATTGAATGCACATGTAAACTTCGCTGACTTATTCATCATTATCATCTTCCAGCCCTTGTCCCATTCTATTTGGGTTCGGCGCAACACGTTTTTTTCTTCCAATCTCCCCTGTCCGACGTCACGGCATCATTTGCTCCTTTCTCTTTCATACATTCCTCACACAATTCATCCGTCTTTTCTTTGGCCTTCCTCTCCTTCTCCACTTAGCTGACTTAATATTTTATATAATAAAATCCATCATCATTCATCACACATCCCGACATTGAATTAAAAAGTGTCATAAATAAAAATCTAAAAAACCCATACATTATTACATTTAATACACTTAACAAAATCAATATCATTACACAATATTTTGAGCTTATTAAGTTAAGAGCGACGACCATTCTCCGTACCATAAACGGTCGTGACGCCTACACGACCAGACGAACCGAATCCAATCGCAGATTGCTATAACATCGTCATTACTATGTACCTTGTCTACATCAGTTATCTGGATAACATCTGTTATGCTGGCAAGGTGATGATTTGCATTATTATGTAAGCAAGTAACTAATGAATGGTTAGTGTTTCGCACATAATTGACATTTTGAACGTAGAATATAATTGGACGTTGATTTACAAGGACCTAGGCGATATCCTATTCTCAATAATCAATCTTCGCCTTTATCCACTCCATGCTGAGTGTAGTTCTCCTCCGTTGCACCTGCATTTTAACTCTGGTCTGGTACTCTGGACCTTGTTCTTCGCTGCAGTCTTATAGGTGAATGGATGAAAGCAGCTCCTGATTTTCTTATCATGACTTACTTTATAGCGCCAAAGCAAGACCGAGGTGGTCCAGGCAGTTGGCTCCTTGGACCTAACTTGAATTTGGTATCTTATCCATTAGCCAATCCATTGGTCCATCAAATGGTTGTGGACTTACTGTTTGTCGCATTTTCTGAGTTCCCTCCGTGTTTCGCAAAGCATGTTAAGTAGTTGGTCCCGGCTGTCATTAAATGACAGCCGTTGTCAATGACAAGTCAATGGCCCTAAATTTTACCAATCAGTCTTACCAAGGGATATCGTATTGCCCAGTACTAACTGGGTTGTGAAGATCAGATAGGCAGTCGCTCCATGTAAAATACTGGTATTTAGCTTCTACTGGTGGTTAGACTGGAAGCCGACCCAAACGTAGTTGGGAAAAGGCTGGGCAGATAATGAGTATTTTTATTTTTTATAGAAAGGAACAGCAAACAGTTACATTATAAGGACTTACAACTAGTTTAACAAAATAGCAGTTGGTTATAATGTAACCCACAACGCTGTCCATAAGTAGACAAAGAAGTTTAAAATAAAGGACTAATCGCTAGGAAGTAGGAACACTGATAGCAGTACGTGTAGCAATTACTTAATTAACATTAGATGGCATAATAACGACTAATAGAAAATTTGTTAAAAAATTATGTTAATAGATAACAGAACTATATAATATTACTTTAGTTAGGAGCACTTGTTATATTTAATAGGGAACGGCGAATGAGGATTTTAAATTTACTTAATGTGCAAATCAAGACATCCCGCAAAATATATAATTAGACTGACTCTCTGACATGTAAAATTACATACCTAAGCATACACCCAGCAAAGCTCTTTCAACAAGGTTTTCAAAACTGTAATGCCTAAGGCGTGAGCCGTCTAAAATAGATGCACTCATTTTGCTCAGCTGAATGCCCTGTGCCCCGTCTTCCAGTCCACTGATGCTGTAACACCTTGTGGCCTACATTTGTGCTTTTAAATAAATGTTAATCAATATTGAAAGTATCTTGGCCAGATTGTCTGCGGAGACCGCATTGTTACGCGGGTTTCTATTGTAAAAATTTTGATTCTCTGTGTTTCTTCAAGCGGTTTTTTTGTGATTGCAAAAGTATTCTGATTTTGACGCTCTCTGAGTTCTGACTGAAATGTTTTTCGTTTAAATTTATGTTTTGGCAAAATTTGATCTCTCGTTTTCTTCAATGCGGTGCTGTGTAACACATGACCCGCTTACTGAAATGACCTAAGTGTCCATACAACTGCACTTTTGAATACGATAAACGCAAATGACGCTGCTATTAATGTGGTCCAAGGAATCTCAAGAACACCATCGATTCGAAAAGAAGAAGACGTACAATTTTATCTGTACGTTATGGTATCGGCATGCCGGATGAACGAGGAAAATATCTAGAAGAAAGTTATAAGTATGAATGTGAATGGCTTAAATTAAGAGTAGAGGAAGGCCAAAGAAACCGTGGGTGAACTGTTTGAAGGATGATAGGGATAGAAAGGAGGTGACTGCTGAGATGACGAGTAATAGTGAAGTGTGCGAGGAAGAAGACATGCTGCGCCGACCCCAAATAAAGAATTAGGGCTGGTCAATGATGATGCATGATTTCCTAAATTATGTAAGGCTTAGCTTCCAGAATTACGTAGGTACGGTCATACAGACAAAAAATAAAATATCAGAAAACATTTCAATGCGACCTTTTTTCAATATGATAGCCTCCTGGCACTTTCTAAAATTATAAACACAGTTACAATCCCCCAATCCTGACATATAATTTCAACACAATCAATCTAAAATTTTACTTTAATCATTTCTTAACTCCATATTTTATGAGTGGTACAAGTTCAAGATGGTACGAGCCATCTCGAAGATGACTATAATGTCTTCCGGTACATGAGCCGTTATAATTAACTTCCTTAATAATGCAGCACTTGTGATGTGTATTAATTATTTTTAAAACCACTACTGGATACTTTGATGACCAGATAATTTTTGATATCAGATAATTGATAAAAGAATTTTGGGAGTCGAGTTTGTGACTATAATTTTTCTGAGTCATGTTAATACATAGTACACATAGAGGAGCGAGAAATAAAAATTTTCAGTAACTGCGACGGAGTCTGGATTTGTGCCCGGTTGATGGCATTAGGCTCGCCCCCTATTATATGGGAATTAAACATTACCGGCGAAATATGAGTGTATTATTAGGTCCTCTGTCTAACCCTTCGGAGATTACAAGTGCCTTGATCTAGACACAGAGCCATTCTGTCCGCGATAACGACGACGGGAACGTCAAAAATGTATGGGACCAACGTATGTCAAAGCAGTTTTAGAAATACAAAACTCTATGAAAGCGATGGCCACTTGTGTGCTCCTTCAGATCCATTTGGATAGGTCCTCAAACGAACTTTTAAAACAGTTCATTAGAGGATAAATATAAATAAATAAATGTCGCCGGACATTACACACATCGCCATCTAGGTGCCACACTAAGCAACGAGGCTTGGGTCGTGGACACCAGATAGTTGATAATACTACATAGATACTTTTTTTTTGTAAATACATACTTATTATACATATAAACATCCATGACTCGGAAACAAATGTCCATGCTCATCACACAAACATTTGCTCCTACCGGGATTCGAATCCGGGACCGTAAGAACGTAAGGCAGCCTCACTACCGCTGCGCCATGAAATGATGGAAGAAGGACGGAATTACAAAACCGTGGTTGATCATATTCCATTCAACACTATTATGACTGACTAGATTGTTCTAGTGGTCGCAATCACGACTGCTGAGCATGAGTTCCTGGGTTCGATTCCCGGGTCGAGCAAATTGTTATTGGGCTTTTCCATTGGAAATTTCTCAGTAGCAGCCACGGAGTCTGGATTTGCGCCCGGTTGACCGCAATAGGCGCGTCCCATACATGGGACTTAAACATAATAACTAGCGAAATGTAGGTGTACTATTAGGTACCTCTGCCTAACTCTTCGGGGCGTGATGTTATGTTACTATTATCGACTCTTTGCCTCACATATATCATCCATTCTTAACCCACCAATTTACCCGAACATTATGTATGTATTTTCTTATCAAATTAACTATCATTATATCCGACATCAGAACAGATGGTCTCATCATCAATCATGTGTAAGTAGCTACTGGAGGACAGCTTTAATAATAATCATATTGGACTATTATGCCTCAGGTAATCGATCGGAACATTGATTTTTTGCAGTTTAAGATCTTATCTTTACATACAATGCTTATTTTTTAAATCTTTTTAATATAAATCATGTTGTCTGAGATATTTTAAGAAATTGTTATTAATGGTGTCATTGATGTGCATGTCGGAATTTTTATGCTAAATGTCATGTTGGAAGTTTTGTAAACGAAGTCGCATGATTGGCATCTGTTTTAACTGTCTTTCACAAGAAATCAGCGTCGAAAGAAAGAAAATTATTGAATAGAATAATTTTCACATTCACTAGAAATATAAAGGAAAGGAGGAGATATTGGATACGGATTATCTTTAAAAAGCTTTTAAACAAATCTGACTTCTCCGACGTTATTAAAAACCATCGCATAACCTTAAGAGGGTGCAGGGTCTGCGATTCTCCATACAAACGTATTCCGTTTTTTTGTTTCTTAAAATCAAGGTGTCCTATAGACACGGCCCAGTCATTTCTTTTTTTTCAGCAACTAATAAGTAAAGAACAGGCTCAGTTTTCGAGGCAAAAAAAAGGAACTACGAAACGTCGATCTCGTTAATTCTTTTGTGATATAATCGGTCTGCGCTGCAGCAGAGTGCGAGTTCTATAGACTTGAGGTAGCGGGACAGCAATAGTTTATTCAAATACCCATTTTTTAAATTCCTCGCAAGCAATATTCGCTCTTAACAACACCGTAAACTTTACATTAAAATGGCACGAGAAAGCTTCGCCCGTCAGCTTTGCTCTCTTGAATTATTGTTCCTTTAGCAATCAGAGCGCATCCGAAGTCTGATTTATGCCATTTTCACTTACCCCTCAATGTAACAAGCCGATCTGCTCTCACCAGCGACCTATTAAGGACCATTTATAAATGGGATCCATGAAATATTGCTCACTTTCTAAGCTCCTATATTCAGGAAATTGGAGAATTATTCTGGGATTTGATTTACAAACAAATAGATTGTGGATGCTGTTGAGGTTTCACCTTTAGTGTGTTCTCGTGCAACCGGTTACTATGAATACAGCAGGACCATGATTCAAGACTAAAAAACGACTGTTTTATACAAACAACGACGCAATATCTTTTAGGGTAGGTAGATCCACTCTGCAAAGGTCTATGGAACAATGGATTTGTTTTCAATTATTCAAAGCTGCCGATATTTCGACGCTGTTGCAAGCGTCAAGATCTTGGGATGACTGGAGAATGCGGGTGGATGATAAATAAACTGTTAGGTACAGACAAATCTGTCTACCATTGCTACGCGCACTACTGGAACTCGATACAAAGTCATGGAAAAACACACTCACAGTATCACCAGGTTTCGTGAGTGACAGTGTAATGGATTTGCTTTTAACCGACTAATATTTTCTACGATGACGGGGTCCACAATCGTATACCTACTGAATTCGGGGTAACAAGTTGGGGCTCTGTGTCCCTTACAATCATGTATTGTTCTTTGTAGGTAACGTAATTACGTTCATCATCATCATACTCTTGCCCTTATATACAGTGGCGTGCGGTGCTTCCCGAAGGCAGGCAGGCCAAGCAAAAAAAAAAAAACTCGCAACATCACATCGCTCTACTTAGGATGACCCTCAAAGTAGTCACATCTATTGATATATTCACTAACCCTCCCAGGCCCCCGCATCTGTCTTCTAGTCTTCTTCATCGTCTTTTTAGTAAGCAACAACAACGCCAATGAGAAACAACGCCATCTAGCTTAAATATAAGGAATTTCAATGGTATTCTGTCAATACAAGAACGAAGGATATCGCTTCGTTACAAAAAAACCTAAAAAATAAAACAGAGGGCGCTGTAAACAAAAAAAAATAGTTTAGTTTTCGTTCCGTACCCAATTTTGAGCGTCTGACCGGAATATTTGAAAAACAAACATTGAAAATAAGCCTGTAAAAACCAAAGTTATAAATACAAGAACTCACCACATTAATCAAGGTTCAAATCACGATTTTCTGACAATGCAAACAGAAGAAAGATTCATTTGAAATACCGAGTACGAGATGAATTTTGGGTTAATTCTCGTAATTCGGGTATCTACACATTTTCCTTTAGACACAACTTGAATCTTAACATCAAACAATCGTGAATACTTATTGTTTTTAACTTCTGACAAACACATTATCAGCGCAAACTTCACAACAGAACACCATTTTTAAGTAAATAAACAAATACAACAAATAATATTTACACTACTGTACGTTTCAAAACGAATTACAACCGTCAGATATTATAATAATCAAAACATTCAAGATCACGAAATAAATTTTGCTTGTCACATGAAACAAATATGGCTTCTAAGAAAAATACAATTGTTATTTTGTCAATGAAAAAAACACTACCAAATATAATTGCATCACCGCATACCGTTTTAGCCGGATAATACTTTGTGGGGCAGCCAATCAGTGGCCAGCTAGCCAGCTACACTCGCAGGAGTTTACGCCCCTATTTACTATGTGTGCCGTTCGTATTTCCGTGTATATACACGAAAATACTTATCAGTGTGCTTAAATTTATCAATGGAAATTAGGCCGGCTGGGGCCTTGCCTAGACTCGTAATATTATTACCAGTTACGTCACACGGCCGCGACAAGTTGCTTTAAGTATTATAACAGGCGTTTTATTTTTTTATTTTTGATTAATATAGTTATAATAAATGCATTTGTTGCGTTGTTGGTAGGAATGGTAGGGTAGGCTAGGCCTAATTGCCTCTATGGACGGCACGCCCCTGCTTATATACCAATGTATTTGAGGTCGGCGCAGCATGTCTTCTTCTTCCAAACTTCTCTATAACTCGTCATCTCAAGCCATATCATCCTTCACACCGTCCGTCCATTCCATCGTACTGTTTCTGTAAAAAACCGTCAGAGCCAAAAAGGCACAAATATTTGACCCCGATAAAAACATTTTCAGGACAACCGCTCAAAGAATCGAGATCACAAACCGTTATCGATTCATCGATAGCAGATCTGGCGTCACAATTAGCCGAAGGGAACTCGCCCATAATTTACTGCACATAATATCTGCAATGAATATCGACGTCGGTCGTCCAATAATGAAGAAATCTATTAAGATTTGTGCCCGCGGCGCGCGGCGGGCTGGGAGCTCCAGTCACGATAAGTTTACAGAAAATGGAACGACAGGCAAATTAGAATGTTGACATGTGGAGATTAGATGATAATGGATAAGGAAGCTGTGTTTACGGTTTTTGGACTAGATTTGATTGCGACATATTTGTGTCATTAGACACATTATTAGATTAGATTAGATTTATTTGTGTCTTTTTAGATGAGCGTAACTGATTTACAACTAGTAGTAAGTTTGTCGAAGAATAAGAATTAAAAAAAACGCAAAATTTTATTGAAATGAAAAGAAGAAAATTATGTTTGTCCATCAACATTGAACGCTTGTACAAAGTTTCGTGTCCTCTAGAGAACTCCTCAACTGTTAATAGCACATTAACAGTTGAGGAGTTCTCTCGTGAGGAGGTGATCCTGGCTGCAGTATTAAGTCCGTCATAAAAATGTATTGTCACCAGAACCAAAGGTGTGTGCAAAATTTCAGCTCAATCGGTTGGGGGGACTGGTTTGAAATTCAGTTGCAAGATTTGACCAACACATACCTACTAACAAACTAACTAATAACAAAGCAAGCTAAATAAAAGCTTAAAAAGAGTTGCTGCCAAACACACGTAGCGTCATTGTGAGATAACCGGCACGTCCTAGAACCAAACATTCGAAGACTAGCTGGGCTACCACCAACCAGCACTGGGCCCGCATGATAAATCACGGCCTATTCTCTCTGACAGAGAGAAGCCCTGTGTCCCCGTAGTGCGAGCATTATAGCCTAATCATGCCAATTGTTTTTTGAATAAACACATAAATCACGTTCTTTCTCATTCAAGAAATGAGACTCTTAAAAACACCGACTCTCTAAACCTCTCACGAAACAAACATAAACGTCAAAAACATTTAGAGAGACAATTCAACACACCAAGAAACCAACTGAACGCAATATATCAGCTTGATGATTGACCAACGCAATAACGTACCAGATAAGGCCAATGCAGACTTATAAAGCACCTTACGACACGGACACGGGAGAGATCCGATCAATCTCCATCGAGTCACGGAGCTGGTTTGTCTTCCTATAAAAGCTAATACGTCCTTAAATCGATAGTAACGGCATTACTCAAGCTGTCTGTGGAGACAGGACTTGTTTGGACGTGATGCTATTTGTTTACAAGTGTTTGTTGGTTAGAGAAAACGGTATAAATGTGAATTTTGTGAAACGCTGCATTCAGGATGAATACTTATTTCTTTTGAGGCCAGAAGAAGAATAAATATAAATTGTTTGATAGTAAGTTCGTAAACTAGGTCATGAGCAAAAACCAAAAAATCTTCTTCCAGTGAAGTCATGTTTGTTTCTAGAAGATGGACATGTTTTTTTTTTTTTGTATAAGCCTACTCTGTCCCACTGCTGGGCAAAGGCCTCCACCATGGCTTTCCAATTTTGTTTACAATGTGCCTTCTTACGCCTTCCGACCAATCCCTTAAGAATGAGTCCAAATCATCACGCCAGCGTTTCTTGGGCCTGCCTCGGTTACGACGTCCGTCTTCAGGCACCCACTGTGTGACTATCTGCGCCTATGTGTCCGGCTTCAACCTAGAAACGTGACCCGCGTGTTAGTAGTCATGCAGGACATGTTAAGGTAGATAAAATCTAATACCAACGAAGATGTCGAATATCTCACTTCACTTCTGTTGTAGTTATCAAATCACTCCCAAAGCCCCATTTACGTTACTTTCCTCAAATCTCCAAGACAACTTTTTTAGTCCATTGAGATCTCGTGTCAATCTCTAAACATCCAAGCCAAGTAAAGTCACTGAGGAAGTACACATAGTCATTAGCCTATAAATTCGAAGTGGCCATGTTTCCTCAAGCCAAAGTGCCGTAATAGTCGCTTTTCATTGACTCATTAGCAACACTGTTGCTGATGATATTGCACGTCTGAACAACGTCTAGTAGACGTTGTTATAATACTGTACTTCATTATGAGCTTGTGTTTATTGGTTTTCGTGGTTACACTTGATTGTCTTCAAACTTAGAAATTTGTTGTATTTCACTGTACTGTATTGTTAACTTCAATTGATATTTTTTGTATCATGTTCTATAGTTCAGTGAACTCATATGTA
Organism: Eugnorisma glareosa; assembly: GCA_947578425.1. Lineage (NCBI taxonomy): Eukaryota > Metazoa > Arthropoda > Insecta > Lepidoptera > Noctuidae > Eugnorisma > Eugnorisma glareosa. The sequence goes on along the minus strand of OX387966.1, from coordinate 17,726,077 downwards.
AATTTGTTTTTGTTTTTGTTTTAGTTTGAATAAATACTAAGTAAAATAACAATATTTTTGGGTTGAATAAATCTACTCAAAACAGTGCAGGAAAAACATCGCGAGGAAACTACGAAGATATGAGACATCTACCAACCCGCACTGGGCCCCCGTGGTGGCTTACAACCCATTTCCTCTCATAGAGAGGAGGCTTGTGTTCCAGCAGTGTGAACATTATAGGCTGATTATGTTTAAGTCTATTCTTACTCGTTATTTAAAGAGTATCGTGAATGGAAAGCGTCTTCACAATTCGTGACTATTGACGTCGAACATAGACATTTAAAATTTCGAAAGCCTGTTCCTCATACCCAATTTATCACAGATAATATTGCTTAAACAGTCTACGCGAATAATATATGATGAACCGTTTCAGCAATCTCGGGTCAACAAATATAAATGGCATCGGTACAATATTAATTACGTTGAAAGTTCATGTCAGTCAGGCTTGAAGACCGTGAAGCTCCATTGATACGCCTATCAGTTCAAATCGCTGGCTTGTCACCTCCTGATGAAGCTAGAAAGCAGAGTTTTATTTCTTAGTATTTTGCGTATAATATCAAATTAAATTAGTTGACGAGACTTTAAAGAGGTTGTAGGTAATAATAGGTATCGACATCATGCCTAAAAAAGTTACCTCATATTTTAATAACACTACCTATTTACGCGACCGCTGAAAGAGTAGTTTGGTTCTTTAAATTATGAGTATTTAATTCGTTTTGTTTTTTAATTTTGTCGTCACACCCAGTACCTCTGCAGTAGATAAATATTGATTGCTAGCTAATTTAACTTTACCGTATAATTTTATTTATGCAGTTTTTTTAGCCAGTAATTAAAAGTCTGTTACATAAGGCGATATAATGAAGGTTTTAATTACAAAAGAGTTAAGCAGGAAGCCGTCAGTTTTATTATAGCTATGGCTATGGTAGCCGTGTATTTTAATGAAATTGACTTAACCTGATCTTGTGTTCGGACCACCGTGGTTTCTTTATTAATATTTGCATTTAAAACGAGTATTAATAATGTACCATGAAATGGTAGACAGCTGGTATGTGCAATATCTTACTAAACCATTTTATTTATGGTGGTAAGGTTGTGTGCACATCTTGGGAACCGCATGCTATCTCCACTTATAAGCAGGTTCGCAAGCCGTTCACAATTATTGTTGTAGAAGGAATGGGCGTGCTTATAGGCAAAATACAAATGCGAGAAATAGGTCGTCCGCAGTTATGTACGCATCGCTAAGGTTTATTCTGATTGACGGGCGTAGAAAATTCAGTTATCGTATAGCCTGTCGTATCGTCGTATCCCACATATGTGCTTTTATTCTCTTACGCTTGTTTTCTAGGCCTTTCTCATTCTATCTAGTTTCATTTTGCTGATGGTATTGCGGTGTACTACCAATAATAGCTAGTAAAATAACATGTTACGTCATCTTTAAGTTTCTTGTCTTATTTAATTTCCTTTATTGGCTTATAAGTCAAGAGCATCTAAGTACTTCCATATGGGGTTGTTAAAAATTTCACAAATGGATGGGTTGTCAGAATTGCACAACATGGTGCTTTTGCAAGTTTGGCATTATCTCTTGTATCTAAGTTGTATACAATATTAAGCTGTTTCCTGTTGTTGATGGATTAGCCTGTCAATGTTGGGACATTTCCATCTGAGTACAATATAAATGACGAAATATGAGTTCTTGTCGTTTAATTTTTTATTGTCATGATCAAAATATATGCATATGAACTTTCAAATTCGAACAGATTCTTAAAGCTTGAATCATTCGAAAGTTAAAACTGTATATCTAACTATTGAACGGCAGCTTTATATTATATCCTCAGTTTATTTTCAAAATTACTTGGAACGTACCATAATTGCCCATATCATTCGATTTCATTCACGATTCCCTCTGAACGCTTGCTCCACTTGTGTTACGCTTGCGTAATTGTTTACGCGCGTAATTGACGTTTGCCGATGATATGAACTCGTTTTATATCGACGCCGGGATCGAGGCGTCATCCTGACTGACGTTAAGTGTCGCTTGCGCCGCTTGTCTTGTTCAAAGTGTCACTATTTCACTTCATTAACCACTAGCCTCCAGTAGAAGGGTGACTTTTACATTCGGAGATTGTAAATGGACTGTAAGATTGATGTTTCTCCCTTAAGAAATAATGCCGTCACCAACATTGGTAGTCCTATGAATGTAGTTAATAACTTGCCTTACAAAGTGATGGGAAATTATAATCTTTCAATAAAGATTATATACATGTTATACGTTTCGCAATACGCAATGTTCATCAGCATGCAAATAACGCTTTTCCCATGATATCGATTTCACGATTCTCCTGGTCTACGGGGTCAGCGCCATTCAACTCGCGGAAGAAAGTAAATTGGAAACCGTGACGTACTCGGTGTTGGGGCGATTTGTACACGTCACACGCGGGTTGCAGGGCCCGCACTCGACCGGAGAGCCTGACCCCTGATGCCGTATCAGGTGCTCACTATCAGGTATCATAGATACTGGCCGGTTAGCGTCGGTGGCATCTTTAGTGGGTTAATTTGCCACAGATAGCGGCCATGATGGATTGTTTGACGCGGCGTGTGCGCCCGCGCGGTCCACGCCCTCGGTCAGAGGTTAAACGCCCACTTTGTGCACGATCCCTTCGTTGTATTGATTTTGCAATCGATCACGAACGTAATCTTGTGCATATCTTTATATCTTCTAATACTCGTTTTAAACTATGCATAAATCTCTTCAAAATCAATGATCGTGTCTATAAGTACACGTAAAGCTTGTAAAGACAGTGCCCCGCGGTACAGATGCATGATTCGTGGTTAGCCGTGTCGATAAAGGAAATGTTTACTTGCATGTGGGTGTAGACGTTGCCGTAATTTACTCTATGGCTATATTATCTAATGACGGTCGCAGTATATGCAAAAACTGTATTTTAAAATACGATAAGAAGGAAATTACTAGCTGAGCATCGAACGGACCTTTAAAAGCTGTTATATCATTTCCTTGGACGCTGACACTGGCACAAGTGGGCGACTAGCCGTAATGACCGGGAGTCATTAATGCTGCCGCCCGATTCATATTCATTACTGGTAATGATTTGACGAACATCATCGCCTCATCGGACATCGAGTCTTTCATTAAGAATTCGGCTCACTGTAATTGTAGGAAGTATTAAAGTTTTTAAGTACGCGTTGATTTACGACCAAATTTTGTTTTCTTCGTCCGTCCTGGTTCTCACTTCCGAGGTGTAATAAATTGAACTTCGCACTCGTGTTTTTAGTGGGGCTTTCTCTCGTTGTTGGTTTAAGGAGGATCGTATCTTGTTGACCCATCAGATATACAATTTCGATTTTATATCGAGACTTTTGTTTGCAACGGTACCTCGGCCTGCCCGGTTCGGTTTTCGTCTGTCTATTGTTTCAGCAGTAACCGCCGCGTATGGCGCGCGTAATGTTCCCGAGATAAAACGAAACCATAAATAATGTTATGATGTCGACACAGTCGTTGCTACCGATTTTAATGTGTGTACGAGTGTAGGATTTACGAGCTCGATCGATATTGCAATACTCGAATCGGATTGTACTCGTATTTAAATTAACTTCTGTCTCGCAATTGTGTTTGTGTTCGGCAAATTATTGCTTGTATCACGTTTGCACCTTTAGATATTCTAGATTAGCTATTGAATCCATTGTTCGATTATTATCGTCATTCTTTCTATATTATATGTGTTTGAATATCCGTTTATGTTGGAGAAACCAATTGTAGTGTCCTTACGTATTGCACGACTGTTAGGTTCGTTCGTCCTTCGTTGACAATCTAATAATTTTATTGGGGGTGACTGCCATCTGACCTCCGTGTAGCACTTAGAGAAACCAGAGTTTGCAATAAGATATTATCAGTATAAAGATCGACACTGATCATCTTTATGACCGTAAAATGCCGAGACGTCCGTGAGAAAAATAGTATCCACTAATCCAATTTTCTGTCACTGGTGACAGACGTCACACTCTTTTATTCTCCTTCAGTAATTTTTGGTATTTTACTTTTTAAACCCAAGAATTTTGTCTGGACTAACGCCAAGCCTTTTACGTTGAAACGTTCAGATAACTTCACTGCCATATCAGCTCAGGTACTCGTATTACTTTTAAGAACCCTAATCTAGAAAGTGTAATGTGGCAACACTGGCAGTTTTAAAGAGCTGGCCGCATCGAGGCCACCCTCGTTCTGGTGCGCTATCTGGGCATGCACTACACTGCATCTGGCTTCCTCATGCAAATGATTGCAAATAGGTGCTTTCGTCAGTACACTGGCGTGCTTTCAAATTTAATGTTGGAGCCATTGTATTGTAATACATTTTTGTGATATTAGTTTTTTTAAAGGTGTGTGAGCTCTCAAAATAATATTGAAAATATTGTAGTGCTAAATCTGGACCATCATCCAGGTTGTTTAGGAGGTTGACTGCTAATGCAATACTAGCGACAACTTATCTTACCATTGCTAATGCATCTTCAATGTCAACACTGCTTAGCGTTATACTATTTAAATCCTTTGGTATGTTCTTTTCTTAGTTTATTTCTTTATCAAGAAATTCCTCATAAATAATACACAAATGAATAAACATGATAAACAAAGCAACAATTTGTCACGTCACGTCGAAGGGAAATGCTGTTAATCGTTTTATAGTTTCCTCGTTCCGCTTTCATTGAAATATCATTTGAATAATTAAAATGATGCATACTGATGCTGAAAAGAATTAGCATTTACTAAGGAAATTCCTTCGAAACAACACTCCTTTTCAATTTTCCCTACGGAAACATTATTTCACTCAACTTTTGCTAATTCCAAATTCATTACCTCTGCATCATTTTCGTCATCATCATCACAATTCAGCCCATAGGTAGACGTCCACAGCTAGTCAGGCTTCCTTCAGATCATTCATGACCACATCAACGTGTCCGATGCTTCTTGCATCCTGCGGATTCCCGCTATCTTTACCAGGTCATCGGTCCACCTTTTAGTAGATCTACACCACATTGCCCATCAACCATCGTTCAAAACACAAATTCTCAAATTAAAATCACTATCTGCAGTTGAAAGTAACTCATTCCACTAGTTAACACTATAGCTTATGCCCGCGGCTTCACCCGCAGGGAGTCGATAATTGTCCCACGGGATCATACTACCGGGATAAAAAGTATCCTATGAGTTAATCCAGGTTGTAAACTATCTGTGTGGTAAATTTCATCCAAATCCGTTCAGTAGTTTTTGCGTGAAAGAGTAACAAGATCCATCCATCCTCACAAAGTTTCGCATTTATAATTTTAGTAAGATTTTCGTTCACCACTAAGTGTTCCACCAACAATATCTCAAGTTTCAATGTAACATGCACATTTCCAAATAAGATAAACGTTTCTTCAGTGAAATGCGCGAGTACGGTTTTATCGCAGTCAGCTTTTTCTTATCTACCGTTCGCCATTCCAAGTTTTTAGGGTGCGGTTATTGTGATAACCGGAGCGTGTAGCGGATTAACTTGTACAGCTGTTTCCGTCTGTGTTTATCGTCTTAGTAACTCTCTAATTCTCTTATCTTTAAGGTTGACGCTCCTGATATCAGAATCTTTAGGGATACATCAAAGATGCTATGATGCTGTCATAGGCAGCTATTGGGAATTTGGATCAGTGCACAGGTTTTCTAAACACATTAAAGCAGAATAAATGATGACAATTGGTCTGCCTAGCCTTTTCCCAACTATTTTGGGGAAGGCTTCCAGTCTAACCGGATGCAGCTGAATACCAGTATTTTACATGGAGCGAGTGCCTATCGTACCTCCACAAAAAAGTTTACTAGGTAATACTAAAACTCGTAGGTTGTCAGACTTTCGGGCCACTGACAACATGTAACGACTGTCAAAGATCTACAAATGACAGCCGGGACCAAAGAGGCACGGAAGAAACTCGGTGTGTAATGGGTGGTCACCCATCCAACCCAGGCAAGCGCGGATTAACCTGAAGATTGACCAGAGAGGCTGTTATTATATAATCACGAGCTCCTCAGAATAAATCATGATAAATGGAACAATTTAGAAAGGAATAAAAAAAAAATAAAAAAAAACAGACAAAATAGCAACCTGTGACCATACAAATTTCGTGTGCCTCCTACTATAGACTATCCGGGTTTTTTTTTTCTCAACGCAGTAATTTTAGTTTCTATCGTCATAACGATTGTTTTTTTTAACGTTGTGACGTTGTAACGGTAAAATTAAAAGTTTAATAGTGCACACTCGTTGTTTTATTCCTTCGTCCAATTAAGGTGGGAAATCAGACGAGTGGAGGCTACACTGTGACACCCACACTGGACACTGAACACTGTACACTGTGTTTTTTTTCTGTCTGTATAAATTGTTAAATAAATAAATAATAAATAAAAATTGCATTGGATATTTTTGTATACGTAGCCGTCAGCATTGTAAAACAACAAAAAAAAGCAATTTTTATTGATCGAAAATGTGTTAAAGCCGCCAATCGCTCGACGCCTCCCCATAGCCAGAGGCGCTTCCTACTCAACATTGCACTTGAGGGAACTGACCCTATCTCATAGAGTTCCCTTTCGAATTGCCCTTGATGGTAATCTTCAGCTTAGTGAATGTATTCTCAGTGAAACTTATGAAAGTCTCGTTGGGAATTCTAATAATAATGATATGCAACAAGGAGTGCCAGCTGTACTATCTATTATTTCCCTGTTTTCAATTGTTTATATCTTAGGAGAAACATTAAACGCATCATAAGGTAAATTGCTTATTATCAGGCAGCTGCGGTTGTTGCTTGAGTTACTTCGTAGCTTTAAGAGGAAATAGAAAGAGGGGTCGATACCAAAGAAGCTTGAAGTTTAAAACAAAGAACAACGAGTTTTTAAATGGCAAATAATGTTTCGTAAATTCGGAGAGCAGCGGTGGCCCATTAGTGGCGGCTCCGACTTACGAAAATCGAACCCAAGCAAGCGCATTTTCTTTGTGTAATTTATTTCATCACCACTACTCTCAAAAACGATGAAGGAAAACATCGTGAGGAAACCAGCATATCCTAGAACCGAAAATTCGAAGACATGTGACATCTACCAACCCGCACTGGGCCCACGTGGTGGATAATAGTCCAGTCCCCTTTCATAGATAGGAGAGGCTGTGTGTCCCAGAAGTGGGAACATTATAGGCTGATTATGCATGCTGAAATTCGGTGTCATCCGATAACACTTTCCATATGGCCATCATAATCTTCCTGTCATGGGAAGCCCATGTTACTTGGGGTCGGCGCAACCCGTCTGTTTCTTCCATTCTCCCCTGACAACCGTCACGCTATCATTTACTCCTTTTTCTTTCTACCTTGTGCATATCTAGATAACCACCAAAACTGATCAATTTTCAAGACAATGTCGACGCAGTGATGTCACTGTCACCACGTGCCAGATCATATGATCTGGCACAAAAAATGTAAAACAAGATAAAAAGTTAAAAGTTAACGAGCATCTGGGAATCTACAAAGCCTACAATGTTCACACATTCACAAACAATCGGTAAAAAAGAATCTATATAACTAGCTTAAATATCTCAACCTTGCCAGTCCTCTTTAAACCTCCTAGAAAGAAAAAAACAAGCAAATCTAAAAACAAACCCGCCTCATCTACAAATCATCCAGCGCAAACACTTCATCACTCCAGCTATTAGCTTAACCTTCCTTACATTTATCGCGGCTACCTGTCACACGTCGCGAGCTGTGCTGCGTAGGCGCAGCTTTTGTTACCGAATAGCTTTGCAGTTCTACACGTGAAGTAACGATTGATGTGCAAGTGTGCGTGCTGGTGTTACGTAATTTGTTGAGCTAATGAGGCATTTGAATTGGGGAAATATAGGAAAAACGATGAAAAGATAAAAGATTTTTGTCTTACACCTTAACTAAAATCTTTTTTCTTTGCAACACACACTTTAAATTGGTACTATATGAAGAAGAGGTTGAAATAAGATTTTACATTAGAAGAGAGCTGTGTGACATTGTTTTTAGTTCTACTGGAACTCATGAACCTAACCTAACTCTTATTGTTAAATGTAAAATCGATGTACTGTTGGCGTACCTATTTTAAATAAATAAACTGTTTCTCTGGCCCCATCATTCGCAGGCAATTAAACATAATATCGTTCATCCTCTCCATTGTCAGCAAAAGGAAGTCGTAACTCAATAAACCTATATTTTTCAAGATGGCTGCCGCCTGCCACATTACACTTCAACCGTTACATTATTCTCGACATTCCAGGTAATTGCTTTCCCTCTAAGAAAATTACATTTAGGTCTTACGTCTATGCACAGCTACGGGCAATTTATTGGCGTTTGCTTCCTCGTCTTCTCTCCTTACTCACCCGTGGGTGGGCCAGGAAGTTTCATACGGACACCCACGGCCTTTCATCGGACCGTGATTCATATGCCTTAGACTCCCAACTATATTAACCGAGCAACCGTTTGTCTGTGCGCATTAGCTGGTTTAACTCGGAATCTTTGGCAGATTTATGGCATGAGAGCTTCGCTCGATGGTAATTGTGAGGATTGTCATGCGATAAGGAATGTTTCAGAGACTTTTTAGAATGGGTATTTGTAAATGGGTATTACGACAGCGTGGCGCGTGATATTTTTTAGAGCCAGTATACAGCGATATGGAGTTGACTAGATCATTCTTATTTATACTTGTTGCCTCACATGAGAAAAATATGGTAATCCTCTATACTAGATCACTAATGCAAGTTACGAAATAACACCACTTAGCTCAAGCGTATACATTAATTTCAAAGTTACATTTAGAAATCAAGTTGACAGTACTGAACTCGATTGCTTTGACTTCAATTGAAGTTAGATCGTTGCTGTAATGTGTCACGTCATTTAGTCAAACTATCTGTCTGTCTGTCATATTTTTGAGTCTGTTCTTGGTACGCGTAGGTAGATTTATCTTCGGTCTGAAGCTGTTCTGTGTGGGAGCAGTATTAAAGAGCGATTTCCCTAGCCCAAGAGAAACCCTGGGAAATATCTCGATACCATAAACATTTATGTGCTCCGAACTGCTAAACAGCATAATAACCAATTAGGTTCATTGATTAAAGTTGCCCATAACGTAACTTTCAACACTTAAGTGTCATTTGTCGTAATTGTTGGAAACAAATTATATCGATATCGGGCGTTTTATCGATGTCCAATTTCGCGATAATCTGATCGATTCGTTATGTTAGGTGCGTGCAGCCCTAAGGACATTTTTCACCGTTGGACGATGGAGAGGCTAAATTATAGGCTTTTTACAAGTTAATGCGGCAATAAATAGACGATAAACATCGCAGGTTGTGGCGTAGCACGCGCTTGTCCGACATAGGTGTAAGATGTAAGCTGTGGCTGTTACGTCGCTAAGACGTAATAGTGAGATTATCTGGTAGTCTTGTCTAGATGTCTTGTAATAGAGACAGATAGTATGGTAATGGTTCGATAAAGACATGTTAACAGGAGTTCCGTGTGTATATTTTATGTTTATATTGTTTTAAATGTTGGCAAGGTATTTAATCATGAGTTTCTCAATACATAGTTGAATGCACCTCTTAACTGCTGTAAGTTCGCAGGATTTGGCGATTCGGAAAAGTTCCCCGTCGCACATTTATGTTTTGTAATGTTCTTGATCCATTCATCCATTGTTGATATTCGACCAAATACGGATGCATTAAAACCGTTTCTGTTTTCAATATTAGATATTTACGCCAAATAACGTTGCTTCATAATCAGCTGTGTATTCAGTGGTTTCCCCACACTCGTTATCGTAACATCTACAGAACTCAAGGCAGAAAACCATTCACATCTACCAATTAATTGGTTATCGCTAATCGCTATCTACTCCACGCTCGCCGCCTGTCACACAGACCACGCCTAAGGCACAGCAAAGCCCAGTAGCGGACTACTTTCACTGCGCTCCCTGGGAACACGAAATTCGACTAATAGTTTGAATTATTACTGCATCTGTGGTTATGGCTGCGTTCACTGCTCGCCTGGGATTGTAGTGAAAGGCTCTCATTTCAATTATTGTTGATTTCTATTGTATTTCTATTTATTGCGAAACTAGTGAGTTTTGGAGTGAATTGTTAGGTTGTGAGTCAATTTGTATCGATGTTTTTGGTTGAGTTGTGTATATTTGCCATCATCATCATAGCATCCCCACATAGCGTACCCACTGCTGGGACACTCGGCCTCCTCTCAATGAGAGGGAATGGACTATAATCCACCACGCGCGCATGTCTTCGAATTTTGGACATGCCGGTTTCCTCACGATGTTTTCCTTCACCGTTTTGAGAGCAGTGGTGATGAAATAAATTTCACAAAGTAATGCGCCTGCCTGGGTTCGAACCCACGACTAACTGTGCGTAAGTCGGGGCCGCTACCACTGGGCCACCGCTGCTCTCACTCACATCATCATCATATCAGCCCGGAATCACCCACTACTGGGTATAGGTCTCCCCTTTATTCTGCCACACTTCCCAGTTCTGTGCGTCCCTTATCCAGGTGTTTCCCGCAACTTTGACGATATCTTTTGTCATGAAGTTCTTAAATTCTTTTGCACGAAATCCTCTTCTTCTTCGTCTCTCAATGCTGAAGATCCTGACCACATACTGCTGCTACTTCAGTGAGGACCGCTCTGAACATGCTGCCTCCAACAGCCTTCTTGATGACATCTGACCATCTTGCCGGTGTAGTACGAAACGAAGCTGATTTAAATGCATTTATTTCTTAACCACTTGTACGTACAGATTGTACTTATTCATTCTTTCTACATTCTTTTAGGATAGCACAACAACTTCGACATTTCCGGGGCGTTTTTTTTCTTATTATTATTTCCTGGACAATGGCACTGCCTTTAAATGCTTATGGTGCTTACCCTTTACGGTGCATTCAATTGAACACGGTGCGTCTTTTTTATGCATCTCTTTAAAAAAATAAAAATGCAGCATGCGGTCACAATTTGCATCGCCATTGTTCCAAGCAATCCATAATTTCGTCTGAATATATTGCCAAATTGTTTTTTTTTTTACGAATTCCAAGCTCGATTTTTGTTTCTCGCTCTTTATGGGCTTAAACGGTTTGGTAATTTGAAAATCAAGATACTGTGTGTCAGTTTTATAATGAGCCTCGAATTCTCGATGTGTTATTCTATTAGGGTCTGTTTATTTGAATGTCAAGGTGTTTGTATGGGACGAAAAAAAGTAGTTATATGTATTTACTAATGATGGTCTTTGATAATGTCATGATCCATCAAACATTAATATCAGTTGAGGTCATCTTATTGCATTGTGTTTTTACGAATATGTTTACGTTTTGTTACACGCGAAAAAATACATAACAAATCATGTCTGGTATTGCTACATGGTTAATTTAAAATACTAATTACATTATTGCATCTTAAAGTTCATCTTATATTCTTACAAACAATAATTCAACGTTTTTTAATTTGAAATTTTAAAAGAGGTGTTCATTTCTGCTATTTATTGGCCATCACGATAATATTCGCACTCAAAATGGCATCAGTAAAAATATTGCCACAAGTAGCAACATTGTTGTCATCTGAAAGATCCGTAAAGACTGTCACTAACTTCGGTGTAACATAAAGTTTGTTTGCTTTACCATCATCTGTCCTGCTTGTATCTGTTTTATTCTTATCGATAATGATGACCATATAATCGTTGTTATTAGCAAACATGCTTACGAATAGATTAATTTTAAAGTTTTCTTCCTCGATACTTGTCTATTACTGTCCTGGTGGCCCACCATGACGTCTTAAAGCTGGAGTAATTCCAGTGTCAGAAAGAGATGGTGCTAGACGACCTGTAAAGCTCTGTCTCTTTCACACACTGGAATTACTCCAGCTTTAAGACGTCATGGTAGGCCACCTGCTATCAGGTTTAGTTTCCGATAGTGCATTAAAACTGTAAAAAAACTTGACTAAGCACTTTTACAAACTTATAAGTGCTACGGCATACTTACTACATTATAACAACATTAATTTAAAATTGATATTTATAAGCCACAGATAAATAGAATATATTATAATGTGAATTCAAAATAAAGTATTTTAGCCATGAACTAGCTAGATCAAGGCAAAGGCCACTACTAAATCGCGTGCAAAACGCAACTAAAAATCCCCAACCGAACATTCGTCGAACCACATCAATGTACAAGCACCCTACAAATATTTATTCGACAACAATTAATGTTTACAAAATACCATTGATTTCTGACGGAAGGCTGGACCTTTACACACAAAAACATATTACAATTTAAATCGATATATTGATGTATGGCCGAGGTTTTTCTTGAACGGAGGAATATAAATGAGCCACTGTGTTGAGGTCAGGGTGGCGGTACCTACTCCGTATTTACGATGCCAGTTTTTATCCTCACTCAATTCTCCTCTTGCAATTCATGTTGGTTTTTTGCGACAGTTCGGTAATTTTGAATTGTTTTAATTTTTAAATTGTATTGTAATCGAATTGGTTTATGTGTTGTTTGTTGGTGTAGATCGTGTTTAAAGTTCAGTCTATGCTAATTTAATCAGTGCTTCAGTGATTTTTTATGTCCCAACATGACGAAATTACTGTTGGAACTCCAAAATTACAATAATTTCATTAAGCCAGCGTTTATTTCCCTTGTTTGCCACGTTGGTCTAGTGATCGCAAATGCGACTGCTGAGCATGAGGTCTTGGGTTCGATTCCCGGGTCGAGCAAAGTGTTATTAGGTTTTTCCATCAGGAATTTCTCAGTAGCAGCCACGGGGTCTGGATTAGTGCCCGGTTGATGGCAATAGGCTCGCCCCCCATTACATTACAAAACTCGCCAAATGTGGGTGTAGTATTGGATACACCTCTGCCTTACCCGTCGGGAATTACAACGCGTGATGTTATGTTATGTATCTCCCGTATGCGGGAGAAAATAGCCCTTCAAACATCACGACATTAATCCCAGAAGGGTAACGCAAATGTGAATATAGAACACCCACATTTCGTCAGTCATATTTAAGTCGCATTTACCCCTGAATGTGTCCCTTCATACCTTAACTAAATTACCCATTCACTCTTAACTTTCAAGATCAGGCACATTTAAATTCTAATTTTAAACAAGTAAAGGTCTATCCACACATATCAGGACTGTGCCCGGGACGTGACAGGGCCGTGGCAGATTGTATGTAGGCATTGAAGCTTTGTCGCCAGCCCGTTCACGGACGGGTGTGAACGAGTTAATCATATAAAATGTACAGTGGGCTGCATAAATTGAGTATCCCAGTTGTATAATAGCTTTCATAAAAATGGGGTACCCAATTGATGCAGCTCACCGTACACAACGATATTATTTTGAGGGCACGGTCTGCCACGTCCCGGGCACGGCCCTGATATGTGTGGGCAGACCTTTACTTTTATTCCTCCCAACTCATAAATCCTATGCGACCTATTTGCCGCGACCTATTTCGTCGGCCTATCCTTGCGCTGAATCCTGGGTCGACTTTGACCTGGGATCAACAGCCTGTCATTGACATGACTATGACTATGTAGGACTGCACCTTATGAGAAGCTTTTCATTAAATATTCTGGAAGTTTCTCGTAACTCGGTTTATTGCCGAAGCAATAAAGAAAGTGTTCTTGTGAGCAAGGATAGCGCTGAAAGATTGGTGGAATAACACTCGAATATATCTTTTTTCGACTGATTTAAGGGGGCCCAACTTCAAACGACTACTGGGCATTCAATAAATGTATAAACACAGGTATTTACTTAATTTTGTACCACTACTTCCATCTCTCCGTCGAAAAGGAGAATCCTTTTACCAAAATAAGGTCTTCAACAGTTCTGAGTTCTCAAGGTACTTGAGTAGTACCGGAGCTGACGCGATAAAAGTATACACCTACGTATTAACTAGGTGATACCTTCAAGCTTCATAAATAGAAACTAAGCGCAATCTCCTTTTTATAATTTAACTAGCGACCCGCCCCGGCTTCGCACGGATGCAATGGTATACAAATAAACCTTCCTCTTGACTCACTCTATCTATTAAAAAAAACCGCTTCAAAATCCGTTGCGTAGTTTTAAAGATCTAAGCATACATAGGGAAAGACAGACAGCGGGAAGCGACTTTGTTTTCTACTATGTAATAATGTATCTATGTAAAGCGTTGCAAGCACGGCTGGCGGTGCGGGCGCTGCTGCTACAGCTGCAGTTTTGAGCTGTTTGGGGTCAGAACGCTCGGGTCATGGGGCCCGATTGCGTGTCTCCTTTTTAAGGAAATCTCTCGCTGACTAGTCGACAGTTCGACACTTGTCGTGATCAGAGGACTGGCTCTTTCTTTGGCCAAAGAATTAGCATTGCCATTCAACGTGGCAATGCTGCCAGTCTTCCGGGCACGTTCCCGGAAGACAGCGATGCGGAGAAGTACTTTGACGCCTAAGCGATTACTAACATCTGGCTAGCCTTATCCCAACTGTGTTGGGGTCGGCTTCCAGTCTAACCTGATGAAGCTGAATACCAGAATTTTACATGGTCGACTGCCTATCTGACTTCCACAACCCAGTTAGTACTGGGTGCTTACGCCTAAGTGGTCTATTCTTATCGTAGTGGGACTTAGTTTTAGTCTTAATTAAAACGTTATTTATGTATTTACTTCCTACTACCCTCATCCGTGTGTCACTGCGGGGGGCCTACTGAAAACCAGCGCTGAGTGTTTTACACCCAGCATATGCTGAGTAGGTGACCCTTTCGTTATGGGCATGCTCAGCGCAGTTGAGCTGTTTTAATTAATTGTTAAGCTGTTTGTTAGTAATATGTATATGTATGTGTTGCTGTATTGTGTTGCTGCTGTCCATTAGCGAATAAATGTTTATTCTATTCTATTCTAATTTACTCCCTTTTTTTTGTTGCAAATATAAGTTTGTATATTTATTTAAAATTGATTAAAATAAATATCTTCTATAATGCTTCTGCTAAAAGTAAACAAACATTCCTGCTTTAACAGTTACCACGGAACCTCCAAATACAGAAACATTAAACATTTTCTCAAACTCACATTAATTTCCGTTTCACACGCTAATGTCAAGTAAAATCAATACTGGAGCCGTGACCTCGGCTGTAAACCCTGAACCTGGCCTTGCAGTCTTCGATAATATTCGTCCTTCACGCGACCTTTGTGGGGGAACGAGAATATCCGACCATTTTTATTTCTACTGTATATTTTCTTTTCATGGTCACCATAGTCGGGTGTTATGCTTTAGGGTGGAACTTTTTCACGGTCAGGGCGAAGTTATGTACCTATTTAACTTGTTAATTGTATTAGACTGCCTCGTTGGTTTAGTGGTCACAAGCGCGGATGCTGAGCATGAGGTCTTGGGTTTGATTCCCGGGTCGGGCAAAGTGTTAATGAGTTATTCCGTCTCCGAGCCACGGAGTCTGGATTTGTGCCCGGTTGATGGCAATAGGCTCGCCCCCCCTATTGAAAAATGAAAAAAATGAAAAATGTTTTATTAATTATACAAGTAAAATTTAACAACTAGTGATTGGAGTCTCCTTTTAAGCAAAAAAGCCTGTGTTAGGAGACTCCGCTCTTCCAAAACTTAAAATATTAACATAAAGTTACTTGTTTTAAGTGTTTTAAAAACAGGCGATTTAAAATAAAAAGAGAAAATTAAAACTAGACAAGAAGCATGCAGATGTGTGAGTGAGAGTAGGGGTGTGTGAATGTGAGTTTGAGGGTGTGTGAATGTGACTATGACTATGAAGGTGTGTACCTATTACATGGGACTTAAACATAACTGACGAAATGTAGGTGTACTATTAGGTACACCTCTGATCGCGTGATGTTATGTAATTGTGTTAGTTCAAGTGATCATTAAAATGTTTTTCTTTTTGTTACAGGTATGTACACTTCAGTAATATTATGTTGCAAGGAAAATTCTACATGACAAGTGCTAAATACAACCTAAACTGTAAGTAACAGATTGTCAATTTATTAAGTGCAATTCGTCCAATGAGGGCTATCGTTTTTGAGCTCCCCAGATGGCGCCACTGTCGAGTGAGGTCATGTCAATAATTCTATTTTATACTTTAAAGTACCAATAATTTCACGAAGAGTTTATTTTATTACGTATAACAACATATTGTAAACTTCAGATACATATTTACAATATTCTTCCTAAAATTAGCAAGCATGAGACATTCAAAAATTATTTTTAAATGTTTCATACATGTAAAAATCATTTTAACTCCAAGCACTAACAAATAAAATCCTAAGTTGCTACTTAAAATCTTCAAGTCATGATTACGAGTATTCAGGAATGGCTCAATCTAGACCACAATCATGAATATTAGTAAAAATACGTGATAAAAAAGTACGCAACGCGCGAACACTATATGCCATCTGACATTTAAGTGACCTTGCGCTACACTAGCGCCTTTAGCGGCGAATTCATACGCGATAGCCCCCATTATGAAGGGTTTTTAGCTTTTGTTTATGACTTCGCAGTGTCTCACGGGATTAAAAGTATTCTTATATTTTATGCCAATGTGGCCAA
Organism: Eugnorisma glareosa; assembly: GCA_947578425.1. Classification (NCBI taxonomy): domain Eukaryota; kingdom Metazoa; phylum Arthropoda; class Insecta; order Lepidoptera; family Noctuidae; genus Eugnorisma; species Eugnorisma glareosa. The sequence continues at coordinate 17,709,416 of OX387966.1, read as the reverse complement.
ATATCATCAAAATTCGTACAGCCGTTAAGTCGTAAAAAGGTAACAGACAGATTTACCTACGCATTTATAAAATTGGGATGCTTTATCAAGAAAATAGTATTAGTAGTAACATTACGTCAAGATATCGAAAATAAGTGAAAGATTTCTTTCTCCAAGGCTAAAATAACTCAAGGTAATTATGTCTACGTCGTAAGTTAGACCTTACCTTACCCGTGGGAGAGTACCAGCACACTGCTTCAAATAACTATCCTTATAAGTAAGACATAAAATGTTATTCGTTTATTTTATTAATTAGTGGTGTGTAGTGATGCACTTTCCAATCCGATATTATACCAGTATCGATACAACATGATTCTATACTTCGATATTTTGGATCGATACAAAAGTCCGGTATCGGAATGAATGGATCGTATCGTAAATAAATTGCATAATCGATAAATTTAAAATATCATAATTGTTTATTTTAACAAAACTTATTTAGACGTTTTTTAATGTTGCGACAACGTAGTTAAGTAGGTCAGATACATGTATATGCACAGGTGCGTGGTGTATAAAAAAATGACTGGAATTTTGCTTAGATTCTTAGATGTTATAGTAATCCCAGAGTGGCGTATCTAAGGGCCAACAATACGGCAAGACCAACCGATCCCAGGAATGGTATCGCATATTCGTGATCCGGATCGATCCAAAATATCGACACAAATGCAAGTATCAGGCATCCCTAGTGGCAGGAAATATCTATGTTAGAGCAGTGCGAATGAGTCACACACAGCTCGCTAATATATACTAGTCTATACTAATATTATAAAGAGGTAAATTTTGTGAGGCAGTAGGGGTTAACCTCTGGATCTACTGAACCGATTTCGAAAATTATTTCACTAATAGGAAGCTGCATTATCCCTGAGTGCCATAGGCTATATTTTCAACGTGCCCGTGGGATAATTTCCGATCAAAACGCGAGCGAAACCACGGGCAACAGCTATAGTGTTTAATAACTCTCTTTCGACACTTCCGTCGCTGTCGGCTACTTACGTAGTTATTAATTCTCAGTTCCGTCCACAAGGTACCGACTATCAATTATGTTGACGCGTGACATCTGCGTAAAAAAAGTAAATGTTTTTTTATTTTTTATGCTGGTTGCTTTGACGCGGTTGGCGTCACCAAGAGGTATCGTATTATCCAGTACTAACTGGGTTGTCGAGGTCAGATAAGCAGTCGCTCCATGTAAAATACTGGTATTCAGCTGCATTCGGTTAGACTGGAAGCCGATCCCAATATAGTTAGGAAAAGGCTAGGCAGATGAAAACTGTCACTTTTAAGAAACTGTTAAATTAAATGTGCCAGGAACAAGTCTTTGATAAAGCACGTGCTATGTAACGTTAGGTTCAATATCTCGACCTGTGAATCTACCTAAATGTAGTCATCATCGACGTGGTCGACTTCAAACACACGGGAGAAAGCTGATAACAATTTTTTTTAAGAGTAGAGGCTCTTAAAAAAAATTGTTATCAGCTGTCTGTCGTTTCTAGAAAATCTTGCCCAAGCCTGACCTCCACAGCTCTTACTGGGTAACACGATACCCCTTGGTGAGACTGGAGTAAGCGGTGGATGTCTTAAAGAAAATTTAAGAGTATTTCATCAAGACACGCAACATTTCGAAACAGTCGCCAAATGGACCACCTCCAAATCCCACATCCCGGCAATCATCCAATAACAGATCTGTCATCTCACCTGACAACGACAGGTAAATATGTCGTCTATGATTTTTTTTTTTAATACCATAACGTACAGAGTTAATTCTTAAAGATGAAAATTCAACCGCGGGCTAAATATTCCTTGTTATATTGTAATTTACACTGTCAATGAGCGCACAATGCTGCGATACGAGCCCTTTGGCCTCGTACAGGACCACATTCGTTTGTCTTATTTTTATGTTTTTCTTATGTTTACTTTTTATTTCATTTTGTTTTATTGTTAATTTAACTATTTTTTGTTATGTCCTGTGCGAGACAAATAAACGCTTTTTCTTCTTTAAATCATTTTCTTTTCCACTCCATGTCTCGTCTGCGCCGTCCAGGACTTAAACTCCAAAAAGACATTGAGCATGCTGTAGAATTTTCAACATTTGATTTTTACTTAAAGTAGAAAGTTGAACGGCACGCTCAATGTGACTTAAAACATTTCAAACTTCCACCGTTTAAATGCGCACTTCATTTGCTACCTACTCCGTGTCTGCGTCTGCGCCGCCCACGACACGCGTCTGCCTAGATAGCGATCGTATCTCGATATCGCTCGATTTCGATTATACAACGAGTTATCGAGTCGACTATCGATATCGTAATAGTTTGCGTCACTGCTCCATTGTGCTAGACGATGAGTCAATGAACTTCACTCGTAGCACATTTGTGGGTGTGTTTTCGCATTTGATCGCGAAATACCGGGTTTGGCTTTTTATGTCTTCTTTGTCATCTGAGGCATGTTTTTGTTGCTATTGTACTGTTGTATCGGTAACGGTACTCAATAGTCCTTGGAATTAAAAAGGTTGATCTAGAAAAGCTGCTTATTCACACGAAGCTTTATCCGTGTTTAGGGTAGTATCTAACCGTAAGTAGTCAAGTTAAAGTAATTACTTGAGTTTAAGTACTTACTTATGCAAAATATTTCTTATTCCATAGACAAGACTTTAAACGAAGTCTAAGAAAGCAAAGCTAAGAATTATAACTTTTTACAGTTATAACTTGAAGCAATGACTAAACTACAGAATAATAATCGTATGTTAAATAATTACTTTTACTCAAGTAATCACTTTGACTTGTTTATAGATACGGGTGTAAGACTATCAGTCATTTGAAGACCGTAAAATGATTACATGATTTTAAAAGCACAGTATTATTTTACTAGATTTTCAAAATTATTCTTCTTAATTGGCTTCAGTTATCGATTTAAATGCATACATAAGTCTTACATAACATAAAAACACAGTAGTCTCACGGGAACTGGTGTCTATATAATTACAGCAACTCGGGTCGTTCTTCAGGTTAAGCCATGTTGGTCTAGGTTGGTCCGTGGATGGGTGACCACCCATTTCTTGCCGAGTTCCCTCCGTGCTTCGGAAAGCACGTTAAGCCGTTGGTCCCGGCTGTCATCTGTAGATTTTTGACAGTCGTTACAAGTAGTCAGTGGCCCAAAAGTCTGACAACCAGTCTTACCAAAGGGAATCATATTATCCGGTACTGACTGGATTGTGGAGGTCAGATAGGCAGTCGCTCCATGAGAAATACTGGTATTCAGCTGCATCCGATGAAAAAGCTAGAGAGATGACGAATTAATTGGCTTCAGGTGACAATTTAAATGCATACATAAGTCTCACCTCTAACTAATATGGTATCGCGACCTTTTAACAGTTTCTTGAACCATTATGCACACGTGACTATTAATGACCATTAATGATGTCTATTACTATTTTATTACGGTCGTAAACAGCCGAAACGTTGCGAAATTAGCTCCAGAATCAAGTTTATATGACTCCTTATATCCGACAGAAAAGGTTTATTTTAGATGTCATAAATTACAATATAGGGTTATGTAACAGGTTTCTAATCGAGTAACTTATTTAATTTTATTCCTAGCCTTTTCCCAACTATGTTCGGGTCGGCTTCCAGTCTAACCGGATGCAGCTGAATACCAGTATATTACATGGAGCGACTGCCTATCTGACCTCCACAACCCAGTCAGTACCGGGAATATGATTCCCTTTGGTAAGACTGGTTGTCAGACTTTTTAGGCCACTGACTACCTTTAACGACTGTCAAAAATCTACAGATGAAAGAAAGAAAAATGCTTATTTGACGTACATTTGATGCCGTAATTAATGTACGCCGTACATTAAACATAAGCATTAAGCATTGAGATGACAGGTGGGACCAACGGCTTACGTGCTTTCCGAGGCACGGAGGAAACTTAGTATGTAATGTGTGGTCACCCATCCACAGACCAACCTAGGCAAGCACGGCTTAACCTAAAGATCGACCCGAGCAGCTGTTATTATTTTTACAATAATAGCTGTGCCTATTGTCTTTAGGTTATAGACAGAGTCATTAAATAAGAGTTTAATTTTATAGTGCTTTGAATGAAACTTGTGACTAAATGTGTGATGGATATTGGAGAGGGAGGAAGACCAGAGAAAAGATGGATGGATTCTGTGAGGAATCATATGAAGGAAGAAAGGAAAAAAAACTGGCCTAGTGCGAGTCCGCCTCGTGCACGAAGGGTTCCGTTACATTATCCAAAAAACACACACGTTTTTTTGTATGTGAGCCCGCGGTAAATATTTATTTTATTATGTTTTTAGTATTTGTTGTTATAGCGCCAACAGAAATACATCATCTGTGAAAATTTCATCTGTCTAGCTGTCACGGTTCATGAGATACAGCCTGGACGGACGAACGGCGAGCTAGCCCATAGCTCGCCGTCCACAGGCTTGCGCCTACGGTGGCCGGCGCCGACGCCCGGTGCGTCTCCGGCGGCGGCTGGGACGTGAGGTTCTCTCCCTCTCACGTTCCGCCACCTACTTTGCTAGCATGACTGTTTCGCAGGAGGTTACGGCGTCCCATCCGTTTTTACCCCTGGGGTACGGAACCGTAAAAGAACATGGGACTTGTCCCAAAATTTTTATTTTTCTTTCTAAATTCTGAATTTTCCCATCCATTTGTATTTATTTAGAAATCATCATCTTCGTGGAAGTCTAGAGTCTAGACAAAGTGACGTTCCATCTGCGGTATTGTTGAACAGACATAAGCTACCGAAAATCCTATGAAAATTCTACGGAGTCATTGTACTCGTAGAAATGCGAACCGTTTTGAAATCGCACTAAACAAACCGCCACTTGTTTTCTTAGTACTTTTCTCATGTTCTTCATAAATTGCCTTATTAAAACAACTGACTGCATCATTGGTCAATTAGTGATCGCAAGGGCGACTGCTGAGCATGAGGTCCTGGGTTCAATTCCCCGGTCGGGCAAAGTGTAATTGGGTTTTCCCAACAGGAATTTCTCAGTAGCAGCCACGGAGTTCTAGGTTTACGCCCGGTTGATGGCAATAAGCTTGCCCCCTATTAAATGGGACTTTAACATAACTGGCGAAATGTGGGTAAACTATTAGGTACACCTCTGCCTAAACCTTCGGAATTGCAAGGCGTGATGTAATCTATACTAATATTATAAAGAGGTACAATTTGTAAGTTTGTATGTAGGGGGTAATCTCTGGATCTACTGATTTTGAAAATTCTTACACTAATAGGAAGATACATTGTCCCTGAGTGTCATAGGCTATATTTACAACGTGCCCGTGGGATAGTTTCCGACCAAAACGCGAGCGAAGCCGCGGGCAACTGCTAGTGTTATATAAAAACAAAAATTGATACATTCCTTAACTATGACCATGAGTCTACCTGCAAATAAATTGAAAGATCTCTTTCTTAATCACTTTCACACGCAGTGCCATAGAGTAAATAACGTTATAGTTGCACTGTCCCATTGATCACAATAAATATCGACTTATATGGACGATTGGCAATTTGTTGCCATAACTCCGGCACATCAAGTATGGCAAATTGCGCGCGCGCAACAAAACCGTTTGTCTTACACCTTCTAACTGATTTACACATTGCTTGAGTGATTGGTTAGCTTAACTAGGATCATATTTAAAAAAAAACAGCCAAGTGTGAGTTTGAGTTGCGCGTGATGTGTTCCGTACCGTAGTAGTAGGGGGGGGGCCTTTTAATTTTTTATGTTATAGCGGCAACAGAGAAAAACATATTCTGTGAAAATTTCAACAGTCTACCCATTACGGATTATGAGATACAGCCGGCTGACAGAGACGGACGGACAGCGGCTAAGTAATATGTTTGGTTACCCTTCGTGGGCATATGCCTCTCCCCATGATTCTGGGATTCACTGGACGTTGCTTTTGTCCAGCTCGTCCCGCTATCTCCTGCGAGGTCTACCGTATCGCCTTCTGGCTGTGTCAGGGCTCCACATCGTGGTTATTTTGGCCCACAGCTAATCGGGCATGCGGCAGACATGGCCTTGTCTTCTGTCAAGTTTAGCGGCTTTTTGAGCAACGTCAGTAATTTGTGTTTTGGAGCGCAGTGTGGTGATGCGCACATGGTCGGTAAGTTTGACGCCTAGGATACTGCGCTCCATTGCACTTTGGCAAACCTTGAGCGTGAACTTTTGAATGTTTGTCAAAGACCAAATCTGGGATCCATATGTCAAAATGGGAAGAATGCACATGTCCATCATTTTTCGCTCCCGAGTCCTATCGAAAATTAATTTTTGGCTACGTAGCACGTCTTTTTCATCTATACAATCTTTGTCAGCCGTGATATTAATTAATACTTTCTTCTTTACGATATTCGTGTATACATCCCATGCTTTCCGTTGGCCTGCCTCTTTTACTATCCCTAGCAAAACTTAAAATGCAATTTATTGGGTGTTTTACCTGCCAGTGTGTATACAAGCAAACCAGAATGCGTGTTTACTAATAGCGATCTCAGAGCCAAACGCGCATGACTTTAGTGTCAGTAAATAACTTGGTTATTGCCTCCCTTATATCTATGGGACGTTAACTATTCGCTAAATTATTTCCTTATTAATGCCATACTATTTTACCACTTACTTAAGACTTTAATGGGGCAGTGTAGGAGGGCACTGCCTTGTTAAGTTCTTGGTTTTTACAACCTTTAGTAATATGAATTGGTATGTGAATAGACCTACCATTAAATTAAGTAGTAATTACAATAAGCCATTCACTCGTTTTTCTCTCTTTCATATGAGTGAACACTTTTCATAATTTGATTTTGGAACGCTGAAGTTGAAGATTTAAATAGTAAATTTCGCCCTACAGCATCAAAAAATGGTCACGTTTATTTTCCGTTGACATAGACAATGAATTTGAATTTCGAAGATAAACTCATTCATTCAAACTGCAATCAAAATAACTAGTATCATTATTTCAATTCCAAACAAAATCGATTCCACAAACGATTGATAAATTCATCGATTAAACAAAAACGTAATCGATTACATGGACAAGGTAATTTTGATCCCGGACAAATTAACGGTCTTTGTTCCTTTACAACTACTGACCATTTTACGAAGAACTATAGACTGATATCCAATGTCCCTTCTTACAGGTAAATCAGTTAACGTAAAGGGGGGTGAGGGAGCTCACGGTATATCGGTATTGGTAATTATGCACAACCCACGCCACCCACTGACTTCCCACAGTATTACCTATCCCAAAGTCGAGTCAGAGACAATGCTTTCACCACTGCTGTTAAACATTTCTGCTAATTAATGACCGTGCGAACCTGGCATCGTTCTTATATAACACATAGCACGATGACTCCTGCTTATGTAACACTGTAAAATGTAGGTTATTCTGTCAAGATGTCAATAACAGAGCATACACTAGTTAATTGTGTTGTTAGAGTACCCGCTCTTACTGGTTTTTGACATTTGTAAGTGACTGTTGTCTATAGATAAAGTTTTTTTTGTTGTTTGACAGTTAGAGTTTGACCTTTTGACAATATATTCCATAATGTGTATGACAAATAATTTGAGATTTTAATTAAAGATTTGCTTGACGGTTGGGTTGAAATGAAGTAGCTTCTGACAAACTTTTCATATTTTGTAAGGTTCGCACTAATGCGGCAAAAAAAGTTTTAATTGACAGTGACATTTGAATAGTTTAGTCTCGTTCACTCATAGTATTTATCGTATCCGGGACTCGGTCGTGTACCACCTGATTAGTTCACCTGGTTGGACCGCGGGCACTTTTTCTTGCCGGTAGTCCACCTCAGTCCACCTAGGTGGACCACGGGCATTTTTTCTTGCCGGTGGTCCACCTTGCGTGTGAGCTTACTATTCAGTGTGATCACTTTTTCGCGCGACCTAAGCACGGTTTGGGCTCATCAAACGATTCAAATTACCTTTGTTGAAAAAGATTTTACATTTGTCAATAAGGAAGACTTTTAGTCCGTTTATAAATTTAATAGTGTATGAAGTAACTCTTCAGTTATCGAGTTTTATTGAAGCTAGACGCTAATACGGCAATAAATTATTTATATGTGAAAGATACTATTAGAGATATTCAAAGGGTTGAAAGAAAACATACTTATCTCATGTTATAAACTGTTTTAGCCCGCGGTATCGCCCACATGGATGTCGCAATTATACATCGGGGATGTACTACCGGGATAAAATAGATCCAAACTCCTACCAACCCAGGATATGATCGACCTGGGTCAATAATTTTATCTTTATCCGTTCGGCCGTTAAGGAGTAAAACGGTAACAGAGGAACAGATAGACCGACAGACAGAATTACTTTCGAATTTAAAATATTTGTATGGATAATGTAAAATTAACCCGTAGATGGCGTGGTGAAAGCAGGACTGCAGAAGTCATTATTATTTTATTAGTTATCAATTTAAAAGAAAATGAAGCTACATTGGAGTGTAGTCGTAAACTTCGGTAATATTATTACGTACTAAGAATATCGGTTTTTGTTGAAAACTTGATCCGTTATTCAAGGAAATAAGACGGAGACGTTTCTATGAAGTGTTTGGGTGAAACGTTGATCCAATCAGTATAAATATTGATGTTTTTTCTTGTATCTTCTTAAATGGCCGAGCTTTCTCACTATGCAAGACGTTTATAACCTATTATGAATAGCCTTTTCATGTTCTTACAAATAAATGTTATTTCGTTCATAAAATATAGGTATTGAATGGTGTCTGAAAAGATGGACTTAATTTAGATCTTTTGTATTAAAAATAAATAAAAATAATTCAATCAAAAAGTAAAATTTCCAGTTTTTTTTTTTGATTATATTTTTTTTTATCAATATCATAGACAGCTGGATTAGTTTATAAAACTATTTTAGTACGAAATTACATCATTCATTAAATGAAGTCAATAATTTCTTCTAACTGTTCAAGATTGTTGGACTGATGAATGATTTTTCCGAACGCGAACATTGGCGGCTACCTTTTTAACCGAATTCTAAAAAGGAGGAGGTTATGTATTCCACCACCAACTTTTGGTAGAGGAAGCCCACGTAGTGTTCCCATATTAATTCTATTATCATCGCTTGAATAGTTTATGAGTTATTTTAGCTCCCTTTAAATAATTCGGTAGGTATTTTTTCTTCTTGGCCTACGAGTACATACTTATGTTGATGACATGTTGTGCTGGTCTCTTAATATCTTCTAGTTACAATGTAAAATTTATTCATGACAAGAATATGTGTGGGGGCCACTACAACTAAAAAATATTAAATAAAAATCTCTTTTTTTTTTTCTGTTTTCAACTCGAATTTTCACCAACATGACGTGTCTACCCACTAACAATCAGAAATATGGAAACCTCACCTAACTACTAACCCATTCATCTATCTGATGACGTCACACCCGAGGCGTGGTAACTGATTCCAGTGAGTCAGGAGCAACAAAACATTCTTAACGAGACGGTGTCTAGAGGCGATGCGCACGCACAATCCTAAATCAAATCGGGGAGAAAAGGTTGGACCTGCTTAAATTTGTGTAATGAGATGATATCTATAGGCTATGGAGACGTTACTAAATCATATAAAGGCGAAAGGCGCCAGATCATCAGGCTAATTATTTGATAAGGCTTGGTTCAGCGTCGAGCCTTCGCTGCCAGCAACTGGACGAGAGTGACTGAAGATTTATGCTAGTTCGATGGTGCGCGTTTGTAAAACCTAATGTCCAGAGTCTTCTAAATGCTCCTTCTTAGCGTATCGATGGCAATCTGTCCGCCCAGAACCTAGCTACTAATTTGGCGCCTTCACTAGCGTCCATCAGTTCCTGTAATTAACAAACAACAGGACACGCAGGACACGATATTATCTATGCCATCGTTTAATTGTGGAACAGCACCTCATCTCCAGGGCACAGTCATTAATGAACCACGTCATGTCTAAATGCTGATGATGACGAAGTTACTAGAGCCAAAAGTTCGAAGACATGAGACATCAACTAACACGCTACGGGCTTGTGGGTGGTCATCATCTCCCATCCATGCCACCTCTCACAAAAGCGCTGTTGATCACCATCTGCTTAGCCTTTTCCCAACAATATTCAGCTCAGCTTCCAGTCTTACCGAATTCAGCTGAATACCTCTATTTTACATGGAGCAAATGCCACAAACCAAACCTAGTAAGTACCGGGTCATACGATACCCCTTGGTAAGACTGGTTTTCAGACTTTCGGACCGCTGGACTACCTGTAACGACTGTCAAAGATCTACAAATGACAGCCGGACCAAACGGCATCGACGACAACCTTGACGTGCTTTCCGAGGTACGGCGGAAACTTGGTATGTTATGGATGACGGTCATGCTAATAAGTTGCATCAGCATGAAAGTGTTAGACCTTCTGTTATTTGTTGTGATAGCTGGCAAATGTCTGCAACTCCTCACTTTCGCTTCTTCAACAAATAAAGTTCTAATACAAGTCTAGACTCGTACTAGTGGGGGTAATTAAAGGTAATTAAGTGATTAGTCAACTAGTATGTTAATATTCTAATTGGGATGCTGACCTGCATGTAGTGATGATGTCAAATGTCTTTAGTTAGAATATTTTGTCCTCTTAATTCTAAAATGGCGCCAGGCCGGCAAGGATTCGTGCAAGTATAATTGATTGACAAATTAGTCATTTACACTTCTTACTCACCAAGTAACTTTAAATGGATTTTCAGTTTAGAAATCTTCAATTCTTCACCGGCACATTATTCTTCATTGATGTTGATCTGACCTGCGATGGACGTGGACGTAACATTCTACAAAACAGAAAAACGAAAGAATTGTGTGAACGATTTTTGACTAAGAAGAAAATCTGACTGCTGAGCGTTGAGTTCTTGGGTACGGTTCCCGACTGGGACAAATTGAAATTGACTTTTTCCGTCACGGATTTCCTAGTAACAGCCAAGACTGCTACTGAGGAATAGGACTCCAGAGTCAAGATTCGAGCCCACTTGATGGTAAAAGGCTCACCCCCAACTTCATAGAACATTAACCTAACTGGCAAAATGTGGGTTTTATAAGCTCTGTATAACCCTTCAGAAATTTCAGGCGTAATATTTTGTATATGTGTAAGAATTAAACTTCTAATAGAGCAAATTTATACGTCACTTTTTTTGTTCGGATGTGATGTCATCAAATAACTCCTTCCGCTCTGGGCTGAGCAGAAGGGAGTGTCAGACTTTTACTGACTAAAACCCATCCATGTTCCTTCTTTTGCTCCTGGTCCTTCCGGACCCCTTCCTGTTTGCTGACTCTCTTTGAGGCACGCGTGGAACACGAACGCGCCGTCGACACGGCCTGTCGTCATAAGGCGGACGGACGGCGAGCTAGCCCATAGCTCACCGTCCACAGGCCCGCGAATTTATACGTCCCTCAAAGTGTTAATATGTTCAGAATATTTAATGTATTTGCCATCATAACCGTAACTTGCCACTCTGCTTTACAGGTAACCTGCCATTATAAACTTTAAAGTTGAATAAAGTATCAAACGCATAGTCATCGCGGCTGCGTACAGACAGGTGACTCAGTGCTCTCTCACGGCCTTTTATATTTATTTGTATCACTTTACGATTCTGTATTGACATTAAACAGATATGAACAGAAGGCAACATAAAAGACCGGCCAAGTTCGAGTCGGTGTCACGCACGAAGGGTTCCGTAACAATATCTAAAAAAAAGTATCTTAATTGGCGTCAACTATGTATGTATGGGGACACCCTTTAATTTTCTTTTTTTTTTTTGGAGTTTTGCCAAAATTCATGATTCTAGGTCAAAGGGAAGTACCTACCCTATAGGTTTTGATTCCCTTGTGAAATCGCATAATATGCGACATTAACAGTCATATCTTTTGATCGCGTTGACTTACAAGTTTCATTTTTTTCATTGCTCCAAGGGGTAGCAGACCTGAGTATTTGGTATTAATTTCAGCTTGATACCGCCACGCATTCCTGAGAAAAAGGGTCTTGATAAACAGACAGACGGACAACAGAGTGATCCTATAAGGGTTCCATTAAAATAAAATCATGCGCGATATGTTGCGCGGCACATATACAACCACCCGACAAAACCGTCGAAGAAGAGCCCACTAGACACAGCAATCGTCTGATCGGAGGATTCTTTGGAAAATGAGGAATTTACACCTTGTTTCTCATGCCTCTAAAACATCATTTTTTTCATGTTTGCCAATACTGAGTCTTCTGTACCTTCTTTACTCTACGGTCTGGTTTCACCAGATTCGCGGTTGTGTGCAGTTGCATTAATTAATGTTCAGCGGTTGTTTCGCCCACGCATGCGTAGAAAGTACTCGACCTGTTTGTCTGTATGTGTCGCTGTTACATGTCATGATCGATATATTGGTGAAACTACTGCGGGTACTAAATTGTTGAGGTAGATAGATATAGGCTATATTTGGTAGATTGTTGGATTCGTCTCTAAGCTTAGGTGTGTCGTGTGTGTAGGTACTATAATATACTGAATTTTCACTTATTTGAAAACAATCGTTTCAAAAAAACCGGCCAGCACCAAACAATATAATAAAAATATTTTGAAGGCATTGGTTCATATGTTGTATTGTTTTACATTCATTTACAAAACTAAATTTGATGTTCATAGTATGTTAATGAATAACAAAGTTTTTGCTGCAATTTGATGAAAAAGTCCCATATCTCAAAAAATAAACATCAAATCTTATTCAAAGCAATTTTGATTGAAAGTTTTTTTTACGTTCTATAATCCTATATTTTTTTCAGAATTTTTCTCCTCTTTAGAAATTAGTGGGGGCTGGACACACATTTTACCACTTGGGAAGTGTTTATCTTTCAAACGATTGACTTTGAGAGAAAATGGTTTTAGGAACCTCAAAGTCATTTTTAAAAACCCATCTCTAAACACCCCGCACGTGTAGGTTTGATGAAAAAAATATTTTTTAGTTTCACTTCCATGTATGGGGAGACCCCCCTTAATCTTATATTTTTTTTATTTTTGTGTAAAAACCTTATAGCGGTTCACAGAATACATCTAACCTACTAAGTTTCAACTGTCCTAATAGTTTCGGAGTATAGTGGCTTTGACATACACGGACAGACAGACAGACAGAATCGAATCTATAAGGGTTCCGTTTTTTGCCATTCGGCTACGGAACCCTAAAAAGGATGAGACCTCTAATCTTGGATTTTAAAAGCAATAGCTACGGACTTGCTGCTCCTATAGGTAACCACAGACAGTAGCGGTTGATCACTTTTGGATTTTCTACTTGGTTAGGTGCACAAGGCTGAAAGTAGTCATTTGTTCAACCATTACTGTCTGCGGGTGTACAATCAATGTAAGGACAGCGAGAATGGAACCAGACTGCAAGAAGGGCCACTCTTTTGCGGTAGTAGCCTGGATGTTTTATACCCAATACATGGCAAAAAAAATATAACCTTTGAAGGAGCACAGCTCTATAATAAATTACCGTCCTGTATAAGACATCTACACTCTTTCAATGCATTCAAAACTCGACTTAGCCAGCACATAATTGCGGATCGATCCCTTCTGGAGAAATGAATGCATTGGATGGGTTACTATCTTGTTGTACTGATGAAGAACTTTTTGTAACCTTTAAATGTGTGTTTTTTAGTATTGTTCTCAAGTAAGTGACATATGTCTTTATTGGGAATAAAGTTTCTTTAAACCGAAATATACTAACTGGATTGTGGAGGTGATATAGGCAGTCGCTCCATGTAAAATACTGGTATTCAGCTGCATCTGGTTAGACTGGAAGCCGACCCTTACATAGTTGGGAAAAGGCTGGGCGATCCTGGATTGTATTATGAAATAATCTCGAAAAATATTGCAACATTAGAAACTAAAACAACTTGACAGCATCTTACAAAGAAGTAAATAGAAATTCTAATTAACTATTCAGCGCTAAACACTCCGGTACTTCCGATTGACCATAACAACATGATTGCACGATCCAATTGCGACTAATCCCTGCTCTCTATGTAAAGAAATATACAGGTTCCAGAACTAGTAGCATCAGGAAATGACCAATAACATTCTCTCACCGCCACATTTGTACGGGGAAGTTGCAAATTGGTTTCGAATTAACGGCGTTATAAGACTCAATTTACATTGTCCCGTTATAGAATGGAAGCGATTTTTTGTACAACGTACAATAAACTTTATATCAATCCTGTAAAGTAAAAACTAGATTGAGTTGCTACTTGCAGGAATTCCCGAGAATGCGCCGGAATTCTCCGGAAGCCGGACTTGGTTTTTGGCTCGTATCTATCCTGAATTGCAATATGTCCATGAATACATCTACTTGGGCCAGTTAGTCTCTTTCCAGTCCAGGCAAGACAAGGAACTCACAAAACGAACCGAAAATGCCCGGAAGAGCTACTAGTCCATGAAGGAACTTATGAAGGGAAACCTTCCTTTGTCGCTAAAGTGAAAAATCATGGACATGTGCATTCTTCCCATTTTGACATATGGATCCCAGACTTGGTTTTTGACAAACATTCAAAGGTCCAAGCTCGTCTAACTAACCGACCATGTACGCAACACGACACTGCTCCAAAACACAAATTACTGACGTTGCTCAAAAAGCCGCTAAACTGAAGCGGGACTGGACTGGTCACGTCTGCCGCATGCCCAATGAGCTGTGGGCCAAAATAACCACTTTATGGAGCCCTGACACAGCCAGAAGGCGTCGCAGCAGACCTCGTAGAAGATGGCGGGACGTGCTGCATAAAACCAACGACCAGTGGCCCACTTTAGCCCTGGATCGAAACAACAGTAAGTCATGGGGAGAGGCCTTTGCCCACCAGTGGGATGACGTAGGCTAACAGTATCAGTAGTATCAGTATTTATCCTGTACGTTGATGGCTATAAGAGGAGAGGAGGACCAAAGAAACGTTGGATTGACTGTGTGAAGGTTAATATGACTAGAAATCAGCTGACTAATGATTTGACGATTAATACAGAAATATGGAAGAAGACATGCTAAGCCAACCCTAAAATAAGTTGGGCAGGAGAATGATGCTTTCTAAGCTTTCGTTAAAAAAAATGCGCATCCATTCCATTCCGGGACGATGTGAATTGAGCCTTACGCAGTCATAAGTGATGGGCAAAGGAAATCTAATCGTTTTATGCAGTTATAGGTCCGGTTATCTCAGTAACATCCCTAGTAACGTAACTGGTTGATAATCTGCGGATACCGAGGCAGGTCGAGATAAGCGAGTGTTTGCAAATAGACGCGGTTGATGTACGGGAGGTTTCATGAAGTTGCAATGTTATGTGTTCAAGGAAATGTAAACTTGGTTTGCTTTTCCAGTGAGTTATTATTGTGGACAAACAGACTATTAATTCGGTCACGAATAAAATCCTCCGTACACAGTTGTCTGTGAGAAAATCTTTGACATTTTCAAAGTATCTATGAAAGTTCATTCTGTATACCACTACATAGTGGAGATGTTATATTTATCGCGGCTTACGCAGTAAAGCTTTTTCTGGGTCTAGGCTTGTACTGTCACTATTCGGGTCATATTATTTCGACAAAGCATTTATATCCAAACACAAATATGAAAATAGATGTATTATTTCAACAAGTAAACCGTAACAACTAGTGATTGAAGCCTCATTTTAAGCAAAAAAGCCTGTGTTAGGAGACTCCCAAATATGCACTTTTACTTCTCATTTCTGAAGACTGACTCATTCATCGGTTCAGACTTGAGACTACTTTACGACACTCCGTTTGAGAATAACAATAAAACATTTCTCAAATAAAATTCATCCATCTCAATAGAACAAAAAGGTCATAGCTTTTAAATTACACAATATAAAAGTACTAGATCTACCAGACGGTTTACAAAATAGACTACTTTCTAGACTAGAACAAGCTGATTAAACCATTATGTTTCTTATAAAATATCGTATTGTATTCGCCACTGATATAACTTCTACTTGTATACCTGTAGTGATTCACCTGCATCGGCAAAATATCGAGATGTTTTATCGATAAAAGTGAAAACAATATGGATGCTGCCAGCCGTTATACACCCATAAAGTCCCATAATACGAGTTTGTTTTCTAATATCGGCCTGTTATTGCCCTATAAATATACAGTTTATGGGAATTCAAATTATATGTAATGTGTGTTTTTAAAATGAATAAAAGTTCTTTAGTGATATATCGATGTTTTTGTTCGTAATCGGTCGTAAAAATATTGTTTTATGCTGATCTACTGAGAATTAACTACTTAGTGTTGAATATTTTATTTTTAGGATAGATTATAAACGTAAAAGAAGATAACTGTCATCGTGAATTGCTCGAAGCATATTAAAAGTTATAAATTTTAATATCCCCATCATTAATGCTGACAGAAAATTACACATAAACAGAGTCATAAGAGTTGTAACTAAATACAAGTAGGCTGCCATTTTGCATACTGGCGGATACAAAATGGCCGCCTGTCAAAATAAACATGCATATAAAATGCAAAGGAGACTTAACAAGGCACACGCCTTGTCTAATCTGAATCAACTTTGCTCTTACAAGCTGTTATTATCCTTCAGGCCTTTGTAGTTCATCAGAGATGAATGTTCTTGGAAATGCAAGTGAAATTAGTTATCACAGTATGTCAACTCTTGTGGTTATCTCTGACTTCCAGCTTTCTGTAGGTCAGTGTGGTCAATTAGGAATCCTTTTATCTTTCGAGACTGGGACAGCGACATTTTAGAATGCGGATTTATATTTGTGTCGTTCTTGTTTCCTGTTGTGGAATTTAATTTCTATTAACTTTGTAGTTTCAGAAAAAAAATAACTTACATAACATAGGTCTATGTGTGTGTACCCTTGTGATTGGGTTCATATCGTTTTGGATACGGACAAATTACTCCAACAACCCCGTAAACATTGATGATGCATTCAAAATGTATTTTGGCGCGAACGCAATTACTATAACAGTAGCGATAAAACTAAATTAGGAGGACTGACGGTACTCAATGAGTTGATCGGCCTCCATCACTATAAAGCAATGTTATAAATGAGTCAAAAGTGAATCGAAAACAGTGTAAGTAAACCAAGAGTAGTACGTGGACTGGATGCAAGATCGTGACTGGATGCCTGTATTAACATATTAACGCGGTACAAACGAGGGCAGTCGCCTTCGGTCGCCTCCAAATGGCCACTATTATCGACATGATCTTGTCGACTCTTGCCCCTCCCTACGCGCTGCCGGCCAACCGTTTTACAGCTTATTTTGTCGTCATTGTTTTGGTTTAACGGCTTTATAACCAGGGAAATTACGGGTATTAATTGCGGTTAATTTATTACAATTTCACTGTAATTTATATTTGAATATAAATTAAAAGAAACAGCGTAGAATATACGACAATTAATACGAAACATAAATCTTTAAAAGTCAAATGATCCGTGAAATTAACAATTTATTTAATAAATTTCGTCAATCGAAGCGGTACGATCTACCTACACTATCTGAGTAACAAATCTCTGGTGTCTTGACAATGCCTTTGAAAACTCTTCCTATAATTATTTTCCAGTACGATTGAAAACAAAAACATACGGCACGGTTAGCGCAGTGGCTGAGTGATTGGCTGCTGCGCTGCGTGTCGTGGGTTCGATCCCCGCACGGAACAAATATTTGTATGACCTATAGATAGTTCATCCGGGTCTGGCTGTTTGTGTATGTGAGTTTAAATGTTTGTTAAAAACACCCACGATACAAGAGAAATTCCTAAAGTAGGGCTAAGATAAAAAAAAAGAATGTAGAAACGCAAGTCCATTGATCATATTTGATTCAATAAGCAATGTAGTTACTAAATAACATAGCTAATCTCCTTTCCATTATTTGTGTGCTCCCTAGCGCTAAACGTGCAACGCACATGCAAAAATACGACTAATCAAACGAACGAATAGCTCTATGAAATTACATTCGATACACTTCGCCGTAATCACGGACTTGTATGGCCAATACTTTTCAATGTATATCGGTTATTATGCAAATCTGCGACGCACTGCACCCTTTGTTGCGCAAATTTTCTGAATATTCTTGCTGGTAACTGCTGATTGTATATGGCCAATGCTTATGTTACTGTTAAACGAGATTTTAGAATCAAATATTGATTTTCGATCTTGTTACAACGAATCTTGTGTTTATTTATTGAATGCCACGTAGATCTAGTGTCTGCTGGGCAAGAGAACCTAAGTTCGTTTTCCAGATTGGACAAAGGGTTGTTAGGCTTTTCCATCTGGAATTTCTCAGTAGCAGATTGGAGCCAGGGTTTGTGCCCAGTTGATGTCATTGGGTTGGCCCTCTATTACATGGACACCCACATTTCGTCAGTTAAACTGGTGAAATATGGATATACTATAGGTAGACCTCTGCCTGATCTCGGGGATTACAGGCTATGGTATTTGAGGTGAGGTGATGTTTTTTTATGGGTGTAGTTTAATATTGAACCTTGCCCTCCGTTATTTTCGGACCAATTTCTTACGATCAAAGTGTTGAGCTCTTAATGCGCGCACGCCTCAAATATGGCGAGTCCCAGGGTCTGTTAGCCGTCAATTTATAGGCTTTTGGCGGGCTCGCCCACACCCCGCCTCGGCTTGATGCCCGTGTAATGTGTGCCCGATTGGATGACTACAGCAGGACTGCGGGATTATTATCCGCGCCAATCCCTTCCGCGATCCAGCATATCGAATATCCCGCGCGCTAGGGTGGTAGGATACCCGTATTTATCGATCCGGATCGGAAAACGATGCTAGGGTCGTGTTGAATGGCTTCGATTCGATCCTCAAAATATCGGATAGAAGGTAACGTAATCCTTTTTATTTTGAAATTCGTTAAATCAATATAATATTTTTAAGGTACGTATCATGAAACCATGGTTTTTTTCAGTTAGACAGTCATCACTCATCATGCATTTTTAATTACGTGATACAATCCACTGGTTTCCATTCGACTCGAATTCTATCGATAATGTAAATAAAATATCGGATCAGATGGCACATCCCTATCGCGCATTTATTTACGTTTCTTTATCAGAAATCTATTTTGTATTATTTTTCTATTTATTATTATTGTCATTTAACTGTGTGGTTTTCTCATTTCTTACGATATAGCAGGATAAGCCAGCTGGAGTTCTTGAGTTTATCGTTTTCAGTGTTGTTTACTATGTTTAGGATTACTGATTATCTCCTGTAGTGTTCAGTTACTGTAAGACAAGATACGAAGATTGTTGGTATTGATAGGATTTTGGTTTACAATCCTATCTCTAGATAAAGGGGAAATATGCATTTGCGGAATAATTGCATGTAATATTTGTTACTTTCGCCAGCGTTCTTTGTCAGTGGGCAATCACCTATAGATAATTAGACAACCATAGATTTAAACACCATTAAGGCAGAATCTTGCGCATAAACTTCTTTTTATATTAATTTTCCGCTTATTTTAGCCTAAGTTGGTACAAAGTGTATGAACAGACGGTGAGAATTAAAAATAATTGTATTCACGGGTCTGGTTATTAGTTAGTTATTGGAATTTTTCATCAAGAATTTCTAAATGATAACTCGGAGTCTGGCTTTGTGTCCGGTTGATTTCAATAGGCTTGTCCCAATAGGGATAAATCCCAGATAATAAACAGGGTGAATTTTTCAATTGGGCGTGGGTGAACAAATGCGAAACTATGAGGAAAACAAAAAATACTGAAAGGAGTGTCGATCGCGCTCAATTTTGATGAAAACTAAATCTGCATCATTGGATTTTTGGAAAATCAAGATTCAGGAGCCAGAAAACGAACCAAAAAAAAAACCTGTAAATGGAACTTGAACATATCTAGCTAAATGTGTGCTGTAAGTACACTGTTTAAACCCTGAGTTATTTCAGACGTGATTAATAGATGTTCCAGGAGCTCCAGGTAACTGGAAACCTTAAAACATCTTCTCCAGTGAAAAATTCAATTACGACAATCGACAGAAACGTGTTCACGATATACAATATTTATGCTCTTGCACATTCACCCTTATCTATACTAATATTATAAAGAGGTAAAATAAGTTTGTAAGTTTGTGTGTAGGGGGTAATCTCTGGATCTACTGAACCGATTTTGAAAATTCTTTCACTTATAGGAAGCTACATTATCTCCGAGTGTCATAGATTTTATTTACAACGTGCCCGTGGGATAATTTCCGACAAAAACACGAGCGAAGCCGCGGACAACAGCTATAGTAGTTAAAATAAAAAAGCATGGAAATAGTTGTTAATTTTATAACGTTTGTAAGTACATGAAAAGAAAGGTCAGGCTGCTGATATGATCCCACAATTATTAGCTATAAACTATCAAACTAGTTTCGAAATAAGACGTGACTTATACAAGTCATGGGATCACAACTTTTCCTTAAAGGGGAGTTTACATTGCGACAGCCACTGTAAATTGAAACTTCACGACTGTTAAATCCAATGAGGTTATATTGTATATATAACATCATTGGTTAAATCATCATCGGCCTAGCCTTTTCCCAACCATGTTGTGGTCGGCTTCCAGTCTAACTGGATGCAGCTGAATACCAGTATGTTACATGGAGCGACTGCCTATCTGACCTCCACAACCCATTTAGTACTGGGTAATACGATACCCCTTGGTACTGACTAGCTGTAACGACTGTCAAAGATGCACAAATGACAGCCGGGACCAACGGCTTAGCGTGCTTTCCGAGGCACGGTGGAAACTCGGTATGTAATGGGTGGTCACCCATCCACAGACCAACCTAGGCAAGCGCGGCTTAACCTGAAGATTGATCCGAGCAGCTGTTATTATCTGGCCACGAGTTCTAAATTAATATTAAATTGGTTGGAAGGAACACCGACCTACAAACGGTTACCACATATTGTTATTATTTTGCTCATTAATTTAAGTTATTTTCAATGTTATTAACGACTAGCTGTTGCCCGCGGCTTCGCTCGCGTTTTGTCGGAAATTATACCACGGTCGCGTTGTAAGCGTATAGCACTCGGGGATAATGTAGCTTCCTATTAGTGAAAGAATTTTCAAAATCGGTTCAGAAGATCCAGAGATTACCCCCTACATACAAACTTACAAACAAATTTTACCTATTTATAATATTAGTATAGACTACCTGTGCCCGCGGCTTCGCTCACGTGACCGCGTTATCTTTTGTCAAAGTTAGTGTTTTTTTTTATTTCTATAATCACATTTTGCTGAACAGTGGTAAATGTTTAACTTTGTGTCGTGTCTGGGTCACCAAGATACAGGCTGTGCCTAGTTTGGGACCCGCTGTAAAACCTGTCACTATTCTGTTGTGTAAGCTAGAAACTGAATTTGAATTCAGTACATCAGTCTGATCCTGGGGATATACAGAGTGATGTACTGATGTACTATAGATATTTGTCATCGGTAATTTACAAAAATCTCCTGTTCTATATAAAGGATCTTGTTACACCGTTTGTATAGAACATGAAACACTTTATATAGAATAATGCTAGGTTTCGTGAAGGGTCCTGTTACACCCTGTATTTAAAAAAGTTGTTCCTTAATATTTTTCAAAAATGTTGACCGTGTGGGTATTGCAGTTTAGTAGGGAATAGCAAATTAAAAAAAAAATATTATGGGGGCTTCCCCCCAATAATATTTTTAACACCTCCACGACCCGCGTACTATTCAATCCATCCATCAGCACAAAGTTTTGAGTGCGTTACATTGAGTCCTACCGTAAAACATGATAATTTACCCCAAAAAAAAGTCGTTTCCCAGCAATCATTTTTGCGTTAAATTACTTAGTTTGATGTACATAATGCTAGGTTTCGTGAAGGGTCCTGTTACACCCTGTATTTAAAAAAGTTGTTCCTTAATATGTTCCAAAAATGTTGACCGTGTGGGTATTGCAGTTTTTAAAAAAGCAAATTAAAAAAAAATATTATTGTGGGGGGAGGTTCAGATTGATGAACTGAATACGTGGTAAGGGTAACCGTTTGTGCTCCGGTGTCCTTTCCAGTTTGTATAGCTTCTGACACTTCTACGCTTTTGCCGTTGTTCGATATCCCATTGGTCCCGATTCTGCGCCTCAACTTTCCAATTCCAAGTTTTATACACAAGTTTCACCAGCACCGCTATGTAAACCCAGCATAACGTCTGCTACTTAAATAAATACAAGTACATAGAGATATCGACGTTTTAACCTCTGTGCGGAGTAAAATTTATAACAGTCTCCTCCGCGAAATGTTAAACAGTTCGTTAGTAAGATCGCGACATGTGGGTCACGCTTGTCAAGTAACCAACTAATAAATATTCCCATATAAAGTATGTGAGTTTATTCATTGGCTAAAGATTTATGTTAGTCTGTATTATTACCGATTTGCACCAATGATTACAACTTACAGCTAGAAAACGAATCGAAATTGAAATATGAAGGACTTGTTCTGAATTTAAAACGAAATTCGCGCTTTTATTTATTATCTGTGGTAGACGAGGTGTAGTGTAGCGCCCACCTGTTTGCTGAAATCGATATTGAATTCCATGTAAAAGCGAACGAGCCTTTTGCTATTTTCTTATATCAGGCTGCTGCTGAGCATCAAATATGATATGATATGTTATGATATGATACGATATGAATATCAAATATGATGTGAAAGTTTGTTTTGTTACTCAATAACGCAAAAACGACTAAACGGATTTAGATGAAATTTGGTACACAAATAGTTTATAACCTAGACTAACTCATGGGATTTTTATCCCGGTAGTATGATCGCAGGGTCAATGACCGACCTCAACGCGGACATAACCTAGTAAGACATAATATTCCAAACCCATTACGATACCTTCATGTAATAATGATCGTAAATGTTTATAATAACCAATCGAAGCACGTCATGCGTCATTAGAAGGCACAGGTACTAGCGTAGTCAATAAGCCGACGCTTAGAGCAGTTTGTCGTAAAACATTTACCATTAAATGAGCCGTGAATGCCCGTGGAATACCGCGCACGCGCCTCGCATGCTAATTTATTATGATGCTTGCGCGGGCGCAGTGGAGTCGATCGATTTATGAACTGTCACTTTAACATAACATGACCATAAGGCTATATATCCTAAAGGGGTTGGCAGATGTGTTTAATTCCCCATGTGTTCAAGTCTTATGTAAATAATTATTGGAAAACCTTTTTGCAATCAACCAGCCAGACATTCAGTTAACCGAAAATCCAAAATCACTTACCCTATCTGATGATGGAACTCCGGGCCAAGATAAGAAAGCTGAAGACGTCAAAAATGTACGGGACTGTCATATTATAGGAAAGCAGCCACATGAGTCAGTTGCGACCGTCAAACCAACGAGAAAACTAGTAACTAGACGGTTATAGCCTCACTTAAACGTGGTTCCGATTTCAATGTGTATGATTAGACTAACGGCGAAAAATATCGGTTAATAATCAGTTTATAATAAAGTAACAGTTGTTCACAACCGATCGTGTGTTGAAGTATGTTATTATTAGCAGATCTGTTCACACGCTCGTTTATAATATTTTGATTAAAGATCTTATTAGTCTTCATAAATCGCAATCAATATTTTTTGGCTAATAAATATTGCTCCACAAACACTTTTACAGTTTAATCTTTACTCTAGCATATTGGTTATTTGAACCAGTTATTTTCCCTCGTTCCAATATAAATCACTTGTAAATAAACTTCTGATTTCTATGCCATTTACACACGTGCACGTCAGTTTTCCCGCGCTTTTTGCCCTCGCTCTCCATCTTGACAGCGACAACTGTCATTGTTCCCGCGCGTTTTTTCGCCGAAGCCATAATAACACGTTCGGGCGTACGCATAATCACTTTGATGCTCAGATCATACCATTGTCATAAGATCTTGCCTCCAGCGTCTGTTAATACACTTTCACTCCTTTTGTACGAGCTTAATGTCACTTTTTGCTGCTGAAATAGCATGTTAGACAATCGTAGCTATCTGTCAAGCGATAAAGTCGCGTTTCTATCTTATATCGGCGCTGTTTTACTGCTGTCTCGGGTCACTGAGTAAAGCCGAGTGTTTAACATTGTTCAAAGAATTGCAGTGTTACTGCACTTTCTTTTCTGTGTACATTATATAATGTAGGAGCAAGAAATTGTTATTGATACAGGTAAACGGTGTTCTACAAGATCTTACAGCGCTCGGAACAATGTAGGTTTTCCTTGAAAATTATCTTTGATCTTTCTGAACATACGTTTTCGTAATATTCTCCAGCCAAACAATAACAGTACCCATATAACAGACACATAGGTATTATTTATGTAAAAAAAAAACATATATCGTAAAAGTGAATGGTTTCAGAAATGATTCATATACCAGCTTCTTACACAGCGAAGGAAATATCGTGAATGAACGTCGAACGAGGTACCGAACCCGTTTCAAGTACAACCGGCCCTTAATTCGCGCTTATCTCGCGATCTATATCTCGTATATATTAATTGCGTATTCAAACGAAACGAAATTCGATTAATTATTTTAATTATGGCAATGAATAAACAAGCAAAGCGAACCTTCACTGGTTAACGCAGAGGACGGTATTTTATTTATGACTAAAATAACATAAGCTGATGGTCATTTTCTATGCAAATCTGGGACAAGAAGATAGAATACATTGATTTTGTACCGTTTATAGACTGCCTCGTTAGTCTAGTGGCCGCTGGCGACTGCTGAACATGAAATCCTGGGTTTTTCGACTCCCAAGGTCGGGCAAACTGCTATTCGGTTTTTCCATCAGTAGCAGAAGTCTGGATTTGTGCCAAGTCGATGGAAATAGGTCCCCCAGTAATTGGGACTTAAATATAACCGTCAAAGAGTGGGTACTATTAGGTACATCTCTGCCAAACCCTGCATGAGGCATGATGTGGTAATCGCTAGTACAATGGCGAAATATGGGTGTAGGTACTATTAGGTGTGGACGGTGAGCTATGGGCTAGCTCGCCGTCCGTCCGTCTTATAACGACAGGCCGTGTCGACGGCGCGTTCGTGTTCCACGCGCGCCTCAAAGAGAGTCAGCAAACAGGAAGGGGTCCGTAAGGACCGACGCCTGCCAGGGTTGCGGGACTGTTCGAAAGAGATACCGCGGCCCTGGAACACAAAGGGCAAAGGAAGGAACATGGATGGGTTTTAGTCAGTAAAAGTCTGTTATGGTGGTATGGTTTAGTCAGTAAAAGTCTGTAAGTTATTTGATGATTTCCCATCGGTAAAAAAAAAGGTACTATTAGGTACACCTCTGCCTAACCATTCGCGGATACCAGGCACGATGTTACCTATGTTAATAAATAATATGAAATAACATAAGCTGATGGTAATTTTCTGTGTAAATCTGAAGCTAAACGGTAGATTAGATAGATTCTAAAGCGTTTATAGGCTCTTATAGAAATGAGAAGCTTCAATAGATTTCATCCATAGATTCCATCTCAGACACTAATCCTCATGTGAGTTAACCAAGATTATGTCTGGACTTTAAAAGAGACTATGGACCTCTGAGTTTGTTTCGGCTGTTTCTTCTCAGAGTAGTCAGGTACGAAACACCGGCCCCATCTAGTTAAAAAAAAAGAGACGTGTAAAAGTGTTTTTACAAACCTATTTGCAAAATAAACATCATTTATCAATAAAACGGTGAATGTTACACCTGTTTGATTTCCCGTACAAATAATATCATATAAGTTGGGATCCAACAGGATGGGTGTTGGCTTTGAGCCGACAAGAACTGGCATTTTTATGATCTGCTATAAAACTAAGGTGCCTTCGAATAACACTTCATCTCTTAATAAAAAACAGCCCGCTGATTAATGAGAGAGATTATAAAAATATTAATTAAATTATATAATTAAGTCCGTTAAAAAACAAGTTATTAACACGTCGAACGTAACAGGTAGAAGATGACTCTAAGATTATTTATACTAGAAAGCTAATCGGAAATAAATTCGTTCACCAATTAATTTTATCAACACAAAAATCTTACACTTCGCACTACGGAAACACTATTACTAGTTTTGTCATTTGAATTTCTAAACACATAAATTCATTTCGTTTTTAAAACGCCTTGTACACAGTTCTAATCCTTTCTCTTTTATATTCAAATTGATTTATTTCTGCAAAATGTTATTCTATTAATTTGGTTACTATTATACGAAAGCGCTATTATGTACCAATAAAATTGTTTAATTTGACAAGATCCAATTTATGTTTGGCAATTCTGGCGCTTCAATTATTAAAACGTTCTGTTAATAACGGTATGAACTCCTTTAATAATAATCGCTCGGTAAGAATACATTCAGATCTATCTATCAGCATAAAGAATTAAAGATGATTGAAATCTCCGCGATGTAAGACTCGAAAGCATTGGGAGACATGAAAACACAAATGGAAGACGAAAGTTGAAACTTTGTCTAGAACTCAAATTGAAAAAAAAATGGCCTAGAACTGAAGATGGATGTCTCAAAACATTTCTACCGTTGGTAGCCATAACGATCTAATAATCATAAAATTTCAAATGAATCAAGAACCTACTCTGAGATCTACTTTTCAATGCCACGACACTTGTGAGATAAATCTTGATTTATTTCCCCTTACCAACACCAGTCCACCGCTAGAGTAAACAAAATGAGATGATAAACTACCAGTATGCTAATTTTCTCCACCTTATCTTTCCAATCTACATACACATCGATTAATACAATATTTCTGTTTCGCTTAAGGGAGAATTTATGTGAAATTCGGTTACTGTCTAGGGATGTGCGATACTTGCATTTGTATCGATACTTTCATCATCATTTCACTCCAGAATCACCTACTGCTGGATATATTATAAAGGTACTTTGGATTGATAAAAATGCAGGTTTTGTATCGTACTTATTATTCCTGTATGAGTATATGCAACATTCCAGTAGTTTTGTTGATTTTTTTCTAAATCTCTTTCTGAGAGTTTTGTACTTTAGTATTCTTTTAAACTGTCTGATCATGCAATTTATTACAATTATGCACTATTGACACGATATGATCCGTTCATTCCGATACTGGTACTTTTGCCAAGTCCAAGCATTGTACGAGTATCATATTCGTTTTTTTCGATAATAAATATCGGAGTATCACATCCGTTATATCGATACGGTAAAGGATCGGATCGGATCGTGCATCCCTACCCTCAGTACATTACTCATACTAGGAAGAGATCGCACGTGCTTTTGATGATAATATTTATTTATTATCGACAGCATGTGTCGTAGTTTACGGCCTGTTAAATGTCACCCACGCTTTACTGGCAGAAGAAAAAGAAATCACTCCGTATATGTAGCATCCTTGTAAATCGATGTTATGTTCCTGCTGTTTTTGACAGGAGATAAGTTTACAATGAGAATTGTGTTGTCGGTTTTAATTGTTTGAAGTGGTAAAAAGCACAAAGGGTTACGGATCTGTGCTTTTTAGTGTCTTAGTCGTGTCTTGTTGAGGACTTATAGGAATCTTTGGGGGTATGGAGAACAGGGTGTAAAGTTCTTCATCCCCCATAGAAAAGGGAGGATCCTCCGACCAGACGGGTGTTGTGTCTGATGGGCTACTGCCGCGGATAACTTTACTTGCGCGATGTAAGATTTCAATTTATTTTGATGTTTTGTTCTTCGTCTGTGACATAGATGGCGCTGTAGTACTTTTTGTTCTATGTTGCTGCGGTATTCTTATAGTGCCGCTACAAATCTTTTACTAAGTCAAAGTGTTAGGAGGACTTCCACATGTACGAGTAGTAATCGCTTTCTAAGTATTTTTTCGGAATTTCGTATTTCTGCACTCTTTCAACAGGATCAGCATTATGTCAATCGCATACCGAGACTTTTCTGTTGCTGATGAAATGTTAAGTACCTGGCTCTGCTCGGGTGTAAATAGAGAAAACGATTTGTCCCAAATGTGAGACCTACCTAGATCGGTTTTACGCCCCCGTAAACCCCTATATTGAAACTTTCGTCAAAATCGTTTGAGCCGTTTTCGAGAACGGGTCTACCCTTTATAGCAGAACTTTTTATTTCATAATATTATTTAGCATAACAGCGGATGGCATAAACTTCATTTCACAGAAAATCGTTTGGCAGACACGCATTTATCATACATTCAAAACTCTTAATTTTGTAAGTCAGAATCATCTTTAAGCATACATTTCATATCCATAAGAGTTAAAAAGTAGAACCATCACATCGCAGAAAGTTCACAGTCAGAATCGTCTTTTGGCATACATTTCATGATGATAGTCATTAAAAGGCAGAACTATCACATCACAGAAAGTTTACAGTTAGAATCATCTGTTGGCATACATTTCATATCTATAATAATTTAAAGACTCATCTATCACATAACACCCACTTTCTTATAAGAAGAATGCAAACAAGCACACACCATGCATGCAAACAAGCATACACCATGAATGCAAGCAAGCAAGCATGCATGCAGCATGCAAGCAAGCATGCAGCATTCAAGCAAACATGCGGCATGCAAGCAAGCATGCAACAAGCAGCAGGCATGGTTTCTGTCACGGCTCCGGCGCTGCGGGGCTCGCGAGCTTATCGTCGCAGATAGTTTGACGCTCACCACCGCAGCTTCGGCTTGCTGGCCGCCTTACCCCTCCGCGCCTACGCGGGCTTAAATTACATGGTAGGGGTAGGGCAGACAAGACGGCTTTGCAGCGATTCGTTTCTGTCACTAACTCTTGTAGCACAACAACTTGACTTTTAAAGACGATATTTTTATTTAATTTAAGGTTAAAAATGCTTAGTTATAGAAATGACAATATGCCTAATAAAATTATTGCAAATCAAATTGTACCATCTTCATAGTATGCCAAAAGAAATTCTACCAAATAATCGTCAATCTAAGTAAACGTTATGCCAAACGAAATTATGCTAAATTTAAACATTGCCAAAGGTAATTATGCCAAATAAAATTCTGCCATCTTAAAAGTATGCCATTGTAAATTCGAACTTATAAACATTCGGCCAAAACAGAATTATATTAAATATTTTTTATGCCCTAATAATATTAGTTTAAAGAAGATTATGCCAAGTGTGTCATGCCAAATAAATTTCGGAGCATCAAGATTCTGCCAGATAGAACCCTTCGAGAAAGT
This sequence comes from Eugnorisma glareosa, assembly GCA_947578425.1. Taxonomy (NCBI): domain Eukaryota; kingdom Metazoa; phylum Arthropoda; class Insecta; order Lepidoptera; family Noctuidae; genus Eugnorisma; species Eugnorisma glareosa. The sequence goes on along the minus strand of OX387966.1, from coordinate 17,680,155 downwards.
GATTACAAATATTGCTCTATCCACCTGGAAGTCTTTGAACCGTCTTCGGACTCAAGTAGGAAGATGTAACTCCAACCTCGTTAAGTGGGGCGACCGCAATGAAACAGCAGCGGGGTGTGGTTGCGGAACTGTGTTACAAACTATGCTCCACCTCCTATCCTGCCCTCTTAGCCCAAAAACATGTAGCCCAAGTGACCTCTGCGCTGCCACCGACAACGCGGTCGAAGTGGCGAAGTTCTGGGCTAACAAAATATAAAAACTGTCATGCCAGCGACATGAAGAAGAAGAAGGTAGGATATTTGGTTTTAAAAACTTAATAGGGTAGACACGTGAAAACCTAAATACGTCTCGTAGATTAATACATACTTCCAAAGCATCGGAATATATGTATGTATTTTGTCTTCTAACCAAAACATTACAAAACCCAACCGTTATAATATCACACAGTAGCCTTAGGGCCTCCACATTCTTGCGATATTGATATCTCATTTCAATTACAACATAAATACCATGTTAGGAGAACTACTCTAATAAATCACCGCAGAATCGATAATACTGAATCGAATACATCGTCCTATCAGTATCTAGAACTATCGAAAGTGGACAGAAGTTAGAGATTTATTGCAACATATCTCTTTATGAGGATGTTTAGCTGTTGCCCGCGGTTTCGCTCGCGTTTTGGTCGGAAATTATCCCACGGGCACGTTGTTAATATAGCCTATGGCACTCGGGGATAATGCAGCTTCCTATTAGTGAAAGAATTTTCAAAATCGGTTCCCTAGACCCAGAGATTATCCCCTAGAAACTCACAAACTACCTCTTTATAATATTAGTAGATTAGTTGCACATAATATAATATGTTCCCACTGCTGGGGAATAGGCCTCCTCCCTATGAAAGGAAGGGGTCTACAAGGTGTAACATTAACATTATAAACGCAAGTGGTGTCTCGGACCTATGAACAACTTTTGTTCCACGAGTTCTTGAAATTCGCAAAAAAAAAAGAACTTTGAAGGAATTGACGCGATCAGCTAAACATCATGCACCTATAGTAAAACTAAGCAAACAGTCACAGAACAAAAGTTGTTCAGCTTCATGGTTTGAGTTACGACACAAGATGTCTTGCGATTATTTTGTTTTGTACTACTGACGATCCTGGTCTGCTACTTTTCATCCCTATGCTCTAAGTAATAAGGTTGAAAAATGGTCGAGCGTCACTGAACTCGCAGGTGCTTTTTGGTAGACACCACTTGTCGTCGAATTTTTGGTTCTAGGATATGGCCGATGCCGATTTCCTCACAATGTTTTCCCTCACTGATTGCCTCGTTGGTCCAGTGGTAGCAATCGCGACTGCTGAGCATGAGGTTCTGGGTTCGATTCCCCTGGTCGGGTAAATTGATATTTGGTTTTCCATCTGTAATTTCTTAAGTAACAGCCACGGAGTTTGGATTTGAGCCCGGTTGATGGCAATAGGCTCGCTCCTATTACATGGGACTTAAACATAAATAGCGAAATGGTACACCTCTACCTAACCCTTCAGAAATTACAGGCGTCGTGTTATGTTATGTTTTCCCTCACCATTTTGGGAGTAGTGGTGATGAAATTTTCACAAAGTAACGCGCTTGCTTAAGTTTAAAACCACTCGCAAGTCTGGGGGCCGATATCACGGGGTCAGTATCGGAATACATCGTCGTTCGATATCTAGAACTATCGAAAGCGAACAGAAGCCAGAGATTTATCGCAACATATCTCCTATATGGTATTAGTTGCACATAATTCACTAGAAAGGAAAGTAGCAAGTGATATTTAAGACTTGCGGGTACAACAATGGCATGTAAGCTGTTGTCCAGTGGGTACGCCCCCTGTCTATACGTATCAGTTCAATGTAGGGTTGGCAAAAGAGTGTGATCTTTAGCTTCCCAAGTTATGAGTTGGTTTGTGACGCTTAGTTTGTACAAAACTCACCCACTTGCTCAGCGTATATGAAATGGACCCATTTTCAGAAAAAGCTAATTTAATTATTACTATTGCTTTTAGCCTGCATCAAGCAATATATTACCTATGTAAGAACTTTTGTAACCATATATATCTGCAAATAAATCTTTGACTTTGACTTTGAAGCCATCCATGATCATCATCATGATGGTCTACCAGCGGCGTTCCTAGGGCCAAACAATACGGCAAGCCGACTGTTCAGAAACCGTAACAGCATAAAGAGTACAAGGTTATAAGAAGCTTTTAGGCTTGTACGAAACTACCGCCACTAGTCCAGGTACAGCTATTTCGTTCCAGAACAAAAAATAATCTTAAATTTGTACATGACAGGCGAAAATATGTGATATTTAATATAATAGAATAATTTATTTCAATCGGCACAGGATCGTAAAATTCAACACATTGTAATAATAATACACAAAAACAAAAAATAACACAAAAAAGTAAAATAATACTAACAACATAATAAATACCACCACAGGTATTTACCTCATCATTCTCCTGCCCTTATCCCACCTTATTTGGGGTCGGCGCAGCATGTCTTCTTCCATACTTCTCTATTACTCGTCATCTCAGCAGTCACCTCCTTTCTAGCCATATCATCCTTCACACAGTCTATCCATCGTTTCTTTGGTCTTCCTCAACTCTTATAGCCATCCACATTCATACTCAACATTTTCCTCAATACATTCTCCTCATTCCTCCGCATCACATGTCCATACCACGATAACCGATTACCACACAATTTTTCAGTCACCGGCGCCACTTTCAGACTCCCTCTTATGTACTCATTCCTTATTTTATCCATTCGCGTTACACCACAAATCCCCCTTAGCATTCTCATCTCAGCCACATGCAAACAGGTACTTACCTAACACTAAATATTTTGATTGCTCAGCAAATGAACCATACAGCAATGATTGTGGTACTGGCAATCAAAGCTCTGCGCGAATACCTTCAGGATGCAGCTGTAGCTGGCCCGAACCCAGCCAGCCAGTATAATGAAGATACTTTAGAATCAGTTCCTGATGAGGTGATCCAATACAAAACACGGACAGTTTAGCTGTCTTCAAATAGCAAGAAATATTACGGTCATAAGTAATGATGACAGTGTTAGCTCACCAAAAGGCTTTTGATCTGACATAAAACTATATTTAGGCACCCCGCTAATCTTGTACGCTCTGCCAACCATACTCGGAAACAATCGATTGTAATCGTGTGTCCGATATATATCGAGATAAACATCGTTATATAATACGTAACAGGTGCCGAGACCGCACTGGTTTAAATCGTTACTAACGACCCATATGGCAACACTATTGTCAGTATTGCCAATTATATCTTATTATTTTCCCGATGTGGTCTCCGAATAGGAAGCTGCATTTCTTCCAGAAGGTTTGGTAAGAGTGAACTGAGGAAATCTATATCAGCAGAACCGACAGCATTATTCTTTGAACTGCATAATCTTATTGGCATTCTAGGCAAGCGAGCTGGCTTTGTCAATTTATCCTAAATCATTCTTTGCAATTTTCGGAGTACCAATAAAACTGTCAAAGGTGTTGTTTGTCCTAAAACTATCTCAGTTTTAAGCTTTTACAAGGCTCCTAAAGTCCTGGCATAATCCTCATGATCATTATATTCGAAGGGTAAGTCAGAGTTGTACCAATAGTATAGTACACCCACATTATGCCATTTATCCATTTGCCAGTAATTATTTATCAGCCCGGGGCCTACAGAGCAATACGCTATACATTCAAACCCTATTATTCCTGTGAAGATTGTTTCATTCACACTCAAGTTTTTCTCGACAATTTTTCATACGACCAAATAGCCAAAGAAAAACTTTGACAAACTATAAATAGTCCCGTCAGTTATCTCAAAGTGTTTACGTAATCTTCGGAGTGAGGCGTGTGCGTCATCTTCCTCGGGGCACCCGGAAAAGAGGCGATCTGCGACATGCCAATAAATCAGGGCTTATTATCTCTCACCCGGTAACGATTCCATAACGATCGGACGCAGTACGAGGAGCTATAATTAATATCCGCGCTTGTACCTTTTTCAATTTATCAACGTAGATTGGTAACGGACGAGATTCACGGTCGGGGAGTTTGACGAACTCTGTCATGGAAATCCGAGCGTGATGACTCGTCATTCGGATTTATGACAGGACACCCTAGACAAAGTGACAGCGATTGTCAGATGTCTAAGCCCTTTTGAAGGCTTATTCACATAAAAACATTTTTAAACTTACATGGTCAGTAACACTATCATTAACGGTGAACTGATAAACACACCGTTAATCCGTGATCACAGCGCCGAAATATCGAAAACTCAAAATAAATAATAAACATGGTAAATATCGTGTTTGTGGTGTTGTTAATGACAATTATAGTTTGTTTTTCTTCGGGTATTTCGAATAATGATACTGTATTTACTGGCCCTTTATGTATTAACCTCGTTGTCAAATGATGCGTCCATAAATACTAAAAATGGTTTAAATGGGGCAGTATTATTTTGGTAACTCAATCGACTGTATAATCAGCAGAATTGGGAAAACACAGCCCGTTTTTACCTCATTAAAAAAAAGCCAATTTAAGCACCTCCAAGATCCGTTACAAGATATCTGTAGTCCACCACCAGCCCTCCGCGTCCAACAATACGTTGCTTATCAGCCGTCCCGGCCGTGTGTCCCCTACCTTAATTAAATGTGCCGATGGTATCAGTTTTAAGGTGTATTGTCTTCTGTTACTTTCGAATTTCGTCCTCGGTACGGGGTCACGCCATGGTTCGGAAGTCTTGAGAAAACTTTAGGGACACCGTTCATTGTTAAAACCTTCTGATTAAAGTCACTATCTATGGTGTATGTTCATAGGGAAATACTTAATTAAAATTAAAGTACCAATACTGGTGCTGGTGTCTATGAGTATGTTCTTCGGTTGTGTTTTTTTTTTAATTCTCTATTATTTTGCCCGTCTTCTATATCCGTATTGTTTCATGTAATTTTGTATTCTGTATATTGAGGGGCTCATGTATAAATAATAATAACCGCACGTATGATTTGCAGGTCTTTGGCAGTTGTTACGGGTAGTCAAAAGTTCGAAAGCCTGACAACCGGTCCTGACAAGGAGGTATTACCCAGGGTTGTGGTTGTGGAGGAAAGATAAGCAGTCACTTCATGTAAATACTGGTGTTTAGTTAGACTGAAATCCGAACCCAGCATAGTTGGGAAAAGGCTATGCAGATGTTGATGATGTTCTATCTGTTTATATGGATCACAATTGCGAATACTTTCAAGACGAGAAACAATTTGATGTTTTCAAAAGAGCGGTGTGCCAAGAAGCTGATTGGCATTAATCCTGTATAGATGCCTCAGAGCCTAGGGTTTTATTAACCTAGCAAGGTTGTTTGTTGATTTTATAGAGCATATTTAGGAGTGTATCTTTGATTGGTCGTTAAAAATTCGCAGCTTCCCCATTTCATCGCGGGAAAGGTCAGACTCGGCTGCTGCGATTTTAGGATTCAATCTTAATATACAAATCATCTGGGAGTCCGTTCATCCATAAAACCAATGACCTCAAACCTCATGGGGCGTCTTTCAGAAGCTGTAGTCTCCTGTTTACTGTTACCATTGTGCTAAAAAGTATATCACATAGATACATAATTAGTAACAAAAAAAAAATTAGCTATTGCAGTATTTCAGCGATTAATACTCGTAGAACTAATAAGTAATAGTAACATAATAAGTAATAGTAAAATCATAGAATGTAATAAGGCTTTGCATTCTTACTGAAAAGACAGTAAACAAATTCAATACAAAAGACGATCTTGAATTAGAAGTGACTATGTTTTAGCACTACAAAAGCAATCATTAAGCCTAACAAATATCGCAACAACAAAGTATATAAACTACTTTTACACGCAATGTGCACATTAGTTTCTAATAGAAGCCATTTCTGCGTGAAATATTTCTCCTTGAACACTTACATAAACAATTAGAGACACAAAAAACTCCATTATAAGTCGGCCGATGTTTTTGTTCCGACTTGTTGGGCGTAATGTATTACGTGACGCCATTTTCCAATGTTATCTAAAGCATGAGTTAATGCTGTTTAGTTCTGTTGGTTACGTCTTGACTACTTCACGATACTTGGGTTAATTATACGGTAATAGGTGGATTCTTTAAATGAATGAAATGAAATATAATTTTGGGCTACGCTGCAGTCGAGTAATATTTAGACTAGATGTTGTTTACTTTACGAGCCATAGTCAAAAGAGATATAGAGGGACGACCGAGCTCACTAAGGGTCGACAAGTAGTTTTCACCTTTATGCCTTAAGTAATACGGTTGAAAAGTGATCGACCGTCAGTGAACTCGGTAGAACCTCTAACAACAAATACCTAATTGTGAATAAATATGTGTGCGAAAAAAAGCCATCAGATAAAATTAAGTAGTACTACTTTTAGTACTACTTTTCATTTTCTCAAAGCAACATGATTTCTTTATGAATCATCGTTACTAAGTGGAATAAGCTCCTAGAAGATGTAGTTTCAGCCTAAATGATGAACTAATTTAAAAATCGACTAGACAAACGTATATCATACTGTAAGAAGACTTTCTTATGGGTAACAGCAGGATATAGCCAGCCATCAGTTCAGCCTCAACTGCCTGCCTGACAATAAATAAAAATGTCTTCGTAGTTGACAAGTGTCAGCAAAAATGAAAAAATGGCTTCAGAATTCTCAAAGCAAGTAATAAGCATTACGCAGAAATGTGATATTATATGAGTAGTTATCTACTCAGTAATAAAAGGAAATTACAGACTATTAAACACTAGAGGCGAGACACACAAAAAAACCAGTAATATACCTCTAAAGCTCTGTCTGTTGTACCAGGCATCTCACTTTAACAACCGACTCGTCTTTTGAAGAGGTTTGAACCCGCAAATCTCTGGAACTAAAAAAAACTTGTTGCATTTGATAGCTCAATTCTTGAGGAAGATTATAGGCTATTTAGCCTCACGCTACGAACATTATGAGCCCAACGAAAACAAAAAAGTGGGAAACGGCAACTGAATCCGCGGGGCACAGCTACTAAATCTATAAAGTTCTGTCTGTCTGGCTGTATGTACCAGACATCTCACTTGACAACCGTCTCGTCTTACTTTTTACAAAAGCATTCCTTTTCGTAGTCCGTTTATTACTAAGAAAGCCACATTCTGGCGCGTGAGGAAAGAAAGGCTTAAGCGACATAAAGTTGAAACGGAAAAATAAAGTAACAACTGTAGATTTTCAAAATCTTTAAAGTCTTGTTGGTATTCTACGAAATTAGCTATGACGTTTCGTCATCTAATTTCGTATTGATGCCAAACACAAGGTAAGTACTAAGTACAGAACTGGAGAGGTAACATTTCAAATTTATTACTCACAGCGCCTTTTTTGTCGTTGCGGAAAGGGGCGATTTTCGTGTGTATTTTCAAGCTGATGTGCGGTCGACTATACGTACTACTTATATCTTGTATGCAATCAGCAGCACCACAAAAAAAAAAATTCAATTACAATTTTCTTGTCAAATGGGGGTTAAGTCCTTTCTACATCAGCACGGTGTCAGTGTGTAGCTGCAGGCATGAAGAAGGCAGTATTAATAACTGTCGGCGTGAGCGCAGCTTCGGGGGCGAAAAACAATAGGCGATTGTGGGTATCATGTCATTTACATAAGCTTTCATTGGTTTAGGAGCTAGGACGGGCTATGAAAGTTAGACGTGACATTTATTCTTAACCCTTTTGGAAAAATGAGGGCATTGATATCGATAGTGTTGAAACTAAAAATAGCATGAAAAATCGCTTTACTTCCGAAGGTGACTTTCGTTTGTTTCGATTGACTTTTTGCCACCGACTTCCGGAGTTGTGAGGTAACAAACGTAATAAAAAAACAGCCGTATAGATAACCTCCTCCTTTTTATAAGTCGGTTAAATGAAAATCTTTATTTGTGGACATGGGTTGTACAGGGGTGTTAAACAAATACAATATAGCGAGTCCATCCATGTCTTGCGTTACAGCGTACAAATCAAATGAAATACTTACAATCAATTTCTATGAAAAAAGTTACAAAGTTTCGTGTCTACTGAAAAACTTGATCATGTTTTAATCATACGCTTAAAACAGTAGAATAACTAAAGCTCAAGTTTGCTTGAAAAAAACTCAATGAGATCTTAATGCCATCCGTAAGTAAAACAACAGATTCAAATCTGCAGCGTCGCCATTATTCACAATGTGGACCCTAAATCTCGTATTTTATTTCCCTCAGACAGATAAGTTTTCATTTACATATTGCTCGTACTTGTGAATTGTGGGGAAGGCAAATGCGGGGAGAATAAAAATAAAGATTTTTATGGAACTGAAGAAACAAAAACTTCATTCTTTGTTATCATACCTTTGCAAAAGGGCAGGATGAGCAACTTTTGCCAGGCACGGTGTTTCAAAAATCAATATTTTATTTCATGCCTGATGTTTGTATCGGGTACCACCCAATTCAGTGTTTGTACACGTCTTAGTTATATACATTCCAATCGTATCGAATTTCTCAACTAGTGATAAAATTTGCCTTAGCATGGATGTAGCCTTACTTTGATTCTCAGTGCTTGTCAAAGCTGGTATATACGGCCAAACCCGATTTCAGGCCAAACTAGTTTGTCCTAGGCCAAACCGGTTTACTGGTCTATCTTATCAGTATACACTAACCCAAACAAAGCGCCCAACTTGGATGTAGCGCTCGCAGGCCGCTGCCGCGGCACCGGTCGCTACGCTCGCTCTGCTCGCGCGTGGTTAGTCACCAATCTAACCTAACCTAACCCATTTAGTCGGGGTGCTCTATGAGACATCATAGAGCACCCCGACTATTTAGTCGTGATGATGATGATGACCTAACCCATTTGTGTTAGGTCATCATCATCACAGGGATCATCACAAAAGGACACTTTTGTGATGATCCCTGGTTTGGCCTAGGACAAACAAGGTTGGCCTGAAATCGGGTTTGGCCGGTAACATATATAATCATCTTCCCGCCCTTGTCCCATTCTACTTGGGGTCGGCGCAACACGTTTTCTTCTTCTATTCTCTCCTGTCAGACGTCACGGCATCATTTACTCCTTTCTCTTTCATATCATTCCTCACACAATCCAATCATCTTTTCTTTAGTCTTCCTTTCCCTCTCCACATTCATGTCATCACTCTTTTAGTCACTTGCGTTTCATCCCTTCTCATTACATAGTCTACATCAAAACCTGAATGATTTCCGATACTGATACTGGATGGACTCTTGCCTCCTCCACAAAGCAGAGTCCACTTTAAGCCTCCAAAAGAACAAAGTGTCTTCCGTCCTTTGTCACGACTAAGGACGATATCTCGTGATTTATCCTGTGCTTGCGAATCGCCCGAGAATTTGTCGAGCCCGCAGTGAAACGAATAACACCCCTGTACGTATGTCGAACGATTTATTGGTCTCTCTTGGTGCTTGTATGATTTGTAGACTGTCCGGCGCTTGATAACGAGGAGCAAGGGAATAGTAGACCGAAGAGACTAAGTTATTTATGATATTTTGTTTTCTACTCACTGGGCGGCTGAGAAAATAATTTAAGAAATATGATAATATGATAATTCATTTAAAATGGAATCATAATCAGCTACAATTCAAAATTATAATATTCCTGCTGGAAATACGATGCTTTTATTAGTTCGATTCCTCTCTGAGAAAAGGAAGGGTCGTAATTACGAATATTTCTGTTCTAGAACTTGCAAGTTTTCTGACAGTGTTAACTTTCACACCTTATTCTGTAGATAGTTCCAAAAGTATAATATCCATTTAATAACTATAGATTATTTTGTACAATGATTAAATCGTAATAGGTTTAGAGTGTGAATGAAAGAACAACTATCGATCTACGATCAGCAGAAACAACAACAACTTTCTACAATCCCTTATTCGACCAAAAGTACCCAAACCGTCGCCATTTTGTGTACCAACACAAAACAAACAAAATGGCGTCGAAAGTACCGCGAACATTGAACAAGGTGAAAATAAAACTAGCGAGACAGCTCATTGTGTTCTGTGTTGTTGTAGATAAGTCACTCAGCGGGGCACAGATCGTAATCCCAGAGAAATTAACACTTCCCTGATATTCTGAGGGACAAAGAGATTATTGCCTTATCTGTACAAATGGTTTGTAGGATTGCGCTTGTGGAGAAAATGGGGAAGGAAATTTATCTGTTTGTTTGCTGGAGTATCTTTATTTTAGTTATTTATTGACATCGACACACTAAGATATTGTTGGCCAGCTCTGTCCCACTGCTGGTCAAAGGCATCCCTCCACTTCTATCTTTCGGGAGCCCGCGCTCCTAAGAAGAGTTTACTAAGAACATTTAACCTGTAGTAACAACTAGTCTTGAAAGATATTTTATGTATATTATATTATTTAGTATATATTAAACAGGGTTAGTTTCCAAAGACTATCCAAATTCTCAGATATGATGCAGCACGACATTCTGAGCCCCCCCACATAGAAATTTTTCATCGGTTATTAAAAAAATAAACAGCTGTTCCATACATTTTGACCATGTAGGTATTGCACTTTTGTAGGAAACAGCAGATTTTTTTTTTAATAACCGAAGAAAAATTTCTATGTGGGGGGGCTCAGAATGTCGTGCTGCATCATATCTGAGAATTTGGATAGTCTTTGGAATCTAACCCTGTATAATAAAATGATAAACTGGGTGATATATCAACACACAGCCCAAACCACTGGTCCTAGAGACATACAACTTGGAGGGTGTGTTCTTTCTAAAGAGTACTTATCCCCTAATAAAGGATTTTTGGGAATTCCACCCCTATAGGGGTAAAATAGGGGATGAAAGTTTATATAAAAGTCCGTCAGTTTTGAAGTTAGGATTTTAAAATTTTGTGTTTAGGACGATTGAAAATTATTTTTTTTGTCTCAGCGTTTTTGATAATTCTACCTCCGAAGGGTTAAAAAGGGCGATACAGTAATGAAACTATGTTTGTTCGGGTGGAATAGGTAGATTCAGTAGTACGTTCCCGAGGGATATTTTCCGACATCCACGCAGGCGAAGCCGCGGGCAAAAGTTAGTTTATTATAAAATGCTTATTTAAAAATAAACTAAGCATCTACGTCGGTCAATTAGCACCTCAACAGAAATTGTTTCCAATATAAAACGGGCCACAAGTGCGATCCGCTGTAAGTACCTATAAAAACGCGACAGAATTACTTGACAAGTCCTAAAGTCTACATAAAGCGTTATAGAACAGTACTAAAAATAAAATTCGCGTTGAAATCACGAGATTATAGGGCAGTAACAATATAAAGCGAGGTTCGCACACTGTGCACCGCTGCCATTTACTTCGGCCATTGTTGGCGAGTAATGAGCAAAAAAAAAGTTTCTTATCTCTGTTAGCAGGGCAATGGACAATGGCCATAAACAAACTAGTTTTTGATATTTTTTTCACGTCCTTATAAAAGGAGGTCGCTTGAGACCCTTAATTTTATGTTGGTGTGCGAACTTATTACTTGACAACGAAAGTAAGTCTTGCCTAAATTATATGTAGGTATGTATTGCTCTATTACCTTCCTTAACAATGTTAATTAGACCCCGAGGAATTGTTACTAGGAAGAACGATGAAATTCGCTGTTACTAACCGCCTTTGAAAATGCTTTGTTGAAAATTGTTGGATTCAGCCATTCTGCGCTAATTATTTAAGGAAAATTCCGCAGCTCTGAGTGAACCCCATATTGCTTTTCGTATTTGATCTAGATATTATTTTAAGGATATTGCCAAATCCAAAGATTTAGTTCAAAATTGTGAAACCAAACATTTTCGCCCAAAAGTACTTTCTGATTGCGTTTCTATTGCACTTTGCAGTGTTCATGGCAGCCATTCCCATTGTTGGATTTGGGTTAGATTTCACTGTCCTGACCTTTGTGTCGGTTACCATGTTACCAAATGTTTCGTAAAACCTTACTTCGTCTATATTCTAAGGTTCGCTCAAACGAATCGTAGATTGATTCTTATTAGGAAACAATATTGCCAAACGGTGAGGTTTATTGTTATCAAAAGGCGTAGGAATCAAGAGCAGGTTTTGATATATTTAGAGCGGTGTTCTAAATATTCAGGTGTCAAGTAGAAACGAGCGTGGAACAGCATATTTTAAGAATTTTATAAAGACTTCTAGGTCTTAGGAAGTTTAGGGAAAAAAACAAAGTAAGACACAAAATAAGCTTGACGAAACAATAATTAAACACACCAAGTGTTCAACAAAAAGGACCGGTATGAATCTGAGCGAGTTAAAGTTGTCTATTCGGTTAAAACAGACGCAAGAGGACATATACCTGATCTAATACGGATTAAAAGCACTTAGCTCTAAATGACATTTAAACATTTGTCCTCGCAAACGTATGCTATGGGAAAAACAACATTTCTAAGTTGAGGAAGGTGACAGGCGGCAAATCGTCAGCCCTTAATAGGAGCGACATCACGCGATGCACCACATAAGGGCAGGGAAAGCGCTCGCAATTAAACTTTATGATTGACTAGCATTTGCTGCGTTTGCGCATGGCCTCGTTACAGAAAACGGTTGGATACCTAGCTTGGTATAGTGTTAAAGGTTGGCCGACTTAATTTGGATACAGGAAGATTTTGGGTGAAAGATGATGTGCCTAGAAAAGAGTTGACTACTGAGATATAGAAAAATAGAGAAGTGCGAAATAGATGCTGCGCCGACTAAGCGCAGGAGAATGATGGTGACATTATGCCCCTCAATTGAAATCAGATTTTTACAGAAACCAAAGAATCTGAAAATGACAAAGGCTCCTCAAAAGACATTTAAGGAATGATTTGACAAGATAACAAATATGGAAAACAAAAGGAAAGGTACATTAATCTTATGTTCTCTTGGTAAAGTTCAGTTTCAATCTCTGCCTGCTTATTTACAACAGTGCAAACCCTAGACGTTGGTGTTAATTGATAACGATCAAGTCGTTTTAACCTTTTACGTAATCTGTTATCTGAACGAGGATGAAAATAGCATGATGCGTCATCGGGAGTTTCATGTTGAGCGTCTATTCATTCCGTAATGGGAAACTATGATGCTCCATTACGACTTTCAGGGTGGCGAAAGTTTGTATGTTGCGCAAATGTTTACCGACTAATTTACTTAAAGACTTCCTTTGAACGCTTCATTTATAAGGTAAACTTACAAATTAGCATATCTAGTACCATCGGCGACTCCATGCCTTTTTAGAGCGAACAATAACGATGTTAAGAAATTACTGTCGCTTTCATCACATGAGACCCTTTCTGTAAGTGCTTTTATTGCGTCACTTGAATATTGAAGAGTTTTTTATGGAGATCCATTGTGTTTTTGACATCTGGTAGTAAGCTGTTACAACGTAAAGGTTAAGAGCAGCTCGTAAAGTACCAACAGTATTTTCTCGGTACTTCAAAACGCGATAAAGGTAAGTGTATACTTTTACCACATCAGGAGTATGTGCTATCTTTACGCGCGTTGTTTTGAGAGTTCCGACATGCTTGTCATCTTGTCCTTTTCCTTTTGGTTCGAAAGCACGAAGACCTTTAATGAATCTTTTATATTTAAAAAGTTTTAGCGTTATTCTATTATAGTTACCTACGTTGCAGGGCAATGACACGTACAGGGTGTAACCGATCCCTTCATAAAGCCGTCGACCAAGCATTATGTATACATACCTACTAATTATACACCACTTGTTTGCGAGGTAGGTAATCATTCAATCAAGCTACTACAATCTGTCAAATTTCTTTGATTGATTTTCAACTTTATCGATAAAGCATATAGGTTCAAGCTTGACAGGGAAAACCTGACAGTTTTGGGTAGCTTGATGTGCTGGCGTACATCAAATTAAGATATTTTACCCAAAAAATATTGCTGGGAAACGACATTTTTTTGTGAAATCAAAATTTTGGAAATTCAACCTCCAATATCTCCGTAACTAGGCGGTTCCCAGGTATGGTCCACTACAAAAAGCTATCGCTATGACAGGGAGAAAAAGTGCATTTCGGCTTCGTTAGGTTTTTTTTTTTACATTTTTATATTTTCATTTCTGATCAAACTGTTTTGTTTTCCCAATAAAGATCCTCCCCATCCTTCAACTGAGGATGATTAAAATCATCAACCAGTATTTACTCTAGACTATAATATATACTGTCGGAACACAAAACGCATGTTGACATGTAGTTCTCTTTCATTTCCGACCTGCCGACCACCCGACCGAAATTGAGCGCGCATAAAATTACCATCTGTTATTAAAACGCGCTTGTTCAAGCGAATTAAATGATATATATTAAACGCTGCCTTCTTTATTCATATTTACACTCCTTCCCATTGACGTATGATGAGATTATGGAACTACGTGTAGTTGGGGTTCCTCACAACAAAATATTGGATCCAAAAAAGCATATCTTGCGGTCTGCTCAAATGTTAGGGCTAATAAAACAAATTTCATCATCATGAGCCCAGTATGTTGAGGTCGGCTTCCAGTCTAACCAGATGCAGCCCAAAACTAGTTATTATATGGAGCGACGCCGACGTCGGCGTATCTTACCTCCACAACCCAATTGCTGGGTTACAAGATATCCCTTAGTAAGATTGTTTGTTTGACTTTCGTGCTTTCAGCTGCTAAAACAAGCGGACTCCTCATTAATATTACAAATTAATTAAGGCTATAACAAAACTCAACAACCAATTAAAACCTTCTATTTTCATTGAATTTGTCAATTACTTTTAATTTTAAACGTCAAGAGGTCTAACCGCAGTCCGTGTATCATTAATGTTCACATAGCTCTAATCAGACAGCCTGTCAGTTCCGAATCACGGAAGTAGTACATGGATAATACATATGTACATGGATATACATGCATTCATATGTACAGAAGTAATGATAAATGATCGGTCGTATTGCGCCGAAAACGGTATGCGCTCGGACGTCGTACGTTTTTGGCAAAAATGTTTTATTCATCACTGCGAAAGAATATAGCGGAATGTTTTTGTGTCTCATCCAGTGATTTCCGTTTATGGTAGTTTTGGTGAAGTTTCTTTTGGAATAGATGGTGTTTGTTTGAATTATTTATTCTTTATTTGGGTAAAGAAGGATGAGCTAACATACACCGCAGTCATGATTTAGTCATCCAAAAGGATAATTTCAGCCTAAACCGTTGTATTGAAGATTTATCTTATTGTGTTTCGATGAATAAATATGTGTTGCGGTAGCGGATTTTTTTTCCACGTGCAACCTGACCTAACCTCCAAATTGCTAAAATGTAACAAAGAATTCCGCGACCTTTTTTCGACAAGCCAAAATATTTTTCTTTCGATATCATGATTACGTTATCATTAACTGGTTTACCTAACAAGTCTTCAGCCATGTATCAACGATCTATTTTCCTGGTCTTCGCCTCAATGAAGTTGTTAACACTACTTCTGGGTTTCTATGCAGCGATTTTATTTATTACTTTCTGCTCGGCTAAGCCCGTGGAGCCGGCCATTTTTTCTTCGTGGCTTGACTTTATGCAGTCCAAGTCGACAAACTTCAAAACAATGTGTGTTTTGTTTTTCGAGCATACGTTAGTGATAAAAGGAAGCGTTTTGTTTTTAAATAATGCGTGGCGGGTGTCCGGTAGGAGTAGGGTTGCCATCCGTCTGGATTTTTCCGGGCCTTTTGGCTCCCCGTCTTGACTTGGTGCAGCCTTGTCATTTTTCCGCAATGGTGAACTTGAAGAGTTTTTTTTTAAATAATTTAAAACTATACATAAAGGGTGTAACAAGACCCTTAACGGAGCCGAAAGGAACTTGTTCTCCCGGAAATTTCTATATTTTTTTGTTCTAGCCCATACCTTGAGAACCTCCTAGACACGGAGAAATTGGGGGTCAACGTTACAACTTTTTCACAAGCTTTTTTTAAAGTACATTTTTAATGTAAGATTTTTACTTTAAACACCTCCACGATCCCCGTACTATTAAATTCATCCATCAGCACATATTGAGTGCGTTACACTGAGTCCACCGTAAAACGTGATTTTTCACCAAAAAAAAAAGTCGTTTCCCAGCAATATTTTTTGCGGAAAGTTACTTAGTATGATGCACATAATGCTTGGTTGACAGCTTCGTTAAGAGTCTTGTTACATCCTGTATAAATAAATGAAAATCGAAAGAAGAAGTTTAAAAAATGAAGACAAAAATCCAGATATTTTCTGATAACATCCGGGTATCGAAAATATCTGGATTTTTGTCTTCAGTGTAAAGGATGTGGCTAGAAAGAAAGTGTCTGCTGAGATGACGAATAATAGAGAAGTATAGAAGAAGAAAAAATGCTGCGTCGACGCCAAATAATTTGGAATAAGGGCAGGAGAATGATGATGACCTAGGTTTTTGGACTTTCAAAATTTCGAAATGACAACCCTAGGTTAGGCCAGCGGAACCGCGTGCCGATCGCGACTGATAACCGCTGCGCAATTTGTTATGTCGACGGGTTTAGTAGCACACTCTTTTGACTCACCTTTTATTATTAGTATTAATAATTAAATTACTGTTGCTGGAAATGTTTCGACGCAAAAAAATTGGGTCTACGCCAACAGATTTAAAAGGTGAACCTTAGTTAGATTTGTTATAGACTATTTATTTTAAGATACCAGAAGATCGCAATTGCTTTTTGCATTTAAAAAAGCGTTTTGTATTTCTGTAGCGCTTTTCAACGGGTTTGACATTGGGATTGATTGATTGGTTGTCGAAAATCATTCAGTACTATTCATTACTGAGTTTTCCATCATTGATATGCCTAAGTGAGTGTCACTTTGTCTACACTCTTAGATCAGATACAGGCATTAAAAGAATCTGTGTCAAATAAAAAATAGTCGTACATTTTTATTGGGTCATAAAATTAAATGAAAAATATTTTATAATTTTGTATCCCATTCCCTGTAAGATTCATAGCCATTGTTTAACTACTATATCCACACGGACAGTGAACCTGTTAAACTATACCAGTCACTCTTCAGCGATCACCACAAGAAACAATGGCTTCCGTGATGCTTATCATGCTAACTATAATACTCGTAGCAGTAACATCTAGTCTACATACAAATTATGCAATAAATATCTAAGAAGCAACTCCTCGAAGTGAAAGTGCCTAGGAATGCGACTAATGTAAGGTATGCACATCCTTTCGGTCCGTCTGTCACGATTACTGGCTACTGGCCATTGGTAGACACTTTCTTCAAATTAAGTTATGTGGATTAGCTGGCCTTTGGTCTGGAGCATGGAAATGGCGCTGAGGAACGAAAATAGTCGTAATTAAACATTAAATAGTTTCTATGTTCGACTATTTTATGTTTTATACTAATTCAAATACGATTATTTGTTTTTTATCAGTAGAGGGGGAACTATTTAGTTTAGTATTAGCCTTCTGCTGAACATTGACCAGTATTATCTTAGTGGTATTATCTTTTACAAATATGTGCAAGTTGGTTTTCAACGTATCTACTAATGGTCACTTTCATCTTTGCCATACTTGCCATTAAGGATAAAAACACAAGTGGAAAAGTACAAAAAGACTTATGGCTCATAATGTCATCAAGAAAATAAAATACGTACGACGCATTGAGTCACATTCACCAAATCGGCGGCAAAAAAAAAAAATTGCTGTATGATGGAAAAATAAATCTCAACACTGGACATAAAGAAAACCGTTGCGTGTGGATCGACGCCCGATATGCAGCGATTATTGAAAAAAAGAAAATACTATAACCTAGAAACATTGCGCGTCGGGCCACACGGGACGAAAATACACCGTTTATTTAAATACAGTAGTTTGCATACAATCACAGTGAAAGCCGCCCATTGATATTTTAATCGTGGCAACAATTTATTCGGCCGTGAAATCGATACCCCCATCGGGTTTAGTGTTACCAGCGTGAAATATTTCCCGGTATAGATTTTTGATTGCTGAATGCTGGACTGGCAACAAAAGCTGTCTACTTCCTCTGTGCTAAGTAATGCGTTGCGTACAAGAGTTTCTAATCATGACTCAGCTTCAGGTCTGTAGTAAATGGAATAAGTAGCTACCAGCTTTGTCTTGTCAGTTCTGTGATAGTCCGGACATAGCTTAAATGACATTGCCAAAAAAAATTGCAAACTACAAAATTAATTCCGATTAAAACTTACCTATAACAATTTTAATCTTTCAAGTGTGCATGAACTCATATTTTTCTTTAGTTGCAAGACTCACGGGAGCTCGCGTGGCCCTGGGAATTAAATAAGTTGCAACATTGTGTACAAAAAATGTGACGTTAAACAACAATCGACTTAAAATTCCGGGGTCTCCGGTGTGTCTCATTTAACCCTAGTCCCGGCATTAATTTCGGCTGTTTGTCTGTTATTAAAAAACAACACCTAATATTTTAATAGGCAAACTGGTGTCAAATACACCAGAATTACTGATAAGACAGCTACTATGTTTGTAGTAGATATACTTCCGTGGTATCCGCAAACTATTATCTAATAAAAACACTGCTCCTAATTAATGGAAAATTACGCGTGAACACAATGAAAAACTTCGCAACAACGAGCTCGTTATCAAAACTAGATACGAGTATAATATGAAGTTGTAAACAGGAAGTGTGCCCGCGCTGATCCGTCCGGATATTGCCGCGATGTTGTGCTCACAAGTGGATTAATTAAACGAGTTTATTAATAAATGCAAATTGAATTTATTAAAATGTTATGTAGATTTTGCAAAAGTGTCATAATTATCTTCTTTTATTAACATACAGCGCTACTAAAGGCGCCAAACTCAATTTAATGTCATCGACACGCTAAAAAGAATTAACCTGTTAAACATGGAGCTTTTAGATTACGGCAAAAACTGTTGGGAAATCCAATGCTAACTTACGGCCGTTTTCTACAACTCACTTACGTATAACGGTTAGTTAATATGCCTTACTCTAGTAGCTATCGGTGTTTCTGTAAACCTTTGTTTATAGAAACACCGATAGCAGTGAATTGACAGGAATATCCTATCCACGTCACTTATTTGTCTCTCGGAGAGTTGACAGTTGGTGTTTTTTAACTGTTTATCTGAGATAGCAACGTTCCGTTAACTGTTAGTAAGTTACTGAAAACGGCCGTTAATAAACTTGTAACCCAAACACATTTTCACTAATCAAAACCATCAGGAGAAAGTCCAAAGAACAAAAGATCAGATAATATTAATTAACGTAAATTATAAGAACTGTCTCCATTATCATTTTCTATCACAACAGGCGGCCATTAAAGTGTTGCCATTGCAATATCTGCCTCATCTCACGACACGGACAGGCGATCCATCATGGGAAACAAGTAATATATAAGGCGATTATTTACCGGTAGCAAATAGATACGAAATAATAGTGCACCACTGTGCTCTATTTATTAGAGATTATTATTATCTGTTAGTCGAGAGATATCGGAAGTAGACGGTTATAAACGAACTGACCTGGTGCAGGTTGAGGTTTATCTAGTTTGGCATGTAGGGGTAATGCTGTGAGCCAGTAAGCCTGATTGATTTGTTAAAAACCCAAATATTATAATTAATCTTATGTTCTATTGAGCATAAAACACGAGATTAATTGTACATACATATTTACATAATCAGCCTCTATGAGAAGGAATGGACTATAATCCACCATGCGGGCCCAGTACGGGTTGGTAGATGTCACATGTCTTCGAATTTCTGGTTCTAGGACATGCCGGTTTCCTCACTATGATTTGCTTCCCGTTTTGAGAGCAGTGGTGATGAAATAAATAACACAAAGTAATGCGACTGCCTGGGTTCGAACCTACGACTTACTGCTCCTAAGTCGGGGCTGCCAACACTGGGCCACCGCTGCTCTCGTAAATTAATTGTGTGACTGGGAGAATGGAACTAAAAAAACATATTGCTCTGACCCCAAGTTACATAATGAATGGCAGAAAAGATGATAAAGAGATGAACACTTATCCAAGTAAATTCCTTGCTTAGTTGAATACTTCTCCAGTTCACGGACTAGCCTACTTGTTAAACGCATGTCCTAAGTCTGTTAATACCACGGTACCACTGCCCAAACGAACGATACAATCTTTCATATTGCAATCTGCCGCGAGTCGCGTCGAAGTCTCTGTTACCGGTGCGTGCAGGCACAGCCAGCTTTGATTTAAGACCAATAGCCGCGGTGCCTTGTGGCCACTGAAACTACGGAGCTTTGGAGGTTTTTGTGTTTTGAATTGGTAGACTATAGCTTCCTTCTCGCATTCCACTCGATTGTAGACAGCTCTCATCAAGCTGCTATCAGTCACCCTGCATCAATCGTCGCTGCACCTAGCCTGCAGGAGTCCGCATTTAGTTATTGTTAAACTACAATAACTTATGGTCCAGGTTTAAACCTCTTTCTCTCTGCGTAGCCTAGTTTTAACAGCATTTTGAGTCTCCTCTTCGTGTCATTCTTTGTCAGACGTGTCCTTATTAAAACGTGGTGCTCAAAATCTTAGCTTTCGTGAGGCAGTTTATTGACTTTTGCACATTTAGTGGCTTTTCAAAGTTGATGTCGGCAACATACGAGTCCTACACCCTATACTGCGGTGCACTAAAACCATAATCTTCAAAACATCATCCTGAATCTTTTATTAACTGATGCTTCGCATTCCGAAGGCAAAATCCGCAGCCACACTCCGTTTTTCTTTTAATTGATTTCCTTTCTATTTAGCCAACACAATCGAGTTATGTAGCCAACATCCATTTTCACGCGTAACCGTCGATTACGGCAAGTCTGGATATTATGAGGCGCCTTCGAATCCTAAAGGTTAGCGTTTGGCTATACCTGCGTTTGCGCCGGTCAAACTATAAATAACGCTAACGTTTCCGGGTAAGTACCTGTAAATATAGGTACAGTCGACATCACTATTGCTTTATCACCTTCGACGAAACCTCTCAGTAAGTTGCCAATTCAGTACAGATTGGTCACAAAGCAAAAACAGACACCAGGGTTAAAAAAAAAAGTTGTGCAAAATATTTAGTGTTAATTCCTAAAAGATCCAGGCTTGGGTGCCGGTTGCAGCACCGCCTTCAACCAGGATTATCGCCTTACCAAGGATTATCGTATTACCCAGCACTTAGTGGGTTGTGGAGGTGAGATTGGCAGTTGCTCCTTTAAAATACTGGTATTTTGCTGCATCCGGATAGACTGGAAGCCAAAGGCTAGGCAGATGATGTCACTAAGACCTTTTGGCGTTTTATTACATGCGAGTGACATTAAACCTTAGGGTGGAAGAGTAATTAAGAGGGCGGCTGTACCAATATATTATCTACACACAAGCTAATGTTTTCAATTTTTGTTGCGTAAGCCCAATAACTCGTGGTTCGCGAACTATGTATATGTAGGTACATATGTAAGAGGTAGTTTGTATACACATACATATTACATTATGTTTCCAATAGGAAATGATCGGTTGAATAATTTGTATGTATTCTTTGTTACGCACTTACTCGTGGTTAAGTATAATGATGAGTCAGGGGTGTTACACCAGGTTCGGTTTGAACAATAAAGCCGATCCCAAGCCACTCACATATTCGGCTTTCATTTAGCTTGTGCCGATCGGCACACTGAGTGCGGCGTCTATCTTCAATTCGAGCTAAGCTGTGTATCTTTTTCCCGAACGTATCTATATCTATATTCGGTTGTGCCGCCAGACTTTGCTGAATCATACCCGTACATAGATATCTATAAGTAGTATGCTACATTTTTATGTTTTTATTTTTGGCTGAAGTTTCTCTGATGATACGCCATCTGCAAAGAGAAAACTTTTCGTTCTATCAATTTGCAGATCTCTGCCGACTTTTGAACACGTACGAAAAACTCCCTTTTTTTTTTTTTTTTTTTTTTTACCGATGGGAAATCATCAAATAACCCCTCCCGCTCTGGGCTGAGCAGGAGGGAGTGTCAGACTTCTACTGACTAAAACCCATCCTTGTTCCTTCCTTTGCCCTTTGTGTTCCAGGGCCGCGGTATCTCTTTCGAACAGTCCCGCAACCCTGGCAGGCGTCGGCCCTTACGGACCCCTTCCTGTTTGCTGACTCTCTTAGAGGCGCGCGTGGAACACGAACGCGCCGTCGACACGGCCTGTCGTCATAAGACGGACGGACGGCGAGCTAGCCCATAGCTCACCGTCCACAGGCCCGCCCACCGTCCACAGGCCCGCACGAAAAACTCCCTTGAGTTATTGTATGATACAGTCTTGAATTACTAATACAAATCTTTCCAATTTAATGAGGTTTTTAACAAAAGAGTTTGTTTTATTTTCATCAAAAATGTATGGATGTTTTTAACGATTACTTTCTTTTTCCGCAGGTATGTACACAATCATAAGATGCCAATATAGGCGACCGAAAAGCGAGAGGTAATTTTATATTTAGTTTTTTTTTTTTCATAACATTAAAAGGACTAGCGTGAAATGATGATATCAAAAGCT
The DNA here is from genome assembly GCA_947578425.1 of Eugnorisma glareosa. Classification (NCBI taxonomy): domain Eukaryota; kingdom Metazoa; phylum Arthropoda; class Insecta; order Lepidoptera; family Noctuidae; genus Eugnorisma; species Eugnorisma glareosa. Next base: position 17,657,583 of record OX387966.1, on the reverse strand, counting down.
GACTGAAAAATTTCTCCATGTTCATTATTGTTAATGAGGGTCACTAACCATTTTTTCTATTGTCATCAAGACTTAGAAAAACCGTACAAAGATTTAGATAGTTATAGTTCAATTCGATTCGAAGTATGTGTCAAAAACTGATTACAATTCTATCTTGTTTACAATGAACGTATTGAATAGTAATGTCTCACTCTCTCATAGTGAAAATCGTGTCTATTGTTCCATGAATGCGTTCATTCTTCTCAGTGTGACACTTTTTCGCACGACCTAATTACGATAAGGGCGACTATCGATTTAAATCTTTGGAGCCGTAACAAATGGTCCTCTCTTTTTAAACTTGTAACTGAACTTCGATATAACAAGACCCTTGTGTAACACGACCCTTAACGATGCCGTCAACCAAGCATTATGTGCATACATCTAACTAAAACTTCACGTAAAAATTATTGCTGGCAAACTATTTCTTTTAGGGTGAAAAATCACTTTTTACGGAGGACTCAGTCTAACGCACTCAAAACATTGTGCTGATGGATGGATTGAATAGTACGGGGGTCGTGGAGGTGTTAGAAGTCGTACTAAAACATGTATTTAAAAATTAAAACTTGATATATGGAACTTTGACCTCCAATATCTCCGTAACTAGAAGGTTCAGAGGTATGATCTAGAACAAAAAAAAAATCGCAATGACGGGGAGAACAAGTGCCTTTCGGCTTCGTTAAGGGCCTTGTAACACTCTTTATTTAATACCAATTCCTCTAAAGTAAATTGCCATCTTAGCTCACCTTTAAGTAAAGAACACTAAATTACATCATCGCTACCGATTGATATCGAAGATTAAGTTTCATGAAATCGATGTATATACCTCCATTGGAATCGATATCCGGACGGCAGCAATTTAAAGCATCGATAATGATCGACCAATCGATCCTGATCTTCTGCAGTTGCATTTCACTCGAAACTTCAAATGAAAAAATCATTTTATACGGGTCTTGGTTGACTGGTCTTAATAAATGTGTATTTCTTAGTTTCCGCTGATATAGTTTTCCAATGTATTGCGTCGACCAGTTTTTTATGATTATGATTCAATCGCCGTTGCAACTTGATGGCAGCTATAATTTGTTTGAAACTGGAAATGTATCCAAGTTTGTAGCTTTATTAATTTAATATTTGTTTGGAGGTGAATTGAAAAGAAAAGTAGCAATTGATTTTATGACTATTTTTCATTTCGAATTAGTTAGAACAATCTATCAAATACGTAACTTCAGAGGTGAGTAGCTTCAGAACACTGGATGACTTGGTCTCTGTGCTGTCAGTAGACGAAGCCTTTTTGCAGTTGAAGGCTGACAGGATCTTTCATAAAGTTTAGCATCTAAGTAGCTAACTATTGCTATTTAAACTGATCGGATCTGTGCTTTTTCTTGATAACAACTGATTTGGCATAAACATAATGTAATTCTTCTAGAAACATTTGATTGGCAGTTCATTAGTCGATAATTTAATATCTGATACACCCACTCGTAGAAAAACTAAGGCACACGACATCGAGAACGGGGAAACAGTGGCACAAATCGAAAGCGCCCTGAACTCGTTAAACCCACTCAAACCAACATTAATTCAATCCAAGGATAGACTTTCTAAATGATGAACAAAACTCATTTGCGGTATGACAAGTGAAATTACCTCCGCCATGTTGCATTGCTTTCACGGGCTCTCAGTGATATTTAGTTTGTATCTAGATGAGCCAATGAGCCCAGATTATCGCTGCAATCAGAACACTACTGGAGCAGCTTCTATCTGTTTATTTAATGTCCTACCACGGATTCTTAATGGTCTTGTATAAGTAGACATGATCGTTGGACGTTTTAGCCTTTAGAGCATTTATGAAAGTTTTAAGACTTCTTGAATAATAAGGAAACCGAGTTAATGGGTTTGTTAAGTGTGATATGAAATGAGACACGTTATTCATATTTCATTAGTTTTAATATGCTTTACGCTTTTAGCTAAAAGCCTTCCTGATTACGCCTCACTCGTCGTAAGATTTTCTCAAACGTTTGTGGTAGGATTGCCAAAGATGGCTAAAGGCGTGGTAAATTCTAAACTACCGTTAATGAAATTTTCTACTTACCTAAATACTTCTTCTTTAATTGAATCTTCATTATAGTAGTCGCAGTTAAAGGGAACGCGCCGGAAGCTAGCCCGCGACATTTAAATTTTCTTACATGTTCAATATACAACCTGACATGTCCTGCAAATTGCAAAAAAGGTAAGAAAATTTGAATTTCTCAGGCTAGGTAACCTTAAGAGCGGACAAAACGTCATACTTTTCATACAAACGCTCGTACGTGATTATGCCGATTTTGCAGATCTATCTTTGTTTATTTTTAACTAATATGTATTTTGTGCACTACATCTAGGTTTCTATGGTTGCAAAAATAAAAATAAAAGTAGAAACAAATTCAGTATAAGCCTCTAAAAATTGCGGTTTTGCACAAATTTTACCTGAACTTTGGCCGTTCATAATGCACTCACAAAGTGTAAAAATAAAGAAAACATCTCGATAGAAACCTTGCACATGTAATGGAGATTAATGACAAATATTTATTTCACACACTTGTACGACTTATTCAAAAACCCGTATTTCCTGGAACAAGTTTAAGAAATTTTCGAACACTATTTTTCATTCAATGACATCGCGTTGGGCGGTATGAGGTGCGCGGGAGACGAGTTGTGCGGGGTCGGGGTGGGGTAAGACGTGGTAGTTGAAAGAAAATCGCCGCTGTGGCTCTAGATGATACAACAAGCTTTTTGACCATGCTCGCGTTGACGATAGACGGGCCGGGAAGGGCCCTCTTAAGATTCAAATTCACACGCCATAGCAAGAACTCACAGATGTGTCAATATCCTGCGGTTTCCATCTCCTCTTTACACATGAACTTTACCACTAACCATCATTGCACATTCAAAATGATCTTCAGTTATTTCAAAATCTCAATTGTTTTCAACAAAGCCGTATTGTTGCAGTGTTTAATTACTGTTGCAATTAGAGATTACTATCAATCAATCAATTTGATTTCAATAGTGTTAATGTTAACTGACGGCAGGGGGGTATGTGGGGCTGTGCCATATTAGTTGCAATAATGCATTAACTGAGACAGGTTGCTTCACTCGGAATCTAGTGGTATTATCTTGGTTTACTCCATTTGATTAGGACATCACTATTATCATCAAGTAAATTCATTGAATTATAATTGCGTAGAGGCCCCTTCTTCCCTATTATGTAATGTCTTCGTTTCTTTGACATGATTCAATGGACTTGTAAAGATGATCAGTTTTGATTGGTTTGGTAGTTTTGTTTCATTCACTATTTTTCGGCAATAATTCTGTTATTAATGTTTTAACTTCACTCGCGTCCTCCTCCAGTAGCTTATCTATTACATATTTTGGTCTATTTTTCTGCACTTGCGTCAATATTGGTCTATTTGCCATCGGTTATTTTCGTAATTACATGATCACAAACTTAATTGCTATCATTGATCACAGTTGTTTGTCTACAGCCGACAACAACAACAGATTTCGGCCATCAAATGACTCATTCTAGTTTCAGCACAGTAATCCAACACCATTTCCTGTAATATACGTCACATTTGGGCTATTTGATTGCTGTATTTAGTAGGTGTTGTCCCATTTCGAATAGCGTGGCTTATTAAGATATTTTAAAAGCTCTTCTGACCGTTTGTTTATAAACAAACCCGGCAACTTCATGGTTGACGTCATTTGACGTAACGAAGCGTCGTCGGTTTTGTCAACGGCTCTGCGCATACGCGTGGCTTTGATGTCGCCCGATTTACGATGAAAACTGGTATCGTTACGTTTTGACTGACTGTCCACTTCCTCGTCTGCAATTGGGTTAAAAATAAGGTTATATTATTTATCTAATGGAGCACTGTGATAAGGAGTTTATAGAGTAAAGTTCTTTTATTGTAAAGTTCATCGGACTTCAATAATTTAAGAGCGTAAAAATGATTCTCAATCACTTTACATGGGTTTATTTTTTAGGATGTATATTTTACGTAGCCATCAATATTGTAAAAGAAAGCGAGTTTGTAAGGATCGTAGCAGGTGGTTCTCTGTTTTCTGCTCACCCCCATGGGAAAAATGCGTGAGTTAATGTATGTATCAATTTTGAGAACCGTCTTATTGATTTTACAACAGTTGTAGCAGGTGCTCAATACATATTTTTAAAAGGGCCAATTCAAACGGTCGGCTTCTTCGGAACGACAACAACTAACTCCTAATTGGATGTTTACACTGTTCAAGTCGCAGTACTTTAGTAACCATCGTCTACTAAAGATTTGTGTGTATAAGACTTTACGTATCAAATGCGGCACAGGTTAGTACACACGTGCTCGAGCAAGAAACTAGGCTAAGCTTGCAATTTGCTACTACTAACGCCTACTTACGTACGACTGCGATTTGCAAACGTAACTTGTGCGCATTAATTTCTTAAAAAGAGAGATTATGCTCATCAACATTATCCTTTTCATTGATCTTAGTTCTTTTTTAAATAAATTATCGTTTATTTATAAAAAGGTGCACATTTACATTAAGTAACTTATCGCCGAAACCACTTAGCCAGTTAGTTCGAGTGTGGTTCCAGCTTGAAAGATGGGATTGGTTTTGCCCAATAGCTGGCGCCGTGCAAAACGGGCGGGTCGCTAATATTTAAATACTTTCTTCAATTTTTTTTTATTGTAATTTTATTGACTTCTTGTATAATGATGAGTAACGATGACGATAAGTCAAACAAACATGTGATTGACGTAGCTATTTAACTAACCTACCCTGTCTATCCGGTTCGAAGGACGTTGTAGAAACAGTTTTCTAGGCTCTCGGTTTAAATATATAATACGATACTTTCATCTGGGTTGGATTTAAGAAGCGAGCTAGTAATTTGTGCCAACAACTTTTTATTTAAAATAAACAAAGAAACTTTCCAAAATAATCGGAAGTACAAAATAGCTCGTTTATAACTTATAACACAATGAGAAAACCCATTGACCTCTTTACAAGTTCAATAAAATAACTCCTTTTAAGTCTCAACAAAATTGTAGTCAATAAAACCGACGGGCCATCAGGAATCGATGTTTTTACACCATAACGGTGCTCCGAGTGCTTTAACAATAATGCCCTTGTGATAAGGAGATCAATGGCTCTTTAACGCCCCGGACACGACCACTGACGATGCGATTTGCGACGCAAAACTCGCGCGCGTGTGAGTCATTTGTTTCTTTTGCGAGTGTATCGTCGCCGTAGATTACACAAAAACTTTAGCCAAAAAGCTAATAAAATATAACAAGTTAACATACTCCTCATTAGGTGAACAATGAGTAACGCCCCGTGTAAGCGTGTACCTCGTGTTAAGCAGTAACGGGGTGCAGAGTGCTTTAACATATGCGACAAACAGACATTTGTGATAAGCCTAATAACGGCTGTTTTACGTCGTGTTCACTACTATAGGTGATCCTACTCGTATTTACGACGTCACTTGCGTCAAACAACATCTGCATGAGTCACATAGTGTAAATAAAGTCCGTTATTTGTTTTTCTTCCGCAACACGCGTGTCGCCTGTGCGTGTAGGTTGTGGCCGAGTAATAACGGTGTTTCGAGTGCTTTAACAATATATGCCCTTGTGATAAAGAGATCAATGGCTCTTTTATGGTCTATTGTGCTGAGTGCTAGTTCAAGTTTACACTGTTTCCTTATGACTTCATTTTATGCTGAACGATTTCTGTTTCACGTTTCGGAACTTCGGAAGTATTGCGTTTTCTCTGAAGCTTGGTTTTAGTGAGTAATGAAGGTGAACAAATTATTTGTGTTTTCCTTCCAAATGTTTCCCTGATTACCACTCCTTAACGACCTGCTGTAAATCTGTGACTGTTAGCTTACATCATACCGCTACTGGGCTAAGGTTTTCCCCTTGACTTCAATGTGGACTGTTCGGTCCAGATCTTACTGCCATCTTCTACGAAGTCTGCCACGTCGCCTTCTGGCTGTTTCAGGGCTAAGCTGAAGTGGGAATCGGCTGGCCAGATCTACGGCTGTGGGTCAAAATAGCATCATATCAAAACATACATATACAACAAACCTGATAGTACGTTTGTTGTATATGTACGCCTGTAATCTCCGAAGGGTTAAGCACATGAGTACGTACCTATTACTACACCCACATTTCCGCCAGTTCTGTTTAATTCCCATTTAATAGGGGACGAACCCATTAGGTCTAAATAAAATCACTTTAATCAGTGTTTTTTTTTGTTTGGATATCTTTGGTTAGACGTACTGAACATTGTGTTAAAATTTGTCCATCTATTATAATGGGACCAGAGATACGGTAGTTACATCAGAGCATTAGATTATAACATTACAACTACCGTGTCTTTTGAGTTACAGAGCAAGCATTACTAAACAGCTGTAACAGAAACGGATAAGGCCGTGTTTCTATAAAACAATAATAATAAATACTGAATTAGCCAATCAGTTTAGCTATCGCAAATAATTAAAATGAAACAGCTCTTGCAATGGAAGTAGAAATCCATGATAATGATAATAGTTTCCTATTACATGGATCTGTGTAAGCGGCGTGTCAGATTTTTAATCGACATAAATTGAATAAAGACCGTTTTTACTATTTATTTAAATAGCAATTTGTACTGATGGATGGGCTGAAACTCGTTATTGTATTAATTTTGTGGCAAATCAACGAAATCTTTGATTTTGGAGTTTACGTAACTTTTCGTAGTTATTGTATTGTTGTTTGTGTAAATTGTATTCAGCTTTGAGTTCGAAAATGAATTTTTTTATCTAGCAGCCATAAGTCTGAGGTACCTATCTGCACTTCTGCAGTAATGCGACCAACATAAAACTTGCTGACTTATACAGCAGTTTTCCGTATAGCAAAAACTAATCTAATATAATCTTTATTATAACAAAAACACATGATTTTTTTATTTATTTTTTTCCGCTTGGAAATCATAAAATGACCCCTCCCGCTCTGGGCTGAGCAGGATCCCGGGAGTGTCAGACTTGTACTAACTAAAACCCATCTATGTTCCTTCTTTTGCCCTTTGTGTTCCAGGGCCGCGGTATCTCTTTCGAACAGTCGCAGGTCCTTTTGGACCCCTTCCCTTTTGCTGACATCTCTTTGAGGCGCGCGTGGACACGGCCTGTCGTCATATTAAGACAGACGGACGGTGAGCTAGCCCATTACTCACAGGCCCGCGAAAACACATGTTTACAATGTTCGATAATAGCTACATTAGTTAGCAACTGTGTCGTAGCTATTAACGGTCACCTTCAAATAAAAAGGAGACTCACTGACCAAATAAAAATAAGTAGGTAATATCTCATCATTTTCCTGTCCTTATCCTAATTTATTTGAGCTCGGATCGGCATCTTTTCTTCTTCCATACTTTATACTCGTCATCTATGTAGTAATATCAACTATCTGGTGTCCACGACACAAGCCTCGTTGCTTAGTGTGGCATCTAGATGGCGCTGTGTGTAATGTCCAGCGATATTTATTATTTTATTTATTTATCTCATCAGACACCTCCTTTCTAGCCATATCATCCTTTACACAGTCCTTCTTGTTCATTGTTTCTATGGCCTTCCCCTACTCTTACACCCATCCACATTCATACTCAAAACTTTCCTAACATGACGTGTTTCTCAATCCTCTGCAATATATTCCCAGCTAAAAGAGCGAGAGCATTCCTGTGCATGTGCAAAACACTTAAGAATAAGCTAGCACATTAAATACTATGTAGGAACAACAGTTCCTTGAAAATCTTCCTGCCTTATAGTGGCTATTAGCATTATTCACTTAATTAATGAACTAAACACTTGCGTTATTAATGCCATAAATTCACGTGAACGTATTAAGGATATCGTTGATATGATGTAGATTGCGGAAAGTGCTGAAGAAGTTTTCATTTGAATATGAATATTTTGTCGTAAATGTGTATCTACGAGCTTAAGGAGTTATCTCTAGAGAAAGTATTTTTCTTCAACGCTCAATTTGCAATACGTGGTTTCCGTAAATTGTACAACATTCATTTATTATATTTTACGAAAATCTATGTTAGGTAGGTATCATTTTAGGCATGGAAATCGATTAAGTCGTTCTTCTCCAGGAAAATAAACGTTTATCAAATTGACAGTTTGCATCAATTTTTTATGTTAAACCCCATAAAAATGCCACAAAATGACAATTCTGGATAGAATAAAAGAATCTTCGGGTAATTTTTGAATGCAGTGAATTAGATAAGCAACTAGTTTCTCTGACTTGACTTAAAACGAGAAGTAGAAATGCATCGCCTTGAATAATATCGTATTAGGAACAGGACGCCCTCAATTCCCCACACCTATGTATGTAAAATGTACATTATGTACATAATTTACTTTAAAATGCAGTTTCATTGATACTGTGATCATCTCTAAGCTTGGAAAGTGGGTAACTATGACCATGAATGAATATTTTTATTGCATCCTTTTACTTCGAGATTTTCTCGTTATTGATGCGAGTATTACAAGTACACACATCAAAAGTGTCTAGGGATCAACATATATTTTTGCAATAACTTTTCTCCTGATTGATATTAATTAAAATTTTCTTTAAGGATTCATCAAATAAAGTGTTTTCGTTTGTCACAGTAACGATAAACCAAGTCACCTTTGCATTAATAAAGAAATTTGCCATTTTCCTAATAAAGGGATTTTTGACATTTGAACCACTAACACAAAAGTTCGAAAAAAAGACTGAAATAACAGTTTTCTTTAAAATTTTATTGGGTAACTTAAACAATTAATAATCCGTGTTTCTACCGCGAACACTAACAACACAAGAACATCGGTTTGGCATACTCAAAATGAGTTCATCCAAATCACGCTGTGGAATGGCCGCCCATGTTCGTTGCAACAACAAAAAAAGGTCTTCTTGCGACTGGATACCCTCCATATTCGGCAGAGCTCTTCTCTGTAGCATATCCCATGCATGCTCAATCGGATTCAAGGCTGGCGACTGAGCAGGCCAGGGCAGGACATTGATGTTAGCTGCGGCGAGAGTCTGTCTTACAACTCTTGCGGTGTGCGGTCGTGCATTATCATGCATTAACTGAAATAAGGGACCGATTTGCACTTGTAGAGGAACGATGACGTCTGATACAATCGTCTCAGCATAAATTTGAGCGTTGAGGTTGCCTCTGATCCAAATCAACTCAGTTCTTCCGCCGATCCAAATACCCGCCCATACCATGATGGTTCCACCACTATAAGGATGGACTTCCTGGCAGGATTTTAATCGCTGTTGGCGTCCAGGGGTTCTCCAGTGTCGTATACGTCTTGTATCCGGTCTCATACCAAAACGAGACTCATCAGAAAAGCACACGAAACGCCATTGTTCTTCTGCCCAATTTCTGTGTTCAAGAGCCCATTGATATCGTATCCTACGATTGTGCATTGCTATAGGTGGTACCCGTAGCGGTCTTCGGGAATGAAGGTTCACTTCATGCAAGCGGTTTCTGACTGTTTGGTCGCTAATTAAGTTCCCTGAAGAGTGATGAAGCCTCACGGCTAACATCATGGCGGTTATTGTTGGAGCTCTTCGAGTTAAGATTTGAATGTATCGGTCTTGTCTCCGTGTGGTGCAGCGATACCGTCCTCCATGGCGCTCAGCCACGGTACCAGTGCTTCGGTAACGTGTCCAAAGTCGACTGATAACACTCTGACTTGTATTCAGAGCTAAAGCCACAGTACGTTGCCGGGAACCAGCTTCTATCATTCCCACGGCTCTGAGCATTTCTTCCCTGCTTAAATGACGTCGCCGCTCCATAATAACGTTGGTTTTAATCAGTAGTAGGGAAACAGTAGCACTAATAATGTCTTCAATGCGTTGTATGTTTTTATAGGGAAAATATTGACAGCTGATTTTCATCTTTTACTCGAATTTGATTCACAGTTCCTGATTCAAATTATGAAATGCACCAAAAAGGATCCATATAAATTTATAAAATCATAAATTTATTACAAAGCCACATCTCAATCTCAAGAAATCCACATAAAAATGCTTGATCCCTAGACACTTTTGATGTGTGTATTATTTCCCTTGTGCTTTTGTAGATAGAAAATTAAAAGTATGAAATTGAATTGACACTGATTTATTTTGATGCAAATGTTTCGTTTTTATAACTACATGGTGGCATACATTGACGCACATCATTCTGAACCTCCCTCACACATTATGAGTATTTTTCAATACACTTTCTCGAAAACTGGTTCTCATCGCACTACGATTAGGTTCAACATGCAATGTATTTCACACGCGTGGATTTTTAATATTTATAAAAATTTCCACAGATAAGTCCAAATGGGTTCAATGACTATAGCTTTAATTGGTGGTGATTGTTTTTTTTTAATCTCGGCAAAGAGATATATGCGTCTATACGGCGTAAATATTTTTATAATATTTAAATGTGTTTATAAATAGAATATCATAGATATACATGATTATTTAAAACAAATATTTGCTTTTATGAACAAATTAACATTTATTTGTGTTCTAAATGCAAAAATATTTGATTTTTCTTCTTTTCATATAAGGCTGTATAGCGGCATCATACCTTTGCTTCTTGTTCAGCCTGGCGAAAGCAAAGCGCGGAAAAACAGCAAATTAAATCATAGTTTCATAATCATTCCTGACCTGAAAAATACTTTCTGTTTTAATATTTTATTTCTTCGAAAGTGTATTGAAAAACGTCGTTTGATACACGTGAGGATTTGTTATTGCAGTTCTCGGCTCCATAACACCCTCGCCTGCAGCTCGGGTGTTAATTCCGCGCTCGAATGCAATAACAAAGTTTCCCCACTTATATCAAAATGTACTATTAAACTTCGAAGTTCAGTAATACAGTCATTTTTTTTTTCATCGGTCATTTAAAAAAAGAACATTTTTTCCATACTTTTTGACCGTGTGTTTTTTTTTCCTGCCAGCCTGTTTTCATTACGTTACTTGCATTTCTAGCAGCCATTTTTTTCAAACTATTTAGGTGATGGATTACTCATAAAATCCTTCAGATTATGATTGAAAGTTAGTTACCATTTCGAGGTGATGTATTTAATTGTTGGGTGAGGAGGAATGTGACCTCGAATACTCATTTAAATAAAAGAACTGCTTTGATAAAATCACCACAACGTATAGACTAGTGCCATACAATTTTAACTATCATCTATACTTCTATAAGTACTTACTTATCTATACTATGTACACTTATATTATAAAGAGGAAAGATTTCTATTTTTGTGTGTATGTTTGTAATGAATAAACTCAAAAACTACTGCGCCGATTTCAAAAATTCTTTCACCGTTTGAAAGCTACATTCACCCTGAGTAACATAGGCACACATGCGAAGCTGGGACGGGTCGCTAGTGATATTATAAAGAGAAAAAGTTTGTGAAGTTGTAGGGGGTAATCTCTGGATCTACTGAACCGATTTAAAAATTCTTTGAATAATAGAAAGCTACATTATCCCCGAGTGCCATAGGCTATATTTACAACATGTCGGTGGGATAATTTCCGACCAAAACGCGAGCGAAGCCAACAGCAACAGCTAGGATATTATAAAGAGGTGATATTTGTTTGTAAGTTTGTATGTAGGGGGTAATATCCGTAACGAATGATCCAATTCTAAATATTCTTTCACTGGCAGAAAGCTACATTATTCGTAGGTGCTATAGGCTATAAATTATATTTAAATCATGCATAATAGCCGAGCAATCACAATTTTTGCGGACGATGTCGCGGGCGAAGTGCTAGTAATTAAATACAACCCCATCCATTCCAGAGAACGTCATCATTAACTCAGACAGGCGTAAAGACACGTTCAATTTCACATCGCATATCTCTTGATTTTCTTCACGAAACATTAATATAAGGATAAAAACTCATTAGCCTACGTCCTCTTAATGACTAGAGTCGATATTAATGAATGGAATTAGCATTGGTAATTGCGTGTATCTCTCAAACTAAGCGGAAAATAAGATAAGGTATAATGATTCCTGCTTGGATTTATGTATTATAATATATTTAAAATAACACCACGCCTGTTTTCCTCGGAGGTTAAGCAGATACGTACAAAATTACCTATAGTAAACCATTTTCCGGCAGTTATATTAAAGTCCTATTTAATAGAGGACGAGTCTAATTGCCATCAAATTCAGTCATAAATCCAGTCTCCGTGATACAACCGAAACATTCCTGAGTCCACTGCCCAACCTGGGAATCAAACCCAAGAACTCCTAATCAGTAGCGGAGAGAAATGTATTTCATATTTAAGGTGGATGCGCAAGGGTAGCCCGCGAAATTTAAATTTTCTTACGTTTATTGCAATTTGCAGGTCAGTTTCTGGTTATATGTTGATGAAAATATGAATCGCGTCAGTAACACGTACGGAGTTAAAGAATTATAATCATTCAAATCATCAATACAACCCTCCAAGTTCATATAATCCCATTGAGTGACTTTTTCATGAAATAGCTATTGAATGTGGTTATATGAACTTGGAGTTGTGTATTGATGATTTGAGTGATTATTATTCTGTAACTTCATATGTGTTACTGGCGTGATTCACATTTTCATCAACATACAACCTGACACTGACCTGCAAATTGCAATAAACGTAAGAAAATTTAAATTTCGCGGGCTACCCTTGCGCATCCACCTTAAACGACTTTTGTAATTCATTCATGTGGATGACATTAATGCTTTTTAAGGCATATAAGTATACAAGTGCAGTTAGAGTAAATAGCGTGCACTTTACGAGGATTCCGGAAAAGCTGATTTCCATAAAATGTGTAAATAGGACACAAGTGTAGGCAATAAACAAGAGAAAGCAAAGAAAACTCCAGTTGCATTCATATATTTATTATAATTTTATTATACTTAATACCAACGGTTATTAAATATTATTAGTTGCAATAGAATTATATACCAACAATAGCAAGCAATATACTTTTATAAGTCCACTTATTGAACGTAGACTCTCTCACAAACAATATGCCAAAGGATAACAAAATCACGTTTTTGGACTCGAACACTACTCATTACATGTCCTTACTTTATCCATTCTTGTCACTCCACACATCCATCTCAACATTCGCATCTTCGCTACATGCAATCGTTTTAAATTTAAATTCACCGGGAATTTCACCCAGTAGGTATAAATACCTATAGAATAAAGTAAGGCTTGCAACCGTTAGACCAACGATGCAGTTATTCGCATACAAATGTGTAGGGAACATACAACGGTTAGGTTACAAACTTAACCAAAGGAAGAGTACTAAGTTATAAATCTTGATTTGAGGGTAAAATCATGGTGGCTCCCGGCCACCGTAGGCGCTGGCCTGTGGACGGTGAGTAGGGGGCTAGCTCGCCGTCCGTCCGTCTTATGACGACAGGCCGTGTCGACGGCGCGTTCGTGTTCCACGCGCGCCTCAAAGAGATGTCAGCAAACGGGAAGGGGTCCGCAAGGACCGATGCCTGACAGGGTTGCGGGACTGTTCGAAAGAGATACCGCGGCCCTGGAACACAAAGGGCAAAAGAAAAAAAAGGTTAAAAACATTTTGCTTTGTTAGTTTTGCAATTTCGAATCTTGATTTTGAGAGAACGATATTTTCAAGCCTTCCTTATTAAGTGCAAAATTAGCTTTCACACATCGTTAAAATCACAAGCCAATTAAAAAACGTATAAATCTCATCTTTGACAATTCGGTGAAGGAGAAATTACACGTCGGTTTGATGCAACTCGCAGACTAATGCGATTGCTACTCGTACTGTAATTGGAGTTTATTTCATGTCTTTGTAGTTCCACATAGACGTGCAGATCAGCATTATTCGGTACACCCAAAAGGCAAAATCAAACATTTTTTTCAGGAATAAACAGGTCGACCGCTTATCTCGACCCGAATATGATACATCCCGAACAGTTTGCCGATCGGCACGGGCTGGATCATCATCTATGCCCTCGTCCCATTCTCTGGCTTTCCTCTCCATCTCTCTCCATCTGGACCACTCTTTCAGTCACATCGTTTCATCCCTCCTCACAACATGTCCATACCAAAACAGACGTCGACTTTTTTGTACAACAAATGGGTTGTCGAATCACTACATAGTATTAAACAAAGTCATTTCCCGCTGTCTGTCCCTATTTTGATGCGGTTTTTTTTAATAGATACATACATTCAAGAGGAAGGTTTATATGTATAACATTGCACCCGTGTGACGCCGGGGCGGGTCGCTAGTATAAGATAAACACGAATCGAAGATACAAATTATATTTAGGACCCCTAGACATAGAGAAAACATCTACTCGGTACTCGTATCTACTGGTTACCACCAACAAAATGTTCGAATAAAGCAAATTAGCATGTAAAACATGTGAATTTACTAAGTAATTGGTCACTTGGTTAACTTAACTTTTGTTTAACAAAACTCTTTCTATAAATGTATCTATTAAGGTTGTCCAAAACATATGAAAATGCAAATGAATGTAATTTGTAAAGCAAATCGACCATGTTATGTTATTTATTGTTTAAATCTACAAGAAATTGGAGGAGTTTGTTGTATAGAAAAAGTTCCGCTTTGTAGAGCTTTCGTTGTCTCTGTTATGGGTAATATTAATAACAGGGGGTTTCAATACCTCATTAATTTTAAAATACATTAAAATCCACGTCAAGACCGTCAATCCCGTTAGTTCTTTACGTCAGCATTCACGAAAGTATCCGTCCGATTTGAATAAAAACGAATCGACAATCCCACAATTGTATAGAAAGCACAAGTGTCAATTTAATTTATTGACCGATAAGGAACACCATATTTGCATCAGAGCCAAGAGATAACAAAACAGGACGACAAATAAGCAACGAACAAAATGCTTTTAATCGACGGTAACGTTTTCATTGCTTATCGTTTCGTGAAAGTCCATTTATGTTTTAATATTATCGAGTTTCTTATCGAGTAAAAAGGTTACGCTAGTGAATTAGATTGCTGACCACATTTTGTGCTGGATGCCGTAAATTGTGGTGTTACGCTTTTCTCTTATTGAGCTAGTGCAAATAATGAAACTACATCAGGGGCCTTAGTCTGCTATTGCAATAGTGTCAGAATGGTCTATCATTGATTTAATAAGGCCCCGCGCAGACGAATTACCCTTTGTACGCACGTCAAAGGAGTTTCGAACGCGCTTCAATACGCTGTGGGCTAGGGGCCTTATTAAATCAATGATAGACCATTCTGACACTATTGCAATAGCAGACTAAGGCCCCAGCTAGGTAGTAAAGCACAAATGTCGGGACATCCATTTCACGTATCTTGATTTGTTTTGCACACACAAATCTTACGTATGCCGTGTTAAATTATGTTATATATGTAAGGAGTGTGATCACATCAGTAAGGTCAGCTACCCAAATTGAGCGATCCCAAATTCCAACAAGGGATAAAGTGAAACTCCCATTTATTCTGCCGTGTTCAGAACAATAATTTTCTTATAACGTAACGAATAAATCACTGGCAGACGCTCACTTAGCAACATCGACATCGGCATCTGGTGAAACCATCGTCGATACATCTCTTTCTGAGCAAACAATAGGACGGCTGTACACCACCAATTTTTCTGTCAGCGCCCGCCGCTTGCGCACCTTTTAAGGTTTTTGACGTACGTCATTTTTACAGCCATGAATATAGAGATATTGGGATGACGGATCGGCTGAGACAAAGGTCAATTCGATTATTTTAATCGAGACATTTATCTCGATTCTTATTGTTTTCGAGTTCCGCGATACGAGACGTCTTAATCGGTCTGCCATTTCGGGTGCGTCATATTTTATCTGTGATCTACAGCTGGACGAGAGTGAAGGATAACAGTGATTTGGTATGTAGATGTCACTCGTAATTATACAGCCTCACTGGGTGGTTGTCCGCATTGTACCATTGTAAATAATCGGTTGACAAAAGAATTATAAGATTTATTTATCTTATTCCGACTGCAGTATGCAATTAAGATATTATATCTACTTTTTTATTTACATTTAACTTTAAAGCTGACAGAAATCAGAAGAAAGCAGGATATCTTTTTTACGTCCGCGATATAAGGTAGTCAGTTATGAATATTAATATTTAAATAATTAAAGTCAGACAAATAAAACAAAAGTCTAGACGTATAATTGCCGCGGACGTTCTACAATAATAAATCTGCATAAATTAGATTCATATTTGTATCAAGATTATGAATGGCTACGAAACTTGAGCATAGACAGAGGTCTAGCTTTGCGGTTTCCTTCAACTACGCCTTCAAGGTGTAAATGACTCAGTAAGGTGCCTTCGAGCAGTTGTTTCTGTTGTAATCTCATTAGCCTATTCCACTTTGTGAATATCATTCGCTTAGCAAAGAAGACCTAATAAAATTAGACTGCTTTATATTTTTGAAATACGTTTTAAATTCTGTTAAGTCTTGCGTATGATACGATGATCAACTATACAGCGTGTAACAGAAAGGGTATAATCATATGGAATACTGTGGTGCGGACCATCAAACTGAACAACTTTCTCTATGTGACCACCATCGAAATCGTAAAAAAATAATCAGCTGTCCCATACATTTGGGTAGAGTAGGTACCTATTGAAATTTTGTGTAGGACAGCTGATTATTTTTTTACGATTTCGATGGTGGTCCCATAGAGAAAGTTGTTCAGTTTGATGGTCCGTACCACAGTATTCCATATGATTATACCCTTTCTGTTACATGCTGTATAGAATTATCAGATAAATCTGAACCGGTATCTCATCCCTCATCATTTGATTATAGTGACAAAATTTCACAGTTCTTCATAGTCATCATCTGTCTAGCCTTTTCCCAACCATGGGGTCGGCTTCCAGTCTAAACGGATGCAGCTGAATACCAGTATTTTACATGGAGCGACTGCGTATCTGATCTCCACAACCTAGATAGTACTAGGTATTACGATACACTTTGCTAAGACTGGTTGTCAGACAATTCTTCACAGTGTCAAACAACATATTAATTTTATACAGAGGGCACCCAAAATAATGGCCACAAGACTTCGTTCCAAAGTTTTTCTAGTTTTACCGTCTTCCAGCTGGATCAACATGAGCTTCTACAGGGTGTAACAAGATCCTTAACGAAGCCCTCAACTAAGCATTGTGTACAACAAACTAAGTAACGTTACGATACGAAAAAATATTGCTGGAAAACGACTTTTTTTTTGGCGTGAAAAATCACGTTTTAAAGTAGGACTCAAAACATTGTGGTGATGGATGGATTGAATAGTACGAGGGTCGTGGAAGTATTTACAGTAAAAGTCTTACGTTAAAAACATGTATTTCAGTAAAAACTTTTGAAAAAGTTGGTACTTTGACCCCCAATTTCTCCGTAACTAAGGTTTCCCAGGTATGGTCGAGAACATAGATTTTATATTTCTATGGTCTAGAACAAAAATATTATCGCAATGACGGAGAGAACAAGTACCTTTCGGCTTCGTTATGGGTCTTGTTACACCCTTTATAGTTTATTTCAATCCAATCATTATCATAACCAATCATAATAATCCATGCACATTTCACATCCATTTGACTGCCCCGTTGGTCTAGTGGTCGCAAGCGCGACTGTTGAGCATGAGATCCTGGTAGCGATTCCCAGGTCGACCGAAATGTTAATGCCATCAGGAAGTTCTTACCACGCCACGGATTCTGGATTTATCATTAGCAGCCACGAAGTCTGGATCTGTGCCCGGTTGATGGCAATAGGCTCGCCCCCTATTACATTGGACTCAAACATAACTGGCGGAATGTGGGTGTACAGTCACGAGCACCAATGTGTATACACTTTCCTAAATTTAAAAGCAATTTTCGCGAGAAATAACGATTGTAACATAAAGAGAGGGTCTTTTACATAAAAAGTTGAGTTCCAGAATACTATGTTCGTAACAACATGAAATTTTAATCACAGTAGGAGACGTAACATAACTGTACTATTAGGTACAACTCTGCCTTACCTTTCGGGGAGTATGGGCGTGATGTTATGCTTAAAGCATGTTCCAGACGTATGTTATCCAACGTCCCGACAGAGGTGACCTTGTTGACATCCATCTAGACGGCAGATGTAATCCAAATTTTTATTTAACCTTGAACGTCCTTGGAGTACAGGCGCGCTCTCCCATCCGCAGTTGGAGCGCGTGGATTACATCCGTTTTGTACAGCACACAAAACTTCTAAAGCAAGGCCCACCTTTTGTAATTGGGACAAATTAGGAGCCATTTCTGCAACTTAATTCTACGCGAGCGCGATTGAAAGTGAAGCTTTACCGTGTTGGCGCTTGGTTGTGATTCGTATATCCGAAACACAATTCGCCTATGAAAACCAAGCTCTCACCAAGGTCACCTCTATCGGGACGCTGGATTACATCCTTCGGAACATGCTTTATCCATTCCATACATTTTGGGCTATTCCATCATCCGTATCGTTGAAATATTGCCACTATATTAAGGCGCTATGATCTAGCTCTAGTCCCATATTTTCTGCTATCTATCTCATGATTGATCTGACTATAAAATGGTTCCAGACTAACAACCAAGCCACCCAGGTTCAACATAACCGGCCATCAAAACCTCAAGTCCATTATTCACACGAACTCACACTTTCGATACTCAAGAGCACTAAACATTAAGATATGCAGATGCGGTAACAAATTCGGTACTAAGTGTGCGCAGGCGCATGTGCTTTCACTCTCACGCCTTAGACCGGTCCGCGATGCGTTTCCGCCGGAAGGGCGATCGATATAGTGGACAATATTTATGGTACAATTTTATCGATAGAATTGGATATTTTAATAGTACTTTTGTTTTTGATAGATAAATAATACTCTTTAATATAGATACCATGCAAACAAGTATGAAAGGTAGAGAAGAGCTCGAGTCAGTTCGTGGCTAACAATAACAGCCGGTCAGAGCCGCGCTTGCCTAGGTTGTACCGTGGGTGGGTGACCACCCAATACTTACCGAGTTTCCTCTGTGCCTCGGAAAGCACGTTACGGCGGCGTTGTGTTCGACTGTCATTTATAAATCTTTGACAGTCGTTACACGTAGTCAGTGGCCAGAAATTCTGACAACCAGGCTTACCAAGGGGTATCGTATGACCCACTGCCCACTACTAACTGGGTTGTGGAGGTGAGATAGACAGTCACTCCATGTAAAATACTGGTATAGCATCCGGTTAGACTGGAAGCCGACCCTTAAATAGTTGGGAAAAGACTGATGATGGCAAACAAGTAATGAAAAGTAGGAGACACAATCAGTCGTTGCCTTGAAATGATGGGTCTTTGCAAGACAGCCATTGGATGGAGTAAAGGTAATGGTGTTGTAGATTTAGTATTAGCGTAATCAGCCTAGATACGGTTCCCACATCTGGGACTCAGGGCTCCTCTCATTGAGAGAGCCTCCCACCACCACGTGGGCCCAATTCGGGTTGGTAGAGATATCACATGTCTTCGTATCTTTGGTTCGTTCCCGTGTCCGGCTTTTTATATAAAAATAAGATAATTTTTGATCTTTTAAGTATCTTTATAGACTTTGAATCGCCTTTATTTTCCTGTGAGTGATCATAAACAGACAGAGATAAGCGTTTTTGGAAGTTAAACCGTTTAGATAGACATCAGTCTCTCGACGGATGTCGATTCGTTATACATTTTTATTATTTCCTCTACTTCATTTAGACTATTATTATTATGGCTTAGAATTAACTATTATTACTATCGGGATTTAAAATAACGGAATTATAGATTATTTAAAGAAATAAACTAACAATAAACTATAAAAGGGCATCAAAAAAACTCCTCTTCAACGCTGTCTGCTGGTAATGTGCCCAAGAGACTGGCGGCGTTGCCACGGTGTATGGCAACACTTAGCCTCTGGCCAAGGTAAAAGCCAGCCCTTGGGTCACGGGAAGCGTCAACTAGACTAGGTTTCTTGAAAAAGCTGTGAGCACTTGGACCCCACGGCCCTAGAGTTGTAACCCCAAACGGCTCGAAAATATAGTTTCCACAAAAGTTACTATATTTACGCCGCTTGAGGTTCTCTGCGGCCGCAGCGGCAGCGCCATCACCAGCACAGCACGATGAGCTTTTTATTAGGTATATTGCTTTATTGAACACCAGAAACATACATAAATTAAACACTGCAAAACATGTATGGGTCTTATCGCATTCTCTCTAGAACGTATACCTTTTAATTAGGACCAAAACGACGAGCGACATTCCTTGAAAATGAAACCTGCATTAAAAATATTGCAATAAAAAACCCAACACCTGAACAAAATTATAATTGACAATAACCTGAAATTATTACTCAATTGTTTGCCAAACAATACAAGTTGGCAAGTGAACGGCATCGATTTCCAAACCATTGATGATATTATCGATATGAACACCTACAACAGCTACAGCACTGGACTTGTTTCGCCGACCTGTGTCACAGTAGACATTAGTACTAGACATACAGTATTTCAACTAGGAACAACCTTTCGGGAGCAGCTCACAACAATAAACATCTACTCGTTTACACAAATAGCAGAAAGTTATATACGTGGGTTTTTGTTTTTACAAAACTGACCCAATTTATTTTTTGTGAATGTATCTCGCAGGTCTACCTAGAAGGTTGTCGGTTATTCTGTGGATTTTTTTCATACTAAATAGGCTTGCCTCTGGCCGCAACTCGCCTGATGTGAAGCGATGGTACGGCCTAGGGTTGAGCACGCTTGCCAAGAACAAACCGGTTTACTGGAACTTTGAATAGATCCAGATTATAATGATCAGGGAACAGAGAAGCCGGCAGTGAATTCCATAGACTGGCGGTTCGCACACTAAGGCTGCGTTTCCACCATAAATGAGCAAAGATGCGTAGCGAGGAATTTGTGTGAAACTAACCAATAATATCGCTTCTTTTTCACAGCTTGAGGTATTCTAGCTATGTGATTGGTTAGTTCCACTCACATCCCTCGTTACGCAGCCTCGCTCATCTCTGATGGAAGCACAGCCTAAATGTGGAAGCATAGCGCTTTGTTTGGGTGCTTTGGGAGCTTGGCCTCCAGCGAGGGCGAAAAAAAACAACTAAGCGGCTACACATTAAGGGCACCCCTGTGGGGTACGAACCTCTGCTTAGAGCGTCGCTGAGGAAGGACAGCAAGGGACATGCTAGATAAGGCGAGCTATGGGCTAGCTCGCCGTCCGTCCGTCTTATGACGACAGGCCGTGTCGACGGCGCGTTCGTGTTCCACGCGCGCCTCAAAGAGATGTCAGCAAACAGGAAGGGGTCCGAAAGGACCGATGCCTGCCAGGGTTGCGGGACTGTTCGAAAGAGATACCACGGCCCTGGAACACAAAGGGCAAAAGAAGGAACATGGATGGGTTTTAGTCAGTTAAAGTCTGACACTCCCTCCTGCTCAGCCCGGAGCGGGAGGAGTTATTTGATGATTTCCCATCAGAAAAAAAAAAAAGTGACAGTCTAGATCGGATCACAAGGGCCAAGTTGTTTTACTGGCGATTATCTTTCCACTGAGCCCGTGTTAATGTGAGCAACTCGATTCAAGAATCGAGTTTGATGTGTGACAGACGGCGTGGGAGGTCGGAAATCGATATTAGATAATCGCATTAGGTTAAAAAATGTTGTATTAATAGTAATACCGTCTAGTTGAGTCATTTTGGGTAGTTACATCACAGCACTGTTTATGTGCAAGCTTGACTTGTTATGATAAATGGGAAAGTAGGAAATGTAAGGATTAGGGAAACTAAGCTTTTGCATTCAAAGTCCAACTTTGAACTAGATGTAGTAACACTTAGAAGAATTAGACCGGCGCGGTGTAACATTAAAAACGTAAAAGCAAATTGAGATTATCAATGTGCTTGCATAGTTTCTAATGGGCATGGCACATGTGAACTAAAGGCCGAAACACACCGGATCCGTACACGTAGACGTGCACGTGCACGTGCACTTACCATGACGTTGTAATGTATGGAACTTTATAGAGACATGGCACACCGCTTGCGTGACGTACACTTGCGCGTAGACTACATGCGTAACGCTACGCATTGCAGCTGCCATGTGTCAAACTTGCTGCGTACCTACGCAGAGCGGAACAGCAACGTCACATTGATGCGTGCAGTAGTGACGTTGTAGTCAATGACATTCCGTATTGGACGTCACACCGAAAAAGTTTGAACACGCACGTATCTTTGCTGCGCGTGACTACGCGCGTGACTTACGCATTCAGTTGTATTTGTTTTCAAGTTTTACTGATAGTAAGTGATGTTTTGTTTCGGTTTTAATGATGAATAATGAAATTAAAGAAAAACTAATTGTTTGTACAACACAAAAAACAAAGAGTAAAAAATATGTCATATAAAACTTGAACCCATTGTTTTTTGGCACACCCAGGAATATTCTGTCACAATAACAGTAATATTGCTTCTTCTTCATCAGATGACATACTTGGTCCATTTACCCAATCTTCTTCAGACATCGTGCACAAGAATTGCTGGGTACGCAAAGGACCGGTGCGTTGCGTGCGTACCACGTATGCGTAAGCGTAAGCGTATACGTATGCGTAATCCGATGTGTCAGGGGTTCACGCGCGTCACCACGCGCGTGTACACGTGTACGTCACGCCACGCATCTGGTCTGACCAGGCCTTAATGGCGCTAGTACTCGTATGCGCTGGTTCTAAGCATCGCCATTGGTTGAAAATCTGGCAATGTCGTTTACATTTCAAAATAGCTTGACTTCTGGGTCACGCGTCATCTACAGTAATCTTATGACGGCATCTCCATTGACACCCGGATAGGTCCAAGAAGCACATGTATTTTTCAAAAGTAATAATCTCTTTTTATTAATTTTGCTCACATTCTTGGATTTGATCTGTACTATAATATTATAAAGAGGTAAAGTTTGCGAGTTTATGAGGTTGTAGGGGGTAATCTCTGGATCTACCGGACCGATTTTGAAAATTATTTCTCTAATAGGAAGCTACATTATCCCCGAGTGCATTGGCTATTTACAACGTGCCCGTGGGATAATTTCCGACTAAAAGGCGAGCGAAGCCGCGTGCAACAGTTAGTTTGGTACATGGCTATCAAAACCACTTTGCTATCCTTGGCATGCTCCTTCGCAATCCGAGCTTTCCTTCCCGTTCCTATGAAAACAAATAACAACGACCGTTATCAGTGTATCACAGCCATTGGCCAACCAACCAGCCAGGCAACCAGTGAAAGGACGAAAGATGTCAACCAATGCAGAACAATTAAAAGGAACAATGACAAACTTGAAGGTTTTGTCAACGTACAAAGATAACCAGTAAACCAATTACGCTCTTTTTGCCCTTGTTGGTCGAGTGTTCGCAAATGTTACTGCAGAGCATGAGGTCCTGGGTTCGATTCCCGGGTCGAGCAAAGTGTTATTGGGTTTTTCTGTCAGGGATTTCTCAGTAGCAGCCACGGAATCTGGATTTGTGCCCGGTTGATGGCATTAGGCTCGCCCCCTATTACATGGGACGGCGAAATGTGGGTGTGCTAGTATAGGTACACGCTTCGTGTAAACGCTTTGCATGTGTGTATGAGCTGAATCTGGCCATTTGTTCCCAGTTCATCAATATTGTTCTGCCCCAATTTATTTCTGGTCGCCCCATCATGCCTTTTTCCATTCTTCTCAATTATTCATCATCTCAGCAGTAACGTCCTTTCTAGCCACATCATCCTTCACACTCCACGATGATGAGTCTAACCTTAATTCCATACGGCTGTCCATCCATGGTTTCTTTGGTTGGTGTATTCATTTGTTCCTAATTGAAATACTGTATGTTATTGCTAATATTTCTTTCTTTGTCTAAGCACGGAACCCGGTAGCGGCAAGCTAAAGCCACGAATTGTGGCGCAAACTCAGCCGGGGTGTGTGGGCCGTGTCATGCTTAATTTCGATACAAATTACTAAAGCTTGAACACGGCGAAAAGTTTCAGTAATTTAATCGTTTGAGTCAGTAGTGGTTGTTATAATACTTGTGTTGTACAATTGGGTTGCATTTCCTGTAATGAAAGACACACCCTTTCTTATAGTGGGTGTCTTTATCTGCATGTGTACACATTGTACTGCATTGGTAATAAGGTTTGCAATAGAGATGTTATGGACTTATGGATATATTATTCGGATCTGGATACGGATATGGGTATAGGAATAAAATTATATCGATTTCGGATACGGATATTAGATTGAAGTAAAATATACACACAAATTGTATGTAATAATTTGGTTTTATTTATAGGTTTTAACTAGTCTAGGTTATCATTTATATAGGTAGGTAAGTTATTATTTAGAGATGTCATGATGAGAAACATACCGTTTTATTTAGACTCCACAATTATCCGAAACTATCCGAAATTTGTGAAACGGATACAGTTACGGTTACGTATATATTTTTATTTCGGATATCCGATAGTTTCGGTTACGGTTACGGAGGTCCTGCTTTGCAATATCCCTGACGATGCCGGATAATCTAACTCGTCTCCCAAAAGACGGTCTCAGATGTTTAGGTATTCATCATCTGCCAAGACTTTTCCCTACTATGTTGGGGTCAGCTTCCGGCTTAATGTTAAGGAATTCTATCACTATTTAAGGACGGATTTAGTACTGCCATTCAATCATGCTAGAATTGAGATATACCTTTAGACTTACAAATAAAGAGTCCTTAATTACTATCGCATAGAGAAGCAACTTCCTCAACTTATAATAAGTTACGACGAACTCTCTACTGAACATTGTTTTTTATTACAGTCAACTACAAATTAAATCGAAATTGTACAACAGTAACTCTGTGTGTGTGCTTAAAGGTTTATACTTTGAAATACAGTAAGTACAAGGCAGCTAATTAAATTTTAATTAAAATCTATAATGGAAACAACAAAACCAACAAAAACTGGATCGAGTGCAATCACCTTTCAAATCTTATGATTTACTGCAAAATTCTTGCTGTAAACACACACAATATACACACTGAAAGTAACATAGAGTTACATTGTGTGGAGCTGTGTCCGAATTTGTTCAAGAGCACTGAACGCTTCAATTCCTGTGTTCGGTTGTTGGAAAACGTTGAACGAAAGTCAAAATTAATTTTGTTTGCACCTCGAGAGATTTTAATTGCCATTACTGTGATAACATTAATAACAAATGATGCAACCACGATTTATAGTATCTGATGCGTAGAAAGTTTTGCTTTTAGCTCTCTGTTTGATTCGCTTGCGGTTGGAAATGTTTGAAGCATTGAGTTTTGAGTGACAGTGTTAATTGTTTTTTGTCACCAGTTAATTTAAAATGAGTGCAATGTCATTGAATAGACAAATATAATGATGCATCGTCAGATTATCTTCAGTCGGACGGCTTGGGTTGGTCTCAAATAATCTGAATTTCTGATGGCGTTAACACCAATGATCTTAGTTCTATATAAAGATAAATTATAGACGTAGTTAGATAGGTTTTTGGGTTCCATACCCAAGGGGTAAAAACGGAACCCTAATACTACTCCACTCCGGCTCCACTTTCCGGCTGGCTGTCTTCATGAACCGTGATAGCTAGACAGTTGAAATTTTCATAGATGATGTATTTCTATTGCCGCCGCTTTAACAACAAATACTAAAAACAGACTAAAGTAGGTATTTCTTTTTTGTATATTGGTACGGAAACCTTCGTGCGCGAGTCCAATTCGAACTTGGCTGGGTTTTTTTTTTAAACTGACGTATCGTATAACTCAAGTTTGTATTATTGAGCTCGAGTTAGCCAAATTACAAACTCAACCGATGTAATTCTAATGGTTTTTTAATTAAAATCGGTTTAGAATACGACTTAAACTTGACTGCCTCGTCGGTCGAGTGATCCCAAGCACGACTGCTGAGCATAATGTCCTGGGTTCGATTCCCAGGTCGGGCAAAGTGTTACTGGGTTTTTCAATCAGGAATTTCTCAGTAGCAGTCACGGAGTCTGAATGTGTGCCCGGTTGGCAATACGCTCGCCCCGTATTACATGGGACTTAAACATAATTGGCGAAATGTGGGTGTACTATTAAGTTCACCTCTGCCTCACCTTTCGAGAGTCACAGGCGTGATGTTATGTTAATACGACTTAAACTGGTATACCGTTGAACATAGGCCTCGCGCAAGATACCTGTATTCCATCTTCAGCGTCAATGTCTCAGTTACTTTTTTAAGGTCATCGGCCAACTACCTGGGGGGCCATACATGCTGATGACTGCAAAATCATTTTATAGTCTAGCAACATTATCGTCAAACTCCTGACAACTTCAAGTTGTCGCTTGTCATAACACATTTGTCATGATGTCTGTTATTACCATCTAAACTTTCATTGCATCGGTTTTAAACTTGTTATTCTTATAACTGCTAATTAACACGTTTAATATAGAGGCCAGTGAACGAAATTTTATAATGATAGCTTATAATCTTTCTCGTTTGACATGAACTCTTTTAAAACCCACAGTTTAGTTTAACTGACCAGTTAAGAAAGGCCCGTAATTGTGAGCAAAATGTAAAGGTATGAGGTTTAATAAATTGTTGGTTGGTTTCGCAAAATCGCCCTTTGGTCACGCAACCGTCATTATTGCAATTAAATTATTAGAACCGTTTCGAAATGTGGGTAGGCAGTAATTATTGTATTGGAAAGAAACCCTTCTAATGGGTTACAAAAATAAATTGCTTTTCGTGGAAATTAAACTGTAAGTACTTAATTATGTGAGTTAAAAGCTTTTGAAATTGCATTATATATTCTTGCTTTTGTGTTGCATGATGCCTCAATGTTACTGCCTCGTTGGTCCAGTAGTTGCAAACACGACGGCTGAGCTTGAGGTCCTTCGCTGGATTCCCAGGTCTGACAAAGTTTAATACATCAGGTATTTCTCAGTAGCAGGCACTGTGTCTAGATTTGTGCCCGGTTGATGGCAATAGGCTCGCCTGCAATTACATGGGACTTAAATATATATAATATATATATTTATGTGTGTGTTATGTGTTTTTATGTAGTTTAAATTGGCGAAACGTGGGTGTACCTCTGCCCAAACCTTCTGGTTTCTAGCGTGATGATATGTTTTGTTTATGTCTTACTTTCAAGATACAGTGGACATTCTTATGCAATCCCTAAGATATGATCTTTAAAACTGAATGTAGATCCAAGTGCTGTTTTGAATTGCAACACAAGATGACGACTGAAAAACCAGTTGTCGTTGTTTGAAATTGAAATGCATTCACTGTTTTATTCAGTGTGCTTCGTAGCCACCTCATTTATAAGCAGGGTTAGGGATGGTACGTTGTTTGTTGAGCTTTCTAGAACTTTCTGAGATTGTAAAAGAAAAACGGAAAATACTTACGTTTTATTCCATACTAGCTGTTACCCGCGGCGTCGCTCGCGTTTTGGTCGGAAATTATCCCACGGGCACGTTTTAAATATAGCCAATGGCATTTGGGGATAATGTTTGTTTCCTATTAGTGAAAGAATTTTCAAAATCAGTTCAGTAGATCCAGAGATTACCCCCAACATACAAACTTACAAACAAATTTTACCTCTATAAAACATTGGTATATAAGAGCGCCAGGAACATCACTGGAAAACTGCATCCTCTAGCATCACATTATGTTTAACTAAATAACAAAGAAATAAATTATAATTTTTGTAAACAAAACGATCACTCGACAACAACATAACCAAAAAACAATTGCCAATCAAGATCAAAGAAATAACGAAATAACAAATACGTATTTAAAAATGGAATTCATTGTTAGATTGTCAGTTGTTTTGTATTGGACTGCCAGTGAATCTATTATTACAAGGAGGTTACCGCATGTAACCTCTTTAGACTGTAACGAACATAATCAATTTGACAAAAAATGCTAGCGACACCTATGAAACAAATTGAGAACTAAAATCCTGTATCGCATTATCTTTCAGAAAACATCCCGACAACATCCGTCAAGTCAGATATTCCTCCCTTTTCAATAGAATTATGAGGAATTCTACACCCTGCTCCACATACAGAGTTTTTAAAAACTGAGGACTGACTTCTTCTAGTTATGACGATATTTTTGCTTCACAGAATTTGAGTTACCCATAACCTCTGTGAAAGTAAACCTTAATTATTCTAATATACTTTTGATTTCTAACGAACTGCCGACCACAAGTCGTGAACAAAAAATAGTAATTTGTAATATCATAATGCTCACAATAGACGGAGGACATTTTAAAGTCGTCAAATCGAGCATGCAGCCATTGTAAATCACTCAACGCAACCAACAATAGATTCGGCTGATCGTAAATAATAAATAATCGCTGAGCTTTCTACGCTGCGTTGCCATCTATCATTAAGCCGTGCATTAACATTCGTGAGACGATTCCACACTTTCTCTGATAATTCGGTGCCAATTATGCAATTTGGGAGTACATCGACGCATTGAGATATACAGACATACATTGGCTCTGCTTGGTTCGTCTAGTGGTCGCCAGGATTCTGCAGACAATAATACCTTGAGTTCGATCCCAGGTCGGCCAAAGTGTTATTGAGATTTTACATCAAGAATTTCTCAGTAACGGCTCGGAGTTTTATTGTGGTACCCCAGTGCCTGAGAAAGCACGTTAAGCTTTTGGTCTAGCGCCTTATCTCTCTGGTCGTGTCGGATTGCAGTTCCATGTAGGATGAATCTATGAGAGAGTGCACAAATTGGGCGCTTTCGTATCTCCAGTCGTGTAGCGTCAATAGCTAATCTTCGCTGAGACTGGCCGCTATGAACAAAACTTGTGACAGGATCGTGAATGTAGATCATTAATAAATTGATCAATCACCTGTCAGCGCTTTAAAGAACGATTGGCGCTCAAAAATGTTCCGTTTTTTTGTCACAACACTTACTTATGGTCATGGTTATGCAAGTGTTTATTTTTAGACCTGTTTTTTTTAAACAGCCAGACGTTGTTGCGTTAAAGTCTTCCTTTAAAGTCGCGTTCATGTGTGCGATTTTGCGACTAATCAGTGAATGTTACATTTTTTGTTCGAAAATGTTTTGTAGGCGTGTTTTGTTTTGCATTATGATTTATGTCAATCCATTTTTTGTTGTTCGTCTTGTCATATTCGATGAGCAGTGGTCTAGTGGTAATTGCTGAGCGTTTGAGCGTCTGGGCGAAGGTTTCCCCCATTTCTTCTACTTTTCTTGATGTTGCGCCTCTTCCCGCCAATTAGCGAGAAAGCCCTCCAAGGCGTCCCGTCATCGTCGCCTCGTCTGCCACGACACCGGCTACCGTTCATACCGTAGCATACATTTTGTGCACTGCTCTCAAAACGGTGAAGGAAAACATCGTGAGGAAACCGATATGTCCTAGAAACAAAATTGCAATCCGCACTGGGCCCGCGTGGTGTAATACGGGTCTCTCAGTCACCGAAGAGTAGGTCTGCAGCCCAGCTGTGGGTACATTACGGGCCGATTGTATTATGATTGTCATATTCAAGCTCTCTTACAATTTCTTTGACGTAAGAAATGTTTGCACCAATTTTGTGTCTTAATAATTTACACTCCGTATTTCACTTTGCCCTTATAAGCTTTGCCTTAAGTTATTCGAACATAGGCGATTTGATATTATTTATTATATTGATAACGGCCCCCACAGTTGGCGGTGTAACATGCAATGTAACGGAGTAAAATACCCTCGCAGCACTGTTCCTGTCATGTTTCCGTCTTAGTTACCATTTGCACAGTTATTTTATATTGGTGTCAACTTCAATCTTTGTTTATGACGGGTTTCATACTTTTCTGAGCTAAGTATAGCTGGACAAGGATCTTTTGGCGCGTGGCCGAAATTAGAACTTAAGCCGCCATCTTGTTTTTTTCCAAAACCTGTCCAAGTCATACAAGCGTTTTATAAGATTGTAGCAATGCAAAATGCACTAGTCTGAATCCCTTAATCCTGCCGTATAAGCTACTTTTCCAATTCGCATGTATTAAATTATATCACCGGTGTTTTTACTACGAACAATAATGTGTTTAATTAAATCAATTTTGTGATTTAACACGTGCATCTGATACTAGACTATGTTCATTTGCATCGTCCACGCACACGATATCGCGTGACAGATATTTTTTCTTCGGAAAAAAAACTGGTGTTTACCCGTGCATGTAAACAGATATTTACGTGTGGAACACACACTGTATCGCTAAAGGTCTTTGCACACAGACTGGACAATTCCACTCCGAGTCCCGGTAAAGCATTGAAATATGAACTTTACATCGTGTTATTTGGGTACGACAGAATTTTCAACATGGCTATTATAAGACACTTCTTTCAAGTAAATGTAAATCTCAGTATCCAATCGTGTGAATAAAACAGAATCGATCGCAAACTCGTGATTCATACGACCCAGACTTAAACACGAGGATGAAAGTTGAACAGGCGCCTCAGATTGGCTTTTTGGCTTAATGGCTGACGTTGTGTGGTCGTTATTCGTACTAATTACTTCTCGTGTCGTGGTCAGTGTCATTGTGATCACCCCGGTGATTCGCTGAGGGCTGGCCACACATCGCGAGATCAGTATCGACGTATCGATTGGGAAACGAGACCAATTAAGGGAAATTGTCGAAAACTCGCTTAATGATTTATAGTGCGGGACGGGGCTTGGTACTTACATTGTTGTTGTAATTAGTGAGGTGGCGTGGTGTGGTGGTTTTCACACGTCGGTTGTGTTCTTTTTGTATTTTTTTAAGTACCTGTTGCGTGTCTTTAATTGATATGGCGTTTTTAGCTTTGTGTAATCGTAATCTGAACATATTTTTCTTTAAAACATTGACTTTGACTTAGGAATCATTAAGGCACTATATTTTATACTAATGCGTCGTGAATTATGAATATGAATGGCTATATGAGTAGGGAAAGACCAAAGCAACAATGGATAGAATGTGTGAAAGTTGATATGACTAGATAGAGGATGCCTTCTGAGGTGACGACCAATAGAGAAGTATTGAAGAAGAAGACATGCTGGGACGACCCCAAAGAATTGGATAAACGCAGGAGACTGTTATAATGATTATCAACAATGTGTATAGAAACTGCTCACAAAATTTGTTTATAAGTTTGTATGTAGGGGGTAATCTTCGGAACTACTGATCAGATTCCGAAAACTCTTTCACTAACGGGAAGCTACATTATCCCCGAGTGTTATAGGCTACATTTAAAACGTTCCCGTGGATTAATTTCCGTACATA
Source organism: Eugnorisma glareosa (assembly GCA_947578425.1). Classification (NCBI taxonomy): domain Eukaryota; kingdom Metazoa; phylum Arthropoda; class Insecta; order Lepidoptera; family Noctuidae; genus Eugnorisma; species Eugnorisma glareosa. The sequence continues at coordinate 17,626,180 of OX387966.1, read as the reverse complement.
ACCGCGAGCAAAAGCTAGTTATACATAATCAGAATAGAGTTAACCAGAAGACACCATCAACCCCATTTACGGTCGGGATTTCATTCAATCGTACGCTGACAGGAAATCTGGACCGCATAATTTACTTCCCACACAATTTATCAATATCATCCCACATAGAACAGCTCACTCGGTAATCCAATAAAATAGGTTTAACCTGTCTCTCAAGACTTTAAGGCCAGACCTTATTGTTATACAAAGAATATCTTAAGATTTAAGAGCTGTAGAGATTTTTATCTTTATTTTAGAAGTCTGGGAATATGCGTTCGAGTCGTGAGTTGGTACTGTAGGTGCTACACGCCTTAAGTAGTGATCACACTTATCGATGGTATTGGCTTGAGCAGGCTAGAAACAGCTTTCGTCTTCTTCGGCGTTCCTTCAATACCGAGGATCGCAACCACATACGAAGCGTTTCAAAGCTGTCATTTGTAGATCTTTGGCAGTCGTTACAAGTCGTCAGTGGCCTGAAAGTCTGCCAACCAGCCTTACCAAGGGATATCGTATTACCCAGAACTAACTGGGTTATGGAGGTCAGATAGGCAGTGGCTCCTTGTAAAATACCGGTATTCAGCTGCATTCGGTTAGATTGGAAGCCAACTCCAATTTAGTTGGGTAAAGGCTGAGCAGATGAATACGCTTAAGCCAATACTGCGTCGATGAGTGTGTCCATTCCTTTAGCCGCCTGACCTTTCTGTTCCACAATTAATTAAAAACAATAAGAGTCCCGTCGAGATCGCGCTACCGATAGTAGCGCACGGCTGGCATATCACGCGAGACCGCGTGCGCGCGTGCATTACCCGCATTTGCGAGGTTAAGCTGCGCTGACGCGGTTTCGAATTGGATGGGTTACCATTCTTGGTACCATACATTGGACTGGTTAATGCAGAGTAAATTTTCCAATGACTTACTTTCATCGTGCGCACACAATTACGGGGGGATGGGCCTCAACGATCTATAAATCTTAGAATTTTCCTCCTGTTTGAAGGAAGCAAAGCAACTGCTCTTCAAATATTTGTACCCCTAGTACCTATTTGGTTTAAGAGGTATCGTTTTACTCAGTAACTGTGGTTGTGGTGTGGTGTAGTGCGGAGGTCAGATGAGCAGACTGTCCATGTTATTATTTAGCTGCATACGTGGCTAGGCAGATGAGTATGACTCCTAGTAGCCTGGTGATAGTAGCATGTAAAAAGATCTACCTAAATAACATAAAGGTCTCATCAGGACTAGCCTAAAAGCAGGCAACACCCTGGGTAAAAGGCTAGTCTGACGAACAAAAATCAGTGTGAGATCTCCTCACCGATACAACAACCACGGCTGGCATATCACGCGACCACGCGCACGCGCTGATCCGATCGCGCAACTAAATATAAAAGCCAATTGTCCCGATACGCCAATTAAACGATTCGCGTGCAAATCTCTGTGTGTATTCGTCATTGTTTACTTACGAGAATTTAAGCATTGGTTTGTTAGTTTTTTTTGTAGAGGTTGATTTAAAAAAATCAAAATAGTCCTGACTTCGTTGTTTCGATCCAGGGCTAATATAGACCACTGGTTGCTGGTCGTGCACAGCTCGTCCCGCCGTCTTCTACGAGGTCTGCCGCAACGCCTTCTGACTGTGTCAGGGCTCCAGAAAGTTGCTATTTTGGCCATGCGGCTGACGTGGCCAGTCCAGTCCCACTTCATCTTAGCGGTAGAGCAACGTTAATCATTTGTGTTTTGGAGCGTAGTGTGTTCCAGGGCCGCGGTATCTCTTTCGAACAGTCCCGCAACCCTGGCAGGCGTCGGTCCTTACGGACCCCTTCCTGTTTGCTGACTCTCTTTGAGGCGCGCGTGGAACACGAACGCTCCGTCGACACGGCCTGTCGTCATAAGACGGACGGACGGCGAGCTAGCCCATAGCTCACCGTCCACAGGCCCGCGTCAACGGTGGCCGGGGGCCACCACGTGGCCCCCGACGCCCGGTGCGTCTCCCGCGGCGGCTGGGACGTGAGGTTCTTTCCCTCTCACGTCCCGCCACCTCCTTCGCTAGCATGACTGCTTCGCAGAAGGAGGTGACGCCGTCCCATTCCGTCTCGCTCCGGACCATGGATTGAACCAGGGCCGGACGCGAGAGGTCGCCGCCGCTGATTGCCGCTACGAGGACACGGCGTTGCTCCGCCCAAGCGGAGCAGACATGCACAGTGTGCTCCACCGTGTCCTCCGGTCGATCCTCGCAGTGGTGACACCCGGGCGTTTCCTCCCGCCCGATTAGGTGCAGGAACCTCCCGAAACAACCATGTCCGGTGAGGACCTGGGTGAAAACCCTTATCGAAGCCGAAAGGCACTTGTTCTGCCCGTCATTGCGATCTCTTTTTGATACTAGACCGTACCTAGTAACGCCTCCTGAGATATGGGGGTCAAAGTACCAAGGTTTCCACAACATATTTTTCAAATAATGTTAATGGTATAACTCGACCCCTGTACTATTCAACGCATCATTCATCAGCACAATGTTTTCAGTGCGTTACACTGACTGAGTCCTACCGTAAAACGTGATTTGTCACTCTAGAAAAAAAGTCGTTTCCCAGCAATAATTTTTGCATACAGTTACTTAGTTTGCTGTACAGAATGCTTGGTTGACGGCTTCGTGAAGGCTTCGTTTACACCCTAAATGAAGTTGTTGCTAAAGTTGATTTTTGATAGCTGTTTCAAATGCAGACCCAAGAAACACTACGTCAAGAAGACGTTCTGACTTTATTTATATTTAACAAATTACAGTGGTTATCCACATATAAAGAACCAACTGCGAGTGTAATTGAGTGTATATTGAATGAAACTTTATAAATTTATATTTCTTTCACGATGGTAATCGTAATTGCATCCAGTATCAGCTGAATAATCACCTTTCCGATGACTTTCAATTAAAGATCGGGCTTTCAATTACGAGTTCCTGGTGTTTACTCTCATGTATTTAAATATTTGCATACTTAAAACATGGCTGACGTGTCGGCTCCTCTACGGAGACATGGAGTTAAACAAATTTCTGACAAATGGCCGCTGTTGCCCGATAAAAAACACACCCAATCGTAATTCTTTATGAATTGTCGTCATCCATACATTTCTCAGAACTTGCAATAATTGTATATACATTCTTTGCCCATTAACGAAATACTAAATGAGCTGAGTAGTTAAGTTATTATATTGTTATTGTTTAAGGTCCGCTCACTTAAAATGGTATGTTTTAATAAAAAATATACTTAATTCAATTTAATGGCGGCGTAGTATCGCTTCACAATTTGTTGTTTCAGTGCCACCCTATTTGGTAACATTGCGAAAATTTAATTCCACTGTTATTTCAGATATTCACGTTGTTTTTGCTCGAATAAAATAACTTAAGCCCTTATTGTTACAACCTTTGTTCAAAAAACAACTCTGAGTATTTTCAATAAAGTATATTTTCATTTGGTGCTAGGCTTCCGATCGCATTCTTTTGCGCGTGACATTTAGATGCAAGCGCAGACTGAAATAATTCTGAGAAGCTAATGCGAAAGCTGGCCTCGAAATACTCTCAACAGGGATTATGCATCGGTGTGGCATTCACATTAATTACTTATGACATTCTTATGATGGTTGAAGAAATGAAAAAAAAATCTGATAAGGAAAATTCCAACCGATTTTGATTTTTTCTTGTCTAGCGGGGACCTTCACCAACGCCACTGCTGAGTATGAAGTCCAAGATTCCCGGGTTGAGCAGTGTTATTGGGTTCTTCCTGGAATTTCGTAGTCAACCCTGGCGAAATATAATTATGTGTACTGTAGGCACAACTCTCCCTTCAAGAAAATACAGGCATAATGTTATATAGTATGTAATTTTTGTCGTCTTTTATGAAACACCTTTCGGAACAAGTTCCGCGTTGCCTATAAAAATATGTACTACTAGAACTTCGTCCGCAAAAATTGTGATAGCTCGGCTTATATACATGATATAAATATAATTTATAGCTTGTAGCACCCACGAATAATGAAGCTTTTTGCTAGTGAAATAATTTTTGGAATTGGATCATTAGTTCCGGAGATTACCCCGTACATAAAAACTTACAAACAAATTTTACCTTTTTGGAATATTATTATAAACAGAAAGAAAACATATTTAATACAGCATTATTTATTACAACATATAGATCACAACATTCACGGGTGTACACCACATTTTCCTCACCGATTTACATTTAGTACAAACGCATGTAGAAACGTTTCGTTTTCTACAAAAAGCTGGAACAATAGAATCGATGTCCTGGTCACTTGTCCAGCCTCCATACTTGTGAGCTTACAACTGTCTACCCCGTAGGGGCGTAGGCGTGACATGCGCATTTGGCTGAAACAATGGTCTATTTACCCCCCCAAGTTAGTCATACACCTTTATGACTTCGAAGATAGAGTTCAAAATCCCCTGGCTTAGCAAAGTTATTAATTTCGTCACAGGTTGACTTTAAGGTACAGTGTTAAGGTTTGTATTCCTTTGATGTGGCAGTAAAAGTAAGTTTGTAGTGCGCATTTATCGTCAATTGCGTGTCGTCTCCGTTTTCTGCGTGGAGATGCATAATGATCCAGATTAGTTTTTGTTGCTAAAGCGATATCAAGAGCATACTTGCTAAGTACTTAGATAGATGTTTATGTAGGTTTAATGTTGGCAACTTTCTGTTTAGTCTACAAAGGAAAAACAAAATAATTGGTTAGTTAGTTCTGCCAAGATGATACAACCCACAATTTCTTTTTAATTCAGATAATTACGTAAAACTAATCTAATATTCGAAATGTGTTATATTATTATCTAGTTTCCATAAAAACCAGCCTTATGTATACATGTCTAATTTATGGTTATAGAATAGACTAGTTTTTGCCCGCGACCTTGGCGATCGCCGTACGCGTGAAAATATAAAAAAAAATAGTTAAATTAATTATTTAATTAAGAATTTGGTAACAATTTTAAGGGTTTTCATTTTTTGCACGGAACCCTGAGCCTAAGCTACTCAACTCTACACTTATAACATCAGCTATCTGCCAGTAAAAGTCCCGTCAAAATCCGTCCAGACGTTACAGTGATTATTCGGAACAGAAAAAAAGTAAAAATCATTTTTTTTTTTTATAAATTTCGCACGTACTTTCATATACAATCAATAATAAGCTGTTATTTTGAAATGACAAACACACACTTCAATTTTATTAATTTGTATTGATTTAAAATAGATCAACGTTAACATAGCCAATATAACTTTTCTGGAAATGGAAGAAACATTGATATGGGTTGGTTTGTTGGAACTAAACTTAATTACTATTCCAAATAAAAAGTAAAACTATCAATTAATGTTCTCTATACAGCAATTAAGAACGAATGAATATTAATTAATTCAAACGCTACAAATTAAATTAAAACCCAATCCAAATAGAATAGAATTAGAAATCTCGTATTTGCGTAATTGTTGATGTAACAGAGTTGATCACCACTGGGGATATATTAATCACCAGATTGACACGATAAAGTAATTAATAACAAAAGTCAGCGAACAAACAAAGTTATAATTATTATGAACGATTGACAAAATGCCGGTTTGAATTCAGTTGTCTGTGGTTATACAATCATTATTGAGTAAGAGATAAGATTCGTTTTGTATGAAATGATTATAAAATTTTATTTTTAGGAAATGTTAATGAAGTGCTAACACATGTTTTGTACTTTTCCCAGTTAGTCAAGAAAACCTTTTATTAATTTAGACATACAATAATGTAATACACTTATTCTGTAACATATTTTATGTATAGGTTTTGGTTACCTCAATAAAGAAAACAAAGAATTAAAATTATTAGGCCCTACATGAGAAGACCAAAGAAACGACTGTCTGAAGGACGATATGACAAGAAAGGAGGTGCCTGATGAGATGATGAGTAATACAGAAGTATGGAAGAAGAAAACATGCTGCGCCGACCCCAAATGTATGGGGATAAGAGCAAGAGAATGAAAGAGAATCAATGAATGTGATGATGGCGATGCTAATTTCAAATTAACTACTAGTAGTTACGAAGGCCATTAATATAAGATGTTAGTAGTAAGTAAGACTCTTCTGATTTTAAACAATAAAGGAAAGTATTTTTTTTTATTACTAAATAAGGGGGAGAGTGTGTATGAAAGAGCCAAGCTTTGAAAAAGCCGATGAGATTATCTCCCACTTAACAAAATCCTACCATAATTCAATTGTACTCTTTGTATGGCAACACTGCACAGCTGCCATCCACAGCCATTTGACAGTTCTAGAAAATCAAATGGCGTCGTAGGACTGAATTTAAAATTTTGAAGGCAAAATGTAAGTATTTTAGGGTTTATATAAGTTTTTTTGACAAGAAGTGTAAAGCATAGGTTGAAAAAATGAATATGTTGTATTGATAAGCATATAGTTGGCATTATTTTACGCAAATATTATTGTTATCATGTTATGATAAATTTGCTGTAAATTGAGGTTATATTTTTTAATACAAAATGTTTTGAAAGAGCCAATTGTCGAGTCTATGAAAGAGCCTGAATATGTGAAGGGTGACACATGAGTCTTGTGGTAACAAAGTCTTCTGCCAAAAATGTTTTTAATTGTTCTATCAGAGTTTTATAAAAGTATTATTAATTAATAAGATTATTGTATGATGATTATTTGAGACTGATCAAAAGCTGTGATTTTTACTTACGTTTAATTTTGATTATATTTTAGAGTATAATATAAATATATGTATGTATATATATATCTAAAGTACTTAAGTATAAAAGAGATATTAAAATTGTTGAGAAACTAGTTTGTTTATACAAAGTGGAATCTGACTCTTTCATAGCACACGGTAGCTCTTTCATTGACAGGTTGTTTTGAAAGAGCCAATTTTCCATTTTTTTTTAAAAGCTATATTTCAGATTTCTTACATTGTTACCTATTTTTTTTCAGTACCATAACTATCAAACTAATTATTGGAAAAAAGTATTTTTATTTAAAAACAATCGGCCTAAAATTATTATTTTTTAATACTTTTTAAAACTGACTCTTTCATGCACACTCTCCCCTAGGCTTGCGTTCGGCCGCAACTCGCCTGATATGAAGCGATTTTGAATGATACTTTTCCCTTCAAAGTTTTAATTGCGATTCCCTGTGTAACACAAATATAATAACAATGGGGCTAAACACCATGATTTAACTATCCACTTCATTAACACATTAAGTATATCAATATTATCTAATTGACATCGGTCAATATTGTAATTATCGAAGCGATAATTATTAGCCGTTACGACAATGTCGCTTCAATGATGATAATGATTTTGAAACTGAGAGTGATTAGACTGATCAGTGATGACTGAAATGTTCCGGTGATTTTAGGGTAAACGTAAATGTACAGAAAAACCAGTGTAAACAACTTACTCTAGACAAAGTGGGTTGGATTGTCAGCTACCAAAAAAACTTATGTCAATAACTGGTTGACGAAATAATACGTGAAACTAATTTTAAGTTTCACCAACTGGACACACGTGTGTCCAGTCTCTCGTGTCCAGTTGGTGACTAACCCGGTAAAACATCCCCACGCCTGTTATCTAATCCAGACTCCGTGGCTGCTACTGAGAAATTCCTCATAGAATAACCCAATAACACTTACCCCGACCACACCCGAAATCGACCGAAGAAATTGAACCATTGATTGAGCATGAGGTCCTGCGTATGAGCTCAGCGGTCGCGCTTGCGACCACTCGACCAACGCGGTTACGGTTTCCCTAATTATCACTCCTTATCTGAATTCATTTCAGAGACAGATATATCTTTAAAATCTAGACAACAATTTTGTCTCTATGGTCTACCGTTTCGAAAGCTTTCCGGAAAATCCATAACCATCTGACAACGTACCGCGAGATGTTTGTAGCCGTGAACCTTCTGTCCTATTTTATCATATGGTCATAATGTCAAAATCCAAAAGCAAGATGCTGTTCATTGGTTTGTCCGTCAATGTAATTCGACCATTAAAATTCATTACGTATCTGATCGAAAATGCCAGGCGTGACGTAACAGAGTTTTCTCTCTGGCAACACATACGGCGATCGGTTTTATTTTGTTGCCATACTTTGTGTTTGTTGTGCAATCTAACTGTCGGTTTTATATTAATTTATTGTTGTTTTTGTTGCAGGTATGTGTGCGAGCTTTCGAAGCAGATGTTGGTTAAATTAATTAGTTATGTAAATGAGCGAAGGTGGGTTTTTACTTGTAGGAAATATAGTAAGTAAGTAAGTAAGTAAGTATATTTATATGCATAAAATGTGTTATATACAGGACGTTATAAAAAAAAAAAATAGAGCGAGACACATTCCGCCATTATAACAAATACATATCAAAGTTTTCTACATTATGAAAATATGTAACCAGTTTTAAATTAAAAATATTGGTGCCGAAATCTAAATTCGTTCATTCGTTTTTTCGCTTCTTTGAGAAAACATAGATTTATATTTAAGAAAAAACAGGCTCCTAATAATCTTTAATAAGATAATATTGTGAATTAAAATCATAAGGATATCCTGTGTCGCATTTAAACTTCCTAATCTTGAATAACTGCAACAACTATATTTAATGCCGGTTTTCTAACACTAGACAACACTAACATTAATACTTCTGTAGCGGCACAACAAAAAAAAAACCACAGCGCCATCTATGACACAAAAACTAACAACTCAAAATCGATTCGCGCCATTAAAATTATCCGTGACGTAAATACCATATAGGAAAACCCGACAACTACTACAGGGCAGTAGCCCACCAGACACAACACCCATCTGTTCAGAGATAGGTGATGGATGGGTGGATCCTCCCTTTTCTATGGGGGATGAAGAACTTTACAACCCTGTTCTTCACCCCATTTTTTTCGGATCGGTAATAACCAAATGACCCCTCCCCCTCTGGGCGCGGAGCGGAAGGGAGTGTCAGACTTCTACGGACTAAAACCCATCCATGTTCCTTCTTTTGCCCTTTGTGTTCCAGGGCCACGGTATCTCTTTCGAACAGTCCCGCAGCCTTGGCAGGCATAGGCCCTTTCGGACCCCTTCCCGTTTGTTGACATCTCTCTGAGGCGCGCGTAGAACACGAACACGACGTCGACACGGCCTGGTGTCATAAGACGGACGGACGGCGAGCCAGCCCATTCACTCACCGTCCACAACCCGCGATTACAACCCCGTCACCGTCACCGTCTACTCCCCCTCAACGTCAATAAAAGCGTTCTTTACAGCTTCAGTTGTCTGTTGAGATCACGAGTAATAGACAAGAAGAAGACATGCTGCGCCGACCTCAAATGAATTGGGATAAGGGTAGGAGAATGGCTATTGTTCTCTCCGTCATTGCGATCATTTGTTTGTTCTAGACCATACCTGGGAAAGTTCTAGTTACGGAGATATTGGGGATCAAAGTTCCAACTTTTTCACAACTTTTTTTCTAAATACATGTTTTTAACGTAAGATTTTTACTGTAAACACCTCCATGATCCCTGTGGTAGTCAATGCACCCATCAGCACAATGTTTTGAGTACGTTACATTGAGTCCTACCGTAAAACATGATTTTTCACTCCAATAAAAAAAGTCGTTACCCAGCAATCATTTTTGCGTAAAGTTTCTTAGTTTGATGTACATAATGCTTGGTTGTCGGCTTCGTGTAGGGTCTTGTTACAACCTGTATTGTTATATGGGCTGGAAGGAACTCCGACGCAAAACCGGTTACCACGTATTCAGTAAGTACATCATTCTGCGCCCGCATATAGAAAATTTTCACAACTTATTAAAAAAAAAGTTAAATGTAAAATGTACGGAACAGCAGATTTTTTTAAAATTAGCATAGGTGTAATCGTGCACATATACCCTCCTATTAAAAAACACAGAATAAAGTTATTCCAAGTTTAAACCTTTGAAAATGTATGGTTATTCCTTTGTTATTCCTGGTGTAATTTTATTCCGTGTTTATTAATAAGAGGGATAAAATGCAATATTTTTAACGACTCGCAAAAATATCCGTTTATAATAATGATTCAAGTTGACGTCCCGAATGAATAAAACGTTAAATGAATATTAATAAAGGCAAAAATATACATTCAAGGAATATGTCCTTGAATGTATACAGTAGTTCATGTTAATAAGTCTAACGTTCTCATAGCACTTGTCATGAATTATAAGTGTTTGCAATATTTTTTATACGGAAAACATATGTTAATATGCTGCACGAATTTTAAAGCAGTAGGTACTAGTAAATTGCCCTGGCATTGCTCAGGACTTATCAAACAAAACATGTCTGTAAATGATAGCAGCAGGCTAATGAGGGCATCGTTTTTGAGCTCACCGGATGGCGCCTCTGGCGAGTAAGGTCCTGTCATTAATTATGTTTATACTTTAAACTAACAATAACTTCATAAAAAGTTTTTTTTTTATTTATAACAACATAATGTAACCTTCAGATACATATTTATAATATTGTCCCTAAAATTAGCATACATGAAACATTTGAAAATTGTTCTTCCTCCAACTACTAACAAGATCATAACTTTTTACTACTACAAAAGTAAGCTATTACTTATTTGCTACTTGCAAGTCATAATTAATCAGGAATTCATTTAATTTTGACCACATTCGTAGAAGAACGCATTTGACATTTCTGCAGCCCATGTGCGATCCCATTGCTTGACATAATCACAATCTATAATGACAGTTAAACTATTTTCAGGGCTTAGTATTTTAAACCAGGATTTACTTTATAGTAATAGCTTTGGTATTAGAATAATTAAATATTTTGAATCAGAAGTCATGGATGCATCATTAAGGGTATACTAGTCGGTCATACTTCAACAAAAAACAAAAAAAAAAAACTTTTTTACTTCTTTGTTTCCTTAAAGTGCTAGATAATGATGAGACAAATCGATATTTTTTTTTTATTTTGAACGTACACCATCAAACAGTGGAGTAATCGCACGTTTGTTTGTTTTATATGAAAGTACGACCGACTAGTGTACCCTTAACTAAAAGACCTTCTAATCTCTGCCTACGGCTGGAGATTACAGGCGTGATGCTTTACTACGTTGTTTTAATATCGGTACCTACTTTATAATTCGTACTTCTAAGAAACTCCTAGTATATCAAATCTTTATCTTATTTGCATTAGACCAAAATTCAAAACAAAATAATCAGCAAAAAAACTTGATCGAGTGTAAAATATAACGATCTATTGAGTTCGAAGCGATACGTTTATTGACGGTTAAGCAAATGGAAAAAAATGCTCAATGAAGCAGAAAACATGAATAGGTAATCAACGTGTTTTGTTGCTATAGGAATTAGGAAGTAATTGAGTAGTAATGAACAGAATTGACGGGTGGACTCAAAATAATATTATTTGAGAAAAAATAAATTCGAAATATCGGTCAATTCGCGTTTTGTCTTTTATTTTAAAATTGTTAGACTCGTCGTACCGCTTCAAAAGTGATTGCGTTTTCGTTTCCTTGAAATCATCATCTAGCCCAGCCTTTTCTCATCTTTGTTGGGGTCGGCTTCCAGTCTTACCAGATGCAGCTGAATACTAGTATTTTACATGGAGCGACCTTCACAACCCAGTTAGTACTGGGTAATACGATACCTCTTGGTAAGACTGGTTGTCAGACTTTCGGGCCACTGACCACCTGTAACGACTGTCATAAGTCATTTATTTCGGAACAAGATACATTGTGTTGAAATTTTGTAAAATAGGTAAGAATAGAATAGAATAGAATAAACATTTATTCGCTAATGGACAGCAGCAACACAACAGAGCAACACATACATATACTAACAAACAGCTTAACAATTAATTAAAACAGCTCAACTGCGCTGAGCATGCCCATAACGAAAGGGTCACCTACTCAGCATATGCTGGGTGTAAAACACTCAGCGCTGGTTTTCAGTAGGCCCCCCGCAGTGACACACAGATGAGGGTAATAGGTAGTAAATAAATAACGTTATTCTATTAAATGGGCATTTCTAAGTGTGTAATAAATAAATAACATAAAATAAAACAGTACCATTAAAACATAACAATCGTAAAAACATGTCAAAGATAATAAAAAAATACAAATGACAACCGGGACCAACGGCTTTCCGAGGCACGGAAGAAAAGCGGTATGTAATAGGTGATCACCCATCCATGGGCCAACCTGGGCAAGTGCAGCTTAACCTGAAAATCGACCCGAGCGGCTGTTTCTATTTAGCCACGAGCTCCTCGTTGGTCCTCGTTTCGTTGATCATGACATTTAAATACTATTGTTGATATAATTTTTCTTTTTCTTTTTTTTAAATTGAATGTGCGAACTCACTCTTCTTAATGTGAACACTTTTTAGACCTAATTACGGTGAGGGCACATCTTAACGATTTAAATTTGGATAATTCTATTTTGTAGTACTTAACTACATATTGATCGATATAGATCCTATTTATTTATTTTAATTCAGAATCGCCCTTTACGTCTTCAACGTCATAGAAAAACATTAATCAGAAACGAGGGTGATTCTAATCCGATTGACACCCCATTGATCTCTCTTACGTCATCCTATTAGTACAGTTGAACGCAACCTGCGAACTGCATAATCAATACCAACTTGGCTAAATGTGGATTGACGTTCGTACTTAAGTTTTGCTAAGTGAATGAACTTCCAGCGAGCTTAATCAATAGTGTCTAGTAAAGCTTGCATAGGTTATCATTCTGTCCACTTCATGTATGTGTAAAATATAAAGATCGGTTATTCGGATGCATATTTACCTGAAGTACCTTTTTCCCGGCAAAAGGCACACAAGTGTGGAAGCGGCTTCTTATATATTTTTATTTTCCGATTTCACGGGAATTCATAAAAAAAATATACATAACGTGTGTATAAAATTTAGTATTCTTAAAAAATATTATTATTTCTATTCTGTTTAAAACTAGAACTAGAAAGATGAAGTAATTACTTCATCTGAAATACATCTAAATAACTGAATTCAGATTTTGCTGCTGAATATTCAAATAGAATAAAATGGAATATATGACTGGGCTTATTAACAAAGATTATTTTGATACTCTAACTCGTGCTTCGTACTAGTCAAACACTCCAATTTTAGGTAAACAAGCATCCGAATATCCGATCTCAAGTGATATAGCAAGATGAAATTAGGTATATCATAATGTATGCGAGGTCAAAACATCAGGGAATACCCCAACGGAAAAGTGCGGATCTCTCTCAATCCGTCTCCTGTTTGCGACCTGCATATAAAATAGCAGTGAGCAATGGCGCCCCAACTTCATGAGTTCCAACCCAGACAGACTATTAACTTTTGGTCCGGTAAATATAGACATAAAAATAGGGGTTACCCTTGCATAATTTCCCAAGAAGCTGAAAAATTACACGTTAGGGAAAACATGAAATTTTGAAAAGTCCCCATCGATCCCATGTGTGCAAAAAAATTTATGCGATGTTCGTAAAAATGGGTTTTTTGGATTTTTTTGTGAAACAGTTAGTTTTATAAGAAAAATAGCTACGACAAAAATTGTAGATCATTTAATTTTCTACAAAAATTGTCCGTACACATTTTTCCCTAAGATTCACCATTTCTGAGATAGGCTTGCGTGGAGGATTATGGTTCAACCACTCTTTCTCATAAAGATGTCTGATGAGATGACGAATAATAAAGAAGTATGGAAGAAGAAGAAGACATGCTGCGCCGACACCGAATTAATTGGAGAATGATGACTCTTTCTCATAGAGAGTAGAAACTATATGATCAAGCTGTGGGAATTTTATAGACTTATTCAGCTATTTAGAAGACGATTACCACTGCGATATAAACAAAGAAACAGCTCCAAACCGCAATAAGGAACAAAGAATCAACCACACCATTAATCAACTCGCAACATTTAAACCAAAGTCCCATTGATACTCGTACTTCCTGAATACACAAAAAATATCAGCATCGCATTTAGGATCGTGAGTTAGTTTGATCGTGAGCCACGGCACCACGGCGCAGACCTAACACCGGCTGATATAAAGATAGGCACCGTTTAATTGGAGATCACGCTTCTTTGAGCACTTTATACCATCCAGACACTTCCAATGCTGTGTTTAATTTGCTTAAATGGTTGTGTTAATGCTGAACAATTATGTTTGGTTTGTGTGTCATGGGTGTTTCATGCCTGTTATAGACTGTGAATAAATGAATCACTTCATTTGAAGTAACATCATTATATCTCCTGCCCTTATCCCAATTTATTTTGGGGTCAGCGGAGCATTTCTTGTACTTCTCTATTAGTTGTCATCTCGATAAAGTCACCCACTAACCAATTTAACTTACAAAATATCATGGAAGTAACATCATCATCATTCTCTTGACCTCACCCGAATTCATTTGGGGTTGGCGCAGCATGTCTTCTTATTCCATAATCGATTACATCTCGATTACTCGCCATCTCATCAGACACCTCCTTTCTTGCCATATCATCCTTCACACAGTCCATCCATCATTTCTTTGGTCTTCCTCTACATGAAAGTAACATTAATAGTGTATTCCCATACCGTCTCTTTTATCAAAAAGAATTTGAGGAGCAATAATGCTTAGTTTAGGCAGTTGATAACTGAAACAACTGATAGCAAAGGATTATTGTTTCATAATTCTTCTTTTCTTACATGTAAAATTGTAAACCTTTTTCGTACCTTCTTCAACACAATCTCTCAAATCGGCAATTAACCTAATAACAGGAGCTTTGTCTAATTTGATACGCAAAGGATTTGTTGCTGCTTTAGTTTACATTTCTTCCTACAGCCAATCACAAAAAAACAGTATCACCACCACCAATTACATCACTGCACCGATCCAATCTTAAATCATAACAGCAGAATCCCGTCCACGAATCATCTATAAGGTCATTGATGTAACTACCGGCTTCCGCGGTTCCCACCTTATGTAACGAGCTATGTAAATATCAATTAACGGCTGGAAACGATCCAGCGTTGGCTACCTGTACCGATAGCTGGCTCACGAGACTTGTGATTGATTATATCAATTCATGTGATATGCTGTTTCCGTCTATTGCTGGTGTGTGTCAAGATGGTTGGATGAGAAGAGGTCGACATGTTTTTAGTGATGCGTTGGGAGCATTGTAAGAACCGATTGACTCATTCGTGGTCTATACTGAGCATTAGGTTAACTCAGGCTGAGGACGATAATACAAGAGCTCTCGCTGCGTGTCCGATAGCAACTCCGTACTTCGCTAGGCCATTGAAAGTCAGTCTTACCATCGACGGTCGGTACAGTAGACCGACCGTCTTCTATTTGTGTTCATCTACCTATTTTTATGTGTCAGTTGTGAAGCCGCAGTCAATGTATGCGTATGACCGGTACTAATGGTGCACACGTGTTCAGTTTACTATGCAGCTATGTTCGGAAGGCATTTTCCCACGACACTTTCCTTGAGATAGTGGGAATTCTACAGATTGTTTTTAGTTTTGAAACTTTGTAAATGTATTCTCTCATTGTTAGTACTAATTTATCAACAGCCAGTGGTAAAAGAAATGAATGAAAACAAAACATCTTTCCGTCCAGGTCCTCTAATTCGAAATTGCTTCATACAGGGTGTACAAGACCCTTCACGAAGCCGTCAACCAAGCATTCTGTACAATTAAACTAAGTAACTTTTCGCAAAAATTATTTCTGGGAAACGACTTTTTTTTTTGGGGTTAAAAATCACATTTCACGGTAGGACTCAGTGTAACGCACTCAAAACATTGTGCTGATGGATGGATTGAATAGTACGGGGGTCGTGGAGGTGTTTTAAATAAAAATCTTACATTAAAAACATGTATTTAATATAAAAAAAAAATTGTGAAAAAGTTGGAACTTTGACCTCCAATTTCCGTAACTAAAAGGTTCCCAGGTATGGTCTAGAATTAAAAAAATATCGCAATGACGGGGAGAACAAGTGGCTTTTGGCTTCGTTAAGGGTCTTGTTACACACTTTATAGTACGTAGGCTTGTCAGACATACAAGCACTAAAATATGAAAGTGAACAAATAAAATGGCGTCGTCGTGGGCTCCTGACGATATTGCTTTCTCACTTGAAGCACTATTAACGTCATTGTAAACCACCTCTGCTATGTTTATTGTAGGATATAACTTAAACTTACACCGCGAACGCTTTCTCGTTGTAAAAACCCCACACGAACGCGATTTTGTATCACTTGTAATCGATGAATATTTAGGCGCAGTTTACTGTGAGTTACCGAGGAATGAGGCGAAACTAAAAACTTAGACATAAAATTTTAGACATTTTTGATTTCACCTCTTTTTCGGTTTCCGTACCAAAAAAAGAACCCCCTATAAGATCACTCACGTGTACGTCTGTCTGTCCGTCTGTCACAGCCAATTTACTCCGAAACTACAGAGCCGAATATTTTGAAAAAAAAAAAATAGTTCTTTGCCTATCTGTAGATTACAGGAAAACCTCTAATATCTATAAACGTCCTCTCCACGCGAGTCGAACTCGGACTTGTCCGGTTATTTCCTCTTGCATTATTTGCCCACAATGCTACAATCTGTTATCATCATCTGCCTAGCCTTTTCCCAAAGGTCTGTTCTGGGGTCGGCTTCCAGTCTAACCGGATGCAGCTGAATACGAGTACTTTATATGCAGCGACTGCTTATCTGACCTCCACAACCCAGTTAGTGGGTAATACGATACCCCTTGGTAACGGTTAGCCTAGTTTCAGACTTTCGGGCCACACTGACTACCTGTAACGACTGTCAAAGATCTACTAATGACGGCTTAACGTGCTTTCCGAGGCACGGAGGTAATTCGGTATGTAATGGGTGGTCAACCATCCACGGACCATTCTATAGGCAAGCGCGGCTTAACATAAATAAAAAAATAAAATAAGAAAACATTTTAGGTCATTGACCCATATTAGCCACAAAACCATATACAAATACACTTTTATCCATTTCACAGGCGTCACTATTCATGCAATAAATAAGTACTAACTAATAAATTAACAAATGTAAAGTTAATTAAATGATTTAAAAATATGAATTACAAATAAATGTCAGATCAAATCAAAATTTCAAAGGCAGAAAGCAAAATAAAAGACCTGAAAGATCAACCCGATGTTTATTATTTAGATTTAGCCATGAGTCAAAATAATAGTTTTAGTTTCTAGTCTTTTAAAGTAATGAATATCATGAATCTTTACTTAATTTGCCATAGTCTTCGTCATGATCCTCCTCTTTGCATTATTCTAAGTCTAAAGCGGCGTAACATGTCTTCCTCTTACGTTCATCTCTATATTAGCTATCTGAGTATTCACCATCTTATCCCTCCTTACAGCCATATTATCTTACACACAATTCGGTACTCCGTTTGCTACGTAAAAGTTAAAACCCATGATATTTTTTGCGCTGAACCATTCGAATACGTATTATATTACAGTAACAGTTTGCAAGCTTGGGCGGAGTGAAACTTGTTTATGCCTCTTAGTCTCGGGGTTCGATTCCCGTGTCGTGTCGTTGTCGGACGATGGTCGGCGATAAATCGCGGTCGACACCTCCGATACTACAATGGAGAAAGAGAAAGTTAAGGAAATATCACAAGAACGGGACGGGACAAAAATCCGCGTAAGTCTTGCAACTTTACCGAGCAGCTCATTACTGCTGTTGTATTGTTTTCTAAATGAATACGTATTGTCGTTGTAATCTGCCCTGACAGATATAAACTGCAAGTTGGTTAATCGAGGAAAACATAAATAGTGTTAATGGGTAGGCAGGCGTTCAAGTTACAAGTAAATGCTGTCTTTAAGAAGTTATTACATTGTGTTTTTCACACTCATTTCTCCTTCGAATCCCGTTCACTTATTTGTACTGCAGATAAATTCAGCCATTTTAATTTTTTTCTTCGCATTTATTTTCGCTATGTCCCTTAAAGTGAGGACGACGGATTTGTACCCGCGGCATTGCTTGTAATTTAACAAGATCACACAGAAAGTCGGGAAACTGTAACGAGACGGAATGCTCCACGTCGCTCGGATTCCCTCCATTGGTCATGTCGTGACAACCGGCCATATGAAGGAGCTCTCAAACCAGAACCAAATCGATTAACCACGCACCATCATTATTTTATCGTCTAACACTTGATTAATAACGACAATCTACTGACCGGGTCTTCTAGATTCCTATATAATTGTATCAGCTTTCTTCTATCTCTGTATGGATTGCTATCGCTAATTTCAATCGTTCCAGCCAATTGAACATTCTTATCTTGTATATGGTATTAATTATTGCAACCGTGCAAATGGAAGAGGAAACATATTGATGAAATATGTGGTAGCTCGTGTTTTGCTGGTAACATGATCCGATTAGATTTTGCAGAAACAGCGTGCTCTACTTTTGAAGAACGAAGTAAGTTTTGGGATTAATAAATAAGACTGGATTGGTTGACAAAACGTTTGCCTATTTGTTATGCCTGAGCCTGACCTAATAAAAGTTCCCAGAATGATGGCTTTCATTAAGTAATTAGGCCGCGAGATCTGTCAACAAACCCGCTATTTGTGCGGAGAAGTATTATCTTCTAAGCACCACAACGACACATAATAACCACTGTGGACGTCGTTATCTCACCACAAATCGTCCCTGGAGCCCTGAGTCGTCAATGCGACGATTATTTAAATAAGCCCCGGTGCATACAGTCGCACAGACGCGGTACCGTTGGCTCTACGTGATCCTAGCGCCTAGCGGCACATCGATGTCTGTCATTATCTTCACATTAACTCAGCGTCAGGATGTGGCACACTTTCGCATTTCAATAGACAATTCTATTTCGGTGTTTATTGTGTCAACTTGACAACAAGCCGGCGAGAAAGCCAAACAATCTCGAACACTCACAGCAAATAACTCGTACAAATTGTACCTGCAGCAAAATGTCAAGTATGCAGAAATCACTTTATGGATCACTCCGACTTCCACAAAAAAATGTCTTCGAGATAATCTATGCCTCGCATTCTCACAAGAATCCTCAACTTACTATTTACTCGTGTACGTTAATTCAGGGTTCCGTAAAAGGTCTGAATAATTACGCGATGTCAAAAAAAGCGGTCGAATGCCATAGCTTGCACAGAATGCACAGTGGTCTGATGCGCGATGCAGTGTCAGGTTTTTCTCGGGGTAAAAAATATTGGTGGTCCGAGCGGGGTGTGCTGGGGTAGGCCCGAGGGGTTGAGATGCGGCGTGGTGGAATCGAGCCGAGCGGGTCGGCTGCGTCAGTTTCGCTGTGCCCCGTGCGTACGGCGGTCGTGGTAGAGGGGCGTTCCGTGCCGCTCGCGTTCTACACTGTTATTCGCGGCTCGCCATCGCAAGCGCACGTGTCACCGGCACCGAGCGCTGCGTTATTTACACAGTGTGCACCTGTGACCACGCAAATATTTGTCGTGATGTGAAAGACCATTTTTGGTTCAGCCTACTGGTGTTTTTTAAACTCAACGTCCTAATTTGTGTTCGTTCAGACGTGCTTAGTTTGTGACAAGTTCTGTACTGTGCGTTTGGTGATATAGACGTTTCTTAGAGTTTTATAAACTCATTGCATGTTTTGAAGTGTTCGAATACGAATTTCGGCGACAGCCAAGGCGTCAGCACCGAAAGTTGGATGAACGCCAGCTGCTCCGGTGCTAAGGTGAGGGAAAATATCAATTTAGAAATACCTTTTGATGTTTTTACGAACATAGGCATAATTAACGTTATCGGGGACAATACCGGCTTATCTGAAACGTTCCGCCTGTCGCGATCGCGAATGAATAATACCGTCCAATAATGTTTACAATTCAACTACATTATCAGAATTTTTCGTAACACTTGTTTTCGTTTCAATAATGGCTGGTACATTCCTAGCTGAAATCACAGCAGTATATTCATGAATTTCATAACAAAAGTACGGAATTTAATGCAGCGTAATTTTTTACTGGCACATTAATTCCCGCTTGCTTCGGGCTATTGTTTAAAAGTTTGAAGCAATTACCAGATGTGCGCTCCGCAATGAATTGTTTTATTTGTCATGAACATTAGTTCTCATTGAATAGCATACTGTGCACACACAGAAACCGAACCACAACAGCTGAAAAGTGTCATGATTATCGAATGACGAACAAGCCAACTTTAATTAGAAGTATGAGCACTTGCAACAATTAAAATTGAAAAACGATTGATTTTCCAGAAATTACTTCAATTGCAAAATCATTCACCGTTAAAAATTCTCAAAACGAAAATATACTGTTTATATGTCAAGTTTTGTATTTCATTATCGTCGCCGTTATCTTGTACTTTTTCAAGGACATAATTATGGAGTAGTATATCCTTATCTACTGACGTGGTATTTGCTTGAACATACAAATGACTGTAATTTATTATTGCTGACGTAAAGTTTGGTAACATGCCAAAATATTTATGACTGTCTCATAATCGTAAGATTCGTCCTGAAATACAGAAAAATGTATCGAAAAGGCCGTCGTCTTATTATAGTTTAAATATAAGTGAAAATTCCATAGCTTCTAGTTGTGGAGTCATCCGGATTCAAGTATAGAACACAATGATCGAGGTCCAATCGATAACTGCCATCGATAAGAGCGTCCAGTCAGACAGCGCGTCGGAACTCGGACGTGCCGCAACAACGACGCCTTTGCCAGCCAGGTCACGTCTGACACACTCAAAGGACCTCCTTCTCTCTAACAGTCGCTCCATACACCACACCAGCCTAAAATATTTCACCCAAGTACCGCCACTATCGTAAACAGACACGCATTTCCTCTAGCTCAATGAGCACAATCTTCAAGTGCCAGAACTGACTCAGGTACTTCAGAAAATTCGACCTCCCCGAAATAGATCGATCCGTGTCCGTCTACCCCTCTTATTTTTTGTTTGCTAATCGTCACTCATTCAATTGCTCAGTTGGCCTTCCGCCAGGAGTCGGTCGCCAAGGTTCGCTCCACATTTACGTGCATGTCGTATTTGCGAAATGGTACCACGTCTTCGGTCGCGACCTGGTACTATGTTTAGGAGGCGCCAGTTGACATTTTAAACGACGGTGAAAGCATGATTTGGCGACATTTATCTCGTCCAGCAAATATTTTCAGAACGTGAAACATTAATCTTTGAGTCTAATCGAACCGGTGCTCTTGTTCTTTTATTTCGAGCTGTCGTTATGGAGCAGTTTCGTTGTTGCTAGTTACAGCACTGAATTAGTTTTACGAGTACCTACCAGCCGCGGTTCTGACGTGTTTGCTCACATCAAAAGCGAAGCAACTCATTGTTACGTATTTATTATTAGTTCCCATGAACAGTTTACGTTACATTTCTGTATGTAGGTCCTCAGTTTTCGTAACCTTGGCTTATGTTTTGTAACCGTAATTACTCACCAGATAATTCATTTTTGTTCTTTACTGATGATCATCAATCTTACGCGGCCTTTGTTCTGCGTAAATCAATATTGACTGAATAGAAAAGGTGTAACAATGCGAAGAGGATGGTTTGAACAAGGATCTTGATCGATGCCATTAGGCCAACGACTGCGCGAACAATGCGCACGTCAAAATGAAGTTTAATTAATGATGTCAAGTCGCTAAAAAGTGAGCTGAGACCCGCGCCCGCGCCGACCGGTCTTCGTGACCTATTCGTGTTTGACCAATCGAACTAATTAGTTTCGTTTTAGTTTCACTTTCCGATCCTGCGATCTGTTGGTATTAAGCTAATCCGTGAACAGCCTTGGATCCGATTTTGTTTTACCATCATGAATGTTGTGACCGCTGAGCTGCGCCTTAATTGTTGTTTTCAATTTCGTACACGTAAATCGATTCGCATCCAACAGAACCATTTGTTTCGGCAAAAGATTTAAGATGTCCAAATATTGGTAATGAGGTCGGCTATCGGTAAACTCGAGTTGCTGAGGACAGTTTTCATGGGCGACAAAAAACTTCAGAACCGCATTACACCGACAAACGCTTTTTACCTGCATGTTGTTTAATTTAGGTCTCCGTCATTGACAATATTGTCCCACACTCGTAAAATATGTTCGCAAATACGTATCTTCGACTGAAATCAGTGAATAAGTCGAAAACAAACACGAGTCTGTGCTGCATCAGTGTGGGTCTTATGAATAAATGCATGTTCAATTTTATTGTTGCATTGACACCAATATGTCATACGTACGTAAAGTAAGCAAGTAGGAAAAAAAGTGGTAATGCGATGAGGCTAGAAAATCGGAACATGATGCGACGTATATGGGCAAAGGGACAGGTTCTTAACGATTGTCGAAGTCATCGAATAACGGTCAGTAGTTGGTAAAAAAAAGTTTCAGCGTTTCCCGCGTAATTGGCAGGTCCAGGAATGTGGCCTGACGAAGATGTGTCCCAAAAGGAAACATGGATAACCGTAAAAGGCGCATCCGATGCCTGTATTATAATAGAATTTCAATTAACATCAACATCTCAGAATAAGGAAAAATATTTCTTGCTTAGTTGTGAAATTATCCATATGGACAGTTTTTATCTTCAAATTTATTGCAATAAGCCAAACATAATGATTAGTATCCGTAATAGGAAATCTATTTCAAATGTAAATGTGGGGTGTTGCAATTTTATTAAAACTCGCCAATATATCAAATTGTCGCCTGATATTAATAGGATTATTCAATAATCGAGTTTATCTTATTAGTGTAAAGGTTGGGTTCTAAGCTGCACTTAAATGGTGTCTAAAGTTATCTAAATTATTATAATTAGTGTCGGAGACTAACACTCTTAGCCGAGTGGCTTAACGGTAAACTAATCATAACATTATCCTGTACTTACGAACGAGCTGTAGTTGATCGAGGAATGTGTGTCAAACGTATGCCACTAGATATTGAAGTTACTAAGAAAATTACAACGTAAGGGCGCGTTCCCACTATGTCGTGACGATTTATTTATCGTTGGATATTATTATGGAAAAGTCATGGGCGACAGTTAATCGTGTCGTCCTATATGTGAACACCTCCATTTAAATAAACAAGCCACGACGCTTTAAACAACACGATAAACTGCCGTCACGACATAGTGGGAACGTGCCCTAACATAACATCACGCATGTAATCACCAATCATCGGAATAGGTAGAGCTAATGCGCCTAAAGTTCAAGGAACAGAAACTAAAGTGGCGACTTCCTTACGACAATTTTTTTTTTCGGAACATTTGTTCCGAATGTCGGAACATTACTTAAGTAAAACTAAAATTGATAAAGTAAAACAACTATCGAATCCATTTACTGTTTCTGTTTCAAAAAAAAAGTGCACGATTTTTTAAAAGTAATCTCCTTATCTTCATTTGAACGCCATAGGTAAGTGCGGAAGCGTATTTAATTTTCATACCAGCTTTAATAGTTGCAACCTACAAGGTAAAAAAAAAACAATTTATAGGTTTTCTTAGCATTTGTTCATTTTGTACAATTATTGGAACTAAACGTTAACAGAAATCAAAACAACTTGCAGTAAAACGTAGTCCATAAAATCAAGCCAAGGTCATGTGAAGCAGATCCAATAAACGATAAAACAAGTATGGGTAAAAAAAAAACAATCCACGAGTCAAATATGCGTACCTACCCAACTTGAAAAACTACAGGAGTGAATGATGCGCGCACGACGACGACGTGGAAAAAAATGTTAGTCGTAAGGAACACTTTTCGTTTCTGTTCCTTGCTTGAACTTTAGGTACATTAACTCTACCTATTCCGATCACTGGTAATCACCGAAAGGTTAGGCTGAGGTGCACCATAAAGTGCACTTCGCTAACTATGTTTTAAGGGCGGAGAGCCTATTGTAATCAACCAGACACAAATCCAGACTTCTTTGCTGCTGCTGAGATATTCCTGATAAAAAACTCAATTACCTACATTTTACCCGATCTGGGAATCGAACCCAGGCTCTCTTACTCATTCGCTTGCGATCGCTAGACCAACGAACGAAATTAAAAATATGTAGTATAAAAACAGTTTTTCCAGTTAAATTGTAAAATCCTCAAGAATGCCATTCGAGTTGCTGTAGTGGATTCATTCATCAATTTGTCAATACCATAAAAGTATTTAAAAAATCCTGTATCATTACGTCTGAATATGGTCGCAGATCTTACGCCTATGCTGCTCGGAATTCTGTTTACACCATAAAACTTAAAATCTTCTTGGTATTTTAAAACTTAATGTGGTAGGTATCTTATCCGTGGAATGTATGTCAAAACTATGTTGGTTCTCAGAAGACCTCATAATGATCACGTTTCACCCTCATTTCTTGACATCAAAAAACTAAAATTTCTCTGAAATGATACTATAAGATTAATTTAGAAGTAGTTTGTAGAAAACTTTTTGGTTTATAATAATAATAAATGGTAAATGGTGGCGGTTATGGTGAATGCACAATGGTACAGACTAAACAAATACTGTGGCCGCAGCTTCCTCTAATATCTTCGATTTTAGTTTATTCTCGTAACTAAAGATGATTCTCGGAACACAATAAACGATGCGTAGGTTTTCCTCCTCCTTAGTGCAATAGTTACGATCTAGTAAATGAACTAAGTATAAGTGAGTACTGAAAGCTAATTTAAGCTTTAGTAAATTAAGTTATGATGTAGCTTCTAGAAATTTTGTTTATGACACTTGTGCTTACAATATTCGTTTTAAAACAATAAATATTAGCATACCTTGAAACTTAAACTAAAAACAATCTTAAAGGAAGAATGTGTACTCTTTCCAAATGGAAAAAACCATATAAAACTGAGGATTAATTTTGTATTTTTGACAGTTATTCAATACAAAAACGTCTGACGTCAATTTAATTCAACAGATAAATAATTATAGCCATCGTTTTAAAAATAATCCCTGAATGTAAACAATATGAAAATGAAAAAAATATATAATAATAATAATAAATAATTAAAAAAATAATAATAGTCATAATTATTAGTTAATTTTTATTATTTATTCAATTTTTTTTTTTGTATGAAATTTCTTATGAAATAAGCAGTACCTTTGTGCTCTTTTATCTTAATGTAATGTCCTATTAAGTATTTTGTGTGTACATAAATAAATAAATATTCTAAAACTGCATTTTTTTTCTAATTTCTCAAGACAACGCGGCAACGCATCGTTTTTGAAAACACGCGAGATCAACAAACTAGAATGGATCATCGAACCGCGCGTGAGTCGCCCATCGTCTGATTAGCAACTCATGCGCACGTAACGTTCATTTTATTGTCTCTGCGGCTGACTGTATCGACCGCGTCATGCCCCACGCACTGTACCGTTTTGGATATATTGTACGTTTGTTTAAATCTGTGGCGAATATTGTGTAATACTGACTGAAAACGTTATGTTTTAAAAGGCTTCATTAATATTTTATATTTTACGAACTTTTTCGACTATTTCAACACTATTTTTTTTGTCCCTTTCGTTGTTCGCATGTGCTTTCAGATTCAATTTAGTACCTAAACCATTTTTCAAGCACTGTTTTATGATCATAAAAGAAACAAATTATTGTATCTTAACCATCTTTTTTGTGGTTTGGTACCTATTTTATTGAACTAGATTATGCTCACGACTTTTCTCCCATGGAATCGTACTACTGCGATAAAAAGTATCCTATGTGTTAATCCAGGTTATAAACTATATGTGTGCCAAATTTCATCCAAATCCGGTCAACAGTTTTGGCGTGAAAGAGTAACAAATATACATACTTACAAACTTTCGCCTTTAAAATATTAGTGTGATAAGAATTTAAAAAAAGGACCTCTTTAAGAATGTAGAGCTCTTCTTGCTCTTTTAATTTCTATACTAAAACAGTAAAACCGTTAATTGTACACTCATGTGTGACAAATCCAACCCAAAATGACCATGAATGTTCTACTCTATGACTATCTACTTTTATTTAATTAATAATAAATTAACCCAACACTTATCTAACACTGGTGGTGTTAGACCCAGCAATTTGTCACCACTTACAAGCGATTATAGTGTTGGGACTTAATGCACTGCCATACATGGCGTTAAACGGAGCGCTAAACATGCGCGGCGCCGGTTACAGTGCTACTTACCCAGTTTCAGAAGCGTGAGACTTAACCTATAACATGCTAATGGAAGATAGTTTTCGATTAGTAATTATTAAATGGGAAATAGAAATTCGTGAAATTCTAAGTTTGAATTTGCTAACTTGCGAAATGCGTCGTAAATGGAAAGGACACTATCATTTCAGTCTCTTTTCAGAAGTGAAGACTGAAATTATAGTGTCCGGTTAGTGGCTGAAATATAGATTTCCACACACACACACACACACATGTTATATTAATTACCATAATATTATCATCTTCTTTGTGCCCCTTTTTCAATTTATCTGAAGCCAGCCCAGATTTTTCTTCCACACATTTCTATTAGTCGTGACCCGTCATCTAAGTATTCACCTCTTCCTGTCTATAATTATCAACTTTTACACCAATCAAATACATTAATTCATTATCATCGATCTGCTCTCATTCCAATTTATTTGGATTCGATGCAGCATTTTATTTGTCCATACATATAACATTCATATTCTTACATTATTTGTAACTTACAAATACTCAATTGTTATTTAAGACACCGTCGATATTATCTAATCTACAAAGTAAATAATCTTTATCTTGTTTGTCTAAAGCGACTCCGATAAAACATGGACTGGTAAAAATTACACGCTTGCTTATGCAAGTTTCCGGCCACGAGGCTTACAAATTAGAATTATGTAACACATTATCGAATCGAATGTTTGTGTAGTAGTGGACCACGCTTTTATAAATTATTATCTGATGTCCGCGGTTTCGTTTGCATCTTGAGAGAACTACATCAAAAACTTGGAAAAAACGGGTCCTGTAATATGTAAATCTTGGATAGACCTAATCTGCGTCCTGGAATGACCAATACCGCCATGACACACGTACGAGACGACAATGATCTACTTTAAGGACCAAGCGTGGCAACCAATCCCTATAACATAGAAGATAGATACCTATCCTGGGTAAGGTGTGCCAAATTTCATCCAAATCCGTTCAGTCGTTTTTGTGAAATCCAGTAACAAACATAACCACACTAAAAAGGAGCAAGGATTGTAAAGGACCATGTCTAAAGCGTGTGAATGATCCAATTATAACATTTATAACACATAATAAAAATAAAAACTTGTAACTGCAAAAACGCAGTCAATGTAGTGCGTGTGAAAGTGTAAGTTTTATGTTATGTTCATCTAATGTAACTTAGTTTTTCATTCTTTTTAACTTGTTAGCGAGGCTCGCGAAATAAGATATAAAAACTGGCGCTAGACAGGTGAGCGATCTTTTATGGAGATGGAAAAAAGTAGCTAGGCATCCCATATTGGATCTTAGCGAAAGGTGTTGCAAGAGTAATGACCTGAGGCTTTATGAGTTCTCCAGTAACGCATGTTTTATATGCGCATAGTCCTTTATGCGTTTATTAAATTTGAAATAAGGATTAGTGCTTCTTTTTCTGCTTAACGTTAGATCAAAGTATAAAGATATACATGTATGAGTGAAAACAAATAAGAAGTGCTTGATGTGCTTACCAGTAAGAGGTTGATACAGTTGTCTGTGACTCTATTGCATGTATCTCGTATCTTTGAAGCAGTGTATTCAATTGTTGGCGAGCCAAATAAACAAAATAACACTAATGAGAATTTTCCTTGATTTTTCGCGAAGAGACAATTTAATTTTAGCATAAACTTGGGTGTTTATACCACGTCATCAGTGTGTTTAATCTTTCCTAATTTCGTTGTTTCCTCACTATTGTTAATTGCATTAGTTATGACCAGCTTATTATGTGCCAAGATTCTAACGATGATTGGGTAATTTCACGCATATTTACTGTTATCATCAGCCGGCAATATCTAGAAGTATTTTAGAATTCTTTCCTCATATTTTTATTTTTAATTCATCGTCATCGTTCTGCTCTTGTCCCATTCTACTTGGGGTCGGCGCAACATGTTTTCTTCTTCCATTCTTCCCTGTCAGACTTCACGGCATAATTTCTTCCTTTGCTACATCATTTTTTTCTATTTTTACCTCGACAGTTTACATTAAAAACATTGTGTGTCTAAAAATAGAAAGTTATAATTCAAAAATACATTATAATATTCGCAACGGTTAGCAATCAGTTATGTAAGCGTTTTCATTTTTTATCATGGCGTCTTAAATATATGCAGTTTTTCTTCATAGCTTACTGTAAGTAGCAGATTATTTAGGTGCCAAAGTCCGAAGCTGCAATTCTAAAGGAAGTTTTCGTCTTGGCGATGTGACGAAGGATAGATAAACTTTCAGTAGCGTAAAATCCACACACGTTCGTCACGTTTGTTTGTGTGTTAAACACCTCACACGTCTGTCGGCACATTCATGTATCATTTTCATCTCCCCACTCTGTCCTTGGTGTTTTCTTAAATTAATATCAACAACTGCACCGCCTGCACTACAAGTTTTTGGCATAAACATAACACATATTTCTCACACGAGATTGGCAACTCCACGAATGAATTATGCCTTGCAGTTGCTAACAGAAATAAATATTGCTGACATGAGTCTTGTCTCAAAGATATAGAGTTAATTGTCGCTTGTGTGTTCAAGTAGTGGGCCAATTAATTAAATTCATTGCTCTTTTTTGTACGGGAAAAGAGAAAATTCCTTGCTGCGAGACTGGAAGCTTTAGACCACTAAGTGACATTCCGTTCTGTATCACCGTGAATGTAAACGTTTTCACTAATAGCTGAAGTATCAAGAAGAACGTGATATTAATATGGAATTGTAAATATTTGGGTTTTGGTGAGAAATATTGCAGTTATGAATTCTGAGTTTACTTTACGATTCTATGATGGGTGTTCAGCTGTCGGTAAATGGCGTGTAGATTTTAAAAGACCCTGATATTTATGTGCGTAGGTCCGGCTGGCTTTAACAGGAATAGTTCTATAACAAGACTTACAGACAGGCTAAGCTATACAAATTAAACTAAATAGCGAAACTTCATAGTCATGTTACGCATAATATTGATACTCGATGCCGATCTCATTCGTAAATGATTTACTCCATAACTCGAGCTTTTCTCGTCTAAAAGTCGAATTGGCTATTTTGGATTTAACCAACAAAATTCGTAATATAAGATACCTTTCCACAATAACTTAATTAGCAAGAAATTATCTAATACACAGTCTATTTTCACTTACAAAACCACATTCGCTTCCCGTATTGCTCGGAGCAGCTCGGGAACCACAGTGAAATCAGTGAATTATTACACTGCATCCATTATTCATTAATTAAACCACAATCGAGGCCATAACGGGCCATCCGAGGAAGCGAAGAGTTGTGGCCAGTGACTTATAACCACAGAGTAATTAATAACTGGAGTACCAACTAGCATAATAATCTGTACCTCTGTACTATGTCAGTTGGACGATTGAAGGAAGGAATTGGATGATTGAAGACGTTGCGTCGTATAGCGCATTTCCTATTGGTAATAGGAATAACACCCCGCATCACCTCAGAGCGCGATCGTCACTTGTTTCTGTCCACCGTCGTTCTGCAAGTTGCGTCGCTGTGACATGTGGAGTCGTAGCATAATCTACGACTCTACTCATATATATACTCTCATAATCTTGACATTGCCGTCGTGATAATCAACTTCTCACATAAAGAGGGTTCTTCTCGTGGCATAATCAACTTCTTTCATTTGTTCACTCCGCAGTCGCAATATGTGTGACCCAATTTTGGCACACTGAGTTTGCATGTTACCTGTCGGACTCCATTCACTGTTTCCTCCGAGCTACAAATACATCTTAAAGTAATTCATGTATCTAACGTACAGCAGTCACGATACGCCAAACTGTTGCTTGTAACGGACTGTGTACCATTGGGAGTACGAACAAACTATTGGCTGAATACATTTCTTGTACAGAGAATTGATTTAGAAGGTACTGTCGGTAGGTGAAACCGCGGTAGTTTAACAGTAGTGGTATAAATAATGTAGTAACTTAACGATTAGTATATAAAGATGATATAGAAGTGAACATAGAGATCTATAAACGTCACTTAGTTCCTGTCACTGTCAAACTACAATGACTAGACAGAAACCGGAACAAGGCTCAAATGAAAGAAGTATTTCATAGACCAAGAGGGACTGTAATCCCCGACGGGTAAGGCAGAGGTGTACCTAATAGTACACCCACATTTCGACAGTTATGTTTTAAGTCCGATGTAATACGAGTAGGGGGCGAGCCAATTGCCATCGACCGGGCGCAAGTCCAGACTCCTGTGGCTGCTACTGAGAAATTCCTGACGGAAAAACCCAATAACACTTTGACCGACCCGAGAATCGATCCCAGGATGTCATGTTCAGCATTCGCGCTTGCGACTGTTCGACCAACTAGGCAGTCAGTCCCAGAGAAGTGCCTACCAATAAAGAAAAAAGAAGCATTACTTCAACCCCTAATTGGTATGAGAGCTGGAGGATGCTTATGAGTTTAATATAATAATACCAGCCTATTACTGTCCCACTGCTGGGCAAAGGCCTCTTCTCAACAGAGAAGGCACGAGCATTGATCACCACGCTTGCTCAAGACGGGTTGGCGATTTCAGACTTTTATAAGTCCAGGTTTCCTCAGGATGTTTTCCTTCACCGATGTCTGTGATGTCCAAGATAAACTTAGAATGTACATATGAATTGAAAAAGTCACATTGGTACTTGCCCGGATTTGAACCCACAACCTCATGCATGAGAGGCGAGGCCTTAACCTCTGGGCCATCACGACACTATATGAGTTTAAACAGATTGAAAATGAAGCTCTAAGAAGGAATCTAGAAAAGGAAAGTGACGACGTTGGGCCAGCCCGCGCATCGCGTGATGCTCTTCCGCATAAATTTAAATTATTGTGAACTACTTACTGACCTACGAATGCAAATCATTTCCGACTCACCAAGTTATTTACGGCGCAATTACTTTGCCGTGTCTCCACAATTTGTACATAGAACTTTATGCAGCAGAAAATAGATGTCACATTACCTTATCTGCATAAAGTTATCAGATAAACGTACTTGGATTTTGTTTCTTGAAAAGTTATCTTAACTTCGGCTTTGAGGAAAACTGCGTTTCTTTTTCTTTAAGATTAGATCGGGATAAAACTTCGCTGGAGTTTTAACAAGAAATTCTTGTGAATTTTGTTCTATTTTGATCTTCAGCTGTTCTTTTGTTCTCAATTGAAAGATGTTTAATCGAATTCAAATTTATTGGTTGGCACTTGGAAACAATTATAATTTATTTTTGTAATTCCCAGTAAAGATCTATGATTTGAGGCAATCTATTGTAATTATACTATAATATTATAAAGAGGTAAAATTTGTTTGTAAGTTAGTATGTAGGGGGTAATCTCTGGAACTAATGATCCAATTCAAAAATTCTCTCTTGGCATAAAGCTTCATTATTCGTGGCTATACATTATATTTCAGTCATGCATATTATAATTATTTAAGCGGACGAAGTCGCGGGCGAAGTGCTAAACGTAGAAAACCAAAGAACTTTCCCAGAATTCTCCAAAAAAATGCCGAAAATACCACAGTTTCATTCAACTTGATCAAGTAACCAAATTTTTAGTCATCAGTGCATCAGCAGGAATGCTATCACATTCCTTTCAACGCAGCAAAGACATCTTTGCATTAACATTTTACATTGGGATGTTCCGCACGACGCTCCCCGATCACGCGCGACACGACACGACTGAAACGTCACGTCAATTAGTCGTGTCACGGTCGCAGCGGGACGCGAACACCGTTAGTCTGTTATGGCCGATATTTTCACTCTTCTATCTAATTGTTTGGACTTGGAATCTATCGATCTAGACTATTGGTGTAGGTCAAACAATTTGAGTTTTCTAAACTAGTATTTTGTATCGAAACTAGAACTAGACTATTTAGCAGTAGAATCGTGTGAACTGTGATCTAATTTTCACGGAATTCCAGCTCATCGATTGACTGTTTTTCTTATTTTGCTACAACGTTGCTATGGCCCTTAGTCTTTTTTACATATCGATGCCTTAGTTCACAATTGCATTAACTACAAAATGAACAATTTTCAGGAGAGAGCATTAAAGTTTTTTAAAGTTTAGACAAGAACAGTAGAAAAACAAAGCAAAATAACAAAACAAATATGCATCAATTCATAAGACTAGTCCTACATAGTACGAGTAGTTACTCCATCATATCTCAATATTGTAATATTAGTATATACGTAACCTTTTCTAAATGTCTAAATAAACATACAACCCCCCATTTAATACATTTGTGTACTTCAAAAATTGCCAAACCCGTTCAAGTTCAAATAAACGTACTTAATATACTTGTTACAGGAAATCCAATACCGATCGATCGAAAACCGCGATGCGTGAGCAGATATTGTAAATGTATATAATACGTTTGTGTTTTGAAATGTTCTGCAGTTGAGGAACTTAAAATCAGTTAAAGTGTATCTTGATTGGATTTACAAAAATAAAGGTCATTAGTTTAGTACAACATTCATGGAACATTAATGGAACTTATTTAATACAACTGTGACCTCTGATTTTTGTAGAAAGAGACGGAAGAACGGTATTACGATACGCGCAAATGAAAGAGCATGAAATTTAGTGTGTTTGGCACTAAAAAAGTGAAAATTGATAATTTTGTAGTTAGTGCAATTGTGAACTAAGGCATCGATATGTTGTATCTGTACTAATCTATAAGGAGATGAAATTTGTTTGCAAGTTTGTATGTAGTAGGGAAGATGGTAAGATGGGACCCTCTAGGACATAGAAACTTACAAACATGCAAACAAATAACTCCCGATCCGATTTCGAAAATTCTTTCACTAACAGGAAGCTACATTATCTCCGAATGTTAGGACATTTGAATGTTGCAATACTAATATTACTACTACAACAACACAACACAAAACACACATACACACAATACATACACACACAATATTACACATAATATTATTATTACTACTAATATTTTTGGGTTAAATTCCGTACAAAACGGGAGCGACGCCGCGAGAAACAGCTGGTGTTTAATACAACCTGAGTAAAATTACCAATGACGTTACAATTAATGATGATTCATATTTCATTACCAAATGTAAAAATAACAACTACGTTTAGACGAACGTCTTCAATCTTACTGATTGCTAATTTAACAGCAGCGGCAAAAAAACAAGCCAACATCAAACATTATATTAGCCTCGTATAAAGATACGAGGCTAATATAATGTTTGATGTTGGCTTGATTTTTTTCGAATCATTGATCATTGACGAATTAAATATACCAAAAGAAACACTAACTTCTCTACGTATTTAAATCTTTCGGGAAATAAGTCTTCTTTTGCTAGTCAGACTTTTATAAGCACTAAATCATATTTGTAACAGTTTTTTGTCTGATGAAGAAGAATACTAAAGCGTGAATTACTGGAAGCTAAGCTAACAGAAGTAGTATTGCAACAAAAACAACTAGAGATACATTATCGTGTATATTTGTTTCTATCGGCTGTGTGTTTTTCTAAATTATGGTTGGCCATTTCGACTTCAGATTAGCATTTAACTCCGTGATTGTCAACTGTTTTAGTTCTTGATCTTATATTACATTAAATTTCTATAATAATAGTGCTACCGAAGAACAACAGGAAACTATAATAAACTGTTATTTAGTTAAGATTGTACAGCATGATAATTCTGTCATATCCTTTCCTGAATCTGGGCCATTTGTGGTAGAAATTACTGCTATGAAACATGCGAACTCTATTTCAATGGCAAGTTCTCGGCCAAGTATCACGCAATGTCAGATTATATCGCGCTTGACCCGACGTGTCATGAGCAGAGTGCCAGCCATAGTGTTCGGGAGCTTATCAATCGTTCAATCAATCTTTACACACCGATTGATATGCAGAACATGTTTGTAGGTCTATGTTTTTTACTGGTCACTTTCTCTGCGAAGAATGGAGAATGTTTTGTTCTAGTAGTCCTGTTTCGAGGTCGTGAATGCAGTTTTGTTTGTAACGTATGATTGATTTGCTACAGGGGATATAACATGGAGATAATGATAGTCAGATATTTTGATGTCGGGTTTCTGGAACTTGAATCTTACGTAATATTGAATTACTCAATGAATAAAATGTCCAAGCTTCCATATTTAGAGTTGAGATTGCAGTAAAGTAAAAAGAGGATGAAGGCAACTCACCCACAACAGTTTATTTCACTTTTAATGAATTGGTTGTAGTCTCGTTGGTCGAGTAGTCTCAATCGCGACTGCTGAGTATGAGGTCTTTGGTTTGATTCCCGGGTCGGGCATACTGTTTTTTGTGTGTTTTTTTTTTCATAAGGAATTTCTCAGTAGCAGCCACGGAATCTGGATTTGTAGTGCCCGGTAAATGGCAATATGCTCGCCCCCTATTGCATCGGACTGAAACACATAACTGGCGAAATGTGGGTACACCTCTGTCTACCCCTTCCTGGATTACGGGCGTGATGTTATGTTATGTGAATTGGTCGTCGTCACGCTCCGCCAGTTGCTTTAAGATAACTAAGTCTTCAACCTGCATGAACCATCGAACAAATCCATTTTATCAATTGTCACCCGTTCAACAGTTGAACTGTCAAATAATTATATCTCCCTCTCACCTGAAGGAAGGATAGGGACAGTGCGTTTAATAATACGTTCTAGCACGATCGATCGAATGTCCGAGCTAAGCGAAAATGCGAACAGATCTTACACTTAATTGTCTCAGCTGCCTGCTAACGACGTTTTTATTGCTTCCATTAAGATTCGTGGTTTGGATGAAATATTCATCTTAATTATTCATCCTTAACGAGGTTATTTTTTTTTCTCTTTCCTACTTTTTCGCTGAGTTATGATTGCTCTAACTAGATAATGATCGTATCTCGCTAGTTTAATATATCTAATCTATAAAGCTATTCGCCAGTAGGTATGCTCGCTATTTTTCTCCTACCTTTCATATAGAATCGGAATGTTGTCAACAATGCTCAATGTTCACATTATCTTGTTATCTAGTACACTATCGAGAGCTACAATCGCACTCCACTTATTCAATTTCCATTGAATCACAGTCCCCAAGCCGTTGACATGCGGGCTACAAATTATACGGGGCAGGCCGCAGGACAGGTCCCTGTACGACTATACAAATTAGTTAACAACTATTCAAATTAATCGTAGATTTATTGGTTGGAATGCTCTTATTGAAGTTAGCTGTTATGTTGATAGAAAAGCGTGAGGAAAACTTTGATTTAAAGCTTGCTAACTAGATCAATAGTGTTTCATAGAATGCGAGAAATGATCTTTCAGAAACGACGCAACAACGAGAACAAAATCCATTGGCTATGAAACTTGGGCAATGTCGAATGCCTGTATGATTCAATTAGCAGCAAAATTAGGTTAACACTTAAGTAAGACTAAGTGAACCACTTATTGAGTTAAAACTTTGATATCAACCGCTCCAAACTCCACCCGAGTTTCGGAGCGCAAACTAGAAAATCACATTAGCCTTCTCATACATCACTCCTCTAATATAATAATTACTAACATACACGTATCACAACTTTCCTAATAAAGCTTTATTAACGGTTCACCTTTATATTTTGTGCAACGTAAAATAACCTTTAGGCTATTGTGATAAGGACAAGCTTTTAATATCGTCATAACTTTCCACTCCAGAGCTTCCTTTGGGGACTGGTGACCCGTTTAGCTCATTAAGTGTGATGTGACCTGTTTACTAAGGTATATATACGTGTAATAGGGCTAGGACCACGCTACGGCCATAGTTATTATCCTACTAACTTATAGACAAAGTAGACTTACTGTTTCATGTGGACTTCAAGGTTATACATATACTAGGGGTCCTAAATAAGTCCCTTGTGGGCTACCTTTTTGTAACGAGGGTACGCCCGTTTATGGTTCTGGTGCAATGCCAAGGTTGAATTATTTAATTTTGAAACTGAAAACGCTTTCCTTGTGTTTCTGTAATGTTCTTGAAGGTTGTGTCGACACAATTCTAGTCTGTTTTCAAAATATCCATCTTGTAATCGTCTAAGAGCTCAATGAATGATTTGTGCAGTTCTAACATTATCTAATCATTGTTGTTGAACGATACAGCATGTTTATCGCTTTTATCGGAAACACGTCTTACCAGACAATTGAATGACACCCGTGACACCGTTTAGGTATTGTGTATTTCCACACACATACTAAATAATCCTCAGTGTGTCAAAAAACAACAACTAATCTAAAGCCGCTAGAAAACTCTAGCCATCTCATTCCGCTTGTATGAAGGGACTTTCATTGATATCGTCTTCATCTGGCCGTAACTCCAATTTAAATGTGATTGGCTCAGCATTTCTCTTTGTTCCAGTATCTCTATCAACTGTCATCTCACAGTCTCACTCAATATTCATTTGTTTCTAGCTGTATCATCTCTTTCATATTCCATCGTTTTGGTTCTTACACACAATGCTTACTATGCGCTTCTTCTACTATGTTACGAGTACTACTTTTCTCTCAACCTCCGAATCACATTAATAGGACTTTCCAATCCACTTGTATCGTATAACCTCTATCTAATAGAGGATTGTCGTTGTCTATGTGCCCACACGTAACTACCACAGTACAGTTAGTCCCGCGCACGCGCGACAGGATACACTGCGGTTCACGTTAATTGCACAATGCGCACGCGCCGTTTCTGTCACAGTATCAGACAACCAGTAATCCAACCTGGGTTTTTTTATAAAATCAAACCCGGTCGTTAGAGTTGGCAACTTAAAATGTGTTTAGTTGCACTACACATATAAAACGCAACCAGTTGCCTTGTTGCAACAGTCCCGACTTCATCATTAATATCACCATCCACAGCCCAACTTTACACACAGATGGGTTTAGGCCTCTTTGTGTGTGCCAGTCTCCACGCTCCTGTGCGAGACGCATGTAGGTTTTTAACTACGTCTAGCCATCTTGCCACACCACCAGCTTGAAATTACTCAAAATTAACCTGTCACTGTAAGCTTTGAATTTGCGTAAATGCTTTGTATTTGTGTGTGAGCCGATTTCAACCATTTGTTCTAAGTTGAAACACTGTACTGTATGACGTATACTGTGCTTCCGTTGCACTCAACTGTAGTCGGTTCTACGCTTAGCCGTATGTGTACGAGGTGCTAACCAGTATATGTGGGGCAGTTTATTGTTATGTGCTGTTGACATGGCATCATAAACTAATATGAAAACTTGACGAGCCAACGCTCTTTTGGACGCTAAATCTGACTGTTACTCGTATGTGTTCGCGGGCGAATAGAAGACGATCATGTCAGTATTCTGGAGCTCTGTGAGATAATCGTATGAATTTCGGCTAATATTATTGCCTATTAGCCGGGGATGTAAAGTAAAATCAATGAATACTAAATAAATGACTGAAATTAATGTTTCTGTCACCAGTTTTCCCTATTTTTTACCGACAGCATATTGTTTTTTTGTCATAAATTCTACCGATTTTTATTGTTGAGGTACACACAAAAAGAAATAATGCGAACTCCCCATTAAAGTCCGTTATTCAAGCTTTATTATGCAAATACAATCACCGGACCCCTCCCCCAAGTTCACCCCTTTCGTAATTAAATATTGCATGCGTTGCATCGATTCGACGTCACTCACGTTGCCCCAATCGCCCCCTACACTTATGTACCCACATTGATGGAAATTACGTTTTACAAATACTCGTTAAGTATGTACATGTAGAATGTGAAGCGAATGTGTAAGTAGAGAATATTTTAGTGTCTCTTTATCAGCAAAATTATCATGATTATTCAATTGTATATTTAACTCTCTTTTACTTCAAGCCGTTGGTCCCGGCTGTCCTTCATAGTCTTTGAGAGTCGTGACGGGTTGTCGAAAGCCCGAAAGTCTGACACCAGTCTTACCAAGGGTATCGTATTACCCACTAACTGGGTTGTGGAGGTCAGATAGGCAGTCGCTCCATGTAAAATACTGGTATTCGGCTGCATTTGGTTAGACTGGAAGGCTAGGCAGATGATGATGATCTTTAACTACCTTTCAAACAGGTGCAGTTATTTTAAAATAATTAAATACAAAAATACCACATAGTCTATTATGCTACATTATAAACTTGAAACCAACATCAAAGGAGCTTCACAAAGCCAAAAAGGGCTCAGAAATAACTTTTTGAAATATGAAGGGTTGAGGAAACTCCCCTCTTCCATTACAGCTATATATTACAAGGTTATAGACCGACAATTTATTGGCTATTTTATTACAATAGTAGACAAAATTTATAACGTGGTAACTTACGTATTTCATCCTGTTTATTAGGCGACGGAAATCTTTGTGAATGCGAGGGTTTAGCTATTTATCTATGCGGGAATCTGCGGGATTAGTTTCGTCCGTATCTATGCAATAGAACTATGATTTATAGACTTAAATGGGATTTACTAAAGCTTGGTGTGTTGCTCTGTTATTTAGTTGTTCACGTTCCACAATTGCTTTTGTTAGACAAATTGGTTACATTGTTGTCTCGTCTAGTGCTAAGGTCGCTGGAATATACGAGTACATAGATCCGAAGCTGTGAAAATGTTGTACAGTATTGTACTTTCTGGTATTTTTTATCCAAGATGTGTAAAGGAGCTCGTGGCAAAATAATAACAGCCGATCGGCTCGATCTTTAGGTTAAGCCGTGCTTGCCTAGGTTGGTCTGTGGATGGGTGACCGCCCATTACATACCGAGTTTCCTCCGTGCCTCGGAAAGCACGTTAAACCGTTGGTCACGGTTGTCATTTGTAGATGTTAGACAGTCGTTACAGGTAGTCAGTGATCCAAAAAGTCTGACAGACAGTCTTACCAAGGGGTATCGTATTACCCAGTACTAACTGGGTTGTGGAGGTCAGATAGGCAGTCGCTCCAAGTAAAATACTGGTATTCAGCTGCATCCGGTTAGACTGGAAGCCGACCCCTACATAATTGGGAAAAGGCTAGCCAGATGATGATGATGAGTTAAACAAGGCAAATAATGAAACGTCGAACTAGTTTCAGTTCAACAAGTTGTGACTAAGAATCTTTGCGCGATAAATGAACAGAAAGGCACCCAAATAAACCTATTTTTCAGAATGGAAAGCGGATATTGCGTCTCTTTGATATTGATAACATTTTTTCAGTTCGTGATAAGTCGTATCGTTATATTTTCCATTCTGTTTTTATTATCAGTCAAACTTTATGCATTATCAAATTATCAGTCATAGTCTATATAATGAAATTCTTGAATGAAAATGAGCTCTAACTCATTAATATATTTTACTATACGAGTACGGACCTACCAATTACGTTATTTACAGATATATAATGGAGGATACGTACTTAGGAAAATTGAACCATTATTTTCGAAAAGAAACAACAAAACAGCGTTTTTACGAGACACCCAAGAAATAATTGGGGTGCGCATCCTGCATACGTAATTTCCCGG
Source organism: Eugnorisma glareosa (assembly GCA_947578425.1). Classification (NCBI taxonomy): domain Eukaryota; kingdom Metazoa; phylum Arthropoda; class Insecta; order Lepidoptera; family Noctuidae; genus Eugnorisma; species Eugnorisma glareosa. The sequence continues at coordinate 17,586,490 of OX387966.1, read as the reverse complement.
ACAACATTGTTGCTAGGGCAACACGAGAGTTCGCAAGGGCTTGTCCCTCCCATCGGAGGGCCGGAGGGCGCGTGCCGGTCACGTGCAGTCTGCAGAATATGTGGAGCGTGCATCCGATGGCACGAAAGCCACCACAGCATGATGTGTTTATTAAAGACTGGGCGAAAATGCAATTTTCAGCTTCATTATTTATACGTGTGTGTGTTTATGTACCTAGGCACATAAAGGGGGAAACAAACTAATTGCCTTTTGTATAATTCTAGTATTTACAGTCATAAAAGTAAAAGTTCCTTATATAAACTTTACTTAAGCGTTTGGAAAGTCCCAAAACAAAGACTAATTGGAATATTTAATTATGTTTCCGGAATGTTATCTAAGCATATTCTAATTTCGCCAGCAAAGACATATCCACTGCTATTATGCCAATTTTGTGTAAAACAGAAACATAGTAATTACCTATTGTTATACAGTATATGTTACTGATTGCGAAATCGCTGCTAATGATTCTCCAAGACAGGTCATCAAAATTTCGCTGATTGTGTAACATTTAAACGTTTAAGAAACTGAGTGAAATTTAAATGAGGATGATGTAAATGATGTTAGCGTCACAGCCGAAATTATGATTAATTTCATCACCATATTGTTGGAAGTCGTAAAGCGTGACCCACTGTGCAGTGCTTTGTTTAAAAAATAGAAAAAATATCTGGCAAATTTTGAGTACACAATGAAACAGCGCATGCTCATTGTTCGCGGACGTTGGACGCATGATGGGGCGGAGAATGCTCCCCTAGCGAACACCCTTTGGTTTCGGCGATATGTTATTATCTTGGATCATTCTCACGGGATTTGGCTTCTGGACGATTTCCAGTTTCTGGACATTAGTTTTGGTTGTTAGATTTGCGATTTTTAGGGTGAATAAGCTCTGTATCTAATGTGTTATTTAATGAAACGGATAAAGTGTTTATTTTATGTTGTGAGCAAAAAACTACGCAATTCTTTATTTATTTATAAAATCAGTCAAAATCAAATAAAGCTGATCGCAAGTGTCGATTGAGAAACATAACTATGGGCGAAGCAAAATCAACGTTTATGTATCTAGGATTGTAGGAGCTATTCGTTTTACTATAGTTGGTAGCAGCCTCTAGAAAAAGGCGTTTCATTAATTCATCATCATCATCAAACAGAAAGGAGTATATGATACCGTGACGTCAGACAGAGGCGAATAGGAGAAGAACACGTGTTGCGCCGACCTCAAGTAGAATGGCACAAGGGCAGAAAGAAGATCATGATGATGACCTTCCTGCTCTTGTATGATCTGATGATCATCCAGCCCTTGCTCTTTCATATCATTCCTCACACAATCCATCTTTTCATTGGCTTTTTGAAAGGCGTTTCTATCATTATTTATATTTTTAATCACAACAAAAATATTGATTTAGTAAAACGCGTCATTTGTCTCTCTCATCAATCATCAATCTTTAGCTCTGGTAAAAAAAAAAAAATTTTTTGCTACCGTCGTCGGCTAATCGCTAAACCATGACTGTGACACATGCGCCGGATTACTATTGCTATCGACTCTTGGGGACTCTTTAAACTTTGCCCTCTGACCTTTTCCATTTTTTTCTAGGATCACGCTACTGTTTACCCATTTTTAGTGCTGTGTGTTTAAAAAGATCCCCTTTTTTGTCACGTCTATTCGCTTTCACATTTTTTGCGTATTGTTTGATCTTCTATTTCGTTCAATATGTTAAGTACCACGGCAGTAGAATTAACAAAAAATTCTTCACATCAAACGAGAATTGAGTCAAATTTATTTTGCAATCAATCTGAATGATCCTTTTTCAGTGCAATATAAACTTATTCATACCGCAGACGATAATTTATGAATGTTTCATAAGTTTACAAAGACAGTAGGTACTCCAAAAGTTTTGTAGCATAACTCCCCATGCCACAGGGGACACACTTGGGCGCGCACCCTCCCGCAAATGTTCCGACTGATGGAATGCCCCCCTCGAAAGCATGGCCACCTCAATGATCCAACAAAATGTAGTAACTATCTTCAGAAGGCAAATCGGTTTCATTTTCGTCCGGTAAAGCAGTGTAATTATATCATGACGCGTTTATTTTTCTTGTCATTGTTTAGGTCAGTCATAATTAACTATTAGCATCTGTAATTGCTAGTATTCCTATAAACACTTCTAAGATACCGTATTACTACTGTTACTCAACAATTTCGAACTATTTCAGTAGGACGTGCATCATCTATATTGTTGTTAAATGTGTGTGTGTCTCCCTTCTGTGTAGTTATATTTTGTATGTGTGTTCACAATCCGTGACTACACATGTTCGTACATCACCTGTTGTCTTTATTCCCACGGAACCCGGTATTTAAATTGTACTATGCATCCCCCATAATTTAACAACTGTCACACAACTGCCATATTTTAAAGGGAAAGTTATATTTAAGTCAGCACTCTAATAAATGGTTGCAATCTTTGGGATCCTTTACAAATATTTGTATTGAAGTCGGTTTTTGTAGCAAGCAATTCTTTATGTTTTCAACGTAAATCTTCCGAAGTTACTCTGAGTGTTTTGATCAAAGCTTGTAGAAACTTGATCGACAAATGTCAAACAACCGTTGATGACTGAGATTGTACGTGACTATGATTGCAATTCTGCAAATAATAGTCCTGACACAGTTACATCATTGCCAGGGAGTCATCACTCGTAGCCATTAGCCACGTCACCGGCGAATCCATCGCGAGCATCACGACCGTCCACCATTCCCATGATGCCAATTATTACCATTCCCACGACCGCAACAACTTCTGATTCAATTATTATCTCAGATCTTGTAAATGCTACAACCTGATTTATCTCAGCAATAACGTTCTTTTCAGGTTTGCCTGATTGAATTTATAGCTTAATCACCGGTATTGAAAAGTTGCCATCTACAGCTGTAAATAAAATGGGCCGTTATCCACATTACGATAACACGTATCAATCAAATTCCAGTTCATAATATTTACTTTTCTATTTGAGTTCGTCTGGACGTAATGGGCGCCCCTGTTTAAGCGTTAATGGTTATAATTTGTGTAAATACACTAACTTGAGATTAGGCCAGATTTACGAATGATGTTGCGTAAGAATCATTTCGTTTTTGGTAAAGAAGTTTTTTAAAGAAAACACTCGTAAACGCTCTCTTTATTTAGACAATATTAATCCGTGCAGGTTCATAGACATCGAAACATTTCATTTGTATAGATTCCCTTTTAGCCTCAGTATACAATTGCTTGACCTTCGTAACCTGCCAATTGTTCTCCCGAAAGCCGTAAGCCCCCAAAATTATATACATCCCAGTAATAAATTCACCAGCAGCATGATTTCTGTTTCTCATCGGGTTATCTTTTACGTCAAGCTAGACAAATTTATATAATAACGCCGATTTGAATGATATTAAACATTGTTGGAGCGACTAAAAGGGGCCGTAGTGACTGCAGTGTAGTGCAATTTGTAATAATCTTCTTGCGATCCCTGGCGAGTGCTACCTTGACCTAAAATCGTGCTCAAACGCCCGAGGCGTACGCGTGCGCGCAGTGTCAGAGGTCCACCGAGTGTGCATGTTGTGTGACGTGTATCTTATGAAGATGGATGATCGGTAAAAGTTTTACTTGATAAGTAAGCTTTTTGTTTTATTCGATGACTCGGTAGATTATGATTGATTCTCTCAGGTGCATTCGATGGCCGTGAAAATAAATTGTAAAAATCAACTTCGTCCAGGTTTGTGTCAAAAACGTCCAGGTTTGTTTCTGTATAGACGACTTTCCGAAATGGAAAGCATGGCAGCACTTTAAGACATACCGAAAGCCTTTCCAATCTAGACGATATTCAAGAACATTTCAACCACAAATGTGTCAATTCTCAAGTAGCTTTCAAGTCGAAATTTCTTTTTTCCAGCCATCAATTGTGTTGCTAGCCTAACGGTGTTGCAGATTTATCGCCAGGAACCACGCTTGGATCGCGGCGTGCGCCTGACATCACAATAGATCGTCCATTTCTAGTTTAGAAATGATCCACCTCTACGACTGCGACTAAACGCTGGCAAGTACTAGCAACTACTTTCAGTCGTGACAATGTCGCGTTCCTTCAGTGTTTATTAGCTCTTACCGACAACAATGGTGAGATTTAGAGAACATTTGATTTATAAAACAGTTGACATTCAAATAGGGACAGTAGAACACCTGATGAAGTGAATAGATTTTATGGATTAGATGGAGTGATCGATTTGCAAGATAACTAGGTGTGCATCCCTTGACAGAGATCTACTCTTTATTGGTAAAAAAGCTAACCGTTAACAAAGTGGATGGGATTTTCATTGATGATTATTAAATGATTGTCGTAGTTCATGCGGTAACTGTTGTTAATAAGGATATCCTTAGTTAAAAGAAGTTTAATGAAATGTAACATTTCCTTGACCTTACAGCAAGACATTTGGCAAGCGACATGATTCTCGATGAACATCTGTCTAGCGATCGTGTGTTATCGGCTAATGCATTGGAATTTAGCGCGCTGACCAGTACTAATGAATGAAAATACGGCAGGTCCGTCTTCATACGTAATGCACTGCCATTATTTCGTAACCTTTAACTCCTACCAACGCATTTATCAAAACACATTAATTTATTCGATATAACTTATTTGTTTTTCAACACTGCGTACCGGAGATTAATGAAATTCCATAACGTTTATCTCATTGTTATGTCGTTAAGATTATTTCTTACGTTCGGGCCCGTCGTCAGTTTCATCTCTTGTTTGTATGTCTGTGTGTTTTGTCATGTGTTCGGATTTGTGTTCTTGCTTATCATCTTCGTAACGGTTCTTATCTTCGTGTTTTATTTTTGTCACGTTGTGTGCATTGATCGATGGATATTTGTTGTCATTGGATCGTGTTTATTGAGTTGATTAGTTTTTGTATCAACTTTGTATTGGCTGTAGCTTTCCTGTTTATTATCTTCATCTTATCTATATCTATCTATATCTCATTGTAGTTAGGATTTTGAAATTGATGTAAAAGCAATCCATATAATCCTACGAAATCAAATTCCCATTCGCCATTATAATACCGGTATTCCAAAAATCCTACCTACCCACGAAAAAGGATTTATGAGATAGGCTTGAATCTCTAGCAATTAACATGTTCACATTACCATGCGGCTGCTTGGCGTGAGTCACGACTGGCTACCGTGCGCGCGCGCCGCCGCCGCCTTCAAATTTAAACCATACAAAAACTAAGCTCAGAAGGTGATTTCCGAAGCCAAAACACATTAAGGAAACCATTAGTCGATGATACAAAATATGCATAACTGTGTATAGGATCCGGGCAGAATGGATGGTTAGAATTTGCATGAGTTTGAGAATTTTTGATTGTGTGTAATGTTGGGTGAGAGTTATTCTTATTTATGGGAAATTAAACCTTCTGCGTTTTTTTACCACACACTTGAATGTAGCGTGTGTATTAAATTCCAGTTTCCAACGAGAAATTAATCTCGAACGCTATGTCAATATTTGGTTTTGTGTTTTGTCAATAGATTTGTGTATAAACGATGAATGAGTGGGCGAGTTAATCTCCGAGTAACTAACGTCAACGTCTTTGCTCTGAGATTGTGGACTTGACCTTAAAAATACTGTTAAAGTGTGAATAAGGCATTATTACGTGTGAGGCACGACTCCGGTCACGTGCTGCACAACCACGTGGGCTGATAAACTAAAAAAGGAATGTGTTATTTTTAACGTGACATTTTAAACTTTATTTCTAGCTTGGGATGGTTATGGTCGCTATAAATAATGTTGTCTGGTGAACCGGAAAAAACCTGTGCGACAGAAAAGAACTTTAGATATTCTATTAGTAGGATGGTCGCTATTTATAAACCTTTCTTTATCTTCTCTGTTTCTCCATGGAAGCGTCTTCCTCAGTTGGTAGTAAGAGTTGCTCGTTTTAACGTACTTTTTTCCTCAGCTCCCCAAATTCATACATTACCCATCAGACTAGCTTCCGGCACGTATCGTGATCATCAAGTTCTTCAACCAGTTTTTATCACAACAGCAGTGACGTAATACGATTGTGTTCCACCCCATCGAACCCGACGGAACTGTCACTTTTGTAAACAAGTTTTTTGGAGCCTTATCTGTGCAGGAAAGAAATCGATCGAGTTCCGGCAGTCACCTTCTCCAGAAAACTTTGAAGGCTTGAGAAATCAGTAGTTTCGTTGTTTCATTTTGTTTTGTGTATTCTGTATCAAAGACTATATTTGGTGATATTGAATGGTGTATTTTGTTTACTGTGATATTCACTTTTGTACCTTTTAAAGCATTTGATGGCTTCGTCTGTTTCGACTCATACTTGTTTACTTCTGAAACTCCATTACCACTTAAGATACAAAAAAATACCACACGTGGTTATTTTTTATTGATAAACCATTAAGCTTGTTAAAGAAAGACTTTGGACTACATATTCGTACTTAAAAGATTTTTTGTCCCGTTGTAATTGATCGATTTTTTTCTGGGCTATCATTATACATTCATAGCAACTAAAAGCATGGTTGTGGGTTTTTCCTGGTACTTTTATCCTTAACATTCTGATTAATGCGATATCAGATGTGGCCACCGATTCGATTTATATTGGAGTATGCGTGAACAAGCCTCATCATCAGCTTCCTACCCTTGTCCCTTGGTACTTGGGGTCGGTGCAACACGATTTTATCTTCCATTCTCCTCTGTCACACTATCATTTACTCCATTTTCTTTCATATCATTCCTCACACAATCCATCCATCTTTTACTTGGTCTTCCTCTCCCTCTGCATCCTTTTAAATTTATATGCGTGGACAAGACTATGCTTTCAAAATATTAGATTGGAACATATTGAGAATCTCTCCTGCGTATGGCTTATCCACCTCATGAATATAGAAGTCTTATTTAAATCTAAGGGGATTTTCGACCATACACGCAACTATTCGCCACAACCAATGTATGATTTTTTTATTCATACACAATTGTATGATTTACGGCCTTCCCATTCCAACTTTAGTTTTCCATCAATGATCGGTTCAAAGGAAGCTTTGAATGAAAGCTCGTCAATAAAGCCGTGGGTTTACGCAACCAAAGTTTTTGTTAGCCAACTGTGGCGCTACGTCATAAAAACATCTTGAAAGTGCGATGGTATCGGATCCGTTTCGTAACCGATTGTGCTCTATCTTTGTATCGAACCAAACTGAATCGGCGCAGACTGAGTCTTGAGATACAGCGGGAAATGGAAGACTTGCTAGTGTAAGATTTGGTTTTTTTTTTTTATCGATTTTAGTAAGAGTTCGTCTCAGTACAGGAGCTTTCACCAAACAACACACAGTCCTCAATGTCCATGATGAAAAAGTCGGGAATGTATTGTACTGTTGAAAATCGTAATAGAGATTTGTAACGCTTTAAAAGGGATTACCTGTTTTTAAAGTCCGCAGGAGTATTTGGCTCAACATTTGTTATGTTCGACCTACAAACTTAGAATTATTTCGGCCTTCACGCCCGTAATTTCTAAGAATTTAATTAAAATATTTTAGCCATAAGCCCAGCTTTAGCCGGATAATTGTCTCTGGTACTTAAACATAGCTATGCTCAGTAAGCTTCAGAATTAGAATGAATAGCGAGACGTTATCACGTTGTGGTATTGCCAAGGTCTTTTGAAACTCATCCAGTCATCCGAGTGATCCGACATTTGGCTTGTAGTTTACCTACCTACTATTAGTTTTATTATTGTTTTCTTGCTTATTAATATAGAATCACATACCGAGATTCTTCCGCTTCAGAAAGCACGTTAAGCCCTTGGTCTCGTCTGACAATCAGTCTTACTAAGTTCTATCGTATTAGCCAGTACTAAGGTTGTGAAGGTCAGATAGGCAGACGCTCCATGTAAAATACTCCATATAATATTCAGCTGCATACAGTTAGACTGAAAGCAACCCGACATTGTTAGGAAAAGGAATTTGTTAATTGATGATGATCAGTTTCCGCTTTTCTCTTATAACTTAATATAAGCCTATATTAAAATCTGCACTATCTGCATGATCGTGCCCATTCAACAATTCTTTTGTCTAGGGTGACTTGCGCTCTCCTTACGTTATACTTTTGTTCTATTATATTTATTTAGCTTTCTATCTCATTCCACACATTATCTAATTCAATTATATTCATCTTTTATGTAATCTTTTCTATATCATTAGAAGTTGGCATTTTAATTTCACCGTCTTCTTATATATCAGTATTTTCTTTATTGACATAGATTTCATTTTCGATACCCGAGTGAAGACAAAATCATCTTCATCTTCATGTCCTTGCCCCATATTATTTGGGATCGGCGGAACACGATATTTTCTTCCGTTGTCCTCTGTCAATGAAGACAAAATGCCTGCTCTAACATAGATATCGATATTTCGTATAACTGGTTTCGTATCAAATAAATCTAAAAGCACGATTCAAACGGACGGACATTTGACAGTGCATTTCAAACAGTTTTTGTTGTCACCTGACCGAATTCTTGCGAACACAACGAACATTCTTCTTTGTGTGTCGTGTCGCAAATATTCTTTGTTTATCTCTTTGGTGCAATGCAAAATTTTGTTTGCGACATACTTTACTATCTGCAAATAAAGTTCACAATCATTTTAAAATCAGACAGGCTAATTTAGTAGACCGTGTTCTATAATAACTAAGATTATATCAAGCATTGGCCGTAGTTTTACTGGAATTCCGTTATCTATCATTTCCATTTGGTTGGTTCTTAGGCATTTACAATGCTTCACGCAATGGATGATACTATCTGACTTGAACCAGTTTTATTAGTGGTTATAATAAATTATGTAATTACAGTACGATTCTGAACAATTGCAATTTAGTAGTCTCTCTGAAAGTGAAAGAAACATTATAATTGACTAGATTGATGATAAAATGTTCAACGAAGGATGTTCTTTGAGGTACCGAGTTCTTGACCATATTTATTTTCATAAAAAAGATATATGCACAAGATACAAAATTACCATCGTACGTTATTTAAGGAAACAACAATGATTAAACTGTTGAACACAATGTATGTATCGATGATGAAATTCATGATTCACGATTGTATCATGATCGAGATATCGAATGCACAATACCCTTTGTTTAATCGCTTCATATTTTTGAATGTCTCGGTTGTACTTTTATGTCTTCGTAGGTATTTACACCATTATTGCTTGTCGCTTCCGCGTATTTACTCACTTGGTTCATTTATGTTTTAATTATAACGGTCTGGAAAAGGTTTTCTAAGTACGTGAATCATGACGAAAATGATGGTCGAAGTATAAAAAAATATGCTTTCAAAGATAGACCACCTAACAGTAAGGTTCCCGTCTCAATTGTAAATTCTCAAAAACAGCTACAAAACTATGTAGGTACCAGAAACACAACTAAGTCTAAAACGGAAAAATTGGACGCATGTAAAGCCAAAATACAATTTTAGAAAATACACACGTGACGGTCAAGAAAATGCCAGATGGCGCGTTCCCCGCGAAGTGGATCGATAACCTGAGGAAATTGTTAGAGCTTTGGATTGCCTTGGAAAGGCGTGTGGCATTGAACACTTTCGATCAATATGAATTTGTGATACTAACTAAGATAGCTAGGAAAGAAAATGAGACAGCAAACAATGGCGTGGTTTGTGAAAGAAAACTGTCAAGTGCCGATCAATCAGAATTTAAGGAAGTCAATATGACAGTGCCTTTTTCAGTCATAATAAAAAATAAAGGGACGTGGTAGCGGTTATAAAAACAAACCCGATAAAGAATCGTGGGAACTTTTAAATTATTTTTGTTCTTTCGTGGAATGGAGGAAAAACAAATTCCGAAACGAAAGCTATATTGGTAGAGGAAGTTGGCTACTTCGTTGTTTCAGGAAGAGGCTGCCAATACAAATGTAAAATAAGATACTGTACAAATCAAACCAACATCGTATAACCAAACAAGATGCAGATGGCCATTCAAAAGAGGATGTGCAAAATTGCATAAAGAAAAACTAGAAATCTATAAATCTAGTCTTATCTCCCGTTAAGCTAGTACAAACTAACATCCAATACTTTGAAATAAATTCAGAAAATAACTTTTTATCTCCGACAGACGAGATAAACATTCGCCCACGTGTTGGTCTGCTGCAAACTTCTTATCAGTTAGTTGATGTGATTGCACTTGCTCGCAAATGTACTAACAGAACATCCCTGAGTTATTTCTATGTACTCGGTTAACTGAAGGATTTAGATTAGCTGTTTTATCTTCTGGTGTTAGAGCAGTAGTATTGCGGTATTCTTTAGTATCTGATGTTTTAGTTTTATTGACACCATCAGTACTGTTATTTCTCTTACTAGAGAAATATTTCTTAATGGCATTTATTCTCTCTCTCCTATCTTTCAAATATTTTGAGCTCCTTCATCATAAGATCGTTTAACTTTGCTTCAAATATAAATAAAGTAAGATGAAGCTCTCCGATTATAACAGCAATTTCTACTCCAAATCTCATTTCACGTTCACAGCTTTGGCAAAATCCGGGATTAATTATACCAGGGATAAGATTTCTCGCATATTTTTGCTGAAAATTGAAATTTCCAAATCTGCTAACATAATAAATGTTAAGGGAGTTTGTTAAGGCGTAAGCTGATTGATAAGTCCGGAAAATAAACTGAACTGAACAAAATGTTATCTACCCTTCCTCGTTCAGCAGATAGTACCTTCCTCCAGGCTATCGCAATTGACTGGTAGCCTAGCGTTATGGCCTGACAGCTGGTAGATATCCTAATGAAGAATGATTGACGGAGTACGTGATACGAAGATCTATTGAGTTGCAGTGTTGGCACTTTGGCAGCTGATGGCTTTGATAACAAATGTTTTTGTGGTTTCATGGTTTCGAAAAGTTTTTCATGGCTGACGGTCACGAACAATTCTTCGTGCTATAACGTCTTTTACGTCTATTGCGTCTGATTTTAGATAGGTAAACAGTTAAAAATATTTATTTAATGAACATGAAAGGTTTTCATCAAGATATTCATGTTGTTGAATAATTTGGTTATTGATAAAACGATCTATAACTTCACTGCTATTTATATTTGCTGTCTTTTCAATTGTCATAGTTATTATTTTTCCTATTTTCTGTATATCTATTACATATCTTTCTATTAATATATCTTTTACATCTAAATTTTGCGTCTCATTTTAGATAAAATTTTGCCAGTATATGATTGTTTCTTAAGTTCATTCACATGGCTCAATGATATGGTTAATAAGGATATGGGTGATATGCTATCCTAAATTCTTATCTTCTCGACTGTCATAGTTGTAATGTGTGTTGTTGTTTTATAAGAAATATTCCTATTTCTATTTGAAGTTAATTCTCATTTCATAAACTCTTCTTGCTCACGTCGCAAATTATCGCAAAAACATTAATCCTGGTTTACAGGTATAATTTGTGTAATTATGTCATTTGCAAGTTAACGTAATGGTTAAATATCGTCTCGTTTACCGTTATTAAGAGCGGATACTCCAGCTTCCTACGTCGTTAAACATGCGTTTAGCACTTAAGCTAAAACTGGCTAAGTTCGAATACGTGTTTCACTCATTACGGCATTGACAGTTTTCTATAACTTAATTTGATTCATATTTTTTCTGGAGAGTACGAAGAGTTTATTTTAAAGGAAATGGAAATATGGGTATGGTATTTTGAGCAGTAATTAGTAGTAGTTTTGTGTGTTAGCTATTTTTTGCCCATCCTCCTTGTTCTGCCTGCGATTAAACGCAGCACACGGTGAACTTAATGTAAAGGAAGCATGACTCCATACTTTACATCATATTAATTTAAATAGCCATGTTCTAAGTTCCGGTAAGCTCTCATGATTATATTTTAATTATACTTTGATGAAGATTATACTATTTAATATATGCATGTCAGATGAACTGTTATTTACGACCAACTACTGTAACTAGAAGAGATAAAATATTAAATTTTTGCTTTGTCATCCGCGTGGAGAGACGGTGGCTTCCCAAGGGCGTTCCTTGGCTTAAAATTATCCTATGCTCTACCCTAACCATGGTATATCCTGTGCTAAATTTGATCCAAATCCTTTGAGCGGTTTAGGCGTGAAAGGTTTTCAGAAAGACAGAATTTCGTGTTTATATTAGCAAGGAAATATGATTTCTGCAACGCAGTTCCATTTCGTCACGTCACGGGGAAACGCCCATCGATCAGTACTACGTCGAATCTGCACGGCCATTGTGTTGAAGCAATCTGTAAAAATAAATAGGTACATACTGTATTATGCAGAAACGAATAAAAGGCTGCAACAACAACATTGTATACATTTGCATGCAGGTTTTATTTAACTGAGACGTAGTATTTTGAAAACATGGCGTAGTATGTTTTGATTTTAGAATAATACGTTACTAAGAGAAGTGTAGCTTTTTGAAATAACTTATTTGGTCGAAGCCATAAACTTAAAGGGTAAAACTATTTTTTTATTTAATTGCCCTAAACTATCATTACAGGTCTATAACCTAATACAATAGCCAAGTCACACACACAAAACTAAAATTAAAGCACCAAATAAATCTCAAGATTGTTTATAACACAGTGTAAGTAATAGAACTTTTGCGAATTCACCCCAGTGACATGTAAATATATCAATTTCGACCTGAATGTAATTGATGGTGCGAATTGCTCGAGTCAGAGGGGTTTTCGCCAGCAAGTTGGTCCGACCAGCAGCGGCGGGGGCCGTCGCCTCCACACATAACGGTCAGGTACGCATAAGTGCAACCGCTGCAACACGCTCGGGTTGTGCTCTATGCCTCAGAGCAGTCGCACAATGTACGACACTAGTGCAAATTCCCGTCATACCCCGAGTTGATTGTTACCCCACCATACCCAGTACAAATAGTGTGGGGTACATCAAATTTTGTTTGTTTCATTGACATTATTGCTATTTATTGCCAGTGACTTTCAACAGTAAAGATATTTTTCACTCCATCCTTCTTTTTTAGAAGTTGGTTGAAATTAATATCTCACCGCTACAATCAGAGGATCTCAAAATAATTCATTATCACGGAAGGTATCCTGTAAGTGACAGTATAAGGTCAGAGGAGATCATCAACATCATTAGCAGCTATTTTGCACTTACCGCTGAGTGAGTACAGGTCTTTTCCTCTTTCTTCTGTAGGTCGTCTACCCATCCGGCTGTTGCTCTAAGGTCCCAACCAATACTCTTTCTACTTCTCTTGGCAACTATTAGGGCAGATTAGGTTCGATAAAAATCGCAGTGTGTCTCTTTTTACCCGACTGCCAAGGAAGGGTTATGTTTTTCGCGCGTATCTTGTATGTTCGTTTTTTGTAAATTTCTTTGTACCTAACCTCGTATGTTCCAAATGGCTGGATGGATTTCGACGATTAAGGTATCATTAGATTCGTCTAAAAAACCCAAGTGTCCTTAGATAGATGTTTAAAAAAAAACAAATTTGGTTTTTTGATACTTTTAATATAATGTTACTTGTTTTCCGATACTTTTTATTAAAAATCGATCACATTTCGTTTCTCACTTTACGTAAAATACAATAGTTGTAATAAACCGTACCCTACTAAGCACGTGCTTTTAAATCCAAAACGTGCTACCACTTTGACGTAAGTTGTTGCTGCGTTTATTTTGAGTGTTCAATCTAGATTTCACACCTAAACAATTGCCGCGGACCAAAACCGTAAGCTATGACTTCTTACCAGTGTCATTTGAGGAGAGAAGTACTTAAGCTTTCAAATTAAGAACAGTCTGCATCAGATAAACGTCAAATCGTACGCAGTATCAAAGTTATGTTGCCAACATTTTGACAAATTGCAAGTCAGTTGATCTGTGTTATTACAGTAATTGGATATTAGATTTCTGGATAATTTTCTTGCATTATTGAGATTGCAGATTGATAAATTTCGAAATAACTTTGTGATTTGCGTAGCCTTGCCTTTCGAGGTTTATTCCTCTGTAGAACTCGCCTTTCAATTGTTGCTAAATTTGTATCCAACCCTATTAGTGCCGCAAATTGGCAAACGGGCAAAAGGGCCGTTATTGAAAATTTGGGAAAAGGGTATACAAATAAAAACTTTATACCGCATAAATTCGTAATAATTTCGTTTTTGGACTTTCTAAATACATATTTAATTTCTGTTAAACAATTTAATGGTAAACCCATCCTTGGTTTTCTGATTCACATAAAACTAATCATGTAATATTTTTCTTTCAGGTAATAATCACATCCAATTCAATTGATCGAATTAGTGTTTTTCGGGAGCCGTTGACATAACCTAAGTGAGTAAAATTTTTGTATAAATATTCCGCATAAAGCAGTCCAATGCTAAGAAACTGCTGTAAGCTGATACAGACCGTTTAGCTGAGATGGTACCTGGGGGGTTACGATGACTTTTTAAAGCAGGAGTAATTGTAGTGTGGGAAATAGACAGAGCTATACAGGTCGTCTAGCGCCATCTCTTTCCTACACTGGAATTACTCCTGCGTTAAGACGTCATGATGCGCCACCTGAAGTAACTTGGAGGTGCGAAAGAGGTTATGGGTCCTGACATTGGGTGATTGACAGAGCTCGCGTTACACGTCACCATACCCTTCCTGCACAGCGCAGATACATCAGGCACCGTCTCATTTAGGCCTGTAGTTCCAGGACATCATCATCATCTTGCTGCCTTCTCTCATTCTATTTGGGGTCGGGGCAACACGTTTTCTTCTTCCAGTCTCCCCTGTCAGACGTACTGCCTGTAGTTCCAGGACAGTCAACATAAAAAACACCGCAATATTCTCGTCAAAGGACAACCCTCTGTCATTCGTGACTTTGTAACAGTTTTCCAACAATGACTCACTGTTGTCACAATTTTATTTTTAACCATTTGTATTCAGCACCGAAACAGTAAGCTCTCGATGATTCAGCACATCGGAATTGCTAATGACAGACAGAAGCTGGCTTTGTCTATTTTTATTCAATCAGTGAAATCATTTCGGTTAAAAAGCTCTGCACATTTTTTGTGAAAGAAATTGAATTTAAAGCTGTTTTTCATGTTGCTATGATATCAAGTTCAATCCGATTATAATGACATCTGTCATGGTGACGTAACGTCAAACTGACAGACGCGTAAACGTCACTTATATTTGTTGACAGATAGCTAAAAACTTAAAAAGCTTTAAATTATTTTGGGACAATCACCTATATCTTTTGTTTTATCACAATGAAACCTGCCCTGAATAAACTGAACCAAACAGAAACTTATTTCTCAATAATCAAGATATTCGACGCGTCACAAAATAAATACCGTTTTTGTTTCGAAATAAAACCCGCCAAGCCAGAAACACAGTTGATATCTAATCGTCTGCCAGTAATAATGTCCTTGGATTTCACCGCGAAACTGTTTTAGTCACGCATTAACTCGAAACTTATGATTTATGACTAAAGAGCTACAGTGAAAGTGTTCTGATGCAACAAACCGAATAAAAACTCCTTACAACGTAACTTCATGATTGATGAGGGCCTATTCAGGTGTTCAACTTTTTTTTTCCCTTTTACCTTTTGTTAGAGGTCGTAGAACCTTATTGTGTGGTACCTATATGCGATTATTACAAATGATCATTCCCAAAGGTCGACGACCGTGGCGATGGTAATTCTCGGAAATTATTCCATTAATATTAATTTGTTTATATGGAGAGTGTGAAAATCTGTTAAGTTATGGGAACGCCGTTTTACTTATGACAGCCATATGATAGAAGATAAATTAATTACGGCATATTTATGACGTGATATTAAATATTGTTTTCCATTACCCTACTTGTTTATTATGCTAATAACGCTACTGTTTCAAATTCTATTTGAATGTAAGAAAGTTAAATTAATGAATTTCTTGATGCAAATGGGCTTAGAAAGATTTACGACTGTGTTTAGAGGTCATAGTGACCGAAACTAATTGATGTATCCGCAGTTCCACACGTGTTTATCATAGAGACATAGACTGATATCTTCATAGGTTGTAAGCTGTGAAATAACATGTGTAGGTATTGTGTAAATATATTTTAATACTGGCAACATACCGCCGCGACGGTGCGGCGCCTCGTACAAATTCGAACATTCCTCGAAATTATTTCAAAGCTTTGTTGAAATTATATCAGAATACAAAGTCTAGATGGAAAAAGCGATGACGGATCTCAAAGCATAGTTTCTAAACCCACGTAACAGCATTTACCAAGTGACTAATGATATTTCTTTCATCTCAAGGGATCGACCTTACGAAAGCACCGCGTAACTGCTGTGACTAATTCATTAAAATGTAAGAGACTCATCTCGGCAGACACCACAGAATCCGTTAGTAGGTACTTGTCAGATGTATACAGGGTGTAAACGGACCCTTACCGAAGTCGAAAAGCACTTGTTCACCCCATCATTGCGATATTTTTTTTGTTCTAGACCATACCTCGGAACCTTTTAGTTACGGAGATATTGGGGGTCAAATTTCTAACTTTTTCACAAGTTTTTTTGTAAACGTGTTATTTATGTAAGATTTTTACTTTAAACACCTCCACGACCCCCGTACTATTTAATCCATCCATCAGCACAATGTTTTGAGTGCGTTACATTGAGTCCTACCGTAAAACGTGATTTTTCACCCCAAAAAAAAAGTTATTTCCCAGCAATATTTTTTGCGTAAAGTTATAAATAAATAATAAATAAATATCACTGGACATTTCACACAGCGCCATCTAGGTAGGTAGGTGCCACACTAAGCCACGAGGCTTGTGTCGTGGACACCAGATAGTTAATACTACTACATAGATACTTTTTGTTTGTAAATACATACTTATTATACATATAAACATCCATGACTCGGAAACAAATGTCCATGCTCATCACACAAACATTTGCTCCTACCGGGATTCGAACCCGGGACCCTAAGGACGTAAGGCAGCCTCACTACCGCTGCGCCATACGGGTCGTCAGTTACTTAGTTGATGTACATAATGCTTGGTTGACGGCTTCGTTATGGGTCCTGTTACATCCTGCGGTTACAATGTTACGTCGGTTGCCTGGTGTCTAGTGGTTTTTCCTAATATTGAATAAGGGTTGAACTTCATCTGTCGGCACGGAATCGTATTTTTCCATGCTTCTATCCTTTTCTGTACGCTACCGTCACTTGCTAGAGTGCTATAGCACGCGGCAGCATCGGCGATGTACTCGGCAGCCTGCTCTGTTTCTTGCTGTAACAAATGACGGTTCTGAGCGACAGAAAAATATAGAAGCATGGTAAATGCGATTTCATAATGTGCAACCTGTGTGACCGTGGCATCACTTTGGGCCCTATCAGAATACCAGCGCTGTGACTTTTTTCTTTTTAAAGTTACAGCACCATGTTGAGATAGGGGCCTTTTGGCCTCGCATAGGTCCTATTTCACTTGTTTTTTCTTGTAAAATGTTTACTTTTTATATAATTTTGTTATTACAACCTTTTTTTTTGTATTGTCCTGTGTGAGTCTAATAAATACATTTTCTTTCTTTCTTTCTTTCAACCTTGAGTCGGTATCAGCCCTTAGTCAGAATTTGGGGCCGATTGATGGCAACTGGCGAATTGTGGGTGGACTAGCTGTATAAACCCTCCCCTAGTCGGCACCCTAAAGGGATTAGAGGCATGATGTCATATAATTTTACGTCAGTTATTACAGATGGGGTGGATTGACGTCATTGTTAAAGTAACGTCGCTTAGGAGTAGCAACCTGGAATCCGGATTGGCGTGTTCATGGCAGTCCCATGTTAATGAGACTTCAAACAAATCTGGTGAAATGTTACACCACGTTTTGACAGCTAGGTATACCTCGTCTGCCCTACCTTTCAGAGTAAATAGGCTTGATGTTATGTTCCATCGGTTACGGAATACGACTTTTGTATAACTTGAGTCGTCTTTTCTTTGAGAATTTCTGACATTTATGCCGACATACGTCAAAATAAAAGATCGTTGTATTTTTTCCTCATTCTTTCCGTTTGAAATTGATTGACTGCGGGTTATGAAAAGTGCTAGAAATGTCGGAGTAAATTTTACAAATAATATTTACTAACTCGTGTTAATATTTTGATCCAGGCTTGAAGCGCGCAATCTTATATGCACAAAAGATTTATTTTAGTCTTATATAACATTACGTACCAAAGTCAATGTTACGTTGAATCTGTTGAAACTCATCAAGAACATATCGAAGAAAGATCAAAATATTTCTCCTAAATCTGATTCAATAACATTTTTAAACGAAAACAGTACTAAGGCATCGTACAAATCTTGGTACTACCGAGTACACTGAGGGTCTACCAGTTATCACCTTTATGCCCTAAGCAATGAGGTTGAAAAGTGAACAGTGAACTCGGGAGTACATCAAAAATATTCATCCATTGACGACTATCGATTTAATCTTTCACAGAAGGCTAGAATTCTCACAGGCACCTAGACTTATGAATGAATCCTAAACTACACGGTTTTCATAAAACCGTCTACATTTCTTTTGAACCGTTAACAATGCCCCTGGATACATTATTCATGTGCCGTAGTGGATTCTTTTGGAGCTCAGCCAAGCAAATGTTCGCAATGTAAAGTTATATTGTTCTGGTTTCCGTCATAACTAGAATCGTGTACAATCGTTATGTTTAGACGAGGAGTACATGAAGTTTGAAGACGTGTGTTATTTTGGCAGGTTAAGCTGCGACATCTTGTTGTGGAATTACGTTTTTGTAATTTTGAGGGCTATTCACCTTTCCCTTTCCTATTCAGATCCATAATTTGTAGATCTTTGACAGACCTTACAGTCAGTAGCCGTAAATTCTGGCAACTAGTCTTACCAAGGGACGCATTACCCAGTAGGTACTAACTGGTTTGTGGAGGTCAGATAAGCAGTCGCTCCATGTAAAATACTAGTAGTCAGCTGCATGTGGTTAGACTGGAAGCTGACCCTAACATAGTTGGGAAAAAGCTTGCTAGATGATGACTCATCCTTTGAAACCAATCTTTTAAAGACGATTTTCTTAAAAATACGATTACAAGTATGTATGCTTTTAGATAAGTATCTTAACTCTAGCAACCGGTGCTGAGTTACAGACCACAGTTTTTTCTAATTTCTAAAGCGAATTTGTATAATCATCTAAACTAATACCTGTTACAAAGAGGAAGAATTTGTTTGTAAGTTTGTATGTAGGGGGTAATCTCCGAAACTCTAGATCCAATTCTAAAAAATCTTTCACTGGTAGAAAACTACACTATCCGTGGTTGCTATATATTATGTAAATTATATTTATATCATGCATTTTAGTCGAGCTATCACCTTTTTATTTAAAATTATAAAAAGGTTAAATTTGTTTGTAAGTTTGTATGTAGGGGGTAATCTCTGGATCTACTGAACTGATTTTGAAAATTCTTTCACTAATAGGAAGGTACATTATCCCCGAGTGCTATAGGCTATATTTACAACGTGCCCGTGGCATAATTTCCGGCCAAAACGCGAGCGAAGCCGCGGGCAACAGCTAGTCTGTTATATGGTTAAAACTTGCTAAGTATGAGGAGAAAAAAATCCCAAAAATCACCTCAAACAATTATACCTCCTACTGACAGATGTAATTAAACTTAACAGCTTGAAAAAATGCTACAATCACAACAACAGCCGTTACAACTTACAACAACGCAATGCTCTTCTAAGAAACTGCAATATCACCGTGTTTGCGTGTGTGTGTACGTGCGTGTGTGTTTAAATAAAAAATTAACAAGCAATTAAGTTCTGTAAACAGTAGTACGGGTTGTGCAACCTGTGTTACGTCGAGTCATTGCACTTGGGAGTATTACTGCGCCAGCGCAGCGCCGTGACTGAGCGTTTCCTCTCGGTACATACTTAGGGAAAAAATCTATTACTATTTACTACTTTCGATTATAGGTCCCTACTAGTTAGGACCGCCTGCTTCATCTGCTTATAAAGTTTTAAATCCTCTGAAATAAATGTATTATCTCCTCCGAATTCTTTTTGAGATTCTGTCAATACCAGCAAATTCTTTTGTTAATTTTCTTAAAAAATACTGTTCCTATATTCGAAATTGTGTATATATTTGAAAATGTAATTTCGAATATAGGAACAGTAGTTCCTATATTCGAAATTACATTTTCGGTTTTCGTTATTTGGAGCGTTCTGTAACCTATCTTTAGAAAAGCGTGTTCAATAATATCATAAATAACATTACATCATAAATAAAATACGTCCGAAATTATTAATTATACGCTATAAATTCTTAAAAATTACCTAACAAGTAAAATTTTCATTTTCCCTACATTATACACTTTAAATCAATCGCCATACGAATAATTTTCAATTGCCACAACTCATAAACAACATATATACTTTACCTAACTACTGTTTTTTCACAAAATTAACATAAAAATATATTTTATCAACCAAACTTCCGACAGCGGACCGAATTAACATTTAAATTTAAAAAATAAGAATGGACACGTATGGCCGACATTGTTTTTTATTAATTGTTGTATTAGCTTCTAATCGCCTCTTCCTGTTTGCTTTTGTAATCGTCTTGTGCGTTAATAAGTGGATGCGTGTTTGATTGGCCCAGATCACGTTTGTTTGTGATAGGTGTTAAGTGAAATTGGTTATGGAATATCCGATTGTTTTGATTTACTTGAACAGTAGACCTTATTTAATGTTTACCATTTCATGTTGACCATTTAATGTTTTAATGTGTCATTTGTTGGTCATTTAATGTTGACCATTTTCTATCACACCTGTAATTTGTATGGTGTACATATTAAAGAATATTCTATTGTAGTCAACTTTCGTTTTATTTTCTTATAATGTCACTCTTCTATGACATGATTATATAAATTACATAATGGTCAGAGTCGAAAAAAATCGTCATGACTATAATGATTGACAGTATAATCCCCACGAAGATGTTGGTTTTTTTATTCGCAATTAATTTATTATTCATCATAACTTACAACCTAAATATCTTTTCTCTTTGCCTACTCTCCGATAGTAGCCGAAAATGAGTTTGGACCGCATTGGTTCACAAAATGCCGATTCACTCTAACCTTGAAGCCTCCAGGGTTATTGTATTCAATGACGTAATTAAAAAATAATCCAGATAACATCAGCTTGTCAGAAAGCATACAAACATCATTAGATAAAAAAAAACGCAATTACCGACTCGACTTAAGCAAAAAAAAGATACGCGCTGAATACGTAACCTCCTCCTTTTTAGAAGTCGGTTAAAAACTCAATTGGGTACTCGTTATCTAAACGCAGTATCGATCTGCGCGCACGCATTGTTTTCGAAATTCGAACGTTACGCGATAGGCGGAGGAAATTTTCCGTAAAGACTCCGTAATTGGTCGAAACGTAACAATAGAACATTTCGTATTTCACTTATTCTAACAATGAGGAGTGAAGTACCAAAGTGTAGACGTAAAAACATCAGGTTTTTGCCGTGATATAATCATATAATCGTAATTATTTTAAGTAAGTACATATTTAAATTATATTCTATTTTGCAATCAACCTATTGAATTTTCTCTACATTTGTTCTATTTATCTATACTTCTATACTAATATTATAAAGAGGTAAAATTTGTTTGTAAGTTGGTATGAATGGGGTAATCTCTGGATCTACTGAACCGATTTTAAAAATCCCCGAGTACCATAGGCTATATGTACAACGTGCCCATGGGATAATTTCCGACAAAAACCCAAGCGAAGCCGCGGACAACAGCTAGTAGTTAATAATTAAAATTAAAGATAATTGTGCGTTTATAATCGAGATATTAATAACACACTTCTAAAACAATTTCATCTAGCGTTCTTTCATATCTTGACCCAGTCTAAAACAAAAAAATCAGACCATTTCGTAATATAACACCATTTGAAATGATCGAGGTGTATGAAGTCCCACCAATATTTTCTAACATAAAGAAATTTTACGTAATACAAACATTTTCACATTTTCTGTCTGTTTGTATAAGCAATAAAATTAATGAGATTCTTCACACCTAGTTACGTACACACTAATTTATAATAGTCTACTTTTCGGTCTAGCTCGACGTTCGCTATTATAAATCTTAGCTATTTATTATGAAACTAAAGGAAACAAAAAAAAGGTCATATCAGAAATTATCTTACTCGGCAGTGGTATCACTATTCTCCTGTGGTTATCCCAATTTATTTGGTAGTGCATGCAAGTTTGCTTATTTCATCCTTTCCTATAGTTAGTCATCCCACTTCAAACAGTCCACCGGCACGTCTTCCACGATAGAATTATATAAGCATACCCCATAGCTGGACACTGCCCCCTAAGATACAGGCCTAGCTTAGTTTAGAGGACAGGGTTGAAACTATTGTACCTACTTATTTACCTATGCTAAATTAGGAACTTCAATCTGTATACAGTGAAATGTACTTGAACTTTGTGGTAATAAATAAAATAAATTATCTCACTCATTAGTCACATCATCATGTTCATCCCATCTTATGACCAAAGAAACGATAGCTCATTCTCATAATACATTAAACTTCTTTTTTTCTTTTTCGTGTGGTTAATGACTAACCTGGTGTCAGAGTTTTTATGCCGGCCATGGGCCTCTGAAATGGGTTTACATGCCATCGACAAATATCTCTCAGGTATGCTGGTTTCCTCACGATGTTTTCCTTCACCGAAGCAAGTGACTCAAACAATACTCACATGAAAACGAAAAATCAGAGGTGCGTGTCTTGGGTTCGAACTCGAGACCTATGACTAGGCAGTCCGACGGTCACACCACTAGGCTATCACTGCAATACATTAACTGCAACAAGTACCAATTTCACAATTGTAGGTATTTTAATATATAATAAATTTTTGCTGGTTTCTGTTTCCTATCTTCTCTATGTCCATTATTCGTTTCCGGTACAAAATAACATTTGAAGCGCATCAATTGAAACATTTCAGTGCATGCAAATGTATAACACTTTCAATGTCTACAATCTGTGCCCAAGTTCAGTGCTCCGACTAAAGCACTCAATCCACTACGTCAGCCAAGCTATAAAAGATTGCTTTTATTGAAGAAACCAATATTGTGATGATATGAATAGGGTTACCTACCATTTCAATACTTCCTGACGAAAAATCAAACATATTCAAAAATATCCAGACATTCGTCAAAATAATAGTAATTTTTACATCCTTACTTTTATATTTTGTAAAAAATCAGTCATTTTTCAAAAGTCCAGACAAATGAACACGACTAAAGGCCAGAAAGGCCGACATCTCGGACAAGTCCAATCGATGGCAACCATGGCAACCCTAGATATGAAAGCAAATATAAAAGTCGATATGCCCGCACTCTTTGCAAAAGTATATTTATTTATTCATTCGATACTGACGACTATATTTTTAAAGATACACTTGGCATGTAGCGAGAGGTGAGCTTCATTTTATCATAATATTCTTTTAATCTTTAGCTGTATTTTTTAAGTCGAGATTGAAAATTGTTTTTTGTCATTCAAGTTCTCAGAAGTTGTGTGACTTTGGAATCTCGAGATTTCCTTTTCGAAATAGTATTTAACTCGAAGTTTTTTACAATTCAATCAAATCGGCTTTTTTTTATATTCTATCTGATAATCTGCTGGTCAAAGACCTCTCCCAAGTTGCGCCTCTATTGCCGGCTCTTCGCTTCTTTTGTCAGTCCATCTATCCCCGGTCTAGTTTCCTGCAACAACAAGCTAAATTCCGCCATAGTTTCGCTTAACTGTTAGGTGATTAACCTAACCAAATTAGCATCAGTACTAACGGGTGTCGGTAAATTTCCAACTTCCGTGGTTTACGTTCGGCTCTGTTTGACACCAACTTTTGTATGTATGTATTTATGTCTGTTGCATTGTAATTATGTATTTATGTATGTACATACAATGGGGCCAGAAAACCGGGCGAAGCGGAGTTGAAGACCGTGTTAACTTGAAAATGCAGGTCAAGCTTTGGCGACTGAATTGATTTAAATAGCATTAAATACATAGTTTTTGTGGCAAGCGCGGTGCTTTATGTTTTAAGCTTTCTTTTTGACGGTGGCTTTATACTTTAAATCTGATAAACAGATTTTAATTGTACCCACATTTTTGTTTAAATTGCTCCATCTATTTTTGAGTATCAATGTTTTTGGCTATGGGAAGACCAAAGAGACGATGGATGGACCGCGTGTAAGATAACATAGCTAGAAAGGGGGAAGTCATGAGACGACGACTAAAAGAGAAGTACAGAATAACAAGACATGCTGCGCCTACCACCGACAATGATAATGGCGGAGCAATTCGAAAAACGGAACTACATAGCTCCAAATACGTCTCATAGTAAGCTCTTCAAACTTCGAACTACAGCCGTAGTCCCCAAGTATCTCAAAGCAAAACAAACAATACCTAACACATTGTATCTACATAACATTAACATATATTTGCACAAACAACATTACTAGTTAACAAGTTTACGAGTCGTAGCATCACGTATGGCCACCACGTGCTTCGGAATGACGCAACCAGCTGATTCATGCGATCCCAGTACCATTGCGACCTGTGTCCTGAGTATCAAGTTGTAATTATTTATATTCCCATCACAGGAGGAAACGGAATGCGGAAATTGGACTTAAAAACACGTTTTTATCGCTCTTGTGAAATAATTGTGAGGATATGTCGAAGCAGGCGCCATAATAACATGCATTTCACACAAGTGTGTAAATTATTCTTTATTATCTTTGGTAGTAAAGTTTCTACAACAATAATATAATAAAGACTTGAAGCACCTTGTTTACGAAATACAATACAATTTGGCACTGAACAAGGTCGGACTCACTCCAAATTGAAGTGTTTGCCTTTACTGAATTAGAATCATCGACTATGTAAAGAAAACAACAAAATTTACACATTGTTTTTCAAACTAGGAAACTTTTTAGTGGTACGGACTGAACAGTTAGCTGTACTCACACGTTGAACACTTGAATGTACGTTTTTATTTGTTAAAGATATTTACGACAACCTGTTATGTGCAAAAATCTCCACCATGATGTAACTCTACATACGAAAATAACCTTTATTTTTGAAGGTGTTAAGGTGATAATACTAAACGTAACCGGTGTCATTTATCTAACAGGTGTTTACAAAATCTCGTGATTCATTCAACGTGGTCAATGCTCTTGGATGTGTTTTGAATCAATGAAATCTATCAATCATTTGCGTTTGTAGAGTTTTGACGTCAGCTGTAGGATATGGTGCTAATAGTTCTGTTTTGTGCACGTTTTTGTTCGGAAATATGGCAAAAAGTCTGATTTATTAGATAAAGTACCAAAACGATCAGTGTTGAACCCCATTCAAATCGATTACTGCTACAGTGCAATTCTTTCAGAAAGTGGGTAGCTACATAAATTACATAAAGACGATGGATCTGAGGATGAGTGTAATGTTCGAAGTGTGTACAGTGAGAATTAAAAAGTTCAAAGTTCTGTTATTTGTTTAATTACAATAAAATAATAAATTAGTCATTTTGCCTTCGTTAAACAATATAAATCATATAAATTTCAATTATATTAATTTAATTATTTATATAAATAAAAAATAGTTTATAAAATATAATTAAAATATTAAATAAAAATTATTAAGGAAATCGGCAAAAAAATATATTCACTTGTTTATCACTAAAGCAGTCGCCCGAGCGGAATGTTTTTTCGACTCGGTGCCTAATGTGTACATAAACACAAGTGTCTATGATTGTTGATAATGTAACGTAATTTTTATATCAAAGCAAGGTCGACAGGACTCGTGTGGAATTCTACCCACATCCTATTATTTTCCGCAAAGTGTTGTTCAACTAGAACGATCATAGACGTAGAACATGATAGAGCAATGATAACATATTTAAGGTGAAGTGTACAATTTCAAAGGAAACCAAAAAGAAAGAAAGAAAGAATATAGTATTTATTAGACTCGCACAGGACAAATAAAAAAACAAAAAGTTGAATTAACATTAAAACATATTTTCTTGTTTACTACAATGTTTACTTTTTTATATTTTCACAATTATAAAAAAGTAAACATTGGTAAAACATAAAACAAGTGAAATAGGTCCTGTGCGAGGCCAAAAAGCCCCTACATCCCCTAAATCCCAGCATGGTGCTGTAACTTTAAAAAAAAATCACAGCGCTGGTAATTCTGATAGGGCGATAGGGCCAAAGTGATGCCACGGTCAGATACGAATATAAATTTATAGTAAAAAATAAAGTGTACAACGAATAAACAAATATAAATATGTAAAGTATAATAAAAGTAAAATGCAAAAAAAAAACAAATAATGGAATTACATGGGACTTTAAAACCCAATAACTTGTTGAAATGCCAGAACTACTCGAATATGTGCTTACCGAAGCATATCTTAATATAATAAAGCTTACTTCAATCAGGTAACCACTAACAAATTGACCTAAGAGCCAGAGTATGTACGCAGTCTTTCGTCCCAGTAATTTTTTTCATAAAAAATCTATTTACACCTGTAGGTTTGCTAAATTCTACAAACATAAAACCGAATCAATTAAAATCCAATTAATATTCTCGAAACACGTGCGCACTCAATGTAGCCGGACGCATGTTCAATCATTACTGTTTACAATGCATTTCCGCAAAGAAACAACTCTGGTCACTTTATTCCTAATCTTGGTTATACTGTTATTTCGAATTAACTAAGTAATACATATTTACTACTGCCCCGTTGGTCTAGTGGTCATAAACGCAACTGCTGAGCATGAAGTCCCGGGGTTGATTCCCAAGTCGGACAGAGTGTTTTAGTGTTTCTCTATCCGGGATTACGCAGTAGCAGCTTCGAAGTCTGGATTTGTGCCCGGTTAGTTCCAATAGGCTCGCCCCCTATGACATGGGACTGGCGGAATGTTGGTGCACTATGACGTACCTACACCTCTGTCTAAACCTTGGAGGGATATAGGTGTTATATTATGTTAAATGAATACCCGTAATCGCTAAATCCAAGATGGTGGTCAATGGCGGGCAAGTTAGAAGTTGTAAAACTATGAGATCAGATCGTATTGCCCACCAGCTCTAATAAATGACGTCATATTATTTATGATACAAAAATATCTGATGATTGTGGCTGGACGTGTTATTGAACTTTTTTTTCAGGGCTGTCTAGCGGGTTAGTCAAGTGGAATTGGGAAATAGCTAGCTAGATAATCTATTTTGGCTGAAAACGCAACTGAAGTTGCGATTCATCTGATAGAATTGAGCGAGGAACTAACAGCAAAAAGCTTGCCTTTTGTACCGGGTAGAGTTTCTATATATAGAGGAGCTCGTGGGCTAAATAAGAACAGCTGCTCGGGTCGATCTTTAGGTTAAGCCGTGCTTGCCTAGGTTCGCCTGTGGATGGGTGACCACCCCTTACATACCGAGTTTCCTCGAAAAGCACGTTAAGCCGTTGGCTGTCCATTGTAGATCTTTGACAATCGTTACAGGTAGTCAGTGACCCAAAAAGTCTGACACCCATTCTTACCAAAGGGGTATCGTATTGCCCAGTACTAACTGGGTTGTGGAGGTCAAATAGGCAGTCGCTCCATGTAACATACTGGTATTCAGCTGCGTCTGGTTAGACTGGAAGCCGACCCGAACATAGTTGGGAAAAGGCTGGGCAGATGATGAGATATTCTAGAGATAGTGTAAACAAGCAAGACTATCTCCTTCTAAAGGCAGTAAATATAATGTATTTAAGAATAAAACTTCTTGGTTTAAAAGCTCATTTAGATATCTACTATCGACCCGCCCCGGGTGCAATGTGATACATATAAACCTTCCTCTTGAATCACTCTATCTATTAAAAAAAACCGCATCAAAATCCGTTGCGTGGTTTTAAAGATCTAAGCATACATAGGGACAGACAGCGGGAAGCGACTTTGTTTATACATAACTAGCGACCCGCCCCGGCTTCGCACGGTGAAATGTTATACATATAAACCTTCTTCTTGAATCACTCTATCTATTAAAAAAAACCGCATCAAAATCCGTTGCGTAGTTTCAAAGATTTAAGCATACAAAGGGACATAGGGACAGATAAAGCGACTTTGTTTTATACTATGTAGTGATATGTAATGATTTACCCGGGTATTCATTCTCAGAGACTGTCTTCACCCAATGCTGGGTATGGGCCTTTCTTTTAAAAACAATCCCTTTTTCCATGACTGTTAGCGTGAATGTTTTCAAAATCGACAGCCCTGCTCCCAATTCAGTGTAAAATTTTGATCACTAATTGACAAATCATAACCGTTACATGTAATTAATCAGTTGCCACCAAATAAAGGCCGGTGTAGTTCTTTGATTAGCGTTTTATTGCCTTGATTTGCTTCCCATAATCAATGTAATAGATTTATAGTTTTCAATAGCGGTTTGGTACCATTAGAACAGTCGTCAATACTCGTGAAGTTTATTGTATCTTCAAAATAGGTCATATCGGGAGTGTAGTCAGGTTGAAATAAGATATGAAGTAGGGCCAAACGAAGAAACATAAATCTTGGTATTTTACTTGAATGGAATCTGAAAACTAGGCCGATCGTATTACTAGTAACAAAACCTAAAGTGGTACCATATATCTCCTGGCTCCATATTATTGCCATTGTAAATATCTAGCGACGGCGAGACGCCACGCCGCGCATATGAATCGTCAAGTGGCAGGGCGAGGCCTCATCTTGTTAAACACCACACTATAAACTGCATTTCTCATGATCCGTATCTCAAAATCTGCAAGGACCATTATCAAAGCTTCCAACGCCAGATCTAATTCTGTATCTTATTCTAGATTCGCTTACAACTGCACATTAGTTTTAATTAATGCAGCTAGTTCAACTCCTATCATATTAATTACACGTTAAGATCTTATTTTCATTGTCAACACTAAAAATAACTTGGACTGTATCTGTGTTAGTATGAGAAACAAGACTTGTAGCTTCAATTAAACGATTGTTTGCAAGACAACTGAGACATTTGAATAGTAGAACCTTACTTTTTTTAAGTCTCCGAGAATGGTCAGCGGAGGCCTATTTTTACATACGCATCGCTTACTATAATTGGTATGAAAGGACTCGTTGAATGCTGTCTAAAAATAGACGAGGAATTTGTATTCAGTACAATTTTGTCTCGAAGCGGTCGACGACAATGCTTGGAAAAAATTGCAAGCCCTTTTAAATTGCATTATTTCTTCCATCCGTATGTAATTCTGTTTTATTGTGCCGCAACTTGAAATGCATGGAACACCGAAACTGTTGAAATGTTCAATTCAGTTTGAAGGTTTACGGTTTCTTGTAATAAATTTGAATTGGAATGAGTAGTCACTAACTCTGAAAGAATAACTGTTCTATCACCATATCTTACTTCCATTAAATTAATTTACTGGTGGGATGTTGACATTTGATGCTACTACTACCTATACTAATGAAACATTGAATTTAGATAGACTTAATATACATAAATTAGAAGAGCTAACAAGGAACCAATCACCACGACTCCATGAAACGGTCAATCTTTCCAAAGATAAGCAACCAATGAAATCCCTTTCTCATTTCCATATCATTAAATACACAGTAAATTATATTCCCTACTGTTACACAGTTCATCATAAGCCGATTAAATATTACGGAATAATATTACAAACATGTCAACATACATGTACCTTAATCCGCAGAGTAAACCACAATCTTTATGTCTATGTTCCATGTAAATTCCATGTGAATTTATACTACTTCTGATTATGCGATGGCTTCAAGAATTTATTCGATGTGTAGGCAACATGCAAAACGAACAATGATACAATCTGGGACATTCCTTTTATATGTTTATAGTAGGGCTGCTCTGTTGTTTTGTAGATACATCTCTCTTGACGTCTGCCTTTCGTCCGTCTACAGTTTGTCTATAAAAGAACTCTGTGTCCGATTACGTTAGATCAAAGGAGAAAGAATTAATTATAGTATTTCTTTTGTGTCTTTTAAGAGTAAGTTTAGTGTCTAGTTTAAAGCCTTTGTGCCTTTGTCGAATTTGATCCGTGTTCTTGTGTACAGAAACATGATCTTTTTACTGTAATTTCCCAAGAAATTCAGTTGAGAAGGCTTTTGATTTGCAAATAGTCCGATGTCGTCAGTGTCATCCCTATCCATGTAGGAATGTACACCGAGTACAACATTTGATTGCCGCCGTTTTATGACATATTTAACGAGATCATCGAAACTATTCGATGGACCTTTGATGTCTAACAGTTTCCTTGCTTCCTTACATAGTCAAACAACTATGAAACAAGTTCTGTTTACTCATTTACTGTGATATTCATATCCATTTCTAGATTTTACGTTTGTTCTTACGAATATCGGCTATAATCTTGACCGTTTGTTTGGAATATTCAATATTTTCCTGATGGGATTGGCTTTTAAGGTGTTAGGAATCCCAATAACCGTTGTTTAGAAATACTTTACTGCTACCTGCTTTGTCTTGATGTTGATGTTATTCTACAATCGTTCGTATCGTTCGTATTTCTACCTTCTCAACAGTAATGATTTACATCATTACTGTTGAGAAGGTAGAAATGGTTTGGTTACAAAATTGTGATTTAAAAGAGTGTCCATGGAGTTTCTTGCCCATTCTTCTCCATAGAGATCTACGCTTTAGAATGGGCAACAATAGTACTTTCACAGTTTTTATGCCTTGTGACTGGAACTGTAGCTACATTTCATTGTTATCTTTGTTTCGACAGTTCAAACGTGCCTGTAACTGGCCTACTTGAAATAAATGCTTCGATTTTGATTTTTGAAACAAATCTTAGATTTTTAGTAACATGACACTGACATCATACTATTATTTTCTATCTCTGATCCAAAATATTTGTGTAATACATCATTCATTTGTAACTGCAGTGAGAATTACGTTGCACGAGGATATTTATGTACTAGTATCTTTGTTCTGTAATAACCCTGCTTCCTGTCATCGTCGCATTTGTCATAAACCGCGTTATGGTTCAAATAGCAGACCAACAGTGGCAACAGTTGAACGCTATGTATTAGACACTGCTTTCACTATAATTATAATATTAATTATTCAAGTGCAGTACTCTGTGAAATTGCACTGCAGTGTTATGAAAGTTACTATTCGAATAAACTAAGCGAGCACAGCGTTAACAATTACAGAAATGTTGTTAGTCATAATAAAGTTCATGTGTTTTCGTAAAGTTTAAATGTTGAGAAAAAAAAACACAGTTTCATTATTTCTAGACTTGGAACCGTGAAAGTTGATCCAGCTGATGCATTCATAGAAAGAACTGATGATAAAATCGAGAACAGTATTCCTATATTTAAAACGGCAAGTCGCTTTGACGTGACAAGAGACATAATGATTGCAGGTGTCTGTAATGGCGAGCGATTCACTTAATTGTACTCTGATGGCTCAATTGAAGCTAATTGCAGTAATTTGGCTTAATGTTGAACACTGATTAATTTAAGATAACGCTTGTAATAATTATAACAGTAGCTTATCTATATTTTTCATCTTAGCTATTAAGAATCACGCCCCCTAAGACGCGATCAGAATCTATAATAGCGGTGGAGTAAAAACGATAATGGAGTGTATGGGAATGACAATAATTATTATGAATGACATATGTTATTTGGAAATCAAAAAGAATGTCTGAGTATCGGTGGAGCCTGAAGCAAAGCAAAGTATCAAACACAAAAACCAATTGGTAAACCAACAGATTTTGCGCGGCATTCTTCATTGTAACTGATTGATATGACCATGTCTGGCATACGTTTGGATTGAGGATTACAATTGCCACTTGGCCAAGCTGCCAGCCTCGAACATTGTGCCAAAGGATAACGATTTGGCATTTGCATCCTTTAAAGTATGTTATTTGGTCATGAAAGTCGGTAAGTAAGCTTATTGGAGTATAAATATTGGCTGGAAGTGTTAGTTGTCTTGCTGAGAATATGTTGATTGCTTTCAATTCTATGACAATTTTCCGAATTCTCATGCCTTTAAGGAAGTTGGCTTCGAATGCTGTGAATTCGTTTATGCTGACATCTCCATTAACAGATAAGATTCTCACATCACAACACAATTCTTTCAAGAAACGATCAAACATAAGATGCAAAATTCAAATTTAATGAACATCTTCCATAAAATCACAAAACAAAGTAATATTCCCTGGGATATCCTCTCTTGACACTGCAATAAATTAATCTGAAGTAGGAGCAAAAGAAATAAACGCGGTTTATTGCCTCCACCTATATTTACGAGACAACGTCCAGGGTATAAAATTGGCATCTTCTGGAAACTTTAAACGCAACGTAATAATAGACATGTGAAAGCACGTTCATCCTTGAGTACTGGTTATAAGTGTCCCAATTGTTATCTGAATAGCTACAATAGCTTTAATGACCCAGAATCAATCATATGATTGGAAGGCACAGGACTCAATTTGTGATTAATTGGATTTTCTACTTACTGTAACGAGGATCATGTCTGCTTTTAATATTTTTATGGTTATTAATGAAATGTCATCGACTTAATCCGTTGGATCGTTCTTCTTAAATTTAAGTCTTACGTATAGTCTTCTTTATTGGGTTCATTTGAAGTTTTATTAGTATCGAAATCTACCGTTGCTTCATATAAATTATTATAAATCGCGATCAACACGGGATCTTGCGCAACCTCACTTGCCTGTATCATTATATTAATTGACGGGCAGTTCAATGCCAAATGCTCCCATTGATAAAGGCACAGGCGTCCCGGTTCACATGGTGTTCACAGTCACTATATTAATTGGTAAGGTCATTGTTAATCATTATTTTGAACGTAGAAGTTCATCCAACTATGTTAATGGTTTATCGGACGATACAATGCGTATAGAGTAAAATAAGCAGAACATTCAAAATGAGATGTATCAAGACGACTTTTTTGAATAAACTTAGCATTTCTTCTCTTCTTCACTTCATGTTTTATTCACGTCTACAATCTATTACCTACATTTTGACCTCAAAACCTAGCCAATCTGTTGGCTACATACCGCATATCTCATTCCGAGGTCGTATCCTTTTTCTGCTTTATTAAGACACTGCATTTCATATATAATATGCGTCTACTGTCACATCAAGGCATTAATTCACAATTTACTGCGCCGAGACGCGTTGGTGACTAATTTTACCAAGGCCAAAGACGATCCATTATTATTTATTACCTTATGAAATGATTCCCTCAACAAACATTACATTTCCAACCTTACGACCAACAAATTAAGTCCGTTTTCACTTTGTGCTATTGGAATTGAAATCTCATTTGGACCCTTTACTACATCAGTGAGTCACAAAAGCGAATTAATGTGATACTAAAAATAGTGCGAATGTAACCCAACCTTTTATGTGCAAACAACTACGATTGTTAACAGAAAATTTATTTGTCTTGAATGTCAATTATCAAAGAAAATACAGCAACATAGGGATGTTGCTGTATTTTCTTTTTCTTCTACAGAGATGACAGCATTATCTTTCTGTATTGTAATATCAGTGATTATTTTGTTTACTTTATTAATGTAAAGTTCCACTTCACCTTTATAACTTTTCGATACTTATGTTACTTCTGTGTCAAGTGTTTCGACATCAAACAACGGTTCATGTGGCGGTGCGTGACCGTTTTAGGTAAATTTTATGGCAGGTGCCAGCAATTTGTTTATATCCATCGTGTTTATTCTGCTCAGGGCTGCCCTTTGTACTAAATTCTTTGTAGCTTTTTTATGTCTCTTGGGCTTTGTATGGATTACATTGAACTTGATAGTATTTCACTTTTACGAATAAACGTAAATCATTCTTTAAATTTGGCCATTCAATGAAACTATCTAGCCACTGTTGAATTTTGAATATTTTATGTGGTTCTGTCATATTTTCACTTAAACTTCTCAATTTTTGAATATTGCATATTATGGCTTTTAACGTTACTCGTATTACAACGTATCCAAAATTCTTCTTTGCGTGTTGCCCCTAAACTGTGGCATAGACACATTGACCCGCACTCTCTCCTGCAACATGTCTGTCCGCGGGTCTGTTTGTGCGTGCACCATGGGTTCCCGTCATTATTTATAGAATTACAACATTTCTTCTAAAAACAGAGATTTAGTTACGAAACACCGGTTCCCGTTATAGTCAGTTTATTGAGAAACTGTGACTGAAGTCATTTCATGGAAACGTGTGGCTATAGATCTTGGAAATTCTGTTATAGGTATTGCGGCTACTTTGTTAAACAGTACAACTTCTAGTATTACAGGTTTTAATGTTATAGCTGCTTTTTTAATCGGCTCAAAATTACAATGTCTGTCATCTTTTTCATCACTGTTATTATCAAAAGTGTACTTATAACTCATGAGCCCTATCGTACTCTACCCCATAATATATAGCTGTTGAAGTACATCATTGTTGCGAATGTAGTGCTGTTCACTACAAAGGGCTGGAGGGTACTTCCCCTGCTGTGCAAGCACTCTTGGTCAAATTGTGCAATCATATGCCCTTAGTGGACTATATTTTTTGGAAGTCTTTTGATCAAATGCCCTTTATTTGAAATTTTTAACAATTCCTGCTAAATGAATTTATGATTCACCAGATTCCCGTTTAATTTTACATAGATTTATCAAATCAGGTATTAATATTCGGCTAAAAATCTTCCAAAATGTCCGCCATACTTTACCTCCTCGAATTAGCTGGGAAAGAAAACGCAGTGCACCCAAATCCCCAACAATTCATCACTCTCATCTTCCACATCAAACCGATCTTCTACATTCACAGTATTCAAACCAAGTACAATAATCCCGTCTACGATTAGTTTTTTTTCATCCAAAAAGCAATTCGCAATGCTTTTCACTCCACTGCTCTCCCTACACCACGACACATACAGTGCGTACTAACTGGCGTCCCACTGGGTGATACTGGCTGTTATTACTTTTTTGTGCACAAGTCCACCTGCTGTGCGCCCGTGAGTAACGAGCCTTATATTAAGCCATTCGTTATTATTTTAGAGTGAGCTAGCATTAGGTTGTGAAATATGTGTTGTTTGTACTAGGATTGTTTTTTTGATGTTGTAGAGAAAAAAAGGTCTTGAGCTTGTCTTGCCATGGATATCCTTACTGTGCGTTTCTACTGGCGAAAGACTTAGATAAACCAAGTCTAAATGAACATATATTTCTCCCTCTGTATCCCAGTTGAAATCTTTTATCTCATCAGACAAAATCTGTTTCGTGATTGCAACGCTAGCGGGAACGCAGTTATTTAAAAATATTCTGAATGATTGCGCTTTGGCTTTGAGAATTGACTTCGGTCTCGAAAGAGATTTATCTGGAATTTCTTTCATACAATTTGATATCTATAACAGTTGCACAAGATTCTTTGTCGTCATCTATCATTCCAACAGATTGATAAGTTTTATGTAGTGTAAAAATAACAATACGAACTAAATAACTCATACTTTATCTTTCCTTTACTCCTTCAATTGCCTCCTTATCAATATTATTTTACCAAACTACGACGTTAAATGCCTTAAGTTAAATGTTAATAACCCTGAAATATTTTCTTTGACGGCAAAATGATAGCTACTAGTAACTTTGTTCAGAAGTACATGTAAACTGAAATCTGGCACCAGCACTAGCAATTTTAGTAAAATAATTGTGAATTTTAGTTAAAATTACAGTCTGCCATCTAGAAACGTCGCAGTCAATAACCTCCCCCGCCCTCCACCCTCCTTGCTATGACGTCAATAGAAGCCTTTAATCTCATTTGAAAGGATAACCAAAAGCTGTTCGTCGTAAATTGATACAACTCGGCCACCTACCCTTTGTATGTAAGTATATAATTCAATAGATATAATGAGCTCTTTCGTCAAGACTTTAAAGTAATGACGTCAGAACTGTCTGAATATAAACAATCGTGATATTACTACGTTAGTCCAATTTATATTTTGGTTTGTTTTAACATTAGCTTTATCAAACAAATAAACAAGTTCATCTTGCAATTTAAGTTGAAATACATGCCAACCAAACCCCAGTGTTTTGCAAACGAACCTAGATACAACCTCCACATGTATTCATGTAAAACAAATGACAACCCTAAAAACAGTCAAATAGGATACAGAATACATCTTGAAACAAAAGACAATCTTCAAAACAGTCATATACGTCAACACATAAACAAAGGAGTCACCAGCAGTTTTCTTCTATCAACGTCAGTTAGCAACAATTTCCCCGACCTACGACAACACCGGTCGTTCACCCAGACGACGTTCCACTTGACAATCTCCCAGTAACACCCCCCGTGCTGACTCGAGACTGCATTGAAGAGCTCCTCTCTCAGATAAAACTGCTGCACAAAGCCTTCTTCAAGAGCCCTCAACGTACGATTCTGTTCTAAAAAGGGAAAATGCATTTTTCGCTGCAATGCATTTTTCACGAATTGGGAACGAGTGCTTCAGATAATTACCAAGGGTCTTCTTTGTGATTTTAATGGTCTTTCTAGGGGCCTTTTGATATGCTTTCGCTGTAAAGGGAAGGTAAAATTGCAAATACGGTAGGTAAGTAGGAAGGATCATTCCCACTAAAACTTAACGAGTAAGTAATTAACGCGGGGTTATGTAGCGGACTCCTGGATAATATAACTGGAAAAGTGGTCTTCATATCGATAGGAGTAACAAAATGATTAATCTGTAATCATGTGCTTACACTTAGCCGTCGTTAACTGCCATCAACACGATTTAACTGAGACAACAGTTAACTCAATCATGTAGTACAGATTAGTTGTAGTTAAGTTAGAACAGCGATAGCTTCAAGTGCTTAAACCTTAAATCTAAACATTATACAATTTAAACGGAAATGTGTCAGTTAAAGCACGACTAAAGAATATAAGTGGCTCAGTATTAACAGCGTAAAGGTAACACTTATGTACAGGGCTTCCGTTCCATTTACACACATTGTGTGTGCCGACTAATGAATTCACTACAGTTGCAGATCAAAAGATATTCACGTCCGTGCCTCAAGCTGCCAATGTAACATTAACATAGACCAAAGTAAAAGCGCCCTTAAATGTAACTGGAATAGGATTCAGGATAAATGCAGATATCAATCAAGCAACGCCTAAGTTCGACAAAAACGATGCAACAAAGGAATATGATCCCTAATCCCTTGGGATAGAATTGTGAAAGACTGCAGAAGTATGAATGCTAGTTGAAGACCAAAACAGTAGTGTTGGAAACGGTCGCGTTATTGCTACGTAGACGATTAATAATAAAGCTCCTTTCATTGCCATAAATATTGTATCACTGGAAAATCATGAATAGGAACGGGAAATGAAAATATTTATCTTTTAGAATCTAGTGCTTGTTCTGAATAACCACAAATATCATTTGGATCAACTTGTTTTCATCAATCATCTCATAAATAAATAATGGAAGTTCCTCAAACTTAGATTTGAATTGAGCTACATTGTTTTGCTACATCATTTTTCTTCTGGGGAAGAGGCAGAGTAAAGGAAGGCTCATTTTGTTTAAGATGAAATAGCCTAAAAGGAAAAACTAGTAATTTTTTATGCTATTGCCTTAATTGGAGGTCAAGCATCCAACGTTAATGATATTGCTGGATTAAATAATACAAAATCTCAAGTCAACGTCACTACTTTCTGATCCCCGTGACTTAAGATAAAAAAGTCCTGCATGAACTAAAAGAACGCAACGACAGACGTACGTAATTCCTATTCCATCCTAGTCACATTAAAAAACATTCCTAACATTTACAAACAAATTGCCAAGGATACAAAATATATAGCAGTCCAACGTAATGTGCAGCACGTCCTGCCGACTTCCGTTGCGCAGGCGCCGCCGGCACTGACACTGACCCGTTCCCACGACGCCCGATAACCAAGCATGCTATAGAAATATCCCACTTCTACCATTCCTCTTTTAAAACATCCACACATATGCAATTCGCGGTTGTCTGGAAGATATCGCTATTA
This sequence comes from Eugnorisma glareosa, assembly GCA_947578425.1. Lineage (NCBI taxonomy): Eukaryota > Metazoa > Arthropoda > Insecta > Lepidoptera > Noctuidae > Eugnorisma > Eugnorisma glareosa. The sequence goes on along the minus strand of OX387966.1, from coordinate 17,548,288 downwards.
GGTGTAACAATCCGGTAAATACGGAAGAAAAATTCTATCCTGTGACTGCTAAATACACTGTTCCTATTTGAAGGATGTCGGTCTAATTACAGGCACATTAAACATTTCTGTCTTTGGCCTTAGGAATGGCATTGCAGATGTCAGTAGACTTCGGTGACCACTTACCATCAAAAGGAGCGCCCGTTTCAGCTCCATTAAAAATTGAATTTCACTTGTAAGTCCCCCCATACTTTACGTTTGATTGGTGTAAACGAGCGCACATTGCATGTGTGCAGCAGGCGACAGAGGAGTATGTAGTATTTAATCTGGGCCGTCAGGAAGCCTGTTATTTATGCCAGCAATAATTGTAACGGGATTATCATAGAATGCATTTACACTTAAGGAAGCCTGGGGCTTTTACTATTTTTATTCTTACGTTTTGATCCTTATTCTGTACAGTATAGCTGCGCAAGATTTTCGTGCTAATTGCAGATAGGAAAACTGTAATTTCAACAGCTTGTCGATACAAAGCTCAAAAATTTTCGTCTTTGAAACTTTTGTCATGTCAGACATCAACCTCAGCAGATTGAAAGGCTATAGTTTGTTGAGTGACCAATAAACTCCACTGTTTTCTTTTATTCCTTCTTTCTACTTAGCAAAAATCAGAGAACACACGAAATCGTCCGCCACACCAAACCCATTACCACATCCATGATATGCATCATCACGATACTTGTCACCGCCTACATTCCGTGGCATAATCTCATTAAAACTATATCTCTTATACGTCTTCCTGCTTCACGTGTGTCATACGAACGCGTGGTTTGCAACGTCATGCAATTTCTACTTATGATATTAAATGAGATTTGTTTCAATTTAACTTTCCTGGTTGAGTAGCAGCGATTAACGCACCATTTTGATTATTGTATATATATATAGTGTATTACATATTTCTAGTAGCTGTTCATTAACTGCATTGAGTCTGGCCTTAGGAATCATGGCTGTGTTCAATTGTTATAAAGGTCTTTCTAGGATCTTTGTTGTTAAATTTCTTTTACTTATCTAGTTGTATTCATTATTTGCTTTCATATTCGTGTGAACTAATTCCGTGTTTCTTTATTATTTCAGGTATGTGTAAAAACTTATACACCATCAGTCAAAATTTACTTTAGAATCGGTTAGTAAAATATTTCGTTTCTACTTTAGCTGTAAGTATCTTTAAGTAACAGTTTTCTTCAATATCTAAATAGAGGAAGGGACTGATATCTAGGTTGGGCGGATCGGATTTCACTGAGAATTGATCTTGTTTGCGAGCATCAATTACTGTGTGCTCAGAGACTAGTAATTAAACAAGCTGTCTCTTGTGCCATTCATATTCCAGCAAGGTGGTCTCCTGGGACATCGAACGCCCAACTCATATTTTACTACTATTTCTCTTCATTTCGCTTTATTGGCATAGCAACGTTCATGAATTTTTCATCCATTTAACAGTAGCTATTTCAAGACGCCCCGCAATTTATCGTCAATTCTCAGATGTTTTATTTTCATATCTCACCCATTCCGTGACGAGAAAAATTACAATAATTCCTCGAATGTTTATGTGTTTACACTAACCTTGGCAACGAACGAACAATTTAATGAATCGGAAAAATCTCGAGTTGTTTTGTGAAACATTACGGCTCCAAGAACATTATTTAAGTGAATTTCGTGTCCAGTGATATAAACATTCGCGCATGCGTGCACGGCTGCGCCCGCGCCGAGCCGCCGCCGCGTCTGCGCAACACCCTATATTTATCCTCTCAAGGGTTTCCTGCTCGAAATGTTTATTAATTTATATATATGTTAACCGTTTGTTTACGCACACACCACGTGGCGGGGCCAATGAACTTTCTCATGATATTTTTGTTTTTAGTTTTGTGAAACGTATGTTTTAATTTTATAAACCGCATTAAAATAATATAAAAATAACTTAGCTTTAATGATAAGGCCACGGTCATTAACGGCTGTCATTTCACCACTTCATATTTTACATTCTTATTTCATTTGGTCGACCTTGCTTTTCTCTTTAAGCACTTTGTAACGCCTTGCAAGTGTGTTGAAAGAAACTAATTCTGCTATTGGATGTTTTAAACTGTATTCGGTTACAATTTATTAATTGTTATTAGTATAGACTCTTCTCGATCTCCCAACAATGTTTATAGGAAAACACATAGAAGTGAGATGGTCGATAGGAAATGATTTATCAAATACCAATAGGACTTAGTTCTGTCATAATGAGCCAACCCAGAATCTATTATTAATTTAGTAAAATAAATAGATATATCAAACTAATCCAATCCAATTAAATGTGGTAATTTCTATCCGGTTCAATCAGCCTCATATCTATCCAAAACGCATGTTTAGAGTATTTTGAAAATGGGAGACATTGTGATGTGGAAATGCGTTAAATTGTAAGCAGTATGTTACGGTTCACAATAAAGATTGTGAACCGTAACATACTGCTTACAGTTTAACGACAGTTTACAATCTGGTCTTCCACTCCGATCAACCAAACCGATCATCTGAAACGGATCAACTATTTATCTCGCGAGATAGATTATAATCTAACGGTATTTCCAATTTTACGGTGACATATTAGTTCATTTTGGCAGAACTACGCTCAATTTTGAAGTGGGTACCGCCGTTCTATATAGAAAGGTGGTACCCACTTCAAAACTGAGAGCGCTATCAATGTGCGTCGCATAGCAAAACTAATCATTGTATAATTTAACGCCCTGCCAAGGGACCGATGGCTCTGGTCCCCACGTACTACTTTCTATTTAATGGATATATCTAACCCGTCCCGTCAAACCCGCTATCCTTGTCAGGGCGACCTCGATCGCACACACTTTATATTGTGTATTCCGCGAATCCAATCAAAACGCTAATTATTTTACTAGCTAATTGCGTAGTACACATATTTGCTTTTTACCTTTTAGGAGAGTGAAACTAATGTCGATAGTTAACGTGTTTCTATTGAGAATGGGTCTGCATTAAGGCTAATTGACTAACTAACTTGAGCTAACTACTAACTTGAGCTGGTGGCATACCATGACGTCTTTAAGCAGTATTGTTTTAATCTATTCCAGAGTAGGAAAGAGACGCTAGACATCCTCTATAGCTCCGTTTGTTTCCTAATCTGGAGTGGCTTTAAGACGTCATGGTAACACCCCTTTTTTTTTTCGTGTGGGAAATCATCAAATAACCCCTCCCGCCCTGAGCTGAGCAGGAGGGAGTGTCAGACTTTAACTGACTAAAACCCATCCATGTTCCTTCCTTTGCCCTTTGTGTTCCAGGGCCGCGGTATCTCTTTCGAACAGTCCCGCAACCCTGGGACAGTCCCACAACCCTGGCACATGGTGACCCCCCTGAATTGCAAGCAATGTTATTCAATATTTGGTGGATTGCTGCAGTTCTTGATTTGTCTTTCCATCCTTCTTTGTGTGTGTGAATGTTTTCTATTCTCAAAAGCCATGTCATTCACGATTAACTTTTCTTTAAATCTTCTTCTTCTTTCTTTGTCGTGTGTTTAGTGTCAGACCTGGTGGCAGAGGTTTTAAGCTGCCTATCGGCCTCTAACCTGGCTTTACATGCCCTCAAGAAATGTCTCAAGATATTTTTTTTTAATCATAAACCTATTTCACGGTGTTCACCTTGACATGTCTACCGTCACTTTAAACCATGCTTGTCTATTGTAATACACCACAAATAACATACCTACCAGTCTTAATGTTCCTTCAGTCAACCACTCACTTTAACTTTAGAAAAATAAAGTACATTTCAATTTGCCTCAAAGCAATCAATTATGCGGCAAATTAGGTGTAATTCATGGGGAGTTAAGACCATGATGAAATGTAAAATTTTGTAAGGGATACATTCACAGAGGTGTTTCGTAACAATGATTGTTCTTTTGTTAACTGTTGGTATTGAAGTTTCCCTTTTGATTCATGAAATATGTTACCTGATTACAATGGAAAATGATGTTCATTCATCGTTGTTGTTTCGACGTATGGAACAATGATCAAATGTTGATCATTTGAATGAGTTTGTAAATTCCAAGCTTATAATCAAACGTGGAAATGTGGAGCCATATGAGCCTGAGAAGAATTGAGAAGTAGGAATAAAACATTGATTTATATGATTCTGTCAAAGTTATCGTGTACTGCATGCATAAGTTTATATATTTTTCATATACATAAGAAAATATGCAACATATTAATGCAAATCCTTTATATATAATTGTAAATCTTATTAATACTAGCCTGCATAATTGCATATGTAATAAATTCAGGACCTTAGCTGTCAATCATGCGATCAATGTCAGACAAGTACAGTCGGGTACACAAAGCGGACGTGGAGTACTAAATCCGTGGCGCACGCGCTGGACTGTGACGTTGTTGTTTTTGGTTACTGTTGTCTACTATATTCTGTTCCGAAAGTATTACATGAAATTGTAAACAAATTAATCTAAAACCGTACCTGAAGATACCAATTTGTAGTGCTTAACGTAACTTACAGATTTAGTACTTTGGTTGGATCACAAATATCCGAAATTTTAACTAATACATATTTAAAAAAAAAATAACTAAAATTTTAACTTTTGCTAGCGTTATAGGGGTTTTTAATAACCCATTGTTGATTTTTCAACGATAGGTAATTTGATTTTATTCAAACAATAACTGCCGGAAACCACCACTTTTGGCAATAACTGCCAAAAGTGGTGTTGATGGAATAAAGCGATGAAAACTTCTAAACACAGTTGAATAAGTCCCTTTGGTGAGCAATTACATGGATTGAAGAATTTAAACTGATCAGAGTTTGTTTTTATCAATAATTCGTTCGGTAACTGTGAATAAATACGTGCCGCATGCACAGCATTGTCGTCTATCTACATAATAGTAGCTGTATAGAAGCTAATTATATCAATTTGTAATTAGTGACAAGTTGAGATGTATGGGTGTGGCTTGTCACAGTTCAATCGTGTTCCTAATTTGTTAGTCACAATTGCTTATTAATTAATTTTGCCTGATCGACAGTTCTGTCATTAATTAAAATGTGGTTATCTACTTCCGACATCTATTGAATAACTGCCGCTTTCACGAGATGTTTTATTTGTTGATCTTTTTTAGAAAGGAGTTTGAGAAAAACAATATAAGAGAGAAAGAAAGAAAAATATTTATTTGGGACAAGCACAGGAACAACAAAAATAACATTTAAAAAAAAAAAACTAAAACTAAATAATAAAAAAAGACCTGTGCGAGGCCAAAAAGGCTCCTAATCAAATATAAAAAAAAAAAACAAATATCTATCCTTTACATGTGTCACGCTTTTAAAATTGGTGCACGTACAGTACAAATTACCAAACCAAAGAAATAAAGGATGGAATGTGTGAAAGATAATATGAGTCAATAAGAGATGACAACTAATAGAGAAGTAAGAAGAAGACATGCAGCGCTGACCACAAATAAATTGGGAAGGTTAGAAGAATGAATGATGACTTAGGTTAATATTACGTAACTTGCTTTGGTAGAAATTATTTACAAAATAACTATACACAGATTAGTTTCTTTTAAAACACACAGTTTAATATTCACAGATCTCCATCCAGTAAAATTCCTATTATTTCTACACGAAAAAACATGGTCAATTGACAAACTACCTCTCTATCTAGTCGTCTGGGATGACATTATGGGAAACTAACCAACCTACAAAACTTAAAAAGTTGAGTTATGTCATAAAAACTTACACTGACAGCTGTCACTTCCGTGATTTCGTGGAGCTCACAATAGTTGATACGTTTAATTTTCATTCGTTCACGGAAGATATTCTGTAAGTGACAGCGTAAGTTGTTTTAAACCGTGAAAGCTTAAAACAGTGTTAAGTCATAAAAGTTTGAAGATAATTTAAAGTTATTACTTGTTTTAAGTAAAAGGCTAATGTGCTAGAAAGTAGCAGTTGACAGTAAGGATACTTTCACACATACTTTTGACTGCCTGTGTCGGGTATTACTATGTTATTTTTCTGGTGTTTGAAGGATTTAAGACTATGTTTTAAAGTTTTAACCTTATAAGGCTGGCCCAAGTCAAAGTCGAAGACAGCTTTTTTAAAATTAGAAGTCCTGAATAATTAAAAAATCTAAAATCTAAATCAAAGCATTTATTTCAAGTAGGCCAGTTACAGGCACTTTTGAACTGTCGAAACAAAGATAATAATGAAATGTAGCTACAGTCCCAGTCACAAGGCATAAAAACTGTGAAAGTACTGTAGTTGCCCATTCCCTAGCGTAGATCTCTATGGAGAAGAACGGGCAAGAAACTCCATGGACACTCTTTTAAATCAGTATATTATTACAAAACCTTGGTTACATCATTCATATTGATATGGTACACTATGTGAGAACGATGTAGCAAGATGTGCACGTTAAAAGTGTCCATAGTAAAAACAAAAAAGACAAAAAAAAAAAAAAAAAAAAAATCAAATAAGCCGTGGCAACTAAGAGATGACCAGTCACAACTGACAGCGGCCGTTCACGAACATGAAGCATGGATCAGCACCATTCAACTCAACCATTTTGAAGGGAACTAAATGATCCGACACACGCGCCACCATCAGCGAGACATTGAGTGAGCATGAAATACTCTCAACCGCCAGCACATTCAAGTCGAGAAAGGACGTAGGTTTCCAGTAAATATCATAAAGTTGAGCAAAGGTGATTTTTTTAACCAGTTTCAACAAAGTTGGTTCTGATTCAACTGGTTTTTTGCTAGTAGTGGTAGTAATTACTCCAATCCATCTCATATCAGTCATATCACCATTTGGAGAATTGGATGGTCATTTCAATTAGTGGTCATTCATCATTTCGGCTTCCTGTCTAACTGGATGCAGCCAGCAGTATCTCACATGGAGCAACTACCTATCTGTCCTCAGTGCTCCGGAAAGCACGTTAAGCAGTTGATCCCGACTGTCATTTGTTGATCTTTGACAGTCGATAAGTCGTCAGTGGCCCCAAAGTCTCAACCAGTCTTACAAAGGGGTATCGTATTATCCAATACTAACTGGGTTGTGGAGGTCACATAAGCAGTCGCATCTGGTTAGACTGGAAGCCGACCCCAACATAGTTGAAATGGCTAGGCAGATCATGAACTACCGATACTCCACAATCCAGTAACTGAGGAATACGACAACAGTTGGTTGAGACTGTTCGTCGACAGATGATGAAGAAGGAAAATAAACTCTGGAGGAGCTAGGCTGTTCTTTCAGCAAAACCATATATTTTTTACCCTTTTCTATGGGTGATGAAGAACTTTACAACCCTGTTCTACACCACCTTTTTTTCGGATGGGAAATCATCAAATAACTCCTCCCGCTCTGGGCTGAGCAGGAGGGAGTGTTAGACTTTTACTGGCCCATCCAAGTTCCTTCTTTTGCCCTTTGTGTTCCGGGGCCACGGTATCTCTTTCGAACAGTCCCGCAAACCTGGCAGGCATCGGTCCTTTCGGACCCCTTCCCGTTTGCTCTCTTTGAGGCGCGCGTGGAACACGAACGCGCCGTCGACACGTCCTGTCGACATAAGACGGACGGACGGCGAGCTAGCCCATAGCTCACCGTCCACAGCCACCATATCTTAAGTGGTGATTTCATTCCTGCCATATAATCGCAAATATCACTAACACAGATTTCTGAGAACGATAAATTACCAATGCTTTGTTTTACAGTTTTCCTGCTGCAGAAAACTAATATACTCAGGAATGTTGCATTTATTCGATATTTCACACCACATTTAGCGATTTAACTGTGAATTTTCACACCTATTCTTTCTAATCAGTCGCGTACAACCAACCTCACAGTCCTGTACCATTTGTGTGAAACAATCACGGGATATTAGATCGTATTTTAAAGGGGTTACGATGGATTATCGTGTGTCGGTTTTGTTTGGTGATAAGGTAATGTGTGGCAGAGTGCTCGAAGCAGTTCGTGACTTTGTCTTCCTATTGTTGTATGCTACACATTGTCTTAACGTTCAGCGAGCTAATTTTAGCTAAATGAAGATACTGTTTTATGTATCACAAGGATTTTCTTTTACCTACATCTCTGTCTCTATTTTTCTGTCTCTGTATTAATCTATTTATTTATTACTCTGTACGTATTAACTATAGGGAAACTCTGAAACATCTGTTGGTAGTGCTAGCTACAAATCTTTAAGCTTTCTCAGTGTTTTTCCGAATAAACAATTTTACAACTATAATTATTGATTTCATGAAAATTTAGTTCTGGGTATGTTATGTTGACCAGTTACTGATACTGATACTGTTAGCCTGCGACATCCCACTGCTGGGCAAAGGCCTCTCCCCATTTATTTATTTATTTACAACGGCTGTTAAACCAATTATAGTAACTAAAAAAAAACTAAAAGAGTTATACATACATAATAAATAAATTAGTATGTATTATTAGTTATTTTATAGTATTTATAGTATTTTTATATGTTTGTATTTATAAGTATGTTAGTAGGTATATTCTTATATGGTATGAGGAGGTATTATATTTAAATAGGTCTGCTTTATGTTTTGTATTCCATTTTCTTTTCTTCTTTTACACACTGTGTCTACATCTCTTTTTTAAATTCTCCTTTCGCAGGTATGCTGGAAGAGATTTCTTTAGAAATAAGCATCACCTTTGTACTATTTTCTGTTCCTTTTTTCTTTTCTGTATTTAGTGTGTACATAAACTGTTAAATAAATAAATAAATAAATAAATACATTTAAAATAAACAAAATAACCAAGTAAAGGTTCACACTTTCATAAATTCCTTTCACAATACTTCTGACATGCCAATAAAATCTTCGTCCATCCATCCGCAAACAGATCGTCTGTTGGATTAGAATCCAAGAGATCATTAAGCGCGGCCAGAGTGCGAGGAATTGGCGACTTAGCACGTGAAACAGTGTGACATGGAGGCACGGCAAACAGCCTGTGCTGTCTGCCCCGGCAGTAATTGTCCGGAACAAAGAAGCGCGCCAGCAAATTAAAAAGATCAGGAGCGTCAATAGAGCCACGGAGCGTTTTACAGGCAATTGTGAGCTGATCTCGAGCTCGCCTTACCTCTAGCGAGTTACAGTTGTTTCTATCCAGGGTTAATGTGGGCCACTGGTCGTTGGTTTTATCCAGCTCGTCCCGCCATCTTCTACGAGGTCTGCCGCGACGCCTTCTGGTTGTGTCTGTTGGCAGAACTAGAGCTAATGTTAAACCAACTCAGTTATGCAAGCCTTGAGGTTGGACTGGCGACGACATGTCAAAGACCAAACTGATGTTGACCAGTTGCCAAAAAAAAATACAAAACAACATAGCATCACTGTCGACATTTATACAGCATCAAATGTTCTTAAAAAAAAAAAAAAAACTAAAAAAAAAACAACCTCCTTTTAAATAAACTTGTATGAAAAACTTTACGACAGTGTGTCCATCTTAAAAACATCGTGCTATATAAAAAGCCTCGCAAAAAGCTAAGGGCACTTACCGAAAAACATCACCTCTATTGATTAGCTTTTTTACATTCACGTTTCTGTACTATAGTTATATATAGTTAGTGCTATGTGCTATAGCTATGTAGTTAGTGTAATAATTTGTCATTGTCACCACCTTTATGTCAATGGAATAAGGTCGATTTTCGTAAAGCAAATATTACCACTGATGAACAGTTGATAAACGATAGTGACTGATAGATCGTCTTGAATCGATGTGTCAATGACCTCAGCACAATGGTTTATGGTCCAAGTACTAATAGGTACTTGTCTCGTGTGATGGTTACGCCATAAGGTGTTTTTTTCCTTAATGCTATCTGACAATATTAGATGCTTTGTATAACGAGAATTTGGATGTTTGATTGGTCAGAATGGAGGAGCTCGTCGAAAGACTAACTGCCGCCCGCATCAATCTTCAAGTAAAGCTGCGCTTGCCTAGGTTGGTCTGTGGATGGGTGATCACCCTTACATACCGAGTTTCCTCCGTACCTCGGAAAGCGCGTTAAGTCGCTGGTCCTGGCTGTCATTTGTAGACTTTTGACATTCGTTTCAGGTAGTCAGGGGCTCGAAAGTCTGACAACCAGTCTTACCAAGGAATTCTCCTTCTTAAGGACACCATACAAAATATTCAAATTACATAAGAGGCCATCTTATACTGGTTTTTGGCCACTGACAATGACATGCTTGCCTTATGTTTAATAATCATTTGAATCGTTAATTTTGTTTTTTATTGCAAAAACAGTTCGTTGAAATACAAAATGCGGAATCGAAAAAAAAAATAATAACAGTGTACACAAAAATAAACACGTTGCAATCGAACCAATAACAATTTATCAAAATGTCAGTATTTTAGTAATTTGTAAAACAATTACATTTTCCGTTTCATACCTTCAACAATAGTTTGTAATGCGCAGTGCTCCTGCACCGATGTCGTCAGAATCGCGTGCGCAACTTTACACTACGAGTATAATCCGAAGAAATTCAATACCGTTAAAATATCGGAAGTTAGACTCTAAATACTTTGGTATTTGAGGGACCACTGTATCACATATAAAGTCACTGGAAAATATTTGAGGTTCGGGGAAAATCATTTGTCAGATTTTTTGTAAGCAACGTCATTAATTTATTTAAAAGAAAAATCGTTTTTTTTTGTTTCACAACTTGAACAATAGTATGTAATTTGCTTCGCCTTGCTCCTGCGCCGATGACGTAGGCAGCGAGCCCAATTACGTTGCACCTGTAATGCGACGAAACATTCAACCCACCAAACCGGAGACAAGCGAACCTGCGCAGGTTTCGACCTAACACAAGAGAGACGACACTCGCGATGTGGATTTCAACCAATGTGATTGATCCATCCACGCACGTCTCCTCTCCGTTCGGTTTGGCGGGAACCGAGCCTTCAGCGATAGTTTCAATACCGTTAAAACATCGGAAGTTAGTCACTAAACACTGAAGTCACCTTGCAGAATATTTGCGCTTCGGGGAAAATCGTACTGTTGATTCTTTGTTGAGAATAAAATGGTACCGAACGTGATTTTCGTCTAAACTTGCCCATTATGCTTTTATTTCTTTGTAAAGTTTATTCTAGACGGTTTTATTTTGTTTACTGGCCACCCATAATTTCAATTGCTCTGCCAAAATAAAGAAAAAAAAACTGTTTTATATCAGGAACTAGAATAATAACTCTGTAATCTACGTGCCCTGTTTGGCTATTTAACTTAATTTTGTAACCAGCCTGCTATGCACCAAAAAAGACCGACAATGTGGCAATATTATCAACAAGTTCTCATAAAGTACCTTGGAGATTGTAGGTATAACTTGTTCAATGTTCATGGCGCAGCAAATTTTTTGCAATGTAAACTAAAAAGGAACCGTCCGACAGTTCACTTGAGATTTTTTATTACCATCCTTCACGTCAAACAGAATAGAACACTACAATCTTTAATGTCACTCGCACTCCAGAGTCTTGAACTGTCCTATTAGCTGCTCTTGCGCAACAACATTCTTTCAAACCTTTTGTTCAACATAAAACACGTGTTACAATTTTTATCGCCGCCCATTACATTCCAAATGGTCCACCGATTAGTGTTGTGTCTACTCGGGTACTCAGTACGGTATCGATATAAAACGATCAGTAATTAATCGATACTAGTTAATATACGGCGTCTAGAAGCAATTATGCGTGCGCTTTATACACGGTGTGATCGTAATTGCTCTGAATTAAGTTGTTTCTGTCAAGGCAACGTGAGCAGTTACTCATACCGACTCCTCCCTTAAAAACCGGCTAATTGCAGTGTTCTATATTCAGTTAATAATAATTTCTTCATACTGTATCGAGCCGACAGATATGAAGCGTAAATTAGTATCGTAACGGCCATCTTACATAAGCCAAATTGAATTTTAGAGTTCTTAAAGGTTAAATGCTTCGCCCAATTAACTTTGTTTGCTAGCAGTAGTCTGTTCCGACTATGGATTTATTACTGCGAAATCAAACAGTCAATTTCCTTACACTGATAAATATTTGTGATAATATTTATGAAGATAGTAATCTTGTAATGTCCAATGTTGTTTATGCGCTATTTATTCATGAGTCATACACACCTTTTTTTTTTTTTTTTACCGATGGGAAATCATCAAATAACCCCTCCCGCTCTGGGCTGAGCAGGAGGGAGTGTCAGACTTCTACTGACTAAAACCCATCCATGTTCCTTCCTTTGCCCTTTGTGTTCCAGGGCCGCGGTATCTCTTTCGAAAAGTCCCGCAACCCTGGCAGGCGTCGGCCCTTACGGACCCCTTCCTGTTTGCTGACTCTCTTTGAGGCGCGGGTCATACACACCTTAGGCTTGCTATTTGGCAAAGAAAACTTTAGGGCGAGCGAAACAGCAACTAACATTAAAATTTTAATGAGGAGGTAAATAAATTCATAGGACAAGAATAATTATATTTTCTAAGAAATCAGCTGGGTAATGATGAAATGATAACATTGTTGTTGATGTTCAGTTGATATCGAAACTTCGTAGTTTCACGTCTCTATACTATAAAGACGGATCTACAACAATGATGACACAGACAGCTCTTGAACGCAGTTAAGACACGCTGTTCGCGTTCAACCCATTAGTGAAATTAGCGTAAAACTAAGGCTTATTTCATCATAGTCATCATCATTTCAGCCGAAAGGACTGCTGGACATAGGCCTCCCCCCACATTGACCGGTCCCGTGCGACTCGCATCTAGCGGATCCCCGCAACCTTCACCAAGTTATCGGCTTATTTATACGCACTCAAATATCAAAAATCTTATAAATAATCTTCTCAGTTTCTGAAGATGGGAACTGTTTTTGATTAAAGCCGTATCTTGGAGGCTAAGAGCGGAAACTAGCGCACCGTATAGGGTAAAAGGCACAACCGACGCTTATCCGCCCTACTTTCCAACATAGGCCAGTTTTAAGTCATAAACATTCTACGGAAAATGAGCAAGCCTTTTTTGAACTTTATACTCCCGTATACTTAGTCATGACTCAATTGTTGCGCTTGCAATTCTTGCCCTACTGCTCCATGATCACCTGATCAACGCCAAGACTACGTCATAGGCGTGAATCAATAGATTTCCTTTGTTTTGAGCAATCGCAGAAAGGGAATACCTTGTTTTTTTGGTCATGTTCTCAAACCACCAATTTATTCGCTTAAATAAAGTGTTCTTTCTTGTTCTGTCTGTATTCAGAAGATGCACATGTTAAAAGTTGACAGCACAGCATGTCTTCTTCATACATACTTCTAATAATCATCCATCTGAAGATATACACATCATCACGCTTGTAATTCCCGAAGGGTAAGGCAAAGGTGTACCTAATAGTACACCCACATTTCGTCAGTTATGTTTAAGTACCATGTAATAGGGGGCTAACCTATTGCCATCAACCGGGCACAAATCCAGACTCTGTGATTGCTACTGAGAAATTCCTGATGGGAAAACCCAATAACAATTTGCCAGACCCGGGAATTGAACCCAGGACCTCATACTCAGTAGTCGCGCTAGCAACTACTCGACCAACGAGATAAACGCAGAATCCAGTATTAAAAAATTCAAATAAAATTTGTATTTTCAATAATTTTTGACGGCTTAATTATTACGTAAATCCTCATGTTTTAAAAACATTTTATGTGAGGAAAACTAGGTTAAACCATTGATAATATCGTTTTTCTTTTTTGTGGTTAGTGCCTAACCTGGTGTCAGAGTTTTTATGCCGCCTCTGGTTTGGCAGTAGTCGCGATTGTGACCACTAGACCAACCGAGCAGATCTGAAGAGTTTTGGGGGTATGGAGAACAGGGTGTAAAGTTCTTCATCCCCCTTAGAAAAGGAAAAAATAAAAAAACGGTAGGGGGGGGTAGGGTTAAATTAGTATGTATTATTAGTTATTTTATAGTATTTATAGTATTTTTATATGTTTGTATTTATAAGTATGTTAGTATATTCTTATATGGTATGAGTAGGTATTATATTCAAATAGTTCTGCTTTATGTTTTGTATTCCATTTTCTTTTCTTCTTTTACACACTGTGTCAACATCTCTTTTTTAGATCCTCCTTTCGCAGGTATGCTGGAAGAGATTTCTTTAGAAATAAGCATCACCTTTGTACTATTTAGTGTGTACATAAATTGTTAAATAAATAAATAAATAAGGAAGGATCCTCCGACCAGGGGCCTTAGTCTGCTATTGCAATAGTGTCAGAATGGTCTATAATTGATTTAATAAGGCCCCTAGCCCACGGCGTATTGAAGCGCGTTCGAAACTCGTTTGACGTGCGTACAAAGGGTAATTCGTCTGCGCGGGGCCTTATTAAATCAATGATAGACCATTCTGACACTATTGCAATAGCAGACTAAGGCCCCAGACGGGTGTTGTGTCTGGTGGCTACTGCCGCGGATAACTTTACTTGCGCGATGTAAGATTTCAATGTATTTTGTAGTTTTGTTCTTCGTCTGTGACATACATGGCGCTGTAGTACTTTTTGTTCTATGTTGCTGCAGTATTCTTATAGTGCCGCTACAGAGTCACTCCCAAAAATTATATAGCTAAAATGGCAAATTTCAGCATACGGTAAATGGGTATTCCCATTTACCGTATGCTGAAATGAAACCCATCAACGTCTATCCCTTCTTTATCTCTATACCACACGTGCAACACCACTTCCCTACAAGTTCCTCACTTGACACAATCGTCGTCCATCACCTGTCAACTCCCGCGCACTCGCTGATTCTCGTCACCTGCGCCGGCGCTGCGCACGCGTCGCGTCCTAACCGATTGATCGCGCGATTAGCTTTCTATTATATCTATGTATCCACCCACTATCTATCTACCCACTTACTGGAACTGCACCTATTGATCAATTATTGACAGAGTTTACCTTAATGTTTTGGTTTTCCGGTGACTTGTGAGTTAAGATGTCTTGACATCCTGATTTTGGTGCTCTTGTTTATAGTTTAATTAAATTAATGAGTTGATTGAAATTTATATTTTAGTGATCGCTAAATAACGTGTGATACTTATACATACTCTTTCAGTTCACAGAAAGTACAGGGGGCTTAAATGGCTGCTTTATCAGAATCATAATACGAATCACGTTAAAAATTTAAAACTCTTAAAATGGACTTTGTGGTCATACCTATAAAGACCATTTTAAGAATTTCGCTGATCCTTTCGCCTCGTCGGCGCTAATCATACACTTGGGTGCAAAATAAAAGTGACATACGACAATCGGTTATCGGCCATCCAAACTAAGTTTAACATGTTTGTCACGTGTATTCGCCCTAACCACACATAATTCTGTGGTGAAAGACCTCGTTAATGTCACTGTCCACAGATATTTTACAATCAGACATGTCGCAACATTGCAAAAACAATTATTATCTCACACAGTTTCTAGAGAAACCGTCTCCTCAGTTCCACACACCTGGTTACGGCTGTCAGCCTATCCATCAATCAGACTTGAAGTAAAGTTGCTACCAATTGCTGCCCACTGGATCGGCTGTAACAGGCCAGCGTGTGCCCACTAACGAGGGATTTACACCTGAATTTAGACTTTATTTAACTTATTATAAAACCTTATTTGACTTGAAAGGGTTCGACATATGGTATCGCAATTCTTGACGAAAGAACAAATCAGCATCAGCACGTGACGATGTTAGGTGCTCTTACCTTACTTGTAGAGCTTACTTGTGGTAATGTTGTACTTTATCAATGGGATCTGTTGTGGAGCCGCTATTTCGGAACAAAACAGACGGGTGTTGCTTGGAGCGAAATGCAATGTTTTACCGACGTTAAGGAGTAAGTTATTTGGTTTGGCTTTCGTAGAATTAGTCCAGTTTTGTGTGCAGTTTTGGTTTTATCGACTACTCTCTGATTTCCAAGTTTCTGAGCTCTTAAATAGGCAAACCTATTCTAGGTTATTTTCTATAGTTGATTTTATCAGACACCTCTATAAAATACCTTTTCTAGACAATTTAGTTAGATTAACCTTAAAATTCTAGCCACAAATCTAAATAAATACCCATAGACCTCGATGCTGTATCATACAAGGCATTGCTGTCTATCCTCTCGCCTAAGCTAGCGTAATGAAGACATTAAGATTCTTACCCATTTTGGGCGTTAACTTGTATTTATGCTAGGTATAGTGTGACCGTCATAAATATTCATTTGAGCTACGAGTGTGTAGGTTTTAACACTATTTATTCGTGTTTGCACTATAAATGAAGTGAATTCAGAAGTGTTATGCATGATTGTCTTTATTTAACGTAGCTAGTTTAATTAACATGCAGAGCTAGGCAACATCTCGCCCCTGCAGTAGCGAAGGGGTACTAAATGAGGCTGGGGTAATCTTATTTCTTCTCTGAAGTCTAAATTTGAATGGCTCTATGCTCTGACTTTAATCTATTATTATTATGAGCCTTTTTTTTCGGATGGGAAATCATCAAATAACCCCTCCCGCTCTGGACTGAGCAGGAGGGAGTGTCGGACTTTTACTGACTAAAACCCATCCATGTTCCTTCCTTTGCCCTTTGTGTTCCAGGGCCGCGGTATCTCTTTCGAACAGTCCCGCAACCCTGGCAGGCATCGGTCCTTTCGGACCCCTTCCTGTTTGCTGACATCTCTTTGAGGCGCGCGTGGAACACGAACGCGCCGTCGACACGGCCTGTCGTCATAAGACGGATGGACGGCGAGTAACCCCATTACTCACCGTCCACAGGTCCGCGCCTGCGGTGGCCGGGAGCCACCACGTGGCCCCCGACGCCCAGGGCGTCTCCCGCGGCGGATGAGACGTGAGGCTCTCTCCCTCTCACGTCCCGCCACCTCCTTCGCTAGCATGAATGCTTCGCAGAAGGAGGTGACGGCGTCCCATTCCCTTTCGCTCCGTACCATGGATTGAGCCAGGGCCGGACGCGAGAGGTTGCTACCGCCGATTGCCGCTAACTAAATGAGGCTGGGGTAATCTTATTTCTTGTTTGAAGTCTAAATTTGAATGGCTCTTTGCTCTGACTTTAATCTATTATTATTATGAGCCTGACGTGTCACTGCAGGGCAAAGGCCCCTCCCCTCTTTTCAATTTTTTCCGTCTTTGGTTATTTGCGCCTAATTCTTTTTGGTAAGAGTCCAGCTCGTCCCGACATATCCTTCTGGGCCAATCGCATCGCCGGGTTCTGTTTCCAAATTTCTAATTGTGTTACCCGTACCCGCTTAAAGCTAAGCTTGATGACTAAACTAGTTTCAACCTAGTTTAGGTTGTCAATCTACTCGACCAACATGTTTTTTCTATTTAGAATTTTATCTAAACAATAAATTATCAGAATTTCCGAATTGGTACCAACCAAGTCTTCTGTAAAATTATCTGTTCTTTGATCAAAGTCCGTGGGCTTTCGCGACGCCATATGGTCTCTGGGTTTAACCTTACCATACTACGTTACAATGGTATCTTATCTGTAACGTTATTCCTGTTTTTTTCTTTCATTTATATATGTATTTAGCGACATTTATAATCGCAATGCATATGTCAGTCCCATCGTGATCTAAATACACATTGTTCATATCTGGGCCATGAACCTGAACAGACTCTTAGCATCATCACCATTTGGTTGAGCCAGGATTTTATGGAATGTGTCTACTTGCAAGTCTGCTCGACCTAAGTTATTCCTGTACGTTGTAACTCACCAACACGTACATTTGCTATTACGTTATTTTTGTAACTGTAACGTTAATTTGAATTACAGTTACGTAATTTTTGGTGTAAATATTCATTAGTTATTTTGCAACGTTGCTGAAATTAAAGCAGTTTTAATAATGCAAGTGGTTGTAATGATTTCAGTAATGCAGCTCCTCTCTCTTTTAATTTATGATTGCAATTTTAAGGAAGTGTTAATTTTAGTTTGTTGTTATGCAAAGTTATTAAGGCAAGACATATCAGTTTGATGAAAAAGTCAAATGATTTACCTATTATAACATCATTCGCAATATTCCTACTTTTGTAAGTTTTATCTATACTAATATTATAAAGAGGTATTAGTTTGTCAGTGTATATAGGGGGTCATTTTTGGAACTACTGATCCGATTCCGAAAATCCTTTCACTAATGGGAAGCTACATTATCCCCGAGTGCTAAAGACTACATTTAAAACGTTACCGTGGGTTAATTATCGTACATAACGGGAGCGAAGCCGCGAGCAAAAGCCACTACCTATTTAAATAAAAAAACATTTTGATCAAAAAGCTTTATAACGTCTCAGTTTCCTTTACTCATCTCGTAACATTTCTCTGATTTAATAGCCACAAACAAATCGTAACAAATCTTAATTTGAATAAATAAAGAGATCTCCTTTGAACTTGTAAAACTGTTCACATTATGTCATACATAAAGGAAGCTGCTATCACATCAAATTATCATTTAATATATAACAGCTGACGAACAGACACGGGCCGGATTTAAAAAAGAAAAGTTAAATAAATAATATTTTGGCGCCGTTTCGTTTCTTGTCCAGACAAAATTAACTAATGTTATGAAAGCAGAAATCCATACTAATTTATGAATGCGAAAATGTCTCGTTTGTCTGTTTGTATGTAACGTCTTTGCTGCTGAACCGATTTCGATGATATTCTATATAAAGATAGCTTGCACCCCAAGGAAGGAGTAGACAA
The DNA here is from genome assembly GCA_947578425.1 of Eugnorisma glareosa. NCBI lineage: Eukaryota > Metazoa > Arthropoda > Insecta > Lepidoptera > Noctuidae > Eugnorisma > Eugnorisma glareosa. Next base: position 17,529,563 of record OX387966.1, on the reverse strand, counting down.
CAGAGACTTAATAAAAGTAGTGATTATAAAAAATATAAAATCCACACGGGAAGAGTCACGAGTAAAGCACTAGTTAATAATATTAAAAAGCAAATAATAATTTAAAAAAAAGTTTTATAATTTTAATTTATTGGTATCCAAGCCTCTCATATCGATTTTAGATCATAAAATAATATTTGTATTTGCATAAATTGCGTTTTCAAATGCATAGACACGACTATTTGCGATTTGTTATGATCATGATATAAGATACGTATCTTTTATAATAGGATTAGTTATTTTTATGCAGATTTATTTGCTGTATTTTATGTTTTGACAGATTAACGATCTGTTACTTTAAGTTAATGGGTAAATATTAACAAGTTTTGTAGATTCTGGTTTGGTTCGTCGCTGGGTGATTACGAGCGAAAACAATTGCTTTAAATTGATTATTTTAAAAGTTAGTACATCTTGGACATATTCAGTTTTTTTCCGAGGACTTCCATAATTGTGGATTTCCATCAGGTTTTTTTTTTAAATTAAACTTGTGATTTTTATTAAATATCGAATAAACTGGATAAAATCAATACGAGACAATCCGAAGTAGGTTATTTTATTTTCATGCAGATTGTTCTCATTGGCTTTTTTTTATTGGTATTATTGCAAATTCCTTATTTTTTAATAACGAACTAGCTGTTGCCCGCGGCTTCGCTCGCGTTTTGGTCGGAAATTATCCCACGGGCACGTTGTAAATATAGCCTGGGGCACTCGGGAATAATGTACTTCTTTATTAGAAAAAAAAATGTCAAAATCGGTTCAGTAGATCCAGAGATTACCCCCTACAACCTCACAAACTTTACCTCTTTATAATATTAGTATAGATATGACCCGTCGTTATGGCACTTCCAATTCTAGAAAATAAATAAACATTTTCATGTTTTTCGATGACATCGCTATGAATAAATAAATAGATTATAATAACATATCTAATAGTGTTTGACGTATAATTAAGATAACAATCTAGCCCAAACCCATCGTATAAATGAACATCACTAAAAAAAAACTTAAAATAGTCTTTATTGCCTCAAGAACAAGTTCACAAATCATCAGCAACACCAATTAAACCAAAAATAATAACCACTCAAAGCAGACGAAATAATGCTCTAAGTGGGTAGTAGTATAAAAACGTCAACAGGTATCCATAAACCTAGTACTATTATATCTGTTTGCACCAACACTAACCGACACCTAAACGAATGCATAAAGAGTACACACCTGAGAGACAGAGTATTTAACTCTCCGTTGGATACTCAACTCTTGGCTCTGCACCGAAAGCTATAAATCCACCAGCGCATGTTTAAGTGTCACTTAGTAATATAGGAAACGGTAATTACTCTTCTAATATTAATTACAAGTTCTAGACCCGAATGAATCAACGCCAGCCACTACCTGGAGGCAAGCCAAGTCTATGCCAGTAAAAAAATAACTCTAACCTTGAAACTAATTCTCGACGTACGCCCCCCACATAGTTTCACTAATTAAACACAAGCTTTATTAATGACTTTTATGTTATAATTGTGCCAGACGTTCAAGATTGCACGTGTATTTTCGTCTGTTGTATATCCTGTGTGATTTTATTCGGGCAATTTGCATATTAACTAGGCTTAGGAGAAGTTTATCAGTTAAAGTTGTGTTTAAATTTAACTTTGCGATTCAATTCTGCGATTATTATTTTTTTACTTTTGAACTATTAGTAAAGATGTCATACATAAGGTTTCATTAGGTTTATGTTTTTTATGCCAATTTCATATTTTGTTTTACTTATGTTTAAAAAATGTCTTAAAATAATTAATTTTCGTTAAGTTCTTGTTTTACCTATTTCTAACTTAAATTTTATCTTTAGCATCTTGGCAAAAAATGTAGCTAGTAAAATGTTATAATAAGCCAGAGAGTTGATCTGTAACTAAGGACCTTCCTACTTCAGACACCTTTCTCCATATAAGATTGTGCCACAACACAGTGCGTGTAATTTTTGATGTCGAGAAAAATAAAGATTTATGATTTAGATTATGATTATTATTTTCTTGACGAATCTTGCACAACAGCGTGTCTATGAAGATATTTATAGGATTTGATGAACTTGTGGGCAAAATCACATAACATCACGCATATAATCCCCGAAGGGTCAGGCAGAGGAGTACATAATAGTTTCGCCAGTTATGTTTAAGCCCCATGTAATAGGGGGCGAGCCCATTGCCATCAAGCAGATACAAATCCAGACTCCGTGGCTGCAACTGAGAAATTCCTAATGAAAACACCCAATAACACTTTGCCCAACCCGGGAATCGAACCCAAGACCTCATACTCGGCAGTCCCGCTTGCGACCACTTGACCAACGAGGCAGTAGTGGGCAAAATCCTCGTGAATAAATTCGGCCCTGTAGTTTCGGATTTAAGCGGGGGAATGGTGAATTTTCGCATATTTTCTTAAGTAAGTTCAAAACTATATATCTTAAAATGATAAAAAAAATATGTTTGAGATGCTCGCAATGAGCCCTTTCATTTGACACGTAACACGATATAGTTTGCAAAACCATGTTTAAAATTCGTTAATTTACGTTACACGTCCGTCTTTGAGTCACCGACTTACATTATGTGTACCAAATTTAAACTCAATCGGTCCAGTAGTTTCGGAGTAAATTGGCTGTGACAGACGGACAGACACGCGAGTGAACCTCTACGGGATTCCGTTTTTTTCTTTTGAGGTAACCCTAAAAACTGACGAATTGATAACCTCCTTCTTTTGGAAGTCGGTTAATAAATGGACATGTGTATTAGGTTAAAGGAAATCATATCCACTGACCGGACCATAAAAACAGAAACGCTACTAAAAAGTTAGCAAGCTCTGAAGCCACCGTTGCATGTTTCAATCTAGGTAATAAAGCCTAAGTACTAGCGTCTAGACAGAAATATAACCCTTACAAAGCTTACCATAAAAAGAAAACTTTCAAGCTCAAAGGTGGAGCGGCAACATGGCCGCTTTCATTCAAAATAAAAGTTTGCTGAAAGAGTTTCATGCTTAGAGGCGTTTCATCCGCCTGCTATACTGTACCCGTAGACCGTGACTTTGTGTGTTTTAATTAATACTGATTTGTTGCGGTTGTATTAGTATGACAAAAGTATCCTGGAGTTATCCAACTTGGGCTGAAAAGCGAGTCCTTTCATGTTTTACGGCCGTATTATATTGTTGTTTTAAATTTTATTTTATTGTCTTTATTCATCTTTATACACATGATTGATTTTTACATTTCTTATAGAAATTAATACAAAAAAAAAACATTTAAAAATATAATAATAAAATATAATATTTATTTTATTATTTGTTAGTATTCCATTATTGGTGAGGTTCTTCGGAAAGATCAAGTGCGTAGTACTCGCAACCGCTGTGCGTGTATGACCAGATGTATGAACGTGACGAGGCAAAAGGAGTATCTAAGGATCGTAGCAGGTGGCGTTCTGTGGTTTCTGTCTACCCCCGAGAGAAAAAAGACGTACCTAAGTCCTACCTTGCAAGTCTTGCAACTAATTTTGGTTTGGAGACTCATCTCAGATGCTTACTAAAAGCACTCAGCGTCAATTCTGCGTCAAATTCGAATTCACAGCGAAAATCCACAATTAAACATATGGAAGTTTTCAATTTGCCTTGTGACATTACTTCCTCTCTAGTCATAACTATCATCTATTTCTCAATACTGAACCTCTGATGGTCAAAAGCCAAAGGTGAACGATCTCATTGAGGCCTACATGAAACAAATGCGAGTGACAGACTATCCGTCACCGTTTCATTACAGCACTAGCGATACGTTTTATTAAACATTCGGCGTGATTAATGAGAGGACTGATCCCGCTTGCGGAGTATTTTTTGTAAGAAACACTCCTACGCAGTATGTGTCCCTGGTACTTGGTACTAGCTAGTGATCTATGCTTACTTATTTACTATAATGTTCCCACTGCTGGGATACGGGTCTCCTCTCTACGAGAGAGCGTCGGCTATAATCGACCACGCGATCCCGGTACGGATTGGTCTACGCCTGATATCTACATGACTTGATTGGTCAAAGACCAGGTTTTATGAACCAATAGCATTGAAGAACATACTTGTGGACCGGCGTTGTCTTTGGCGGAATATGACGAGTCCTGACGTAGATCTAGGGCCATCGCTGGGAGAGCAGTTCTTGTTTATTCGGCCGTGTATGTCAGAAAATACACGTTACGTCATATACATACAAGTCCATCCATTAGTCAGTGAAAATGTCCAGAAATCCATCTGGCGGAAATTCAAGAAATCTGCGGCGGCAAAATCAGTGTATATTGGCCATATCAGACACCACTTTCAATGCTAATTTTGATGTCATTTCCGTTTTGATTTGTCTTATCTAACTTTCAACTTCAGTTTGTTCCTGATAAACGTAGCTATTTGTGTTTCTCCTAGGTTTTCTAATTCGAAATACCTTAGTTAACACGTTTATTATTTACTTCAAAACGATCATATAGATAGACGACACGAACATTTCATAATCGAGTTAACCCTATACAACTCTTTACCTTACCATTGTCACCCGTCAATAACACGTCAATACTCCACACCTGTATCCTTGAACCTCGAGCTCCTACAACAAAGGACATCGCTCAAGCCCGCCCCATCTAAAATAAACATCACTCTTCGACATACTGCGACATTGACCGTAATGAAAGTTCATATTACAGCTTGCGTAACACTGGTGTTTAGGCCGTGTTCACACTGACTTTGTGAGACAGATACCGATACCAACTATACAAAAAACTACAGATACTTCAGTAAACATTTTTATGGTGGTTTTTAAGGAGTCGCATCTGCGATTTGTCTTTAACGGTTGTTGACCGAACTTAAGATTTTGGAAAGGCAAACCAGTCCGCCGGCGGCTGAAGTGGTGAAGACGTGGTGATCTATGATAGAAAACTCAAAAATTTGATTGACTTAACCTACCAAAAAGTTACTGAGGAAAAAAATTTAGCAGCATCGAGATAATCCTTTTGAAATACAAAACGTTTTGAGCGATTGACACTTGTGAACTTGTCTATGTTCTCTCTGGTTGCTCACTGTTGGTGACTAACTAGGTAGATAGAAATATACGCGTTGTTGTGAATGCAGCCTTACGTACGGCGGCGCCGCGGCGCGGCTACGGTGGCGGCAACATAATTATTATTACTTACTATTTTTACGATCAAACGTAATACCGAAAAATCGTCGATTATTCGGATACGGTTTTCGGATTAGTACCTATAGAAAAATCTTTAATTAACGTGTAATAATTTTAAACAATTTATTGTTTATTAAAAGTTTAAAAGGATGTTGAGGTAACATAGCTGAGCTTTCACACATTTTATTGTTATTTTTATAACTTCAGTTGATGAGATAGCTTGTCCATTAACTAGACAAAGTCTGCAACAACGATGGCAATAAATTATCACATATCTAGCTGCTCACCGCCATGTTTTCCTCAATCGATTCTAAAACAGAAATAACAATTGAAATAGCTCCTATCAAGTAACGCGGGTCAAGATAAGGGAACTCATACGTCCCAAAATAAACGTAAATATCTCTTCAACGTGTGTGGCCTAAGGGAATGTACATTACATTCAATTTAGCTTTATGTAAAGCCCAAATTAACGTCAAAATAAAAACCTTATTTCGTTTACCAAAGCCCAAATGGACTATCAACGTCATTCAGATCCCAACTAAGCGTAAAATAAAGATGAACACACACAAGCATATACGTAAATCAGTAGTACATAATGTACATCGTTGTAATGTATTGTTAGAAAACCAACACCTGTCTTAATGTGCTCCTAAAGCTATTCCTTTGATAAAACACGAGTTACGAGCACGAGTACGAGAATTTGGAGTGTTTTATTTGTCTGTGGATATGATTCACTAAATAATTTCAGCTCAAATACTTGAGTATGACGTCAATTATATTCTAGTGTATGTAATACCTGAAAATGATTTTCGTTGCGTAATACAACTTGGTAAAATGGGGGATTATAGACCTATCCAACTCATTAAGCGCAGGCCTCACCGCCAGCTAAGAGAGCGAGCGGGAGAGCGAGGCGAACGAGGCCTCTTTCATAATGCGTTCGGCACGATAGTTCGCGGTTGAAAAATTATGAAAAGAGGTGAAACAATGATTCGTCCGCCTCGCTCGCTCGCTCGCTAGCTAGCTGGCGGTGTGGGTGTGTGCGGTGCTGTTCAGAATAAGAACCAACTTCTAGGAATATGCTAAGTGTCCATACACCAGCACTTTTAAAGACCAATTGATCACCACTGACGCTGCTAATAACGTGGCCAGCTACTGGGCTCAACTGATCTAAAATGGTACCATCTACTCGAAATTATTATTATAAGCCTATATTGTCCCACTGAAGGGCAAAGGCCTCCCCTTCCTGCTTCCACTTTTCGCAATCTAGTGCCATCTCCTTCTCGATCTGCTCGAAATAAAGACATAAAAGGCGGATGCCCATCGGCCATATAAAAAAATGCCTGAAATGAACAACAATGAATGTTACTACCAATCATAGGTAACCCATTACAATTTCAATAATTATCAAAAAAACTAGGTAGAAGTCAGTTACAAACCTTTTCTATAATATAGGTTAGGTCTAGGCTAAGGATTTCAGGTCCGTCGTCAATAAGCTGAGTCGTCGTTTAGGCGGTTCCAATCTAATTAAAAAATGGGCATCGTGCGCAGAAGTAAAATCAAAATCCTTAAAAAATGGCCACAGACGTCGTTATATCATAAAAAAGCAATATATAATAAAAAAGTTGAAAGTTGAAGTATTTCATTAGACATATTTTATTTTAAAAACAATTAAGGACTATTCGTAGTTTTTGTCCATTTCAAGCATTTTATAGTCATTCCCCTTTCGTAATATCCTCTGACCGTTAGCTGTCTTGCTTATGGTTGTTAGGGACTATACTAATAAAGAATGCAACCAATACATCTTTTGTACTTTCCATTGTAATACACTTTCCATAGTCCATCTAATCTACTTCAACTTTCATCCCAGCAATTCTTGCAAACCGGTACAATATCTCAGTCCTCAGTTAAACCAACAATGAGAATTAGTGTCACATCACTATCTGGAGTAAAGACGGACAATGACCGGTCCACGTTATTTATTGACCACAGTACGAAGGGCACCACAAGTTTTGCTTTCTAAGCTCTAAATTACGAGCAAACTAGTTCATTCCACCGCGTGCCTGCGTTCGCTTCTGTACAGGAATTGGATTTAATAAATAAGATTTTATTCTGTTTTATGTCTATGGCTTAAGACAGGTAATCTTACTTCGAATGGCGTAAAGACTATAGTTACGGTGACAATAAAAATTTAAATGTTTCTCGGCATTTAAATTTATTGGGGGAACAAATCTATCTGAAGAGAAACAAATGACGGTCGCTTTTCATAATTTGAAAAATCGCTACTAGACTTCGACAATGGAGTCACACTTTTCAAAGGGCTCTATTCTCGAAACGTTCGATTCGAAATAGGGTCGCAGGTTCCTTTACAGAAGAGTACTCGTCACTTTCTCCTGCCGTGCGACATTTGCGCAACGGATGGAGTGTCACGTCGATTTATTGTCGCCCTAGATTCATCGCGTCGCGTAATGTCTTATTGGTGTCGGATTTTTCATCGTTCAAGTTAATTGCTGTCGTTTAAATTGCGATGCATCGTTTTTATTACGACAGATAAGTGCATGAACAATAAGTCTTAACTGAAGTGTTGTAAAATAAACAAAGTAATTCTTCTTGCTTAAACAATTTTTATTTCCTGAGTAAACTTAATTATGACTGGTTCAAGTTTGTCCCTATTCACTTCTAGTTCCAGCAGAGCTTATAATAAATGATAAAACGGTCCATTCAACCACATAAATCAAGTATAACAACTAAAATAATGTACTAAATCTGCGCTTCGAATAAACCGAAGTGCATGTGATTTTAACGCACACGCAATGCTAAACAGCTATGATGTCGATTAGTCTCGCACGATTCGGTACAGAACACTCGACTTTCATACATCAGACGACGGTTATGCCATCCAGCCCTACATCATATTGCGACATAATGTATGTATGTACTGATGATGCTCACACTCGCCGCTTGCCGGATGAGTGGTGTAAGGGACAAGATTGCAAGGGATTTTGAAATTGGAAAAAGTAATTGCATTGACTACATGGCATCGTAGGTGTGTAGACTGCTTTTAATAATGACACAAATTGGTAGTTATTGGTATATTATAGTAAAACTGTCATAATAAAAAGCATTTTAAGGCCCTAGACCCAAATGGAAGTCTGTCCCAGCTTTTCTCCTTGTAAAACCTGATACCATCGACCTAAAATGTGTGAATAACCGCTACACAAAGATATTGTGTTATTTACAACCTTTATCCGTGTTGACGTTTCTCCTTCACACTTACACCAACCGCCAAGCAGATCAACAGTAGCTGTTAAGTGGATAATATCAATTGCGCGGAGCCATTCCGCATTCCAACGCGCGGGTCATTTGACATTAATACGCACACATTAAATCATTAAGAATACAGTCCAACACTTATCGCGAGAAATGATGGCGAACCTTCTTGATGATATGAATAATGACATGATTGTCCCCGTGGGATGTTACATCCTGCGAAAATAGGAAATTCAATGTTTTTAAATTTAGAATGTTGTGTCGAAATAGGAAGTCGTATGGGCCAATGTTGAGAATAGACCCCTGTGGGTTTAATAGGAGACAATTTAGGAAGTAAGTATATCAAAACCATCATCATCTATGGTCAGTCACCAGATGTATGGAAGTGGACGAGGCAAAAGGAGTATGTCATGGGTTTTAGTCAGTAAAAGTCTGACACTCCCACCTGCTCAGCCCAGAGCGGGAGAGGTTATTTGATGATTTCACATCCGAAAAAAAAAAAAGGTAGTAAAAAGACGTGACTTTATGTATGGATAGATATATCTTTATGAACTTGTTTATAATATCTACTTGACTAAAACGTCGATATTGCAACTTTTCCAAATATTGAAGCGGTTGCCGTAGCCAAAATTTCGTGATAATATCATGTTTGAAGTAACTAGCCAATTAGTGCACAACAACCTCAAAAACAGAAGTCAATTTATGTTCACACCCTAAAAGGGTCCTTAATAAATATATACGAGTAAGTTAGTAGTGTCGGAAGGTGGTATTTTCCGAAGTGTATCTGATAAAGTACTTAAATGTCACCGTAGTGGTCGTAAACCAGAATTTAGGATAGCGAATTTACGACTGAAGGATTTTCCTACTAAGGCTGGTTCAGAGGTCGAGGTTGATTTAAAGTCATTGTGAGCAAAACTATTATATTGACATATTTTATTATCTTCTCTTAATTCTAAATTCTAACTTTCTTCGTCTTGGTTTATTTCAAAGATACGTCTATATATTTTTCAAATTCCGAACAATTACCATAAATTAAACAAAAGCCAAAACAGTTTGACGTTTCAAACTCCGAAAAAGAAGATCGGCTTCTTAAAAATGAACATAATCAAATACGGCCAGCATTAAGCTGCTTACAACTAAACTTTTTGCATTAATTATAGAATCTAGCGAAAGTGTTTCAACACAAGTAGGTAACATTACCTGCGCTAAATATGACTCACCTGACCTTGCAGTGGATGAAAATAAAAACCGTAGTGTCTGTAACTCAAAGAAATTAGTTTTATTTATGTCATTTTTTATGACAGCTGACAGGTAATGGTAACTGACATCAACACGGCTAGACGTCATTTCGTTGGCCTACATACTAAATATTATAAAAATCTGAAAGTCTGTGTTAGTCAAACACGACTTGGGAAAGCGACGGACCGTGAAAATATTTTGCATGACTGACAAGGCTATGAAAGACTTAATTATGATAGTTTTCTGAAAGAAACATGTTTGCTTATCAACTGTAGTTCCGCTTAGGTTATGTTAGAATTTAATTTGGCTTTCATGTGAAGCTGCGCTCAACTAGTTAGTGCCAATTAGATGGATTTTTGAGATTTCCCGTTTGTGGTTTGTGAGCCAAAAGTTTTTGAAATATTGGTTTATGGTAAGTGTGATGCAAAATTAATTTAAACATGAATGAATTTTCAGAAGTAACCTACTTATGTATGACAAAGCAGTGACCTACTAATCTCTGTTAGTAGAGCTGACTTCTATAAGTCAAAGGGCGAATTTCACTAATAAAACTGTACTCAGCAGCTCACTCGTGTGTAGTCAGTAGCTACTCACTGTATAGTATGACCACTTAAAGTGTGCAGTTCATGTTGCTGTGGTCCTGTGTTTTCCCGCTTGCACAGATAATATATAAATGAGCTGTCAGTGTCTTCATTGTTGTTAAGACTGTGCTCTTGAACGTGGTTTAGATGTGATAATTGCGTTCAGTTTTATTGCTGAAATTCGCTCGTTTTATCTTTCCCACATATACATTTCAAACTACTAATTATAATAAATGCAGCAACCGAACTACTATTAATTGCAAGTACCAAAGTTTAAAGGTTTACATTGAAGTTCACTCTAAATCGTTACAAACGTTAAGTGGGTTCCCGTGTAATGTGAATGCATAACATTTGCATCTATTTGCTAAGTAGGGTAACATTGGCAGTGCACTTAATGGTAAACTTAGTGACCGAGTTTGTCAATTTCGTGGTATTTTTGCTACTTACAGTGTACTAGTGTAGTATTGTAGATTTATCGAGTATGACGTGAGTCTTCCTAGAATAAGACTGTTAAGGTCGGTTTGGTTGGGAATAGTGATGGTTTAGTCATATGGCTATCTATTGTTTCGATAAAATTACATTGAATTTAGGATAGGGTTGTTTTGCAAAATGTCGACAACTCAGGTGAAAACGCCAATTCTCAAACCGACTAGATAATAATATAAAACGAGAATGTTACTCAAACTCAAAGGATTTATTTTAAACTTGCTGTTGCCCGCGGAATACGTGTGAGGAAATAAAAATAGCCTATGTCCTAATCCAGACTATAAAGTATCTCTGTGCCAAATTTAATCCAGATCCATTCAGCCATTCTGGCGAGATTTGGTAAAAAACATCCATCCATACTTTCGCATTTGTAATATTAGTAAAAAGTAAGAATAAGCATTATTAACTTTTGAATTGTCAAAGGATGAAGCTGCAGTCCCTTCACGGCCACTCCGCCCTACCTTAGTTTCCGCAACCTAAGTTTCTGTCAGTGATCCGAAATATCCATCTAATTTGCATCGAACACCCGTTCATGTAGCGTTTGGTATCGCCCAAGTATATCTAGATGTATAGACCTAACTGCCTTCATAAGGTCATCGGTTAATCCTGTAGGCCTTAACTCCTGATCCAAGAGAATTTATGGAACAGCAGCCAATAAATTACCACGTACGTAAGCGGTGGCGTAATTCCAATCAACAATTACCTATTAACCAGAGGGCAATCATACTGCGATTTGCCCTCTCGTGGGCCGTACAAGCTTTCGCAAATACGCAACATGTTAGTTTCAGTGAATTGTGGTGATTAGAATGGATTTAGAAGTAGATTTATCCAACGATATGTTGATAATAAACCTAAATAAACCTTTGGAAATATTTCAATTAACCTTTTATTTCCTATAACATTATTATCGTTAATTTGACTTACATGGATTTATTCGTAATTCATTCATTTCATATAGTCATTATATGTACATAAGAATAATATTAATTTGTGCTAAATAAACTAATTATTTAATTTTCCTTGTTTCAGGTCAGTATCAATCAACTGTGTCATCGACTTACCGTTCCTCGGTCACGTAAGAAAACCATTCATTAATAACTACTGTTTATTGCACGAGGTTCTCCAAACATGTGGACTTCGAAGAAACGTATAAACAGGCAAACACGATTTACTCGTCAGAAAAGAACGTATCAACAAACGGCCCCTTTTATTTTTTCTCTCATGACGCAAACGCTTCACATGACAATATGAGGCATGAAAAGTGCAATCAATATCCATCAATACCTATAACCATTACTCACTTACCCGGGTCTAGGTATTAAGCTGTGGAGGTCAGATAGTCAGCCACTATTTGTAAAATACTGGTATTCAGCTGCATGCAGTTAGACTGGAAGCCGACCCTAATATAATTGGGAAGAGGATAGACAATAGGCAGATAAGGCGTGTAACTCTCATGGTCCAAACGCCAGCTCTTTGGTCCAATGACAGTGCATCATTCATCCACACATAATTACACTCCAACCAACTTATCTATGCAGACGGCAAAACGCAGAACTAAAATAAATGTAACAAATTTGACATATCGATGCATTTTTTCTTAACAAGCAGCGCCACTTTGAGCTGCATACTTAAAGTGGTCATACTGTACCCATATAAATACGTAGTATAACATAATTAGCCTATAATTTTCCTACTACTGGGAGACAGTAGACAGGCCTGCTCTCTATGAGAGCAGTGGGCTGAAATCCACCAAGCCAGTCCAGGAAGACATGTGACATCTACCACAGCATACAAACAGTACACATACCGGGTTCCACACGGTGTTTTCCTTCACCGTTTCGTCAGAGTACGTAGTATATCCGTAACAATTGGTAAGCAAATGGTCGAAATAGTTCTGTGACTCGGCCGGCGAGGTATTTCCAGAACTTTTACGACCACCGTATTGATTCCAAGTGGCTGCAGCGAATGAGTTCCGTTTCGCTTCGGTCGTATGTTCAGTTCGGACTGAAATGCGGAAAGCGTTTGGCTGTCCTTAAATAGGTTACTTTATAAACCTACCTATTTACCCTTGCTATATATCTTATTATCTAAGCTATATCTTACTACTAATTTTTTTTTTTTTTTTTTAAATGCGAAACTTTGTGAGGATCTATATATGTTTGTTCCAATTTCACGCAAAAACGGTCGAACGGATTTAAGTGAAATTTGGCATACAGATACTTTATAACCTGGATTAACATATAGAATACTTTCTATCCCGGTAGTACGATCCCGTGAGATAATTAGCGAACTAGGCGCGGGCATAAGCTCGTCTAATACGAATAACAAGAAGTCCTTAAAATCTTCCTCATCATAACCCATCTAGCCTTTTCTGATGTCAAGATCGGCTACCAATCTAATCTAACCGCATGGAATTTTTCATGCGGCAACTAAGGTCCTTAAAAGTTGAGTATGTTATTGCAATTAACGCAGCAATAAATAATAACGCCCGCAATAAACCCATCGTAAAATTATCAATCATTCGCGCGCGAAAAATAAGACATAAATCATTAAAGTGGAGTAAAAATATTTACCCACAGTTTTACACCACTACATTACCTGGCAACACTCTGTCGTAGGTTTCATGGTTCCACGTCAATCACTCTGAAGATTTAGACGTTTACCGAAGCTCTGGTTATTTACGATCACGCTAATATTATTTATGTGTGTCAACTCGTTCTATTTTCGAAATCGGCGCAGTGTTGCGCGGGCGCAGCGAACGCAGTCGCTTCCACCGGCCGAACTCCCTCGAAGTCCCCCGACGAGACACGACGCGTGATTCATTGCCGGGAAGTCGTAGGGTTGCTTTATCAAACATATAAAATAAAAGTTTATACCAAAAATTGTCTGAAATCTGTCAGACGGCTGACTTACAAATGTTTGACAAGGGATCTGAGTCGCTTTCATCTCGGTTTGTCTAATTGCGGATCTCTATTTTTCTTATATTTTCGAAGGCCGCCTATATTCAGTTAGTTGAGACAGGTTTATCCGGTAAGAAATAGAACTTTGGTCTACTGAACCCTGCAAAATTGAAAGTAAATCCTAATTGCAAAGATAGTTTGGGAATAAGTTTGATTCCGTTTAGATCTGAAATCCAAAGGACATAATAACTCCCTACCTAATAAAGCTGTACAAAAAAGCCAAAGCAAAATAAAAAGAACTTACATAGAACTCAACCAGACTGCAAAAAAGAGAGAAGAAAGCATCCCATCCGCTTGCCAGCCCTCACCAATAAGCAAATCCCTAAATCTTAACGAAGCAAGAAGTGGAGTCGTGGCGGCCGTTTATCATACAAGCGAGCTATCTGCGACTCCATCATGATCAGGAGTAGTGGCCACCCGCCTAATTGATGCTGCATCATTTATAGTCCAAGACAATTTATAGACAGAGGTGCAAGGGCGGGCCGGCATTAAAGGATGGTTCTTAATGACTATAGATATGGCATCGTTCTATAATGATAAGATATCTTCGAAGGAGTTATTAAAATCTGTTGGTTTATAGTGATATCTATAAAGATTAATGACAGGAGCTATGCCTTTAGCAGATATAGCTTTAGCGGTAGCGATAATTCGCTATTCAGTACTCTCAATTTCTCTATTATCTCTATCTGCGTAGCCTTTTCCCAAATATGTTGAGATCGCTTCTAGTCTAACCGAATGCAGCTGAATACCAGTATTTTACATGGAGCGACTGCCTATCTGACCTCCACAGCCCAGTTAGTACTGGGTATACGATACCCCTTGGTAAGATTAGTTCGATCTCAATCTTTCTATGATAGTATCATTTTCAATTTCATTATCTGTGTCAATGCCTTTATTACGGGTTTATTATACCAAAGCCTTTTCAAAAGGTTATCTAATCCTAGACTCTCATTCGTCTTAATAAAACAGAACAAAAGAATCCATCTTTTGAGAGTGAATTGTCCACATACTAGAGCTCCAGAATAGAAAGTATATCAACTGCCAAAAGATCATAAATCACCATGATTGACACCAGTGACGAAACTCCACCGGCGCTGGTCGGAATACATAACTTCTTGAGACGATATACGATATATCTTAATCCCTTGATCTCGATATGGAGCAGATAATAAAGCTTAAAGAAACTATGACAACCGTTGTCAGCCTGTAGTTTCTACTGACTTTATCCTTGCTTCATATTGTTTGAATGGCGTAACGAGGAAGTTAGTCTTACAGTGAATTCGTGAGGTTTTTGCAATATGTCAGTGTCCCCTATTTTTTTGTTGGGTCTGTTGCAAAGTTTTCTGTCTTCATTATCTAAATTCGTGATCGATTGCTTTACAGCTTTAATCCTTATTTAAATAAAATTTAGATTTAACTTTAGGACCAGTGTTCAATTTACTGTTGCTTCATTTTTGTTTTATTAACCTTTGTCGAGTTATTCATTATCTCCATTTCAAAATGATGTTGACATTGCTTCTAATCTTTCAAAATTTTGCACCACTACCCGTATAAATAGCATTTTCCCCTAGGAAGTCTAAATCCAATATTGATATTATAAACCACACGCAGTAGACGGGATTCAACTGCTTCCCGTGCGTGTTAAAATTTCTGTTTAATCTAACAGAATGTTTGACAAGTTGACATAAACAAACACCAGGACACACTGTATCTACATCAGAAACATGACCGCAACAATCACGCCCAGATTGATCGATTACATTTAATGTTTCCTCGAAGTTATCAAGCGATCACTAACACGCGAACACAACCCTACCCCTACCGGCGTGGAAACACAATTCAAGCGTATTTAGGTCCGAGTCACATACAAATAATGACTTCGTTTGGTACGCGTCAGTAGCGTATCTCAAACCGTGCAGTCTTGCTTTTTAAAAGGCAGGTTCTAGGCAATCTGCTTATGCTATTGATACGCTGGAGCCTCACACTATTACTTGTGACCTAAAAGTCAGTGTGTTCATTCTTAAACTATAACTAGAAGTCAGGGGCATATCACCTAGCACGCAGCGTACCTATAAGACCGCAAATTCGGAGGAACATTTCTTGTAGCGTGCAACGGGGCATTACATGGACAGTTCCAAAGCGTTAAGCGAAAAGTCTACCTGTGTGAACTCAGCCTTGGATTTTTCGTAACGACTCCATCGCGTTCATTAGCTGGTGACAGCAGCATTGTCCCGTAATGAGCAGCAGTCACACCAAACGGGCATTACCAGCATCGACTAGCCACACCGGCTACTATCGCGGTAATGAACGAAAACGAAAGTTTACGAATGAACGCGCGTTTGCGAACTTAACCGTGTTTGTTATTGCCGTGTAATTGTACAACTGATGGAAGTTTAATCGGGCTGTCGGCAGTTTTCGTTGCGGTAATACATGGTTTATACAAACATAAACACATAACCACCTTGATGTTTCGTAGTAGATTATAATGTGGAAAGTGAACTGGATAGAGCCATTTTTAACAGAAAGAGGTTAGATTCTGTGTGTTTTGACAACTGAATGCCTGAATGCAAAATACTGTCATTAGATACCCGACCATCTGTCTTTACCCTGCTCAAGTTTAGTACGGAAACAACCAGTACAACTTAAAAGCTTTAGAACAGAAACCTCCACGTCACATATCATTTGGGGAGTAAACACGATCACAAAATTGTCATCCTTGAAACTGTAATATAACCTCACGCACCACAATTTAGTTTCTCGTCCAAACGAGGCGGTCTGAGCAAACATCCCGTGGTACGCGTGTGTACGGCCATTATACAAACTGCCCGGGCATTACGGTTAATTTGCTCACGCTGTGAAATTGCGGTCTCGACGCTGATTCGCTTGCGTCACGTGATACCAAGGACTAATGCAATTGGTTGATGTGATGTTGATGTGCTTAAATGTATGTCCAATGTAATTGAAGGGTTAGATGGCAGTTCGTGGTTTGTGATTGTAATCTACTCGTTCTGTTTGTGAATATATAGCAATGTCTGTGAAATATTTAATTCAGATTGTTTTGATAATAATATGTCAAAGACTTTCAAACTTTCGACGAATTGTAATTAACAATGTTCCATAAAAATTAAGCAATTCTGAGAATAATGAAATTTTATCCATTTCAAGAAACCTTTTATACATAAAATCTTATCCGAGTCAAATCAAAATTTTCTTCCGTAGGTAATTACTAAAAACACAGCTAATACCAATAACAGTGAGATTTAATCGTCCAATCAGGTGAGAGTAGAATGCGATCGGACCACGTGATTGGATGAAATCGAAAGTTGGCCGTTGATTGCGGCAGATTATTGGTTTTTCAAGCTAGTAATATGCTGGTAATTACGTGGTGTGGCTGGGGAGGTAATGAGATGTTGGTGCATCGATTAAGGGACGTTATTATAATGTTTTGTTGGTTTTTTGAACTTTAGATAGCGGTGGAATTAGAAACTGGCTAATAAAGCGTGCTTTGAGGTAAAAGTGTGGTACACAGTTCTAAGCCCTCATACTCAATATCTAAAGTTCATTATCATTGTGAATGTGGAGTAGACTAAACCTTTTCAGCATAGTGTGTTGCCCTTAGTGGGATGGAGTGATTTGATTTAGCGAATTTCGGATTATATGTATCCTGTATCAGCAAGAGCTCGTGGCACAATAATAACCGCCGCTCGGGTCGATCTTTAGGTTAAGCCGGGCTTGCCTAGGTTGGTCATTGGATGGGTGATTACATTTATTACCATTACATACCGAGTTTCCGTCGAGCCTTGGAAAGCACGCTGTCCCGGCCAAAGAAATCTTAATGATAAGGCATTAAGATTTCTGTGGTCCCAGCTGTCATTTGTTGGTCTTTGACAGTCGTTAAAGCTAGTCAGTGGCCTGAAAAGTCTGACACCAGTCTTACTAATAAGGGGTATAGTATTACCCGGTACTGACTGGGTTGTGAAGGTCGCTCCATGTAAAATACTGGTATTCAGCTGCATCCAGTTAGACTGGAAGCCGACCCCATGGTTGGGAAAAGGCTAGGCCGATGATGATCAGCAAGAGCATACAGTTCGATGATTTATGTGTTCGTTTTCGGGTATGGAGTAATTGACCCATTTTTACTAAGCTTTTTCTAGAATCTGCAAATAATAAACAAAGTGGAAAAGACACCGACGTACAAACATTTACCACGTCAAAAAAAAACAGATGTTTCCTTCAAAAGTGAAATACATACAGGGTGTAACAAGACCCTTAGCGAAGCCGTCAACCAAGCATAGTATAAGTACATCAAACTAAGTAACTTTACTCAAAAATTATTGCCGTAAAACGACCTTTTTTTGCGGTGAATAATCACGTTTTACGGTGGGACTCAATAAAACGGACTCAAAACCTTGTGCTGATGGATGGATTGAATAATACGGGGGTCGTGGACGTGTTTAAAGTAAATATCTTACATAAAAAAAAAACATGTATTTAGAACTGTGTAGTTGGAACTTTGACCCCCAATATCTCCGTAACTAGAAGGTATGGTTTAGAACAAACTAAAACAAAAAAAATATCGCAATGACGGGGAGAACAAGAGCCTTTTGACTTCGTTAAGAGTCTTGTTCCAAAATGTATGGTAAAGCAGTTTTTTTTTTAATACCTCTGAAAAATTCCTTTGTGGTGGAGGTTCGGAATGATGTACTGAATACGTGTAAAGCGTGTGTGCATCGGGGTCCCTTCGACACTGTATTTTATACCCGCCAAGCCCACAGCCATTTTTCCGATGTTAATCAACTCTTCAATCAAAAGCAGAACATCCTGTCTAATAAATCTTAGCCAGATCAAGTTGCAAACGAATGTATCTACGAGTACCTAGAATTTACGAACATAGCAATTTATGTTCTTTAGCAAAGCCAGCACTAGATGTCTACGACTCTTTATCGTTCTACCCGCTAATCAATAACACGAATGGCATAATCACTGAAACTTACGGGATTGATTTAACACTAGGAAATAAACAACATTTCAATGTCTAGGAAACATTTGGTTCCTTTAATTGGACCAGTGCTAATGAATTTTGAGGAGGTAGCCTTATTGTGGGTTCCGTCTTGTTTGTTGGGTAATATGAGGAAGAAAGAACAAATGAAACAATAAAGGCATAACTATCACCGATAGATCATTAGCGATTAAAGGGGTTGATGAAGGACTTGACAGTCTACGTGGAATCTATAAAACAAACGGCGATCAAAATGGATTCGATTTTTTTTCAAATTTTGCACATTGCAAAATGACGAAGAATCGTACAGACTCAAGACAGACTCTAATAGTAAAATCTTTGCTAAAACAAGTGACGGTCGAAATGGAACTGATAATGATTGAAGTCTTTCCAATTACAAAAACAGAATAGAATCAAAATACGAAATACAATATGATCATAAATTAAAATAGACTTACATGGATAATATAAGTTATAGACTATGGATAATATTCTAAGGTATCACTAAACAGCGTTTACGTACAAGCCCGTTATATTTGACGATTTTAGACGTAAAGGTCAAATAATCAAACTTTGTTTCGTAGCCTACTTGTGAACCGAAGTAAGACATGAAAATGTCACGTCTCCTGATTAACAAAATGGTGCAAAACGTGACATTAGAACAGAAGGCTTTACGCGAATAATAATGAGAGACGCCATAAAAAATAAGTAGAACATTAAGTTTAACTACGGTGTTGTTTTAGATAAAGGTGTTATAAACAATCATGAAGATAAAATTATTGAACGTACAGTAGGTAAATAATACATTTGCTATGGCAACTTAAGATGGTAATATGCACTAAGAAAAATGTGCAGCAAAATTAGAGGCAATATTTTACATAATTACATAATATGATTAATGAAAATACAAAAACCAACCAAACAAAGTGTTTGACATTGACAGTAGCACAAAATTCCTCGAAAGTATAAAAACGGACAGAAATTTCATTATTCATGTAGCACCTACAATCACGTCACGTCTATTAGCAACCATACCTATACAATTTGGCCGGCATTATGTTACAGACAGCCAGCGTGTCGCCGACGCCCACCCATCTGTGTTCACTACCTTATAAGGCTTGGGTTAGTCCATAGCCTTCGTAATATCCATCGCTATATTGTTTATATCGACCTTCCTTAATTACTGGTACTTTCGAATGGACTCAAGCCTCAACCCGTCTCCGCTAATAGGGTCTGAGTGACCTCACGGTTTTGCCCTGATTTACTTTGATCGTTAATTGGCTGGTATTGGCTTTTAATATTGAAATTTCATTGAGGACTTTTGTTACGTAAGCGTTAAAATAAACTGTGGTGTGATGAATGAAATTGATTGAGCGAATTTACTGTGCATTTATTTTGTTGATAAGTATTGTTCTATTATTTATTATGCGTGTATTTGTATGTAGAGCAAGCATCTATCCGTAATTATTCTTGTCTTAATCAATTTAGTGGTGTGTAGTGAATGGGTTTATTACATTCCTGCTGATAATATCTTTACAATTCATTGTCTTTTCCGAAATCTGCGATAGTTTTGAAAATTACTCATTGTGCCAGACATTTCACAGATTACTTGCAGTGTCGTATACCATAACTTAAGTATCTCTTATGATCCAATTAACATTTTGGTCTGCGAAAATAATGCAAGTTCTGCAACAGCAACACAATAGAAACTTAAAACATTGTTATTGTTACTAAATACTGCGTGATTACAACAGGGCGTCTTAGTTATTATTAAAAGGTGTTGTGAGCTTGTGAGTATTGGTCTTGGCTTTGCAGTCGCCGTTTTATACTCGTCCACTGGCATTAAGTTACCTAGTAAGTATTTTTCTTTGATCCTTTCGCTGTCTTTACCATTACTCATTGCTCTTAAATCTTCCTCCACCAAAGCCCTGAGAGGCCATAAAGTATTTGTCCAATATACATTTTGTTAAAACTCTCGGTCTCTGTAATGCTTTTTGATTTATGAAACAGCGGAGACTTTAAGCAGATTTCATTGATATTTCTTATTAATCCTGTCTCAGCACATTCGGAGGTCTTGTTTTTATGCAAATTCGCATTATGAATCAGCTACCCGTCCTACATTAACGTAGTCCATTCACTTTTCTTTAAGCCCTTTGGTTCCAGTGAACAATTAGCCATGAATGTTTCTTGTAATAAAGTTATCAATGAAAGGAAGTGTATCGTGAAACTTGACAGTTACCTCATTTTTTACGTTATTTAATTAATTAAATACGTCAGTAAAGTGTTTAACGTCCGTTGGTATTACCATGATACTGTTGACATGAACCACTTTCAAATTAGCGCCGTTACCGTATAAGGTAACATTTTAATATGAGTCAGTTTTTATGAAACTTATTTTTGTTTTCCGCAATATTATGTGCGCCGATTTCAAATTAGTAATTTATTTTGCCACAACACTGCTTTGTTTGTATGCCACAGTAGTTTTCTAGATCTAGATCGGTCATGAAAGTAAATGTTGAAAATAAAGCAAGTGCTCGCATTTATATGGTAATCGGCTAATGAAGTAATTACGGCAAGTAAACCAGATTAAGTTTTAATGTTACCTTTTTTGTCTTCCTGCATTTCACGGTGCACTAATTCGCATTTAATATGAGCAGTTTTTTTGACAGCCTCGTTGATCTGGTAGTCGCAAGCTTTACTGCTGAGCATGAAGTCCATGCTTTGATTCCCAGGTCGATCAAAGTGTTATTGGGTTTTTCTATCAGAAATTATTTCAGTGCAGCCTTGGAGTCTAGATTTATATGTCCGTTGTTGATGGCGATAGGTTCGCCCCCTATTACACGGGACTCGAAATGATGGTGTGCGTGTGTGCTTGGAGGATTACAGGCGTGATTTTATATTTTATTTTCAGCGTCATTATTTTGCTACGCTCTAAAGTTAAGGTTTTTATTTTCCTTTACCAGACCGCCAAGGCTTAGTTCAATGAATGATTCAATGAAGCTATCATCATTCTTTACGTGTCTATGCGTATTTCGTTCATTACTAATTGGTTTAATGGCATTCAAATGAATACCTTAACGTTTAGTATGGTCATTTACCGATATAGACGTCTAGAATTACAAATATTGTCTATACTTAAACCACGTTTTAAGTCGATTAAGCATGCGTTGGAAATAGAAACTTTAATTTAGTTTCGCATGGTTTATTTTCCTTTGAACATTTTTGTGTTTAAGACCTTTTAAAAGTTATTTAATTAATTAAAATTATTTGTTGTTAGTAGCCGTTTGTGTCAGTTTCTCTGTATGTTTATATCATTGTTCTGCTGGCTTGTATATGCTCTCTAGTATGTAATGTTTATTATTGTTGGTTTTATGAAGATTGACTGTCGTTGACTGTATTAAAGTTTTCTTGTGAAGTGAAAGTGAATAATTGTTAATAGTGACCATAACCAAGAAGATACTTATTTAAAACCTTGTTGGTGATGTTGTTCCTGTTTAGATCTGTAGAGGTATTTGATTTCATCTTCGTCTATCTTTATGAATATCAAATATTATGTAAGTAAGATTAGATTACTATCATTGAACAAGTTCGTCTCTACTTAGACTTATCAATACAACATAATTTATCATAACAAGTGTTTTTTTAGATTCGTTCTTTCCTTCGTATGTTTATCTGTCCGAGACTCTTGGCAACACACAGTTGAAATTTGGAGAGCAGGTGTCTTCTATGAACCGTTATACAAAAGTAATGTGAAATTACTCACTACTAATCCATTCAAGTAACTGAAGATTGTAAAAAAAAAACTACGTGAGGTGTCTATCGACAGCTCTTCAAAACTGGTATCGAGGTTCCTCCAATACTTTTGTTCTTAAATCAATGGTTGAAGAGGTCTTCGCTTTTAGTTCTTCTTTTCTTTGTGATTATTTTCTTTCTGAGTGCATCATACTCGAACATTTATGACGACCCCTAACCCGCACTGGACACGCGGGGTGGTATACGGCCCACTTACTCTTACTCACATAGATAAGGCCAGTCATAAAATATTTCTTATATCCTACAGTCTTATTGTTGTAAACAATTTAATTAGCTATAAAATATCTATTAACAAGTCTTAGATTGTTAAGATCCGGTGAGTCTACGAGGCATTTCTCTGTCATTCTCTGTAATAGAATTAACTTTACCTGTTTGACGTTAATCAGTCTCCGTCTGACTTCACCGACGACTTTTCTCCGACATTACTGTGCATAGGACATATCCATACTATCTATACTAGCTGTTACCCGCGGCTTCTCTCGCGTTGTTGTCGGAAATTATCCCACGGGCACGTTGTAAATATAGCCTATGGCACTCGGGGATAATGTAGCTTCCTAGTGTAACAGCTAGTATTAAGTGTTAACTCACAAACTTTACCCCTATAAAATGTTGGTATCACTACATCGGCGTTGAATTTATAAAAAGCCTTCCTTTGTTGTTTGTTAACCCCAAGGACTCTTCTGCAAAATTTCCAGCTTCTAAAAATACTGGGTTCAGCATTTTAGCCAGCCATTGAGGCTTTTGTATTGTCTATCAGTAAACGAATTTAAGATTTTTAGGAAGTACCTAAGAGGAAATGTGGTAGGTATTTGAAGAAACTATTGCTGTCCCTCCACGAGCACGATTTCAAAATTGGTGCGATAAGGACAACTACAGATCCGACAAGTAAAAAGTCATAATTCGAGGTTTGGCTCTCGACTATTTCCTCCTCCAATATTCGACCAATTTAAAAGATATTTCATAAACTGCATAAAAAGAATATTTACTGTGTCCCTGTGTTTTTCTTTTTTCATTAATAGTGGTCGAATTTGTACACTAGGCCTCTGTTGACAGCGGTCCAAATTGGCAATTTTTAAGCATTTTTAAAACATTCTAGTGCTGATACAGAGTATGTATCATCAAAAAAGAAAACATAGGGACATGGAAAAGGTTGATATTTATTTAACTGTAAACAATCATAGCTCTAAAGTCATACACCAGAAAGAAAACAGGCGAGAGCGTTTGTATGGAGAAAAGACCACCCGCATTTCCTCTTAAGGTTGTATTTATATTGCCGTACTCATAGTCCATGGTACTCATGGTCTGCAAAGCAAGATACATAAACTTCGACAAAATCAAGTCTTCTCTTAAAATTTAAGTTAAAAATAAGAGCTAACGGCTTAATAATGGGTAAGAAAACAAACTCGACAAAATGAAGTTCAATCATGTTTTATAAAATTAGAAAGATCAAGTATCATGATTAGATAGGTCGATTTATCAAAGGCACAGTTTCCCTGTAATTTTCCACAAAAAGGTCTATTTTTAGGTAGGCAACCAAATATAAAAAAGATTCTCACAAGAAAATTGATGATCGAAAAGAGCCATCTTCTTATCATAAAATTGATCTTGTCTGAAACATCTCGGGACCCCTTACTGGAATAGAACTTGAAGAGTTTCAGGCAACTCGTGACGGGGTGCCAATTTGTATCTTCACTAAATTATTCTTAACTAGCTGTTGCCCGCGGTTTCGCTCGCGTTTTGATCTGAAATTATCCCACGGGCACGTTGTAAATATAGTCTATATGGCAATCACTATTAGTGAAAGAATTTTCAAAATCGGTTCAATAGATCCAGAGATTACCCCGTACAACCTCACAAACACAAAAAAAAAACGTGAAGTTGTTTTTGCTGCCTAAAAATAAACATTTCCTGAAATATTTATTTTTGTCTCAATATTCGCGGAAAATGGCACTTGGTTGTTTTAATTTATTTTCGTATAGTTCTCGGAAAATTACAAATAAATAGTACTTACTTAAATCTATCAACAAAATATTTCATCTACATTGTTTTCACATTTATTGACATAGCTGGCTCAGGTGCATTTTTTTAACATTACCAGCTTTTGAAACATTACTTTCAATGATTTTAAAGGAATTCCAATTTCAGTCAAACGTGAAACTCAAACCAAAGCGTTTATCTAAATATATCTAGCACTTACAAACATTTACTTTAATCTCCGCGAGACGAAGGTGAACCATCAAAGTATACTGAAAAGTTTACGTAGCAAGGAAAGTGGATCCGGTGAGCCCGGGCATACACTGCGGCCCTGCGAGTCGCATTCTTAGACCGCTGCGACCACTGCGGTTATTCTTACGCCTCGTTCGTGTCTTCAGGCGGTGTGACTTGTAATGCGGCTTGCGACTCGACTTGTGACGTGACTTTTGACGCAACTTGCGACACGACGTGCGACTCGACATGCGACACGACTTGCGACACGACTTGCGTCACGACTTGCGACACGACTAGCGACACGACTTGCGACGCGACTTGCGTCAAACGACACGGGCGCGGGCGTGCCTCTTGTTTCCTTCGCTTCGCTTCATTTGTTTTCTCCGCAGTCGCAGTGGCAACATGTCGGTTGAGCGTGTATCTCGTGCCCAAGCGGTTACCCTGTACTTTAATAATACCGGACATTCAGTAATATCGTAAATATTTACACCGCTCAATATTGTACGATAAGTTTTTATGACCGCGCTTAGGGATGTCGCACTCGTGAATTTAAATAGCTTGGTGGTATATTATTGAGTTGCAGACTTGCAGCATTTTATTTGCATTTAGGTACAATATAAAATCGTGTAATGTTCACTAAACTAATACAATGAAATATTCACCATTTTTTAAAGCATTTTTCCCGAAAGAATACACTTCTATATAAGTAAACATAGCAATCTTGATGTTTTAATGTTTGAATAAAATAAAAAAGCGTTTTATTTCATGCATTAATAGTTTAAAATATACATAGATTCAAAGGTATACTAACACAATTTTGATTCAATTTTGATTTTATTGTACAAAAAAAATGTTCAAATAAAGGATATATTAATCAAGTTTTATTTAGATGTTAGTAATTATCGATAGCTATACTTACTGAGTAAAGTGTACAAGGCGCGTGAACCAAGCAAGTATGTATGTCTCATAGAAAGTACCTTTAAGACATCTGTTAATAAATACTTAGTGTAGCTTATTTTGCATTAAAACTAACTAGCTAACATAACGTTCTCAACAGTTACATTATTTAACATAATTATCTAGTATTTTACATAATTATTGCAAATTCATGTAGAAAGGGTCTCTTGTGATCAAATCTAAACGATTTTATAGTTTTGCATGGTACCTACTTTATGTTACTTTCACATCTACATCGTCATTTTATTATCCCTTTGGTAAGGTTATCTAATAGATAAGTGTATGAATAAATTAAAGAGTATAAGTAGGAGGTAAATGTTTACATAAACATTGCCACCTCCTTTTTGAATAAGTTTGAGATCAGTTTAAAATTAGTACCTCTTTTTACTCGTCGCAGTCGTGTATAATTTTCGAGTTCTATTTTATATAATTTTATTGTTTTTAATTTTATTTGACATGAGCAATACGCCAAGGATTTTTATTTTCATGTTAATTTAAAACCAAACGAGAAATACATACAGGGTGTAAACCCTGTATGTATTTCTCGTATTTACATTTACCACGTCAAAAAATAACAGATGTTTCCTACAAAAGTGAAATACATACAGGGTGTAACAAGACCCATAACGGAGCCGTCAACCAAGCATTCTGTACATCACAGTGGCGTGCAGTGGTTCCCCACGGAGGGTAGGCCACGCAAATGGATACCCAAAAAAAAAAAAAACTCGCAACGTCACAGCGTCGCTCTACTTAAGATGACCCTCAAAATAGTCACATCTAAGGATATATTTATATTCAGCCACCCTTCCGTGCCCCCCGCACCCGCCCCTGGTGTTTTTAGTAAGCTTATGAGAAACAACGCCGTCTAGCTTAAATATCAGGAATTTCAATGGTATTCTGTCAATACAAGAACGAAGGATGTCGCTTCGTTACAAAAAATTCTAAAAAATAAAACAGAGTGCGCTGTAAAGCAAAAAAAAATAGTTTAGAGTTTTCGTTCCGGGCCCAATTTTTGGCGTCTGACCGGAATATTTGAAAAACAAACATTGAAAATAAGCCTGTAAAAACCAAAGTTATAAACACAAGAACTCACCACATTAATCAAGGTTCAAATCACGATTTTCTGACAATGCAAACAGGAGAAAGATTCATTTGAAATACCGAGTACGAGATAAATTTTGGGTTAATTCTCGTAATTCGGGTACCTACACATTTTCCTTTAGACACAACTTGAATCTTAACATCAAACAATTGTGAATACTTTTGTTTTTAACTTCTGACAAATACATTATCAGCGCAAACTTCACAACAGAACACCATTTTTAAATAAATAAACAAATACAATTTTACAATTATGATTATGATTATTTATTACAAAAAATATATATTTACACTACTGTACGTTTCAAAACGAATTACAACCGTCAGATATTATAAAAATCAAAACATTGAAGATCGCGAAATTAATTTTGCTTGTCACATGAAACAAATATGACTTCTAAGAAAAATACAATTGTTATTTTGTCAATAAAAAAACACTACCAAATATAATTGCATCACCGCATACCGTTTTAGGCGGATAATACTTTGTGGGGCAGCCAATCAGTGGCCAGCTACACTCGCAGGAGTTTACGCCCCTAATCTAGCATGTGTGCCGTTCATATACACGAAAATACGCATCAGTGTGCGTAAATTTATCAATGGAAATTAGGCCGGCTGGTGCCTTGCCTAGACGGCCGGGAGCGAGCGTCGTAGTATTATTATCAGTTACGTCACACGGCCACGACAAGTTGCTTTAAGTATTATAACAGGAGTTTTATTTTTATTTTTGATTAATATAGTTATAATAAATGCATTTGTTGCGTTGTTGGTAGGAATGGTAGGGTAGGCTAGGCCTAATTGCCTCTATGGACGGCACGCCCCTAGTACATCAAATGAAGTAACTTTACGCAAAAAATATTGTTGTAAAACGACTTTTTTTTTGGCACTCAAAACATTATGCTGATGGATGCTTTGAAATAGTACGGTGTTCGTGGAGGTGTTTAAAGTAAGAATCTTACATTAAAAACATGTATTTAAAAAAAAAAACTTAAGTTGGTTCTTGACCCCTAATAATCTCCGAAACTAGAAGGTTCCCAGGTATGGTCTAGAACAAAAAAAATATCGCAGTGACGGTGAGAACAAGTGCCTTTCGGCTTCGTTTAGGGTCTTGTTACACCATTTATTATTTAATTATTAAAAAAAAAAACATAAAAAACCTGTTTTGTTCCCGGACTTAGGGCGAATTTCACCAATATTTTTAGCTGCTCTAAATTCATTGCATTATAGCAACATTTGCAACGTTGACACACTGGTAAGTCTTGAACGCAGTTCAAATATATTGATCGCGTTCATTTTAAATAAAAGTCGCCCTTATCTAGGTAATGGCCGGGGCTGTGGGACTGTTCGAAAGAGATACCGTGGCCCCGGAACACAAAGGGCGATGAAGGAACATGGATGGGTTTTAGTCAGTAAAAGTCTGACACTCCTGCTCAGCCCAGAGCGGGAGGCGTCATTTGAAGATTTCCCTTCCGAAAAAAAAAAAAACTAGGTAATGTACAATTTTCATTCCAAACTTGACCATACAACTATCAACTTAGATATTAATTTTCCCTGATCTGTAGGCACAACCCTACCTGACCTGCAATAAGTTAATAGATAGTCTCCCATGTATCTATTGGCTCCCGTCTCACTGTGATTAATGACATATGTTATGGATATTGCTCGTACGTCTACCAATATCTTAGGCTCAAAGGCTATGTGGCTCTTTGGCTCTGTGGCTCTTTCGTAAGAGGTCAGGGGGTCTTAATGTTAACATGTCGTCGAACTAATGGAAATTAGGATTTGATTTGATTACTGCTTTCAAGTTTCTGGTAAGATGAGAAGACTAAGCGGAATTTGGATTATGGAGGCAGTTTTATGGTCAAAGTCATATTCATTTTATTTTGCGTTCTTTAAGTTTAAAAAGGTGTTATAAAAGGCTTACAGTTAAGAACAATTATGGAGCCTGTTACGGCACAGCAATATACAATATTAAAATAAAATTTTAAGTAATGAAGGATAACACATATTTAACATACGAGTATTATGTCGATAGCGCTTAACTTACGATGTTTTGTGATACGATTAAACTAAATTGAATCAGGACTTGTTCACAATTCTGAAGCATGATTAGGCTATTATATGCCACTCTGTTAGGTACTACCGAGTTCACTGAGAGTCTGCTACTTTTCACCCTTATGACCTAAGTAATAAGGCTGAAAAGAACGGTAGTACGCACGGCGGCCAATCAAGCTATGCATAACCAAATTAAGCTGATCTCTCATCGTACGGGAAGCTCATACAAAGCGAAGTCAGGTTATACTGGTTATGTATAGCATGATGAGCCGCCGCAATGGCAATTACAAAAAAAAAAGTATTTAAAATATTAAAGCTAGTGGTTACTCCATAATCTCATAAAAGTTCTTATCGGGTCAATAATAAATAAAACTTCGAGCGGTGACAAGCCCTATAAATCCGGAAGAGTTGTCCCCAATCTGGTCAGGCGACAGCAGCGACCCCTTCTTGGTAATACGACACTAAAGGGCTTCTTGTTGCTCTTCGACACTCGTATACTTCATGAGGTTATTTTTAAATTGTTACTTTGTACCTACTGGGTCAACTTTATTTGCTCCATTTACGTGTTTTTTTGTTGGTTGTTTATTCGTTGGATGGCTTATCTGCTGGGTAAAAGATTTCGAAATGAAGCTATAGATTCAGTGTTGTCTCGGAGACAAGCAAGTATTTAAATCAAATTAACCTTCGCAGTCCATGGATAGGTCTGAGGACGGGGGTCCTCCCGCTGGATCAAGTATGTATTGGACTTAAAAAACCAACACTTTAACAAAAACAGTCTTTGAAGCTAAAGAAATAAAGCAGTTTACTGTTGTGAAGGTTTGTTTATTGCCAGCACCTTCCATTAAGTCAAAAAGTCGTAATTAATTTCAGTAAGACTACCTTTTAAATTAATATTGCATCTTAATTGCACCTCTTTGCAACAAGCAATTAACCACCTTGGTAAATCCGGAAGACGCTACAAAAATCAGGTTCGATCTGATGCTATACGATCCTCGATAATCTGAGTAACTCAGTAACTCGACACGCAATGCACCGCGGGGCTTCTCACTGTGACTCATTAAGGAACGTGTTTTTTTACGTCAATAGTATGGAAATAGTATGTAGTTAATTTGTTGAAGCACTAAACTGGAAAATATTTAGTTTGGCTGTGTGTCCACGGAGCTAATCGTTTCTTTCTTATTTCCGAAGTCGATTGGCATATCAGGTCTTCTAAACCAGACACCTATTTCGGGATACTTAGGTGGTTGTGAAGGAAAATACTTCAATTGTGTCGATGGCAATCTTTTGTGTCGGCCCAGAACTGAGCCACCAGTTTGGCGCCTTCAGTAGCGTCTATCAGTTCCTGTAATGAACAAACAAGAAGACACGTAGGACACAATTTTATGTGAAATTGTTTGTGGAACAGCACCACTTTTACATTTTAGGGCAGAGAAAAATGACTTGGTGAATGGCTTCACTACTTAGTATAAAACAAAATCACTTCCCGCTGTCTGTCTCTTGTATGCTTAGATCTTTAAAACTACGCACCGGATTTTGATGCGGTTTTTTTTTAATACATAGTGTGATTCAAGAGGAAGGTTTATATGTAAAACATTGCACCCGTGCGAAGCCGGGGCGGGTCGCTAGTGGCTTATATTTATAAATTAATACAATGTTGCCGCTACGACAAAGTTATGGCGTGCGAAAGCGTTTTGCACGCAGCAACAATGACACTTTCTGTCGGAATAGCTGCCATACGGAACCAACGTCGGCCCGAAGTGCGAATTTTTATTCTTGTTAGGTACCTGTTATCAATGAGGGCTATCGTTTTTGAGCTCACCTGATGGCGCCACTGTCGAGTAAGGTCCTGTCAATAATTCTATTTTATACTTTAAAGTACCAATAAGTTCATAAAAAGTTTATTTTATTAGTTATAAACAACATAGTGTAAACTTCAGGTACATATTTACAATATTCTCCATAACATTAGCAAGTATGAAAAATTAAAAAATCATTTTACCTCCAAGCACTAACAAATAAGATCCTAAGTTGCTACTTAAAATCTTCAAGTCATTATTAATCAGGAATGGCTCAATCTAGACCACAATCGTGAATATTATTAAAAAAACGTGATAAAAAAGCACGCAACGCGCGAACATTCTATGACATCTGACATTTCGGTGCCCTCGCGCTACACTAGCGCCTCTAGCGGCAAATTCATACGCGATAGCCCCCATTATGTTACCTCATTGCCTGTTGTAAACGGAGAATACAAAAACAGTAGTCTTAAATTCACATTTCTCACATTGAAAACCTCACAATCCAAAAAGTAAATACACTATACAAATATATTTAACTATCACAGTGATTGTTACAATCTGTCAAATCAACCCAACTAAACAGGAATAGGTAATGTGGGGTGTTTTTCGTATGTATGTTGTATGTGGTTTTAGTGTTTAGTGTAATAAATAAATGGCGTTTTAAGCGATTCCAATATTAATTTAGATATATATGTAAAGAAAACCAGTTTATCTATATGTTCGTATTTGCCGCGATATTGAAAAAGCTCACTAAATGTCAAAACTGACAGCGGTGACATAAAGAACACCTATGAAGATTATGGATGCCAATTGAGTGTGAAAGAAATCTCCGTTACAAGAAACGCAATTACGTCTTTGTTTCATTGTTCCCAATTATTGAAGAGTATATTATCATTATTAAACAACATTTAAATCCTTTATTTCATGTCTTTTTATATCATTACAATTAATAAAGAAAATAATAACTGTAACTTATTAAAACCACTTTTTTACAAGTCGTTCTTTTGACCACAGAGCATCATATATATTGCTTCACGCGCACGCCTAAGCTATCTTTCATTTCGTATTAGCAAGCGGTTATTCCTAAATAACCAAAAGGTTATATAAAAATAACAGTAATCTTCAATTCACTCTTCATTTCCAGTATCAAGAACATATTTCGCTTATGAATGTGTTGGCAGTCAATATTAAAGCATGATTTACGTAAGAAATCCACAATATAATCAAAGTGAGGTGGGTTTCTCAGGATTTGCATCATTTTCACCTCGATTATCATAGACGAGTAGCTGGGAGGCGTTAACGAGGTGTGGGTTGTCATCAATGAGCTTAACGAACTGTGTAGCTGAAATGTACTGTGCATTTGAAGGGATATATATACCTTCGTTATGTTGTGATTTATGTTATTGTTGAATAAAGCTGGCGTGTTTTGCAATTTTCTTTTAAGAGCGGCCAACCCGTCATACTTTTCATACAAACGCTCGTACGTGATTATGCCGTTGTTAAACATCTATCTTTGAATTTTTTGAACTAATAGGTATTTTGAGCACTATATCTAGGTTTATATCGATGCCAAAAAAAAAAAAAAAGTAGAAACAAATTCAGTATAAGCCTCCAAAAATTGCTATTTTGCACAAATTTTACCTGAACTTTGGCCGTTCATAATGTACTCATAAATTGTAAAAATAAAGAAATCATCTTGATAGAAACCTTGCACATGTAATAGAGATTCTTAATGACAAATATTTATTTCACACACTTGTAAGACTTATTCAAAAAAACGTATTACCTGGAACAAGTTTAAGAAATTTTCGAACACTATTTTTCGTTCAATGTCATCGCGTTAGGCGGTATGAGGTGCGCGGGAGACGAGTTCTGCGGGGTCGGAGCGGGGTAAGACGGGGGAGTTGAAAGAAAATCGCCGCTGTGGCTCTGGATGAAACAACAAGCTTTTTGACCATGCTCGCGTTGACGTTAGACGGACCGGGAACCTCTTAAGCTTCGCTATGTTGTTCATATTTTTATGAAAACCAGATGCCAGTGGTATATTACTATTTCACAAACCAACTGAAGCCACGGCTGCCATATAATAATAGGAAACCTAGCCTGTCGAAAAACGAGTTGAAATTAAATATTCATAGCTTTTCTCGTTCATCCTAGGTCTCGTAAAATTGTCACCTACATCATGGGACGTAACCGAATGCAGCTAACACAAGTATTTTTACATGGAGCGACTACCTACCTGACCTGAACGGCAACCCAATTACTGGGAATACTACTTACTACTACTTAGGTGCCTTACAGGTAACACCAGAAAACTTAAGTAACTAACAAAATCCTTTCTCATCCACAGCCCCAACCGTTACCGCAAGCGCCGCCGCCGCTGGCGCTGCCCGCTCCAACCTCTGCGCCCGCGCCGACGGCCGCGCACGCATCGGCCCCGCGAACCATCGTCATCCAGCGTCCCGACGCGCGTCACGGCTTCGGGTTCACCCTCAGGCATCTTGTAGTGTATCCGCCGGATTCGTTACAGGTGGGTGTGAGTAAATTTTTTAGTTTTTTTTTTTTGTAGTTTTTAGTTTTTTTTTTGCAGGTTATTTAACGAGACTGCCTAGTTGGTCTCATGTTGGAAGCACGAGGTCCTGGGTTCGATTCCCAGGTCGAACGAAGGTTACCTATTAGGTTTTTCCATCAGGAATCTCCCAGTAACAGCTCCGTGTCAGGATTTATACCCGGTTGATAGTAATCAGCTAAAACATGGGACTTGAACATAATTCTGACTAAATGTACATGTACCTGCTGGAGTTACTTACATCTCTGTCTAACCCTTCCGGAAAAACCGGATAGATGGGTGGAATAAAGAGATAGACCTCTTTGATTTTGGCAAGTTAATAGAGGAGCAGTTTCATTTCCAACACCAGAACTACACGTGTAAATCAGTCATAGATACACTCTTCTTCAAACACAAAAGATAAGAACCATCCTTCAAGTGATAATTCAGACGTCCTGAAGATAATATTTGAAGTATCAGATACTGCACTAATCAGACATCAGTTTTAACGTGACCTCTGAACAAATATCAAGTCGTATTAGAAAGTATAACTATTTTTACTTCTTCACTAGTAATTTTACAAGAGTAAACTTCCGTCGTTGTCGACATCAATAGTTAGGTAGGTACATCCATAAACGATTTATTTTTTAATAGCTATGCATGGCCCACTGGAAAAAGGACCATATCCTTCCAGTTCTTTTTGTCGACTTATTTATCTACCGTATCGTTTTTTCCTACGCGTCAAAATCCCGTTCAATACGTCTTGTTAACACCGATGCCATTATTCTCCACCTCACCTTTTACTATATGCCTTCCAGGACTTATACGAAGATGCGCGCCACCTCGCGGTGGGCGCGGTGGGTGCCCCTATGGACACGATCTTCGTAAGGTCGGTGCGGCCCGGGGGACCGGCAGCCGCGGCCGGACTGCGCGCCGGTGACCGGGTGCTCGCCGTGAACGGTGAGCCCGTCGCCTGTGGCCGGTCCCGGGCGCCGTACGCGAGGGTCGTGCAGCTAGCGCAACGGGAGCCGAGGATATTGAGGCTCACTGTCGTGCCGAGGGACCACGATTTGCTGCAAAGGGTGAGTAAAATTTGTAGAATATTAGAGCTGTGCCTATGACTCGCATCAAAGATTACGCATCGGGCTAAAACTGTTATTGGCTTTTCCTCTCAGGGCTTTCTCAGTAGGTAAGCTCACTTCCTATTACTTGGGACTTTAATATCGCTTCGGCCGTCTACGAAACCGTAGTTTCGTAACTGATTTCGATGAAGGAATTATTTTTCCTTACTGGCGAAATGTAGGTCTGCTATTAGGTACACCTCTGCCAATACCTTCGAGTATTACACGCTTGATGTGATAGGTAGGTAACTAGGTGTACCTAGGTACTGACGGAAGAAATGACGCAAATTTAAGACCGCAGTTAGAAAAGTAGGAACTCCAAAAGAAAGTAAAACAAACGTCAGCAAATAATAAACAGTTCTGTCAGCAAATAAAGCGTGTCTAACTCAAGGTTGCACCGTATTAAGGTCATACCGAATAGTGAACAGTCGACAACAAACGAGTTATCTCTATTTCATTAGCTGTAGAAATAGTACCAATATTTTACTGATTCTTTCCCCCTTCTCAGTATTTCAGCGAAGCAGCATACAACCCCGAGACAAATCAGCGACCGCTAGACATGCCGGCGCCGGTAACGGAACACGAGTCGCGGCTGTTCGACGCCTACCGGAGGCCTAGGGCTGCGCTGCCGGCCCCGCAGGCCCCGTCGCGGCACCAGGACCCGGAGTACGCCAGCGTGGCGTCTCTGGCGCCCTCCAGATATGACGTCAACCGTCTGCCTGGACCACCACACTATTTAATGCATGATGGGTAAGATCAATAATGTGACCGGCATAGTAATTGAAAAAAAAAGAAATTGCTGTTTAATATTAACAGTATCGGAAAATATGCACACATTCGATAAAAAAAAATCGAAATCCTCAAAAATATTCTCCTTATTTACAGCAGACGGGAATCAGACACATCTCTGCCATCATCGGCGACGGAAAGCAAAGACAGCCTCGGATCCTTCGACTCGAACTCAACCCTGACCGGGCGAGAGCTGGACGACTCGATAATCCTATCGCGAATACGAAAAAGCCTCGAGCAGAAGGAGGCGTTCCTCCGAAGACCGAGCCAGCCAACCGGCTGGGTCACCCCAGATAACCCGCCCCCTATAAAGCAGAAAGAGTTCTACGCCAGGCCTCAGAAGCTACAAAAGCCTGCGTGGCCTCCCCCCGCGGCTTCCCCTCCCCTCGCCGCATCACCACCCCCTCAGCCCCCGCCACAGAACCAGGAAAGAAAAGAAGAATGTTCAGCAAGTGTGGATAGCGGCACTTTCAGCGGCTATGGCGAAGTCAACGGAGCTCAAAACGACAAGAGTCGACAGAAGCAGGACAAGAATCAGTTCGTATCGACGTTGTCGAATATACAGGAGACCGGACCCAGCATTCAGAGCATGAATGCGGGGACGGTCAGCAATGGAGCGACGGAACTTAAAGATGATGCTAATCAAGAAAACAAGTAAGTTGCTGCACTGGTTTTATCATAAGTCTTTATACCGTATAGATCACATTAGAATGACTGTAGACTCTTAATGAGAAGAGATAGAACTCCGTCTCCAAGAACCGGTCCAGTGAGGTCCACAACATAAATTCTAAACCAACCAATCTTTGTGTGTTCTATCGGTTTTGCAAGTGTCATTTGTTGATACGAACCGCCACGAAATCTGCACAATACTTAGGACAATATTTAAGTGCCTTTTTTGTCATGTCCAGATACCCAGGAGCCGAGCTGCAGCTGGTAACGGCCCGCACGCGGCAGCTGGAGGCGGCGCGCGGCGGGTGCGGGCCGGCGGCGCGCAGCGAGCTGGCGCGGCTCAGCACCACGCGCCTGGAGCCCAGCGTGGCGCTGCGCCGGAAGGAGTTCGAGACACGGGCGGCCCGCAGAGAGGCCAGGTCCTTGGATGTGCAGCCTCAAGGTCAGCAGAGCCTTCTTTGTATCTAAAGCTGTTTTGAAAGATGTATTCGATTTATTTCCCGCGACTGCCGCAAAATTGCAAATACCAGCTATAGTATGACCACTTTAAGTGTGCACTTGAAGGTGGCGCTGCTTTTCAAGAAAATTTCCATCGATATGTCAAACTCGGAACATTTATTTTAGTTCTGTGTTTTCCCGCCTGCACAGATAAGTTGGTTGAAGTGTAATTAGTTCTTTATCGGACAAATTGACCACATAGCCACTAAATGGGATGGTCAAAGGTAGACGTAAAAATAATTGTCAAAAAATCTTTTATCTATTTACTCTTTACCTCTCGAACACCCGTCGATTGTTATACCAATTGCTACGTCCGACTATCCTAAATTATCTACCCAGCTCCCGTGCATCCTAATATTTGTAATGAACTAATCTTCTATTGCTTGATTGCAGAGTTGGATCACGAGTCATTGCTAGGCACCAGCTTGTCGGGCAATCAGCTGATGATCACCGGCAGCAAACACTTACATTGTCCTCCACCAGACGGATATGCGCCCGGTACGTTACTGTTATAACAAGTATAATCACTTCAGAAGGTCTTACAAAGCTTTGTATGGACTCCAAGTTTAAATACGCACTGACTCGCCAATATCTAGAACAAAAATGTAACAATATACCTACCAAAAGTACATAAAATACAACATGGACTTGATATTTTTGAACGCTTCTTAATGGCCTTCAAGAACAAAGTTCATCACATTACATTTCTTATACGGTATTATTGACGATCCGAATGGTGCAGCGGTAGTGAGGCTGCCTTACGTCCTTAGGGTCCCGGATTCGAATCCCGGTAGGAGCAAATGTTCGTGTGATGAGCATGGATATTTGTTTCCGAGTCATGGATAGTTTATATGTATAATATATAAGTATGTATTTACAAACAATAAGTATCTATGTAGTATTATCAACTATCTGGTGTCCACGACACAAGCCGTGTCGTTGCTTAGTGTGGCACCTAGATGGCGCTGTGTGTAATGTCCAGCGATATTTATTTATTTATTTTATTATACGCCATCACAAATCTCCTGGGTAGTGTCAGAAAACGTGGACCTGCTTTCCTAAATCAATTTTTATTGATCTGAGTTTTGTTTTTATTTTTTCAATTTCTATCACAGATGCAGAAAAGGTTCAAATGCGAACAAGGTCAAATAGTACCGGAAGCGATGGATTACCTATTAGAAGACATCATGCCACAGGTAAACCATCATTCTTTGGTATTACTGTTACCACTAGAACACATCACATCACTAGAAAACAGGGTTCCACATCATTATACAATCACATTAGCGCGTATGAGTTGAGGAAAGTTCAATAAATCATTGTTCTTGAAAGGAGAAGAGATATTCGAATCTCCCTACACCTTTTCAACTCTATTGTATTGGGTTTAGCTTTCATTATACATTGGCAAGTAAAATACGCCTATAATCCTCCCATAACCTCGTTAATAAAATTCATAGATGTCTTATAACTCAAAAGTTATTGTTGTGTATTGTCTTCTCACTTCATTGTCATTAAAACGACAAAGACAGGCAGAGGTTCTTTCTATAAAGGTATTTTATGAATTCAAAATGAGATGAAATATCGAACTGCACATACACCCATTGTAGTCACACTAGATCGTCTCTGGGCCTAGAAATAAAATGACTACAACTTTGCATAGGGTACCTACAATGTGAAACAATTTTTTTATCATTTAAAAATTCGCAATTTAATAAGTAAATGTGGTTCCTACAATAAAGTTTAATTAATTTGGTTTACGAACTTTCCGCTCATACAACGTTATTTTTACCACATCAAACATTACACATTAAACACCGTTAAACACAATGCGATTCCTAAGTCTTTAGCTTTGGGCTTATTGGTTGGCGATGCTTATTCACAATACCATTTATTTGAATGCTTTACTATCTGAATCATCAAGTCTAAAACATTAAATACTTGATTCATTTGTAATTGTCTTTTTAAATCATTGATAAAAAATTCTTCTACACTCTTAATCATTTCTGGTCTTTATTAACTTTGCTTATTCGTTTTTAATACTTTTCTGTGTCCGCTAATTATTTTCTGGACCGAAAGACCAATGAAATCGGCGCTAGGGACTGTACTACCATTTTCTAAAGCAGTATTACTTTAATGTTACTTTAGTGTGAGAAAGAGATAGAAGCTGTACATAACGTCTAGCGCCATCTCTTTCCCCCGCTGAAGTAAAATTTAAATAATACTGCTAGAAGATAGTTGAAAATCGAGCATTCGAATAAACCCGCGAACCAATCGCTTGAAGCCGTTGACCAATGAGAGGGCCACACACACACACACGTACACAGCTTCGCACGCGTCTAATGGCACCGTTCCGCCCCTAAGATGGCAGTCACGCGAAGCGACGAATGGGCCTGAACAAGGAACAGATGGAGGCGATGAACCGGGTGTCTCTGGGCGGCGCGGGCCTCGCAGACGCGCGCGTCCGGCCGACGCAGCTGAGCCTGGCGCCGCCGTCGTCGTCGGCCTCGGCCTCGGCCGCCACGTCGCCGTCGCCCA
The DNA here is from genome assembly GCA_947578425.1 of Eugnorisma glareosa. NCBI lineage: Eukaryota > Metazoa > Arthropoda > Insecta > Lepidoptera > Noctuidae > Eugnorisma > Eugnorisma glareosa. The sequence goes on along the minus strand of OX387966.1, from coordinate 17,490,720 downwards.
CGCCCAGCACGCCCGCCGACTCAGGTCCCGCGACGACGTCTCGTCCTCGGAATGCTCTCGTGTCCTCCCTAACCTGCCTGCCGAGTTATGTCGCGCTGCATGTGCAACTTAGTTACGTCACAGATTGTTACACAGATTATAGTACCAGGGGACTTACCACTACCTATAATACCAGTATTAGTCATTCTCCTGGCGTTATCCCAATTTATTAGGAGTCGGTGCAGCATGTCTTCTTCTTCCATACTTCTCAATACTCGTCATCGCAACAGTCACCTCCTTTCTAGTCAACTCCATACTTTCTGTCCTTCATATTAATTCAGTGAGAGAGAGAGAGATGACGCTACACATGACTGTCCCTTTCTCACACTGTAGTGAGCTAAAAATAATACTACGTTATGAGGTAATAGTTTAGTTCATGGTCGGAAAATGCCACGTCGAGTTTTAGAAAAAGTTCTGCCTTGTAGAGCGTTGTCTCTTTTACTCATATGAGTGACGTCTCTTTTTAAAGCTTGATGTTTCATTTTAATTCCGAGGTACTTGGGCTCTACATTCGTTACCTGGCACATCAATAAAAAAAAACACTGTATTCTAGTACCCCAGTTGGCGAATGTTGTGAACTCCAAAATCTGTATGCAACAAATCTGTGACTTCGTTGACGCCATAACTCCGTATGCCTGACGGAGTTATGACGCCAACGCTGCAAAATGCCTGTTACTTTAATGCTAAAACGCGACGCGATTCAACAATAATTGCTCTTTATTTCCTGCTCGTTTACTAACCGTTTGATAATCAACCCACGTTCATATTGTGTTAGGTTGATAACGAATCAGGCTTCAAAGCAACGTCTTTGTTCAAGGAGGTTGTTTTGAAACTAGGGAGGAGACGATTCGGTCCTACCTGTCTTCCCTTCTAAACGTTTTCAAGGAATGCTGTGTGCTTATAGGTGTGCTACTAATGCAGAACTAACCGTCGTTCATTTGATGTCTAATATACTAATGTTACTGTGGTACAAGTTACGTTCAGAATGTTTGCTTTACTAAGTTTTCTCTTTGGACAGGTTTTGCCGATGATTTGGTGACAAGAAGGCAAAAGAAAGATGCTCAACTTGGTGGTCAGTAAACCAATCAACCCTAACTGCACGTTTATAAAGTCCACAATTGATTACAATTATTTTCACAACTCATATAAATCATCGTATATCAATTTAAACCATATGACAGGACTAATAAGATTTATTTCCCTTTCAAGCAGAAGAAGAACGCGCCATGCGAAGGGTTTCATACTTGAAAGCCACATGGGGTGATCGATTGCACCTCGATAGTGACGTGGAACCAGACAACGACCCACAAGGCCTTAGAGGGTATGTACCCTTACTTATTTACACTTTAGAAATAAATTAAATTATAAAAATATATATAGAAATTCTCATTTGTTTTGTCACCTTACACTTAAGTCTTTGACCAATATATTGCTGTTTTTTTTTCTAAACAGATTTTTTATTAAGTGACAAACACAAGTGAAAACTGTTGTTTAATCGTATTAGACTTATCCAGTAGATTACCCAAGTAGTTAACTACCGTTTACACCTGCCAGATAACATAATATTTGTGATTAGCACCAATTTTTAATATCACTGTGTCACATAGAAATGTTGTAGATAGACGATTGTTACTTTAAATTGTACGTAGTAAGTAACCACTATCATGTACCTAACATAGTGAGGGTTCAATTGGTAATATAAATTGTACTAACGGGGTATATGTGATTGGGTTCAAAACGCAGACAACGAAAGTGGCGCCCCCCTCGGTTCACGGATGACATAACTCCGCTGCTGAGAATATTCGACCCGCAAGCCGTCCTCCCCACGCGGTACGTCGCCCCACACATAGATGGCGCTTTTTGCAATGTGTTCAATAGTTACACGAATGCGATCATAGATAGCGCCTCTAGTAGCCGAATAAAAGAACTTGATTTTTCGATGTTTTAGTGTAAAGTATTGAATTAAATCGCATTGCACTGCTTTAATCATGATTAAATAATGAAAAACACCGGTAAGTACTGGAAATCACGAATAAATGACGTCATTCAATAACGAAGCATATCCTGAGTACTATGTACCTACCCACATTTTAAACAAATTCATTCGCAATCGATTTGAAAATTAACTTTGTTTGGGGAGAGCTTTGTAAATATCGTATTCGGTGGAACAGACGTCGATATTGTTTTGAAATATAACAGATATTTGCATGGAGATAGTTTGTCAATATTTTGATGTGTGCATGTTCGATGTTAGACGCTCACCCTCTTATTAATAAACACGGAATAAAATTACACCAGGAATAACAAAGGAATAACCATACATTTTCAAAGGTTTAAACTTGGAATAACTTTATTCTGTGTTTATTAATAGGAGGGTCAATGTTAATCGTTTACCTACTGTTTTATTTACTCGTATGTACGTAAAATTCAATGTCTGAATGTATATAGCGGCATGTTTGTGTTACTTATTCGTTGTTAGAATAAATATTTTATTGTATTTTTAAATTTCAAGTACTTATGTATCTTTTAGTTTTAGACAAGTAAGGTAAAAGATGAGATAAATCTATTCTACAAATATAGGGCTAGTTTCCAAAGATCAGCCAAATTTTCAGATAGAAATAGAAATTTTCACCGGTTATTAAAAAAAATCTGTTGTTTCCAACATAAGTGCAATACCTACCTATTCAGTCAAAATGTATGGAATAGCAGGTTTTTTTTTTTTAAATAACCGATGAAAATTTTCTATAATATGGAGGGCTCAGAATAATGTACTGCATCATATCTGAGTATTTGGCTGGTCTTTGGAAAATAACCCTGTATTTTGCCTGGATAAAGTGTCTATGGATGGTCCATGGACTTTCTTGGGACGGGCTTCTAGCTTCAAGTTTGGCTGACTGTTAGCATTGCTAATCCAAAGTCATTAAAGTGCCAACATTGAACTAAAATTGGAACCTACTCCTATTTTAGAGTAAAGGACAACACTAAAGACTAAATTTTCTTTTTGAAATATTCAAATCATAACCCTTCGACTAAAATAGATGGGCAAATGTTAACACAGCGTTCAGTACGTCGAACTAAAGATATCTAAGCAAAAAAAAAAACACTGATTAAAGTGATTTTATTTTGACCTAATGGATGTGTTTATTCCAGAGTGCCGCAATTGATTATTTTGGGTCAAAATAAAATCACTTTAATCAGTGTGTTTTTTGCTTAGATATCATTGGTTAGACGTACTGAACGGTGTGTTCAATTTTGTCCACTATTTTAATGGGACCTATTATATGTACATATACATAAAGTCTAGCCTTTGCTCAGGGGGATAGGTAGAAAACTCATACCATATTGTTGTAATTAATGAATGTTAATTGTTATATAGCACTACGAAGAAGGGAGAAGAGGAGATAGCAGAGAATACAGTGGAAGCTGAGGAGGGAGATGTGCAGGGCAATGTGCAGATCAAGATGGTGGTCAGCAATGGCAAGGTAAGAGTCAATTTTGTCGACCCGAATGGCGCCGCGGTAGTGGGGCTGCCTTACGTTTTTAGGGTTCGAATCCCGGTAGGAGCAAATGTTTGTGTGATGAGCATGGACATTTGTTTCCGAGTCATGGATGTTTATATTTATAATAAGTATGTATTTACAAACAAAAAGTATCTATGTAATATTATCAACTATCTGGTGTCCACGACACAAGCCACGTTGCTTAGTGTAGCACCTAGATGGCGCTGTGTGTAAAAAAAAAACAAAGAAAAAAATTAATAATTATTAAAATAACAGGTATTTGTTTTCATCGTAAATACTAGACACCATACCAATGATCGATGAACGATGAATACAAAGTTCCTATGAAATTCAGTTACTTCCGAAACAGAACAGGCTGGTGCCGACCATTTTTGCAAACGAGACTTATTCTATACACGTATATAAAATTTAAGTATCTGTTTGTAATTTCAAAATAACAGCTTTTTACTGAATGCATATGAAAGTATATAATGGTAAATTGTAGCAAAAAAAAAAAAAAAAAATTCCCTTTCTTTTTGTTTGTTCTGGCTAATCTCCGAAATGGCGGGACCGATTTTGACAGGGCTTTTACTGGATAACTGATGTTATAAGGAGTAACTAAGGCTACTTTTATTTTAGAAAAAGGATAAAGGTTCCGTGCAGAAAAATTAAAAGCCATGAAATTGTTAATAAAATCCAATTCAAATAGGGAAAATCCCGGACAATAGCTAGTATCATAATATTTATTGTTCATAATCACCTTTTACGATATTTTCACATAACGTGTTAACCCTACAGGCCCTAGAGCTTACTGTAGCTACCTTGACGAAACTGCAGATATCTGTAATCAGAAGACAGTATTCCTTATCTTCAGCCATTTTACTTAGTGCCCGTAATCTTAATTACCTAATTGAGTTCCTTGTAAATCTGCGGTTTCATATAGCCAAGCTTGTTTCAAAATGAGCATATCTCTATGCTCTGACTTCTAAAGTGCTTTTCTGATATTGTAAAATCATAATGGCTTTTTATTATCTCAGAAAATTAATAACCAGAAGTGATAACTAAGTGTTGAGGTCTTGGGTTCGATTACCGGGTCGGGCAAAGTGTCATTGCTTTTATTGTGGCACCGGGATTTGCGACCACGGTAATTATTTCTTTTGCTTTGTGTTTCGTTTATGTTAATTGCGTATGAAATGAAATATTATTTAATACGTTAATGATTTTTTTAAGAAAAAACAATACCTACTTAGTTTGTATGTCAAAGTTCATGTAATACTATATTTTAAGTTCCAAAATGTTCGCAAGTAAGTGATATCCTTGTAATTTCTCATTAAGAAATAAATTTCTAAACCATTATTCGGTTTTGCCATCAGGAATTTTTCAGTATCTTTCTGATGGCAATAGGCTCGCCCCCTATTACATGGGACTTAAAAAATAACTGGCAAAATGTGGGTGTACTCCTTTGCCTAACCCTTCGGGTATTACAGGCGATATGTCATGATAAACTAAATTATTTTATGCAAATGTACGACAAAAACTGTTTTTAAGTAGATTTTCAATGATCTCTTTTGTTGTACAGCGCGCGAGTGACAGATCCTGGAAGCAGGTGTGGGGTGTGTTGCACGGCACCAAGCTGTACCTGTACAGACACCATCCCAGTCAGGTATGTACTACATGTAGTTTATAATCTCCTAGTTTTACTAGAGAACTGACGAACTGAGTTTTTTTTTTGTGACTTCCATCTAGGTTTTTTTTTTTATCGGGTGGGTAATCATCAAATAAACCCTCCCGCTCTGGGCTGAGCAGGAGGGAGTGTCAGACTTTTACTGACTAAAACCCATCCATGTTCCTTCCTTTGCCCTTTGTGTTCCAGGTCCGCGGTATCTCTTTCGAACAGTCCCGCAACCCTGGCAGGTTCCATCTAGATTTGAGAATAAAATCAATTTCGAACGTTATTTCAATTAAATGCTAACAATAAACGAGGATAAACTTGAGTTAAAATAAAATCTTTCATTATTCTAAAAACCCAGCTCTGGTGACGTCATTTACGACAGCACCAAAAGCTGCGAGCTTTTTTCAGGAAAAAAACTCACTACTTTTGTCTTAACCCTCCAATTCAGGAGAAAACCTTGCTTTACATGTAAACCAATATTGCAAAAAGCTCCGAAAATATGGCGAGGACAAACATTGGATGGAAGCTTTACTGGAAGGTTCTATTTGTACGTGGCCTTGGCTCGCTACGATCAATGACGTGTGGTTTCCTTGAGGTGTACCTTTTCGCTGGCCGAGAGTGTAGTCCGCACGTGTGCTTAGGGTTGTCGAAACGCTAAAGAAAACATGAAAGTTGGATACATGAATTGAGATAAAAAGATGTCATTTGTTCAATTCGTTTTTAATGGAGATACTTCATATAGGTACCATATGGTACCATATATGAAGTATCGTAAGTAAGTATCGTTGTAGTACTCGTTATATCTACATTTATACCTGTACAACATATGTTGTACAGGTATAAATGTAGATATTACGAGTTCAGTAGGAACAGATTCTCATCAAAATCAGCCAGGCAGCGCATTCCTTTGTTTGTTTTTTGTATTGCTATTATTTTATTTGATTACGTTTATTTGTACTCGTAAGTCACAAAGCTAAATAGTCGATAATTCCTTAAGTTAGTAAAACTTATCAGACTTCTATATTTATAAAAGTGTACCTACTACCTAATTGGAAAAAATATACTTTACATTGACAACCCTACAAAAGTCTACAGTGTAGTGCAAATATTTTGAACCAGTGAGGTAATGGAATATTGTTTTACTCGGAATGGTTTTTGTTTTGTTATTGTCTATGTCTATTGTTTGCTTACGTGGCATCGGCTACACAAATATTACTATGGCGATGGCGCTAAAATACCAGACTGTTTATAATACTTCGACAGGTTAATGCACAAAGCGATTACAGATTTTTTATGTGATGGAGACTAAAATAGGTATGAATATTTGTTGATTTCCTGATCAAAGGTAGAGTTGGTTCTGAGTCATCTGGAATATAAAAAAAAAAAACAATAAACAAAAATCACTACATAGTATAAAACAAAGCTGTTGTCGTGTCCCGCTGTCTGTCCCTATGTATGCTTAGATCTTTAAAACTAGACAACGGATTTCGATGCGGTTTTTTTTAATAGATAGAGTGATTCAAGAGGAAGGCTTGTATGTATAACATTGCACCCGTGTGAAGCCGGGGCGGGTCGCTAGTAAAACATAAATTCGAAAGTATTCTCCACCTTTTTTGACCATAGATTACCAGCGCGTACGTCAATCAACTCAACCTCTCACAGTCCACTGCTGGGCACAGGTTTCTTCTCAGTTACGCCACAACACTCTATACTTTGCGTTCTGCATCCAGTCAGACCCAGCCATCTTTTAAAAGTCATCAACCACGTACAAATTCATCATCATAATTTCAGCTGAAAGACGTCCACTGCTGGACATAGGCCTCCCCCAAGTGTCGCCACACTGACAGGTCCCGTGTGACTCGCATCCAGCGGATCCCCGCAACCTTCACCAGGTCATCGGTCTACCTTGTCGGAGGCCTTCCAACGCAACGTCTTCCGGTTCGCGGTCGCCACTCCAGAACTTTTCGGCCCCATCGGCCATCCGTTACGTACAAATTACTCGTGGTTAAATAATACCAGCCGCACAGTACGATCTTTAGGTTAGGCCGCGCTTGCCTAGGTTGGTCCGTGGATGGGTGACCACCCATTACACACCGAGTTTCCTCCGTGCTTCGGAAAGCAGGTTAAATCGTTGGTCCGGCTGTCATTTGTAGATCTTTGACAGTTGTTCCTGGTCAGTGGCCCGAAAGTCTAACAACCCAGTCTTACCAAGGGGTATCGTATTACCCAGTACTAACTGGATTGTGAAGGTCAGATAGGCAGTTGCTTCATGTAAGATACTGGCATTCAGCTGCATCCAGTTAGACTGGAAGCCGACCCCAGCATAGTTGGGAAAAGGCTGGGCAGCTGGTGAACTACATACAAACACCTAAACAGTCCAATCACTCGCATTTATAAATTGCAATTATTGCCACCATTATAAATAAACCAACCGATACCCTTAGTCCAATTAAGTCAAACTAATCTTAATTACTAATTGAGATACCCATATAAGTTACACATTATGAATTCTAGAGATGTGCGCGGTTATCTTCAAGATAAACTATCGGCTTCCTGTCGCGAGCCATAAGCGCGTGCGCACCTGGCTTCATTGTTTAAACTTCGAACGACAGTTAGGGTTGTCAACGTCTTAGTCATCGAATTTGGATTTGTTGACTTGGGCTTAACATGGAGGTAATGTCGTCAAATCCTAACTAATATTATAAATGCGAAAATAAGTTCGTTTGTTTGTTTCACGTCTAAACCACTGAACCGATCATCCAGAAATTTTGCATGTTGTCAGGTGTACAGAAACGTACATAAGGTACCTTTCATTTCATTCCATTCCAAAAAAAGTACTGTTCCCTAGGAAAACAACAACCTAAGGAATCTTGATTGAATTACGAGCAGAATACAACCCGAATCGATCGTCAAATTCTAAATTAATGCGAGCGAAGCTGCGGGCAAAACCTAGTTGATGGATATTATGGAACAGATAGAAGAATACAGTGAAGAGATTTTGTCTTTCTGAGGTAAAGAAAATTGACTTACCTATTCCTTGTTTGTTTACTCTAGTGGTTCGACAGTCTTTTTAATAAGTAAGGAACATTTTTTTTTATTTATCTTTGTTTCGTACGAATGAAAAAAACTATCTAATAAAATTACTGTACCTAGGTATTTAGGTGCGATGTTACCGCTTTCACCATTCTAGTTAAACTCGCACAAATAAATTGATTATGCGTCTAAGCAGCTGGCTATCCTTAAAAATTTAGTAACCCCAATAAACAGATGGCTTGTACATTATAACACTAGTGCATTTAAATCATTCAGCCCTTAAACACGTTGGGTCAACCCACACCTTTTGAGGAACTAGCCAAGCGTACAAGTAACTACAACTTTACTGACCCACGTGATCAAAAGCGGAACTGCAGCTGTCACTGAATTAATGTGTAGCTTTCTTAATTATGGACATTATTCTATAGGAAACATGGCTGTTTGTTGTGTTAAAGCCTTTATTATTAGGTCTGAATAATCATTACCATTCTCCTGCGCTTATACAATGACGATACAAAACAATATCTGAGTTTTGATAACGCTTTTCAATAAAGAACGTCAACCATAAGAGCTCATATTTTGAGTGGGTGGTATAGAGTCAGTTAAAGAAGAAGAAAAACAATTATATTATGGAGTATTGGCACAGTTTACGCTTTGTTAGAAGTGGTCTGCAACAACAAACATACGGCACAAAACACTGTACGTAATCCGGAAGTCACAACTCACTTCACTTCAACTTAACAACTGTTTTCTTGTAATAAAAGGTGTCACACTCCCACCCACTCACACACACGCACTAAACATCAAAACTCGAACAATATCAACTCTTGCGCACTACGAAGGTTCCTTCAAACGTCACTCATTCACTATATATTGTATTGTATTGTATTGTATAGCGGGCTGGTGTCCGCAACTCCACGTCTAAGCGCGTATTTTGCGTGCGGGTGGGAAATCTATTCGATCCACCCTAACTCCCCGAGAAAGGCCAGCAGCGCCTTGATGTTGCTGGTAATCTCGCGGAGAGTACCTGGGTTACCGAAGTACTTTGCCCTGTATGCTGCAACCCCTGGGCAGTGCAGAAGCACGTGGGCTGCTGTCTCGTCTACCTCCATGCAGGCTCGGCATAGGGGGCTGTCCGTAACTCCTATGACAAAGAGGTGTTTATTAAAAGAGCCGTGTCCAGTGACGGCGGCTGTAACTGTGCGCAGCTGTGGTTTCGACAGCCGAAGCGCCCGTTTGGTGAAGCGGCCGTCGATAGTAGGAAGTGCTTCCTTGGCCTGCCTGCACTCGCCATGGTCCAGCCATAGCTTGTGGTGTTGTTCACTAGTTCGTTTCCTTACCAGTGTGCGTAGGTATCCGAAAGGGAGTGGCACGATGGGTTCGGGTCCCACCGCTGCCATACTTGATCCCCTTCTAGCGAGATCGTCCGCTGCATCGTTGCCTCGGGAATCGCTGTGTCCTTTTATCCATTGGATGGTTATATTATTGAGATTACCAACCTGGTTCAGACGTTGATGACACTCGTATATTAACCCAGAGTTGACTATGTGGTTGTTTAGTGCTAGCAGTACAGCCATGCTGTCTGAGAGTATACGAATAGGGTGGTCCACAACCTCTCTGGCTAAGATAGCTGATGCCGCCAGGGTAATGCCCATGCATTCTGCCTGAAATACCGTGTTGTGGGCCCCTAGTGGAGCGGCAATGTGGATGTTGAGATCCTCAGAGAAGACTCCAGCTCCAGTGCCAGTACCTGTTTTGGATCCATCCGTGAAGATCCGCAGCTCTGCGGGGCTTAGTCCCTCGCAGCGGTGGTCTTCATGGAGTTGGATCTTGTATTTTTTATCGAATACGAACTGCTTGGGTATCCGATCGTTTGTTGCTTTCGCCAGGGGGAACTCGTTGTAGAATCCCTCCAGTATCGCAGTGTGCTGTGTTACCTTCTTACCCCAAAGTTGTAGTGTTTTAAGGCGTACCGCCGACATCGTCGCTTCCTGCTGTCATTCACTATATAAACGCAATAAATTTATAAAATGATATATTTTTGGTGCGAGATTCGTGGCCGTAAGTGTACATGTCACATGTAGACATGAAGGATTTATGTTCTGGTCTGATCATTAATTATGATGTTAATCAGGTTTCTTAGATACAGCTGAAGTTGCCTTTATTCTTCATACTCCTGCTGCTGCAGAATATATATTAATTTCGTTTGAACTCTAAAATAAATTGTCGCTGGAATGCGAATGAAGTTAGACTCGTCCTTTTGTTCTTTCTTAGTGAAGCTTAAAATATTGTTTATAGCTTCCTTGATATTTTCTGAGAGTGTGATTGTGGGAACAAAGACTGTCCACGAAAGCTTCAAGACAAATAAAATTAATTCCCGACGATATTGTTGTTTAAAGCAGTGATGGAAATCTTTGTGAGGCTACCGAAATGTCTTAGATAGTACCAAAAAAGCGAAGACATGTGATATCTACCAATCTACCCTGGGTCCGCGGCGTTGGGTCCAATCCCATTCATAAAGAGAGGAGGCATGGGCACAGAATAAATAGTAGAAGTCTCCCAGCAGTGGAAGCATAATACTGATCATGCTCATACTATTGTAGTTCAGTGATCTGTTTTCAAAGTAAAAAAAAAATGTTAGCTTACGCGTATTGTGGCACTCCTGCGCAAAGGCCTCCTCCCTCTCCTTTCACTTCTCTCTTCTTCTTCTTCGCGAGGAAGCCATCCAAAGCGTCCCACCATCTTGTCCTCGGTCTATCTCTGTCTGTTTTTAAGTTATTTCAAGTAATTCTGTAACACCAGAACAGCACAGTTTCCTGAATTAACTGCTTTTGATCAAAAGGATTCCATCGCGACAGCCAAGCTTTTCTCCGAAACATGTCCTACAATTTATTATTGACATTACCTACACATTTCTCAGTACAATAAACCGAACATTGGATTTATAATCCTTATTCAACCACTCTTAATCGTCCGTATTGTGTAGGCAATAAAGGCTATTTTGTTCCATGTTTGTTCTGAACTTTCACGGAAGACATTCCGCAAATGAAATGGATTTAGATATTCTGGGAAGTCTCGCCTCTATATTTCTACAGTTTGTTAATAATATATTATGACTACTGCGGAAATCCTATGTTCTGATAAATATAGAATATTGATCTTTCAATCAATAGGTGGTGCTTTAAGATCAAAAAAAGAATGTCCCATTGGTATTTTCTAATCTTGATATGACAAAGATGGCAGGTTGCTTGACTGTTTCAGCTGTTTGAGAACCTATGAACGATTTATGCTTCGTTCGACCCACTGAATTTCGTCCCACATAAAAAAAATCCTGAGTCGTCCCAAACAATATGCTTCCTTCGTCCCAAAATTTAATTTTAATTATTAAAAACATGTTCATCGTCAAAAAAAACGGCTCTTTCTTTATAACGGCCTCATTAGCCTGATAATGTTATCAAGGTTTTTAATTAACGTTACAAACGCACGTTCATGTAATACCTACCCTAGTTTATTTTAGTGTAATTATGCTTCTAAATTATATTACATAATTTATCCTTGAACTGAACATGAAACTTGGTTGTTTACAAGTTTATTAGTACCTTACCTTAGTCACGTGAAAACCAACAACATCAATCAATGACGTCAATTCTAAGTTAAGTACCCCTAAAACATTATGTAGAGTTAAACTATAAAAGTCATGCGCTTCGAAAATCTTCGTGATTCCGAATTAGCACAAACGTCACATAAGAGGCGGTGATTCGAAACGCATACGTTTTCTAGGTTATCTGTATTCAAATGTTTTAGCTGTCACTTTTTCCATAAACTAGTTATTCTAAGTTACGCTGTTGCCTACGGCTTCGCCCGCGTTTTGATTGGAAATTATCCCACGGGCACGTTGTAAATACTCGTATAGCCTATGGCATTCGGGGATAATGTAGCTTCCTATTAGTGAAAGAATTTTCAAAATCGGTTCAGTAGTTCCAGAGATTACCCCTACAACCTCACAAACTTTATCTCATAAGTAAAGATAGTAAGTATAGCCAGAAGATACTTTTGTTTTACGGAAATCCGTGACACACCAAGTCCATTATACACACATTCACAACCAACACCAAGTCATTTCAATAAAATTTAGGACAAATTTTGTTGTTGAATTATTACCTAAACATAATTTTTCAGGTGCCCTGGTACTGGTCTCCCACTATTCACTCATATGGGCATAGTAAAGTTGAAACTTCGATCGTTAGTGAACTCGGTAGTACCTTTCTCTCGACCTCTATAGGGTGACTGGTAATTAGTGACCGATACTTAAACACGTGATTGTTACTCATGATAACAAACAACTTTTCCAAAGAAACGTTTTTTTTTTATACTCATTCACTATCGCAATAACACAACAGCCGTATGAAATTCGCGCGCCGCGCGTGTTCTCTGCCCTACCCACTGTTGCACGGTACGCTAGTAATGAAACAGAACGGCGTCACGCGGCTAACAACTGATAGATCAAAGGCGCGGGCGCGCGAATTTCATAGGGCTGTTGTGTTATTGTGATAGTGAATGAGTATAAAAAAATGATTCTTTGGGAAAGTTGTTTGTTATCATGAGTACAATCACGTGTTTAAGTATCGGTCAATACTTACCAGTCACCTATATACTCTATGTCAACGAATGTCATTATTTCTCTCACAATGCTCCGCTCCACTTCGCTTCTTACAAATATCCTGATTTATTACTCTCTATTTCTATTCTTACTCGGAACACGTAAACGAGGAAATGTCAGTTGTTTTGCCATCACTCGGGATCTCTCCTTGACCTAATACTGCCAAAATGAAAAAACTTGAACGAATATATAGGCTGTAACAAGACCCTTATAAGCGTTAACGTCGTACGGCCATATAAACTTTCAAGTCATTGTTTTTCGAAATAACTGAACCAAGTTTTTTGAAACTTCATACGCATAAGCAGGATACATATGTCTAAAAATTTGAAAAAGAAATTTTCGAAATGTCCATAAAAAAAAAGGATTTTAGATTTTCCATAGAACCAGAAATATCCAGTTATCTTTTTTCAATATCTCCGTAACTAGAATCTTCCCAGGTATGATCTAAAACAAAAAAGTGATCGCATTGACGAGGAAAACAAGAGCCTTTCGGCTTCGTTAAGGGCCTTGTTGTCTCTTTAGGATCTATGTAGTGTACACATGGGGACCATAACAGCAGTCTGTATTGTACAGTTTTAATTTGTAGGATATTTTGAGGATAATTAATTATGTCAAGTTGGCTGGAAATGAAAGAAGAATTTAAAGTCAACAAAAAAAGGTTTCACAAGGTATTTGTAAATTGCTTTGTACAGAATGCCAATGGAGATTGCAAAGGTAAAACTAATGACGCTAGCATAGCATGTTCCAACGTTCCTAGCATTGTCATTAGTTGAAAATCTGGTAATCTCATTTTATATTTCAATGTAGATTAACTTCTTTCTTTGGTCAGATTGGGATCTTTCTATGGTCGCGCCATCTACAGTGAGCTTTTAATGGTCTTCCCCATTGCCAGCAAAAAAATGAGCCTTGTTTTTTTTTTGTCAGGCATTTTTTTAGGTAATGTAAATTCTCTATTTTAACCTTAAATGACGATGCCATACTTAATGCATATGTTCTGATAAATTTCGTCAAATTAATTTTGTTTGTTCATCTTTTAACAGTCTCAAATTGGCCGATTGAATCGCTTTCTTTTTTAAAATATTCATACTGACTTTATAGTCCTTTGCTAAAATTTCATAAGCCTACGTGACTGCTTACACGTGCACTAGCCGGCCCTGAAATATAAACATAAAAGATGATAGTAAAATAACTAAAAATATCATATACCGAGATCGGGAATTCCCCGGCCCGAAAAATTCTCTCTTCAAAAATAATTCTTCCTAGAAAACATTAAAAAGTTCTACAAAAACAAATAAATTAAATGTCAATGTCTCGTAAAGTTAGGGTTTAATATTTATCTAAAGTGTTTTTTCTGTAAAACCTACCTGTCATGTCATAAAAAATTTGTTGCATCTTAAAATCCTAAAATAATAAGATGACATTAACATCTGAACTGAACAAACCTCTTAAAAAAGCCAACATGCCAACAACATACAATAAGTAAGAAAGACCAATAATGCTACCAATATAATAAAAAATCTAGCACATTCTCAATCTGTGAAAATACTAGAAATATAATTATCTAATTTTCAATCCACCATCAAATAATTTGTTAGAAGCCGGAGCACACTCAAATCTATTCTAATATTATAAAACTAAAGAGTTTGTTTTGTTTGGTTTAACGCGCTAATTTCAGGAAGTTCTGGTTCGAATTGAAAAATGATTTTAGTGTTGGATAGCCCATTTATCGACAAAGGCTCTAAGCTGTATAACATCACGCTACGACCAATAAGAGCGGAGCATCAATGAAAAGACGAAGTTGCGCAAGTCAGCTTGTACTGAATACAAGTTAGTACAAACTCTATATTAAGATGTCATTAAGTTCACAAAGTAATTGACTTAAATTATTGGAAATGGTGAGAAGGATACACACGTCCATAAACTCTATGACTTAATAACAGTGTCTGATCAAAATAACACCCTTCCACTACACTTTATAACAATTTATAGAACCTACATTAACACCGTCAAAGTATTTATTAAGCGCACTTAACTTGCCGATAGTAAATCAATGGAACAAAACAGTAATTAGCATAATGCTGAGCGCAAAATGTACCAAATACATATTTATGAAGTAACACCCAACGAAAATGTAAGAAGGTGCATGCTAATGCAATCAGATCAATGTCGGACAATGATCTTATTCTGGTGGAGATTTAATCATTCGTAAAAAAATATAGATTAAATATGAACTATAACATAATACTCAAGTGCACAATTATAATCATAATTATTTTAATAGGAAAAGCTATCGCGCTATGTCTAGAGAACTATCAGTAACCTTTTTGATTACATGAAGTTCAAAAAATGTTACCAGATTTTCCGCAGCTCACCGAAACGCTGTCAGATTATTTTGACGACTTGTCTTGAATTGAAAAAGCAGTGCTCTAAGTAACTATTATGTTATGTTACTAAGGTAGCTATTATGTTCTACGAGAAAGGTCGTATGTGTCTTCAAATTCAAATTCAAATTCAAATATGTTTATTGTTTGTTACATGTAGAAAAGATCTTATATTTATTATGAAGTAGCATTGTAACATACCTTTAAGGTGTACAATATTCTATTACATATGTTATTATATTTATAAACATTCTTACAGTTGGTCTAGTCACTCTTTGCATTAATCAAATTATACCTTAAAAATATTATAAAATTAAATTGCTTTCGTCAAGTTACACAATAAAAACATTCAAACATTAGTCAAATATATTAAAATAGAAACTCATACAATCAATAGTCATATTATATTATCAATTAAACAAAATACATTAAACTACGTCTTTGTCATTTAAAAAATCATTTATTGTGTAGTACGCTTTATCTATCAGGAATTCCTTGAGCTTAAGTTTAAAGATATTGATGGCTGAAATACTTTTAATACAGTTTGGAAGTTTGTTATAAATTTTTACTCCCATTCCAAATATACTAGATTTAAATTTAACTGTTCTACACCTTATTCCGGATAGCTCATTTTTATGTCGTGCACTTCTAAGTGTTTCATATTGTCTTTACAAAATCTATCGGTATTTTTGAAGACACAAAACACAATTTCCCATAAAGTATTAGCGTTTTAACTTTCAAATCTTCAAAAGTTCAATCAAACACCTAAAATGTTGTCTTTTTCAATTACCCCACCACAGAATAAGTCCTCCTATTTACAATAACGTATAGTTCCATAAATCGAGAAGGCTTGTTATCTCAGTGTTGCCACCCACACGTAGTGGTGCCAGTGTTGCCCGTCCTACCCTGGATAAATGCCCTCGCCTCGAGGAAGAATGCTAATGTAAAACAAGAGGATACCATGCATACTATGGCGGCCATTATTTACGCAAAATACTTGTAGATGTTCGACGATTCCGTTTTTACAGGAAATTCGGTTGTCATGTAATATTCATGTGATCTAAGTAAAGTTGATCTATGTGTACTACATGATTGAATTGTTATTATAAAAAAGAACCCATTTTAACATTGCGTGAGAAATTTTGAAAGATTACAATGTTTGGAAGTGTCATAGTCATAAATCGTACCCCAGTTGGGCCATTTTTCTAAGGCATAGTTCCATCGATTATTAACCATTATCAGGATCTAAAAATGGTTTCAAACAACTCGTAACATTAACAAGCTACTTCAAGGTCAGGTACACTCACGTACACACCCTCAGGCGTATTCTTAACACGTCGGGATTAATATATGAAAATTGCTATCGATATCCCCTTATTTATTGCTATGTTTTGGCGGACTCACAAGTATTTTTCATTATGGTAATGCGTTATTCGATTATAGACAGCTGACAGACTAGTTTAGGCTTTTTAAGGATTAAAAATAGTTTATAACTTAAGCCGTGAGTAATATGCGGCATAAATCCTTTTCGCCTCGCACGAGTAAGCATTACATTGCTAGTCGGGTGGCTATTTTTTCTTGGGTCTGCTGAGCTTAGACTTATTGACATGTCTATTTTCGTAGACATGTGTTGAGTAACTTTAATTGATAAGTAATAGCGTTCTTATATCATTCTTTGTTACAAACTACACGCCACGTTGCGGGGTTTCCGAAAGCCTGCGTCTATTTTTTCTCAAACACGCGTAAGGCAGAAAAATGCACAGCATTTCTTCCGTGTTTTTCTCCGTATTTAAAGAACTTTCGACTTCTTATCACCCCTAGTCCATAGACAAAGGATAGATCATCAAGCATGCATGCTAAAATAATGGAATGGGCATGTAAACTTAATCGTAGATACCCGTAATGGATCGCACACACGCAATCAATGATCGATAGGGGGACGCGTTTCGCGATCCTGCGCCCGCGCATCCGATTACACGATAAACGATCCACAGGCCGATGAATTATAAGTGACTGCGTAATTGAACACCTTTGATATTTGATGGATTGTGCTTCTGTGTTCTGTGGATCAATTGAACACTTAGTATGAGTCGGTTATCAAATACACAAAAAAAAAGATTATTTTTTATTTTAAAAATATTTTTATTGAGGTTTTTTTTTTCAAGTAAAAAAAAACGTGTTTCAGGAAAGAACAAAGGTCTTTATTCAACGGAATTATGACACACCCGAGCAGGAAGTTAACAAAACATGAATTCAGCACTGTAAAATTACGGTGTAAGCACAATAATTGCCCATTGTCTCCGAACTCTCATTTCTCAAATTCCGAGCCACTTTTGTTTGTAATCTTAAACTTTAATGCTTTAAACATATCACTACTTAAGAAAACAAGATATATTTCAAGGCATTGTTTTGTTTTATTGTTTGAACGGAAGAGGATTTGCAGTGGGTGTTTAAGATTAGACATGAATGCGTTCAATCATGATCTTCTTGGATATTCTCAAAAAGGCGTTGGGTGCGCGGGCGCCGACTGAATGGCATCGGGTCATTGCTGGGCAGGTGTCGCCCTATTGTTTCAAGCCAGGGTTACCGTTTATTGTTTCCTAACACATTCATATGTATACTTGCTAAAGGTAATATGTTAAATATATGTAATCGTGATGGGTTAAAAGTTCGTAGAGGCATTAAACTTCGTAGGAAATATGAGTATGTATCGTAATAATAAAATTTACGATCTAAATTAAACACTTGCACTTGAGCATGAAAAAGTTTATTTTCGAAACGTGGACGTTAAAGTTATTTTTATGTATATTATATTAGTCTGGAATTCCATACCTTATTTTTATTGATAGTTACTTATTCGCTATCCTTAAAAAGAGTTCAAAGATTCCCATATTTTGAAATTCGCTTTATCTGGAGTAGACAATATATTTGAAGTTTTCAACCTAAACTTATTTTGTTATTAGCCAACCCTGCCTGCCCACAGATACCAATGCAGCCCATCAGGTGTAAGGAATTTCGGCGTAGGTATTCGTCCTCACCAGAAATAAACATCTTTTGTTTTAATTGCACGCCATTGTCCCAATGAAATGCACAAATAAACACGTTTAAAATAAACCGTAATTGAGGTACTTGAGATTTACAAATGGCGGCTTTAAAATAGAAATACTGCACACAGAGAGGGTTATCTTTGTTGTATGATATAATGTACGGGTGAGAACAACGGTGCTTTGAATATTAATATATATAAACGTGTTATTTCTGTATGTAGGGAGTTCTTGGAAAATTAAGAATAGGTACTGGCACGGTAAAGAAGAGGAGATTTGTATTTCGAGCCGGTTTTCATATTGTGATTTTCTTATGGGTGTTAGTAGTGTGGTTATCTGCAGTTTTTTCGCCATGGAGATTGTATTAACGAATACGAGATTTCCATATTATGAGATTTGCTGTTAAGTTTAGACAATGATCACAACGAACATTTAAGCTTTTCTAGCTTAAATGTTCGTTACATTTAAGCTTTTCCATTAAGGAGTCCCAATTGAAATCTTTTTCTCGCCTCTTCGACTTGAATATTCGCAGACATTTTTGCCACATACATCTTAACGACTAGTATATCTAAGACAGTTGCAGTAGTGTGTAACTGTCCAGTGTTTGCCGGGCCCCGAGTCAAGTGCTCCTAGCGGGACGAGTATTTATTTATAAACATGGCCGACCTTCGCCAAGCGCCACAACACACTTTATTCATTTGTCGCTCCATTTGTTGTTGAAACGCATGAATAATGCTCTTAGCGACGATCGTAGGCGTCATTCATTCCCCTGTCGACAGACTACTGACAACCCCTTAAGAGGACGTTGAACCCTACCCAAAGATGAAACAAGTGAAGAGTAATAGTCACCTAGGACCTTTTATTGACAGCAAACATCAGGGACTCAGGAGCCAGGTGCTCTTAGAACTCGGTATATTTGTGTTTATTCTCCAATTTCGACACATCAAGGACGTTGACCTTTAGGGTTCGCGGAACTTTGTAAAACCTACGTCTTAAAGTTTCACTTTCTAACCACGTTCGGTTCACCGAACAGCTACGAGTTTAATTAACAATACCTGACACCCGTATTCATTTCGCCGTACCGTTAATTACGTATCGATAATTGCCGAATTAAGCGTAATCAACTGTAACTCGCGTGTGGACAGCTTGCTGACGTGTATTGGCCATATTTCAGCCTCAGACGGTGTTGCTCAATTAGCTGTCGCTGGTCAAATTGCTTTATTTACATGCGCGTGTGAGGTGCGCCTCTTGATCCAAGACACCGCCGCGGCTGGTTCCGACTTCCTGGCAAGCCAATTATAAGAATAAACAATAATCACTTCCTACGGCGTTGAGACAGGTCGTTAAGTCCTGTTGTCGGCGGCGAGAGCTTAATTTGAGGGCACGTTGTCTCGAATTTGCGTAATCGAACGACGTGTGTGGCGACGGAGCGGCTCCTTATAGGGTGACGACAGGGCCCGCAGCGCAAGCACTGCCCAAAAACAACCGCGCGACCATCACAGGGTAATCGACACTTTATCTATGGAAAATCACACTTTTTTAAATTAACAAGCTCCGAACACAATTATATTTGGAATTTTATTGACTCGCTCTCGTTATTGAAACAATAGGCTGACGCGTTGCGAGGAGCGTCGGCGTAGACGAAACACGATTGCGCTTTTAAAATACTTTAAATGCCTCAGTTGCAGCACAAGGACCGTTTAGAGTGATAAGGCCAACGTGTTATAACTTTGTGTAATAAGTTGGGCAAGTTGAATGCGCCCGATGGACTGCACTTCGTTCACTGACGGTCTACCACTGTTCACTCTTATCCCCGAAGCAATAAGGGTGTAATATCTCCGTCGGTGAACTTGTCTTACATGCTGAAGATACACAATCCATCTGACTCAATATATTTTACGATGGATATTGTCACTGCATGTTATTACGCCTTTTAACTGTTTTTACCTTATTAATATTCCAATAAAATGGTCCTTATAGAGTGGGCAAATAGGGAGTGTCTTTGCCATTTTAGGTCACAATGAAAAATCGTCCTCATTTTTCCATGAGCGTGAAGGTTGCCAATTTGTAAGCGCTAACCACACGTTTAAATCACTCGTCCCTTCAAGCCGAAAGGGCAGGAAGTGTACTGCCAAACATCTGACAAACAGTAATCAATTCTGCATCCCTTATTCGAAGACAACGTAAAAGCTTTCGAGCTTTCGGAAGTTGGTAGACAGTTGACCTAGTTATAAACTTGGGCTTTATTGTACATAGTAATTCGGAGTTGACATTTCTATTTTCAAATCAGTGTACTTAGGCTTAATGGAAATAGAAATAATATTGGCACAGGATTGACCTAAATCTGAAATTGACGGGGACAGAATTATAAACGTGTCGATGCAAAAATTTTTATTGCTCAATTTCAAAGGGCTTTCTTTACAAGAATTTCTTGAAGGTCGAGCTCTAATTTTACTCATTTTTTGTTGACTCAACTGCGACCCGTATATTGCATCACGAATGAACTTGACCCATACAAATTACATAAGAGTTCACCTCAAAACAATGAAAACACGCGACTGAATGCCAATGTTGGGTCGTCAACTCCCGAACAAGATGGCGCCGTCAACGCCCAACGATAAATAATGCGGGAATAGAAAATAATTACGAAACTACGAAAGCTATTTGGGTTGTACTAATCTCCAGGGTTTGTCCTAGAAACGTTCAATATATCAGAGGATCTGAGTGAGCGCTTAATCTCCCAAAATTGGGTTCGCGAACAGCGAAATCATCTGGAAAACCTCAGATTCTCTCGTCCTACATATCTTCCTAAACTATTATG
Organism: Eugnorisma glareosa; assembly: GCA_947578425.1. Taxonomy (NCBI): domain Eukaryota; kingdom Metazoa; phylum Arthropoda; class Insecta; order Lepidoptera; family Noctuidae; genus Eugnorisma; species Eugnorisma glareosa. The sequence continues at coordinate 17,469,570 of OX387966.1, read as the reverse complement.
TAACGTGGAGTACGTACTAGAATAGAACATATAACAGGTACTTATGTTATTTTTCTCTTTCTGGCTATTTTTAGATGTCTCCTTTGTTGAATTTGAAAAGGCACGAGCACATGAGCTTTGAAGAGTAATGCTCGACGAAATGTGTTTTTATTTTGATCGTGATAAATCTTATTATAGACGTGTTTATTTCGGACTGAGAATAGAAACCGAGGCTTAAAAGGATGTAAATAAATATTTGGAAAAATATGTTTTGAAGGTAGGTAAAAAATATCTAAGCTGCATTCACATGAAACATTTAGAATGTAGGTAAACGCCGCGGACTAAATACTTGTAATTTCGTGTGCAATTATTAAAATACTTTTTTAATCAGTCAACTTCCACTGCGGTCCAGAAATTAAAGAAAAACATAAATTAATTTAGCTGCCCGTTCCCACGCGAACTGTAACAGTCATCTAGGTAAATGGGTGACTTAATGGTGCGCGACAATTTGTTGTAAACGACGTGCGCAGTGTCGCAAGCGCAACCTTAATAACACTACTGTTACACTTACACATGGTGCATCACTAGCCTGCAAGTGATCACTCGAGCTTCACGGATTTCCACCACATAATACCGTACTTAGGCAAATCATAGACTACAGAATAGAAACTTCTTCGAAAGTAAATAATAGAGTAGCGGTAAGAATAATATTATATCAGCCTGTGGTAAGCAAGGAGATTTCGACACAAAACGTAAATAATGTCTATAGCACTCGTATTTCCCTAGCAATATTACGACTTCGGGAGCCTAAGCAAATACTTAGCGCCGACAGACACTTGGAGAACGGAACGCATCAAAATGGCGCTCGTATTTCACTCATTACCTAAGTAGACTGAAGTTAAGCACCCCATAAATAAATCAGGCCTTCAGCTATCCCATTAACGAATTATCGACTTTAGTGTTTACGCAATAAAACTCGTTTTATAAGTGCGTAATTGTGAGGAACATAATACCTACACTGTGGCTGGCCTACATACGTTTAACGATTAATCGCTCAATTAGATCAGTATCGATTATCGATAAGTCATCTTTGGTTAGAATCGGTAAACAATAATAGCGAAAGTATTCGAGATATTTGGCAATGGCGGTGTTTACTGAATACCTTGGGTCTGTATTTTGGTTTCCATGGAATTGGGAACAGGAAAATAACTTAGACATATCTTTGACTACGGAGTGGTTCTTGTATTGTTATCCCACGTAACATTATCGTTATGTAAACAAAACTAGAATAGTTTTAAGTATGAATGTGGATTACTATAACAGTAGAGGAAACTCAAAGAAACGATGGATGGACTGTGTGAAGAACGATAGGGTTCGAAAAGAGGTGACAGCTGAGATGAGGAGTCATAGAGTAGTATTGAAAAGAAGACCAGCAATGCGGCCCCAAATAAATTTGGATAAGGACAGGAGAGTTGTGATGAAACAAAACTAGAATAGGTTACTTGTACGTAATTGCTTTTGAGAAGATTCCGTCTTACAATAATATCAACCAGAAAATCAGGGTTTTCGAATAGCTTCCGGTTTTCATGAACTCCATTCATAAATTGTTTTTTCATGTAACAAGTTTATCATGTAATAGTCGTGTTAAATTAAAATAAATTGCATGGAACGGAAACTGGGTTCTCTGTATCGTAAATCGTTTATAAATGTGTAGAAATATAGTTTAAGTATGAATGACGGGAACAGCCGTAGCATTTGACGGGAACATTGCGAAAAAATTATGTTGTTACACAGACTTTTGCAATAGGGACAATAATGTAACATTTTTCAATGGAATTTCGTTGAAACGTAGTATGTAATACATGCTTTTTTATTTAGGTATGTCGCGATTATTTAAAAGTTTCTTGGTAATCCTGAAAATCTTAAAACTATTAAGTAATTGCTCCTCTATTTTTGTTATTTCTCTGTGTTTTATTTACAGTCAGTCCGATTTTTGCTTTTTCATTTGGCAACTAATAATGATACATTTAATTTTGCATTACCAGCATCATAAATATATACCTTCATCATGCATGATGAGGCGTAAAGTGATTAAAATACTTATGTACTTGCTTAATTAGTAGCTATAAACATAAACTATTATGTATGGAAATCGGAAAAGCTTTGAAGCTTTCAAACTTGTCGTGTATTTGTATATTTTGCTGTACCTAATTAAAATAGCATTTAATTGATGCAATACTTTGTATGGCTTTAACCTTCTGAACGCCCGAGTATAAACGCACGTGCCCTCCACGTTAAATCACAATTTCACCAGAAATACCTACAAAAAGAATAGGGATGCCAACATTTTATCGATAAACAATATTATTAAAACATTTTTGTCTGTAATTTTCGAATAAACACCAATCCACATTTTATGACATTGAAATTTTATTTAACCTCGCACTAATTGCTTACTGATTTATTTCGTGTTGTAGTGTACCGTATTTTTGTCACATATTTGTGTCGTTGGCGTACAGAGCACGCGCTTGCTAGTCACGTATATGTGACAATTGCGTTTAAAAGTGCGTTGCGTTCAGTTCAGCGTGCGTGAAGTAACTTGAGTCTTGCCAAAAAATCAGGTCATTCCTCCCTTATCCAAGAAAGATGAGCGAGGAAAACCGTTAAAAATACAAAAATATGTTTTCTTCACATTCCAACCCAATGAGTAATCATTACCCAATACGAAGACAGCTAAACCACGCAATAATTGTTTTTTACACGATGTGAGCTGACCTGCATTTAGGCCACATCCACAAAATGCCACAACAGTTTGACATTCATTAAGATCCCCTCGATCTCTTTCCAGACCACGGCACACTTCTGTCAGCGGGCCATTTATCTCGTACTTTCTCTGAAACTTCCAATGATTATTCAATTTCGAAAGAGATTAATTATTATCTAAGTATCACTTTGTTTACTAAACGTAATAGACGATATTAGGGATGCTACACAAATGTTCGGATCGGTATGATTCAACACAGTCAGTTAAGCAGTGATAGCCTAGTCGTGTGACCGTCGAACAGCCAAGTCATAAGTCTCAAGTTCGAACCCAAGACACGCACCTCTTATTTTTCGGATTCATGTGCGTATTGTATAATTATCACTTGCAAGGAAAACATAGTGAGAAAACCAGCGTGAGAGATAATTCTCGACGGCGTATAGCCAAGTCAAAGGCCCATGGGCGGCATAAAAACTCTGACACCAGGTTAGGCACTGACCACGCGATAAAGAAAGAACAGTCTGGCGGCAAAATCTAATCATTATCATTTTAGCCCAGAATGTTTCACTGTGGCAGGAGAAAGGGGGGGGCCCTTTCTCCTGCCGTACTTCCCGGTTCCACATGCACATGACTCTTTCAAGAAAAAGCCGCTCTGCTTAAATATGTGAAACGACCAGAACGACGACGACGAATAATGATAATGAGCGACGACTAATCAAGCTATACAAAACCAGTATAAGCGGATCCCTCATTGTACGGGAAATCTATACAAAGCGAGACTATAAATTTCCAATAAGGAAATTTATAGCTGGATGTGTCGCGTATGAACAGGCCGAACGGAGTTTGCCGATTGACATAAGCCGAATATGTCTAGTAAGTCTTTGTTCAACAAATATGTCCGAATCTAATATGACAATACAAATTAGTGTGGTAGCATCCCTAACTGTAGTGGTCTAGTTAGAAGAATCGTTGTTTTTTAGTGTGAGTCAGAACTTTTTTTTAATGCATTGAAGCTCAGGTGATTCATTTTATTGCGCAGTTACAGGATCGGTTTCATTTGTGTGATGAATCTTGCCGGGATCCTTGCAGGAAAATAAAAATAAACAAGTGCGAAATGTTCTTCATTCATCTGAATTTAGTGACTTACGACAAAATTAGGCGAAAATTACTACGCGAAACATAAACTTATCTGATCCTTCCTCCGTTCTTCTTCTTTGTAAGAGGAAAGTGATGCAGATCACTGACTGTACAATTTCATGTACTGGCTAGGGTTTAGACGCCAACCAATCAGTAACCGACGCCATCTTGATAGGCCCGGCCAACCCACTACTAAAATCTAGAAATTACAACTGAACGTTACAAATGCTTATTTAACGTTAATAAATTGCACGTTAAAAATACTGAGTATTCAGTTTTGGAATCGATTTAAGTAGGTTACGTTCAAAATACGTATCATTCGTTTCCTAGCACATGACTCAATCTCACTTACGTATGCTTTCCATCGTCATAACAATTCCTGAAATTCCCCACGTGTCCCGAACTTGTCAAGTATTGGTGTCACCTCATTTACAAGTCTTGGCTAATCGATCACCAACCGAAGGGGGTGTAGAAAGAGAAAAGGCAATTTAGGTATCGCATTTGAACTTCGCGTACATTCGTAAAAATAGGAAGGGTCTTCTCAAAAGAACTAGGTCAAATTATGACTAAAATAAAAGGCAATCAGCATATTTTTTGTATCGGGTTTCAGCAGAAACCCTTAGGGAAAAGTGTCACAGTAGCGAATCTTTGGCATATTCGACCTTTGTAGGTCGGACGTAGTCCAAACATTCCTCGTGTTTGGACCTCCTTTGATGTTTCGGTAAAGGTCAGCTGGGATTGCTGAAAAGGGCCGTAGTCCACACAAATCGATTTTGGTAGGCAACCGGTTCAGACAACCGTGAATAAAGCTGAGTATTGTCTGTAACAGTTTATTTGCTTAACAGAAAGTTTTTGAATCTGACTAGATAAGCAAAATGTTCCATGAACACTGAAAACCGGATATTTACCATGTTTATTTATTTATTTATTAAAACTTTATGCACATAATGTACAAAGGCGGACTTAATGCCTTGGGCATTTTCTACCAGTCTACCTTAGGGTGATGCACAGACAAAACAAAATACAATAATAAATACATATATACATACATATACAGCGTGTAACAGAAAGGGTATAATCATATGGAATACTGTGGTACGGACCATCAAACTGAACAACTTTTTCTATGGTACCACCATCGAAATCGTAAAGAAATAATCAGCTGTCCCATACATTTGGGTCGAGTAGGTATTGAAATTTTGTATAGGACAGCTGATTATTTTTTTACGATTTCGATGGTGGTCCCATAGAGAAAGTTGTTCAGTCTGATGGTCCGTACCACAGTATTCCATATGATTATACCCTTTCTGTTACACGCTGTATACATACATACAAACAAAATATACAAAGTAAAGAAAGATAAAATAAAAAACAACATAGATGAAGAAAAACGACAAATACTACTACTGTTACTGTACTGTTACTGTGTTGTGTGTTGTTTACTGTTTGTTCCCGATATTTTGGCGCTGTTGCAAGCTCCATGATCACGGATAAACTCACAACAAACAGTAAACATGGTTAATATCTTGTTTTCAGTATTAATAATAATGATAGCGACCATGTCAGTTTCAAAATTACATTTGAATTACATGACGGCACGGTTGGCGCAGTGGCTGAGCGATTGGCTGCTGCGCTGCGTGTCGCGAATTCGATCCCTGCACGGAAAAAATATTTGAATGATCTACAGGTAGTTTGTGTATGTGAGTTTAAAAGTTAATAAACACACCCACGATACAGGAGAAATTCCTAGTGTGGGGCAACGTTTGTTTAAAAAAAAATGTTCCATGAAGTCTGTTTAAAATGGAGAAGCGTCTGTTTTCAGTCATTCAAATTCTTCAAAATCTCTTTACAATAATTACTAATGATCATTGTTTGTCGAGAATACAGGATACATAATTAGTTCAGTAATGTTGTCGAAAAACAATTGAACCGGACCGGAAATTTAATGAAATTAATTAATTTCTGTTGATTTAGCTTTAGTTCCTGATCGGAATGAAAGTTTAGAATAACACTCACATCCTTTATTCATACAATATAATACAAATTATCTTAGTCTAGTTATTTTTTTCAAAAGAATGGCCAAAAAATTCATTTAATTTAGATCATGAATCACTTGACCTACTAAGCGAAGATTAGTTCCAAGTTAAAAGAGTTGTATTGTGTTAATGTTTTTCTATGAAATATATCGCGAACCACAACGTTACACATTTTACGCGATGCTAATACAGTTGCCCCATATCGTCTGTTAGTCAGTGTGTTACCGCAAAACCGTAAAATTAGAGTTTTTGCGTAAGTTTCCACAGTTTCTATAACATAATTTACGAGTTCGTATCTAGGATTCCCGTTACGATGTTCTGCTAGTAATCCATTGTTTGTGTGGTTTGTGGTTACGCATAAACACAATTTTTGTTGCATTATTTTGAAGTGGTATTTGTTTCTAATTCTAACGCTTATGTTTTGAAGAAATCTTCTAAATATACATCATTATACAAGTCACTTTTAAAAGTAAAGTAACTTCTTAATTTTATCCAAATATTTAATCGTATGTTAGAGATACAAAGAAAAGGACTACGTACTTGCTTCAAATAGAACACCTTTGTTTTTCTTGTATACCTTTCCCCTTTTCTCAAGGCACTCCAATTTCATTACTTCGTTTAGTTCCGTTTTCCTTCAATGTTTAAGTAATAGGACAAATAAGGGTTCTATTTCTATATTTAGAACGTTTCCGAAACAAATTAGTAACACAATATCGTAACTGCGTTACGTTAATGTTGACCGGAACAGTTCCGATGTCAATATTTGTCTATGAAACACGTCATGGGGGTCTAATGGAGGTTTTAACCAGGTTTATTGATATTTTCAAAGCTTTTGAGGAAAATTGCGGTTGAAGTGTAGTGTAGAAAAATATTTCAGAACACTGCTGCCACATTTCTTAAGAAAATCAAGTCAATCCATCGATTACTTTTCGAGTTCTGCGGAAAAAAGCTCACTCAAGATATATTTTTATATAAGGATGGCTTCTGTCGAGTAGGTAAAGTTTCCCCCAAGTTGCGTCGTACACAATCCTTGACATTTTGCCAACAGTCTACCCCAGTTTCTTCAAAGGTTGCTCTTCAGCCCTTTGTGTTAAAACAGGGAACACCTTCCTTTAATCTCAAATCACAAAGAAAATTCTAGACGTTTCCAATTTGCAAAACAGCTACAAAAACGTCAATAAATCTATTCGTGACTTAATCACCACAATAAACAATGAAATGGCCATCAATCGACGCTAGCCATCATAAGGAACTCCCACAGCTGGGCATAAATGAAAAGTGTTGCTATTTTCGACACAGCGGTATACTATATCGACCGGCACTTGTGCTAATTAAGCCGTGGCATTGAAACAGACACCGTTGCCTACTTTACATAAAATGGCCGGGAAATTGACATGATTGTGGAGGGTCAGAATCAAATGTTATTGTATTTCAAAAGTCATTTCAATCTGGCCATTTTAAGGCACTTTTAAACGTCAAAAATTGTTACCGATAATTAATTGTGGTATTTGTACGTTAGGCGGACAAAAATAAAATTCAAATGAAGAACATTATGAGCTAAATTCGAAGATTATCCCCTTTTTCTTTGGAAATTAAACACCAAGTTAAGATGAGGTGTGCCTCAAATTATAGGAATACAATCTGGAATTTAAGCTTGTGACATTACAGATTACTAAGTAATTAGTTTCGTAAGTTGATCAATATCGTTGTAACAATAGACAGTCTTGAAAATTCCTAACCCCCGAAACTTTCATCAACAACTTCGGTATTCCGTGAATTTTCAGATTGTGGTTTACAAAACCAGTGTGATATAACAGTGCGAACATTACTTCAGAACTAATATACACTCCTCCTATTAACGCAGAAACTAATATCCCTATTAAAATGTCAAGGGCGACGAGAATGTCGTCCGCCGACAAAGCGTGAAAGCCGGCGGCGGCGGCGTGATACCGCTGGGTCACGCAAGAAACAATTGATTTTCCTTTGCACGAAACTTTTTATTTTTAATAAAAGGTTGTCTTTATTTGAGCGCTCTGATTTTGAACTAATTTCGAAAATAATCGAAGTTTATGATTAAAAAAAGTGGCGGCCATCTTGCCGTTTTGAAAAAATAATTATTGAAATGCTGCTTGGTTCTGGAGCTTGAATGGCATTATAAGGCGCTATTGTTAATTAAATAACATTATGAGAGAATTGTGTTGAAACAACAAGATGGCAGCGCTAACTCCGACTAAAAGTAAACAGCTCTTTAACAAAGATTATACTCATTTTTTCCTGCCAGTAGCGCCGTGCTTAGACAAATTTGTCTAAGCACGGCGCTACTGGCAATAACACATTCAAAACGCATAGCGATGGGTTGTTCGCCTTGACGATTTTTTCCTATGACTTACCAATATTTTGACCGCAGGATTTTTATATCTTTTTTAATTCGGAACCTATGTTGTAAGGACAAATAATTTTAATGTGAGTCAGTCATATAACAGACAATTATCAATGCTGACTCAATTTACTCTAAAAAAGGTTAGTACGATGATGAATCATGATTTTGTAATCTTTTAAGCAAAAATTGGCTCGATCGTGACAAAGTGGCCCAACCTTTATCCACAACAATAGCTACTTAGCTCGACATTAAAGATCCCAAAAGATGGTTTTCTCAGAAAAGTTGATACTTGGGAAGTTCCTCAAAAATTCTCACACAGGAAGGAAACAAAACACGTTTTTGTAACACACGCTTAAAAATGGAAGACGTTTGAGGGGCATGTTATTACCAAACTTAGCTATCCTGTAGTTTCCGCAAGATTTTTGTCAGAAAATTGCCTCTTAGATTAAACTAGTCAAGTACTAAGATAAACTAACTTATAAGAAACTTATAGGATAGACCATGTTTGGTAGCAACATGCCCCTCAAACGTCTTCCATTTTTAATAAAGCATCAAAATAGCGGGGCCCTTCTATAAATAGTCGAGCCAGCCTCGTTCCAAATTAACGGTGTTACCTGTCTGTTACCAGGGGCTGCAACCATTTCGCTCGGGAAATTCGGAAATTAAATAGACTCGTTGTTGCCAGCCATGTTTTCTTATTATTTTCTTAGTGAGCGGTAATATATTTAAGGCATTCTTCGGTATTGTTGTTGGGGAAATTTTTCCATGGTTGTTGGTACTATTCTTAGACTTAACAGAGTTATTTTCTGAGTGGTAACTAAGTGGTAATATCTTGAAAAGTTCGCTACAATTCTTGCCAAGAAAAAAGAACATTCTACAACAGAAACAAAAGACAACTTTAATAATAGTCGCACACAATAGGGGTGTGTTATGACGTCATAGCAGGGGTGGTTGGCGACAACGGGGCGGGGGGTGTTGGGGGTATACCTATGTAAGTGCGTTTACCACGTGCTCTAGTAATCGAACAAATAAGCTCGTATCAGAGTAATTGAATTGTTACATCAGACTTGACACTTGATATGCATTAAGAGATGATATATTGACATATATATTATTTATATTTGATTATTGATATATTGATTTATAGTTTGCCCCTATGTCGCGAGCTGCACGTATTATTAATATTATAACGGTATCGGAAGATATATTTGGGCGAAACCTGCCGAGATTTGAACCTACCTAACCTGCCAGAGAGCGCAAGTCATTATTGAAAGAGGTGTGCAACTGTAAACATTGTCATGCTCAATTAATTAAGTTATTTTTTTTTTCTGTGTGTAATCTCACATGTCTATATTTTATGTTTTTCTATCTTAACTGTTTATATATATTTTTTTTTTTAATGTTGTATGTCTTATAGCATCGTATTGGACAAGTCTGTAAGGATGTTATAATTGTTGGTAAATAAATAAATAAATAAATAATAAATAAATAAATATTCACTTAAGTCAGGCTTTATTTACTCATTCTATTAGATATAATTGGTTGAGCTATTAAAAGAGACAGACACTAGAGGTTAAGAGCTAGATTTACAAAGTCAAAACATCACGCCTGTAATCCAGGAAGGGTTAGGTAGATGCGTACCTAATGCACCAAATGCGTGCCTAATGTGATGTGTACCATGCTGAGATAGGGGCCTTTTGGCCTCGCACAGGTCATATTTCACTTGTTTTATTTTTCTTTTTTATTAATGTTTACTTGTTTACTCTTATATATTATATATAATATAATTTTTAATATATATAATATAATTTTTATTTTTAATATAATTTTGTTTCAATGTTATGTCAACCATTTTTTGTATTGACCTGTGTGAGTCTAATAAATACTTTTTGTTTCTTTCTAATACACCCACATTTCGCCAGTTATGTATTTAAATCCTCGTGTATTTAAAATCATATTTCTCACACATAGAACAGAACATTGCGTTTCCGATTGGCTTATTAGTCTTTAAACTCCAAAACAAAGGTATCACAAATCGATTATAATTTTAAAATATCAACATTTGGTATTTTATGTTCCGCCGTATGTATCTTCAGACAGACTGAAAATATATTTAAAAAAAAATTGTTTCCGTGTTTTACCGTTACCTTCTGACATTCACCGTCTGGTTTTTGAATTAAGAATTTGAAGTTGCGGAAAGTCACGCTGTTTTTTTTTTGACAAATTCATTTGCATTAACCGTTTGCGAAACGAAATTGAAATTAATTCAGGTTCTTATAAAAGCTTTTATCTCATTTCACAGAATTTTATAAAAAGTAATTTACAATTCCTTATTTTTTCCCCTCTTTATCTCCCTTTTCCATACAATAGCCTAGAAACGCGAACAGCAAAATTTGTAAGGAACATGATACTAGGTGCACACGGCGACATATCAAGCTACCTATATTTGTCCAGTATAACGCGAACTCGGTTTGTATAGATTTCCCGTACAATGAGAGATCCGCTTATGCTGGTTTTGTGTAGCTTGACTGGTCGTTGTGAGTACTCCTTCGTTCCATAAAATAAGATCACGTCCTCTAACCCTTTGGGGATTCCAAAGGACAAAGGACAGACGTGTACCTAAAGTGCACACACATTTCGCCAGGTTAGAGGCGAGCGTATTTCCATCAACCAGGCTCAAATTCGTAGTAGTACAACGAATACTTTTTCACCTTAACCTACCCAAAGATTGTCTTGAAAAGATCGCTTTTAGCGATACGACCGCCCATTATGTCTACTTTGTGTGTCATACCTGTAATTCTGTTTTTTTTTGTATGGCGGTCATAATATTGATGAGAGTATTCAGTGTATGAAACTTGAATTTTATTACAAAGAAAAATCTCCAAACATAGCCCCAATCACCTGATATCAGACATCAATAAACACATAGCTCCATACATTGCTGTAATTTTCAGCGTGTGCCTAAAAATAACGACGCGTCGAAATAGCGCGTCTCATTTATTAATAGAAGGCATTGTTTAGAAAGTCGTCAGCGCCTTACACGGTCCCTCGTGTCTGCGTAGTGCATAATTAATTGATAATTAGCTTTATATACGTACGAGTAGGTATTACGCCAACGTGGAGACTGATACGTGAACTGGGGGTCTTTATTCGTGTACTACAATAAATTCGATGAAGTTTATTCGTGTGTTAAAAAAATCAAGCTTTTCGAAATTCTTTGTTATCAGGAAGACCGTTCGTTGTTTACATTGAGTTATTTTTTAGAATCAAATAGTCACATTAAACAATTTAAAATTTGTATTTATTCAGTTCCTTGCCTTACCAATCAAAAATAAGCATGAGCATAATCAGCCTTTTAATGTTCCCACTGCTGGGACAATCGGCCTCCTCTCTATGAGAGGTAATAGGCAATCAAAAATATCCACAAAAAATCCGGTGTCAACTTATTTAATGTGCCACAATTACACCAACTCTAAATCGTAAGTATCGTAAATCCTTCATAATTAGGAGCAGGCCAACTTTCAACCCGTACAAAATCAATAAATTACATCTACGTCAACAAAATTACATCTAAATGTCGCGTCAACAGGCGTCAACTCAATTACAAGCTGTCTACAAGAGCTCTTATCGCCGAAATATGATTACGACAGAACCTGGATGACGTCGTCGATTTTACGATATTTTTATACGTATAGACACTCATAAAGAACACGTCACAATTAATTTCCCTTTGTTTTAATTGTTCTTTCGAATTGGAGTCTTTGCGTCATTGTTTTATGGTGTTGTTTCTGAGTAATCGTTTTATTTTGTTGGTGGAACCTCAACCTAATCCTTCTACATTCTACTCAAAGGTTTCTGTTAAAAATATTTCTTTCGACAGGTATTGCGCAAAAAACACAGATATCATAAAAAATACAATTTCTAGGGAACCACATAGTGCAACAATACATTTTCTAAAACATATTTTATTGACTATAAATACGACAACGTCTAAATGCTATGTTTCATGACTTCTTCACATTCTACTCTTGAGTTAAAAGTGTTTTTCCAAGAAACTCTTGACTGGAATCAAATACCAACTTAATTCGTTAAAAAAAAATTGCAACGAAAAATATATTAGCCATAAACTATTATACTATGACACTAAAAACCAGACATTTATTGTTATTAAAATCTCTTGCCAAGTGCCTATTGCGTTACTAATAAAAATCTACTCCGTAGTTTTTTCTAACCTAGAAAAATCCTTATATTAAACAGATAAAATTTTATGGCAAAAGTTCTTTTGAACAGGCCGTATGCAAGCGGGTTTTTCCCATTGGAAAAATGACAAATTTTCCTCCCCTATTTAACCTCTATAACGGGTGTAATGGATGCCAAAATTATTTTTCATGTCAGCGAAAGTTTTTAAATGTTACAAGAAGCAGGATTCCGAGGGAAGAATCTCTCTTTGATAATTAAAAAATCGGCCAAGCGCGAGTCGGACTCGTGCATGAGCCCCCTTTTTTATTATTTGTTGTTAAAGCCCCTACAGAAATACACATTCTGTGAAAAGGAGGTGTTTTTTCCCCCATACAATTTTGGCCAAACAATGTACCTTAACAATAAAGGTACGAAGTTTTAGGAAAAAAATCGCAGATTCTGAAAAATAAAATATTGGATTTATTAATGCATTTGTACCACCTGAAATTGTCGATCAAAGATGCTAAAACTTGCAACCCAAGAATTTTAATCTGGCAATCTCGTGATTCATTTCTCCGATGATGCGTTTCGTTACTTCATTTTATACACGTATGAATACCTAAAAATATACTATTTAGAATTTAGTTTTGTATTAAAGATAGATTATTTTTCACCGGCACACTTTTTTTGTGAAATATTATGGGATCAAGAATTTAAAAAATACATTTATTTCACATTTCAGATTATTTTTTGCGTTTGGTTAGCTACTGGCCAAAAGACAGTGCTCCAGGGTCGATAATTTACTATTTTATTCCTTTTATTGTTGTCGTTGTCAATATTGTCATTCAGATTATTCTAGCCCTTGTCAGACGACCGATCTCGTAAGAGTTTAATATTTTGACAGATGGAATAGTTTGACAGCCACCAACGCTGTTATGAACGTTTCTTTGAACGCAGTTATGATTCGAGGTAGTGTTTTTTCATATTCTTTTATTTCATAATCTGTCGAATATTGAAGGATTTAAAATACTGCTAATAACACAATGTATTGGAAAGAATTTAAATAGTAATTTGTACCTCGGTACATGTTTTGGCCGAAAAAAGAACACCTCCTTTCAACTGTCTACCTATAAAGGATCATGTGATACAGCCCGCTGACAGACAGACGGACGGACGGACAGCGGAGGCTTATTAATAGGGTCCTGTTGATTACCCTTCGGGTACGGCACCCCAAAAAGACCATATAAAGTCAAGGAATTTCTTGTTCCTGAACTTCGTATTCGTAAAATATAATATTTTCAGAATAAATACTACAATTTTCCTGTTCTATTTCTCATGAATTTAAATATATTGTCAATATTTACGACATCTTTTAGTACCTTGTTTCCACCAAACTTGATTCGTTGTTATCGAAAGACAATCAATTTGATGTTTTATAGGCAAGGGTCTTGCTGGGTTCATTGACCTGCTGGCAAGCAACTAGTAGTCAGGGTTGCTACCCTTATAATGTTACTGGAATATGGCGATTAAGTTCTCTTAGTATTACACAAAGTATCAAATATACAATTTGGTAAAGGTAAAGCCTTATAAGCATATGAAGGAAAGTTAACCAAGCACTTATTCGAAGTATTAGTCCGTGATAGTATTTTGTTTTGTAATGGTTGATGATGCATTCGATAAGTTGTCCAAAATGGGCCGCAACTGCAGTCCTGACGTAACACAACCTGGTGTAACATAGCATGCGCGAATATCTAAGCAATCCTTGCTTTATCGTCTTAATGGCCAACGCTTCCTTTAGCAGCAACTCCAAGTTGTGAACGACCAATGTTACCTACACGTTAAGAAGGGGTGAAAGCTAATGATACAATGAATTAAAAACTGCGTGCAAAAACATCTTCACATTTCATGCGATTGTTGAAATATCCGAAAGGAAATCGTGAGACGCTCCGGCACAGCTACAAGTATTTCTACTTTTTCTTTTAGTACTTCGCACCCCTAGTAATCGCTGGTTGTTTAGCAAATTCACGCCATTTAAGATGTATTTCTATAGGCTTTGTTTGTTCAGGACCATCGAGCCATCGGATCAGCAGCTTTTATGTTGTTAAATGTTGCCTATTACAGAGCAACGACCTTACTTTGGGTTCAGTAGACTATAATGTACAAATTTAATGTTAAATACGTTTTTGTGCACAAAGTCCTGGCAACTCAGCTTAATCTCAAACTGTCGGATACTTTATTGATGCCATTATTTTGGGGTAACCAACTTTGTTTTTTATACGGAAAGTGATTAAACGCGGGCTTTCTCTCTATTTACTTACCGAGGGCTTGATGAGCTTAAAACAATGGTGGAGTCATAGATCCTGATAGAACTTTACCAAACGAGGATAGTTCATGCCTTAATGAAGAAGTTTACTAATCACCAAGATTGGTATAAGAGGGATTGACTACCCCAAGATGCGTCACTCATGGAAGCCAGTTTAAAGTCTATGGGAAGTAAAGGAATCTATATGTAGCCGAGGTCAAGCGGAAAACAATACTAACACGTAATCTGAATTACATATTAGCTACAACTCATGAATGTGACGGGATAATAAATAGGAAAACAGTAGAATCAACATACATATTATTATTCAGCCGCGAATGTTGCCATTACTGCGGTATAAGCGTTTTTTCTGTATACGAGGCTAACATGGGTCATCCTCCACGACGCTGGCCGAGTGCGAACCATACGATGTCATGGTTTATTTTCTGTTACCAATATTTGTTCATAGTATACACAAAAACAATTTTCACAGTCCAGTTTACTGGAATCACAAAAACGCAATAAAATTGACGTTCTGAAATATTTGCAACATAGTACTGCTAAGTTTACTGCAGAGTAGAATTATTCCAAGTATTTTGTACAAATAACATTTTGGTGATTGAACAGGAAAAACGATGGAAATCTCAGGTTTTCCACAAAAATTTTCTTTCAACGATAAATGTCATCAAAAATATTGAGCAGCATATATTTTTAGAAGAACGATATCCTTGTATTTTCCAATGACACTTTATTCTTGGTATACATTCTCAAGCATGTTTCAACCATCTTGAAAGGATCCTTGCAAACAAAAGCTGCCTGCGTACGGAAAAGACGCGCTCTATAGATATCACGACATGAAATCCCTGCAAAGCCCTGCCCTATTCAGTGCGTTGCCATGCAAGCTGGGACATAGAAATCTTCGTTTTTCATAAAACCTTTTTAAATTGTATCTAGTCTCCTTTTGCTGAGAATTCTATAGTTTTGAGCGAGAAAATAACAGAACATTCTATTTAAAAAAAATGAATTAGGGACCGTTTTTGTCGACATTATCAGATTAACTTTTGTTTTTTTTTTTCGTTAAAAAATAAATATTATTGTTACTCTTACTTAAAACACATTAAGATGCACCCCGTCAATATCACTGTAAATTGATCTGTCTGTAGTTCTTGAGTAATGCGCCTTCAAGAAGACTTCTTTTGTGCGGTTCTTGCACCAAAGATGGATGTGTTATTGTTTACCTTTGAACTGATATACATCGCTAATGTGCACAAAAATAAAGATTACGCGATTATTTTATAGGAACAAAAACTGAAACCGCAATTGATGGTATTAAAACCTCATTTAACAAAAGGCTCGCCCCCTATTACATGGGACTTAGACATAACTGGCGAAATGTGGGTGTACTATAATAGGGTACACTTCTACCTAACCCTTCGGGGGTTACAGGCGTGATGCTATGACTGCTAATTGATTAAGTATTAATTATATTTCACACATTAATTTTATACTTTTCGCTGTGCTCTACAGGGTCCATAATTGTACCTTAGCTTTAAGCCCATTGTAAGACCTTCACACATTATAGAATGCAAATAAAGATATGGATACATAATAAAACCTCATTTAATGGTCTTCGATTTTCTTTATCGTGTGGTTAGTGCCTAACCTGGTGTTGAGAGTTTTTAGGCCGCCCATGGGCCTCTGACCTGGCCTCTTTAATGGTTTTAACCATCCAAAGCAAAGAGCTCTCCCAAGAGACCACGGAGGCCAGTTCTTACCATGAGAATAACTTATACAGTTATAACATTACATAAACCTCGTAATAGAATCACATTTTGCAAGACTCAATGGTACCTATAGAAAATTATTTCTCCACTAATAATGTTTGTAGTCATTAGGTACTACAGTAACATGTAATCAATATCTAAACCCTAGTTTTAAGCTCAAATGTAATCTACAAGTCAATCACATTAAATTTCGTAACTATACCTTCACCTGATCATACGATAACTGAGGCAAATCACGACAACTTTTAATTTTGCAGTATTATTCATTGCTTCCTTAGAAATAGGCATTTCTCAATAGCAATCTGGATGTGTGCTCGATTGATGGCAATAGGTCCGCACCGTATTACATGGGACTGACGAAATACAAGCGGATATAACTGATGAAATGTCTCTTCTAATCTAACCCTGCGGCAAAGGCCGGTGTGATGATATATCAGTTAGTATTTATTGCCCAATGAACTTGTAATTAGTTAAGATACATGCTTGGAACAAGTTCATTATCTACAAACCACCGGAACTGCTCCAAGGATGATCCAAAAAGAATATGGTCATCATAACAGCACTATTTTTATCACCGCCATCCATTGAACATTCCCGTCAGAAGCACTTAGAAAAGTTATTAATAAACTGCGCAATGTATACCAAACAATAGTTTAACTCGTGTAGGAAATTATAACAGTCGAGGCCATTTGAGTTGTTTCCTAAAATATTTACGCAATTTCCACGTTTTGAAATGGTGTTCATTTTAATATTAAAGGATCAATTTCACAACATACGGTTGTTTGGTGAGTAAACGTTAATTTAATGTCATAAAGCGAGATCGTACCAAAATATTTAATTAAGTACTTGATATTTCTCTAACATGGGTACGGCTCGATGCGACAATTCCTACCGTCTATTTTTCTAATAAAATCTCAATCAGACAAAGAAAAAAACATGTAGTAGTACCTCAGTTCCTGAAATAAATTAAATAAACCAATTACGAGTACCAATCGAAAAGTCTGACTAGTTCATAAAATGCAGATCACAGATTCCTTTCTAGACTACAATATCGTAAAAAAGAAATGTAGCATCGTAAAAAAATCGCGTTCCATATGATATAACTACTTAATAAAAACTTAAAGGCTATGTATTACATGAAAGGGGAATTTACTACCACGAAGTATGTCAAATATTTAAATCTTCACATGATTACAAGAGTTCATATATGTCTCATTGAACGTTTAAATATAATTTATGTGAAAATAGACCTATTTAGTTGGCTGCCAATGTTTTTAGTTTTACTAGGGCCATAAAATAGCGTAATACTTATTGTTTGGGGCCTCGAGTTGGCCTGTTATACAAGAGGTTATATGAGGCTACTGGGTATGCAGTTTGCTGTGGTTTTGCTTGCCTGTTAATTTTGAAAATCAGTCTTCGATGCTTTCTTGACTCATGTTTCGTACTGGACAAGTATTACAAACATTCTTCTCCATATTTTGTTTATTTACTAAAATACTAATTTTCTCCGCCTTTTCACGACACTCTGTTGTTGTGATACGATGCAACATTTCATCGGAATTCAATGAATCAACTGAAAATAGAACGACAAGTGTTAGCAAGGCCAACATACACATTAACTACGAAAACATTGATTGGCAACTAGCAGAATTTATTAAGAAAACTGGGTACAAAAATATCACAGTTTTTTTACATAAGTGTACAAACGTACAGTTTGAAAATATACAGTAGGGAACGAAATTACTCTGACGTGGCTCCACGTAACTCGGTTTACGGAACACAACCGTAAAACTCGCGTAACAGGCGCAAAAATACGGTAAAACGTTAAAATATCGTTAAAACGAACTGTTGACCCGTTTCCATGTTTTGTTTACGTTTTTTTCCGCTTTATGTACTCGATGAAGTAATGAAGAGATCCGCGAGAGATCAACCTTTTGGCTATTATGGAGCGAAATTGATCGAAGTTTTATAGTTTCTCCCAAAGCCGCAATGTAATTGGGGAAATTAAAAAGCCGAGAATATACTTCTTTTACA
This sequence comes from Eugnorisma glareosa, assembly GCA_947578425.1. Lineage (NCBI taxonomy): Eukaryota > Metazoa > Arthropoda > Insecta > Lepidoptera > Noctuidae > Eugnorisma > Eugnorisma glareosa. Next base: position 17,450,978 of record OX387966.1, on the reverse strand, counting down.
ACTTTTGCATCGTTATTTTTTTTTAATTTTATTCCAATCACCGGGAATTAACCTATTCTGTGCGACCCACACTCGTATTATTGTTTACTTTTACTCACGTGGGTTGCTGGCGCACTTTCTTTTGTTTTTGTCATTATGGCAATGTTACATAATGTGGATGAACGGAAAAAGCCTCTATTATTGATTCCCTCCCCTTGTGAAGGCGCTTTTTACCATTACACCTTTATTAATTGTGACCCACTTACAAAAATAATAAATTATAGTATTTTATAGGGTGTAACAAGACCCTTAACGAAGCCGAAAGGCACTTGTTCTCCGCGTCATTGCGATCATTTTATTATTTTTTTCCCACAATTGGCAAACAGTTACCCACGTTTTGTCTAAAGTAACATTAAAAGATCTTTTTAAATAGGGTCAGTTATCTCGCATTACATGGCCCCCTATTACATGGATGGGATACTTAACCAAATGCGGGTGTACTGTTGGTACCTCGGCCTAACCCATCGGCGAATACAGGCGTTATGTTATGTATGGTATAAGTCATCTCGTCTGCAACATGAAGGCAGTAGTTTGGAGCGAAATTCCGCAGCACGTGCTCCTGATGATATTAACTGATAAAAGTAACATTAGTGCTTCAATAGCAGCGATGGTGAACCCACGATCGGAAAGGTCAGGAATGGCGCGGAGAGGCTATTGTGATAGACGCACTGACTTATGCAATAAGGTTTATCAAATCTGATGGGAAATAAAGTACCTCATAATTCTCCAGCACTTTTCCGAGTTTATTCGGGGTCCTTTTTTATTTTTTTTCGGATCGGAAATCATCAAATGACTCCTTCCGCTCTGGGTGGAGCAGGAGGGAGTGTCAGACTTTTACTGACTAAAACCCATCCATGTTCTTTCATCGCACTTTGTGTTCCAGGGCCACGGTATCTTTTTCGAACAGTCCCGCAGCCACGGCTTATTCGGGGTCCTCTTCTTAACTTCTGTAATACTCGTAATCTCAGTTATTTAATCATCTCTTTCTGGCCATATCATCTTTCGCATAGTTTGTTTGGTCTTTTGTCTTTTAATGTTGTAGAAAGAGCCCCATGTTTAAAATTCTATAATAAATACATGCTGCTTCAAAATTAGCTTTCATTACAATAATGGCTCATCATGATGAGTATTTTTATTCTCTTGTTTTATGTTCTGTTTTCAAATATAGTAAACCGCGTAAAATAGTTTGCGTCATATCAATCACATAAAAATAATATTTACGAGTAAATCAAACTTGCAATAAATAAAAATCGACCTTCACAGTCGTAAAGACGCGATGCCATTTTGTAAATAAACAAACAAAATATGAACTTTTCTTCCGTCTCCTAAAAGGAACTGGTCTGACAATGATTTTCCACAAATACATCACAATGACATATGAAAACATTTTATTTTGCCATTGTTTTTGAAGTAAAACTGTAATAATAATCTCACCGTTTTTAAAGCTACGTACACAAGATCGTACTCAATGAATCCCACGTATTTTATGAGTACAGTTTCAGCGTAAAACCGCTTAAATTATCGCACGCATACACTCATGTTTTTACGACGTGTTAAAAACATAATATCTTTAATATTGTGCCAACTACTTAATATATCATAGAGGTAACTACGAAGCGTATCGTGTAACCTCTGCTTTACATAATTACGGCGTTCTAATTTAGAATAGGCCTAATTTACTTTTAGAATATTTAAGTAAAGAAATATTATTTTAGTTTTCTAGGAATGGGTGAGTTATATACTCCGTGCTTATGAATGAATCTTGGAAAATTGTCGTATGTAGGACTTACAATTACTCCACAGATTGTCATTTTAAAAACGAAAAAATGCTCAATTTTTTTTCATGTTTAATAGGTACATTTATTAGTTACAATTTCTTTTCATGTTTGATGTGAAAACGTTTTATATATTTCGTAACCTACATTACCTACTTCAATCTTTCAACGCTTATAATTTTATGAAAAATATCAGTTTGAACTGTCTCATAAATCGACTACAAACAACTTCTACAATAGTCTTTCAAACTTAAAAAATGACACACAAAGTTACTAACATTCTCTCTATTTTACATTTTTATTATTTCTAATGACGTACAAAGTTAACGAAGTTTTTGAACCACGGTTGATAAATGCTTTAACGGATTTAAATTTTAAATACTTATCAGTATTTTATTGTATTTTAGTCAAACTAGAAACTCTAGAACAGTCTAGCAACTAGAGAATAGAAACATTGGAAAAATAAGCAAAAAAAAATGGACAAAATAAGGTAGTAGGTGTGCGGCGATGGTGTAAACGAGATTGACCCACCCTGTATATTAAAGAACATTTTTTGAGCTCAAGACGGATTTAGACGAACTTACCCACTTGCTCCATTTAACGAAAAAGCGACTGCAAATTAAGTTAACTGAAGATCTTATGTCTTGTTAAGTGTTCAGTAAAGCGTGCCGTAGGTAAGAGAAAAAGGTGTGTCAGGACTTCAAAGGAAACTTGATATAAAGCGCCTATTATTGAAGCTCCAATTCACCTCCCATACCTAGGGAGGGCTAAACCCTAAAGATGTTTCTAGGAACCACGTGACATGGGTAATACGCGCCCATGTATCAATCGAGTTTCATCACCGAACAGAGGAAGCTTGTGTCATTAGGAACAGTCATTGTTTACCCCAACTGCATTTGCTGGTTCCAAATCTTGGAAATCTCTTGTGAGTTATGGAAGGGCTAATGCGTTTTCCAATCATTTGTTTGTATAATATCAATCTGCAATTCTTAGACTCCATTTCGGAAGGTAAACTCCATATTGAACAGGGTAAGGATTACTCAGTTCGTGTTCCAAATAATTTGAGCCAGGGAAACGAATACCTACTGTTGTTGGCGTCCCAAGGTCGGCAAGTACCCCGAACCCTAATATCTCAAGGCTTTCACCCAAAAATACATTTATTAGCGGCTCCGGAATACAAATTACACACATAAATGAAAGATCAAAGTGTAAACATTAGACGATCAAAGATTAACGCGAGTAAAGGGATAAATAAATGATTTTATTGTAAGTTTCAACTTTCGACATGATACAGGGGGCATGCTACAGTGCATTTCATATTCCGATGACAGTACCAATTTCGTGAAAGCGCACAGTGTGAACATCTACACGTCGGCGATGTTCGGGCACTCTGACATAACTCGGCCATGTATTTTGCAACACGCTCTATAAATAATCTCGCTATTCGTCCATCCAAAATAAACATTGTTTATTTTATGTTGCGTCGTTTAATTATAGTGCGGTGTCTTTAACCGCTAATGAGATCTTACTGTGTTACACGTAATACGAATATTTTCTAAGAATGTTTCGTCTGCTGCCCGCTGCCCCATATCGCAGACCACACGATCTTTTTAAATGAAGCATCGCGATAAATCAAGGACGTCGTGAACATATTTCATGCGAAAGATATAGCGGCTTTTAAAAAAATGAAGATACGAAGAAACTTAAGGAAGCGGCGGCCTACTGACATCAATATCAAATATGGACGAAACAAAGATATTGCTAATTTGGAACGTGGAGTGTTTAGAAGAGTGAGTGGGTACACAACTGAAAGATTCCTGTTTACTTCGTGTCCATCTCTCCTCACCCCACGCGTAATATCGACATGGCCGCCTGCTCTTATTTAAAATGAGACTTTTTATGTCGAATTCGGCCTAAATATTTACGTGACAGTACATTCCTACCTTCGTTTTTTTGTGGTAACAATACCGAAGCGACTCGTAAATGGGACATTTCCTGTTCATAAGGAGATGAAAGCGTTTATATTTTTCAACGTCTCCAATCTGCTAACACAATAATGTGAAACTTAACTGAATAATTCCGTCGGCAGTTATATTACGAGGGCAGAAAAGCTTGCGGCTTCTCTTTAAATCGATTCGGTAAATAAAACATTACTGTACTGGTACCATTAACTTGTCCATAAAACTTGGCTTATTGTCGGACTTCACCTAAACGAGTGAAAAACTCCACAATCAACAATCTTACTCTTACTAAGTAATCTACACTAATATTAAAAATAGGAAAGATTTGTATTTTTGTGTGTATGTTTGTAATGAATAAACTCAAAAACTACTGCGCCGATTTCAAAAATTCTTTCACCATTAGAAAGCTACATTCACCTTGAGTAACATAGGCATGGACGTGCGAAGCCGGGACGGGCCGCTAGTATAAGATAAATGCGAAAGTTTGTGAGGATGGATGGACGTTTGTTACTCTTTCACGCTAAAACTGCTGAACGGATTTGCATGAAATTTTGCACACATATAGTTTATAACCTGGATTAACACATAGTATAATTTTATCCCGGTAGTATGATCCCGTGGGACAATTATCGAGCTCCACGCGGGTCAAGCCGCGGGCATAAGCTAGTCATTAATGAAATAGGTTTTGGAACAGAAGGGTCAACCAAATGAGATTAAAAAGACACAATTACCTTCAACCCATTTAATGCCCCAATAATAAAACCATGGATAAACCTATCCATGGTTTGATTGTATTAATTCCAGAATCGCGGAAACTGGGAATTTATAGTTCGTCGAACATATATCGCAGTTTACTACATCGTTCCGTAGCTTCTGATAAACTATAAACCTACATCTGATACCTTTCACGATGTAAGGGAAACTAATAAAACTATTCTTTCAGTAATACATGAAATCACATGAAATATTTCATAACTTTTATTTTATTTTACATCATTCGGCCGCATTTTATTTCATACTTTGTACGGTCTCACAAAAAGCAAAACATGATTTATTTGGGACGGTGTTATTTTATACTTTGAAAGGAATTTGATTTGTACCAAATATTCCGCTCGAAGGGCCAAAACAAAGACTGTTTTGGACATGTACCAAAATTGTGACCAGTCAGCCGAAGAACCCTTGTGATGATATTATTTGGTGCAGACTAATTCGTCCTAACTAAATTAATTTAGGTATACAAGTTTGACTTACGATGTCCTGTCCGAATAGAACACAACCAAAATTGTAACTATAAGCCAACAAAAAGCTTAAATCAATCCCGTTGAAAGCTTTACAGCACCTGAGGGTCCGGATAATTCAATAAGTCTCAGCATCTTATAATAGGACAACGGCGAAGACCAAAACTTAGACGAAGAGACATACTTAATATTAAGTAACTCAGTTTCATTAATAGAACATTAGCAAAAGGGTTAAAGTAAAACCTACGCAATCTACTCTTTATTCATCGCCGATTATATTCACAGGCTCAAGTTTTAGGGTCACCTTTTTGCCCTATATCGTCAATCATGTGCTATTAAATCTGAGAATAATGTACTGTTAAGTCTGTACGGCACATTTTTTATAAGGTCAACTAAAAATAGAATACTACTTCTCTTGGTTTACAAGATTTATCGTTGAAAATATTCCGATATTATGGAGACGCCCTTTGTTTTTTTTATGGGTGTAATAGGCAAATGAATCATGTTGCTACCCAAATGTATTTTTTAAAGATATTTCATTTGCTTCCTGTTCGGAATTTCCATTAACGAAAACTATGTCTCCGAATGAGCCAAAGACCACATTTTGAATGTGTGTAAAATATCGGATTTCGGGAACAACAACATGGATTAAGAAATTGCTAATCTGGGGCCAATATGGACGACAGGAGCCAAGTTAAACATTTTATTTTGTAAAAACAAAACACTGAACGTATCATTTTCACAAATTGAAAACAAACACCTGCCATTCAAGATGAGAAAGCATCGGAAAATGAGGGGTATTCTATCAGCAAAAAAACAAAAAAAAAAAAAACTACTTAAGTGTACATGACAGGATAATGTCAGAAAGAAATGTAGGACGATGTTTTGTTGTACTTAAAAGTAAATAATATAAATTATCGCAGTTATATTATAAAACTTACGTTTTATCAAGAATATTTTACCTTTTCTAAATTTTTCCGCATAAATTTCCAGACAATATTGTACTTTTCCCTGCACTAGAAAAAAGAGAAAAGATTTCTGTTTCCGACATTATTTTTCCACTTGTCTTCCGCAATACGCAACGCATTGTAAACAGCCATCTCCAACAAATATTTTGCACCAGAAATAAATCTTGCGTGTCAAATGACGTCACAAAATGGTTCAGACTTTTAAATGCAAGTTTTTTATTATTTTACGCAAAAGTGTATAAACCTTTTTAAAACAATACAAATCGGGAGAGGTAATTTAGTATCTTGATTTGAAAATATTTGCTTAATCTGATTGATAAATTTCTGAATGAAAACTCAATAATACGAGGATAAATCTTTCAGCAAAGTTTTCTTGATAACATAAGCTAAAACTGAAAATAGTGTCATGTCATTCATTACAAAATTGAGAGAGTTTTATTTTGTGTTTTTAACTGCAAATATACAATATCTGATTTATTATTGTTTATCTATCCTTTTCTTTAGTTTCAAGTTACATTTAAGATCAATCGTAGCCTAAATATAATATTAATCAGTCTTGTCAGTCTAATTTTAGGCCTCAGAAGGCTTCAAGTTCTTCAAGTGAGTGACAAATTTTGAAACTAGCTAGACGTCTGTCCTTCATGGCCAACGTATTTGTTGAACGAGAATCCAATACTGACCTAAATATCCAAATTGGACTAAATACTTGTAACTACCCAAATCTGGGACATTTTAGGGGCTGGTTTCACCATACTCCGTGACATAAATGCTACAATAATCAATTGGCGCCTGAATAACACAACAAACGAATTAAAAAAAAAAAAAATATGGCGGTGTTAGAACTGATTTTTTAAACACACCAGAAAGTTCTTTTTAAATTTCTAAACCGTATCTAACTATTCAGTTTTAGGAAAAGAACTTGGCCCTTAATGTCCTTTTATCTTACGAAAACATGACTCCCTTTGATTCACCGAAATTAAGAAAAAAAAAAAAATAGTGGCAAGTCCTTTTAACGCGGACAGAGCAGGAAGACTATTTGTGTCCTCTGTTTTATTCACTTTGGGCAAAGAGCTTCTACCGAATCGGCCTTTATGACTGCATTCACGAACTGGATGTCTCATAAACATGCTAAGGAAATAAATGGCAGAAGTAGCAAGACTCAAAATAAGGAGCTGAATGCACCCTGTCGGCTTGTGGAGGGCTGTCCTTTACAAACTGTATAATATAACTACTAACAAGATAATGTTGTTTTACCTTAACATAACAATACACGCCATAAGAATCGATCTTCTTTTGTTTGAAAGTGTTTTCTAGATTAGTTTTCAACATTTAAGCTCCCTCTTTAAACGAACATGTGAACTGTGACATCCACTTGTCACAGGGGTAAGCACGGATGGTTTAATAAAACAATAGTGTCTTTAAATAGCAAGTTTTGGGTGCACGCCCGCCCGGTTCGAGTAACAGCTGCTCAGTGACACATCTACCCGCACGGACCTGCCTCCACGTCTATATTCTTTAATCATCACATGAACTTCTGATCCAACTCTACAGGGCACATAATAAAGTTGCCGTTTTCAGGTTTATTGCGCCGTCCGTGTAGCGAGGAGTGTCTGTCTTTTGTCTTAGTGTCTGCCGACACTACTGGGAGGAAAGAATCGCAACACGGTAGTACGAATTAAATGCTAGCCGTCTGGATACTTAGTTGCTTTCATGCCGTATTGTAGTTCAGACAAAACTGTGCTAAAAGAGTTTTTATGGCCAGTATTTTACGAAGGCACAGTTGTGCCTACGTTACCCGTTAGTTGTTAGATTGACTCATATTTGAAAATTATATACAGGGTGGGTAAAAAATCGCGGATCAAACGAATCAGGCAGTTGGTTTTATCAGGGTAACTTTTTGATATACATTTTTTTTACAGTAATTTTCTAAAGTTTCAAATAATTTTTCGTGTGACTTAAAAGATATTGAAAAAAGTGCCAATACTCATAAACCATGGACCCACTGGGACCTAGAATCAACTAAACATTGTTTTTTTTTTTACAATTAAATTTATTTTTAAATAACATTTTTGGTATTTTCTTTAAAAAAAAAAGCACTCAAACAATCCTAACTTGTAAGGAAATTAATTTAGGGCTCTGTCACAGAGATATTTTTTACTGCAAATAACTCCAACACTCGCCCTGTTTCGTTTGATCTACGATTTTTTATCCACCCTGTATAAAGCGGAGGTAAACCTTCCTCGGCCTTCGATAAGTTCGAAACTTCAAAGATATCCTTGAGATACACAAGCTCTATATTAAAAGCTTTCTATTTGTAAGCTTCAATTTATTTTTAACGATGTTCTTGGCCACACTTGAAATGATTTTATAGTTCTTCAAATATTAAGATTTCATCTTATTGATTTTTTCTTCTGATTATTCTTTTCAAAACGCTCATAAGTTGCCTGCAGTCTAATACCATTCATATCGATAATATATCCAGTTTCCTCTTGTTCTAAAAACAACATAGTACTCAAAAAACTGCAATCACCGCCATCCCCACCATCATCACCAGGTCAATAACAATAGGTACTGTTCATTGTAACGGTCCTTGGGTGGTCAATGATCACCGCAAGACTTCTATGGCTGATAATGTTGATGATGATGATGTATGATAGTCAGGGTATTGACAGGCAACTAGTGGTATGCTTAATTCGCTACTGTTCTGCCAAACATAGGAACAATTAGTGCTTTGATATTCATAGTTACTTTTACGACACAATGTTCTTGGATACGTCATAGTGAGTTACTACGTAACTATTTGGATAAGTGTTGTACAATCATGAGCACCAATATGTATCCACTAAGCCACTTTTAAAGGGATTTTCTTCTGTGGTACTGATAGTATTTTGGAACCCATATTTTTATGAAATTGGTGAAAACTCAAACGTTCCAATCGCTATAACACGAGAGAATCGCATTTGAATTTAGGTAAGTGTATACAAGTTGGTGCTCGTGACTGTACATGATACAATGTATGTCACACCCAAGTTTATTGGTAAAATTATTGACCTAAGTAATAATATTATTAACTAGCTGCTGCCCGCAGCTTCGCTCGCGTTTTGGTCGGAAATTATTCCACGGGCATGTTGTAAATATAGCCTATAGCACATGGGGATAATGTAGCTTCCTATTAGTGAAAGAATTTTCAAAATCGGTTCAATAGATCCAGAGATTCTGTCCTTACATACAAACTTACAAACAAATTTTACCTCTGTATAATATTAGTATAGATAAAGGTTGCGATATCGAATGATGATGGTTTTGCCTTGATTTCATAGCCAAAAACGATCATCAAGTCTTTCAGTCGTTTTGGATGCCACACAGCTAGTTTTTCTTTAATTACGGCTAAGAAGTGTCACTTTAAACTCATACCTATGCCTGAGCAGTAAGGTTTTGATATAATTTGCCTTGTAGTGTACCTAAAGATGTCTATTTCTTGTCTACATACGAACCTATTAGGCCATGTGTACGTGTTTAGCCACACTCCCGCATTTAGCCAACACTTCCTGCATATCTATCGAAGCCACAGATCTCCTACACTCGCGTTACAACTAATAGTTACACAAACACTGGCGTGCAGTATTCGGAAGTTGTTTATTGTAAGATTTATACTCTGTTTAAGCTGGAAATAATTTAGATGTTGAGGTATGCTCATGTAAGTGAATTTCTTGTTAGATCATCGAATCAGACTTATACCTGCCCGCGTAGCATGACCACCGGAGAAATGGGTTTTGTCGACAAAGAGTCGAATTGAATTGTCATTTTATAACAAATTGTGGAAAGATTTCTATCGTCGCAAGCATGGCGACGCTAAAAATTTATAAAATGAATGACAAGACATATCAAGTTGTATAGAAAGAGCTTTGTCGAGTCTTGGTAGACTAGAGATAGTATAGCCATGCTAGGGGGCAGGTCGCCCTGCCAGGGTTGCGGGACTGTTCGAAAGAGATACCGCGGCCCTGGAACACAAAGGGCAAAGGAAGGAACATGGATGGGTTTTAGTCAGTAAAAGTCTGACACTCCCTCCTGCTCAGCCCAGAGCGGGAGGAGTTATTTGAAGAATATCCAACCGAAAAAAAAAAAAAAAAATTGGGGGGACAGGTCGCGATTATTTGGCTAATTATTAACAACCCCGGTGTTATGATCCGATGGGATTCCCCTTACAAAAAGCCAGTTAGTCATAAGTGGATAGACATCCACACATCATCACACACATTCAGACACCCCACACCGCACGCACACAGGCACACACATTAAATTTGAATGCCAATCAATTCGAGTCACTCTCGGCTATCATATTAATATTTATTTTTTGTGTACTTCGTTATTAGCGTAATGTTTGATATAATAATTTTAAGTTCATGTACTGTCAGCTGTCAATCTACCTTTCATAAAATAAATAAACTCTCACCCCTTATTTAACTCTTAAGGCGTACATTTCCACAAATCCTCCCTTCAAAAGGCTTGTTCATCACATCATGCTTCTTCTTAAGGCTGTGCGCTGTGTTTTATAAAGTGAATTAATTAATTTAAGATTTTCAGTCTAAATGTATCTTTGATTACAAATTAATGTAGGTATCATATTCATATACAAGCTGTAAACAGACTCTTCACGAAGGCGTCAACCAAGCATTCTGGACATCAACGCAAAAATTATTGCTGGGAAACGCCTTTTTTTTTGGTGGGAAAATTATGTTTTACGGTCAAACTCAATGTAACGTACTCAAAACATTGTGCTGATGTATGCATTAAACAGATCATGGAGGTATTAAAAGTAAAGTTATAACCTTGAAAAACAGTAATTATTTTTCTAAAAACTTGTGAAAAGTTGGACCTTTGACCTCCAATATTTCCGTAACCAGAAGGTTCCCTGGTAGTGTTCATAACAAAAAAAATATGGTAATGCCGGGGAGAACAAGTGCCTTTCGGCTTCGTTGAGGGTATTGTTACACCCATTATACCCAGGATACTTTAACAATGGATTTTTATAAGGTTCCTGATAAACAACAGATTATTTTCAAAAATTAATCCTAAAATTCCATTGACAAAAGGACACAAACAACTTCGAAGGCTGCAATAATATTGATAAAACGTAAACAGAACCCCGTGTGACCGGAATGAACGGAATTATTAATACGTCATAATTACGTATTTATTCCTTAACGTCACAAACCAAATCATCATACTCTTCAGATATAAAAGAATCCTGAGAGTAGACCACAAAAGCTTTCAAGAAATCATGGAACTACTTACTGTATCTCTCATTTAATTAATCGTGACTTTTCGCCTGTATTTCTAGAAATAAACAATGGAGAGGCATTGCTGTATCTTTATGCTGAAGCTGTGTTTTCAGATTCAACTCAATGATTCAAACCAATTACGAAGCTCTTTAAAATACCCATACAACATACGAACATAAATAAACTCACGCCGTTTTCTATGAGGGTAGGCAGAAACTACTGACTGCCAGCTGCTACGATCCTTACATACTCCTTTTGGCTCGTCCACGGTTGCGAGAACTACGGACCTGACCTTTCTGAGGAACATACAACAAAAGGTCAATCTTTCTCTATAAAGTTAACCCAATATTCCATACTACACATTTTACTTAAGAAAACAGTATCACCATCAATACATGTTCCGGTGTAGACGAAATCTTTATTGTTTACCGCCTAACCTATATCTTTGAGAGAAATAATTGCGCACACGCATCGCTCCAGTGAGCTTGTGTTACATGTGTTACGAGTTGTTAGATCAGATCAGAGCATCGTTAGCTACCGAGAAATGTGGACGTGAAGTGGGGCGAGACGGTCGCTTGTCGCTTGAACCCTGGCGGCCATAGACACTGGCAGGTATAGACGCTGGCTGCCATATACACTAGCGACCATAGACGCTGTAGGACAACGGCCCTGGCGTTTCTAGACGTCTTTATTTCGGAATTGGCTTTGTTTCTTAGGATTTGTTGTCACCAAAATGAACAGTACTACTTTGAACTATTTTTATATTTATATTAAACTATGGCTTGCTTAACTATGGGTCGTAGAAAATTTACCTGAACTTTCACGTGGGCGAAGACGTGAAAGTTAATGTGAATTTTCCACGGAAACGTACCAAAAATAAATAAAAATACCCAAAGTCATGGTTTATCCGTGTACCGATCTGTTTTCATCAAAACCCGTTCAGTCGTTAAAGCGTGAAAAGGTAACAGACAGACAGTCAGACTGAGCTATTTTTACATTTACAATGTTCGTTTGTAGTCTGAAGTAGGGATGTTACGGAGCTCCGACTCCGATTCCGATAAGTCGGAACTTCCGATTGATATTACACATCTGGTTCCACCTTCGGCTCCGATACTTTAAATCGGAAGTTTTAATCGGAGGTCGAAGCATAGCGGCGGTCGCGGTCAACACGTATGAACAGGTTTTCGCATGTCGCGCAGCCCCACTCCCCGTGTGCTTTCTGTCGTCGATTACGTACTACTTACTATTTCACTCCTTGTTACGCAATCTTGATGAAGGTTTGTTATTGTTTTGTGGTTGCGCGACGAACGTGTCAATTAAGTATTGAGTTATCTACTAGTTTGTGTAACTGTGTTTGATTTGGAATTTTGGATTTTTGGACAATGAAGCCAAAATCTAGTTTTATATGGAACTACTTCAGTGAAGTTAGTGTAAATACGGCAAAATGTAAACGTTGTGAGAAGACGTATTCCCGAAAGGGAGGTACGACTTCTTCTTTAAAAAGTAAAAAAGTAAAGAAAAGTAGAAATAGACTGGATGGTGATAAAGCTTCCAAGCTTTTATTTATTAAATATAATATGCTACTTTTAGAGTCAATACATCAGATTTAACTCTTTTTTTTATTTTTAAGAAATTCTGAAAACCATATTATTATGACATTCTTATTTTAAATAGCTGTGTGTGCTGAAACATAATTATAATAATATTTATCGTTTTTAATTGAAATTAAAGAGGCTGATTACATTATGTTGTATTTTATTATGTATCCTTAACACATCTCTTTTTTGTCACCATCTCAGACTCCGACTCCGATTCCGGTTCCGGTTCCGGTTACGGTTCCGGTTCCGGTTCCGAGTCCTATAAACTAAATTTAAAAGCTCCGATTCCGACTCCGATTCCGATAAAACCACTTCCGTAACATCCCTAGTCTGAAGCAACTTCTTTCAAAGCTGGGTAAAAAGGATTCGGATTTTTTGTTATTGAAAGAGCATTCTAGTCATTTCCATCCTGCTCGGTGTTCGGACAAACTAGCCAGCTATCATAGAACGGAATTTATCACAGATATTAGAACGAAACAGTCATTACTTAAAATAGTAACATTCTGCTAATGACCATCGCCTACACTTTAGAACCCGTTTACCTAATTTGCTCCTACGATCTGTTCTAAACTGACACCCGCCATTCCAATGCAGCTGCGAACGTCTTTCAACCCAAGAAACTCTAAAAACGTCTCAAATGACTATCTAATCATAATTTTCTTAGAAAAAAATGCGGCAGGAATAATGCACTTGGAGTCGGTCAGTTCGGATCTGAGGTTAGGTACGTCCGTATGTCCTAATTGGCAACTGTACTAAAGAATTGTGACAGAAACTCCTACACAATGTGGAAGAAGAATTTCCGACAATGTTGTAACTATCGCTAATCTGAAAAAGAAATGAGCTTTTTTAGCTAACTAATATTTGGGGCCGTTAAACATGGTATATTTCGTAGCAAAATAATAACAACCGCTCGGATCAATCATCAGGTTAAGCCGCGCTTGCCTAGGTTGGTCTTTGGATGGGTGACCACCCATTACATACCGAGTTTCCTCCGTGCCTCGGAAAGCACATTAAGCCGTTGGCCTCTGTTGTTATTTGCAGATCTTTGACAGTCTTTACAAGGTGTTATGTACATATTGCCATTTGATTTTGTTCAGATAAAATATCTTTAAAACTTAACATAAAAAAAATCAGGCAAGGTTAGTTTCTGAACATTACTTTCCTCACTGTTCAAACAGTGAGGAAAAACCAACTTTTCTCACTGTTCAAACAGTGAGGAAAAATCAACTTTCCTCCCTTTTTTCGTAGAGGAAAGACACTTCTTTCGTGCGAGAGTGGTGAAAAAGATTTTTTTGGGGAGATTCCGCTGATCCTTATATCTCAATTATCAAAGTGGAAAAAAATGTGTACTTCTTGACTATATCAGTCAAGGTCTCTCCATATTACTTTTCTAAACATTTTATATTAAAATAAATGGAGTTTGCTTCTCGATTTTTAACTAACGACTTAAACATGAGATCCTTGTATTGATCTTACGTTTCTACGACGTCAAAGTTGGCTTACCAAAAGGTATCCTATATCAATCTAGCCCGCAACCTCAATACATATTAAAATTACACCTTAAATGGTAAACTTTCCGTTACACTATTAATTGAAACAATATTTTAGGATACCAATTAGAATTCCTACTAACTCTTGAGTCCACGAGGTCAAACTCTGGGTTCTAGGTTGAACTGCGAGATGCCATTACCAAAAATAAATAGCACCATTTTGATCCTTTTGGTTTAAAATTCGGTTAGATCAGTTAACTTTAAATGCGTTTTATTTATCTAAAATTAAATCAATACTTCGCATGCAATAATTAATTGAATCATTTGAAATTGATACAGTTTTGAATTGAATTTGTTTATCGCGTAATTGGTCAGTTCACTACCAATTTAACTGATTAATTAAAGTATTATCAAAGGTATCAAACTTTAGTAATCTTAATCCCAATATCTTATTAATGATTGCAAATATTCAATAGCCCAATCTTAAAATGGTTGAAGGACTTGTATATTCTTTAACATTGCTTGTGTATTTTAAGCAAACTAATAGTCGTGTTTCTTTTGTTACAGGTATGTTAACAAAGCTGTTTCATCAATATTATAGAGAAGTCGCGACGTAAGTATGCAACTTTAATGTATAAATAATATGGCCTCGCCTTGCTGAGCCATCATCGTTCCCAAAAATAACCTAATAATGAACATCTTCTGGGCACGCTCGTTCTATCGTAGACCTTACCCATCGCTTTGCATCAGACGAGATCGGATCCAGAGCAGGCCCATTAGTCACTAATATTAAAAATGATAAAACCTAAGGAATGACGTACCTAAAGAATATTACGAATAGCCAGTATCACAACTTGCATAAGTCACAAAATACGACATTGACGCAAAAGTTGACGTAATAAGGCGATCCCCCGTCGCGTCTAATATAACAGTCACTGCTGGCCACATTTCACGTCAACTATTAATGTTACCTGTCCTCTTTCGTCACTCCTCCCCACAAATAGTAGTCTATTTATACCCAAGTCTACGTCAGTCCGTGATTTACAGCTTTGATGGCGACCTTGCGATAATTACTGGCTGCCCCTAGTAAAAGTTTACGGAAATTATTATTTTTAGCTGCAAAAAGCGGAACCGTTTGAATTTAAGCGGACTAAGCGGAGTTTATATTTAAACTGGAGGCTCTTATGCGTTTTTAATATGGCTACAAGTGTTATTTGTGTGGGAAATGTAGGGTAGTGAAAATTAATTTTCGCTAAAAGGTTCGACTGCCTCATTGGTCGAGTGGCCGCAAGCGCGACTGCTGAGTATGAGGTTCCTGGGTTCGATTCCCGGGTCGAGCAAAATGTAATTGGTTTTTCCATCATGAATTTTGTGAGTAGCAGCCACGGAGTCTGGATTTGTGCCTGCTTGATGCCGATAGCATAATCAGCCTTTAATGTTCCCACTGCTGGGACACTCGGCCTCCTCTCCATGAGAGGGAATGGGCTATAATCCACCACGCGGGCCCAATGCGGGTTGGTAGATGTCACATGTCTTCGAAGTTTTGGTTCTAGGACATGCCGGTTTCCTCACGATGTTTTCCTTCACCGTTTTGAGAGCAGTGGTGATGAAATAAATTACACAGAGTAATGCGCCTGACTGGGTTCGAACCCACGACTTACTGTTCGTAAGTTGGGGCCGCCACCACTGGGCCACCACTGGTCTGCGATGCCAATAGGCTCGCCCCTATTACGTGGGACTTAAACATAACAGTGCGAATTATGGGTGTAGTATAATTGGGTACACCTCTGCCTTACCCTTTGAGGATTACAGGCGTGAAGTTACGATGTTATGATGAAAGCTTTTGATTATGGTCGTAACTCGTAGCGAGCCTCGTAGCAAAAGCCGTCAATGAATGTAATAGGTACTAACAATCGCCCACAATTTTTTTTTTTTAATAGTTGTCATTTGATGCTATGATTTACAAATTTATCAGATATTTAGTTAAAATATATACGATTTTGCCGAAATATCCCTTTAATTTATTAAAGGAGATATCTGCCCGTTATACTAAACTGGTCCGGGCGAATCTTCACAAGCACATTTAAAAAAGTTGACATCTGGCCGGCACGACAGTTTTTGCGACTTAAGCCGACGGAACGCCCGTATATCCGTGTGCCTTCAAAGAGTTCCAACTAAATCCGTTCCCCTCATAGGAGTGAAATGGTAACAGACAGAGTTTCTTTCGCATTTATATCATTAAAGCAATCGTGTAAATGGAAGAACAGGATGAGAGAAGAAAGATAAACTTATTTAGATCTAATTAAATAACTCACATAAATCGTGTCGTAACATTAGTAAAGTTTATCTACATAATATGTGACATTTTAAATCACTCTGTTACACGAATTTATCACCTCATCATTTCTCAAATCCCTTAATTATATATAGTTTTTCGTACAAAAAGATGCTGTTTTGAATAAATATCTGTGGTTTGTCAATAAACGTCGTATTAAGCTGATTAAAATTGACCATTAGTGTCGCATCTCATGAAATAAATTCAATTTGTTAACTCTAATGCTTGTTTTCACTAAGAGACACCTATGTATACGAATGCCCAAATACAAACACACTGGATTTTCAACGTTCAGCGTCGAAAGTTGACATACCAATAATCTATACTAATATTATAAAGAGGAATTTGTTTGTAAGTTCGTATCTAGGGGCTAATCTCTGGATAGAATGATCCAATTCTATTTTTTTTTCACTGATATTAAGATACATTATTAGTGGATGGCTATAAATTATATTAATATCATGCATATTAGCCCAGCTATCACAATTTTTGCAGACGAAGACGCGGGCAAAGTGCTAGTACAACAATATTTAACCATTCATTGTTATTGACTCTTTCCCAAGTTCCTACGAAACATTTTCTAAATAGATGACGATAACGATTCCCTAATCTCGGTTCTACCTAATTGTTTGTATAAATTAACCACAAAAAACCCAAGTGTATTTCAATAATATTTTTCATACGAAAGTATAGTATCTGTTTGAAGTTTTCCGGGAACGTAAATGCTAACATTTTATACAGTTTTTTTCCTTTATCGGCGAGGTAGATTTATTACGATTTTATTAGTTTACGATCATAAAATCAAATATGGTGTTTATAATGTTAATACCCACATTTTTTGGTCCAGTTTAAGAGCTTTGTTTTTCACTTTTTTTTTTTTAAACTCATTCGACTTTTGGCAAGTTTTTTGTCTCTGCCCTTCATAAATCAACAAAAAACATAATCTACGGAAGTAATAAAAGCAGTTTAATAATTTTCAGCTGCCAAACTATTATAACTTTTATGTTCCGTTTCGAGGGTAATTGAGATGCTCCATCTCCGCCTCTTAACTTTTTCTAAAAGACAAATACCTCCCCATCTAAACGAACAAAAATCCATTAGTTGCTTGATATATCTATTTTAAATTAATCAACTGCTTAAAATAAAACAAAGAAACTCGTGCTTTTGATATTTATGCTCTTCAAGTTATTTATAAGATCTCTGAAATAGGGTTACCATGTATTTCTTTCATAATTTTCGAATGGATAAATCAATCAGTTCGCGTTTCATTTTCGCGTATTTGTAAACTACTAACGGCGCATTTTCTGAGTTTAATGTTTAGTCTACTTGTTAAATCTTTAAGTAGTATGCCTATCAGGTTATTTTAAACATGTTCACATGGTAACAGAAAACGTGAGGGTAAAATATTTTGTTTGGTTTAATTGATTAGTAGGCTTCTACAGATTTTCACACTTCAAAGTGTAAAATTTACAGCGAGAACCAGAAAGGTGTGGTCATATTTCAGGGTGTGATTCAGACCATCAATCTGAACCACTTTCTCGATGGGACCACCATCGAAATCGCGAAAAAACATTTGCTGTCCCATACATATTACATATTGGTCGAGTACCTATGTTCATAAACAAATTGACATTTAAGGCCGAACATATGATAACAAAAAAACTCTCTTTGTATAAAATTCATAAAAGAGACTACCCACTGCCGCTATGTATCCAACTTTCACAGTTTTACAGCTTCCTGTAGATAAGTAAAACTTTCCGTGGCACTCTTACTTACCCACGTATATACAAGAATAAAAGCAGTGCTTCCCTACCTACAGAACCCATGGTGACTCTACACGGTGTCGGTCGCCTGATTTACCGTTCGCCGCCGTGTGGTCACAGTAACGCACTCCTAGAGTTACGACCATAGACTACAATAAATTGTGGTAAACAAAGAAATGCAGCCAGCTATTGCAGAGGACACCGCACTTCGGCGCTATTTCTGAAATGTCAAACTAGACCGAGGTCGAAATGTTACTATTCTCTGTGTTTTAGTTCTAGAATAAAACCCTATTTTTAAGCGCAGTGTCTTAAAGCCACTTGTTTTATAAGGTGAACATTTTTTAGTGTAGAAGACTAGGTTTTGCCTGCGACGCTGCCCTCGTGGTGTAGAAAAATATGCCACGTCCAGGTGATGGTATGCCAAACTGTATGCCAAACATCGAATACTGTACAACCATTAAGACGTGAACCAGCTACTGACGACGAACAGAGTCTATTTTGCATTTATAAAGTTGGTACAAATGAAATAAATGCATTTTCACACATCCCGGGTACCCGGCGCCGGCGTTAACTACACAGCTGTAGTTGATGGCGGGTTCCCTGAGACGAATGTATGTGTAAGTAAGACAGATAAAATTTGTACTGGGACGAGTCAAAGCTTTTATACTTACCCGTGGAGAAACAAGCAACGATATAGCGTGTGATAAGAGGCTAAACTAAAAGTTCTTGCTTCCACGAGCCATGTCATCTCTGAATAAATAGTTTAACGAAGGACAAGGATAACGGCTATATATTATATACTTGAAGGATAATGATATGACCTTTCTACCTTTCTTGAAGCACTATGTAACAGCGCACCTACAATTTTGAAACCTAATACGTGTGCAATGAATACAAAATAGAATGTACGCTAAACGAGGATTCTCCAGGCAAACATTTCATACATTAGTTTGAACACATAAATCATATTATATTTTAGTATAATAGCTAGTTTTACGTACTACTGTTTACGAAGCGTTAACCAGATCAAGGCGAAGTTATACATAACTGCAATTCGGATTTACGGTCATTGTTTCCGTAAAAAATAATAGTTTAGTATGCATAATAATCCTGCGGCGCAAAACTGAATGGTATGGATTTACGCAATTTTGAGTAGAACTTAATTAGACGTTCTTAATGGTACCTGGAGTTTATGATATTTCCTTAAGGCAGTTTTACGCAGGGATCAAATATAAGGCCCATTTTCCGTAGCTCACAAGTAAGAATTATTGCTTTTAATAAAATTGGGAATGGTCAAAATGTACGAAACAATTAACATTTTAACTTTTTTTTTTTAACTGGTGAAATGTAACAGTTTTTCAGGAACAGATGATTCTAGAAAACCTGTAATTTTTCGTCGGTTTAAAAAAACACTTAATTCGCTGAAATTAATTCAGCGAAACAAGTGTTTTTCAATCATTCACAGCACAGCAGCAACAGCATGTGCGTCGATGTCCTTTACATCCTGTATACAGGTTTATTCCAAAACTAACTTGAAACTCTTGGCCATAAAATATAAATATATTATAGAAGCGTTTCGCACTTTCAATCACAATGTGAGCTATACATGGTGTAACATAATAAACGCAAGACCTCTCGTTTGGTGTCTCAGACCATGAAACTGTACAACTTCTTTTTATGATACTGATACTGTTAGCCTGCAACATCCCACTGCTGGGCAAAGGGGTCTCCCCATGACTTCCTGTTGTTTCTATCCAGGTCTAATTTGGGTCACTGGTCGTTGGTTTTGTCCAGCTCATCCCACCATCTTCTACGGTCTGCCGCGACGTCTTCTGGCTGTGTCAGGGCTCCAGAAAATGGCTATTTTGGCCCACAGCTCATTGGGCATGCGGCAGACGTTCTATGACTTGGAAATTCATAACTCTTTTTTTAATCTCACTATACATGTTAATCAGCTGATCGCGACAGTTCTTGTCGAAAGTCATTTTTTTTTTGCGAATTTCAAGAACTCGTAGAAAAAAAATTGTTCAGTTTCAAGGTCTGAGAGATCACACGGGAGGTCTTGCGTTTATTATGTTACACCTTGTATAAAACCCTGTACGGTGGGTATAATCTTTAACAAGCAATCATTACAAACCGCTACAAATATTCCACACGAGTCCCACGTGTAGAAAACTATTAACTATTAAAATACCAGCCAATAAGATTGCTTATTGGCGGCGTGCGAAGTTTTATAAGCGCTCAATCACTTCCTACTTTCACGCGCAACTCAAGAGAAAAATAAATGAAGTTCATTTAAGACTCGCTTTCCTTATAGTTCAGGAAACTTTTACTTTCTTTTGATCTGAAAGAAGAAACAGTTTTCCTCTATACAAGGAAAAACTTTTTAGAAATATACTTCTTTTACGTATTAAAACTGAATCTTTTGTTACACAAGGCACTGTTGAAAGGTGAACGCTGATATAATTACATACATATTTCACACCTATTCAAACCATATTTCTCAGTAGTTGAATTATTCTATTCAGATTTATATTATAACCACTTTCCAACACCCACGATCAGGGCGACCTTAAACATAATTTAATATAATCTATTTACATTACAACCTTCGAAGCCTCCACCTTAAGTGAAGCACTTACATTTCTGTAACACAACGATAGCACCTTAAACTCAAAGCAAAAATATCTGAGGTACTATAAAGAGGTTATCAGAAGAAATGTCATAAAAATTATCTGAGTGATCCCACGTCTGAGTCACGTCTTAGAGAAAAATTACTTAATGGGTGTAAAAGTACCCTTATGTCATTGCTATATTTTTTTTGTTCTAGACCTTACTTGGGAACCTTCTAGTTACGGAGATATTGGGGTCAAAGTTCCAACTTTTTTTTAAATGTTTAGTTTTTGAAATCTAGTGTTTAATGTTTTAACTTTACATGAAGTACCTCCACGACCCCCATACTATTTAATGCATCCGCCAGCACAATGTTTTTAGTGAGTTACATTGAGTCCTACCGTAAAACGTGATTTTTCACCCAAAAAAAGTCGTTTCCCAGCAATTATTGTTGCGTATCTAACTTAGTTTGATGTACAGAATGCTTGGTTGACGGCTTCGTGACGGATCCGCTTACACCCTGTACAGTAGTGGCCTCCAAAACTTAGTTCAATTTTTTCAGACAATCTAACTATCTATAATAAAGGATACCCGATTGTTTTACATTTTACATTCGGATTTAGTAGTCAAATGCATGACATTCAGTCGACAAAAAAAAAATTAACGTTTATGCGTAACGTTTATACATTTGATAACACTTAAAAAACCGGGCACTTCTATGTCTTAAATAACCATTAGACGCCTAATTTTGCCAGAAAAAAATCTTGATCACTTAGTCCATCTGTCCATGGGAGGTACAGATTTGTTTTTTGATAACCTCCTTTTTTAAGTCGGTTAAAAAATAAATATCAGCAAATCCATGTATTCAATCAAAACCTTTTTACAGTATACAGCAGTTCAAACATTTGAAACTAGAATTTTAAGTAATTATAATATGACAGTATATTAAAAGTGAAAAAAAAATCAACTAACTTTTGGAGGCCACTGTAATAACCAAGATTGTCAGACTCACACCAAGTTACCAACAACTACCTGGCTTGCAAGAACATTACGATTTTATTCACTTTGTTGTTTACCTATTGTAAGTATACTTAAAATAAAGTGATTGCCATTTGACGTCATTCTGCCGATACATTTCTATAGCCTCTCTTATTTGAGCTCTCTTTGTGGCCTTAGTAACTCAACTCCCACTGCTAATACCTTCTTGAACTACATAGGTGACCTGCTTTCGGCGAGAGGACATTAAGAAGGCTATTCAGGTTTCAGGCTCAGAGTAGGGCTTTGTTTTCCACGTGCAAAGATACGTCGAAAAATAAAGTATCTGGGATTTTGATGTACCTAAATGAATTTAAAAGAGTGTTCACGGAGATTTTTGCCAGTTCTTCTTCACACACATTCACAGTCTTGAAATAGAAGTCTGATGGATAAACTGCTCCCATTTCATCGTTATGATGCAAGTAATTTAGAACCCAAAACCTATTGCTCCTACTAGCTCACCCTTGTTTTTTTTTTTTCTCGGAATAGTAGTCATCAAATGACTCCTCCCGCTCTGGGAGGAGCAGGAGGGAGTGTCAGACTTTTACTGACTAAAACCCATCCATGTTCCTTCATCGCTCTTTGTGTTCCGGGGCCACGGTATCCTAAGGTTGAATTGCCATCCTGCTATGTTTGCCAACAGTATGTAATTATGTCTATATCTTTTCAACGCAGCGTCCGAAGGCACCTGTGGCCTTTTCCAGTTAGTTCCGGACTGCAATAACAATTATATCAACCCACGCCTTTTCTCGATCAGTCCTGTGTAATAAGAAACAGTTGAGCAGAAACAAGGTTTCATCTCCAAGCTATTCTATTTGTGAGAAAGTCCTTGACACCCCATAAGGAAAATACTGACCTACATACATCCTGACCTCTCAGGAAGCCACGGACGCAGCGAGTAACTCTAGTCTCTAACATTTAACAGATAGAAACGTCTTTCAATAGATTAATGTTGGTATTATCCTACGCAGATCAGATGTAGCAAGGATTAGGCCCACGTCTGCATTCAGTCACGTATAGAATCTATCATCAGGTGTCTTTGAGACGTGTTAAGGTGGAATGGATTTAGCTGGGATGTCCTTTGGAGTTGCGTGATCGAATTGTCTGTTCAATGTTTTATTTTGTGTGCAATCGATCACTTATAAGTAGTTCCATAGATAGTAGACATATATTAGGAAGATTAGCCTTTAAAGTCTTACAATACATGCTGAATTTAGCCTTGCAACCTCCTTTCATCACTCGATTTTCTTAGATTCAATTTTCGAATAGAACTCTGAAATAAGTTGAAGAACTCTAAATCTCTGAAATATTTACACTCAACATCCTTCAGCGGTGAAATTGCAAAAATAAAAAAAAAAAGAGATTTATCTCTAAGACTGTGATTTACGTGTCTGCTAACAGTTATCAGATCAGTTAGAAATTACACAAAGCTTTAATTAAAAATGTTCTTCATAAATCTATTGAATGCACAGAAACCGCAATATGGGCCAAGGTCGTCTTGTCATTAATTTTGATTCGCCTTGTGATTGTTTTATAGGCATCGCTTGTGTTTTTTTACCCTTCGGAGCAGCCGTAAGGAGAACATCAGTTCTCGCTAATAACAAAAGCATTTTGTGTAAATATTTCACGATTATGATTGGTTCTGTCATGTCAAAGAGTGTGTGGGTGCTGACTGATGGCTGGATACCCGCGGCCTTCCTAGCTTTTTCAAGGTTTATAATTATTAGAAATATATTTTTATGACACCGTGTTTTGTTTTTAACTATTAAACTGAGGTAACCTTCGTTCAGATCTTATAGATTGTTATTATTTTTGTATCAGGGACGGTTATTACGTTTTTCCGGCTCATCTTGTTACCAAGTCAAGATCCTTCAGATAGGATGGCCTATCAGTCATTATTGTGTTTCATAAGCACACTAGCTGAAGGTTTTCGCTCAGCGTGGCGAATTTCGAAAGCCTCTACTTTATCTAATCGAATTAATTAGAGGTGCTCAGTGTTACGTTAATTAATTGGGCCGGTCTACCGTATTTCCCATGTGGAATTTTTCAAGGAGATTGCAACTAAGTACAGTGATTTTGTTAACACATAGTATCATATTGCTAACAAAATTAGAGGAGCTTAGGCAACATGTGATACATTATGATGATTTCTGTTTATATACAGACGCCTGCACATCAAGCTACTACAATCTGTCAATTTTTTTTAGTAGATTTTCAACTTTATCGCTGAAGCATTAGATTCAAGATTAATTGGGAAAATTTGACAGTTCCCGATAGCTTGGTGCTGGCGTCTGTACCAACTAGCTTGAGCTTACGGCTTCACATGCTTGGAGGTTGAAAATTATCTAATGTAAATCCGGGATAACCTAGATCATGGTCTACATGTGTTTCATGACCTACTTTAGAACAGTTTTATCCAAATCCATTCAGCCGTTGAGGTGTAAAAAGGTAACAGATAGACAGTTCCTTTGGAAGTAAAATGTGGGACCTAACGGGGAAAATAGGTACAACCACGGTCATTGACAGTCGGTCCTTATGCCCTAAGTGATACGGTTGAAAAGGGATCGATGTCAGTTAGCTCAGTATCGCTGAATAGTATACAAATTTACAAAGCTTCAGAAGCTATTATGCAACAAATAATTTAATATGATGATACTATGATAGGTCTTGAGATCGTAGCTCAAAAAACCATACTCGTAACATTACATACATAATTCATACAACTTGGATGAAGTCCCAGTTGCATTTTGATTTATACGACGGATAGTAAAAAAGAATCTTTTAACACGAGCTGAATCCATATTTACTTGTGCCTATATAGCTTTTATATAGGACTTACAAACTCGGCCAGCTAGATGATTTAGTTTCCAAAAAACATTTCTCAATGCCACCGGCCTCCACACTCCTCTAACACATTTTTTCCATATTTCCTCTTTAGTAGATGTATAGCCGGTCGAGAAATACTTTCAGAATATGGTGTAGAAAATATCTATTCCTGAAGTCTTTTTTTTCACCCCTTATCATAATTTTGAAATAACGAACGTCACTGATGAAATAGCGTCTTTCTTAAAGTTCCAATATTTTCTCAAGTTTTTTTTTTTTAAATTAAAATACAAGCTTTAATGCTATAACTTTACTTTAAACACCTCAACGGCCCCCGAACTATTCAATGCATCCATCAGCACAATGTTTTGCTCGCGTAACATTGAGTTCTACTGTAAAACGTGATACTTCGCCCCAAAAAAAAGTCGTTTCCCAGCAATAATTTTTGCGTAGGGTAATGGTTTGATGTTCAGAATGCTTGGTTGACAAAAAGTCCGTTTACACCCTGTATATCCATGCGTCATGCAATGATGATGATATGTTTAACTAAGTTACTCTTAAATTAAAGATCTAGAACAAATCTGCACTAACTGGCGATTAGTCTGACAACACTTGAGAATTCGCACCTACGTTCCAACATAATCCAATTTAATGGGACATAATGTTAGCTGCAAACTCATTTAAAACACATTACCCACGTAATTTTATTCGCACTCGTAAAACCTGAATGTCACAGAAACGATAAAGCAGACGTACTTAAAATGAGAGATTTTTGCTTTTACTTAAGGAAATTATTAATAACTGTTTTAATATTCAAATAAACGTTACACGTAATCATTAGCAATTATACCTACAATAATGGGTGTAAAAATACACGAAAGGCACTTGTTCTCACCGTCATTGCGATGAATTTTTTGTTCTGGAACATAACTGGGAACCTTCTAGTTATGGATACCTTTTAGCAATTATATACCTCCATGACCCCCGTACTATTTTTATTTAATGCATCCATCAGCACAATGTTCTTCTGAATATTTTTGAGCGTACCGAAAACCGTGATTTTCCACACCAAAAAAAAAAAGTATTTTCCCAGCAATGATAAGAGCAACTTAATTTGATGTACAGAATGCTTGTTTGACGGCTTCGTGAAGGGTCCTGTTACACCTTGTATAACTACTTTTATATTCTAAAAAAATTGGCAAGGTTCGATGAATGAATAACCATATCAAACCTAATATGGTTACATAATTACCTTCAAAACAAAATAGAGTTACCGTAATTCCTCTCGACGTAAGTCGCAGAGGGGTCGGCCAATTTCCTGCCAGAAACCACAGCCCCTCCGTAGTTAATATGATAGTTAGCCAAAATGTCAAACGTCCACGTTGATAACATCAGGGCCGGATTTCGACGGCGGTTCCGAGCCAATAGGAAGCTATTTGCTGAGCTCGAGAGCCTACTGTAGATAAGAAATTCAGATCCAATTCACTCCACGTATAAAGGGGAGACCCTTAACGAACGAACCTTCGCCCCTGGCTGGAGGCCTTAAGTTCTAGGCATCCACAGGGATAGACCGGTTAAGCAGTAGCCAGCCTCAGAGGCTGAACTGCGAGATGCCACCTCAAAAAAAAAAAAAAAACGTACCTCCGATCTGAATTTCTGAAAACTATAAGCTTATAATTACGGAGATCAAAGCTCCAACTTTTTCACAAGGTTTTTTTTTTTAATGTAAGATTTTTAGTTTAAACACCTCAACGCCCCTCTTTCGTTTCCCAGCAATACTTTTTGTGTACAGTTACTAAGTTTGATGCTTGGTTGACGGCTTCGTGGAGGGTCCACACCCTGTAATATATACAGATCTAAGTTACATACATGTTTGTTGACAAAATGGTTTATCTATTATTTGTTTTTACTCGTTTTTGTTTTTGCACAAGATTCACTGCGCCTTCTCAATCTTTGTTATTGGAAGAACATTGTTTGTACTAATAGATCTGTGGTTACAACAATAGAAACATGGCACAATGCCTTTATTTGGTATAGAGAGGAAAAGTAATGAGTTTTCCACTCCTTGTACACGAGCTTCTCAGTTCAATATTATAACAAAGGATCTATTGAAGCCATCAATCTGTCAACTAGTCTAGTACTGTAAACTATGAAACGTAAAGTACTAAGGATAATCATAACAGGCGCCGTTTTGTAACTTTCCTCAGTTTGTAAATCAATTATAACATGTTTATGTCGGAAACTAGGTAATTTCTAATTGCAATAAAATAAATTATAGCTTACAAAGCTTAGTCTGAGTCAACTAACCACAAATAACATGAATAAGACTTAAAAATAAACGTAAATAATTACACTATTTCAATTTTAGATTTACTACATCCGATAGTAAATCTAAAATAGCATAACAACTTCCTGGGAAACTTAAGAATGTCAATGATACAAAAGCTCCTTTTCATTCCAAGAAAGCGAGAGATCTTTTCAGAAAATCGGCAAAGGTAGAGAGAAAGAAGATTACTTTCTTTCATTTATGATTTCCTAACGACACTTTTCTCTAGAATTCATCACACACGGCGACACTCAAAACGACACTAATACGATTCCTGTAAAAAGAAAATGTTCTAATTGAACGTTTGGGCGGTTTAGGCGGGCGGGGCGGCTTTCCGCAGACAGGAGAAAAACGGAGCGCTCGCCATTCGTTCGGCTGCCAGCAAAGCGGTCGCACGCGTTCTCATGGACCACGGCGTAATACGCCTCTATTCACATGTGAATTTGTGTACAGTGAACAGTAAAATAAATAAACAATTAATAAGTGTAAATGAACAATATTGAACTCTAGAACAGTGGTTACAAAGTGTAAGATGACATTAGACAGGGGTGACAGTTTTGTTAACAAGATCCAGCCGGCGTCTTCGGTGTCTTGTCTCTCTCAGTGTCAAAACATTTTCGGGAAGAGGCTGAAGCGCTGGGGCTCCACCGGATCGTGGGTAAGCAGAACTTGAGGAATTTCGTACAATTTTGTTATAGAAACTTTAGGTTTCAAGTCTCTGTCTTATTCAATTGTTAATAGATAAATATTATTGTTTAAAAAACTGGCATTTCTTGTTAGGACTGTCGAATGTTTATATTACAAAACTCGATTGTTTTTATGTTTTGAAAACTTAACTAGAAATTCATTATCTAGGAAATAAAGGTAGCCATATACTTAAAAAAAAGTTTCCATATTAAAAACAAATTAAAACGGCCTAAATTGACAATACTTGTAAGTACTATACTTAATTTATTGTTAGTTTATTAGAATCAAACAACACCTACATCTGATCGTTGATTTTGATAATCATCACCATCGGCCTAGCCTTTTCCTATGTTGGGGTCGGCTTCCAGTCTAAACGGATGCAGCTGAATACCAGTATTTTACATGGAGCGACTGCCTATCTGACCTCCATTGATTTTTATAATCATTAAGTTATAATTATTCTAATTCTAATTCTTTATTGCACACAAAATATAAAAGTAGCACACACAAAATCACAATACATTATTAATTACGTACTAATTACTTTTCAATACTTATTTCTCCGTCACGAGGCATGTGATTGTTGTTTATTACTAAACTTGGCAAAGCTTTGTGTTATTATTCATTCTTAAATACCATTTGAATTGTGCGACAAAATTTCGTAAAATATTTTGTAAAAAGGTACCTACCTAATCATAGGCAAACATCACACATACTTACCTTTTAAGTTAAAAATACTAGAGGTACAGAGACTAAAAAAAATCCAAGTATATCTTCTTTAATATTTCATAATTCAACTTGAAGAACAAGTAGGTACAACAATAACTAGAGGAATTTCCAAACTCTAAACCAGTAACCTAAAAAAGGCATCCATTTTTCTTAATTTTCATCTTAAACCAAATGAATAAACAGTCAATAAGGAAGTTAAATTCACCTCTGCCATCCTAAATCCATACCTATTGATTAAGTAACGAACTTATGTCATCATTACCTAAATGAAATAAACAAAACACTATAAATAACAAAGAAATGTCTATATTGTCTATGTAAGGTATGTACTATCACATCTCGCGTATTACATGCTTGATTTGGCACTTACACAATAATAACCTACTTATTTATACTATCAACACGAATATCTTTGAATAGACTTTAATTAAGTAAATACATACTTCCACTACAGATAATATATATGCGGAAGTTACTCTGTCTGTTTGTTACCTTTACACCTTAACGGCTGAACGGATTTTAATGAATTTTGTCGCACTGGTAGACCATGACCTGGGTTAGAACATAGGATACATTTTCATCCCAGTAGTACATTCCAGTGGGATAAATTCCTACCTCTACACAGACGTACCCGCGAGTAAAAACTACTTATAAACATATGCATGCTTACCGGTGAATTACATAACATATTTACGGTTTTCTTTTATCTATCGCGTGTTAAAGTGACGGATTACGAAACGGTTATTTAAAATTATGTAAAAACCGTTAAAATATTGATTGGTTGGTATGCCTACCGATGTTAGCAAGTACTTGAAAGGTTTTTTTGCAAGGATTTAACAGGAATGTTTCAACATCTGGCGCCTGTCGCTACGGCAAGCTTACATCATGGATCATATGTTCGGGTTTTGGTCTTTAACGGTTCTAAAACGGGAATGAAATCATCTATACTAATATTATAAAGAGGTAAAGTTTGTGAGGTTGAAGGGGGTAATCTCTGGATCTTCTGAACCGATTTTGAAAATTCTTTCACTAATAGGAAGCTACATTATCCCCGAGTGTCATCAGCATATTTACAACGTGCCCGTGTGATAATTTCCGACCAAAACCCGAGCGAAGTCGCGGGTAACAGTTAGTCTTAACTAAACTGATGTCGCTCTTGCACATACTATCCTTGTACATATTATTATGTTTTGAGAAAAAAATTGATCAAATGCACAGGAAAGACTACGTTTTCCTGCGTCTTTGATCAGTTTTTTTTCCTATCTCCGAAGAATCATCATTTTTAAGCCAAAGTTTTGTAAACATTTAAAAATTGCATTCCTTTTCTACAAAAAATAGCTAAAACCCATTTCAAACTCAGTGAAAAAACCAACAAAATATACCCCCTTACGCTGTCCTTCAAAACAGAATCACGCGAAAGCTGCGTGCACGAACGTAAACGCAATCGGCAAACGAACATAATTGTATGGCGGAGGAAGCCATGGAGCTCCAACCCAAATTGAGGGGTGGCGTGACCGTCACGTGACGGACACGAGACGGGTGCGGGATGACCAGCTGACCACGTTATTTCCGACGAAGCCTGCGAACTAACCGCGACGTTTGATTGGACTGGACATTGCTATATCAGATAACCGCGGGGTTGGATTGTATTTGACGGGGCTATGTAATGTTAATACCTATAGTACCTGTGTTGTATTTACGGGTTGGGGATGAATTTAGGGTGTTTCTTATACTTCTGGCCTATGAGAAGTTTTATACCTTCTGTTCACGCAACGAAATAAAACCACAGTTTCAATGTCAACTACAATTTTTAATAATAAAAGCGTAGTATCTACATAATTACGTATTGATTTCTTACCAGGTTTGCAAATATTTAGTAAGACATAGCTTAATAATCCTGGTGTAAAAGCACTATATCTAGGCAATAAAGTCCTACTTACTTAAATCAAGTATCTATAAAACCATTATAAATGTAATGACTATACGTAGGTACATACATATCATTAAGGACAACGTCCATTGTCCTACTACCTTCATAACGACGTATCTATGTGAGCTACTTTTTCAATACTACCTGTACTACAAATATTTCAGTAATAATAATAGGTATTTGGATACATTTAGGACGCCACGCCTGAAAATCACGAGCTTTTAGGGTGTAAACTAGCTTTGGTGGCTTTTATGAAGCCATTTGTTATATGTTTTATTATTTTACCACGAACCAGTTCGATTTATGCCTATAATTAGGGATATATATAGTAGTTTATTCCCACAAAATGGCACGGAAGTGACAAATATCGAGAAGTCGAGTGCGCATCTTCGACGGACACACCATGGCTTGTCTCTCTCAGCCTTAAGCAAATCTTCGTACAGCAGGTCGTAATGATTTAACTTCGGACATTGATTCAGATGAACATATAATACGAATATTTTAACTCGTACGGTACTATTGTACTAGGTACTACTATAGTACGTAATGTGCACTTTTCTTTCGCAAAATATATTGATCTTATCGAACTATGAATCAGATTTGAGCATCCCAAGAATGTGAATTCTATTATCTCACATAGATATAGATTCACAAGATTTCATCTCTAGCATTGATTTCATTTACTAGACTTTTGGAAACATCCCAAGATAGAACATAGGCCGACTGGCGAAGCCTATCTAGTCTTTGTTAGCAACAGATGTAGGAATCTTTCTCTTGCCGTCACCTTTTGACTTGCTCTGCTCAGTGCTACTTTGAAGGCTTCGTTTTGAATATTTTATTAATAATCTGTAGATTTCATATTATGGTTTTATAACTTCAGACTATATTGAAAACCTTTTTTTTTTTTTATCGATGGGAAATCATCAAATAATCCCTCCCGCTCTGGGCTGAGCAGGAGGGAGTGTTAGACTTTTACTGACTAAAACCCATCTATGTTCCTTCCTTTGCCCTTTGTGTTCCAGGGCTGCGGTATCTCTTTCGAACAGTCCCGCAGCCCCGGCAGGCATCGGTCCTTGCAGACCCCTTCCTATTGCTGAGATCTCTTTGAGGCGCGCGTGGAACACGAACGCGCCGTCGACACGGCCTGTCGTCATAAGACGGACGGACGGCGAGCTAGCCCATAACTCACCGTCCACAGGCCCGCGCCTACGGTGGCCGATATTGAAATCCCTGGAGCTGAATGTATTCTTTTATTGATTTATACACAATCTACCTGCATTTCTTAATTATCCAATACCACGCTTAAAACAACGGTTTCCCTAAGACAAATAGGTAACGCATCATTCAGTTATTTATCTAAAATATCTAAATCCACAGTTCCTTGAACACAAAACACGCGGATAAATGAGATTCTAATAACACATTCAGCTGTCCACGATACAAACAATTCATTATATAACGCTAATAGCAAAATTACCCGTTTTTCAATATTTACTTTGCAATTACTGCTATTCCGGAGAGCGATTACTGTCAGTATTATTAACGATTACCGTAATCACTTGGGACTCGTAAAAACAGTTCTTTTGACTATCATTGCTGCCAGTGACGTGGTGAAGTTAACAGTTTAAGAAATGCAGTGGTTTTTGATTGTGGTTTATAAGAAAGTTAAACAAATTGTGAAACTCTGGGTAAGTCTATTCTATTGTTTAGTGTTATACGATATCTATTACGAGTACTATGCCGCGTTGGTCTGGTGGTCGCAAGCAGTATGCTCAGCATAAGGTTCTAGGTTCGAATCCCACGTGGAGTCGTGTTATAGGGTTATTTTATTAGGATCTAGCGACCCGCCCCGGCTTCGCACGGGTGCAATGTTTACATATAAACCTTCCTCTTGAATCACTCTATCTATTAAAAAAACCGCATCAAAATCCGTTGCGAAGTTTTAAAGATCTAAGCATACATAGGGACAGACAGAGGGAAGCAACTTTGTTTTATACTATGTAGTGATTTCTCAGTAGCAGCCACGGAGTTTCGATTCGTGCTTGGTTGATGGCAGTAAGCTCGCCCCATTATTTGGACTGGCGAAAACTGGTGAAATGTGGTTGGAAATACGCGTGATAAAATATAATAGATAATATTCCCGTGTTATGTAGAACCCGTAATCACAAGAGATCGTTTATTACGCTAATTTATAACATAGCTTCCGATTACGCGGAAGTTCGACGCTACAGCCTGGCGGATCATAAATCTCTTACCTCGTAGCGTTACTACAACAACTATTAGTTGCCAAATAGTATGCATGAGCGTATACAACGGGCAGACATGTTTGTTTTTAGTACTCGTCATGTTTGAGGAAGCTTTTAGATTGAAACAGACTTGTGTTTTGGACTTTGTTTTTAATGCCTAAGTCCTGTGACGTGTAAAGGTCATCCTTGTGATGTTCAGTCCACCATCAATACCATACATCACGCCTGCAGCCCCCGAAGGGTTAGGCAGACATGTACCTAATAGTCAATTCTCATTGCTACTAGTGCACCCACATTCCGCCAGTTATATTTAAGTCCCATGTAGTAGGGGGCGAGCCTATTGCCATCCAACCGGGCGCAATTCCAGACTCAGTGGCTGCTACTGAGAAATTACTGATCGAAAAACCTAATATCTCTTTGCCCGATCCGAGAATCGAACCCAGGACCTTATGCTCAGCAGTCACAATTGTGACTACTAGACCAACGACAGTCCATCCATACTGTTAGTTCTTAAGAATTAATAAACACGAAAGTCAGCCATTTTGCGTGTTCAAAGTTTGAAATGTAAAAATAATAAACGGGTTGATAGAGGCTAACGCTCTCTTCGTAGACTCGGGTCCCAAGTGACCGGGTCCGAGGCGGGACCTCGTTGCGCTAAACTGGTCCGGATGCGCGGGCGCAGGACTGGTTTCGCGTCCGCCGGCAAGTGGCCACACTTTACGTCATTTCGCGGACGTAATGTCATTATCACTAATGTGAATGTCATACTCTCTCGCTATATTTTATGTTCGAAAGTAGTTGAGTATCTACTTACATTTTCAAATCAATTTGTTGGATATTATAATGGTTCCAAGGCCCACCCCACAAAACTTGTTTGAGGAATTCGTATAACTTTGCATAACATTTTCATAGGCCGGAGAAACAGAAATGATTGAGGGTATCGAATAAATCTAGATCTAAAAATATCTAACGTAATATCTCAGAATGAAGGATTTCATTCACGTTTCAGACTTCAGACTGAGATAAGAATAATGTATTTCAAATAACGATATTTCTATAAACGCTTCAGTATCCTTCGGACATAAATACGTCAAACTATTTAATAAGGCGAACACGTTACATTTTCATGTAAATCACAGAAGACATTTGGAACCCATAACAATGCGTATAGAGATATATGTTTGGCGTAAGTTACGAGTAACGTAACGTCTACTAATAGTGACATAGAAACAAATCTGTTGTTCCACATTAGAATGCTATGCGATGCTACGAGTATAGTGCAGTTTAGTTCTTGTGGCACTTGTATGTCAGGAAGGCGCTGTGAGTAAAAATTTGTGAAATTATCTGTTGATTTTATATTGAAAAAAAAAAACAAGATGGCCAATGCACCACGCACCAAAAGAACCATAAATGCGATACGGTCATAAACAATATAAAATAACTAAATAATAGTAATAATAGGTATATTAAACTGAATAGATAATTATTTACCTTTGGTGTGGGGCGGTGTATTTTGAATCCTTATTCCATTTGAATTTCGATCCATTTCGGTCGTGTGACTTTATAGTCGTTTCACAGATGTTTTACCTCAGACAGCAACGCCAACAACCCACCAGCAACCTTATTGTAACGAGAACAAAACTTAGTTTTATTTGGACTGGACATATAAAGACTGTACAAAATCTCGCTTTACATCGTATCGCATTTACTGTTCACGTGTGACGATAGTGCAAGTGATTTATTTTTACACACATCGAACCAGTAAATAATGAGCCGAACATGTTATAAATAAAATGTTGCTCCCACGCATTATGGAGCAACGTGTCAAGGTTCACGGTGTAAGTAACTAATTTCGGTCTTAAGGCATCTATTTGATTGACACTTCATTTACGTTTTTCTTTTTTTTTTCACCAAATATTTTCTCCTTTTTCAAGCTTTGTTCGTTTGAATATCGAATTGGCCGTTTTTAACCCGAACCGGCTCATATTTAAGAAAAATGTACCCGAAAAAACAACAAAATAATATAATCGCTCAAATTAAGAGCTTCACGGGTTAAAATGGAACGCGATTTCTGGAGAAAGTAAAACCATCTTAGTATAATTCCTTTATCAATTTTCAAGTGCATCTAAATAAACAATGGCGGTCGAGTTATCGAATATTCAATAATAAATTACAATTCCCGAGCTAGAACACTTGCCTTTGTATTATGCAGAAAAGTGAAAGCTCATAATAATATCAAAACAATAGAGTCCCCATATAAATTTCCCTTGCACAAGTACTTGCAACAGTTGCAAGTTTTCTCGGAACAATAATGTTCTTGATTGTTGGCATTGTGGGCAGTAATGTTAGGGTTAACTGATGAACGACCATTTCTTTGTTTTTTTACGTCAAATATATCAATGGTTTTGTAGACAGCTTTCAAGTAACTTTCGAGTTATCCAGTCGGTAAATTCGAGGATTTATTATAAATCTGTTCCGCATTGAAGGAGAAATTCTGTAAAAGAAATGTTGTAATAACACGAGGAGAAAAAATCGACGAAACATTTTACGGAGTTTTCAGTAAAACTAATGGATAAAAGGAATACTAAGTTTTATAGAACAAGAATGATTGACAGACACCTATAAATCAAACTGACATAAAATATACCTAAAATTAAACCTACACTGTTACTTACGGGATACCTTCCGTGATTGTCAATTATTCACAGCTCCCGATACTAAGTACATATAACATTGAACTAACTTCAAAGTAAAGGAAAGTCAATGATGACCACAACAGATAAAGACGAACAACCATACCTTCACATAAATCAGTGTAAACAGCTGAATGCGCAGACGTCGATAATATGCAAATATCAAGTTTACTTTCTACGATAAAGCCGTTTGATTTACGACAAAAAAGGACTTATCTCTCTTCATGTTTGTTTGGACGATACATTTCGTTGGACACCTGGATAAGAAATGAGAATCTCTAGATAGGTAGTTAGCCTATTTGAGAAACAGTATTTGTACTGAAGAGATAATCTTGCAAGGAATATTGATAATTAATTTTCAATACACTTTCTCGAAAACTGGTTCCTATCGCACTACGATTAGGTTCAACATGCAATGTATTTCACACGCGTGGATTTTTAATATTTTTCCGCACACGTGCGGAAATAAAAATTTCCACAGATAAGTCCAAACGGGTTCAATGACTATAGCTTTAATCGGTGGTGATTGTTTTTTTTTAATCTCGGCAAAGAGATATGCGTCTAAAGGCGTAAACATTTTTTTTAGTATTTAAATTGTGTTTATAAATAGAATATCATAGATATACATGATTATTTAAAACAAATATTTGCTTTTATGAACAAATTAACATTTATTTGTGTTCTAAATGCAAAAATATTTGATTTTTCTTCTTTTCATATTAGGCTGTATAGAGGCATCATACCTTTGCTTCTTCTTTAGCCTGGCGAAAGCAAAGCGCGGAAAAAAGCAAATTAAATCATAGTTTCCTAATAATTCCTGACAAAAATACCTTCTGTTTTAATATTTTATTTCTTCGAAAATGTATTGAAAAACGTCGTTTGATACGCGTGGGGATTTGTTATTGCAGTTCTCGGCTCCATAACACCCTCGCCTGCAGCTCGTGTGTTAATTCCGCGCTCGAATGCAATAACAAAGTTTCCCCACTTATATCAAAATGTACTATTTTCATCATTCTCCTATGATACTTCGAATTGGATGAGGGTTGGTGCAGTATGCATACTTCGGTTCTTTCGTCATCTAGAATTTTAAACCTTTATAAGCATAAGTCTATTTTTTTACGAAAGCTCCATCCAGCGTTATTTTTCTCTTCCCTTCTTGTAAAGCCATCTGAAAGAATCAGTTTCAAAAGAATAATTATAATTAATTTCAAATAGCTTGTTACTATACAACAATTTACCTCTTAACACAGAGACAACGCTACAAAAGAAGAAACAGTAAAAGTCCCCCAATCACACGCATCGTTAACTAATTGAAACTGACGCTTTAATCTGACATTGAAAGTTTCAACTCATCAATCAAGAGTAAATAACAATTTAGATAACCATCACTCATATATCACTGCCACCCATCACTTGCCATGACCTTAAAAATTCTATTGTTCAAGTTCAGTGAAGAAATTCTTCTAATAACATCGAACGCAGGTGGTCACAAATGCGAGATTGCGATGTTACTTCATACTGTATTATCTCAACATGATCATCATCTGCCTAGCCATTCAACTATATTGGATGCAGCTGAATACCAGTATTTTCCAAGGAACACTGCCTATCTGACCTCCACAACCCAATGGGTAACAATGATGGTAAGACTCGCTGTCACATTTTTGGGTGACCACCAGTAACGAGTACGACTGTCAAAGATTTACTAAGGACAGCCGGGACTAACGGTTTGAAAAATGCTTTCCATCTACACACCGACCTAGGCAGCCGTTGCTTCACCTAGAAGATAAATTTCTTCGAAGATAAATTCTCTTATGTGGCCACGAATCCCTGTTTTATCTCAAACATGTGATCTGTATTGTCATCTTTCTGTGCACCTGTGCTATACACTGCAGACTTGGAGTCCTGCCCACCCCACATGCCAGCAACTACAAACATAATTTGACAATTCCTATTTATAGTCCGTCCCGTCTGTGATGTTTGCAGTCGGTTACGAGTCGTGTGTACCGGGATCGGACCAGGTGTCCCCCGTGACCCCTATCAGCAATCTTGGCCTTCAGCGAGACGGAACGCTTATGTAAATGGGTTTATTAGAACTTAGAAGGTGCGGTTTGATTACGTGGGAGTTAGTTATGGCAATATACATAATACTGAAGGCGTCATCTATACTACATAATATTATAAAGTTTGTGAGTTTGTGAGGTTGTAGGGGGTAATCTCTGGATCTACTGAACCGATTTTGAAAATTCTTTCACTAATATGAAGCTACATTATCCCTGAGGCTATATTTATAACGTGCTTGTGGCATATTTTCCGACCAAAACGCGAGCGAAGCCGCGGGCAACAGCTAGTTTTGTATAAAGGGTTACTTTCCAAAGACCAGCCAAATTCTCAGATATTATGCAGGATGCCATACATCATTATGAGCCCCCCCCCTCCCCACATGGAAATTTTTCATCGGTTATTTTAAAAAAAATCTGCTGTTCCATATAAAAGTGCAATACCCAGACGGTCAAAATGTATAGAACAGCAATTTCTATGTGGGGGCTCAGAATGATGTACTGCATCATAACTGAGAATTTGGCTGGTCTTTAGAAACTAACCCTAATAATAATAAATAACAATCCCGATACCGGCGGACCACTATTTTTTATATTTTTAAATGTTTTTTTTAATATTAATTTGTTTAGAAATATTTAAAAATGTAATTTATATGTATATATATGAATAAAGGAAAGAATAAATAACAATAATAATAATAAATAACCCTAATATCCTATACCATAGGCATAGGATATGAGGATATCTACAGTTCGTCAGGTTTAACGAGAACAGATTTATGGGGAGTAGTAGAGGGGGAGAGGGGGGCGGGTGGGGTGTTGTACTTACTCAACAAATATATCAACTTTTACAACGGAACCGACTCAGAAATATTTTTAAAAATATCAGCTTTTCCTCACATTTTAATCGCTTGGTTTGAACTTCGTATGTGTGCTGGACGGGCGTGATCGCTGGATGCTATAGGTTGAAGAATGTCCAAGCGGCGCTGACGTCCTACACCTGTTGGTTCAGTTGACTGCATGAAACTACGGCGATGATGCTGAACGGGAGTAACTAGGATGAGGCTTCGATGAAATAAAATCAACAGCTATAAGTCTTCATAACTTTTCAGGAAACGACTGGCGTAATTCTTCAGGAGTACTTTAGAGTGAAAGAGAGAGAGATATATCTTCCTTGCCGATGACTACGATTAGCCCGAGAGCGCGCGTTACTAAAGTACTGCGAAACTTTACCGTAACGAGGACCGCTAATCGCTTCCTGATTTAATCTTTATTTGTAGAAAATATTGCTTGCGCGTGCGTACATAGTAGTGATTATTTCTAGTGTTCTGACTGTGACCTAGGTCATGTATGTCATCGTTGCGAACCTTAAAATATTGCCCGTCTCCTGAAATCATGACGTCGATTGCATCTATAACTACTGAAAAACTATTGCAGTGTAAAGGAAAATATTTAACAAAATTCTACTATTATTCAGCTTTACAGGCCAGTATTTCAGGAGGCGTTACAGCGATTGTTTTGTAACAAGTGGCGTTAAGTAACCAATGTACTTCTTTTATGTAATCTACTATGTACATAGACACACCTATGTATTTCAGGGCTTCAGGCCCGTTTAAATTAGGGGGAAATAAAACAAAATAACGATAATCTTATAATCAAAAGTTATGTACGTAACATCTTGCGACCTCGGTTAAGTGGATTATTTTAAGGGTTTACACTACAAAAATTAGGTCCAGGCCTAGGTCTCAACCTAGGCTAACTGGATATATTAAAAACAAACTATATTTCGGCTATTTGCCCACTCAAACGAAGCTACAAAATGGATTGTACTTACGGTTTTACACAAACTAGATTCTAGGTACTATTTAAAACACTATGTATGCTAACTTTATACACTTCACTAAATTGTTTTCTAAGTTATCACTTATGATTTGTTGGTGACGCTTCGTCGCGAACATCTCTCCCGCCGTGCAGTGCTGTGACGACTCGGTGCGACGTCGGCGCGGCGCTGCATCACCCCGGTGAGCGACGACCGTAGTCGCGGCGCCCGCCGCCGCGATGCTCGCCGTCTCGACGCCTCGCTTCCAGGCTTACTTCGGTAGTGGGACGAGCTTCTTCACCGGACGCTTCAAGGTGCCGCAGGCAGTGCGCACCTCAGCTGTCCGGACTTCTCCGTCCGCCCCGGGGAACACGGCGACTATACGGCCTCGCGGCCATGTGTTGCGAGGCAGCTGGCCGTCGGCGATCAGGACGGCGTCGCCGACCTGTAGGCCAGGCCCCCGGCCGTGCGGCTCCCGCCGGTTTTGCAGCTCCGGCAGGTACTCTCGTACCCAGCGACGCCAAAACATGTCGGCGAGTATCTGTGAGCGTCGCCAGAGTTTCTTGCTATCTATGTCGTGCTCGGTGAACACGCCGGGTGTTGGTAGTCTGGCCGACCCACCGAGTAAGAAGTGATTCGGTGTGATCGACTCGTCGTCTTCGCTGTCCACGGAGACGTGTGTCAGCGGTCGGCTGTTTACTGTGTACTCTGCCTCACACAACAGTGTGGACAACACCTCTTCTTGTGGGTGCTTTTCAGTGAGTACGGTGTACAGTGCGGACTTCACGCAGCGAACGAGGCGCTCCCAGGCGCCCCCCATGAATGGTGCGGAGGGCGTGATGAAGCGCCACACGATGCCTCGGCGATTGGCTTCCTCTCTGAAGGCGTCTCGGAGCTCCTTGTCAGCACCATGCATGTTGGTACCGTTGTCAGAATGTATTTCGGTGGGACAGCCGCGACGGGCGGCGAATCGGCGCAGCGCTAGTATTGCGGAGTCTGCGCTGAGGCTGGCGGCAATCTCGAGGTGTACGGCCCTGGTTGTGAGGCACGTGAACAGCGCCACATATCTCTTCTGATGTTGACGGCCAACGGTGACGGACAGTGGGCCGAAGTAGTCAAGCCCAGTGTAGGTGAACGGCCTCTGATGATGTGCTAGGCGCGTTCTCGGGTGGTCACCGGTCGCAGGCACGGGAGCTCGCGCCTTGCGAATGCGACACTGCAGGCAGCGTGTCACCACCATCTTTACCGTGGGTCGCAGCTTGATGACCCAGTAATGTTGTCGCACCTCGTTGATTGTGAGTTCTGTCCCACTGTGTTGTAGACTGCGATGTGTCCAGTCAATGTATAACTGGGTGATGCGGTGATCGCCGTGCAATATCGGCGGTCGTTTGACGTCTTGAGTTATCTCGCAGGTCGCGGCTATGCGGCTCCTTAAACGTATGACGTCGTCTTCGACTTCTATTTGCAGCGGTCGCAGTCTGCTATCTCTATCTATCGATTTGTTGCTTCGTAGACTCGCTATTTCCTTAGCGAATGTCTGTTGTTGTACGACTTGCACGAGTATGTGTTCAGCCTTCCGTAGAAACTCGGCGCCTATTATTACTGAGTCTGGCGTCTTTGCTATTAGTTTTGTTGCAGGCGTTATCGATTTTTTCTGTTTCCTCCAGTCTGGATCTTTTTCTGTGTTCTTTTTCGTTCTTTTGTAGAACGTTCTCTCCGACGGCTTGCGACATAGAGATACGAAGCGTAGAACGTTCGCCGTCGCACGAAGCAATCGTTCCCATCTGGAGAATCTTGTCGGATCGGGAATGGTTTCTGAGAGCTGTCGACTTTCACTTTCTTCGACGGTGATGAGCGTCCTTTCTTCTCCTGTTTGCTCTGCGATTGGAGGTTTCTCTGATGGCCATAACGATGGTTCTTCATACAGGAATTTCGGGCCACAATACCACTCATGTTTCGAGTCAAAGTGGTGTGGCACGTCACGCGTAGCGGCGTCGGCGATGTTTACTTTTGTAGGTACCCATCGCCAATCTTCGACTTTACTGTTCTCTTCGATGGCGGCTATGCGATGAGCGACGAAAGGCTTGTATACTCGCGCTCCTCTTCTGACCCATGTGAGTACGGTCTTGCTGTCCGACCAGTACGTGGTCGAGGTGGGCTTGAGTCGGTGTTCACGTATCACAGCCGTGGCCACGCGGGTTCCCATCACCGCGGCCTGCAGCTCGAGACGTGGTATCGATTGCAGCTTGAGTGGTGCCACCTTCGCCTTTGCCATGACGAGGCTGACGTGTGTCTCGCCGCTTGGTGTCGTAGCTCGCCAGTAGACTGCCGTTGCGTATGCCATCTCGCTCGCGTCGGTGAACACATGGACTTGTATCTCGGCGGCCTCACTATAACCTGGGTAACATCGCGGTATGTTGATGTTCCCGAGCCGCTCGAGGTGTACTATCCAGCTTCTCCACTGTGTCGCCAGGTCTTGGTCGATTCGCTGATCCCAGTCTGTACCTCGCCTCCATGCTTCTTGCAGTATCTGCTTGGCTCGTATGGTAACTGGCGAAGCGAGGCCGAGCGGGTCGTACAGTGACATGACGATTTTCAGCGCCTCTCTCTTAGTCGGCACCTCCTTTTCTAATACGCCACTCGGTAGGCGAGCAAGGGTAAGGTTGAAACCCAGCTCGTCTGTGCTCGGTCTCCATATCAGGCCGAGTATCTTCTCTATGTTTTCTGTACTGCCG
Source organism: Eugnorisma glareosa (assembly GCA_947578425.1). Taxonomy (NCBI): domain Eukaryota; kingdom Metazoa; phylum Arthropoda; class Insecta; order Lepidoptera; family Noctuidae; genus Eugnorisma; species Eugnorisma glareosa. The sequence goes on along the minus strand of OX387966.1, from coordinate 17,408,833 downwards.
ATGTTGACAGCTTCAGTAGGGCTTTGTGACGGTTCTATATTTTCTATGACTTCTGTGCTGTTTGACACCCATTTCCTGAGGTCGAAGCGCGCCTGTTTGTGTATATCTCTGACTGTTGTTGCTATGCGCGTCGCCTCTTCTATTGTCTTGTAACTATCAAGATAATCATCCATGTAGTGGTTTTCTATGATTGCTTCTACGGCTTCTGGATGCTCTGTAGAGTGTCGTTTCGCGTTCCAATTCTTCGCGAATATGGCCGTGCACGGTGAGCTCGCTGCGCCGAATATGATGGACGTCATGCGATACTCTTCAGGGGCCCCCTCTCTTCTATTACCTCGCCAGAGGTATCTGAGTGCGTCTCTGTCTTCACTTCGCACTTTAACCTGCATAAACATCTCCGCTATGTCACCGGAGATGGCTATGTGGTGTCGACGAAATCTCATCATGACGCCGGGCAGCGACTGCAGCAGGTCAGGTCCCGTCAGGAGGTAGTCGTTGAGTGACAGCCCTCTTGACTTGGCGGCGGCGTCATGTACTATGCGAATCTTCTCGGGCTTCATCGGGTTGTACACGTCGAAGTGAGGTAAGTACCAGGTTCTGCCCGGTGTGCTGGACTTGGGTGCCTTTTCGGCGTACCCTTTCTTCATGAGAGAGTCCATCTGTTCTGTATATCTATCTCGAAGCGCAGGGTCGCTGTCGAGCTTCTTTTCTATTGAGACGAGCCTCTTCATCGCTGTCCCGTAGCTATCTGGCATTTCTATATTTTCATTTTTCCACAGTAGAGCTGTTTCTATGTGGCCATCTTCTAACTGTCTCGTGTGACGATTCAAGATATCTTCTGCTTTCTTCTCAGGATCTGAGTTCGGACGTCGTGGGTTGATGATCAATGATTCTAATGCGAAGAATTCTCGCAGCTGTTGTTCGAGGTTGTCGCTCGCCGCCGTGAGCCTGTTGACGTAGTGCACCTTCTGGCCCAATGTTCTGGTGTGCGCGCCGTGAAGAGTCCAACCCATCGCAGTAAGTGACGCGACAGGCTGGTGCTTCGGACCTCTGCGGACTTCGGTGGCGAGTAACAGGTGCCAGTTGTCTTGGCCGATGAGAATCTTCGGTGCGCCAGCGTCATATGTGAGTTGTTGCCTGAGGTCATCTAGGTGCTCGCAGTGTGCGACGTCTTCTTGAGTGACTGTTTGTGACGCGAGGTGAAGCTTGGGTATGGTGCGCGCTTTGAATGGCACCCTATTCTTCAGCTGGCTGGCGAGTGTCACGGTGATTCTCCGCGAACAAGGAGTGTCGATCGTGGTGTTACCGATCGCACCTATCTTCAGCGGGTCGATGCGGCCCTCCGCCCCGACTTGCTTCGCGATGTCTTCGTCGATGAGTGACACAGTTGACCCATCGTCTAGGAGAGCGTAGGTGGAAGCCTCTCCCGCCGGTCCGATCACCCGCACCGGCACTATCTTGAGGAAGGCTTGACTCGACGTTGATCGGGAACTGGCCACCGTTTCTTGTGACTCTGTCTTCTGTGTCGGGACGTCGGGCTTATCGACTTCCTCTGCAGCAGGCTTCTTGTTATAGTGAAGAAGCTGATGGTGCGTGGCTGTGCACCCCTTGATGTCACACTTCTTGCGTTTACATGTGTGACCGGAACGACGACTTCTCAGGCAGCGAAAACATAAGCTGTGTTTCTTCGCTAGTTCCCACTTCTTGTCGCTTGATGCTTCTTTAAACTTCTTGCAGTCAGACGCGTAATGTCCCTCTTTCTCACAGACACGGCACTTGATTACCGGTTTTTCTACAGCTGTGTGAGTTCTCTGCGTGGCACGTCTGGTTGTTGAAGCGTCGGCAGCGCTAATGTTCTCGGGCGGAGCGAAGGCACTGCAGAAGTGAGCTTGTTCGGTGACGAATTCGCTGAAGAGTGTGAGATCTGGCAGCGACTGGTACTTCTCGGTATAGGTTCTGTACCACTGTACACGCAGAGAGTTCGGCAGCTTCTCGGTGAGTGTGCGTATCAGCTCGGCGTTCATCAGGTAGTGTTCTTTCTTCAGCGCGCGCAGAGTGACGATACCGCTTCTCACTCGACTTGCGAACATGCAGATATCTTTGGGTGATTCGCTGCAGCGCGGTAGTCCTCGCAGTCTGTCTGTCTCGGCTTGAGCGATTGAATCTGGTCGGCCGAACTGTAGCTCCAGCTCCTTCATGATGTCATCTGGTCTGGCGTGCCCGATGAGCTCCGAGCTCACCGTCTCAAGTGCCCGTCCATGCAGGCTTCTTCTAAGTCTTGCTGTGTTCTCAACGTCGTTGAAATATCTTCGAGTTGTATCGTAGATGGCTCGAAATGACAGCCATTCTGTGTGTGCTCCACTGAAGTTTGGTAGTGTCATGATGACCTTCGACGCCGAGGGGTGGTTCGATGTCCAATGTTCTGTTTTCTTGTCGGCGAGCGACGCTATTGCGGACGTGAGCTCCATTATAAATGGACGGAGCTTATCTTCCCCCTTGATGTCTTCTATTTGTTTCGATGTAGATGCGATGTGGTTCTTCACTTCATTCACTTTAGAATTCGACAAAGGTACTTGCGTTTGGAGGTCCACTGTATCTTCGATGTCCACAGGGGGGGGCGGCTGCGCTCGGCATCTATTCACTATGTCCCCCTCGGCGGCGTTGTCCTCTTTCGGCGGCTCAGGTTCGGGTGCCTCTTCGAGCCAGGAACGCACGTACTCGTTGTTTGAGTCTCTATCTTCTAAATATTCATTGTCCGAATCTTCTTCGGCCCTCTGAAGTGCTAACTGTGCAAGCTCCAACTTAATCTTCAATAAGTCTTCACGTGCTTTTGAAATTTTTCTATGTGACCGCGTCGTTCTATTCGTAGTCGACGGCGGCTTGCTATGTTCGGTACGGGCGTCACCCCGGGTAGTCATCGGCATGGCTGATCGGCTATATGTTCTATCGGACGGTCTCACTGTTCTATCTGAAGTTCCTTCTTCTGTTCTGGTAACCTTCCTGGTTCTGGCAGCAACTGATTGTTCCACTTGTTCTGTTTCTTCGGACGCCCTAGGCGCAGGCGAGTCTTCACCCCCCCTCGGGGAAGGGGGGCGCGGCCGCTGCTCGGTGGTGCCCTCGGTGGTGGATGGTGAACGTGGGGGTAGATGGTGACGAATGGCTGTAGCACTACCCATCTCCACCATGAATGCTTCAGGCGCCCTGCCTTGCGATCTTGTTATCGGCATGCTTGATAGTTGATTTCAGTTGCTTCGATAAGTCTTCAGGTTTCAGGAATGTTCGCAGTCTTCAATGCAGCCGTCCGGCTCGAAGGGCCAGCAGATGTGCTGGACGGGCGTGATCGCTGGATGCTATAGGTTGAAGAATGTCCAAGCGGCGCTGACGTCCTACACCTGTTGGTTCAGTTGACTGCATGAAACTACGGCGATGATGCTGAACGGGAGTAACTAGGATGAGGCTTCGATGAAATAAAATCAACAGCTATAAGTCTTCATAACTTTTCAGGAAACGACTGGCGTAATTCTTCAGGAGTACTTTAGAGTGAAAGAGAGAGAGATATATCTTCCTTGCCGATGACTACGATTAGCCCGAGAGCGCGCGTTACTAAAGTACTGCGAAACTTTACCGTAACGAGGACCGCTAATCGCTTCCTGATTTAATCTTTATTTGTAGAAAATATTGCTTGCGCGTGCGTACATAGTAGTGATTATTTCTAGTGTTCTGACTGTGACCTAGGTCATGTAGGTCATCGTTGCGAACCTTAAAATATTGCCCGTCTCCTGAAATCATGACGTCGATTGCATCTATAACTACTGAAAAACTATTGCAGTGTAAAGGAAAATATTTAACAAAATTCTACTATTATTCAGCTTTACAGGCCAGTATTTCAGGAGGCGTTACAGCGATTGTTTTGTAACAAGTGGCGTTAAGTAACCAATGTACTTCTTTTATGTAATCTACTATGTACATAGACACACCTATGTATTTCAGGGCTTCAGGCCCGTTTAAATTAGGGGGAAATAAAACAAAATAACGATAATCTTATAATCAAAAGTTATGTACGTAACATCTTGCGACCTCGGTTAAGTGGATTATTTTAAGGGTTTACACTACAAAAATTAGGTCCAGGCCTAGGTCTCAACCTAGGCTAACTGGATATATTAAAAACAAACTATATTTCGGCTATTTGCCCACTCAAACGAAGCTACAAAATGGATTGTACTTACGGTTTTACACAAACTAGATTCTAGGTACTATTTAAAACACTATGTATGCTAACTTTATACACTTCACTAAATTGTTTTCTAAGTTATCACTTATGATTTGTTGGTGACGCTTCGTCGCGAACAGTATGAATTAGCAAATTTTTAATATTTGAGGGTTGGTCCCGCCGTTAAAGTTGTCCATTTTCAAATGCAAGTAACTGTTGTTTACTCAAGTAGCCAAGCCCTTTCATTTTAAAATCCCACGCCAGATAAGTCAGTTAAACTTAACGATAATTTAGAAAGCAATTAAAATTACATTAACAACGCCAATAGATAATTACGAAAAAATAAAGATAATGTTATCTCGACATCAAAAGTAACTCGTGCTGCAAAATGAAAGTGCATAGCTAATACTGTTTTAATAGGAAAGTGAAATACAGATTGATTTAATCAAGAATTTCGAAGCCTAGTCGTAATAATAACTGCCTCGTTGGTCTAGTCTAGCCCTGCTGCTGAGTAGGAGGTCCTGGGTTCGTTTCGTAGGTCATCCAGTGTTGTTGGGTACGTCAACAGAATTTTTCTCAATAGCAACCCAGGTTTTTTATTAGTGCCTGGTTGATGGCAAAAGGGTCGCCTCCTAATCACATGGGACATGAAGGTAACTGGCGAAATGTGGGTGTACATCCCCCCCTCCCCCCCTGGGCCCCCCAGGGTCCCCTGTGCTTACCCTTCTGAAAAAAATATTATGTTCTATGTTAAATCAAGAATTTCAAAGTGTAATCTCGATAATAAATTAACAATAAGATTATAACTACCTAAGTAAGACATTTATTTTTGTGTTTATTTTTGTGTAGGAAAACTGTAAGGCCGTGTAATTTCCTGCAATAAAGGTTTAGTAACAAATACCAGTCCGGTACAGTGCGCAGGAGTCGCGTGCGCAATGTAACGTCCGTTTCTTCATTCTTTTGTTATCTCTACTCGGAATCAGGAGATTTTATCTTTGCTGTCGAAATTATGAGCCAAAGTGATGGCGTTGAATCTGCTAAGTTGTTATGAAAAAGATTATGTAGATACATACATTGTGAATACATGAACATCTAGTTGAGATGTTCATCATTGTTGTTACACTTAGGAAGCTTTATGTTTATTATGATAACCGTAGCTGGCTCATACTTTGGGTAATTATGACAACAGGCAAAGTACATAGACAGTTGTGGACACCAACTCCTTGCAGAACCCATGTAAATGACATACAATTATGTATGAAAGAAGTATACTATATAATGATAACAGAACATGCTGCGCCGACCCCAAATAAATTAAGCTAATGGATAATATCAAATATCTTAAAATTCAAAAGGCACTGTCAAACAAAATACCCACTATGGCAACACTAAGTATCACGTAATGATGTCTAAACTAATTTGATCAATTTATTTATCAAAGAATCACTTGATCAGCCTACTAAAGAACTGTCCTACAGCCTACGGCTCTGACCGACTTTTACGCATTATAGGAGAAATCTAAGCAATTCGTTTACTTGACAATGGATGAAATCAAGGTGAAAAGCAATCCTAATTATACAGTATTAATTGTACTTTCTTTTTCGGACTTAATCCATACTATCTTTGCCTGTGGGCAGATCAGAAGATTAAGCTGGTACGTAAAATTGAGTATGTTGAAAGAAACTAATCTTATCACAAAGAACGTAATTTTCATTAATTGAAAGTACAGATTTACAAGAACGCGAAACTTAAGCCAATTGGCCAAAAGGCACAGAACTTCTAATTTCAAATAGGTTGCTAAAAAATAAGCTGTTAATATTTTTAAAAAAATACACGACTTTTCAGCTGTCAAACCCGACAAGGAAACCACGCCAGTACACCCTTTCAAAATACCCATAAATAAATCGTATTTTCCCATGCATTTATTTGACATAATCAATATGTTTATTTGACTTCCACAGTATCTGTTCAACCGCGTTGTAGTGCCTATTCAATACGTATGTCCGCGATTTCTAACGTTTGCGGTTTCGCCTACATACAATACTAAGTAATATAAGAGGCTTTTCACACGAACGCAAGTAGCCGCTACCGGAGACTTCTGTTGATCTCATTTATTTAAGTGTTTGTGTTGATATTGATTTTATATCGTACTTGACTTCAATAAACTAGTAAATGTGGTCTGGTTGAATTTGATGCTTATTAGATATTTGATTACTGATACTTAGATATTACCCAACTCGCAAATTAGCTCATCTATCCATGTGTTCTTTTGCCTATATGTACATACAATGTCATAACATGATGTACTATGATATTACAACCGCCTGACCATACCAGGGTAACCAAGAAAGGTGTGCACATGAAAAGCCAGTTACACAAGAGTCCGTGCGGTGTAGTCCCCTATTATCACGGCCCAGTTGTCGCTCGCATGTCGCAAGTCCGTGTGTGGCGACCCTAATATTTATTGGAGGCATACAATTATGCAAAGAATTTTCTTCGCCATGCTGTTGTTACTTCATGTAATGCAACTGTGAAAGCAGGGCATAGACCTGAAAAGAAAAACAAATGAGAATTAAGTTGAAATCAATTGACTCATTCATTCTTACGGAGATTTCTTCGTAAATATTACCATAGACAAAGAACAAGAATAACAATAATTGTTTAATCTGTGCCACTTAACCTCAAACAACCTTTGAATTTCGAAGAAAAAATCATCTCTATGCTTTAATCAATCGCAAATCTCAGAAACCCATTTGAATGCTAATTTGCCGTTTTGACAACAGAAAAAATATTCTAACAAATCTTTTTATTCTTGTTGAGGTCAATGACCTTAGAGGAATTTGTTGGAGCAAAAAATCTACAAACAAGGATAGGCTTATGAAGTAAAGGGAAGTAAATTACATTTCCTTTTCAACTTGTAATCCATTTTCCATAAATAGATCAGTTATTATCTATGTTGAGGGATATTTTATACAGCGTTCGATCTTCATAGCAAATGTGAAGCTCTGGGTGACTGACGATAAAAGAATGGCTTACTTTTAACCAAATAATGTAGTAATGTCGCCAGCACATCCAGTTACCAAAAACTGTAAAATTTGTCCAAATGATTTTAAACCATAAAACGTTGATGGTTATGTTCAAAATCGAACGAGATTTGACAGTTTCTCGACTGTACCTATTTATCGTAAAGATACTCCGAATAAAAATAAGAAGATAAGTCGAAAGTTTTCCACTTCTATTGACGGTAATAGGAAACTATCCATGCGTTTATATAACGAGAGATCCTGTTACACTATCTACAACAAACAAATAACATTTTATAATGAAAGACTGCTGATACCTAATTAAATTCCTTTTCGCAAACGCTTTCATTTGCATTTCCCCTTTAAAGGACTTCAGGGGTCCACGCCGACTCGACGGGGGTCTACATTGGCCCGTAGGTATCTGTCTAAGGTTAAGCTACCCTAAAACTTGCAAAAGCAGGGAAGGAATGAAATTACCGTGCCAGGGAAAGAATGAAGCGGGCCTGTGGACGGTGAGCTATAGGCTAGCTCGCCGTCCGTCCGTCTTATGCCGACAGGCCGTGTCGACGGCGCGTTCGTGTTCCACGCGCGCCTCTAAAAGATATCAGCAAACGGGAAGGGGTCCGAAAGGGCCGATGCCTGCCAAGGTTGCGGGACTGTTCGAAAGAGATACCGCGGCCCTGGAACACAAAGGGCAAAAGAAGGAACATGGATAGGTTTTAGTCAGTACAAGTCTGACACTCCCTTCCGCTCCGCCCAGAGAGAGACGGATCAATTGATGATTTGCCGTACGAAAAAAAAAGGGAAGGAATAAACAAGGAAAATTAATGCGCATAATGTTACCACCCTATAATAATATTAAACTGTGATTAGAACTTTCTTAATGGATTCTCGAAACGAAGTTATTCAATTTTTCCGCTCAAAGAATCACGTTTAGCGCCAAACATTATGTAAAGCCTTCTTCAGAGGTCATTGTACTTAGAATATGGAAATTTGACGTCAAGCTTTATTAATATTCATGGCTGAGGTTAAAGGTTGCGGGTCAATTGTTTTTCTGTGATAAAAGATTTTTTTAACATTAATTCGTACGTTTTTAAAAGGTCACTGAATAATATTAAACTCTTTATCATCTGCCAAGCCTTTTCCCAACTGTATTAGCTTCCAGTCTGACCGGATGCAGCTGAATACCAGTATTTTACAAGGAGCGACTGCCTATCTAACCTCCACAACCCAGTTAGTACTTGGTAATAAGATACGCTTTGTAAAGTCTTACCAAGCCAAGGGGTCAGATTTTCGGGGCACTGACTACTTAACGACTGTCAAAGATCTACAATTGACAGCCGTTACCAACGGTTTAACGTGCTTTCCTAGGCACGGAGGAGACTCGGTATGTATTGGGTGGTCACCTATCCACGGACCAACCTATAAGGCAAGTATCGATCCGAGTGACTGCGAACGATGTCTGACTATCAGGGCGTTCAGTATGATTAAAATCGCAATGAACGCGATCAGCACTTCTAAACCGCGTTCAATAGCTGTCAGTGTCATCTTTGTTACGGAATATTGGCACAGATGGCAGTTGAACGAGATTTAGCGTTTAGTTGTCTGAAATTCGCCATAAGCCTTGTTCATTCTAAGTATTGTAACATAACTAGTATTTTACTATAAAAGCTCCACCATTACACAGTTTCTCAGAACATAATATACTTCCTCTACGACACTGGGGTATAGAAATAACCGCCATTGCTTCCTGTCCCGCCATATACATGATAGAATGATAAAAAGAGCTATACCCAGATGATAATGATCAACGTAACGAATCGTAAATAACGCGTTGGTGCAATCTACGATTTCATCGGAAAAGAAACCATTTTTTTATTTACGAACAAGACAATATATTGTGGCCGAGTATCTATTTTGAACTGTATGCAAATTCAGTAATGAAAATCGTGAATTATCAACACGATTTCGCTGCTAAAAATACCTACTGACAATTCAACTCATGATCATCTGCCTAGCCTTTTCCCAAATATGTTGGGATCTGCTTCCAGGATGCAGCTGAATACCAGTATTTTAAATGGAGCGACTGTGTATCTGACCTCCACAACCCAGTTAGTACTGGGTAATGATACCCCTTAGTAAGACTGGTTGACTGACAATGCAACTAAATGTGCGTGTGAATGCATAAAACAATGATATTTAACTTCCTACTCAGCCAAAAACAAAGCACAATCGATCAACAAATTCTCATAGCCCACCTTGAACCTATCGATAACCAATGACTTATCATTATTCATCTTACAAAAGGAAAGGTTGGGAAGGCTCTATGGCCTCGCGGCTATAAAGGTGAGCTCACATGTCTATTGGCTCATAATGGGCACCAGATGACAGCTGATAACTCCTGTCAGGATAGCATGACGCATGTCAAAAATGGTACCTGTATTGTAACGCAACCGGTCTGCACCTTGAGTTCACAAGATTTCGCGGTGAGCCTTAACCAGTGGTGTGACGTCATAAATGTTACCTGTTATTGATAGTTCAATGTAATGTCAGCGAGGACATCTCGTTATGGTGCGTGCCCTTTGCTCTATATTTTATTTATGAACAATATATGAATGAATAGTGAATGATGCAAGCTCTGCGTCTTCCAAAAGGATATTAATACTGTCCTTCCTTTTAGGGCCAAAGAAGAAAGTTATAAAAACGCTCTTTCGATTACATACACTTATGAATCAAGTCCCTCCAACGCAACAACTTTTCGTCGGCCAACAATTCGTCTTCAACAATGCCACAAGATCGCCGCCCATAACCGAACATAGCGTTGCCTTGTGCGCGCGCAATTCTTTTATTAATTATAGTGGCCAATTCAGTGAGGATATGACGCCATGACGTCGGTGTCCGAGCGTGACCCACCTGCAAAATGAGGCGCACACGCAAGCACGGTATTCAATTCATCCTTGAATCGTTTGTGGTACAAACTGTATTGTTATTTGTTGGCTCGTGCCATCCAAATACCCTGGGCCTCCATAATGTCTCGGATTAAATATGTACATCTTAAGCGGGGAACTGGCCGTTTAAATAAATTGGCGTTTCGTTCTTTTTGTTTCGGATGTGCTATTTTAAAATTCCTTAATGTCTGAAGACGAAAATAAGATGCGATTAGGATAAAATGGTTTTTAAGTCGCATCCGTTACGAGAGAATTGGATAATGCTAAAGCTCAGGACAGCACATAAACAATTGTTGTATTAGCAGCATAAAGCATCACTTGGAGGCACAAACTGCAATAATACATAGAGTTACGCGATCGTAACACTGTGGTCGCGGTCGCCATAAGAGTTGACATGACGACGTCTTGTAACTTCATAAACAGCATATCATTCCACAAACCAGAAAGGAAAATAATACAAGAGAAACAGCGTCTACAATTAAAAGTTTCGTTTTTCATATAAGGCACACGGAAAATTCGTCACAACTTACTATACAACAAATGGTAGTCCAATGCTAACGAACGATCGATTTCTTCGTCTGCTTATGGGACCATGGACCTGCGTTATGTCATGCGTGACATTTGAAACGGCCTGCGCAGGCGGCGCGATTGATTTCGTAACTACGTTTACCCATAGTTTGTATGCTCACTGACGTTTTGCCAACACAGCGATGGCGCGGTGTCGAATCGCAAATCAATTTTGAATTGTTTACCATCACACTTGCAATGGAAACCGATGCCGATACGGTACTTTAACTTGTCGGTATATTAATCTACCGTTAAGAAATCTGTATCAATTATTTAATAATATGTCTCGGAATTTGTAAATGAGCGGATGAGATTTCTTAAATTGATGGAGCTTATTGTAATTTTATACGTCCGCATATTTTGATTTTATCGTAATAATAAAAACTGCTCAAATTATACAAATGATTTGAATAAATTACCCGTTTCCTTTGTTATAATATTTTGAAGTTTCTTTTGTAATATTTCAATAAAATTTAGTACGAGGAAAAATACTTATTGTATAGGAAAGATTCTGTAACCTTGAGTCAAAATATGTAAGTAATCGATATTTTAAGATTACCAATTGAAATTCCCATTTTTATATACCTCTACCTATACCTATAATCACGACTCGTTAAATATTAATAATTCACGTTTATAATTGGTATTTTATTCATGGATTCTCTAAATCTAATAAGGAAGTAGCACCTAAAACAATAATAACTACTCAATAATTATTAGAAGCTGTCAAAAAAACGACTATCGATATTTTAGTAACTAAAGCAATAATCTCAAGGCGAAACTAAGAAGTTCCGTAAGCAAATAAACGAAAAAAGAAAAACTAAATATTCTTCTTGAAAGATATGAACAGACTAATGGAATTGAAGTACTCGAGAATGTTGAGCAAATCGCTTGATCTTATTGCGAATCTATTTACTTTATACGAACGCGAACGTAAGAGAAAAAATCTCGAAGCTTTTTCGTCCGATCTTTATGGCGGTCGGTATGTTCATATTTGGTTTGCAGAGGGTCTTAAAACGAGTTATTATTTAAGTATAATTACATAAAGTTCATTGGTTACTCACTGACATGGTCAACGCAACACAGACTGACATTAAAGCACGTCCGTCGAATCACGGCCATTCTGACGAGCGAAAACCTTTCACGTGCTTTTCGCAAAGTCCAGAGGATTATCTGATAGTGTTTTGTTTTGAGAAACGTGGTGTGTGGTACCCAATATTTTATTATCATGATCTCGAAGCAAAGTAAATATACCAATGATTCGATCGAAAACTACTTTCCTCTCTATAGATCCAACAATAAAGTTTTATTCAAACTGATTCTCTGAAACAGAACATGAAAATTTATATCTAGTAGTCGAATACCGCTGCATTATAAATGAATCAGTGTTGAGCGTAGTACATTTTTACATCATAAATCGTTGATACTGGCCCGCACTAAGTGCGTATTGTATTGCTAGGTAGAAAGCCAGCCTGTCAGTTGTTCGCAGCTGATGATTCATGTTGTATCCAATGCTTATAACATCGTACGTGAGTTACGACACCAACTAGTCGAATTTAAAAACTGTTTCGCAACCTCAGCCCTTGTAAACTAAATGTCAGTCACATCAAATTAACACTTTACACGCTTTTTATATCAGCCATCTCTTTGGCAGCTTTCAGTATTTCTTAATTCAAATAGTTCAGTGATTTCGAAAACTTGCTTTATGCCCTGTTGCGTTTGCCATTGACCCAATAGCTTTGATATATTTTTTGTTTTAATAATTCCACACTTTAATACTGGACAGGATTACGGCTTTTTTGTGGAGCAAGGGCGTGGGTTTTTGTAATATAATTACAGATATGACATTTCATAATTTTGGTTAAATAAGCTCCATAAATTAATATCGTTACCATAACATATCGTAAAATCTTGTTAGTGGAGCGGTAACTATCATAAATACGTCTAAGACGTAGATAAGTGTATGAAGTAGCTGATTTACAATTCCGAGCCTATACAGTTACAAATAAATATCTATTTCTGTTTACTGTGCGGTTCGCCGACCGTCCGTCACTCGTCGGTCATCAGTGTGTTACACCAAACTGCGTATGATTTATTTCGTAGTGGCCGAGCCCGTCGTTCGTCGATGTAACTACCGTTTCCGACGTACGTACCTGACCATCGGGCTCGTAAGATTGCTGTAACGTTGTACAAGCGTCCGTCTGTCTGTCAGTCATGATCGTGCGCCTGCGCTTCCAAGAACGGATGCCTCGCTCCCGCGCCCCAGGACGTCCACTCATTACGTACTATTAGACCTCTGCGTGCTTCGGATTGTGCAGTAAATGGTCAGTTAATTACACTGTTTTACTGCTAACAGTATTTATAGTATGTCCAGGAGTCCAGGTGCATCTTTGTACTCAACTGACTGTGAGAGTTCAAGAAAATAAATGTTTGTTTGTGTTTTTGTATGAGTTTTAATTTTCTCTGCAAGCTCTTCAATATTAACGTCAGATGCTTTATTTTATGTCCGGCCATTAGATTCATTATTTATCAATAGAACGTATTAATAATCAAGAAGCTACACTTACAATAAAACTCCTTCTATGCTTCGTTTACTACTCGAGCCAGTAGACCATTAAATCGTCAACACGAATGTGTATGCTCAAGTGCATAGCGTGAACCGTTATGGCGGGGAAAGCTTTTCATCATATGGACACGTCCCAGTAATTGATATGTTCCATATCTGTAATGTGATGGTACACTTAGTGCGGAGTGTATCCACTTCTTTATAAATGAATATCAATTACTATTAATTGCAGAGCATTTCTAAACCCGAAAACTGAAGGAAGCCGCTGTAACCAATCAAGTGGAACGCTGACGCTGTTTGCCAAAATACCACAACAAAAACCGACCCGGTAAAAATGTTAGATATGAATAGTCACTTGATTAATAATTTTGGACCATTTACGGGCGTAAATGATTTAAAACCACTGTACACACACACACACACACACATCCTTTGTAAAATCATCGCCAAATTGAAAGACGTCATTGAATTAATATATCCTCAGGTTTTTACGATTTCAATAAAGTTTCATACTGTCAAAATCCCAAACACATTTCTATTAATCTCAAATCTTATCCTTGTTTCTTACGCACTACTTCACTTATTATGTCCAACAGGAAAATACGACTTCTCAGTATAAATCTTTCTTGGCTGCCTTTTGTAGCAAGTTGACACAAAGCACAAGAAAATCTTGAACCATTTCAAAGTCACCACTATCCTTATGTTTTAAGCAGAAGTTGTCACTTCATATAAAAAAATATTTTATTATGAAGTTGTGTTAGAAAGTCGTCTTCATTTCTCTATATTCATTTGCTTTGCCAAATGTAAGTCCCCCATTTCTGGAAAATGCTAGCTCTACATGGTTTCGGCACCAAAAAATCTTCAACCATTTCAGAATTATTATTTATTCCTTCTAGAACTGAAATTTCTCACTGAATTAACTCGCATTACTGAATACGAAAACTTTCCTTAAGTGTAAACAGTGCATTTATTATGAAAACAGCGCATGCATTTCAATTGCCGAAGCAAGTGCGGAGAAAGAGCCGCACCACATGGCGATCGAGGCAGACCGAGTGTCTGCTTTCCGAGAAATGCACCGAACACATACGAACATACGAATGATAAATGTGAAGCACTTGCGTACTGCTCATTAGTTACAAAATACACATCATCTTAACTCTCTCTCTCTCAAAATTAATCGGGTTTAAATCGAGACTCTCCAATTTGACATTTTAATTTTCAATGTCGATTTTATACCGAACATTTCTATGAATAGACACTGTCCAACAGCGAGATTAATCTTTTCCTGAACAAACTAACTTCTGAACAATTTTGTTAAAGACATTTTTCTACTATTGTTACAAAATAATCTAGCAGGAAGTCTCTAAAACGTTTCTTTATCGCAATCGGAAGTCGTTCCAAGAATATTTGGTATTTTCAAACCTAATAAATATCGTGAAGATCTAATTGATTAAAAGCAGAATAGGGAGAGGTCTAAGAACCCGAAGCACGTGGCATTTGAATTGATTTCTGAATCAAACGCCTTACATTGTGTATTCTCAATGGCAGAGTATCGCAATAGTGCATCTCAGTAGGCTCTTAGTCTATGCTGTCAATCGGTTATCCTGCGATCGGTCAGATGCGCGCACGCACGCCGCGCCATCCGTCCGCGACGCAAGCTGCCGGGGTCGACGACCTTGCACGCCCGACGTGGAAATATATTGAAACACTGGAAATGATTGCGAAAATTTGCAATTGTACATAAAAGGGATAATTATGACTGCCGGTCTGACTACGCAAAGCTGTCGTAGGCCGCAGCACGCACGTGCTTGCTACTAATGTATATTTTGGCAATAGGGAAAAAATAATTATTAATTAGGTACGACATGAGCTGATAACTGATGCTCATTAGTTTGTTCAGTATAGAAACTACTAGATTTTCTTTACCGGAAAACATTTTTCTTGGCTACTAAAACCTTATTACAATATTCTTAAAAAAACTTGTTAGTGTTTTGCCCAGCGTTGACAGCTGGAAAGAAAATGTGAAGAAAAACCCTTGCTGATTGCCAGACTGCGAAAATCTCAATACGAAATATGAATCATAAATCCGCACGGAACCTGACTGAGTAATACTAATCACTGTTAAGTAACAGTGTTAATATTCACTCTCCATTACATCTGTCAAGTAATCCTATGATCTTACTCAATTGCCTTACTCACCAATACTTTCTCGCCTAGACAATGTCACCCACGTGGCTTATGGCTCATCTAGTCTTGCAGTCTTCCGCATCCGTGCTCCATTCAATGTACGAGTGGGTGACGAACACGCAGACTATTATTGTTTACTTTCTATCGTTAATTGCATATTTTACTAAACAGAAAACGTCATTCATAGTGTCAAACTACCTGAAGTATTGATGAAAATAACTG
Source organism: Eugnorisma glareosa (assembly GCA_947578425.1). Classification (NCBI taxonomy): domain Eukaryota; kingdom Metazoa; phylum Arthropoda; class Insecta; order Lepidoptera; family Noctuidae; genus Eugnorisma; species Eugnorisma glareosa. Next base: position 17,393,110 of record OX387966.1, on the reverse strand, counting down.
TGATTCAGGGGGTTAATGGGAGCTGTAGGGCATAGGTAGCTACGCTTTGATTAGCCAATACATTTCGAGATGAAACAAATTATTTTTACATGACTAATTTACTTGAAAAAGTAACTAACTAATCCGTCTATTGGCCAATCCCTGCCCACATTCGCCAGAAGTCACTCAATGTCTCAGACATCATTTATAACATCTATCTACTCATTTCCACTCGTAAATAAGGCATCAGGACGATCGATAGAAAGTGTTATACTCTGATTAATAGTAGAAGTCAGTCACTGTCAAATATTTGAGTTAACACGTTCAAATAACGACTTTTCCTTTCGAACTGCGAACATTTGTTTCACCATTGTGTCGGTCAACGACACATAACATACATAAACTCGTTTTAATTACATTTTTAAAGTATAAACTTCCTACACCTAATTAATTGCGCTGTAAACTCTTTCAACTTTCCTTTACTGAAGTTTATATGAGCTAATCAACGAATAAATTGGACAGAATGAAAGCTTGTTTCATAAATATAGTGGTATCTCCGAATTCAGACTAAGTAAACAAATATTACATCCAAATTAAAGAGAATGTAAGATACCCCAATATTGAGAAAAGTAGGGCATCATGATAAACGTGGAAACAGCAAAATATTTACTTAAACGAAACGTTTTTATTAAGCTCAACATTTTTACTGAGAAAGTATGATCTGTGTTAGCAAAGAGAAAAGTAAACAAGACTTTCTTCTAACATCATTTTCTTTACTGATACACATTGAAATACATAATGGAGTATCCAGTTTAAGAGAATTTAGTTTACAGGTAAGTCTTTCAAAAACAAAAAACTCATACCTCTAAGACAAGGAACATCTACTATCAAGTTAAGTTAAAGTACTACGAAAACAAATAAGTAACAGACATATAAATTGCTGTACAATTTACTTTTAATGGCGTTTTCTCTCGTGGCTTTACAATTCCTTGTATTGACAGACGCGCAGACAACTTGATAGTTCTGATGTACAAGAATAAAGATGATAATTATTTCTGGTATCATAAAACGACTATTTCTCTCGCTATGAAAATCTATATCATTGGCTTTCTCGCTCCTATTGCATTGCATGGGACTTACAACATAACTGACGAAATGTTAGTGCACCTATGCCTAACCCTCCGGAAATACAGTCGTCATGTTATGTAATTTGTTTTCTCAATTCAAGATGGTGCACTTAACAGACTAATCTACTCTACTCCATAAATAAACCTCGCACAAAATGAAGCTTATTTTCAAGTGTTTCAATTCTGCATATCCCCCACTCGTCATTAATACCGCACATAACTAATTGACTCACGTTACACTACAATACAATTCAGAAGGAAATTAATGAAGTTATTAAAGTAGCAGATCAGTTCCGAACGATCGGGGGCCGATGGAGCGGCACGAAGCATCGCCCGGCTGCCTTTTGAGGTCGAAACACACCATAAACAAAACAAAACGTCATCGGAACAGACTTATCACACTTGTCAGTTTATAAATCGAACGTTGACTTGTATTTGCACACTTGCTATCCGCTTTGTGCGGCGCTACAAGCGAGACGAATTCTTGAAGGCCGCTAAAATCAGAAAGACGCTCACTTCAACTGACATTGAGATAGCTGGTGCAATGAGAAATATCTACGTAAATGAGCGCCTTACCTACGAAAACAGGCAGTTATTTCGTGCGACAAAACTGTCTGCGAAGGAACATGGATACAAGTTTTGTTGGATTAAAAATGGTGCAGTTCTCATCCGTAAGCAAGAGGGTAACCCTTCCATCCACATACGCAACACCGAATACTTGGAAAGAGTCCTGCGTTCACCGACCTCTGTGTGACGTCACGTGTCCGCGTCAACAGATCCTGGAAGAAACGACAACATTGGCAAACAAAAAAAAGGACATTTTTTTAATTTTTCCTACATTTCTTATTTTTAGATCTCATAATAATTTTAGATTTCATTATAATTTTAGATCTCATTATAATTTTAGATTTTTTTGCACTACTCCTAAATTTTATTTTATTTTTAAATTTTATTTTTTTGCTTTATTTTTGCAATTCATAAACACACTGTGTCACACCTCAAAAAACATACAAGAACTCACACTCACACATTCGCCAAAATGCATGACAGTAAAATCTTCGCAACCTACCCAAACAACCTCTTTCATAAATCAAGCTACCCCTTTCAACATACTCACTAATGATCAAATCTCCCTCTCAAACACAACCAAAGCACATTTACTCTCACATTTTAGCTTTCATGTTATTAGCGAAATACGTTTACACTCACACATTACCATTCATATCTCCACCAAAACACAACCAAACACGCATGCGAGCACTCAAGCTTCCGCCGAAACACACTTACACACACATTTTACCACTCAAGTTTCCATCAAAACGTACTCACGTACACATTCTAGCAATGATCACGTCTGCCTACATCTTAATTTTCACGCAATGCTAATACTAGCAAAAATCGCATATATAGAGTCACTAATAACATTTTCACCATCTATATTCATGGTTTTATTTGACACTATTCAGGATATCGTTAAAAATTGTACCATAAATTATCACGAAAGTAATCTGTCAGAAAAATGTAGGAAACGGAAACTTTATACTAATAATTTTAAAATGCTGACATTAAATTTATGGATAACAACAACAACATTACCATTCACTTACAATCTCTCAAACTCTTTAACACTTTATGAATCTACTGCCGGCACATACGTAAATGCTCAAATCACCTTTACTAAAACAACCAAACATCATTTAAACAAACGCAATAAAACTCGAGTTTCCCCATATCTACAAAAACCAAAAACAGTGACAACAACAAAAATGAAAAATAAAAACAAAATCCTAATTTATACCCACACCCATGGCTTTACTTGATGTTATACAGGATATAGACGAAAACGTAAATATAGCTTGTCACACATGCAACCAATTGGAAGACTGTAGGGAAATTATAGTGAAAAATAATAGCTGTAAAATACTCTCGTTTAATATAAGAAGTTACCAGCGCAACTTCGATGATTTTTGCATAGCTTTTAAGCGACTAGACACTGACTTCGATGCTATTGTTTTGACAGAATGTTGGCTAAGTGAAGGAACAATTTTGGAGCCACTACCAGGTTATTCTGTTTCTCGCTCTCACTCACAATCGAACAAAAATGGCGGTGTCATAATTTACACCAAAAAGAGTAGAAATGTAAAAGTGATAGAATCAATCATTGCAGAAGCAGACAGTATCATACTTGTCTTGGACAACGAAGTAGCTATTATAGGAATTTATAGGTCCCCATCTTTCTTAAATCTAAACAACTTCATTGCCTCCCTAGACATTGCTTTAACTCAAATAAAAAGATATCCAACTATTGTTGTAGCAGGAGACCTAAACATCGACATAATTAATACTACTATCTCAAATCATGCGGAATACTTGAGCCTGATGGCCTCACATGGTCTTCTACCTGCTATCACTGAGCCAACCAGGGGGCGTTCTTGTCTTGATCACATCTTTGTTAAATCAAGGAACAGATCCGAAGGAATAATCGGCAAATGCTCAATAACAGATCACGATATGGTTCTCACTGTCATTTGGCAAAATAATAATGGAACTCAATCTCATACAAAATCCCGATGGACAAACAAAACTGACGATGACGCAATCGCGGAGGTGCTAATGAACATCGACTGGTCTGATATCCTCAACTCTGACTGTGCCAACTCCTCTTTAAACACACTCACAACTATTATCACAAACCTAAGAATTAAACACACGCACAAAGTTAAAATAAGCAGAAGTAGATTCAATCTTAAGCCCTGGATCACTCCAGGTCTCATGAGGTGCATTAAGCACCGAGACAATCTTCATCAAGTTTCAAATTCCAACCCAGACGATGATATGAAAAGACTGGTTTATAATAGGTACAGGAATCATTGTAACAAAATTTTACATAACCTAAAAACAGAGCACAATAGCCAACTAATAACTGAAAACCGAAAGGACCCGAAAAAACTATGGAATACTCTCAAATCAATATATAGCCCAAATAGTCAAAGAAGTGACTCATCCCATCTAATTTCCAATTCAGAGGATACAGCTAACTCACTTAACAACTGCAATATGTACTTCACCTCGATTGGAAAAAATCTATCTGATCTAATACTATCACGAATCTCTGAGACTCAAGGATCCCTCGTCAAAAAATACAAACCTCGTGAAAATTTCCTACACTCATTCTTTCTTCACCCGACAGACGAAGAAGAAATAAGTAAATATATTCATCAACTTAAAATTGACAGCGCACCAGGACTTGATGGTATCACTACAAGATTTATATTAAAAATTAAAAATGCAATCCTCAAACCACTCACCCACATTTTTAATCTAAGTTTAGAATCAGGAACCTTTCCGGAGTGCTGGAAGGTTGCTTCCGTTAGACCAATACACAAAAGCGGCGCTACAGACTTACCTGAAAATTATCGACCAATCGCACTTCTGTCCATTCTGTCCAAAGTACTAGAGAAATTAGTCAACAACAGGCTAGTTAACTATTTCGAAAAACACAAATTGATATCAGACAAACAGTTCGGATTCCGGCGAGGAAGGTCAACTGAAGACGCGGCTACGTTACTGACTAACCTGGTTGCTACTTACACCCAAAAAGGAGAACAGTCCTTAGGAGTTTTTTTAGATCTGGCAAAGGCCTTCGACACAATATCAATTGAACTTCTTCTGAGAAAACTAGAATTTGCAGGTATAAGAGGGGCTGCACTTGATTGGTTCACGAGTTACCTACATAATCGCAAACAGCTAGTCAAAGTAGATGAACAATCGAGTGACATGCTTCCCATCGCCTTTGGAATTCCACAGGGCAGCACACTCGGCCCAACTCTCTTCACCTTCTATATGAATGATATATTAGACATACAACTAAACGACGCAGAAATAATATCATATGCTGACGACACTGTCATAATTTTCCATGCTAAAACCTGGGAACAAGTGTACCGCCTTGCAGAAATCGGACTATTAACTGTTTCTGAGGCTCTTGACGCAAATCTCCTGACTCTGAATATAAAAAAAACTAAGTTCATTACCTTTTTCAAAACAATAGCTTCTCGGCCTCCACGTCATCTCACACTTAGATACCATACATGCTGCAGTTACCAGACATCACCGCTTACACCCTGTACCTGCCTAGTTGTAGATCACACTGCGTCAATCAAGTACCTTGGTATCACACTAGATGAAAACCTCTCATTCAAATCACATATACACATGCTCTCTGGTCGCGTTAGGAAGCTGATTTACGTGATGAAAAAACTACGTGACTGTACACCCATTGAAATTCTACGCACAATTTACCTTGGTCTGTGTCAGTCTGTACTTCAATATGGGATTTCTGTTTGGGGTGCAGCTGGGAAAAGCACTATGATAGAAACAGAAAGAGCTCAAAGAGCCGTTATAAAAGTAGCCTTAAGAAAACCTTTTCGCTACCCAACAGATTTAATTTATAAGGATTTTGCTGTATTAAGAGTGCGGCAATTATTTATCCTAAAGGCAACATTGCTTGTTCACAAAACCCTGAAGAATAGACCAGATTATGAAAAACTTGTCTCTAAACGCGTCCTCAACATTCCCCTTCCCGAAGCAAATAGCCTCTTAGCCAGACGATGCCCGTTTTACTCGCACGTCCATATTTATAATACAATCAGCAAAAGCTGCGATATCAAAGATATGAGTAACTTTTCATGCAAAAAAACTTTAGTAAAATGGTTTGCCAAACTGTCATATGAAGAAACGGAAGAAATTTTAAGTTAATTAAACTGTAAAACATAAAATAACTGCAAATAACCCACACATCTGCACACACATACACACACACACACACACACACACACATTCACACGATATTAAAACATTGGAATTATTTTTACTTTTTATTATTGTAATACCATTTTGTTTTTTTACGTTTTTTTTCTAATACCTACTTACCTTGTTATCAATCACTTCAACAAATTATGTGTTTTAATTTTAAGTAAACGCAACTCCGGCCCCCAAGATACAGGCGCAGCCTAGTTTGGGGACCTCCATTTTCTATATATGTTAAAATTTTACTTGTTACTTTGATTCATAGCGCTAAGTTAGGTTAAGCAATTATGTTTTTGTAACAATGGTTTAATAAATTTATTATTATTATTATTATTCTTTTCATACTTTTACGTAGCTCGGCTTTATGCCGGATTAGTAGGATAGTACGGGCCGAAGCCAAGTACTAACCCGAGAGAGTGGTGATATGATGAGATGATGATATGGTCGGGTTGTGTGATGATGAGTCAAACTGTGTCTGTGCGGTGATTGTGGATCGAGTGTGTGAGGTGGAGATTACTGTCTCATTTTCATTTTGTAAAAATTTTCTGACAATCCTGCAAGTATTAAGGATTGCAGCCTTCTGAAGGCTTTGATAGGTGTATGGTGGTAAATCAAGTGCTTTTAAAGACTGGTGGAGCTGTTTAGGTATAACACCTGTTGTTGATAACACAACAGGGATTATGGCTGCATTGTTAATACGCCACATTCGGCTGATTTCAATTTTAAGATCATGATATTTTGCGAGTTTTTCCGCTATTGTGTTTTGAAGGTTGTGCGTGTTTGGTACGGCGATGTCTATAATTTGGGCGGTTTTGTTACATTTGTCTAATAAAGTGATGTCTGGTCTATTGTAATGTATTGTTTTATCGGTGAAGATACCTCGATCGAAGTACAACTTGTGAGTAGCGTTTTCAAGAATAGTTTCGGGCTGGTATTTATAATAAGGTACTGGAGGTGTGGAGATTAAGTTATATTTGATTGCTAATTTTTGATGGATTATGTTCGCTATTTGATCATGCCTGTGCTTATAATCAGTCTGGACTATTGCTTTACACGCACCTGTAATGTGCTGAATAGTTTCCGAAGAACTATTGCATCGCCTACATATATCTATTGTTTGAGGAACTCTCATTATGTGTTTCTGGTAATTGCGGGTTTCTATGACTTGGTCCTGAATCGCTATCATAAACCCTTCCGTCTCAGGGAACAGTTCTCCACGCCTTAACCATTCGTTCGACGCTAACTTGTCGACGTTAGGTAGATTAAGGTCGTGTCGGTGTCTTCCATGCAGTGACTTTTGGGTCCATTCAGCGATTTTAGTCTGTCGGTCAGTCTGTTGTTCGTTACTCTGTGTTGTTCTGTCATACATGTTCAAAGGGGTAAGTTTTCGGTCATTATACGCTATTGCTTTGTGTAGGGTTGAAGTGGAGCTTTTATTTTCAAAGTATGTTCTCAACGTTGTTATTTGTTTGTTATGTAGGTTAGTGATATCTATTATTCCCCTTCCGCCGTCGTTCCTTGGTAGTGTGAGTCTCTGTACACATGACCTAGGATGGTGTCTCCTGTGTTTAGTGAGAGTGGTGTTTATAATCCTTTGTAAGTTTTTGAGGTCGGTCTTGTTCCATTTTATGATGCCAAAGGAGTAAGTGAGAACAGGTATGGCATAGGTATTAATAGCTTTAATGGTGTTTTTAGCGTTTATCTGAGTGTTAAATATTGTTTTTAACCTATGCCTAAATTGCTTAGTGAGTGTAGTTTTGATTTCTTTATGCAGAATCTGTTTATTCTGTATATACCCAAGATATTTGTACATCCCTGTTTCATCTAATGAATCTATTGTCGCGCCTGTCTGCATTTGGTATGAATGTGTATATGTTTTACCTGCTCTTATTGAATTAATTTTACATTTATCAATCCCAAACTCCATAGCTATATCTTTTGAGAATTGTTCAGTTACATCAGCTAGTTCATATAAGTCATCAGGGGACGATGCATACAATTTGATGTCATCCATATAGAGGAGATGGTTTACTTTACAATAATGTTGGTCAGTCAGTATGTTAGTCATTGTATCACTATATTTGAGTGAGTAACCGGGTAATAACGCATTAAGTTTGTTTGAAAGAGGGTTTAATGCTAGACAGAACCATAGTGGGCTGAGTGAGTCTCCTTGGAATATTCCTCGCTGGATTTTAATGGGTTCGGTTTCGACTATTCCTGTCGATGTGTTCAGTTGTAATCGTGTCTTCCATTTTTCTACAATAGTACCTAAACAATTAATTAGTTGTGGGTGTATTTTATATATTTTTAAAACTTCGAGTAACCACGAGTGGGGTACTGAATCGTATGCTTTCCTATAATCTATATACATAGTGTGTAAATCTTTTTTGGTACGTTCAACATGTCTATGTATTACTGCATCTATTGTCAACTGTTCTTTACATCCTTGGCTTAACTTTTTACACCCCTTCTGTTCTTCTGTTAGTATTTTCTGTGTTTCAAGATGTTTATAAATTATGTGACTAATGCATGATGTCATTATTTTATATATGGTTTGCAGACAAGTAATTGGCCTATATTTTGCTGGATTTGCTGAGTCACTAGGATCTTTTGGTAGCATATAGGTCTTGCCCTCTGTCATATATGTAGGGATCGTTGCGGGGTCTTTTATGAAATTGTTAATGTGGTTGAATATGTGTGGGTGTGTGTGTGTAAATTTTTTGTACCAGAAGTTGTGTATGTAATCTGAACCAGGCGCTTTCCAATTATGTATTTTTGTTAGGACGTCATGAAAAGTTGCTACTTCAACCTGATCGAAGATCATCGCTTCTGTGTTAGTATGAATGACCTGCTCTGTTTCAATCCATTCTGCTTCAGTGTTATGGCAGACAGGGTTTTCCCAAATCCCAGCCCAAAATTGCTGTAACTCTTCTGTAGTTGGAAATGCTGTATGTGTATTGTTATTAGACATTGTTTCATTTGTTGTTGACTTCTTTAGGGATCGATAAAATTGTTTTTCGTTATTCCTGAACTGGTTATTTTGTGTTTTACGAAGGGTGCATTTAGTGTATCGATTTAGTCTACTTTTTACTACTGTTAGTTTCTGTTTTAGAGTATCTAGAAAATGCTCAAGTTGTGTGTTAGGTTGTTCGTGTAATGTATGGATTCTGTAGTTTTTTAATATTATCTCAACTGCTTTGATTAGTTTTCTGCTTCTATGGCCTTGGATATACTGAGTTAATCTTCCAATTTTGGCCCTGATACATTCTATTTTGTTTTCTAGCCTTTTTTGCCATTTAGGTTTGTAGACTTGTTGAAGTCTACTACTACTATCTACAGGAGGAGCGAGAGAAATTTTACTACCGTTGGCTTTTGCAGCTGTCCACGCAGCGCAGTATATTACTGTCTGGAGATGATTGAAATTTGTATCACTGGTAACTTGTTCTGGCAAAATTACATTGTTTATGTAACTAACTATATTCGCTAACTTTTTTGATGACTTTTGTTTGGGAATGTAACTCCTTTCTGTAGGCTGGGTGCTTTTATAGTACTGCAGTGTTTGTGAGAATATTTCATCTATTTCAGGGTTTCTATCTAGACTTGTGTGTTGTATAGGTTCTAAGTTATTGATATTACCATTATCTATTTCTATGTTCTCTGTTTGTGATGGCTCTATATTTTCTATACCTATATTTAGTGTTTCTGTATTGGTGATTGTGTGTAAATGTACATTTACTACGTCTGTATTTGACATTCTATTGTCAATTTGCCTTTGGAAAGATTCTGTTTCAAATAATTCATTTTCTACAATTGATTTTAATACCTGTAGCCGTGTTTCTGAAATCATGATATTATTGACTATTACCCTCTTTTGGTCCGAAATGCGTTGTTCTGATAAGTGTGATAAATGGGGGTAGCACTTTATGAATTTTTCTTTCAAATTTTTTCGCCAAGCTGTCATATCCGTCTCCATTTTTGTTGCCCTAAAATAGCATTTCATGAGTGTTTCGTTGAGTTCGTTGGACCATTTCATCCTACGTTTAGGTTCTGTTTGTGATTGCGGCTGTGAGTCTGTTTGAAATGAATGAATTTCCGGTGGTGGCTGTAATTCTAAGTCATTGTTGTGAGTTCTTAAATGGTTGCTTACTTCAAGCCTAATTGTGTCTAGTGTGGTGGAAGGTAGCAACTTCTTGGAAACTATCGCTCTCCTTTGATCTCCAATTCTTTGCTTGGAGACTGTCATGTTTGGGAATTTTTCTATGAATTGATGATGCAATGATGTTAGATATGCTTTTGTGTCAGATTCCAAGTTTGTGATGATAAGGTAGGTACGCCAAATGAATTCATTCATTTCTTTACTCCATTTTTTTCGCGTAGTAGTTGAGACAGCATTGGGTGAAGGATTATTGGCCAAATTTGCCTCCGACACAACATCTACTGCCATTGGTGATAATATTGATGACGATGTTGATGAGAGTGATAAATATGAAGGTGATGATGATGAAATTGATGAAAAGATGGACTTTGGTGAAGACGATGAAGAAACCGATGATGTTTCAACATCTACGATAGGCATATTTGCCTGAATATTTTTTTTTTTTTTCGACCTTGTTAACATATTATTCCCACGAGTAGCTAGGGACTAACAAAGTCGGCCACAGCAGAGCCCTGCGTTCACTGTGGTAAGGGAAAATAAAACTGGAGGTCCCCTATTATCCAGAGTTGGCACACTAGCGACTAGCCTCTCCCCTAGCCATGCAGCCCTCGGCGTGTGCAAACCTTGGCTTGGATTGTATCTCTTTTAGTCTGGCCCCTCACCCTAGACCTATCTCGGCAAAGTAAACCCTACCGGCACAGGCCTAGGGCTCATCGGAGCACACAAGCCCCACCACGACGTCAACGTAGAGATACAGCGGTGGGGTTATTATTATTATTATTATTTGAAGACGCGAAAAGGTGAATCGATGCGTGCAAGCTTAGACACCAGAGGCAGAACAGCTTTGTTTTTTTTTGGTGTAAAAATAACAGTAAGTACTTTTTTATTTATAGATATTTTTGTTGAAGTTCCAAATACAAATCGCATTATTGACCAGCGGCGGGTTACAATGACCCCCCCCCCACCCCGAACCTAGAACCCCGTTAGACCTTTGTTTTTCGGATGGGATATCATCCATGTTCCTTCTTTTACCCTTTGTGTTCCAGGGCCGCGGTATCTCTTTCGAACAGTCCCGCAACCTTTTAACCTTTCGGATCCCTTCCCGTTTGCTGAACTTTGCTGACATCTCTCTGAGGCACGCGTAGAACACGAACGCGCCGTCGACACGGCGTCGTCATAAGACGGACGGACGGCGAGCTAGCCCATAGCTCACAGTCCACAGGCCCGCGCCTACGGTGGCCGGTGGCCACCACGTGGCCCCCGTGACGTTCTCTCCCTCTCACGTTCCGCCATCTCCTTCGCTAGCATGACTGCTTCGCAGAAGGAGGTGACGGCGTCCCATTTCGTCTCGCTCCGGACCATGGATTGAACCAAGGCCGGACGCGAGAGGTCGCCGCCGCCGATCGACCCCGTTAGACCTTAGGCGCGTGTGCACTCTGTCATTATTTCAAAAGAGCGTTATAGACAAACAAAAGACTGTCTTGACTTAGGTCAGCAACCAGCCTAAGTACCATAGAAGGTAAAAGTTTAGGAGGCATACTTACACGTAGGATCAATCTGTAAACCGACGCGAATCAGTCCCGACAAGTATGGTAACTCCGTAATCCGTAACTCGTCATGCAATAACACTTACAATAATTATTATTGAGATAACATTTGGAAGAGGAGAAATTAACAGATGTGTCAATCTTGATTATAACTACTTCCGTACAAATATTGTTGTATTGTTTCCGTGTACGTTTGTTATGAGGTATGAATCTGCATTCGAAATGAGGGTAAAAGCTTTTGCGAGATTCGCGATTAATTTCGAGACATCTTTATTAAGTTATTTATGTTTATTTTGCAATAATCATGGCGGCTTCAAATGCATCCGTTACGAGCAAATCTTCTTACCAATGTTTAGAATTTGGTACCTAATAAAGGTCTTCATCGCCTCAATTCGAGCCGTTCGGGATTATTTCTATGATACCCCGTACTGCAACGCAAAGTTATATGACAAGTATTGTAACGGCATCCACCTCAGATCTGGATAAGGTAGTAAAAATGAGCAGAGGCGATGCATTTCCCGGGCAGTTCTTATGCTGTGTGGCCACCTTCAACGTACAGTCGCCAGCGCATTTAGTTACTACCGGTCAAATTTTCTCATTCGAATTTGAACTTAACCTTCAACATTTTTATTATTTAAAATCATTTGGAGTTCGACCGTTTGTGGTATCTTGCTGGCGACTACTTATTACAAAACTTACATAATTTGTTTTAGTTAAATACCCACTAATGTTATCACCACGCCTATTGAGATACAAATCAAATGAGGTTCTAATGTAATGTCATCTTACGTCACTATCTCTATTTCGTACAAAACAACATAAAGTTGTGTTACACAATATTATCAATTGTTATTATAACCGTTATTTGCAAGTATCATTACCTATATTAAGACTATGATAGCCGTAGCCCGTGGCTTCGCCCACAACTCCTATTTGGTCAGCTTTCTAGATCGTAACGTAATTGTGTAGAATTATCAGATTATGTGTTATCGTCCTGTGATTGGGAATTTGAAATTATCATGTCTTAGACGCCATTACAAAGTTATCAATGCTCGTTCCTTTATCATTTTTTCTTTTACGCCCTTCAAAGGGAAGTACAGGCTTGGTAATACAATTCGCACAAAGCAGCGTTGATCTAGTGGGCGCAAGGACTAGGCTAAGCTCGGCAGCTTGAGGTCCCAGGTTTGATTCCACCTCTGTCTAACCCTTCGGGGATAGCAGGCGTGATGTTGTTTAGTTTTAGTTTCATAGAAATACTTACAATATTAGAAACAGGTCTACGTGATACCAACAGTTCGATTCCATAAACTCATATAAAATATCTTCACATTATTTCGTATCGGAAAGTAAATAAGAAGAGTAATCTAAAAGGTTTCGAGAAACGAACATAATATACAAACGTACGGCAGACGTGTGAATTATGTTTAGTAAACAGTCTCGCAGCGCTTTGAAGAAACCGCTCAGCGCTATCACGGACGACTGAACTTTCAACTTTGCAAATTATTTTTGGCTCATTTGTATAAACCGACAAATATTTACCTTCTTCGTACATACTATTAAGCGTATGTGAAGTAAAACTCGTTTACTCACACGTAACACGATGACTCGCTAGGAAAATGAATGAATATTAACTTTAATCTGCATCTCAGGGTTGTCAAGATGCATACAATTTGCAATATCTTACGTAATATCATAAAATGCATCTAATGGCCACGTAGGCCGCATATCCGTTCCATTTTCATCAAACAATGATATAAATAGAGTAAAATAGGTTATAAAACATGAATGTATGAAACTGCCTGACCCAAATACGCGGATGACGTCAAAGTGACGTAAGGTAACGTAAGCGGGAACGCGATCAACCCATTGACTGACGGGATCTGGTTTCTATTATACTTTCTATACGATAAATACACAAATCCGCACATCATAATTCAGGATGCGATTAAGTAGAAAGTTACAAACCGCGTTTACTGGGCGAATATCTAGTTTTGAAAGTAATGTGAGATAAAATTATTTACTAGCATGCGAACGAATTTAGAAAATTCTTGAAAAGTTTAAGGAAAAAAAACAACGTGGAAGTAGGTAATAGAACATGCAAAAAAAAGCAAATTTCATCGATAGATGTTATCCCTTCCTAAGCGTAACTGAATGGTTGTAAAATTTAATAAAACACTAACAATCAAAAGCTTTTATGATTCTAGCGTACATAATACCTACTAAATTAATTGCAATAAGTCTAATATCTGCCACGATCTCTCGTACAAAATGGCCCTCTTAAGACTTCAGCCAACGTCTGGCTGTCGGCGTTATGCAACAGTGACTCATTATTACCAAATATCGATCTACACTACTGCACGCACTGTAAATCTTTCAAGACGCCGCACTGAATCATCCAACCAAGCTATTGTTTATTCGACACTTAGTCACGATAAGTAGACTTGATCGACGCAGTTAGACCACGCAAAACACAAATCTGCACACAGAAGTTACGTAAAAAAGAAACGCAAATATTACGGAAACTGTCATATCAAACTTATTTACCGAAAGCGTTGTTATGTATCATGTGAATGGGTCATTCGATTCGACATCACTCATTTCCAAACGCGAGAAATCGGAGAAGTTAGTAGCCATTGAACGTCAGTATGGACGTCAATCGAAATCGCTCCGGGGTTCCTATTTCTGTACTACGTCCAAAATTAAAAAGTTTAATTGCAAAGTAACATGCGTATCAGAGCAATGACTTACCCTGAAAAGTTTGTAACTATTAAGACACGGTTCATTGACGAAAGTAGGGCGTTTGCTTCACCGGTTTCAGCAGACCAATCTTTCACTTTGACACAATGCTAACAGAAAGAGAGAAAACTCCACGTAAAGAGTTCAATGACAAACCGAGGAAATTGGTTGAAGGGCTGTCACCCGACGAGGATAAAAGTATGTGAATTAATAAGTTGCGGATTGATATACATCCTGTTAAAAATCTTCAAATATTAATGGTTTCTCAGAATTTGGGGAAACTTCACGTCATACATCCGACGGGAAGGGAGATTAAAGAACTCCTAAGTTCAACCGTTGCTAAGTGCCCAATTCTTTGACAGCCCTATATTTCTAAGCGTAAAGGAAAAGTATGACAAATCGCGCTGATTACCTCGAGTTCGCGGTTCCGAAGAAATTACGAGTGACACGGTCATTGACGAGCACTCGATTATAATTCACTTTGCAAATTGATGTAGCCGGATCTTAGCTCTGGCTTGACACAGCTAAATACCTATGTTTGTTGAAGGCACCTAATGACTTGGCAGATATTTACTAAATCACTGGTCATTTGAAAGCTTCGAGTAACGTTGTAGTCACATGTAAAAGGAAATCTGTAAATTCACATGTATAATCATATCTAAACCAAGAGTGGAAGAACTGTGAAACGTATTCGTTATGCTATGCAGCATAACATCGAAAACGAATTGGAATTTTACATTTCTAATTACTCCAAATAACAAAACATTTATCCAAATAAAAGTCTGAGAGCAACAGCAATAATTCGAAGAAACCACAGCCGTATTGTGGTGAATGGGTCATCCGGAAAAATCACCAGTTTCCGTACCGTGAAAAAAGCCATTTTGGCAGACGGCGCGGAGTCTGCGCGGGAGCACTTTCTCTGCGCAGACGCAGCTCACGGAGCGCCGGCAGAGTCCTTCAGACGAGCGCGCGCGCCGCCCGCCCCTCACTGCTGCACATTTCCGGAAATTAATTCAATTTTCACATTGTTGTTTTATCGCCGGTATCGATTCGGTCGAGCACTCGGTTCGAATGATTGATATAATACAACACTTGTATGAATGTTCAATATCGAATTATCGACGGCTTCGGATTGGTGTCATTTATCTGTGAGATATTTCGGAAGTTCGCGAATGACGTTAGGGGTAATGCCCTCGTGCTGGCTTCACGTGTGTTCGCTGGAAAGGGTATTGTTTTGTTGAGTGTATCGGATAAGTGCATAGTGTTTGGTGCCGGTGGCGTGCCAAGCGGTGACAATGACCACCACGCCTCGCCCTCACCTGTGACGTTAGTGGACAGTCGCCAAGTCATGACACTCTGGTACACCGATATACTGGTGAGCATGCATTCACTGTTTCCCGATGTTATATCAAGTGCAGCATTTATTTTTAAGAATATCGAAAATTCTAGTGATGTGTACAAAGCTGTGTTCAGTGTCCACCCTGTATTCTGAATAGCTGATGCTGAGGTTAAAAGATTAACCAAGCAGCAATGAGATATGATCACTGAGCTAGAGAATCAACGAAGTGTAAACGTGTATTTGAAGCTATAAAAAAGAAAGATAATAGAGCAATAAAAAGCCATAAGAAAGTAAGAGTTAATCAAGGTTCAAATTCTCATAAACATAATCGATACTTCGATACTAATATTATAAAGAGCTAAATTTGTTTGTAAGTTTGTATGTAGGGGGTAATCTCTAGATCTACTCAACCGATTTTGAAAATTCTTTCACTAATAGGAGGCTACATTATCCCCGAGTGCTAAAGGCTATATTTACAACGTGTCCGTGGACTAATTTCCGACCAAAACGCGAGCGAAGCCGCGGGCAACGGCTAGTATCGAATAAAGACACTATCGACTCCAAATTCGATCTCTAATCTTATAAGCATCGTTTACCTACATTTTTAATTCGTCCGTGCGAAGGCGTCGCAGACACAACACGCCTCGCAATTACGATTATTGGAAGGTATAGGCAATTGACCTACAAGTAAAGTGATATGCTATTACCGATAGAGGTGCCGCCGAGCCTGCATCTATCGGGTCAATTACTCGATAGTTCCGACATTCTTCGCTGTACGAGTACTTTCTATATAATCACCGCACTCGCCCTCGCAAACGGGACTAGTGAACGAGCTTCCTCATTAGCTCCCCTGTTAATTGTTTATTAGCATCTCGGGTGTATTGCATGCTCGTTCGTTACGTCACCCTACGACCGTACCACTTCTGACAAGCCGTTGAGGCGTTGACCCACTAATTGCGTTTGATTTGAATAGGTTACAATCGCTAAACGTTGTCGTCGCGCGTCCAACAGACGAACATGATTTTTTACTTCACTGTTACATATGCGGAAATCGGTTAATGTGGGTCAGTCTCTATAAATTATCGATTCTTATCGTGGACAGAACATTTTCAAGACTATTGGAAGCACGATCGTTTTCTCATATAAACCGAAATTGAGTATAATAGCATTTGATCACGATAAGCGAAACGGCTCTACTGTAAAATAAATGATTTGTCTTTTATGTAAATGGAGATTCGTGCTCATTTTTCGAGTCGCGTCTCCAAGTTAATGTCGTTTGTTGTTTCGGTTAAAGGTTAATAGGTTGGATGTCAGGAATAAATTATTTGCATATGTTTTTCCGTGAATTGTGATTACTAACATTGGTCAAAACCATCTGTTTCCGATTTTAAGTTGGCTGGAACGTGCACGTATCTGCTATAATTAATCATGAAACTCAAACATCGCGTCATTTAACATGTAGAGTGAAATACAGCATCATGAAAGACGCTTAGCATTGTAAGGCCAGCATTACGACTCATTTAAGATTTCAATCTAAATACGGTTAATTATATGGTAATCTATGGCGCGCCGTGACAAGGGCCTTGAATCGCGTGCCGTGACAATGTGGCACGCATCCGCGGAAGACGCGACCGCCTTCGTACTTTCGATTTCCTCTGAGTAACGAGCCACAGCCGCGGGCGAGTAAACAAACACTTCTATTCACTATCAAAATATAGGCAACTCTAGAGAAATGTTCCGTCTTGTTTACGACACGGCCTACTTTTCTGTCGTCAATCTCTTGAGCCGTTACTTTTCTGAAGTTTGTTAAACTTTTTTCCGTCAATCAATCGTCATGATTAGCATTTGGCATGCGCATTAATTACTCATCTATTTTAAAACAGCCTAAAATATCTGCTAGCGAATACTTAGTGTTGTCTCTGAGTTATTTAAGACTTTTTCGAATGCCTCAGAATCTAGGGTTTGTTGAATATTGTCTTGAAGATTTATCGCACATAGTTGTACACAAATCAATTTGGCAGATGGATTCAGAACCGTAAAAAACGAGCTATTATTTCGGTGATGGTGCGTTTTTTCCGTCAGATTGGCGCCAGTGGGATGCGCGTGCGCCGAAGCATATCGGAATATTCAGAAGGATCACTCCTTAAAACAAAATAATGATTGATGAAATCCTAACGAACAAGCTTTACTGCAAAACCACTTAGTTTCTGTTATAAAAACACAAGCATTAAACAAACAAGCGTCAAACACAAACATAAGCCTTACAACAGTTTGTCTATCTGAAGTTATCAACGTTTAAGCCTTCTGCAGCTTCCCAATGTATATCACCGTCATCTCGATTGCTGCCTTCACTTTGCAATAAAGCTGACGCGATACACATTGAACACTTGTCTGATTCACGACTATTCTTTCGGAAATACTATAATTAGAGGTGGGGTGAAAGCCAGACAAGACGCCTTTATTTAAGTTCCGTGACTTGTGTCGCCTCACGATTTGACAGCAACTAGTTTATAAGAATGTGTTGTGATTACAATAATTTTGCTAACGGTTCAATTACACGGTACTTCCTTGACTTAATAAATGGCCATGAAAAGTTGACTATCAATTATTTCGAGCTTTCATTTGTCGGGCTACAATCTTTTATTACGCGATGCGATTCATCGTACGTCATGATAGCCTGTCTGCAATCTCCTTCCTCCACCCGTGCTAGTATGGCCTGGAGCCAAGACATTGAAACACATAAAACATCCACGAACATATGCTGGTAACTAATCTATTGTTACTCCTGATCGTTAACGTCATAGCTAGACGTTACTGCTACGGTTCACCACTGATAATGTAAACTGTTTAAAAGAAAAGCTATTTCTCAATTATTTACAAAACATTAATGTCTTTAGGTACGTCTTGTACTGTTTTGTTATGGGAGCACCTGAAGACGTGACTGAATGGCATGTCACATGATTCTTTAAAAGACAACGGTCTTTGTTCAATTTAGATATAATGTGTTATAAAGATTTGGGTCCATATCTTTCGGAACCGGACACTGGCAGATACTTCAGTAAATTATCTGCCGTAGTCCGGTGTCCGGAACCGCATCCGCAATTGGTCCGTACCGATATAACCAAACCTTGAACCAGAGCTTGTTCCGCTACATATCTTGAGGTCCTCTCCTAGTATGACTTGACGTTACTTCCATTTCCAAACCGATGTCTAAACATCTCCTTTCTTCGCCCACAGAGCCCCGGCGCAGTTAGCGGCGGAGGCACAGAGGCGCAGCCCGGCTCCAGGGATACCCTGGACGTGCGCTACTCCCTGGCAGCACTCGCTGATGACTACACCAAGAGGAAACACGTAGTCAGAGTCACCACGGCAGCGGGCGCTGAACTGTTACTACAGGTATGTTGACGGAGAACATGTTTTGATATAGCATTCCAGAAGTGGAGACTGGGTTCCGAAGATAGTGATTACAGACTCCAGAATAATACCTCCGTGTTGTTGTATCCAAGGATATTTTGTGCTGCCATTTTCGAAAGCCACGTTGCTTTTTCTCTCGATCATAAATCTTTATTTTAATCATGGCAGCTTGACAAAAACAGTCGAGCGCATATGCCTGGCGTGCATGTTTACTAGTGAAAGAAGTTAACTGGGTAAATTTGCATATTGTTTTTTACGTACCAGTCGCCTATCTATTGAAAACAAGTCTATTTCAAACGTTCATTAACCTTATCTGCCACTTACGAAACATTTGAATATAAAAATACAACAATGAGTTTTGTTACATTTTCTAACCAATCCAATACATACACGGCGGCATTCTGCCAGAACACGTAATTTTGGCAAATTATTGAATGCTAGAATGTTTCTTTTATAATTAGAAGCAACAACGTATGGTATTGTTACAATTTCTCGCAAAACTTCCTCTGATTCAAATGTGGATTATATTCATTCAGACTATTGCGTCGCTTTGTTAATATGGCATCCTACGTCTTGGTAAATATTACGCCTAAAAGTAGTTTTTATCGAAGAAAAGAACGTCTTGCTATCACCAACTACTACTTTTTGTGTCGATGACTTTAATACTGTCTGACCAGTACCGTAGCGAAACTAGACAACTCCGTCGTTTGTCTCTTTCTCTTTTGTCGACTTTACTTAAAATATCTTCTATGCCTCCAGGCCGAAGGTGCAGCGGATGCCCAGCGATGGCTAGCAGCCCTGCGCCGCCACTCAGCGGAGCCGCCCCCGGTCGAACCCGCTCAGCCACAGACTCAGCCGCAGACACAGGCAGCACCGGCGCCCGCGCCGCTGCCGGCGCCTGACTCCTCCTCGCCGCTCCCGCCGCAACGCAGCAAGAAGATCGGCAGGAATAGGTCTCCTACTGGTGAGTCATGAAAGAATTATTTCCAAGTTACAATATTTCTGATTACCTGTAAGAATAGAGACCTGAAAAAGGACAATTTTTAGGTGATATCTTAGGGTGGTCGTAGGTTGGACCAACTAGACCATTTTGCCTTAAAACTTAGCTGATAGTTTTTTTTTTGTGGAAACTTTGTGAGCAAAGAACTTGGCACTATATCATAATAAGTCTTACGGGGTCATTACATAACACATGAACAATCGCATTACGTTTCATTTTGACACATCAACAACATTCACTGCAAATATTACCAACCTATGAAGAATATGTTAGAAATAGGGGTACTAGAATCTTCTACTTTCTTCATCATATTTACAGGCACGGACATTTAATGAACAATAAACTAATTGTCTTCTTCCTCCCCACAGGCCCACCGACACCAACCCTCCCCTCGTCCCCCAAGAACAAGACGTGGAAGGGTCGCATGGCGAAGCAGCTCCGGCGCATGCACGGCGGCGCGGCGGCGGCGGCGGCGCCCGCGTCGGGCTGGCTGGGCGCGGCGCTGGAGCGCTGCCCGCACGACCCGGACCACCCGCTCGTGCCTAAGGCTGTGACCTTGCCTGCACATGCTGTTGAGGTAAACTTCAAGACATCGTTTTCGTACTCGAAATTTAGCCAATCTTGCAGAAAGGTCGCATTAGGAGTAAATTGCGGTGTTTGTAAAAGTATTTCATCCACATCAACATATTCATTACATTATTTCATTAGATAGATATACAGGGTGTAACAGAAAGGGTATAATCATATGGAATACTGTGGTACGGACCATCAAACTGAACAACTTTCTCTATGGGACCACCATCGAAATCGTAAAAAAATAATCAGCTGTCCTATATAAAATTTCAATACCTACTCGACCCAAAGGTATGGGACAGCTGATTATTTTTTTACGATTTCGATGGTGGTCCCATAGAGAAAGTTGTTCAGTTTGATGGTCCGTACCACAGTATTCCATATGATTATACCCTTTCTGTTACACGCTGTATAAAGCAAACTGACTTTTTGGAATTTTTGTTAAACTCCAACATATTAGTACCTACCTTGATATTGTCAAGATGCGAACCTACCAATATCGAAGTGTCCATCAGAATCTCTTGAAGGAAAAATTCAATCAGATATAGGATAAATGAAGCCGGAAGTCATGAGTCTACCTTTCTCCCATCACTCACCCATCAATCTCTCTTCTAGGCCTACGGTCTCCGCACAGTCGGCGTATACCGGGTACCCGGTAACGCGGCCGGCGTGGCAGCCCTGGCCGCAGCCCTGGACCGCGGGGAGCCCCCGCCCACTAACGACGCGCGCTGGGCCGACGTGCACGTCGCCTCCTCGCTACTGAAAGCCTACCTCAGGAGGCTGCCTGACCCGCTCCTCACGGCGGATCTGTATCCTGCGTTTATTGGTAAGTAGTATTGGTGTTATGGTACAGAATTTCATGTAAAAGGAGGTCGTATTATGAGAATTTGATATTAACAGCGGAGTCTTGATTTGTACGTCCACAAGAGATTAATTACACATCAACAGTTCTGTAAGAATTCTGCCCGTCCAGCCAAAAGTCCTCAAACTTGAACACCACACGATTTCATGAAAAGGATTTTCGCGAATAAGCCGCATAAAGTATACCACTGCAATGATATGGGAGATTCTCGCAGAAGTAAGTCGTCTCAATCTAAGTTATCAGTCTAAGTTGTCTAAATACAAGAAGACTTGACTAAACTAATTTGTATCTAATGGTGGCTAGCTCCACCACTTACAAAGAAGTCTGTTCTAAATGCGCAGGAGTGGAAACACCCAGTGTTGCCATTATACCGAACGGTGAACACTTCTGGGATATCATTAATATGTAGTTGCGTATCGTGACATCCGTGTTCAATAAACAAAGTCGACCATGCTTGACTGTTAAACACAACTGTCACCAGGCAACGTACTGATTATTAGATTCACTTTCTTATTACTTTGAATATTGCTAAGAAAACCACTAACTATACTTTTTTTTCACTTCGACGGTAATAAAACATCCTATCAACCTAGTAAGTGGTGTTATATGTTTTGTGTTTGTATTTATAAGAATGTTAGTATATTCTTATATGGTATGAGTAGGTATTATATTTAAATAGTTCTGCTTTATGTTTTGTATTCCATTTTCTTTTCTTCTTTTACACACTGTGTCAACATCTCTTTTTTAGATCCTCCTTTCGCATGCTGGAAGAGATTTCTTTAGAAATAAGCATCATCTTTAAACTATTTTCTGTTCCTTTCTTCTTTTCTGTATTTAGTGTGTACATAAATTGTTAAATAAATAAATAAGTGGGTTGTGAAGGACAGATACAAAGTCGCTCCATCTAAAATACTGGTATTCAGCTGCATCCGGTTAGACTACAAGCCGACTCCAACATAATTGGGAAAAGGTTTAAGTGGTCACAAACATTAAAGGTACCTACATATTCTGTGATCGTTTCGGTCTCAAGTATAGTCTGTTAGTAGTTGGTCAATCCTGACGTATGAAAGTTAAAAAACTCAGAACTCAAATATATGAAACAACTGTGTAAATTCGTTTTTTTTTCTCTAGAATATTGATAACTTAAATTGAAAAGAATTCTCACAATAATTTCTTCTTTCAGCTGCCGATCGGTCACCAGAAAGAGCACGGGAACTCCGACGCCTTGTCCGCGCGTTACCAGACGCGCATTACGAAACACTCAAGTACCTGATCCAACATTTGCGGCGAGTGGTCGCACATTCCGCCTACAACAAGATGGAGGCGAGAAACTTGGCCATCGTGTTTGGCCCAACGTTGGTCCGCGCGGCCAGCGACGACATGCTGGCGATGGTCAATGATATGTCCAGCCAGTGTCGAATTATCGAGTCTTTCCTCACACATGTAAGTAGACCTATATCTTAGGACTTCATTCTTCGATGGATTTCATTTCTTCTTATTGAGTAAATAAGTTAGCTCCTGTTAAACTAATAATTTAAAAAGTTGCTGACGAATTATCAAAAACTGAGAATAATTGTCTGAAATCAGAACACCACCAAATCAAATCACATGCCATGAATTTGACAATCTGTAGGGTGTCTAAGTATCGCACTAGTATAGTACACCCGTCTTGATCATGTTTCTAAATATTATTTCATAATTGTTGGTACTAAAGTTTAGTAAACTGAATTTATATAAAACATTGCGAAACTGTTCTTAAGATTTTTTTGCCCTTTACAGTACGAATGGTATTTCGAGGAAGAAGAGGGCGACCCTCCGATGGACCCTCCCACCAGCGCAGAGGAACTATCCCCCGCGCCCGCGCCCTCTAGAGACCTACTCATACACAACGTTAAGAAGATTGAAGGTAAATATCAACACACGCAGGAAATACTTTTACAATGTGACAGAAATTTTGATGTAATATATGTTGTATGCACCATTTTTACTTAAATCTATGTTTTTCAATTTCAAAATTATTGCAACTATACTAAATGCCAAGACTTCCCAAGCACTTGACAGTCGTGGTCATAAAACGTGCGAGCAAGACGGTGAATCTCGTGTCACCTCGCTCCTGCGATTCATGACCACAAACACGAACTTTGGCGTATACTATAGTTGAAACACTTAGGCCGAGATCTATAAACTTTGCTTGGTACGTGCTTTGGGTGAAACATCTTAGCCAATAGACACGCTAAGTAAAATTTATCGATTTCGGCTATAAAGTAACTTCTTTCTAACTATCTGTCGCACCAACATTACCCAAGCCATTATCCCGTGTTAGCAACTAATAATACCATTAAAAGTAGCCTTCCATATTCCAGGCAAGGACGTGTCGACACGGGACATCGTGTCGTCCATCATATCGGCTGCCAACCGCAAGATCCAGCGCAAGCCGCGCTCCAAGCCCGACAAGAAGTCGGACGACAAGCGGTCGGACGTGTCGCCGGGCGGCTCCCCCCCCAGCTCCCCGCTGACGTCACCGCCGCACCACCTCACCACGTCGCTGGCGGACTACGACGGACTCAACCACAAGTACAGCAGGACGCAGGATGGAAATAAGTAAGTGGTTTAAAAATATGTTCATGGAACTCATATAACGATATTTCAAATAGGAATTTTGAGACCATTCGCCATATCAAAATTACTTAAAGGACCTTTTTACTGAGGACAGTATCATTTTATACATACTTATAGAAAAGCACACATTTTACAGAAAAACTTACCCTGTGTTATTTTCCAGAATTGAACTGGAGTCAATGCAAGCGCTGGGCCGCGGTCGTCAGGAACTCTCGCGGCATACTCACGCGCTCACCAACTTCTCCATAGATGGTGAGTTTACAACACTTTCACATGTTTCTGATTATTTCCCTGGAGTATGAATAAGACAATATTTAAAACAGAGTGTCTGTTTTAATGGCGAAGCACGCGATAGCTTGTCCTATCTATACTCAATAAATACCTCAGCTAGGGATCTGGGAATGTAATGATATAATACTTTTTATTTATTTATATTCGTGTACAATAAAGGTGTCCGATATTTGCCCCACTAGGTGTCCAGTACTGACGTCAGAGAGTAGACACACCAATCCCTTTCTTTTGTCCACACTATAAGGTAGAGGAATGTGAGCGTGCGTGTTGCAATGTGTGTACGCGCCGGCTACGATAACACTCGGTACTGCTTGTTGGCATCTGTCGCCGCGGGCCAAGCGTTGCACTTACTGGTACATCATAACCTGTGTCACTGTCTCACCTGTAAGTGGAACGTTGTCGCTATAACGACGATCAGATGTGAACAACTGTAGTATCAAACTAACGCTTCAGTCGGCGGCTGTTGGCAGCACGGCTTTAATATGCTCGTGCATTAGTATAGCGGTAGGCCGGCGTGACCATCACCTCATCAACACTGTACATACCGCCATCACTCATCCATCATCAGCTCATGGTCAGTTAACGACGCAGCCACCCTAACACGCTTCCGTCTGTGCCTAACAATCCTCACCCGCATCGACGCGCACTAATCTGTAACATGTTGTCGCAGGAACCGGTGACTTGGTGTCATCCCTGACCAGCACGTTCGACCAGAAGCTGCGCACGCTCAACAACTCGTCCCCGCTCGACGACGGCAGCATACCGTACGCAGACGAGTGCGACGAGGGCAAGTCGACCGCCAGCTCGCCGTCCGATGGCGCCAGCGAGCGCGACGAGCGACTGTCGCCCGCGGCGCGCGCGCACGAACTGAAGGCCGCCTGGCTCGCGCGCGACCACCGGCACTCCTCCTCCTCCAGCGACGAGCCCGAGCGCGCCTGGCCGCGCCGCCACCCGCGCGACGACACCCGGGACGACCCCGACGACTCCGAGAAGGAGAACTGTCCGCGACAGGACGAGACGGACGCGCCCACACCCGCGCCCGCAAGCGAAGCCACCAGCCCGCGCGACAACAAGCGCAACAGCGCTGCCCTGGAGTCGGCTCCGCCAGCCACACGTACTGCGGACGACGACGGCGCCAAGCTGGCGCGCTCCGAGTCACTGGGGCGCGAGTCCGAGCGCGGCGCACGCGTGCTGCGCTCGGAGTCGCTCAACTGCCGCGCCGAGCGCCCCGCGCGCTCCGACTCGCTGGGCGGCGGCAACAAGGCGGAGCGGCGCGAGCTGCCGGCCGTGCGGCGGCGCGAGCAGCAGGCGTGGCGCTCCACGAAGCTGAAGCGCAAGAACGGCATGCCGGAGCGCGGCATCAAGCGGCGCCACACGGTGGGCGGCACCAAGGACTTCGACAAGGACGGCTGGTCGGCACGGCACACGCGCACGTCGTCGCCGGACCTGTCGTCGGACGCGGCGCCGGGCCGGGCCGGCCGGGAGCTGTCCGGCGTGTGGCCGGCGCCGCTCGTGCCGCCGCCGCGCCCGCCGCTGGAGTCGCACGTGTGACGTCACACGTGCTCTGTCTAGACGCGCGCGTCGACAGGCTGGACATTACGCTACAAGCGGTGTGTCGCGGACCGCAGTGGTCGCGACCGAACCTATGAACGACTATGAAAGTACACGTCTCCTTAGTTTACGACCCTTCCCGGTGCCTATCAGTTCGAGTGGTGCTGACTTGATATTGTTTTCTTTTGTGCTGACGCAGAACGAACCTTCTTATGAATTAGTTTGAATTATAGCAAAACGAATATAGTATTCTACTATTCTAAATCGTCTAACAGAAGTCTGATTTACATTTACCCATTACCACGTCGATACTAACAGTTCGAAACTTCATTTCGAGAGAGGCTATTATTTGATTCGATTCAATTGACTGAATAGATTAGGTCACAAATATCTATCTATTAATATTGTATAATATTACGAATGATATAATACTCAGATTCGTTTACTTCAAAGCATGTTCAGAATTTAAAATTCCATGCATATTACAATATTAAACAATTTTATTATCTGTAATAACTGAGGCGTAGGTTATAGTTATTATATTATATATAAATAAATAAATAAAAACAAAACAAAAGTGATTCAAATAAAAAAAATATGAATTCAGTAGTGCAATACTTTTAAAAGCGTGGACTAGATGGAAACACTCGGTAAAACATGAATGAAATCTGCTAGTGAAACACCTTAGCTCACTAAATAATGCCAAAGAATGATATGAAACTGACGTAGTAACAGAACGCATGCGCGGAGCGTATCAGAGTGAAGGAACGAATCGGTGAACGGAATGCAAGGATAAGATGTCGACCTACGACAACTGACCATATCAAGGAAACAGTGTCGCACTTTCCAATATGAAAATATTAGTGGGTACTGAAACAGTACCGCGGCCGAGAGCCCTCCACACATCTACATTATTTGTTTGTAGTGTAACTCCCTTTGTAGATAAACAACTACTATTCACGGAGTTGCTGTGGAACTATGACGTTGAAGAGTGCAAAACAAATGCATAATATTAGTGCTACTAGTATGTAGTTAGAGCAGACAATGAAACTTTATTAGCTATGTGCCCGCGGGCTTAATATTTAATTAACTCTATGATAAGTGATTGGATGTACCACCGGTACACGACATTCTGACCACACTACTGTAACACCACTTAATTGTAAGTCATATACATAAGGATTATTGTATTGTAGGTTCTCCTGGAGTTTCGTAATACTAGTTATTGAAAGGAATTATGAAAATAAAATGCATACATCACCTACTTGCCTTTGCAATAGTTTTAGCTGATTCGAATTTTATGCACAATTCTCAATTATAATATTAGAGATAACTTCTACGAATTAAAGTTACCTTGTGTCACCTTTTGACGACAAAACTAAGTGAGTACGACGAAGATTCATTAGATTATATTGTCAGAATTTTGTAGATTGTAAACGCCTTTATTTCATTTACAATATATGAATGAGGTGTTTAAATTGTAAATAATGAATGCAATACCTATTATTATGTAATAATGTTAAAGATATTCACTTTAATGGTAACAATAGTTGTATGTACGTGTATGCCACATCGGCCAAGTAAACTGCGCGACTAACAGACCAACACTACATTACAGTGATAATAATAAAAGTGATCCCTCTTAGCTTTGTAAAAATTGTACATTTCTTTTATGATTAATTTATATTAAATTTGTTATCGTAGCTTTGTTGAATGCAATTATTTTTTATTGTTTTGTTTATCAAAGAAGTATTTTAGGCTAAATTCAATTGTTATTTATTTGTGAGAGATGTAAAACGTGATTCGGCACAATTTCATTTTGGAAAAAAAATATCATTATTCTTGTAAATATTTTCGTCGGCAAAATGATGTTTTAGAATTTCGTTCTTTAACTTTTAAAATTTTTATACCATCTTTTACGTTAAGACGATCTCAAGTTTGTTGAATGTTTGCAAAGCGTTCCTTTTAAAGTTTTATTTGTAAATATATCGTTTAATGTAGGAACAGTGAATTTACTAATTTTACTGAATCATATTGTATGTAGACGGTAGATGGCAGTAGTGAGCCGCTCGTTCACAATAAAAGACATGTTTCAGCCGATCGGCTCGCCAGTGTCTGCTTGCAACAGATTTGTATTCAAATAATCTATTCATGTTCTTCGTGTAATCAGCTATGAAATTCAAATAAACACCTTTAAAGACATTTGCAAATATGGATGGATTAATCCACATTTTCAATATTTGTCATTGTGTATATTTTGGAGCAATGAAAATAAAATATTGAATCAATTTAAACCTGTTTTTGTTTTCTGTCCTAATGTCTTATTTACAAAGTATTGTTTAAACCATACTAGAGCAATACGAAAGAAGAAAACATAATACAGTCTACCGCATTTCTGTGGTAACACCTGAATTCAATAGTTCGTAAACGACTGTCAAACGAAAACCGCTCTTACCGTTACGGTATAGCAGTTAGAAAAGCTGAGCAACTCTGAAGCGAAAAACCGGTGGCCTACCATGACGTCATAAAACAGGAGTCATTCCAGTGTGGGAAAGAGATAGCGCTACACGACCTGTATAGCTCAGTCTCTTTCCCACACTGGAATTACTCCTGCTTTAAGACTTCATAGTAACTCCCCAGAGCGGGAATGCTATCGCACGCGGCAGCATCGACGATGCGGTCGGCAACATGCTCTATTTCTTGCTCTAGCAAATGACGATTCTGAGTGACATAAAGGAATAGGAGATTCCGTGCTGCTAGAACCTACTCACTTTGTGATCACTACCATCAGACGGAACGACGCCTAGTAATGTCCCGGGAAAGTAAGTATCAGGTTGTGGCAAGTATACAAAAATATAAGAAAAAACCAGCTTTCAAGGTTGTCATATTATGTTTTGGGCCTTGTAAATTAAACAGTTTTGTATTATGAATGCACAATCAGATTTTAATTCAATTATTACAATGCTCACATCATGGCTGTCCATATTCAAAAGAGGGCGAGACTAGTGCTGTGCTCACTAGTTACTAAATCACAAAATAGAGATGAGATCTAATATGTCACAAAGGTCAAACTAGGAACTTCCCCGGATGCTCGTTCACAAAGGGCGCTACAGACTAATACAGCTGCTGCTTGGATGCAATCATAAGTCTTTTGCCCACAAAATTCCCTTGCTGTAAAACAGCTATCAATGGGCTATCAATGTAGTGTATATAAAGTTGTAGCTTAAACATCAAGCTATAATATACTCACCAGTGCCGTGTATCGACTTCTAGATAAGTAACAACGCTATGTTACTGTATTTGGGAATAGTACATTTTGATTAGGTATGTTGGGAAATTTTGTTATTGCAATGGGGCGGATTCACTTCATGGAGCCGAAAACTGCAGTAACAAATGCCCACGTGTATCAAACGACGTTTTCCAATACACTTGCGAAGAAATAAAATAATAGAACGAAACATACACACATCAAAAGTGTCTAGGGATCAACATATATTTTTGCAATAACTTTTCTCCTGATTGAAATTAATTAAAATTTTCTTTAAGGATTCATCAAATAAAGTGTTTTCGTTTGTCACAGTAACGATAAACCAAGTCACCTTTGCATTAATAAAGAAATTTGCCATTTTCCTAATAAAGGGATTTTTGACATTTGAACCACTAACACAAAAGTTCGAAAAAAAGACTGAAATAACAGTTTTCTTTAAAATTTTATTGGGTAACTTAAACAATTAATAATCCGTGTTTCTACCGCGAACACTAACAACACAAGAACATCGGTTTGGCATACTCAAAATGAGTTCATCCAAATCACGCTGTGGAATGGCCGCCCATGTTCGTTGCAACAACAAAAAAAGGTCTTCTTGCGACTGGATACCCTCCATATTCGGCAGAGCTCTTCTCTGTAGCATATCCCATGCATGCTCAATCGGATTCAAGTCTGGTGACTGAGCAGGCCAGGGCAGGACATTGATGTTAGCTGCGGCGAGAGTCTGTCTTACAACTCTTGCGGTGTGCGGTCGTGCATTATCATGCATTAACTGAAATAAGGGACCGATTTGCACTTGTAGAGGAACGATGACGTCTGATACAATCGTCTCAGCATAAATTTGAGCGTTGAGGTTGCCTCTGATCCAAATCAACTCAGTTCTTCCGCCGATCCAAATACCCGCCCATACCATGATGGTTCCACCACTATAAGGATGGACTTCCTGGCAGGATTTTAATCGCTGTTGGCGTCCAGGGGTTCTCCAGTGTCGTATACGTCTTGTATCCGGTCTCATACCAAAACGAGACTCATCAGAAAAGCACACGAAACGCCATTGTTCTTCTGCCCAATTTCTGTGTTCAAGAGCCCATTGATATCGTATCCTACGATTGTGCATTGCTATAGGTGGTACCCGTAGCGGTCTTCGGGAATGAAGGTTCACTTCATGCAAGCGGTTTCTGACTGTTTGGTCGCTAATTAAGTTCCCTGAAGAGTGATGAAGCCTCACGGCTAACATCATGGCGGTTATTGTTGGAGCTCTTCGAGTTAAGATTTGAATGTATCGGTCTTGTCTCCGTGTGGTGCAGCGATACCGTCCTCCATGGCGCTCAGCCACGGTACCAGTGCTTCGGTAACGTGTCCAAAGTCGACTGATAACACTCTGACTTGTATTCAGAGCTAAAGCCACAGTACGTTGCCGGGAACCAGCTTCTATCATTCCCACGGCTCTGAGCATTTCTTCCCTGCTTAAATGACGTCGCCGCTCCATAATAACGTTGGTTTTAATCAGTAGTAGGGAAACAGTAGCACTAATAATGTCTTCAATGCGTTGTATGTTTTTATAGGGAAAATATTGACAGCTGATTTTCATCTTTTACTCGAATTTGATTCACAGTTCCTGATTCAAATTATGAAATGCACCAAAAAGGATCCATATAAATTTATAAAATCATAAATTTATTACAAAGCCACATCTCAATCTCAAGAAATCCACATAAAAATGCTTGATCCCTAGACACTTTTGATGTGTGTATTTTTGTCATTAACCATTATGAAACTCGGATTTAATTTGCTTTGTTTTCCGCGCTTTGCTTTCGCCAGGTTGAAGGAGAAGCAAAGGTATGAAGCCGCTAAACAGCCTAATATGAAAAATAGAAAATTCAAATATTTTTGGATTTAGAACAAAAGTAAATGTTAATTTGTCTATGCTAGTCGCGGCGATGATTTTTTTATTTAAATCTCGGCAGATGAACATTTATTTTTGTTCTAAATTCATAAGTACTTATTTTTTTTTTATATGGGCTTAGTAGTGGTAAAAATCACGTAATCGTCGACGAAAATTGAAACTTTGTAAAGTTAAAATCCGCACAGACCGGTAAAATCAGAACAGTCGGAATGCGAAAGCTAATTGTAGAAGGCGCGACCATAGAATAGGTTTAATCTGACCAATGAGGTCAAGCTATTTTGAAAAATGCTTGGACGATGCTTGGAAGCTGCTATGGGTATGGTATATGGCTGCATTTAGTTGCCCTGAACCGAAATATGGTTCGTTACCAGCTTACGGCACAGTGCATCATTGCTATCATTTACCTAATATGATTTTCTATAGGAATATTGATTTTTCAAAAATCCAATGATGCAGTTTTAGTTTTCATCAAAATCGGGCTCGAGACTCCTTTGAGTATTTTTCGCAATTCCTCATAGTTTCGGATTTGGCCATCCACGCCCACTTGGAAAATTCATCCTGTATATACACACACACACACACTTGTGTTGCACGCTGCGTGTGCTGTGTTGTGTGTGTGTTTGTTTACACTAGTGTTTTAGATGTGTATGTCATTATCATCATTTCAGCGAAAGACGTCCGTTGCTGGACATAGGCCTCCTTGACCGGTGCCGTGCGTTTCGCAACCAGCGGATCCCCGCAACCTTCATCAGGTCATCGGTCCACCTAGTGGGAGGCCTTCCATCGCAACGTCTTGCGGTTCGCGGTCGCCACTCCAGAACTTTTCAGCCCCATCGGCCATCCGTTCTGCGAGCAATGTGCCTTGCCCACTGCCACTTACGTTTGGCAATTTATTTATTTATTTATTAAAACTTTATGCACATAATGTACAAAGGTGGACTTAATGACTTGGGCATTTTCTACCAGTTTACCTTAGGGTGATGCAGAGACAAAACAGTAGGTGCAATAGTACAGAAAATTGCGAAGACAAAATATTATAATAAATTCATATATATACATACATACAAACAAAATATACAAAGTAAAGAAAGATAAAAATAAAACAACTTAGATGAAGAAAAACGACAAATTACTAATTAATTAATTAATTTTTTTTTTTTTTTAATTAATTAATTTATTAATTAGTTGTGTGACGCGTCTGCCAACTTCTTATGAATGTGTTCGCGAGCTTTAACCTTGAATATGAACCGACTGGTTGCCGTCCTGATATTCAGAGGGAGCGCATTCCAAAGGAAAACCGCCTGGACAAGAAAAGAAGATTTAAGAAAACTAGAACGGTGAGAAGGACATCGTAGAAGACGATTATTAGAGGGTCTTGCTGTGCGCAGAGCATAAATATTGAAATTGAGAAGTCAGATAAGCAGGAGATGTGTTTTTGTCAAGAAGAGAAAACAAGGTTGTCAAAGCCCTCAACGCTCTGCGCTGTCTGATGGGTAACCATTTTAAGCGCAACCGATGTGCGGATACATGGTCATACTTGCGGTGATTAATCGACGAATCAAACCGGTGACGAATCGAATGCAGTTATTTAGAAGTCGGTCAAGTTTATTGAGGAGCTCTGCATTCAGGTCATAGTAACACACATCACCATAGTCAAGTATGGGGAAGATAAGGGACTGAACCAGCATTGCCCTTATGTGTGATGGAAGAATATTTTTCAATCTATAAAGCGACCGCAACGACCCGGTGACTTTTTTGCTCACAATCGCTACCTTTTTACGCTAGTCCAGGCAAGTGTCAACATACAAACCCAGATCCTTGACGTCGGAGCTAAACGGAATTACAGTGCCATCAAAGGTAACCGAGACGGCACCGTTAAACCATTCAGCTTTCGTAAGCTATGGAAGCTCCCTATAATAATAGCTTGACACTTGGTTGGGTTAACCGCTACCCCGAAACGATCACACCAATTTTTCACAATTACTAGATCCCGGTTTAGCTACTTACTCAATCGCATCGGATAAGTTGTCAACACCAGTCTGACTATAGAGCTGTAAGTCATCAGCGTAAAGATGATACGCACACTGAAGCTAGGTAATTACAAGATCTATAAAAATAGAGAACAAAAGAGGAGATAAAATCCCGCCTTGAAGGATGCCTGTATCAAAATTACACCAGCAATTCAATTCTTCGGGCTACGTCAGTAACCTTGGTTCTCTTGACAAAAAAATTGGATTTTATGATCTGTTAATAAATGGTTTGATTGGTACCGTGAGCTGTAGGTTGTTTTCATACACCGAATGTAAATACATCGGAACAAGTGCCTCTCTTTTGAAAATTAGATTATGTAATTTTAGCGTTCTTTCATCGGCTTCTACCATCTTAACTTATCAAGTTTACATGCTGTAGCTGAATATGCTTGCACACAAACCCTCTCCCTGCCAGCAAGCTAGCTAGGGCCGGGGCTAAAACATAGGTGAGGATGCGAGTGAACGCTAGCGGCAGGTTTCCTAAGGATATTTTGACAACCGGCAACGGTGCCGGTGCGGGTGTACGGACACCCGCACGTGTTTAAGCAGGCGCCCCGCAAATGATGGTGGCTGTACAGCCACTCCGAAGCGGGGTGGGTCCCCACCCACCCCGCTTGGTTGTATGTTGTACTTGGTTGTATTGTATACTCCCCCGAGTATACAATACAACCAAGCAAGGAACACCCAGAATAGAAGTGTGCCACTATTAGGGACCCCGCGCACTACGCGGCCACGACTTGGACCAGACCGTACGTTATGCGCGTGCCCTCCACGCCAAGCCACAATTCACCTACCATTTTGTCAAATATTTGTGTCGTTAAACGTACAGGGCGTGCGCTTACTTGTCACGTATGGACATGTTTAAGTAACAATGGCGTCCTCGCAGTCGATCTGCCTCGGAGCCTCTCGGCGAGAGTGTACAGCCAGTAGCCACTATTAAGACAAAGGGACTGGACTAGAGGCTAGCTATACGATTGACGATTTTGAATGTCTGGCCCTGTGGTCTAACCTATTATGTAGGGGATAAAATAAGGAATCAAATAAATAAACGAAATGCATTTTTGTGACATTTTATTAATATGTATTACATCCATTTAATCATAACATCAATACATAACTTTTTGTTATATGGAATCAAAAATATAACAATTTAAACATTCTATCGGAAAACCAGAAAGTTAACTTGTACCCATCGAATTGTATTTTTGGTTTTCAATGTTTTTCTTTGACAAAAATATTCTAAATAATGTAACTAACTCGGTAATTGAATCCAATAAATTAATATTATAATTTTGTCAACATATCAACTGATTTAATACATAAAACGTGACTTAACGCTAATCAATACTCGACCCTCATTATCTAACAGAATCACACACTTTTGAACTTTTCAGTCATGTCAATCTACGTAATAATAGATTAAATACTTAACACTGACAACTACATCCGGTGCGGCCGAACGATTACATGAAACATCAATATTATTTGAACTATCGACATCAATGAACCTCGAAACTAAGTAAAGAGTGAGTGCTCTCGATCTACCCGCCGGGAGAGGGCGAAAAATAGCATAAAAGGCTTTGTCTGTTATTCGATTTTATTTCTGCGTCATGTTTTCTCCCGGTTGGTATCGAGAACCGAGTCTATTTATAGAGGAGTTTCCAAAACAACTATTGAGTATTTATTCAATGTTATGTGAATTAGTGTTAATATATCCTTCCTGCAATGGATAAAACTGTCTACAAAGCTCTACAGTACAGATAAAATTGGCAATTTTTTTATTCGAGGCACGATGGCAATGGCAGTTTTTGGTGTACTGAAGTGTGCATAGTTCTGTGTGAATAGATGTAAACGTAAATGCGAATACTAGTAAGCATTTTAGGACCGACAATGCAGGGATATCTAATTTAATTATAAAAATATATCATTAGAACAAAAAAATAGCACTCTAATATTTTTGGCAGGCGAACCAAACTCACCCTAGTAATAATTGTACTGATAAAACGTTAATAATGACTAAACAATAAATATAAGAGATCGTTTAAATTTTGAGTCTTTTACCTAATGCCCGTATTTTTTATACGCGTTTATATTCTACCTACTTGACGAGGAGACACGAATCCCTCAAAAAAACTTAAGGGGGCACACTCAAATATCATAAGGAGTATACCGTGCCAAATTAAATTTAATAAAAACGTTCCTAAGGCGGAGGTGCGAGCTCAGATCCGCCACACACCCGCTGGGACACGAGCGCGGGGCGAGGGGGGGGACGCGACTAAAATCCTTTCACAATTATTTTAACTCAAACTCAACAGCAACCTTATATTAACGAGAATAAAGATCAATGCGATTTTGACAGACTCTTCAGTGGCAGCAGACTAACATCAACCTTTTCGTAACGACATAAAGACCATTTTACAAGGATAAAATAAGTGTGAAACGTGTACGGGAGGACCGGGGCCCGGCCACTGCCACGTGCCGTCACGCGACAGGCGACGGCTCGGCGCGGTGGGACTAACTGCGCTGTGTGAGCAGTAAGCAAATCTAGTGGTAATGTGCAAATATCTCCTTTTACTTGTTGCAAGAATTGTTATTGGCGGTCTTTGCTTTTTACCTACTATTTTTTCCTAGTAGTCCGAACGACAAACTTTGTATCGTTTTTAACTACCACGATAGGATATTAATGGACGTTATTTCACTAATAAAATAATGTAGGTCTTCAATAACCGTTGTCGCTACCTTAAGCTCGAAGCTCACTCATAAGCACTGAACCGGATAGTTTCCTAGTCGATTTCAACTGTGCTGGCCGGCGGACACCAAATTTTGATAGATATTTCAGTACATTATGTGTCAAAGTCCACTGTGTGAAGCCAGTCTGCAGTTTATGACCGCTAAGCGTTTAGAACTGTGCTTTGAGCTTTATATTAAGGTTTGGAAGATCGTTATTTGTCAGCGACATCGAATTATCAGATATTACCGCGGCGAGCTGTGTTGGTGCACATTATCGCTGTATTTGCTCGTGTGGCGTGTCTAGTGTCTAGTGGTGGTACTCGCGGCGGTAGCGGGGGTGGCGGCGGGCGCGGGCGGGGCGCGGTCAGTCCGCGGGGGGCGCGCGGGGCGCGGGCGGCGCGGACGGGCTCCAGGGCTGGCCGGGAGGCGCGAGGGGCGCGGGCGGCGCGGCCGGGCTCCAGGGCTGGCCGGGCGGAGTGGGCGCGCGCGGCTCCAGCGCGTCGCCCGCCGAGCTGCTGCCCTCGATGGCCAGGCTGTTCAGGAGCATATCGAACAGCGTATCCTGGAATGTTATGTTACCAATTAGAGCCTGTTTGGTATAAGGAAAAGAAGATAAACTAGTACTACTACGATAGGTGTCTAATTCAGAAAAAAAGGGGTTTTCATGCAAACGGTATCTGATATTCTACTTCAATACTACTCAAACATAATCGAAAACAAACAAACTACAACAATAATTGCCAATTACTGTCCCTTTGTCGTTATTGAAACACCGAATAAAAAAAGAACGATCTGTATTGGCACTAGAGTGAAGTCAGGCCCGGCTTCACTAAGGCGTGAATTATACAGAAACGACGTAAGGTGAAGGAGCAGCGTAAGCGTGGAGAACGGATAACGAAACGAAAGAACGGCGTGCCTGCGCCTCGCCACTTGTTGTGTTCACGGCACGTCGCCTTCGTACATTTTGTATGAAAACGTTTGGAAGTGACAGCATGTTTGCGGAAACGGCGGAAGGTGAAGGCACAGCGCAGGCGGTGGCCTGCGCCGCCACTTTCTGTATAATACACGCCTAAAGCGGAGATAAGCGGAGCGGGGAGTAGACGCGGGAATCAATAAATCGGGGACGGAACTGTTCAGGATAAGTCCAATCTTGCACATGGCACCGCTTCACTCGTCTGCGCTTTGATGAAAAATCTTAGAAAAAAAGGAAATATACAAAAAACAAAACAACATTACATTAAGCTGAACATCATTATTTACGTTGTAATCGAGGGCGGCCTCCACGTCGTCCGCGTCGCTGACCGAGGACACGGAGGGCCAGTAGTCGTGCAGCGCCAGCGACGACACCGGCGAGAGGGCGGCGCGCTCGGGAGTGCCGGGCGGGGTGGCTGCGAAGCTGAGGCCTAGGCAGGCTGGAATGTCAAAAAAAAAAAGAATAATATAAATTATTTTTATTGGAATAGAATGGAGATAAATTATGATCCTGACTTTTTATGGTCATGGTTAGCAATTTCAGTTGACTCATCAAAGGTGGGAGGTAAGGGCAAGACCGTCTGCATAAAGGAAGCGGAAGATTATTGAGTTACGACAGGGGCAGAAATATAAAGTATTTACGGGAGAACGAATGAGTAATGGTCGAAATCGTATTTGGTACCAACTACATTTTTTATTTAGATGACTTATTTACATAAGATAAAATCACTTTTTTTTATAGTTCCTCTGCATTCTTTACTTTTTTTTCATCACGTTCATGGTTTTCGGGGTCGCTGGTACGAAAATGAGGCTAAAATGAAAATTCAAGATGGCGTCGACGACAATTTTCGGTTTTTTCGTCATGGGTGTCTTTTTAGTGATTTTCGGGGTCGCTGATAATAAAAATAGTCAAAATGAAAATCCAAGATAGGCCCACGAAAATTTTCGGTTTTTTCGTCATGTCACTTTCGTAGTTTTCGGGGTCGCGGATAACGAAAATAGAATACGGAGGTGAGAAAAAAAAAAAACTATTCTCATGTTGAAATGCATGACGAATGATGGACGAATAATAATTTTAATGTTAAATAAGTATGAAACCAGCATTAAATGTACACCTTAAAGGTATGTTACAGCGATCCTTTCTAATGATCATAAGAACTGATATTTCACCTTTGACAAACAATAAATGAATTTGAATTGAATTTCAATTTGTTTTTCTTCGGCTTCCCCTGGCAGTAATTTGACCGTTCACCGCTGGTGTATACGTACATGTGGCGGGGTGCCTGGTGTCCGGCCGGTACCGCAGCTGTCCGGGCGACAGCGGCGGCCGGCGACGCGAGCGGGCGGCGGGGGAGGTAGCCGCGCGGCCGCGCGAGCGCCCGGCCGCGGCGCTGGTGTATACGTACATGTGGCGGGGTGCCTGGTGTCCGGCCGGTACCGCAGCTGTCCGGGCGACAGCGGCGGCTGGCGACGCGAGCGGGCGGCGGGGGAGGTAGCCGCGCGGCCGCGCGAGCGCCCGGCCGCGGCGCTGGTGTATACGTACATGTGGCGGGGTGCCTGGTGTCCGGCCGGTACCGCAGCTGTCCGGGCGACAGCGGCGGCTGGCGACGCGAGCGGGCGGCGGGGGAGGTAGCCGCGCGGCCGCGCGAGCGCCCGGCCGCGGCGCTGGTGTATACGTACATGTGGCGGGGTGCCTGGTGTCCGGCCGGTACCGCAGCTGTCCGGGCGACAGCGGCGGCTGGCGACGCGAGCGGGCGGCGGGGGAGGTAGCCGCGCGGCCGCGCGAGCGCCCGGCCGCGGCGCTGGTGTATACGTACATGTGGCGGGGTGCCTGGTGTCCGGCCGGTACCGCAGCTGTCCGGGCGACAGCGGCGGCTGGCGACGCGAGCGGGCGGCGGGGGAGGTAGCCGCGCGGCCGCGCGAGCGCCCGGCCGCGGCGCTGGTGTATACGTACATGTGGCGGGGTGCCTGGTGTCCGGCCGGTACCGCAGCTGTCCGGGCGACAGCGGCGGCTGGCGACGCGAGCGGGCGGCGGGGGAGGTAGCCGCGCGGCCGCGCGAGCGCCCGGCCGCGGCGCTGGTGTATACGTACATGTGGCGGGGTGCCTGGTGTCCGGCCGGTACCGCAGCTGTCCGGGCGACAGCGGCGGCTGGCGACGCGAGCGGGCGGCGGGGGAGGTAGCCGCGCGGCCGCGCGAGCGCCCGGCCGCGGCGCTGGTGTATACGTACATGTGGCGGGGTGCCTGGTGTCCGGCCGGTACCGCAGCTGTCCGGGCGACAGCGGCGGCTGGCGACGCGAGCGGGCGGCGGGGGAGGTAGCCGCGCGGCCGCGCGAGCGCCCGGCCGCGGCGCTGGTGTATACGTACATGTGGCGGGGTGCCTGGTGTCCGGCCGGTACCGCAGCTGTCCGGGCGACAGCGGCGGCTGGCGACGCGAGCGGGCGGCGGGGGAGGTAGCCGCGCGGCCGCGCGAGCGCCCGGCCGCGGCGCTGGTGTATACGTACATGTGGCGGGGTGCCTGGTGTCCGGCCGGTACCGCAGCTGTCCGGGCGACAGCGGCGGCTGGCGACGCGAGCGGGCGGCGGGGGAGGTAGCCGCGCGGCCGCGCGAGCGCCCGGCCGCGGCGCTGGTGTATACGTACATGTGGCGGGGTGCCTGGTGTCCGGCCGGTACCGCAGCTGTCCGGGCGACAGCGGCGGCTGGCGACGCGAGCGGGCGGCGGGGGAGGTAGCCGCGCGGCCGCGCGAGCGCCCGGCCGCGGCGCTGGTGTATACGTACATGTGGCGGGGTGCCTGGTGTCCGGCCGGTACCGCAGCTGTCCGGGCGACAGCGGCGGCTGGCGACGCGAGCGGGCGGCGGGGGAGGTAGCCGCGCGGCCGCGCGAGCGCCCGGCCGCGGCGCTGGTGTATACGTACATGTGGCGGGGTGCCTGGTGTCCGGCCGGTACCGCAGCTGTCCGGGCGACAGCGGCGGCTGGCGACGCGAGCGGGCGGCGGGGGAGGTAGCCGCGCGGCCGCGCGAGCGCCCGGCCGCGGCGCTGGTGTATACGTACATGTGGCGGGGTGCCTGGTGTCCGGCCGGTACCGCAGCTGTCCGGGCGACAGCGGCGGCTGGCGACGCGAGCGGGCGGCGGGGGAGGTAGCCGCGCGGCCGCGCGAGCGCCCGGCCGCGGCGCTGGTGTATACGTACATGTGGCGGGGTGCCTGGTGTCCGGCCGGTACCGCAGCTGTCCGGGCGACAGCGGCGGCTGGCGACGCGAGCGGGCGGCGGGGGAGGTAGCCGCGCGGCCGCGCGAGCGCCCGGCCGCGGCGCTGGTGTATACGTACATGTGGCGGGGTGCCTGGTGTCCGGCCGGTACCGCAGCTGTCCGGGCGACAGCGGCGGCTGGCGACGCGAGCGGGCGGCGGGGGAGGTAGCCGCGCGGCCGCGCGAGCGCCCGGCCGCGGCGCTGGTGTATACGTACATGTGGCGGGGTGCCTGGTGTCCGGCCGGTACCGCAGCTGTCCGGGCGACAGCGGCGGCTGGCGACGCGAGCGGGCGGCGGGGGAGGTAGCCGCGCGGCCGCGCGAGCGCCCGGCCGCGGCGCTGGTGTATACGTACATGTGGCGGGGTGCCTGGTGTCCGGCCGGTACCGCAGCTGTCCGGGCGACAGCGGCGGCTGGCGACGCGAGCGGGCGGCGGGGGAGGTAGCCGCGCGGCCGCGCGAGCGCCCGGCCGCGGCGCTGGTGTATACGTACATGTGGCGGGGTGCCTGGTGTCCGGCCGGTACCGCAGCTGTCCGGGCGACAGCGGCGGCTGGCGACGCGAGCGGGCGGCGGGGGAGGTAGCCGCGCGGCCGCGCGAGCGCCCGGCCGCCGCACTGCGCCGAGCGCCCGCCTCGGGGCTGCCCGCGCTGCTGCTCCAGTGACGCTTGCTGCCGGCTAGAAATAACACGTTTACATTATCGGAAGGGTCATAAAAATGGGCTGTCAATTAACAACGAAACGCAAACGTGAAGTGAGCGTGCGTCTTTTTTTTATTTAATTTATCGTGTTAAGATATCGATACCTGTCACGTCTGCGGATTCCAAAGAGCACATCTTCCTATTTGTAACAGTACACCATATTACGTAACCATAGCTAATAAAAAGTCATAGTACATTTTTACCAACAAATAAAAGATCACTTACTATGTCTCGAGTGTTTGGGCGTAAGTCCATTCATGCGCATCAAATTCAGCAGCAGCATATCGGTGTGAGCAGCAGTGGAGAGCTGCGGGTCGTAGTCGTGCCGGGGCGGCTGCGCGTGCGGCGGCGTGGAGCCGTCCGTGCCGGCCGGCGTCACGCCGCGCGCCGCCACGGCGCACACCAGGCGCCGCAGGATGTCGGCGCCCGTGCCGCCGCCCCCGCCCCCGCCCCCGCCACCACCCGCGCCGCCCTGAGCCGCTTCTATGTCGTTCTCACCTGGTGGATAAACATGTCTTATT
Organism: Eugnorisma glareosa; assembly: GCA_947578425.1. Lineage (NCBI taxonomy): Eukaryota > Metazoa > Arthropoda > Insecta > Lepidoptera > Noctuidae > Eugnorisma > Eugnorisma glareosa. The sequence continues at coordinate 17,351,739 of OX387966.1, read as the reverse complement.
TTCGATGGTAACTTTTAAAAAACTTGTAAATCCAGCGTGAGACACAGCTTCTAAAGTGCAAAGTTTGAAATACTTACATATTTAGCTTTTAACCAAACAAAGGTTTTACTTCCACCGCTCATATCTATTGTTATTACTTCAATCTGAGAAAAAGCAGGAGCTTGATATTCTTACTATAAGGAGTGGTGGTTGGCACCTCGAATGGGAAAATATTCAAATGTTTGAAGCTGTGTCAGGTGCCGGCTTCATAGCCCGAACCCCACTTGATCACACCGCACCGCGCCCTTTATCGGCAGTGTGGCATACTAAGCAAAAGTTAACACGTATACCGTCAGTAAGTTGAGTCAAAAATATAATGAAATAAATGAAGTCGATGCCGCATACATTGTACAGTTTTGGTCGCTACACATTTGAAGAGTAAACATTTTGCATGACTGTGGTCTTAGGCTGTGAGTGCACTGTGTGCTAATTCATTCCGCACTTGCCGTATCGCCGGCGGTGGGCGCGGTGGGTCTCGGTGTGATCAAGTGAGGTTCAACCCAATACTGACGCTACTTACTGCGGCCGTGGTGCGGTTTCTTGTTACAATCAAAAACTTGACGGCGGTTCATCCTTTATTATTGTTTATATATTAATTAAATCCGCGGCGGCCGTATACGTTCTTACTCATAACAGTGACAAAAACTACCGACGTCTTGAAAATTGTGTACTTGAGGAATTTTCGGGAGAGGACAGGTAGGGTGCAGCGTCGACGCACGCGGCCCGGCTATGTGGCGTGCGGGGCGGGCGGGGGGGCGGGGCGCGCGTACGGCGCGGGGCGGGGCCGCGTGCGGGCGCGGGGCGGGGCCAGGCCGCACCACTCGCAGCCCGACGAGCCCGACGTGCCCTCTGCCCCAGGACCAGGGTTAGGAAGCGGGACGGTCGGGGGGGAGGTGCGGCCCGGGGGCCATGGCACGACCCTACCGGGGCCAACATGACGGCTACCGTAACTACTCTTTGAACAGTGCTCGACAGAAAATATGTTAATATTGTTTCTTTACAGAGTGGCCACATGATGCGTTGTCGGTACGTTGCGACGACTGAGTAGTGACGCTGCATCGTTCTACATATCAATCAGTACGACATGCCTCGCGGTGCGTTGAAACGTCGTAACGTGTGCCCGTCGGACCCCGGGTCAGAGAGAAGAAGCGGCTCTCTGGGGTTCTGCGGCCAGACCCACAAAGCAGCACAGCGCAGCATTCTTTATAATATTATATTGAAGGTTTATTAAACCGAAGTGTAGTCAATGCGTTGCGACACCGCAAGTGCGTTACGTAGCTCGTGTGGCACTCCTTACCTTGAAATTATACGGTTACGACGACGCAACGCACCAGTCAACGCCCGTGTGGCTTCACTCTCACTCTGCCTTCTCAAATCAATGGAAGGAATATCAGTCAACAAACAAAATATCATGCGTAATAGTATAATAAAGTAGATGGTTACCTGACATAGTTTCGTCGTCAACATCGTTCTCTTCGTTAGAGTTCTCGTCCACGTGACTTGGATTATTTTCATCAGCAAACACTTCTAATTCGCTGAACATCAAGTCCTGAAAAACATATTTTTAATTTCCAATTTATTTTGAACATTTCGCATTAATAAGGTCTGACAAAAAAAAACGATATGAGACATCAAATGCTATTTCTATGAGTTTTGATTAGCTAAATAATATATACATTTATAAGTTAAAATAACCTAACTTAACAATAAACTTTAAAAAATCTATTCGTTATATGTATCATTCTCATAATTTTGATGAGTAGTGATGCCGACGAATATAATTATAGTCATCCAAATCCAATCTGGTCGACATTTTCTTGGTATACATGGCTTCATCGACTTGAAAGCGACAAGGAGAAATACATATTAGAAGAGTTTCAAAATGACAACTACTGACTATCAATGGTAGAAGATTATAATGCCGTAAGAGACATTGACATTTGGAACTTTCCGACATACATACCAGAGGGGTTACTTTGAGGCTGCGGGACTGTTTGAAAGAGATACCGTGGCCCCGGAACACAAAGGGCGATGAAGGAACATGGATGGGTTTTAGTCAGTTAAAGTCTGACACTCCCTCCTGCTCCGCCCAGAGCAGGAGGAGATATTTGATGATTACAAAGCAGAAAAAAAAGCAGGAGTAATTCAAGTGTGGGAAAGAGACAGAGCTATACAGGTCGTCTAGCTCCATCTCTTTCCCACACTGGAATTATTCCTGCTTGGCTGCTGCTAGGCCACCAGGTATGAATAAGAACTCACGCCAGTATCACTGCTGCTCTCGGAGGCGGCGTGCAGCGGGTGCTGCGGCGCGGGCTCGGGCTCCAGCTTGCCGCCCGCGTTCAGCTCCGGGGACGAGATGGACGAGCATAGCACTACGTTGGCCACTGTGGCGTTGTTCGTTTCCGTTACTGGGCTGCTCGATACTGCTGTGGGGTAGACCAACCAAAGGTAAGGAATAGATACTTGTGCATGCTTCGAAGAAGACAGATGTTTTAAAGAGAACGGAAGCCGAGTCCACTCTAGGGCACGGTTTGCAGCAGATTTATTTTCGTAGTGACAGAATAAGGAATGTTTGAGATAGTCGTTTGAGATAGTCGTTTGAGATAGTTGTTTGAGATAGTCCGAAAGTGGAACCGGCTACGGAAAAGTTATGTGGTATTCGGGTATATGGGCACATGATACGGAGGAATGTGGAAAAAGTCGTAAAATAATAATTTATAGGCAGTTTGAATGGCTGAAGAAACGATGGACGAATGCGGGCTATCGCGTATGAGTTCGCCGCTAGAGGTGCTACTGAAGCGCGAGGTCACCGAAATGTCAAATGTCATAGTGTTCGCGCGTTGCGTGCTTTTTAGTCACGTATTTTTACTAATACTCACGATTGTGGTCTAGATTGAGCTATTCCTGTATTATTATGACTTGAAAATTTTAAGTAGCAACTTAAAATCATATTTGTTAGTACTTGGAGGTAAAATGATTTTTAAATGTTTCACGCTTGCTAATTTTAGGGAGAATATTGTAAATATGTATCTAAAGTTTACACTATACGTATACGTAATAAAATAAACTTTCTATGAAGTTATTGTTACTCTAAAGTATTAAATAGAATTATTGACATGACCTTACTCGACAGTGGAGCCATCTGGTGAGCTCAAAAACGATTAGCCCTCATTGTGTGAACTATGATATGGTTAGAAACCGAGGTGAAGCGTAAGAAGACCTCAAATTGGGATAAGGGCAGAAGACTATGACACAATTACCGGTGAGAGTAGAGTCCTTGGCGGGCACGTGATGCTTGTCGGGGCGGGGCTCGCCCGGCCGCTTGCTGGCCAGCTTGCTGGGCACGCGGCTCGGCGCGTTGGCGGCGCTCAGCAGCGTGTGCAGGCTCACCAGCGCCATGTTGTCGGTGCCCGATACGTGCAGCGAGTTCGCGGACCTAAAGGAAAAAATAAACAAAGATTGACAGTACGCATACGCATATTCGAGTACAGCTGTCGCTTATATTCTTGAAAACATTACATCCAAACGCACATACTATAGAAAAATTGTCGTTACGGTCGAAATCTTAGACTGGATTCATAGTGCATAGCACGGGTGCAACGGCGGTCGCGAAATGTAAAACATACAAAAAACCCATTTGCGAACTAAGGCGATCCCAAGTGCCATTGGCTTGAGCGGGAGAGTGATCGTTGTTTTTAAACGTTCCTAGCGCGCTTTGCGGCCATGTTACGGGTCGCCGTAGTAACGTATGGTACGTACCGTGACGTAGAGGGCAGGTTGTAGCCCGCATCCAGCGCATGGGTCGCATGCGGCTGGTGCGGCGGGGCGCGTCGCTCCAGCGGCGGGTAGTCGCCGTAGTAACGTATGGTACGTACCGTGACGTAGAGGGCAGGTTGTAGCCCGCATCCAGCGCATGGGTCGCATGCGGCTGGTGCGGCGGGGCGCGTCGCTCCAGCGGCGGGTAGTCGCCGTAGTAACGTATGGTACGTACCGTGACGTAGAGGGCAGGTTGTAGCCCGCATCCAGCGCATGGGTCGCATGCGGCTGGTGCGGCGGGGCGCGTCGCTCCAGCGGCGGGTAGTCGCCGTAGTAACGTATGGTACGTACCGTGACGTAGAGGGCAGGTTGTAGCCCGCATCCAGCGCATGGGTCGCATGCGGCTGGTGCGGCGGGGCGCGTCGCTCCAGCGGCGGGTAGTCGCCGTAGTAACGTATGGTACGTACCGTGACGTAGAGGGCAGGTTGTAGCCCGCATCCAGCGCATGGGTCGCATGCGGCTGGTGCGGCGGGGCGCGTCGCTCCAGCGGCGGGTAGTCGCCGTAGTAACGTATGGTACGTACCGTGACGTAGAGGGCAGGTTGTAGCCCGCATCCAGCGCATGGGTCGCATGCGGCTGGTGCGGCGGGGCGCGTCGCTCCAGCGGCGGGTAGTCGCCGTAGTAACGTATGGTACGTACCGTGACGTAGAGGGCAGGTTGTAGCCCGCATCCAGCGCATGGGTCGCATGCGGCTGGTGCGGCGGGGCGCGTCGCTCCAGCGGCGGGTAGTCGCCGTAGTAACGTATGGTACGTACCGTGACGTAGAGGGCAGGTTGTAGCCCGCATCCAGCGCATGGGTCGCATGCGGCTGGTGCGGCGGGGCGCGTCGCTCCAGCGGCGGGTAGTCGCCGTAGTAACGTATGGTACGTACCGTGACGTAGAGGGCAGGTTGTAGCCCGCATCCAGCGCATGGGTCGCATGCGGCTGGTGCGGCGGGGCGCGTCGCTCCAGCGGCGGGTAGTCGCCGTAGTAACGTATGGTACGTACCGTGACGTAGAGGGCAGGTTGTAGCCCGCATCCAGCGCATGGGTCGCATGCGGCTGGTGCGGCGGGGCGCGTCGCTCCAGCGGCGGGTAGTCGCCGTAGTAACGTATGGTACGTACCGTGACGTAGAGGGCAGGTTGTAGCCCGCATCCAGCGCATGGGTCGCATGCGGCTGGTGCGGCGGGGCGCGTCGCTCCAGCGGCGGGTAGTCGCCGTAGTAACGTATGGTACGTACCGTGACGTAGAGGGCAGGTTGTAGCCCGCATCCAGCGCATGGGTCGCATGCGGCTGGTGCGGCGGGGCGCGTCGCTCCAGCGGCGGGTAGTCGCCGTAGTAACGTATGGTACGTACCGTGACGTAGAGGGCAGGTTGTAGCCCGCATCCAGCGCATGGGTCGCATGCGGCTGGTGCGGCGGGGCGCGTCGCTCCAGCGGCGGGTAGTCGCCGTAGTAACGTATGGTACGTACCGTGACGTAGAGGGCAGGTTGTAGCCCGCATCCAGCGCATGGGTCGCATGCGGCTGGTGCGGCGGGGCGCGTCGCTCCAGCGGCGGGTAGTCGCCGTAGTAACGTATGGTACGTACCGTGACGTAGAGGGCAGGTTGTAGCCCGCATCCAGCGCATGGGTCGCATGCGGCTGGTGCGGCGGGGCGCGTCGCTCCAGCGGCGGGTAGTCGCCGTAGCCGAAGGCGCCGGCCGCGGCACTGGAGACGTCGTTGTTGCGCGACTCATCCGCGAACATGCCTGTGTTCAGAAGCGATCCTGCGTAGTTGCTGTGGGCTGAGCACAAGTGTAACGTCAAAATATGGGCCAGGTTTAGGATGCATTTCCACCAGAGATGTGCGAGGATGTGTAGCGAGGGCTGTGCATACAACTATATCCAATCACATAGCTAGCTTAGCTCAAGCTATGATAAAGAAGCATATTGGTAAGTTTGCTTATTGGTTAGTTTAACAAAAGTCCCTCACTAATCACCTCGCAAATCTCTGGCAGAAACGCAGCCTTATTTCCACTTTATACACTAGTTTAGTTCATAATCATAACATAAGCTCCATTTTGTATACTAACGAAATGATGAATGGCTACCATTATAAAAATTTAACACACAAAAATTTTTAACCTCTACGAAGTGAAAACGACATTAAAATAAAAAGAAACACGTTCCCACTAACCTGGACTAGTAAGTCGTTGCCCACTCATGATATTATGCGGCGCACTGAACTTCCACTGGTTGCCGAAGACGATGGAGTCGCTGAGACTGTTTCCATCGACGGGGTTGTTCTGCGAGGGGTTGTCGGTGTCGTTGCTGCCGCCGTTGGACTGCGAGGTGTTCGAGCCGTTCTGTGCGCGCGTCGCCGCGATCGAGTTGCGAGACATCTCTAGCGAAAGACGCTGTGGGAAGAGGGACATCTTTTGTAGAAATTGTCATTGGAATTGACATTAAAATATTTGAGGCACGTACTGATTACCTGATTTACCTTAAATTACGCCTGATTAACCTAAAGATGCACTTGCACACATATCGGCAATTCGGCCCCAGCAGGCCTATTGCGTATCTCTGTTGACAGTTCATAGTAATCATCACTTTGCTAGTTTTGATATACAATGACAGTTCTGCACAGGTAGCGTCAGTTGAAACCAACAAGAACGGTCATTGTATATCAAAACTAGCCAAGTGATGATCACATGAACTGTCAACAGACATACGCAATAGCCCTGCAGATCTTGATCAGCATTGTAACCTCGGTGACTGCCGTTTACTAAAGTATGTTCAAGTCCGTGGTCATCACGACTCTATGCCCTTATAAATTAAGGTGATCTCAAAATGACAAGTACAATTGGAAAGTCTTGAAAATGTTTGTTCGATTTGTTGCGCAAAGGTTTTAACGTTAATTTAACATTTCAAAAACAAATAAGCATTTTTCAGACGAAATTATGAACGGGACGCGACGCCATTACAATACTGATTTGCTTGTTTTTTTTTGCACTGCGTTCTTTTTCTACACAAATAGTTCCAAGAGCTAGTACAATTAAAACTTACCTCTTTGAGATCATTAATCTGTAGTACATGTTGGTTCTGCATCGTGATGAGCTGGTTGATATACCACTGCTGGTCGCGGCATCGCTGGTAGAACGTCGGCGGACGAACTTGGAATCTTTTACGTGAAAACAGATACAAATATATGAGAAAATATTGGAGCTTTGATGTTGAAGATAGATGTCTATGGAAGAGTCTAGAATACACACATACCTTAGTATAAGAGTATCAGTCTCTGGGTCCAGATACCCCTCACTAGCCAGCAAGTCGAGCCTGAAGAAGCGGTTGTACCCCCAGCACTCGCCCACTTCGAAGTCGGACGCGAACTCCCGCACTATGTTCTTTGAGGGGTCCCGAGACACCTGGTGCAGCATCTCCACACGGTACTCGTATCTGAGACACATTGGGTGTACAGGTTCTGCTCAGGGGAATGAGGAAAGGTGTTTGAACTATGATGAGTGAATAAGAGTGTTTTTGCATTGGCAGTGTGTCCAGTGGAGGCGTTGATGGCGAAAAGTTCGACGAACGCCTAAGCTGGACAGATGCCTTAATGTGAATACACCCTTAGTAGTGATCGATATAAAAATGTTTAGATTCCATTCATTCCCATGCATGTATTCAATAAATGATTGTAATCGTATTATAATTAGCTCATTTATTTTCAGGAAAAAACTCAATTTAAGTATTGTATTGACTCTACGCTTTAATTGAATTACCCAAATTAATTATTTTCATGATTCAATTGACCAGCTGTGCGAACATGGCCTTGTTGTGGACCCAAGATAGTGAAAAACCTACTATTCCTTTTGTGAATTGTTTACTTACATATTTTCTGCAGGTTCTTCGTTGAAATTGTATATTTTCTCTCTAAAAGTTTTAAGCAATGCTAACAACAAATAGGACAGATTTACGAACAATGTGACATAGCAGATCTGGGGCCCTACAATAGAAGCTTTATCAGAAGCGTAATAAGAATCACGTTAAAAATTTAAAATTCTTAAAATGGTCTCTATGGTTATGACCACAAAGTCCATTTTAAGAGTTTTAAATTTTTAACGTGATTCGTATTAAGATTCTGATAAAGTGGCCATTTTAGACCCCCTGGTGGCCTACCATGACGTCTTAAAGCAGGAGTCTTTCCAGTGTGGGAAAAAGATGGCGCTAGACAACCTGTATAGCTGTCTCTTTCCCACACTGGAATTACTCCTGCTTACTCATAGTAACCCCTGAGTTATTACTAACGAAAGCTAATGTTCGATTTGAGGTCCTAGTTCTAAGACAGCTGCAACTTACTAATAAAATTGCTATAGTATTCTTTACAGATTTTATGGATGGTTTAAGATTTTTTAAAGGAACTGGTACAAACACGTTCCCAAAAAACATTTGTCGCTGGAGGCTTTCACAAACAATATTTGAGCTAGAAGATCCATTTGAAGAGAATCCGGCAAATAGGCGATCTTGATAACAAACTTAATAAAAATTAAAGATCTTGTTAGACCAAGGTCCACTTGCACCGTATGCAAATAAATGCATTTAGTGCTAAACGAATTTGAATCATCATTCTATTTCTCTCAACCTTTTAAAAATGACAGAAACGGAATAATAAATAGTTTAAATATGTTAAGCGTTAAATGTGAAAGTGAGCCTAAATCTTGAGAAAATACGATTTTTTAAAATAATTTTCCTACCTTGCACCAGTCAGCATTTTGCTAAATTAGTCTCTGTCCTCAAAGATTTCTTACTCCGCAACAAATGTTTCTAGAGGGCACTGTCTATACTACGAGTCTTTTAGTTGACTTAGTAGTCGCGAATGGATGAATTATGATGCAATGATAAGCTTGTTTTCCACAGATTGATATAAAGGGAGTGTTTTAAATTGACAAGCGATAATTTGACACCATCGGACTATGAAATAAAATGCGTTCTAGTGCAGAATTGTGTTCGATTATCTTAGTTTGAAGTCTGACCCGAATTAATTATTGTATCAAAAAGCTAATGTCCGATAGTCATTATCGACAGTGTCAATTTATCACTTACAATCGCAACAGAGCATTTGAAGTGAGCACACAGAAGAGAAATAAGACACGATTTATATAAAAGATAGTGGCGTAGACGTGGTGTATTTCTTTGTTTAAACTTTTAGCACGCAAATGTACAGGAAACGAACTTGAATCCATAGGCATTTTTAACCAGTCCTCTTTGGTTAGTCGTATCTCTTGTTATCGATTAATATAAGAAATATTATAGAGAGGCGATACAATCAAAAGTTTTCCCGAAGCATCGACACTTGTGCCACCCGTAAAAGGAGGTAATCCTTTTTCGGTAAGGTCATATACACTTGTACAGCCAACTAAAATAGGCTAATTTATGCGCATATTGAAAAGGTTGATCGAGCCTAATAAGTTTAGTGGTAAGTTATGATTGGTTGACAAAAAAGGGGTTCAGGAACTTCCAAGTCTTTTCACTTGCTGATACGCCTGACTACCTCTTTTTAGTCTAGTCTAGGCGTTAACATCGCATAAAGCTGCGTAATTTTAATTAAACCCGGTTCCACCAAAGCAAAGACAAGCGTAGCGGAGAAAAACGGGCCTTAACACGTCTACGCTGCGAAGAACGCCAGAGGTTACTCTATAGAGTATGCCGGCGGTATGCCGTGTGGCAAAAAACCGCCGATTGTGCCGCAGGCATAGCATCTAGTAACGAATATGGAGACACCCTGTCCCTTAGCACGTCCCGTCTTAACCACTCTTCAATATAAACCGCGGCTCAAATACCAACAAGCTAGCACATGGAGCTACATCTAATGAGCGACTCCCGCAGCCCGCAGCCCGCACTTACCTCTTGCCTACTCTTAACTTAGCAGTGCTTGCAATAACGAAACACTAAGTTATTCCACTATCACTTCATTACAGGGTACACAGTTATCAGCAGTGGTCGGAGTAGGTGGAGATTGGTTTACGATAAGTATATGTTGACATGCCTCCGCGATTCCGGGATTTGAAGACTTTTTTGGCTTCGGAACTTCAATATTATAAAGTCTTTAATATCATTTTAGTCATCGGAGTAGATTGAGTTAGGTTGTCTAACCGGTTTGCTATCCACCGAATACCTGCTTTTGTTTTCTCCGTATAGTTATAACTACTACACTATTAGATACAAAACTCGGCAAATAGGGTCTTTTGTATTCATCTTAGACACCTGTACAGGACTTTTTCATAACAATTTTTGATAAAAGCATGTCCATGATGTCAGAACCATAAATCAATCTGCCTAGTCCGACCCCTGGTTATCAGGGTTGGATTGTGCATTCAAGTCAAGTGTTCAGGTTACTGTTTCACCACTTATAAGCTAGGATGTGCCAATGTCTTGTGTTCTACTAGATTTCTGACTAGCGAAATAAAAAGGGATTTAGTGACTGCATCATGTGCCATTAAAAATACTACTACAATTTTAAGGGTAATTGAACTAAAATTAATAGTGAAATGTCTGCATATTTTTGGAGACTTAATTTGGTAATATTGTGGTGAAACAGACCGACAAAACAATACAAAGAGAAATCAAATTCGGATATTCAGATAATGCAACTCAATTAGTTTAATGCAACTTACTTGGATGTTTCGGGCAGTCCCGCGCTAAGTTCGAGGAAGACGGAGAGATAGTTGCCTCTCACGACTCCATTACCGTCAGGGTACACCTTCAGGCGCCAGCAGAGTCCGTTGACGTGTAGTGGTGCTGAGTACACAGGCGCAGCCGCGTGTTGCAGCTGAGTGAAGTTTGTAAGAGGAAACGTGCTGCTGTCGTAGCTCGGGACGATTTCACTAGGGGGGAAAGGGTTGTATGGACTTTAATATTTGTAGAATACTTTGTAGAGGGACATTATAACTTAAGCTTTTAGCTTAAATTCAGTAACCAATTCTAAAACCAGAAGGGTAGCAAGGATGATGCTTCATCGTTGGATAGCTCTTTTGAACTGAATAGAAGTTACAACGGTACAAAGTTCGAGATCCTTGTTCGTTCAGAGTTACACAGTCCTGAAGACGTCAGTTTTAACGATACCTAAACGAGTTTAGGTATCGTTAAAACTGACTATATAATATTAGAATATTTCATAATTCACTACCCTTCTGAGCATAATTTAGGAAAGCGTCGTCGTCACACGCTATCCAGTAATCGGTCATGACGTCATCCTACGCTTGACAAGGCTAAATATCTATCGTTTAAAGCCTTTTGGGAATTTTGAGTTTTCTAGTACTAAAACCTCATTTGGAGAAACAGATTTTTTTTTAATGAAAATTCCCCATTTTCTTGCTGACTATTCAAAGCAATTATTTCAATTAGACCATTATCGGATTTACAGGCACTTTTGAATGTCAGTAAAATCAAAATATTGTTACAAAATCTTGGTTACATCATTAATGTTGAGATTATACATATATGTGAGAACGATGTATAAAGACGTGAAGTTAAGAGCATCCAGAGTAAAAAAAAACAGAATCCACAATTCCATAATTAAATTAACCATGGCAGGTAAGAGATGACTTGATGAAAATGGACTTTGTGGTCATAACCATACAACCCATTTTAATAGTTTACATTTTTTAACATGATTCACATTATGCTTCTGATAAAGCAGCCATTTTTGGCCGCCAGATCAAAAAAAAAATCAAACATCATTTAGTCTTCAACAATATTTTACACAAACAGAATTAGTGATTGGAGCCTCCCTTTAAGCAAGTAATGCCTGTATTGGGAGACTCCAAAAAAGATAATACATTATTTTGAAAATCTGTGAGGAATGCAGGTCGAAAAAGCTCAAAACGTTACGGACAGTCTTCTAAGACCGTTTTTTTGTACAAACATTAAGGTAGCACTTAATACCCCATCTCAAGAATACACCCTGTATTACACCGATCGGTTAAAGAATCAATACATGGGTCTTTTGAATTCCTGTTCCAAACGTTTACACCTCATTATTTTTCGTTAAATATTAAAAACAATCAGATGATTCATACAAAGGTCTCTCGACGATGAGCCGAGTGTTTAAAATCTATCAGTGCACTTTTGTTTAGGCATTCATAGGTGTCATTGTATTAGTGAAAACATTTGCCTATCTGTTGTAAACACAGTCTGCAGCAGTCAAAATATTACTCACATACTATTTTATTGTCCTAAACACGTTGATCGTGGTAATGCATAATTATATCATACTCCTACGCCATACGTTGGCGAAGTATTAGATTACATTATATTTCTGGAAATGAAAGTATGTGTTTGGGAGCTAACAATTTGACTTTTCAAAGTCTACGCGAAGAGATTTATTCCATTGAAATAAAGTTTAAATTGCAATGATTGATGTAAGCAATCGAAACATTTTAAAAAGCAGATTCTACTATATGACTTAAACTTAATTGACGAAATGTGAGTGTACTATGGTAGGTAGGTACAGCTCTGCGTAAGTCTTCGGGGAGTAATCACGCCTGTAAAGGCGTGATGTTCTGTTATGATACAAAATGTACTTGCCTGTGGAAATCGGCCGGTACGGGCGCAGTCACGAAGCTTGCCATCGGTTTCTTGCGAACTTGATGAATCATCTTCGAGAGTTCACCACTCTTGGATATCAATTCAGACCTGCCAACATTATGGTTTTTTACAAAATCCTGTACGATAGGCTACTGCATTGCTGTTTCATTTTAATAAATTTATGAACATATTCGTTATGTTATGGGCCATCCTCGAATTACGGCACACATAACTTTTGGCACATGGCTACATAAAGATTACAACTTTTCAAATATTAATAAATATTTTTATACAATTCGCTAGTTTGTCCGTGTGACGTCACGAAGCTTATGACTCGTAACCCGCAAGATGTCACTTACTGTTGACCCCAACCTCTCTCCCACAATGTCACACTTTGTTGGCGTCTGCCTCCCCTTAACGTGTGACGTAATTCATGGATGGCACCTTATTATTTATGGTTACAGTATGACTCGGTGTTTGTTCCGGATTTCCCTCGGGATCCTTATTCGTAGGTCTCGAAACATCCTCACTGCGTAATGAGGTTATGAATAAAAATTCCGCTTTCGGCAAACTACTTGTTTCCGGAAACAAGTCGAGGGAAACCGAAACCGACATGTAGGAAAAACCGTAAACAATAATAAAAACAGTATTACAGAATTTACAGACAAACATGCATGATTTAATGAAGTATGATTGAATGAAGTTTCACATGCAATACTAACATATTTGGTGATGTACGCTTTCTGGTCACCCCAAATCAGATTATAGCATGAAGGTAGAAGATACACAATTAATATGAGTTTATTATAAATTGTTAAAAGAATGAGTTTGCTTTATGATTGCTACTCCTTTAACTTAATGTAGTACCTCATGTTGATGGTGGCAAATATAGCCTGTGAAAGTGCCAATATCATAAGCTTCTATCCCTATTCTCTTAAGACTTCAATAATCAACATGACCACTGAATCAAGTCAATTCATTAACCAAGTTTAATATTTCACAGAAATGGTAGTTATATAACAGTTAACATGTATGCAAGGGACAATCGGTCAGGTCATCGTAAGGGCTTTATTAATCAAGAGACAGAGTAACAACTGATAAAATGAGGTACCAATTTAAGTTAACAGAGCAGTATTTTCCACATAACTACCTAGTACTGGAGTGCAGTTGATGTTCTATCTCCTGCAGCAGATGTTCGAGTTGCTCTGTCTCCTGGGTGAGGGTGTTCTTCTGCCCCATCAGGGTGAGGAGTTTGGCCTTCAGCGCGGAATCAAGGCGTGAGATCATTAGTTCTACGGCGTTCCGAATCTCGCGTACGCGCTCGTCTTTGGCTGCGCGTACTGATTCTACATTGCGTTCCTGTGAAAAATATTTGTTCTAAGTACTAGGAGTGAACTATAATTTTGGTTAATACTGAGTGGTAAATGAAAATATATTGTTTTGAAAGTGACATGGGCTAGGACAGTAAGAAAAGAATTTTGTAACATGCAATAACTTTTTGTAACTCATTAGATTCTCATAAGATTTGAGGCCTGAATATGATGTTCAAAACAGCTGCATTTTTGAGTAAAAAGTAAGACTACAATTCTGTTGGTGTTTCATGGTAAGATGAATTAAAGCACATTTGGCTGTACGGCCTTATCTGGCAATATGACTATCCGTATTCAGCATGAATAATATGGTATCTTGACTCAAATATTATATTGTCATAACTATCATCAACTTTTATCTCTGATTATTACTTCAAAAGCGAAGAAATCTAATGTTCATGTTTAAAAGTGTTTGTACAAACTTACTTACAGAAACAAACATCATTTATGAATATGTTTAGGTATCAGTAAAATATGAACTTCCTTTTATGGCATTATATTTAAAAACAATAAGCCTCAAGAACAATCAAGAAATATCAAAACTGTATAGCTATGAATCAATAATAATTTGTTATGCACTTGGGTTTGCATAGCAACAGAAAAACCTATGTGACAATGGAACAATTAACATTATACTTGTTTTTTTGTTTAGGATTGGAACCTTAGAAATAAGATCTTACCACATCCTGTACCAGACTAATCAGCTCCATCAGTCTACGTCTTAACTGGGACACTTCATCACGGATCTGAGTGACATGTTGTTCATACACCTCTTCTAAAGGCTTGAAGGTGTGCCCTGAATGAGTACCGCCCCATAGCGCACACTGGTGGCAGATGCAGCGCCGGCACGTCCAGCAGTAAACCGTCAGCTTCTCCTGATGTGTTGGGCACCTGTTCAGGGTGCTTTACAAGTGTTTATTACATCCTTATACGAGAAGCATATGAATTATTTTATGAATCCTAGTGTTTGATTATTTCATGAAATGTTGTTTGTGAAAACGATCTTAATAAATAAATTACAACAGCCGGGATAAAATATTGTGTAAGTATTATTTTTGGAACAGAAATGTTGGTCAGAGGGTCATCTTAGGGTTTCTGAGTATTATCAGTCAGAGACGTATGATGCCAGAAGTGTATGAAATAATCACCTATCTCTGAAGCTCTCCCTCTGACTAGCTGAATTGCTTTGCTGCATAGTCTCGATCTGTTGCGTGACCTCCTCGACCCAGCGGCAGTTGACGAGCTCGTGCAGGTGCAGGGACGCCCTACAGTGCGGGCACTGTGATCGCTGCTCTGTCAGCCATCGCCGCACGCACGCATAGCAACAGAGCTTCGAGCAGTGAGGGCACAGGTGTGCGTCCACCAGCTTCTCCATACAGATGAAGCAGCGGAACACCTCCGCCAATGTCTGCAACCATCATCCCATTCAAAACTCTCGTCAACTCAACATAACTGTCAAATATGTAGGCCACATCGATTTACCTCAACGATCTGTTCCTCGCCATTTCCATTCCCTTTGTCTCCTCGCGAGGCCATATTATAGGTTTGCTTTCTTACTACGGGGTCGAAGAAGAATTCACCATAATTTAGACATGTTTATATATTTCTAAAATAACAATTGGACATGTTTCGCAATGCGAGCGTCAATACACGAAACCACTTCCGCGTTCGAATATCAATCGAATCAAAATAAAAACAAAAAAATGGTGCTTTTGAGCAACTGTTAAAATTACCCTATAATAAAATTTTACTCAGTAACTAATTAACAAAAAATACGAGTTTGGAATAATTGACTACGTAAAATACAGCAATTTATTTTGCTATGGTATTTGCTTATTTCAATTATTTATTTCTGCTAAACTTCCAGCTACAAATCCCATTTTCGAAGTCGTCAACAATTTTTCGTTCCACAATATTTCCCCAATAAACGGGTAACGAAGCTGGCAGCACTATTGAACAAGCGATGTTGCCATTTTTAAGAATTCAGTCAAACAAATGTAAAATAAATCGATCGCATAAAGCTTGAGTTCCAAAAATAACGAATTTGCACATGGATGTGTTCCTACCAAAGTATCATTATAGTACCATCTTTACGCTGTTATTTTTTTGGTTTGACTGTAAACTAATAATTTTTCGCCATTTCTCGCGAAGCGACAGTTCTCTGTTTGTCGTGAGAATCTAGTAGGCAAATAATCTCAACGCTGCATCGCTACCGTTTTGATCCAAAAATGTCAGCTGAAGGATGTCGAGTCATTCCTTAAATACCCAATATTATAATTTTATTCAAAATGTGTAAAACGTAAAATAAAATAAAAATACTTTTGAATTTTAGGTAGTTACACTGGCAATGACCGTGCACGCACTGACAGAATTATTACGTCACATATGTCATATGTCGAATTTAACGTGATAACCTCTGAAATGTTTTCTTATTATCGTTTTTATCATAATAATTTTTTGTGGTGATACTAAGGGTGGTTTTTAGAATATTTATAATACTAGATTACAATTTGAAAACATGTAAGTCGTATTTCAATCAGTCATAACTAGTGCTTCAACAAAATAACTTGCAAATATTTACTCATTTGAAATTAAGCTTTGGATGGAACTGTATGTTATTAACTCCAGTGTAATCTTAATTTGAGTCTCGTATTGGTTACAGTCTTGCGTCGGACCGTTGTCGTACTTGTACAGTTGCCATAAATATTTCAACAACAAAAAAAATAAATATTTATATTTTTGTAAATTTCAGAATGTTGATCTAAAAGGTGTGTAACGACAGGATGTTCTATAAAAAAGTGATGCACTGCACGATCTGCCTGAAACATGGCACTGTCGGCATCTCTGGGGTAAGATTTTTGCAAACTATTACTTAATTTTTACAGGTGACAGGAAGGTTAATACTGAATGGTGATGTGTTGTTTGTTATCTTTATCATGATAGATTATTGCGTTTTATCTTTATCTTATGATTATGAAACTATGCTATAAACATGAGAATTAGATGTTTATTGTGTTAATCATGCTAAGCATTAACACCCCCTTAGAAATATTTTTTGTGGCAGTATGCCAAAGTTTTAACAACATTTCTTGAATTTCCTTGCTGCATCAAATTCTTCATTCAACTTTTTTTGTTTCCTTTATTGTATGATTGTATTGTATAACAGGCTGGTGTCTTGGATTATTGGATTTAACAAAACACCATAGAAATAGCATTATGTAATTGCACAAGCTATTGAAAAAAATTAAACAAATGGATTTTTTTTAGAAATATCCTCATGAATTACAGATTATTAAAGGGTACAAAATATTCTGAAACACATGCAAATAAAAGCAGATATTGCTTATTTTATCAAAACAACAATACTTGTTTAACAGGAAAAACAATGGCAAAACTAAACAATGTAAATATTTCAATGATAGCGGTAGGTGGTGGCTTTTTGTGGTTTTCATCATATTGAACAATTAAAAATAAACATTCCAGTGAAAAAATTGGGTATTATAGAAGATAGATAGAAGTTAATTAACAGGAAACTAACGTTTTGTTTATACCTACATACAGAGTGTCATATTCATATTTGTGAAAAAAATCATTAAATTAAAAAGTCTAAAAAAATAAAGATCTTTTTTAGAGCTGGATAGAAATAGCAGTGAAATATACAAGTACATTTAAAAAAAAATGAATATCAATTATCATTATAGTGACTACAGAATGAATATTGTCCAACCAAAATGTTTTTTTTTTGCATTCTTAGCTTTTATTTAAGCTTTTTTTTTTGGTAAATCCAGTCTTATACTCATCTGCATAAATCTGATTATAACTGGGCGATGGAAAAAAAAACATTAACACAGATACAGATTTAGACCACCTCACTAAACAAAACACAACTAAATACAGGCTCGGCAGAGTACATTGCACCAATGTTGGGTTGGGAGTTCATTGCACCATTCTTTATTTTCAGCTAATACTTAGTGTTAGCCTATGCCATACCACTGCTGGGCAAAGCCTCTCCGATGACTTCCAAATCTGGGGAGTCTTATGTAAATTAAAGGTTGGAGTGTAGCCTTAGGGGCGCTATGGCGCGGGACTTAGAAAATTTTTGGTTTTTTTTTTTTTTTTCAAATTTGGTACCATACTCTTATAGGCACCATGAGCCGTGCAGAAAACAAAAAAAAAAATTAGGTAAAAAAAATTTTTGGGACGTTTTACTTTTCACCTTGAGTACGGTTAGGGGCAAACACTTAGAAAATTTTTCGAATTTTTTTTTTTTTCGAATTGGTACCATACGCTTATAGGCATCATGAGCCGTGCAGAAAACAAAACGGTGTGTACCTGCAAATATATCCATAGGTTAGGTTAGAACTGTGACCAACTACGTCGAAATTGAACGCGAAATATTTCTAAGTATTTTTTTCATAGTGCCCCTAAGACGACACTCTGACCAAATTAAATGTTAAAAAAATATTGTTTCTCAGCCTACTTGAATGAAGGATTTTTCATTTTAATCTTCATAATCCTTTTAATATCCATGGCTGTATTGAATAGTTCTTCCCAGATTCAATAGTTATATTTAGGTAGCAACTGTAATCAAGGATTGAGCTCTCAAGCATGAAGGTATCTTAATCAAATTTAAAAAGTACTTCTACTTATCTTCATTTATTAAACAGTGACATGCTACCTACTACTAGGGACTCTCATCGTGATAGGTAAGTACTTACATAAGTAGTACGTAAGTACTAGCTAAAGATTAATAAATTAATAAAAAAAATATGAAACAGACACTGTTATCAAAAACCTAGCGTGATTTTTGAAAAATAATTTATCAAATTCGAACTTGGTTTCGTAATAAGGTTAATAGCATAGAACGGCCGAAGCCAATTACACTATTTAAACATGTAACTTATTTAACACAGTCATGCATTCTTCTCACAAAAATTCAAACATTAATATAGCCATTAAAGAGTGGTGATAATAAAACCTTCCGCTAGCCCACCCCAGATTTTTCCCACCCGCACGCAAAATACGCGCTCAGACGTGGAGTTGCGGACACCAGCCCGCTATACAATACAATAGCCCACCCCAGTGCAGTGAAACCTCGCGAGCATCATGCTGACCGGTACTGATGTAAATGTATTTTCGACTAACAGCTTTTTAAGTCACCAAGTACTGCCAAGTAGGTATCTAACATCTCAAATAGTAAATGCCCTGTTACCATCCAGAATTCCAAACCCTTTAAAAAAAATAAGACAACACAAAGACCGAATTCCGAATCATTATTAAGCGAAGTTAATGGTCAATGACTTATTTTTAAACTGAAAAAAGCAGCTTAGTCTGAAAATTATAATTTAACGGTTTCAAAATAAGTTAAGGCTTTGGATAAACGGAAATCCGAAAGTAATGTTGTTAAGTACGAGTATCTACTTAACAACCACCAATACCACGCTTTATGTAAATGAGTAAAATATTTAAACAGGTAACTGGAACATGGTAGGTATTTTCCCGCCCATATTACGGGCGTAATGAACTCCTTCCTGCAGTAATATCTTACGTCTTACATTGTCTGTAGTGCTTAAATGTCAATGTAATGCAATTATCGGGTTGTTTTACGGAGCTTTTCACTAAAATAATGTTTATACTTTCGAAGAAATCGGGCCGCTTATTATGTAGGAATATTCTGTAGTGCTAATCTAAATATCTAAAAGACCTCTGTTATCGTTAACCCATAATTTTAGACTGTTAACATTCGTCTTGATTAACGTCTTCTTTAATTCCAGAACGGCATACTTCTTCAGCAACTGGCAAGGATATCGACGTCACAATGTTGGAACAGCAAACTACCACTGACGAGACAAACCACGGCTACAGTAAAGAGCAAAAATGTACCGCCACAGGACAACAGAATGTGGAAGGAAACTCCTTCACTCGACAGAAAAAATCAGATGGGGAACTATTGTATGATGCTGTCCAAGTTTCGGTTAAGTTGTAAGTAAAAGTAGACTTATATTTGTAGAGGAATTTGAGACTTCGGACTCATTGGGGAGAAAGGTGTATGTGGAATTTGTAAAGGATCTTCCAAGATCCGTCATTCCTATTCTTCAAGCCTTTTTTTGGCGTTGTGTTCGTGTGTAGCTCCAAAACATGGTGCTTCTCAGCCAGAAGTCTCACTTCATAGCGAGATCATCTGTCGCTTTTGGCCACTCAAAAATTTGGTAGAAGCCTTTTTCCCAACAAAATGAGCGCCACCAAATTCTAACACCGAAACTTTGTGACGGACAGTGAAAGATCGGTACAGCCGCACTGCAATAACAATTGAACTATGTCTAGACTTTAAACATTCCCTTTGCCGCCATTTCGTATAAACACTCTCACGTCGTCGTCCAATCGACTCTAAACATTTGTTTTCCCGTCCCACATTATATGTTGAAGTACTAAATACTTCAACATATAATGTGGGACGGGCATTTGTTTACATTATCAACAACAATTCCAGTATCCGTTAACATTCCTGACATAGCTTATCAGTTGTGTGGATAATCGATGCCATTATATCTTTAGTAGATAATGAATCATGTCACACGAGGTAGTCTGATAGCGGATTATTAGTGCATTCGTCCTGGCCGTTTTCGGTCATGGCGGCAAATCTCAGCGCAGACTATGAGAGAGAGAGTGCACACATTGATGAACTCTCTTTTCCCTCACTCTCATCGTTCGATGGGACGGCAATACAAAGCCGCCTGCCGAGATGGATCAAGTGTAAGACCAACGGCTTCACGTGCCTGTGATAACACAGACCACGTGTAAGACCTGTGTATTATGTAATATTTGGGTGTGATCCCCCCGCAAATCCAATCCTCGTAAGAGTTGGCACGGACTTAATATCTTAACCTCATAGTTCATCTTTAGATAGGAGGGAAATGTTTTCGAGTCGGAAAATCTAATCCATGACACACACAGACTGTGCGAAAAGTAAACAATTCCGTCAAGTAACTGTCGCTATTTGGATCGAATCGCATGAGACCAAAAGAGTGATAAATATAAATATTGATGGATCGAGGGGGAGAGGAAGACTGACTAAAGAAAAGATAGATGGATTGTGTGAGGAACTAATGAAGGAAAAAACCGGCCAAGTGCGAGTCGGACTCGTGCACGAAGGGTTCCGTACCATTATCTAAAAAAAAAATATCTTAAGTAATTGGCGTCAACTATGTATGTATACGCTGTTGCAAGCGCCATGATCGCGGGTTGACTACACGCGCGCTTCGGCGCTTGCAACAGCGTCGAAATATCGGGAGCTCAAAATAATGCACAATCACGGAAGATATCCCGTAAGTGACAGTTTATGTGTAAGTGTAAAACGTGAAAGTTTAAAACAGTGTTCGATAACCATTATTTGGAAATACTACGACACTAGTTTACTAACATTGCTCTCAACTTCTATGATATGCACTGGAAGCGATGGTACTATAATGTAACAATGGCAGAGTTCAGCTCTATCTATACATATATCTATATTAACTTAAATAGGTACTCATAGGAATCATCGTCACCACAAAGAAATTCAAAGAATGTCATTGTTTCTTTTCAAGTGATAAATACCTACCTAGTTAGAGGTGGCGCACGAAAACTGTACCTGGATAGATATGGGGGATACCTTCGCCCAGAAGGACCTTAACTGTTAGATTAGATTTTTTTTTCAAGCTAAGAAAATGCACATATTTTAAGTACACGTATGATATTATTCGCGATCTCTCAAGCGGCCCTGCACTCGGGTTATCCGCCTTCGGCTATGGAAAGATCACCACTTCTTGTCAGTCTGAAATTCCTACGAAACATCACTTTTGTACTTCCACCCACATTTAGCCAGTTAGGTGTGTTTAAATCCCATAAGTCTTAGTAAAGGCACGTGATGCGGAGGAATGAGGAAAATGTCACGAGGAAAGTTCAGTTTTGGGTTTTTCGATAAGAGTAGGAATAAAAGAAGAAAAAAAAACGTGTTGCGCAGACCACGGTAGAAAAATCTACCTAAGAAAGTATGGATGTGCTGTCTGAAAGATTCTGGAATTTGGAAGAGAAAGAATCTGGAATAGGGGTAGCGGAAGGCCTGTAGCCTATAGCTATCAAACTGGGAGAAAACTAGAATCGCAATCATTATTGTACAATACTGTTATTTAAATGCTTTTGTTCCAGCGTTAGTAGTGATGTCTTCGATGGCCGGGTACGCGCTCGCGCCCGCGCCCTTCGACCTGACGACGTTCGCGTTATGCGCGATCGGAACGGGCCTCACTTCTGCTGCCGCCAATTCTATAAACCAATACCACGAAGTACCATTCGATGCACAGATGTCTAGGACTAAGAATCGTGTGCTGGTCAAAGGATTACTTGAGTAAGAGCCTTTTTGGAATGTTTTAATATTAAGAGCGTTCACATCGTATGGCATTTCATGCAAACTTTCAAGTTATTTTTTTTTCGAAATGACTGAACCGATTTTAATGAAACTTCGTACACATAAGCAGGATACATATGTCTAAAAGTTTGAGAGAGAAGTTTTCGAAATGTCTTTTTAAATAAAAGATAATTGGATTTTCGATTTCCAATACAAACAGAAATTTCTAATTATCTTTTATTTAAAAAGACCCGAAGGTGAGTAGTCATATGATTCCAAAAATTCACTAACGGGAAGCTACATAATCCCCGGGTATCACAGGTTAATTTAAAAAAAAAACGGAAGTTTCCGTAGGATAATTTCCGACCACAACGCGAGCGAAGCCGCGAGCGAAAGCTAACACTAATAAAAAAGATCAAAGACTAGATTGCTCTATTCTTGTTATTCTAGTAATTACTTAACTAATGACTTTATACTACGTCACGAAAGGATTGATTAAATAAAGATTCGGCGCGTGTATTGTGATTTATGATTAATTATTATTAAATCGCAATTAACTTTACAGAATCAAATACTCGTTTAGTCATAATCACAATATTTGTTTATTCTCTCTTGCGTTTTTAGTGTGCTCAATCACTACATAGTATAAAACAAAGTAGTCTGTCTGTCCCTATGTATGCTTAGATCTTTAAAACTACGCAACGGATTTTGATGCGGTTGTTTTTAATAGATATAGTGATTCAAGAGGAAGGTTTATTATGTATAACATTGCACCCGTGCGAATAAGCCGGGGCGGGTCGCTAGTTGCTCTTATGAGCACAAAAAAGAAATTACAACGCCCTCCCTATTTTGACACGAGTATAATTCTTGTATATTGGTGATGATAAAGAAATAAAATATTTAAAAAAATAAACGTGGTTGACGTTTAAAAGAAATTTCGCACGTACTTGTAACATCAAACAATGTTCCTCATTGCTCAGCTTTTGTTTCTTAATAAATTCTATCCCCGAAACACAAAAACATTAGCAGCAGTAACTCCAGGGTACGATTCCCAAGTCAAGCAAAGTATTGAGGTTTTTCTGTCAGGAATTTCTCGGTAGCAGCAACGGAGTATGGATTTGTGCCCGGTTGATGGCAATAGGCTTAGGCTCGGCGTTACTGCCGAAATGTGGGTACCTACTAGAAAGCAAGAAAGAAAACATATTTATTTGGTACATGCCACAAGTGCGCACAAAAAAAAACCTTAAATCTAAACAAAACAAGTTAATATTGTGTGTCCAACGGCTGCGCCAAATGGGCCCAGTTCAGCAAACTGTCGCAACTATATTGCCCGACGCTGGTTTTCAACTCGACTTTAGATAGTGAAGTGTCGGACGTAACACAGTTTTTACTTTGTGTTATTAATTACTAGCTTATGCCCACGGCTTCGCCCGCATGGAGTTCGATAATTGTCCCACGGGATCATACTACCGGGATAAAAAGTATCCTATGTGTTAATCCAGGTTATAAACTATATGTGTGCTAAATTTCATCCAAATCCGTTCAGTCGTTTTTGCGTGAAAGTGTAAAAAACCTCCATACACACATACATCCTCACAAACTTTCACCTCTTACACCTCAGCGAAAGCCTTTGGGGATTACACAGGTTTGTTGTAATGTAGTACTATCCTAATCACGGACTGAATTACCCAAAAATGAAGGTACCATTAAATTTCAGTATGACGTCATACCGTCAAATAAGGGTTACCGAAATATTTCGGTAGGTACCGTTTTTTTCAGTAGCGGAATTGTGTGTTTGAGAATGCTTAACGGTATGTTTCGGTAGAAACAATATTACCTTTATAAATGTTTGTTTTAAAAAGATGGACAATTGCACATCCCAATCATCCGTTTTTTTCATGCCACATCGGGCCGTAAAAAATGGGACTGCCGGACAGTAAAATTCTTTGTAGTGCACAAACGCCCTAAGGGTTAATTAACGGTACAGCCCAATCTTTATTTATTAAGGTATCGGTATAGCTCAACCTTTATTTTAAAGCGGTACCGATATTTTTCTGAGGTATCTTAACCTCTAACCGTAACCGCTTTCAGTCCCTGATCCTAATATCGTTATTCTTGTTCCCAGACCAGTTCACGCAGTAGGTTTCGCAGCTCTAACAGGTACCACCGGTTTGGGACTGCTCTACTTCGGCGTCAACCCTCTGACAGCAGCCCTGGGCGCCGCTAATCTAGTACTATATACGTCCGTCTACACGCCTATGAAGAGGATGTCTATTTATAATACCTGGTTGGGGTCTGTAGGTAAGCTTTGTTTAATAACTTTCTTTTTAACCTGCTGGATAAGTTAGGCTGGTTCAATCTGAAGATTTGTGATTTCATAGCTATCTACGATCGGCAAAGTTCGCGGTTGTCATCATTTTCAACCTTAATAATATGGGCAATAAGGTTTAACGTCAACTTTGTCGAGTGTACGTTGTTTTAAGTACAAGAAAATGGAGGAACCGAACTCCCTATTGAAGTTCTAGGTCTGCCTCTCCTATTATTCAGAGCATCCGAAAGCTAGTTCATATTATTCTTTATTATCACAAGAACTCACAAATAATGGCCATCTTTATTTTTATCTCGGAACATCTGAATGTGAAGATTCGTAACTAAAAATAACTTGAGCATTTCTAAAAACAACAAAATAATCCTTTTGAAGACATCCTTGCCTTTCAAGTAACACTTCCTATTAATTTTCTTCATACCCTATTACAGTCGGAGCTATTCCCCCTCTAATGGGCTGGGCTGGGTGCGCAGGCGCGCTGGACCCGGGCGCGATCGTGCTCAGCGTGATACTGTACTCCTGGCAGTTCCCGCACTTCAACGCGCTGTCATGGAACCTAAGGCCTGATTACACGAGGGCCGGATATAGGATGATGGCGGTCACTGATCCTGGTGAGTCGATTGCTGTTTCTGAGATTTATCAGATTTTATTTTGCTAATAAACAAATTAACTTGTAATTTGAACCCTATGACAATGTCATAAAACTCATTCGTTATTTGATTGTGGAAAGCAATACTTTCAAGCTCAACTGAATTTTGTGTTAGCTACAGTGCTGCATGATGTTTTTGGCGATTGAACAACATGTCAGGAGGGCATTTGTTGGTAAACATTATGGGAAATAAATTATCTATGGAAAAAGTGTTCGAAAAAAGATGGTGGCGTTAGTTCCGATTGTGGCCACGCCCCAAAAGATCCTGGCATTCCTCAACGACTTGACTTTAATCGTAGATCAGATGCTCTATTAGCAAGTAAACTATTGCAGATTTAAGGTATTTTTAACATTGTGTCAATAATTCAAAAATAGTTCTTAACTCTTTGTCATGTTTTCAGCATTATGCCGAAAAGTAGCCCTCAGGCATACGGGAGTGATCATTGCAACGTGTGCTGCCTCATCTTATCTAGAAGTGACGAATATGTGGTTCGCGCTAGAATCCTTACCATTAAATTTATATTTTATGTACTTAGGTAAGATATCATAATCTTTTATAATATTATCTTTTGTATGTAAATATTGATGCCCGTGTGTATAGTTTGTTTTTCATCATCTATGTTAAAATATATGTAAGTGTCGTCTTTAAAAAAAACTTATTTGATTTTTTATATTTTCAGCATGGCAATTCCACCAGAAATCGGATAGTAACAGTTCTAGGAAACTCTTCAGGTTTTCACTAATTCATTTACCAGCACTCATGATTTTGATGCTAGTCAATAAGAAGAATTGGTACAAAAGTGAGACACAGGAGCAAGAGACTCTCAAGGTGCAGGATGTAAAGATTCCCGACTCGAGGATATCAGTCTTGCCTCGTAGGCCAGTCGTGGCTGCGCAAGAGTCTGACGACGCATAGAAGTGGAATCACTGATCGATGATAACCGGCCACGCATCGTAATCAAAAGAAATTGTCCGGCGTCGCAATAAATTTGTTACCTATAATTTAAGTTAATATTTATTAAATGTCAATTCGGCGGCAATACAAAACCAGTCGGCAAGAGTCGTACGATTCGCACGTTTGTTTGTTAGTTGCGTCGTTCCGATCGAAATCGTCGATGTAAAAAGAATGCCCGTTATGAACTTTTGGCTGTGAGTCTAGCGTTGAAGCACGCTTTTATTTAGGCATTCGTTAAAGAGTTGCCTAGTAGTAAGTGAAAACGGGCATAAGTGGGAGGTTATATGAAACTTGTGTCCGTATAAGTTCCATATAACGATAGTAAAATTGTATTGTTGCGATACCTACGTTTGTTGCCGATCAGTGTTCCATGCTTAATTAATCTACATGGAAGTAGATGTAGTACTTATGTAAATAATGTACATTGTAATTATGTGATTCACTTAGATGTTCGTAAGTTAGTATTAACGACCTAACCTCAGGAGATTTTGTTATTAGGTCACAGTGCTAAGAAACATAGCATGTGCCTGCTTATTCAGTGTGCTTAATTTAAATTATGTTCTAAAATGAAATAGTCTGGAAATTACTACAGTAGTAATTGGTTTGTATTAAGCTATTTTGTTTTATGGTAACACTACCATTGTAATTTAAATAGATCAGTTGATTATGAATTAGTCCATGACTCGGGAAGAATAAATAAAATCAGCAAATAATAAATCAACTTACATTTAATTCTTCGTGGTATTATTTTATTACATTTTGAATCAGATATCATTGGAATCAGAAATAAACTACATACATACACATTCAGACCTGATTTTGAACAACACAGACGGACATTGGGTGTGAGAACACAGTGAAATGAAAGAGCCTTGCGGCAACAGAAACCCGTGTTTGCTCCTTACGAAATCATAAGTTCTCGGCGGTTTATTTCCTGAAACAAGAGAAAAAGGCTTTAGTATTTTGTTGTAGGGATGTTACGGAAGTGGTTCTATCGGAACCGGAACCGGGAGGCAAAAGAGAGGTTGGGCAGGTCTAATAAAATAAAATAACACACGTTTAAAAAATATTACAGATAGGTTGCATACCTGGGTGTAGAAAAAAAATCGAATTTTATTTTATTACAGTAAAACTTCCGATTACTGAAATCGGAATCGAAGGTGCAAAATCAATCGGACGTTCCGAACTTTCTGAATCTGAATCGAACGTCCGTAACGTCTCTACTTTGTAGTTCCCTGGATGGCTTTGCCAAAAGACATCACTTTGTTCAAAAAATATTTAGGAAAACATGCCCTTCCTGACTGTGATGAGGTTTTTACTCACTACCATCCTAACACGCAATGGATGATCACAGTACGTTGTTATTATCTAGCTAAAAACTAGATAAAAAATTGTCACTCATGGGAAAACAGCTAACCTTTGTCTGGACATCATAATACGCAAGTTTATAAATTCTATTTATTTTTCTCCATCTTACTATCTTTACAGTGTTATCTAATGCGATAGACGACACAACACACACATACATACAGTACATAGAGTATACTCACTTAGCTTTTTTAGGATGACGGTCATGATCCCGACTGTCGTCGCGCGAGCGCTTGTGCGAGCGGTCGTTGGAGTGCTTCTTATCGTTAGACTTGTTGTGCGACTTGCTGTCGCTCTTGCCGCGGTCGCGCTCGTGGTGCGACGACTTGTGATGCTTGTCGCGGTTCTTTGAAGGGCTGGAGACAAGGTTATAGAGTTAGATACATCATAGTAAAATACAGGCGTCATATCGTGGAACGCCCTCTATAAAACGAAGTCACATCATTAAAACAGCGGCGCTGAGAATAGAGAAATCATCTATTGAGGACGAATGCATGACATTTCATCGATAAATACTGCAGGCGCGCAAGTTAAATGAAGTTGGGGCCTGAGGTGAATAGCGGGAGCATCTCCCAGCGCCGCCCTTCTCAGTAGCGAAGGGTCAATTTTTGGAAGAGGTAAGCCTGAGTACATAGGCTTTAATGTGATTATACATATTATTTGTGTGTGGAATAATTGCCATTATTCAAAGGGAAGCCGGTAGGAATCGAGATATATGGAACCTTCGCCACTGGTTGGCATAATAAATAGGGTGTATGCAAGAAATACAAAACTTTTTTTATTTCTTAAAAATGCCTTGTATTGGCCCATAAAAACTTTGTGGTACACTTGTTTAATTCTCTACTACAACACTTTTTTCAATTTAATATTTTATGTAGCGTGTTTTTGGTGAAACGGAACGCAAACACAAAACGCATCGATTCCGGTAGTGGCGTCAAATGCTGTGTCAAAGAAACACATTTAGTTGAAAAGTACTTAAAGTTTCACTAAGATTTTACTATAATATTGTTATGCAATTTTTGCTTTAATAAAGCACTTACAATATAGTAAAACGATTCTATTAAGGGCAAAAAATTAGATTTAAACATGACAGATAGAGGGAAGTGACATCAAATGCTATGACTTGAATGGCCGCGACAGACATGGACGTTTGAACTGTCGTAGAAAATTGTAGGAGTTTAATATTTTTTTGTGCGACAAGCAGTAATTGAAATTAACTTGTAATTATTTTCTTGGGTTGATAGTACTGCATTTTATTGATTTTAGTGAAAAAAAATTACATGCATATTCCCTATTGTAACCAACCTGCTGTTGTTATGTTTCGACGGACTCTTGTGGTTCGAACTCTTATGATTGGAGCTAGAGCTTTTGTGGTTGCTCGAACTCTTATGATTGCTGGAGCTCTTGTCATGCTTGCCCTTTTTCCCGGGCCCTTCATCCTCGAAGCGTCCGCGACCGCCCTTACGCTTACGATCGAAGTCTGTTTCGCCGCCTCGATCGTATATGCGCTCTTTTTTGTCCTCCTCGGCTGCTTCCCGTTCGAGATCTGACCAATCCTTGCCGGATTCTTCGTCTTCTTCACCTGTAAGAGAATTTAATGTTAGTAGATTAGAATGACAAACCAATGTTCCCACTGTAGGAACACATGCTCCTCTCTATGAGATGGAGTGGCATATAATCCAGTATACAGGCCCAGTGCAAGTTGATGGATGTCAGATGTCTTTGAATTTTTGGCCCTAGGACATTGTTTTCTCACGATGTTTTCCTGCAGCATTTTGTGTGCAATGGTGATGAAATAAATTACAGAAACACAAGTGCCTTTTGGGTTCGAACCCAACCATGACCTACGATACTCAGTTGGGGCTAATACCATGAATTAGCAATAAATCAAAAGATATGAAAGTTCAACACACTCGCATTATCATTCGAGTGATAGCCTCTTATGATAGCTTAACGAGTTTCTGAACAGATACATACATTTAACACACGAGTTTATAAATTGACGGTTGACGGAGAATGGAAGAAAAAAACGTGTTGCGCCGACCCCAAGTAGAAGTAATATGGACAAGGGTAGGAAGACGATGATTAGAGTCTATAAATTCTGAATCTCAGATGGTTCCAGCTCTCTTATGGAGAAGCTTATAACTTTAACATCTAACACGGTCAACGCAAAACACTCGTAGATGCTCACCGTCAGTGAACTCGGTAGTACGAGTTCACTGACGATTTACCACTATTTACTCTTATGCCCTAAGTAATAAGGTTGAAAGTGTTCGACCGTCAGTGAACTTAGGCAGGTAGTACATAAACGAAGTACCAAAAGCCCATACTTCAGTTAGGGATACAATTAGGTTGTCATCAATTTCTTATCACTACATAGTATAAAACAAAGTGCTTTAAAACTACGCAACAGATTTTGATGCGGTTTTAATAGATAGAGTGATTCAAGAGGAAGGTTTATATGTATGACATTGCACCCGTGCGAAGCCGGGGTGGGTCGCTAGTTATCTTATACTTTGCTCATTCGCTAGTAAAGAAATGGACTTACCGTCACTTTCGCCAGAGACATCAGACTCGTCCGAAGCTTCGGAGTCGTATTCAGAGCCTTCGGAATCTTCCTCGCTCTCGACATCCGTGGGCTCGTACGCGTCGTCTTCTTCCTCGGACGATTCATCCTGAAATAGGTATGATGCTATTAGTAATACCAACAATAGGCCAATAGTTAGCAGAGGGTGGAACTAAACTAGGCTACAATACGAAAATTACAAAGGGGGTAGTCAATAGATATAATTTTAACCAACATAACGTAATGCAGAGGTGTACACTACAGGTGATTTTTTTAAGTAAGCTTCGATGGCCAAATCCGAAATTAAGAGTAATAGCGAAAATTGCTCAAAGGAGTCACGGGCCCCGGCCCCGGAATTTTGATGAAAATTGCATTATTGGATTTTTGTAAAATAAATATTCCTAGCCAGGAATCGAAAGCGTTGGTTTTGACAAAAAAAGACATGCTCTCTATTATTACACCATGCGATATCGTCGCTATTAAGGATTTAATTCCGGAAAGTAATGACGTACTGCATACTAAAGCAAAATTGCAACCATAAGACCTATGAGGCAGTCACTAACTAACGCAATATAATCATTGATACGGTACTAACATTCGCAGCATTCTCTTCGTCCGACTCGGGATCCAAGAAGGACCAGCCACCGTTGTCGAAGAAGCCCTCGATGTCGTCTGTGATGGTTTTCATAACCTTCGTCCAGTTCAAAGACTGTATGCCTTCCGAGTAACGAATGTCGCAAGAGCTGGGGAAGAAATGTTTATTTTTTAGTTTAACTAGTAGAGTACGAAAAATAAATAGTTATTGAAATTTCGAAACTGGGAAAAGATATAGAGTGAAGCAAAAAACGTTTAAAATATTTTCGTAAATCCACCTGTTACATTTCACCAGCGTGCATCATTGAAATTTAAACCTCGTAAGTTACGGTCAAGCTCGTAAATTGAACTTTCTACACATACTCACTTAAGCCACTCCTTCACGTGATCCAGCATGTTCATAGGCACAGCGTTCACCATCGCGACCTTCTTAGCGTAATCTTTGAAAACGAACACCATATCGAAGTTCTTGAGATGAAACTGTACTCGCTCGAAGTGGACTAACTCTACGTCTTCTAGGGCTATGACGAATGGCGGCCATTCGGTCAGGTTGACAAGGGCACCCGAAGTGGGTTGGAGGAGGACTGTGCTGCGGAATGGGGCTCCGGGGAAGCCTAATTCTCTGTGGAGGTAAAATAAAAAAGGTTTTATTATCACATTCAAGCATGAAAAGCAAAGAGCTGCTCGTTATGTAAAGTCGGACTGTGCATTCTGGTTTATTCAGACAATCATGTTGAATTGTCGATGCTGCTATGGGATAACGACACTATCAATTATTCTCCATTCATTGGCCGCCACATTTTTTTGCTTTACGGTTTTAGTCAGGTGCATGTTTGTTTTGCGAAAGCCGGATAACGTTTACACCATTAGATCCCGTAACTGAGATATGGTGTAGGCACGCAACGAGATCTAAAGTCGAACTAGCCCAGCAGCGCTTCGCACAGCGATGCGTATGCGCAGATAGTGCCTTTCGTATTCGGAATTGCTCGCACGACTTCGTCACACGTCGTAACCGGATTACCTACCAACCAAGTTACATAGAACTTAAAACTAACCTGAAAGGCGTATCAAACTCGACCTCCTGCTTGGTCGTGTTCTCGACTCTCTCGCAGAAGGCCTTGAAGGCGACCTTGAGTTTGTGTCTCAGCTCCCTCTCGCTCTGCTCGGCCGCTAAGTCGTCGCGGTCGTGCATGTGCTGGTGCTTGCCCAAGTCCGTCGTAATCTCACCCACTTCCGTGTAGAATTGGACGTCAACATGTTTCTTTTTGCCTGGAAATGGGGGAATTCTTGTAAAGACAGGAAGGAATTTCATTCATTCATTCTAAGAGTCACTAATGTGGTTTTTAGAAAAATAATTACAAGAAAACAAAATCACAAGACGCAATAGATACCTTCGCATCTTTCGTTGAGTAACGTTTCGTTTACTTACGTGAACATGAAACTAAGCAAAAGGTCAACATATAAGCTTGACGTCTGTCTACGCTAGATTCAGAGCGTCGTAGTTTACTCAAAAATATGCTTTTTGTGTT
The DNA here is from genome assembly GCA_947578425.1 of Eugnorisma glareosa. Lineage (NCBI taxonomy): Eukaryota > Metazoa > Arthropoda > Insecta > Lepidoptera > Noctuidae > Eugnorisma > Eugnorisma glareosa. The sequence goes on along the minus strand of OX387966.1, from coordinate 17,319,603 downwards.
TCAACTTACCAAACATAATAGCATGCTTCAAATGGAAATGTAACAGTATAATCATTTCTCCATCGCACGGCTGGAAGAATGCGTTCTTAATATTATTGTACAAAATATCCACTTTGTCCCCTCTAACTGAAGTAAACCTGAACCCGTTTGTATGTGATTCTAGAGACCCGCTCATTCTCTTAGTTACGATATTAGGTCTTATGTACAAGTCTTTAAGTTTCGGATTGCCTTTACTCTGTGAGAGAACTAAGGTGTCTTGTTTGACCAAATCTTCCTTTTCTCTCTCTTCTGCTTCTCTTGTTTTGAACTTTTTCTGTACTTCTTTGATAAGTCTAAAGCCGGTGTTGAGGTTTGAGGAGGGAGGGGATATCTCGCCTGGCTCCTTTGTGTTTGTACTTCTATATGTTCTGTAAATATATAAATTGCAGTCAAGTGAAAAATATGGACTTTAATGTGCACATAATAATAACACATCACATCATCACTCATGCGAGACTGCTATCTCAAAGAAGCACACTGAAAAAACAAAGACAGCATGAAATTTAAAGTTTTCTTAATATTGAGTAGCATTTGAGGATTCAGCCCTTACTTTGTCTTTTTAATATGCCGCTAGCTAAGCAACATGGCTTGGCTTCAATGCCGCATTTGCATGGCTGTCTTGAATGTTTCGAAGATAGATATCGTCAAGATATGGAAGCCTTCAGAATATCTGATACTTACACTTCTTTGACAAATGTGGCATCCGGTTGTGAGTAGTTACCTCCTTCGTTCCTGCCCATAGTGGCACCAGGGTGGAAGAAGTTTATCCTGAGGTAGGTGTAGTCACCTTCAACAGACTGGGAGATGTTCTTGATCGTTGATATATGGAATGGAACCGGCACACCGAATATCGGCAATATTACAGTTTCATATTTGCGATCTGGAAACACAAATTAAGGGTTTTAATTAAGGATGCATCCGATACCGATATATCGGCAGTATCGCGAGTTTTCCGATCTATCGGAATCGGCGATCTTAAATGTGCCGACACACTGATACTTTTTGAATATGAATCACAAATATAGTTCAGTTTCGAAATGAGTTGTTGCATCTGAAAGACCTCTCGACCAAACAAACTGACGAAATCAGCTTTTACCGAAAAATATAAGAATTGTTTCTTGAATAAAAATCTCATAACTGTGAATTTTAATAATTATTATTATCATATCGTAAGCGCACGCGGTCCGCGTTATACAAAAAACTTCAGTCCGCGGCCTTAGCGGTTACTGGCATATCGACGCCAAAAATTCGATATTAGAATGCGAAAAATGATTACAGCAGCGAACAGTATTAGTGCTCACTGCGAGTGCAAAAAACCTACGCAATTTAAACTAATAATATAAAGCGATGTAAGTTTGTAAGGTTGTAGGGGGTAATCTCTAGATCTACTGAGCCGATTTTGAAAATTGTTTCACTAATAGGAAGCTACATTATCCCCGAGTGCCATAGGTTATATTTACAACGCGCCCGTGGGATAATTACCGACCAAAACGCGAATGAAGTCGCGGGCAACAGATAGTTTTTCAATAAAGTTACAGAAAAGTTTTTTTTTACACTCACCAACATATAACTTGAGTTCTTTAACTTCATTTTCCCTTGGCATCTGGCTCGTACTCTTGTATGAAACTGTGCTTTTCCTCAGCTTCTCCCCTTCTTTGCCGCTTGACTGTTTAGCTAATCTCTCCTTAGCCTTTTCGTTTAGAGTAATTGCCAGCTCCCTTTGATGTTCCTTACGTTTTTCCTCTGAAGAATGCTCCGTACGAAGTTTGGATTCGATAACTGCTGTTCTTTTACCTCTGCCTGGAATAATATTGTGTGTTTAGCAAGTAAGTCAGTTGAGTGAAGGTAGATTGTACTTTGAAAAATTTTATGAAGCTTGACCTAAGTTTAGAATTGTCCTTTAAATTCTTATGAACGGAATAAAAATGATTAGCAGAATTTAGATAGCTTTGCCTAGTTTTTTTTTTACATGGTCCAATAGGCCGCACGTCAGGACTAAAGCATAGCCTCGCATTCTATTAAAACTCGGTTCTATGCTCAGCCAGCTCAAGGTCAAACTGTTGCTACTGACGTGAGGTCTAGCGTGCCAAATATTACTTAAGCTTTCACTCGTTAAATCTGAATATTTCGATAAACAAAAAGTACGGGTTGTATAGTCAAAATAAATAGAAACTCACCTCCATTCTCTATAAAGATTTCCGATAGCATGTAATGAAACAAAAATAGGTGTAAGTAAGTATAAAACACTCCAGTTCTTCATATTGTAGGTAGTTAGTTTAGTATCAATCGATACTGAAAGCTTTTACAAATATTATACAGGTAGAAATAAAAGTAGAAAAAACATTCAACAATAATCTTCCAATCTTCAGTGACGTATCCTAAGGCCCACAACAACGCACTAAATACTCGTACATTTATCATATTTAAATTATCATTCTGTTTGTAAATTTAAGAAGATGACAGAATGATGTTTTAAACATGTTTAGCATAAAATGTATTCAGTGATTTGTGGTGCAAGCGGGCCTGAAACAATAGATTAGGTTCGCTCGCACTTGCATGAAAGAATTGAGTTTTGTGTCAATATTTTTACCATTTCATAACATGCAAAGTTAAGATTGCGAGTCTTGTGACTGTCAATCATAAACAACAAGCTCAAATTCCATTTTAAACTTTTTGTCAATCTTCCATAAAGCTGAAATTCGTTCGTCATTACAGCTACAACAATATTTAACAAAATGAGCAATTGATGGTGGTTTTGCGTGGATGTGACGCATTTTTGCCATTTGTTCTTTTTGGGTTCTTATTTGATATGCGTCACATTTTAGTGCAATTAAAAAATGTTTTTCATTCACACACACAACTTTCATCCTTCCAGTCCTCATTAAAAAGGTCAGTTTCCTTTCTCCAGCAATCAACTCATACGTATTTCAGCACAACACACAACTTTCAACCTTGTCCCACACATATAAAGTCCAAACCCCTTGTCAATCACAACGACTCACCAAGTATTTCAGTCTTGTTCTCCTTCTCTTCTTCTTCTTCCTCGTCGTCGTCTTTTAAGAAGATACCGACGTTCTTGATTTTCTTCTTGGATTGTGTGAGGAGGGATGCTGGTTGGTCTTCGTTAACTAATACTGTGTCACCGATGAAGAGGGCGTATGTCTGGAAAGGGTATTCAGATATGCTTTCTAGTATCAAAATATGCTCTAACTCATGCTAATAAAAATGTACTACTCCAGGCTAACAACTGTTCATCCAAAGCTAGTTTTCGCATTTTTTAAATGGACGGGTATTTTCGCAGTAATGAAATTGAAGCGTATCTTCGCAATCGCGAAATTAAATCAGATTTGGGCGCATATGTTTTAAAATAAATATGATGAAAGATGGATGGATGGGAAATGGAACTATTAATGAGGAATTCACCGAGGAAGTACAAAATTCTGCAGCAAAGCTGAATGAATGCTAATTAAATATCTTATACCAAACCATACCTTGCCTTCCTTTTCCGTGGCAGCTTTATTCGATAAGTTTGCCAAGCCGATGTTAATATTGAATACCATTCCTTTTTTAGCCACTGCCGATGTTTTGGGCCCTATAATAATTGAACTTTCACGAAATTCTATTCCCATTGCAAACCTGCAAGCCAATATTAAACAGGTTCATAATAAATTAAATAAATAAAGGAAATAGTAATAGATTCCTTAAGGCAGTTTCAGATTAGCAAATTTTCGGCGCATAAAAGCTCGTTTTTAAGAGTGCGTGTACGCGCGCTTTTGCGCAACTCGTACGGGCGTTGACGCGCGTATAAGCGTGAGCCGCCTCTCCGCGCGTCCACTCGAGCACGCCGTGTACACGAGTAAGCCAATATGTACTTATACGCGCAGAAAATACGCTAGTCTGAAACCCCTCTTAGTTTTGCTATAAACTAGTTTTATTTTTTTAAGGAATTATGTGACGTAAATCTTACCCAAAAGACTTTGTAATATTCTCAACTAAGTCAGGCTTCTCTTTTTTAGCTAACTCCAAACCTGCTTCGTACACCGTCGAAAGTTTAGCGCCAGAGACAAGTTTCTTCATAACCTCCTCTTCTATATTCAAAAGGAAGTTATAATTGCTCTGAATGTCATCTGTTGGATTGACGAGCAATGTCCGAACAATGTTTGAGCAGTATGATTTATATCGAGCGCCTAAAGAACAGACAATGGAACCGAAATGTAAGTGGTTCTTGTCGGAAACAGCACTGAATTTGAGACTGTAGTTTCCTCCTGACTGGATGATTGGAGGGTAGCACATGTCCACTTGGCTCGTGTCTACACCAGTGACGTATTTCTTGTCCGATATCGCCGCTTCGACGCCCTCCGCCAGCTTCGAGTGTTTTACTTTCTGTAAAAGAGAAGCTTAGCTTTCGTTCTATCTCAAAAATAAGACCAGATGTTTTGAAAGACAATACAAATACAACTCACCTTATCTGAATCAATAATTTCCATAATCTGGTCTTTCAAATATTTCGTGAACACGTCAACTGTGACCATACAAGCTTTCTTCACAGTTATGATTTCAGAATCCTCTTTCGGTGCCATCAAGTGTGCAATAGCTGAACTTATATCTACATTTTCGAATTTTTCACCTTTCATTACAGCTTTCCAACTTTCGCAGAATTCACCGGGATAGTTATCTTTTGCGAAAACCCCGAGGGTCTTGCCAGATTTTGATTTTTTAATCTCTTGTACTAATTTGTTGAAGTTTTCTTTGTCCTTATCGTTCTGAAACATATTGAACTTGAAAAATCGTGTCCTGTGTTGTGTGTACTTTATGTTGAAATACGTACAATGTCCTAAAAATATTCCATGTACATTTATTTTCCTCATGTTTTTGCTTCTTCAGTGTCAGAAAACTTGTAACCAAAACATCACTAGTGTTCAGACATGCGCATAACAGACACGCCGTTATTTATACAGTAATCAATTAAGACGATAAAAATAGATTTTCCTAACACAGTAAGCAACGTTTTTTAAATATTTTAGGGTTGAGTCACATCTATCAGCAATTCAGCAAGGAATAGATGTGGTTCAACCCTTATTCCATGAAAAAACTATTCTGCAGGCCTACAATTTAATTAAGATGGTGCCTGAGGTAGCTACGCGGTGCGGGAGGGGTGTTGACGCCCGACGGCGAATGAAAGAGCTCTCACTACATGTGACCACAAAACTCTCGCACCGCGCAATTAATAACGTCATCATTTTTTAACTGAATTGCGCAATATCATCGCCAATAAGTGAAGTGAAATCCTATTTGTCCTGACTATAGTCGAAACACTTAACTTGTGACAGCTGCAAGCAAGTTGCTCTACATATTTACATAGTTCTATCCCGTATCCTATTTCTCTGTATAAACTCACCCTTAAAAAAGCCAAGTCAGCTAAGATACATAGCCAGAAATAGACCGATCATCTTTGTAGCCAATATAAATGTACACAGTAAAATAAAAGGTTTTAGGTTTATACTTACTCTATCTCTAACAAGTAATTTCACTGGTGGCAATTCTGATTCTTCTTTTCCATTTTCAATTTGTCTTAAAAATTCAATCTTCTTTTTGCTTGCAAGAAAACACATGCTGTTTTCTGTGAGAACTGTTATTGTGTCCGGCAGCTCATAACCAAACAGCCAAGTCTGTATACATAATTAAGGTATGTAAAAATAATAGCTTTTTTTTAATAGGAATATTGAAAAATTTTAAAAGTAAGTTAAATAAACATATAGCAAATGAAAGAGAACTGTAATCAGTGACTGATATGGAAGAAAATGAGAGATAATTATTAATTGACACTATATGTGTGAAAACTGCTCTCAGTTTTCAGACATAAAGCAGTAATTACCAAATACTGGGTGTGGTTAATCAATAAAACTGAGAGGCCTTTTAAGGAGTCTACCGTCTTAGGAAGGAGTCTGCCTGTCAGAAATATGGAGGTAGGATTGAACCCTTGACAATCTTATTAAATGGAGACAGGATTATTGAAATTGTTTGTTTGGCTTTAGACTTGTCTGTACCTGTACCCTGAAAACGATATTGTATCTAGTAGCCCAGGGGTACTATAGATTAAAAATATGTTTCTTTGTGATTATTGCACAATAAATAACCAAATGAGGCAATATACCTAGAATTTCAGTAAATGTTTTTGATTGGCTATTTACTCTAGACAATTTTATTCTGAGGACAGATTGAGGTGATGGAAGATTTGCAGAATATTTTTGCGCAAAGTTACTTAGTTTGATGTACATAATGGTTGGTTGACGGCTTCGTTAAGGGTCTTGTTACATAAAATAATATTCTAGACATTTATTTTAAAGCATGGCTTCCTTCTAACACATTCTATAACTGACTTACAAGACTACATTTTAGTTATAATAGCGTAGTTCAATTTATTTATTTATTTTATTTAATTACAACGGCTGTTAAACCAATTATAGTAACTAAAAAAGAACTAAAAGAGTTATACATACAATTAGAATAAACGAAATAACAAAGTAAAGGTTCACACTTTCATAAATTCCTTTCACAATACTTCTGACATGCCAATAAAATCTTCGTCCATCCATCTGCAAACAGATCGTCTGTTGGATTAGAATCCAAGAGATCATTAAGGGCGGCCAGAGTGCGAGGAATTGGCGACTTAGCACTTGCAACAGTGTGACATGGAGGCACGGCTAACAGCCTGTGCTTTCTGCCCTGGCAGTAATTGTCCGGAACAAAGAAGCGCGCAATGAATATTACATAAAGTTTGGTAGACATTACTGATACTTTTCATAAATACACAATGCCTCAAGTTATCTTCAGATTACAATGTTCAAATGATTTGCAAAACTAGATAAATTTTGTGGTAAGCAGTAAAAGTCCCAAATCCAATATTGTAAACAATAACAATGTACAGAATATAAAAGGAAATCATTGAAATAAACCGGAGGTAGTTTGATAAATTAGTTTTTTTTTTCTTGCACATTCAACTTATCTGTCAAGAATTGGATAACTATTTTGTAATTCCAAAAAATATGGACTTGCGAGTTTTTCTTTTCACTTAATGATCACATCCAAATAAAATGAACAAAGCATCAGCCTGTGCCATGTTATAACCTGGCTATATAAACAAAATTGTAAAAGATATCAATATTGCTATTGAAATGTTATACAATCAGATGTATCAAGTTCACAAGTAGATATGTACTATTCCTATGCAAGGATTTTACAAGTAGCACTGCATTCTGATAAGTTGTGTACTGAAATTATACTGTTTATTTATACTTTCCCAGCTAAACACTAAACAAAGATACCCTTTTAAACTGCATAACTGTAAATTAAATACGTAAAAGGCGCTCGATAAGTTATAATTCCGTTTTTAAGCACATGGAGAGAAGTAAAAGTCGCGCAAACCTGTAGCGCTGTTGACTTGCTGTAAAGCGTGTCTTCGTCGACTCCGACGCATGAAACCAGGCAATCGACCTTCGCCAAAGCATCATCGCCCTTTGAATCCGCTGCAGCAGCCTGTAAAACATGCAATTACTGTAGAACAGTCCCTCAAAAACGGTGACATCAGTTGACGAAGAGTTACCGACCTTCCATGCTGCGTACAGCTTCTTCATGCGTCGAAAAAAAGTTTCTTTATCGAGCGATATATTAGACATCGTTGAAAATAATAATAAAACTTAACTAAATAAAATATCCTGCGTAATTACGCCGCAATGATCGCAATTTATTCACGACTCCACGACATTACATCGCTTTTGACAGCAAACACAAATGGCGGGCGTCGGTAGAGGAGGTGCCTGCCGCCTATTCTTTCAACGTTTGTCTATGATCTATCGATGTCTATGGTCAACGAAATTATTCGAGCGACTGTTTTGAATGTAATAATTTGTAATGTTATAATATTTAATGTAATAATATCTCTGTCGCTGATATCGTTTCGGTCTAAAAAGGTTGCTGAATCGTTCAATCGTTGTGTAGTGTGAATAAACGTTGAAACGATCTGGAATTCCATTTTGATCGAACCGAGTGAAGATATTGACCTCATGCTCCTCTCTATTTTAGAATTGACATTTGCCGCGTTCATTCAATAGTATTTTCAGTTTTCATTCATTCAGTTCACAATTTGAAAATAAAAATAGTAAAGTTGATTCTAACTTGAACGTAATTTTAATTTTCTGTTAATTTGTTTTAAATGCTTAAGTTAAAGTCCCAAATTTTGGGAAACCTTTCCGAGAGCACGCTAAGAACTCTAGCTCAAAATCGTATTACAACAATTTTAGACTTTCTTCAAGAAGATGTTTCGAAGTTATCAGCACTTACTAAATTGAGCCTGCCTGAAATATTAGCAATTAGAAATGAAATATTTACTAAATACTCAGCACCACTAATAAATGGAACGGATTTATTTACAAAAGTTTTCAAGACAAGAAGTCGAATAAGTTTGGGTATAGAAAGGTATTCCAATGATAGAAAGTTTTTTATGAAAAACAATAGCGTTAGTCAGATATATTAAACTTTACTGAGAGCCCATAACTTCTACACTCCTAGTATATGTTGAGGGGTGTAGGCAGAAGTAGATGACAGTGGTTCATTAACTTTGATTTAAAATTTAATTTCAGATTAGATGCTGTAACCAATGGTGGGATTCCAGTGAGGTACATTACAGAGATATGTGGGCTTGCAGATTCGGGCAAAACTCAACTGTCATTTCAAATAGCTATAAACTGTGTCAAAGATGACACAAGCACCGTCCTGTATGTTGATACTAAAGGGGATTTCTCTGCAGTCCGTGTACAAAAAATGTTGGATGAACAAAAATATTCCCATAAGGTACCATTCATGTTTATTATTATTTAAAAAACACTGATGTGGCAACTATTCTTCGATAAGGTATTGGCCAAAAAAAGAGCAATGGAAATTAATTTAGGAGGATGCGCTACGGAGGTAGTCCGTGAAATACAATTTTCGAATGTTTTTTGCAATTTGCAGGTCAGTGTCTGGTTGTATATCAAAAAGATTTTTGTTGAATTTAATAAAAAAATAACTCATAACATTCCAGGATATGGCTTCAATAATGTACAAAATAAAAGTAGTTCACATATGGACTATGGAGGATTTAGTAGAACTATTCAAGAGTCTTAAAAACAAAACACTTTTGATTGAAAACTTGGCATTGATTATTGTTGATTCCTTGCCATGTTTGATGTTTCAACATCTTGGTGACGATAATAAAATGGGTAAGTTTTTCTTCATCAATATCTTAATGTTAAACTATTTTCCGCAGCAACTACTTAATAATTACCGTAATTGCAGAGCCTAAAATAAAGTTAATTGTTAAAAAAAATAGTAAAGGTAATAAGAGAGGGTGCTTAGTATGCAATTGATATTTAGCCATTTGTAATGATGTGTGTAAACTTAACACAATCTTTTATGATTTAATATTGAAATTGTGTGTATGTGATGCATTGCAACCAGTCTTGATCAACCACTGTGAAACTTAGTTATAAAAGTTAATACCTATTTTTGTATTTACAGGACTGTCTCTTTTAAATGTCCTTGTAAACTATAGCAGATTTATAGCAAATGAATTTAATGTGGGAATCATTTATATAAACATACAAACAAGATGGATAGACAATGATACTACTGATATGGAAGGTAATGTCTAGGGTTGAGTTTGATTTTTTATTAATAAAAAAATATGTGAAAGCAATTATTAATTTCTTTAGATGATGGTGAGTCAACTTCTGCCTTCAAAGAACAAACATATATTGAGAAAAGAAACCGTTGTCTAGGAAGATATTGGGAACAGATACCAGCTTTAGTTTTGCAGTTGGAAAAACACGAAGATAACTCTATGGAAAATGAAAGTTATACACAAATTAAAGTTTCTGTTTTGAGTTCTAATGCATTCAAGAATGAAAATGGTCAATGTATTTTAAACTTAAGTTCAGTGGGTATTACGTGATTCTTAATAAAAGTTTTGTTTTATTATAAAATTGCTTAATTTCATTTATTCGGCAGGTTTGTTTCAGTCGAATGTGAAAACAACTAACAAGACTATCCACACTTGAAAATCTTAATTGCCCGAGACACAGTGTTTCCACTTTAATGATTTCCTTTCCCCACGCATCTATTGAGATTTCCCCTTCTCAGGACATTTTTCCCCCCAAAAATTATTCTGCTATAGTTTTGGCTCTAGTAGTAAAAATCTGCTCAACGGTCACTTATCATTTGGTCACATTATATTATGGTAGTACTATCGATAACAAAAGTGTCAAAGTGTGTTGTGTAATTTGACTTCTGTATTATTTATTTTTGGCAACGCTACTTAAAAAAAACAGATAGAAGAATGTTTTCAGTAACTTTGCTTCACACTCAAAATAATATCATGCGCAAATATCTATTATTTATAGTTATTTACTAGAATGTCGGAGTTAAATTTGTCAAATAAAAAACAAAAATTATTTAATTGGAAACGCAAACTATCAAAAATATCTGAAACAAGTTTTTTTTTTGGTTAGACTTTCCCTATGATTTCCCTCGATTTCCCCTGTTCATCTCTTTCCCCTTTTCTTCCCCTCAGGACCCTAATTTCCCCCCAAAAGGAGAATTTACCCTCATTGTGGAAACACTACTGCCAAGACATTCTCAGCGAGACTAACTTTACTAGTACAGCGCATAACAACTAGATGGCAGTACAAGTGGAGATTTTCATGCAGACGTTTATGGTTCTAGAAAGATAACCTTGTCTATGAATCATTCGATTCAATACCCGATGCTGCGCGTTAAAATACTCAGTCAGTCCATCACTCGCCTCCCTTTCATTCACTCTTTCATTTGAGCGCACGCCTGACGGGCGATGCGTGTTAAACTGTGATGGCTCTTTTTAACACTTTTGTAAATTCAACATTTTTATGATATTTGTGTGCTTAGTATCCTTCTTAGTGTAATTTAATTTTAATTAATATATTTGCGTTTACTTTAAAATGGCGAATCAAACCCAGAAAATCGTTTACAAACTGGTCCTCACTGGAGGTAAGGATTGCTCTTATAATTGTACTTTGTTGTAGTGATTTTTTGATTTTTAGCATGTAGCGGCATATTGTATTACGTGGTTTATTTTTACTAATGTAGTGTAGTATATCTTTGTGTTATCTTATTTGTTATTCTATGTGATAATGGTGTCATGAAAAATGCAACACGTGGATTTCTAACGACGTAAATCTCACCTCGAAACCACATTGTATTTTTATTCAGGACCGTGTGGCGGCAAAACCACCGGACAGTCCCGCCTCAGCACCTTCTTTGAGAATTTAGGATGGAAGGTGAGCAAATCATTTAACTATTATTTAAACTATTCTAGTCAAATAAGTTCTTACCTATTTTTATTATTAAAATGTTGTTCAATGTTTAGATTTTGATTATCGTGTCTATTTTTGTATTGATAAAAACTAGAAACTTCATGATAATGATTTATCTGTTGCTCATATCAATGCTATTGAAATAATTACAATTTTTTATCGTTTTACTGTTTCACAACTAAATTGTAATAATAACTGTAATCATTTTGGCCTGCTTTACTGTGAAATATTATTCCTTAAAAATTAGATATTCGCAAAATATTGCTTCCCTCTCGAATTCTGAATTGTGGTGTCTCCATCTGGAGATCATATGACATGGTTCCACAATGTATTTATTTCCAGGTGTTCCGGGTGCCGGAAACGGCTAACGTGCTCCTCAGGTAAATGCGATACCTACAAAAACTACACAGTGCATCACAAACATAAATCAAAGTTTTTAAATTTACATTCTCTATCAAAATATTGTGAACACAATACACTTCATAATTTTGTATCTATACAACAGTAAAGTTTCACCAGTCAGCTCAAACACGTCATTAGTGGTTTTCTAAATAAGTATAGAAATTATTTGTAGATAGCATATTAAAGATTGCAAAAATTTTTGTTTACATTCAACTAGAATAAGTTTTTGACGCTATACTAGTTTCCGATTCCATGATTGTCTCTAAAATGTTTGTATTTACGTAAAAAAAGTAAATGTAAATTTAAAACCTGATTTACTTAGTATGCACTGTGAAAATGCCTTAGTTTTTGAAATTTAAAAGCTTGCACAACACAAATATGCAGTAGTTGTTATTTTTTTATCTTAATAAGATAAAAAATAATGTGGAATTGGGAACTAATGCATAAGTGATGTTATAAAAATGAAAATAATACAACATGAAATGAATAAAATTAATGTTTTGTATGTAAAATGTACTGCAATGAATATTTTTTTCTTTTGCAGTGGTGGTGTCAAGTTCGCAGATCTCTCCGCAGACGAAGGTAAGATTTGAACTATTTTATCATTGCATTAAAATCTGCCAAGTTGCAGAAATCACTAAAAAATGATATAGTAGACTTATGTCCAAATATTGCATGCTGCATGTCCTGCTTACCCTCGAAAGACAAGCTTTAAGGCACCCTTCACATTTAGCGTATAGGTACGTTCGAAGAACGCAAACGCCAAAACTTCTAAAGTTTCACAACGCATGCGTCAACGCGACGCTAGCGCAGCGTTAACGCGACGTACACCAACGCCAGATGCGAAGGCTGCCTAGCTTTCACAGCTAAAGTAATAATTTAGTTTCATTACATTCACATTTCAGCTTTTATCAACCTACATACATATTTTACTGCATGAAATGTAGATACCTACGATACGACTATCTACGACGATGTTATTCTCGGAACAATGTTTTCCTTAATTTCCCATAAATGAAGTTACCTACATGTTAATTATTTAATTGATAGGAAAATTAATGTTCAACCTATTTCAAATACATAATTTACATAATAAATGTAGACATTATTGATAGGTACTGCAAGAGTGATAAAGCTATTTCATTCCACATTTGCGGCACCTAATGAGTTAAGTTTACATAAGCAAATAAAATGCTTATATTATGAAGAGTAATGCTTACAAGAACCTGCTTGAGGATGCTAACAATTCAACCCACATTGTTCCATAGAATTTACAAACGGAAACTTCCAAGTTATGGGACCTAAATGGACTGACGAGCAACAAATTTAACGGAACAGAGTAACAATGGGGTAAACAATTTGATTTCAGGGCAGCATGTCATATTGTCGTAACGTTTTATTGCATTGTTTGAATAAAAGATTGTCCGTTTTTATGGTAATAGTTAATGTGTAGAACGAATTAAGTTCTCGATACAAAAAAAAGATATAAATAAAATAAATGTCGGCTGGCAAGTCTGATGACCGGAAATTTCTGCAAGTACGTACATTTATTGTTTAGCATTGACTGCTGCCAAAATCTTATATCACACGTTTTTTTCGCTCTATCGTACATCGTTTTGTTTAGACTAAAAATTCTGCTGCATGTTTATTGTTCAAACCTGTTTAGTTTTAGACGAGACCGACCGAACTCATTCTATTGTGAATGTAATATAACCACAGCTCAAATTCAGTGTCAATGACATCTCATTTACGAATCTTACAAACGCTTAATTATGCTTTAAAATGCATGCAGCATATTCCATTCCAGCCGATGTTTCACTATGTACTTAATCTAACGAATTTTTTTAGAATTTTGATCTACGTCATTATGTACATGTTTTTTATCTCCCAAGTTTTTCAGACGTTCTTCGACGGCCATTACAAGGTCAAATCGACTTTCTCGATAGAAATTCTCACGTAAATATTGTTAGGGGCGTGACTGCTATTGACGTAGGTACCACGTGAGGTAGGTCGACACCGCGCTCGCTCTGCCAAGTGGTAATTGAATTTTCATTGCTAAATGCTAGTAATGATACTGAACTTTCTGGATGATGGACAAATGGAACATTTCATATCGGAACATAACTCTATGTCTAACGGTGCAAGCAGCACTCACTCACTTTAGTAAAATAATATCAAGCTCCCTACGTTTCATTCGAAAAGTTACTTTAAAATATTCATATTCACAATATTCTCCATCTACTTATCATCTAATTTCGCCGTAAAGGGGCAATCCCGTAAACATGTACCGTATCCAACTCCGCTCTTTAAACACGAGCTGGTCACACGGAATCCTGATAAACATCTCTGCAAAACAGCCATTTTGTTGGAGAAACCTTATAACCAAGTAAAAGGTCGCGATCGAACAAAATTCTGATTTATCACGTTGTTTCGCATGTTTCACAATGTTTTGATATTTGAGCGACTAATAAAAAAGAGAACGGTTCGCAGGTTACGGCACAACTTATTGAACATTATGATAACCCCCTGGTTTCATACTAATTGTAAAGATAATGTTTTTTGTTCCTTTTACTATTAGGGTAGACTTCTCATTAGATTTGTTTCTTCAGACTTGTCGCTTCATTACCACACACACATATTTCAAAAAACATTGATTTATTGGTACTGGGCTGGGGTCTAAACGTAAAGGCCGTTGGGACACTGATCTAGTTTTTAGCTACTTAGTATAAATATTGACAAAGATCTTAAATGGCAAAGCCTTGTAAGTTTTTGAATAAGTCGTTAAGCAATTTGGAATTTCCCACCTGCATCGTAATAAGTCGGCAGATGTATGAATCATGCCTGCAATACTTTTTCAGTGTACAAATAATTCGCACGTCACTGAGAATTCCGTACTGTAATGCTTTGTCACTATACATATAGGACAGATGTACCATTTCATACACTGCCAAGACGTATCGTCGGGCTAAAGTCCAATATAAAACAGTCTAGATCTGTATAAAACTCATATAAAATTTATTTTAAAACGGACAATAATTATGTTATGTAACATCAAACGTATTTGTATTCTGCTGCGCGGTATTTTCGGTTCTTTAACATTGGCTACGATCACGTGTGTATCGTTTATTTTTGCTCCTGAAGCACTAGGTGCAGACCGAGTGGCGAGCCCCTGAATGCGAATTTGTTTCTGGTCTTATGCTATTGATCTACATCAGCTTCATCGTAGTTAAATAAATGGTTTTCTGAATATTTGCGGTGGTGTTGCGAACGTTGATTAAAGTAATGTAGTAGAAGATGTTTAAAGTCGTAGAGAAATTGTCATTTTGTTCTGATTACATAGCTCAGTCTTTCCAATCCTCTTAATTACAATCTCCTTTGTTAGTGAAAAGAGCAAGATTAATTCCGCTTAGTCTTTTCTATTGATGATTGTATTCAGTCGTTAAGTGCTTGTAAATCTGTTAATCCAATATCAGCGAGGTCGCCTGGCGTTTACCCATTGAATAATACATAAAATTCTTTACCTTTGGTACCTATAATCATCTTATAAAAATTTCATTATAAATTTATCCATAAGCTGGGGGGAGGCAAGGGAGGCTCGTTATGAGGCTTCTCGACGCTCTCGACACGTGAATGTTAATGTGTGTGTCTCTGACGTATCGAGTATAAGCTAGTTCACGGTCACGTCCACGGCGATAGAACCACGTTGTACATCGAATGCGTACCTAGTTACGTATCTGTAGCATTGTTAGGCTCTAGGATCGATGACGAGAGCCCTGGGGCAGGTCTCGTATATGGAATAGGTAATGTCGGATTGTTATCGATAAAACGTTTGTATTTTTCAACTAATCGGATTATTTTTGATGTTCGAATTGCCTTCGTACGAAGATAAATGCCGATATCTGGCGCCTGAAATGTAATGGTAATCGTAATCAGTCTTATTTTTAAAAATCTTCCACCTCCCTGTGATATTAATTCATGTTTTTGTTAGCGTGCGTAATCGACAGACAGTGTTGATATGATAAGCTCCTTATTGCACATTTTTTGCTGGCCTGCTCTGTTTCATGCCTGAATGCGTTCGGCAGTTGTTACTGATAAAATGTAGTTTTTATGCAATTGAAAAACGTGTCACGACGCAATTTCAGCGATTGATACTGAGGCTGTCTGAGGCCGACTGTTACCGATCCAAGAATGTTATTTTTTCAGAAAAAAAAAAGACTTCGTTTTGTTTGTGGAGCTAACATTGAAAGACTTAACAACATAATATTTTTAGGCTCTTGATAAAGTCCCTACCTTAAGTCCGTTATAGCACGTGTCCTTTTATAACCCTAACAAGTCTACCGTATCTACCTGCAAACGTTTATTATTTATACGCATGTTACCCATTAAACAGAAATAGACAATCGTGCCCGGTTCCGCTCAACCGCAGTTTTCCTTTCCAGTGCCCCCAACAGTTAGCCATCACTCGAATAAACTGAATATAACTCGAAATTATTGGACTTACTAATAATATTGTATGTACATTGTACAAACCGTTTGTCATCAGCGTGTGACGCAGACATTTGTGTACATTGAGCATCAAACGATGCCTGAATAAGTTCACCAACGCCTTCTAAACATCCATCAGCGTATAAATGTTTATCCTTTCAAATCTTCTGATGATATTTACTCTTAACAAATGAAGTCACATGTATCTCTGACGTGAAACAACTTTAATTAATTTTGGCCCGCATTACCTACATTTATCTCCCACACTGACATATCTTTTACAGAAAAAAATATTCGTTTACTGACATCTTGTACGTCATAAAATAGATCTTCAAAGACAATGTTGTCCATATCTTTCAGTTTTCCTGCGCGCTTGAATTAGTGCTCACTATCCATGTGACTTCTAGCTATTATAATCGTTTCAGGTATTTTTAAATGTCTGAATTTTTCGCAATATTAAGGAAAAACGAATACTAATGGCAGAAGAGTGTATACAAAATACCCATTTATTATTTTGGCGTCTGAAGTATTAACATGAAAGTTTTCCGACTTTTCTCCGTTTACTATATTAATAGTGGGCATAGTGGCGTCGTAGATATCTGTGTGTCTAGCCTAGCGTACTATTGACAAACACATAAAGCTCATTTTTATGGGGGTTGGTGACTAAAGTTCATTCGGCCAGACATCGCCCAAGGTCAGAACGACCTCACCAAGCAGATATTGATTCATTCAATGAATGCCACTATGAAATATTAACAACCTTTATCGGTAATATGTTTTTTTTTGTCATCATTACAAACTAGTAAGCGTGTAGTATACTTTTTTATGTTTACTTTGAGGCAGTGGCCGTACGACCTCGTGCCCTTTTTCGTCTAAAAACTAAACTTACGAAATACAGAAACAAACAATTCGTTCGCTTTCTTGTCCTTAAATTTTATATGTACAGTGTTAATAACAGTTCGTATAAAAACCTTTTGTTCTGAAGTAGGGCGTGCCAAGTTTCAATGCTGAAGGTGATATCGACCTACTAAATGTCTTCTGTATCAATTACGACGTTGCCTTGAAGTTTCATGTCAATATAATAACACAAAGGTATCATTATCAGGCCCTTGGATATTTACTGGCGACGCAATAAGTCACCTAGCCCAACATCTACCTGTACACGCCAAGTCGTTAAGATTATCAATACCCTTAATACCAACTTAATGATTATAAAAATCTGTCATGCACATATTCATAGCATCACATTAAAATGAATCTAACGGGTTGTAAGTACAATCATGATTCGTTCCATATCAATGCTAGAAACCAGTTTGCAATAAAAATTATGGCTTAGGTGTTAAATCCAGGTATGATCAAACATGAGCTAAACACCACAATCAGTTCAATTTTGCGAACACGAACATGTTCATAAAAGTAATAGACATTGAATATGTGGCAGATATGCAGAAAAGTGTTTCAGTTGACATGTGCTCTACCAATTGCAAATGGTGCACCGCCGCCGCGGTTGCCCAAGCAAGCGATGGGGTCAGTGGTGAGTTAGTAACCACCGGTAACCAACGCTAAAATGGAGGCTCAGTAGCTCTGTAACGCTAAATGCTACCATATCACATGACAACAGTTCGGGTCATCGATCTATCGCTAATTGCTTTAGTTATCTATCTAAGCATAGGTACATGTCGCTCAGCTCTTATACATACGATACAGCTAGCTACTAGCTATATCCACGTCTAGAGTAGAGTAGGGACTCCATTTTCCGCACTTAGACTCTTATTCGGTCCGTTGTGCGTAGGTGTCCTGGCTAAGTTAGCCAGCCACTTGTCTAATAGACATATTAGACATAATAAATAGTGTTATTTAATAGAAGAGATATCAATCGGAAAGTAAACAAGCTAACCGACGAATTCCAGTCTGCGTCTATTTCGTCACATCACGTAATCGAAGTTTGTCGCAGTGATAACAAACACATCTGATATTAATAGCATCGTTAGCAGGCTGCGGTTTTTAGAAGTTTTCACTTCAGATCATCTCGGGTTCATGTGCTCAGTAGTATGTTAGGTTTGGTCTCGTGCCAGTAACCATTTAAACCGCAAAGTATTTTAAGAATTTCGTAGCCTCCTTTGCTGAAGACAGTAAAATCACAAAGATTGAATTATTTGGTAATTAAGGCGTGACCGACTAATTAGCTTCAGTCAGGTGGAAGGAGCTTTGTGTGGTTTTTTGATGACGTTGCTAAAAGCGTTGAAACTTTTCTTTTTTATGAGGCATTGACGTCAGTGGAGGCGTGTTGGTCAACGTCCACAAGAGAGCTGCCAATTTTGTGAAGTAGACAGGAATTTGAATAAAAAAGACTTTAGCGCTTTGAATATTTAAAGTATTCATAAAATGATAATGACCGTTCTAAAATCCATTTATTTGCTAGTTAAATAAATTGTTAAAAATCCCCTCGTTTGAATAAGCATTATAGGAAAATACTGAGTCATAAAATATAGTCGATTCGCCTTGCTAAGCGAACAGGAGCTTGCTCAAATAACGATGAATAATGTAATTTGAATAGTGCATAAAGTTTGTCATGAAAACAAAACACGCGATACGAAAATAAATCTGATTTCCACGCTATCTTCGACAATACAAGTTTATGTTCTTAAATAACTTTCTGGTACCAACGTTGATTACTTTTCCGATTTGTGAAGCCAGAAAGAATTATCGTCGTTTGTTTAGTTTTAATTTATTATCAAAAAGATATGACTGAACCTCTCCACCTTTGGCACTGGACTTTAAACATATAACCGGTTTCAATGAAATGTCTTTCTTCGCTGCATTCAAAGAATTAAATCTTTATTTTATGGACAAATGAGCCAACTCTGTCAGCTTCAATGACACGAAATAAATATAACTTCTATGTCATCTTTGTTCTTTTACCTATAAAATACCGTTTCGTACTTGGTACGAAAGCATTGGCCTCGGCACGTTGACTTGGTAATTAGGAAAAAAATTGATTACAGTATTGTACAATGATGACAGATAGAATTGTTAAATAAAAAGCAGTCTTTGCTTTTTGCTCGAAGATAGGAAATCCAATTAAACACCATATTTCCTTATCTAACGTTATTATCCTCTTTGCAAGAAACCCGTCAAGTACCGAAGAAGAGGTCTTTCCGCGGTTTTGCAAAATCATGTTTGTTTTTTAAACTATGCGCCTGGCTTAGGCAATAATGTTTTATCAAGTTCATGGCTATAGATTTTTCTTATCTATCATGTGGTACCTGAGTGTCCACTCAAAAGTAGGTAGTGTATGATTATGGTCGATAACAAGTATACCTAAAACAAGTAGTATTTATGAGAAGCTGTACTCAAATGGTAAATTAGGGACTAAAGCCTACTATTATATAACAGCGTAGAAAACCTGTGTCTCATGTCTTGGTGAGGTTGTAGAAATCGTGTCTAAAATATTATGATACTTTGTGGGTTTACTGTAACTGTTATCAATAGTAAAACACGTGACCTCGTTTTCATACCCAGGTCGTAAATTGTCTAGGCAGACGTCAAAGCATTTTATATTTCGAATTTTCGCTAACTTGTCCTACTTTTAAATGATACGATTATTATCCTACAATTACACCCACTTAGTTTAAATAAAAAAGCCGCTGAAAACTTGAATTATTCACATTCAGTACGAGTTCATTCGTAGGTGCGACGCTGAAAATAAAACGCTGCAGACAATCACGGCCGAATTCGTCTCCCGACACGCCTCTAGCTGAGATAATTTACTTTATTTTTTAAATACACCACCAAGGCACCGTCCTTATACCTACTACAAACTGTCTGTCAACTCTGTCAACTCCATTTTCTATTTGTAAACTCTGAAAAGTTTTTCCTCAAACATCAATTTGCCGTCTATCTTTCGTATTAGACACATAGCCTGCTGTTACTAGTTGGCAATTGTGTGTGAATAAATATTTACGCGCTTGATTGTAATGCAGTGTAAACCGATGATATTCAATGTGACTACATTGCCGCTCTTTTACGGTCAGAATCGGAATCATCTTACATAAACAGGATACCTCTTAGACGGTGATACCTTCTAATTGATCGTTGCCACTTGAAAGGCGTGGATATCGAAATACGAACTAGCAGCTTCAGCATCTTGTCATTGGCAATGGAGACGACCGTTATCTACGATAGCTACGTATCATCGTGCTACCGGAATCTCGCGGAAACTAGTGGCAGTCGATGAATGATTTAAATACTTGATTTATCATGAGCACGAGTCATGATATTGAATTTTAGATACGCCGTAAGAAATTAAGCTTAATGGCTTAGTAAATAAAGTTTTCATTGTAAAATCTATATTCGTGCTTATTTTTTGGCATTGATTACAAATGGTATCTGTCGGGGTCGTTAACAGTGATTTGTTGGTGATAATATGTGTTCCGCGCGCCTTGTCTGTCGCGTCAGTGTCCTCTTGCGTCATAGACGTGTCTCGTGGTTCTCATCTTTATGTCCGCACTCATAGCGACAAAAAATATAGAAAATCTTGCTATTTTTATTTGCCTAACTGTCATCTTGTCGACACTAAAGTCCATGTCGTTAAGTGTCAGGGCAGTAAAGATTTTCAATTTATTAAAATTACAAATGCATGGAATATTGTAATGTAAAAGACTACCGCGCCGCTTTTATAGATTTTCATGTTTTATTCATTGGGTGTTACTAACATAAGAGTACTTGTACTATGATTTTCAGTCACGTTCTCTAGAACGGGACATTCAATTTCCGTTCATTTGGAAAATGCATATAGATTGTGTGCGACTGTGCGTGACAGCAGTTCACTAAATTTAATTGTATCACCGTTTTATACGACGTTTAATTGTAGATCGTGCCGTAAATTGCCGTGATCAACGTTCACGTCTTTCCAAAACGTTTGTGCTATCCTAATAACTTAATGTAGATAAATGAACCTAACTGTCATCGTTTATTATGCAGCAGGGTAATTTGCCAGATAGGCTAACCTTCAACATTATCTGCAAGTCCAACAGAATATTTAAGGAACATTCTGTGATTTGGAGTTACGAGTTAGGTAGACAATATTCCCTTTGAAGCTTTTCACTGCTTCGTTTCCTGCAGGAAATTCAATTTGTATTCTATTAGTCATTTCCTGAAGTATTATCTGATAAGTAACTTATATCAAGGTTTCTATAGTGGCAAGTTCGCAGAATAAAATCCGCCGTATCGTTATTTGCATTTTTATGTTTATTCCGCAAACATTACCTTATATTTCATAATAATATGTTGCCAACATGGTTGCTGACCAATTAAAAGCAGCAAGATTATCCAATTACTGCTGCATAAACATAGTATAAATAATTAACCACGCGCAAAGCCATGTGTTATCATTATTAAGCTTAGGATCGTATACACGTCCAATAAAAGCGTACTTGATGATATTTGCTTGGCAAGATTGTATTGTCAAGTGTGTACCTATGTTCAGTACAATACTTTAATCAAGGTACATAATTGATAAAAGGATAAAAGTAAGAGTGCCAGCTTGTTTGGGGGAATTCCATTTTCCCACTAATGAAAAGCTTGATTCGTCACTACATTTATATTATTTATTTGTTCATTAATTCCTCACCGTATACAGCGGCACTGCGCCACGTGTATGTTTGGCACCAATTCAATACCTCATTTCATAGGTTATTTATTATTCTAGAAAATACGATCTATCCATTCTTTTGGCCTTTATGAGTCACGCCTACTCTTGAACTGGAACCGGTTATTACAAAGTTCATTAATAAGTCACTGATACTTTTGAGGAACGAATTTCTTTTCTTAATTAAAAATTTACGAGAAAGTATTAATTAGTAGATCTAATTTTTCGTTCAAACTTTTCTTTGATGAATTTATTTATACATAATTTGTCTTCTATCCAGCCGTTAATTTTACATTCGAACTAACATCGTCTTCTACAACGTTTATCTTATTGAGAATGTTTAGAATACCTTCAAGAATAAACTTTGACCATCTGTGCTTTCTCACGGCAAGTGTAGTCCATTCATCAGTTGTTTGTAGTACCTATTATAACAACTTTTATGGTATTAGAGACATTAGAGTACAGACGCCAGCACATCAAGCTAGTACAATCTGTCCAATTTCTTAATAGTTTTTCAACTTTATCGCTACAGATTAGGTTCAAAGTTGATTGGGAAAATTTGACACTTTCGGGTAGCTTCATGTGCGTGAGTCTGTACATAGTTCTCAAACGCTTTTAGTATGTTAGTTTTTGAACAAATTGGCGTGGGTTGATATTAGCTTATAATGATGCAAACCGTGTATCACTGCACTGACGTCATCCATCATCCATTTACCAATACTAAAGCAGTAAAGCCTCAGACTAAAACGTTAGTATTCATAAACATGTTTTCTTTGTTGCAGCATTAAAATTCCAGGAGAATCTTCTAAGGACTATGATACAGATTGAGAACACGTTCTTCGAGCTAGGCAGGACTTGCCAGAGGGATTGCCTGATTATATGCGATAGGGGAGCGATGGATGCCAGTGCATGTAAGTTTTATCTTTAGCCTTATAAAGTCGTACGTTTAACACCTAATTTGCCCAGGGATGGTTGCAAGATCTATCTATCTATCTTCAGTCAGTAGGAATGTTTTTGTCCCATTTTACGGTGTATTTTTAATAAGGATAAATGAGTTTTTGCTGGAATTGCACCATATTTTCCATGTCTGAATATCTAAAACACCGCATTGTGAACGCAGATAAACGAAAACTATAATTACCACGTCTGTTATTTTATTATTGGCCGCAAAACAACGTCATGCCATGATTATGATTAAGTACGAACAGACAGACAAACAGACGCCTGAAGGGCGGGCAATTTGTCTCAGAATATAAATAAGCACATTATCGTCTTCACTCAAGACATAATTATCATCAATGTAGGTACCTACTAGACTTTATACCTGGAAGATAAACAAAAACACGTGCCTTATAAATGAAGCTAGACTAGACTTAGAGCTTTTTAGGAAAATAAGTTCAATGCGCTATAACTTTAAATATATTCATAAGAGTTCAATATTATGTACTGTATAATCATTCTAAAATCAATTTACATCATCATAAGGTTAATATTGGTTTAATTGGAAATAAAATCAACTGGGAACAAGACTTTACATGTATATTATGCACGTAAATGTAAATAAGCACCGTGTTTAACTTAAGAGGCCCGCGACCGATGCGTTTTTCATACAAACGTAATACCAAAATAACTTGTAAATCAAAAACATTCTTAAGGTACTGTCTCTTTATTCCGATCGAAATACAAAATATCTAGGTTCCCAATGAAATATTTTGAATGGACACTGATTTAAACAAGAGTTATGAGAAAAATAAGTTTTCTATAGAAATTTTAAATTCCTCATATCTCGTCTTTATATCATTGTCCTTTCAAAATATTTCATTGGGAACCTAGATATTTTGTATTCCAATCGGAATAAAGAGACAGTACCTTAAGAATGTTTTTGATTTACAAGTTATTTTGGTATTACGTTTGTATGAAAAACGCATCGGTCGCCGGCCTCTTAACTAAAGTTTATTATCATTGCTGCACGGAGCCTCGGTTGTTTCTCAACAAGTTTTATTATGGAAACTTATACACAAACTTCTAGTAAATCTAGGTAATGAGTCAGAAACAAGAAAATAGTTTTTATACCATCTGGTAGAATAATACTGGCAGTTATTCGTTCCTGTCAGTCTGGAATGATCTAGAATTCTAGATCTTGCAGTGAGCAGAACATGTTTGCTGCTACTACTTTGGGGACGAGTCTTCTTACTAGAAAGGGATAATTTGATGTAGCCATGCACACAACACATGCCACAAGGCATAATCACAACCTTTTCAAATGAATGATTAAGTATGCTGTATAATATTAGCTAAATACTAAATAGACAGATAAAGAAAGTTACAATTCAATACTTACCTTTCAACATCTGCCTAGTCTTTTCCAAACTAAGTTGGGGTCGACTTTCAGTCTAACTGGATGCAGCTGAATACTAGTATATTACATAGAGTGACTGTCTATCTGACCTCCACAACCCAGTTAGTACTGCGTAATACGATACTCCTTAATAAGGCTGCTAGTCGAGACTTTCAGGCTTCTGTAACGTTTGACTACTGTCGAAGATCTACAAATGACAGCCGGGACTAACGGCTTAACCTGAAAATCAACCCGAGCTGCTGTTATTATTTAACCACGAAAATTTACATAAACAAGGTTAAATTCAATTCAGAGTGTGAAAAATTATGAGTTATCGGTAATAGAAATGGTGGAAATTGGAATGCCGTAAGAGGCATTGAGCAGGCTGTTCGATTTGCATCGTTAGGCTCTGCGCTGAAAGTTGAAAAGCAAACAGCACGCTCGCGTTTTAAAATTACACTGTTAAGCTCTTTACTACATATGTTTAGTTATTACAAAAGCTTTATTGTTACCTGTATCTAGGTACCAATCTATGTAGCTACTTACTGTTTATATGCATTTGATTGCTACTTATTACATTTATCATAGTTTATATTGATTGCGCAAACTCTTTTTATTGTCTGATTCATAAAATGAATAGGCGACATATTTATAATTGTTGTCAATAAATGGATCGCCTATTGTCTGTGTCGGGAACTCAAGTAGTGTAGTTTTACCTCTAGTACCTAGGTAGGTACTTGATGCTTTAAAGTATTTAATAAATAAAAACTTGGAATGTTTGTGTTATTATTTGTATCGATTATATTTTCAGTGGAAACTGGAACATTGATTAATGAAATACAATGCGGTATCAAGTTTTGCAATTATGAGCAATAACAACTGCACAATTGACAGCAAAAACCAGCACTGTTTATTTTTTTGTGAGGTTTGAAAAAAAAACTGCAAGTTTACAGGAAAAAATTCGACTAAAGTAGTTTCAAAGCGACTCAGTTTAAAATTCCCTTCATTATGCGGGATATTTAAATATGAATGACGTCGTGAAGGTCGTAAACATGTTTACAAATATTTAATTTTAGGACAGAAAAACACCCACTGGGAATGCATTTCCGTAGATAACGTCAGTATGTTAATTCTTTTGACAGGCACTGCAGACACAAAACACTGGGAGGTAAAATATAAGTTGTTTACTAACATTAGGTGCGCATGTAATCCCAGAAGTGTAAAGCGAAGATGTACCTATAGATAGAGATACCCCATGATGTATTACCCACTATTGCTGAATTATTTATGGTCCCATTAAAATAGGTGGACAAATTTTATCAGTGTTTTTTTTTAGCAAAAAAAACACTGATTAAAGTGATTTTATTTTGACCTAAAATAATAAATTGCCGGCGGCACTCTAGAATAAACACATCCATTAGGTCAAAATAAAATCACTTTAATCAGTGTTTTGTTTTTTTTTTGCTTGGGTATCTTTGGTTCGACGTACTGAACGCTGTGTTAAAATTTGTCCATCTATTTTAATGGGACCATAAAGAGATCTTTAAGATAAACAAGTCTGAAATCAAATAATAAGCTACTTACATTTTCTTTCAAGAATTCCAAGTTATACAAAAAGCATTGATGCTTCATAATGAAGTAATGATGAGTAGGTATAACATAAAACATACAAAGGAACAAATAAGCCGTAATCACCCTAATCACAAACATTTACTTAGAGAAAAGTACTTCCCTGTATTCAATCATGACTTGTTATGTAAATACCGGCCACGCGCGCACCAAGGAGGTCATTTGCTCAGATAGATACGAACTCCAGTTTTGTTTACTTATAGTGATACCGGTCGTAATTACAAATTATGACTAGCGTTACTTGCGCTACTTACTAGTTACTACCAATTATAATTAATCATACCTATAATATGTAATTATTAGGAAAGGATTGCCTCGGTGGTCTTGTAGTCGCAAGCGTGACTGCTGAGCATGAGGTCCTGGGTTCGATTCCTGGGTCGGGCAAAGTGTTATTGCAGTGTTTTTCCATAAAGAATTTCTCAGAAGCAGCCACGGACTCTGGATTTGTGGCCGGTTGATGGCAGTAGGCTCGGCCCTATAACTATCGAAATGTTGTTGTACTATTAGGTACAACCTCTGCCTAACGCTTCGGGGATTTCAGGCGTGGTGTTATGTTATAAAGGAGGTACACTCATATTCCTTTCCAGACATGACTCACACTCAATGAGATGTAGACTTGTAGACACCGCTTCCGTGTAGTCATTCAATAAAGTAAAAAAAATACGAAAGTATGTCAGGGCGTTACATAAAATTGGCGGGCAGCCGAATTGTACGTTCATTTATAACTTCTTAATCTTTGATTGTAGCTAAATACCTAATAGATTTAAAACAAGAACATAACATCACGGTTGTAATCTCTGAGGAGTTATACGTTCGCGGGCCTGTGGACGGTAAGCTATGGGCTAGCTCGCCGTCCATCCGTCTTATGACGACAGGCCGTGTCGACGGCGCGCGAGTGTTCCACGCGCGCCTCTAAGAGAGTCAGCAAACAGGAAGGGGTCCGTAAGGACCGATGCCTGCCAGGGTTGCAACTGGGACTGTTCGAAAAAGATACCGCGGCCCTGGAACACAAAGGGCAAAGGAAGGGACATGGATGGGTTTTAGTCAGTAAAAGTCTGACACTCCCTCCTGCTCAGCCCAGAGCGGGAGGGGTTATTTGATGATTTCCCATCGGTAAAAAAAAAAAAGGAGTTATACGTTTAGGTTACTTGTACTGAGCCCACAATTCGTCAGTTGTTTGAATGTCTCCTGTAATTCAGGCGAGCCTATTGCCATCAATCGGGCATACATTCAGAAGCCAGGGGGCCTAAAATGACCGCTTTATCAGAATCATAATATGAATTATGTTAAAAATTTAAAATTCTTAAAATGGTCTTTATGGTTATGAACACAAAATTCGTGATAAAGCGGCCATTTTAGCCTCCCAGTCTGCTACAAATTCGAGATGAAAAACCGAAAAACCAATACTAAATAGATTTATTTAACACATTTCAGTTATATCGAGAGAGAAATGGGAGGCGATGCTGTCAACCAACAACTGGAACTGTGTGGAGTTACGAGACAACCGGTACAATCACATCGTGCACATGCTCTCTGCTGCCAACGGCGCTGAAGACTTCTACTCCACTGAGGTGAGCAATTCCTAGTTTAGGGACACATCTTGGATATCTTGGGGCGTGATAGCTAGACCGTTGAAATTTTCACAGATGATGTATTTCTGTTGCTGCTGTAACAACAAATATAAAAACAGAAAAAAAAAATAAAAAAACTTTTTTGCAAAAAATAAAACCGACTTCAAAAACAAAAAAAACGTGGAAAATTAACGCTTCAGAGGTCGGTGACTTTTGTTTGTTCGATTGAATATTTTTGCCACCGACTTCTGAAGCTAAAGTTATTTTACCACGTTTTTTTTGTTTTCGAAGTCGGTTTTATTTTTTGCAAAAAAGTTGTTTTGATGTTGTATAAATAATAAACATCCAAGCGATTGCAGCAATCACGACAGATTTGCCGTCTATTTTTGAAGAGTTCCGTAGTATATCTCCGAAGATCAGCATCAGATCTTCACCAAATTTGATACAATACAATATTCTACCAAACAATACAACAATTAAATAAACAATACAATATTCTACGAAATCGGTTCACAATTGGCGAAGATATCGCTGAACATACAAACGAAAAAAAAAAAAACAGACGACTTGATAACCTCCTCCTTTTGGAAGTCGGTTAAAAATTAAGGGGGGCCATACAACAAATAATGGTACGGAACCCTTCGTGCGCGAGTCCGACTCGCACTTGGCCGGTATTTTTCTCAATATTTAGTCTAATTAGGATTTGAGTAAAATTAGCTTCGGACAAAATTCTGCGAAATCGACGGGGTTGGTAGTACCTTCGAACAGTGCCGGTGGAGTTGCGCAAAGAGTAGCAGGACAAGATGTGCGCCATGGTTTCTGATTAGTTCCGCAGTCGCAGCCTGCTTCATTGAACCACCGGAGCAAGTTCACAATATCCACAACAGTTTCACAATTGTTTACCTACAGCAGCCTCTTGACAATGTCATTTGAGCGCCAAAGAATCTGCAGCACAATAACCTTTCTCTTATATAAACTAGGCGCCGGCGCCGCTCTCAGACGTACTCAGGAAATGCAGGCCAAACTGCACGAATGTAGTCCACGTTCAAAATACACGTTAGATAAAAGTCACTCGATTATATTGTGCTCGTTCTATTTTCGTTTCTTTGTAGATTAGTGTCCTGTATACAATCGTACTGCAAATTAATGTCTTGTGAGCTAATCGTTACTTTTTTACGCCAATTTTCAATAGAAAATCAGCAATGATTTCTGGTATTTGAATCTAATCAATACTATAGAAAGGTTTATCTTGACCAGTTATTGTAATTCGTATTTAATTGAAGTTTCAGAAATATGTACCAAACATAGGTGTATAGAAAACTAGCGGCCCGTCCCGGCTTCGCACATGCCTATGTTACTCAGGGTGAATGTAGCTTTCTAATGGTGAAAGAATTTTTAAATCGGCGCAGTAGTTTTTGTGTTTATTCATTACAAACATACACACAAAAATACAATTTTTTCCACTTTATATTATTAGTGTAGCTAACAAAAAATACTTACGTAGATGATAACTAAGGTTAAGAACAAAAAAGATCGTATTATAAACGTCGTAAAACATAAGGTTGACCAAAGAGTTTTAATTGCATAGAACATAAAAATACTGCGTCGTCTTTAACTGTAGTACACAAAAACGTACCATCACGCATCTATATCCCAAAGCGGTAGGCACAGGTGCTTACAACATTTTGTCAGTTATGATGGCGAGCAGCTCTAAGTAATAATGCTTTATATCCACGTATTTTTCTAACATTGTTACATATTTACATCGCCGATCCAAGCGTTAAGATCATAACCCCGTGTGTGGGTGTGTGGATAATGTCGGCCAAAGCTACGTCAGTTTTAAAGATAAATGCATTGATGCAACGAAAGCAGTGTATTGAGGAAACATTTCCATCGTCTATTATTGTATTATTTCCATCGTCTGTAAACTTTGTATTTTATATTTTTGAATACATTTTATTTATTTATTTATTTTTATTACCTCAGAGGTTTACATCGCCCATTATAGCATGCATTATAGTATTATTTTGACTTTACGTCAGTGTGGGGATACAATCAGAGCTATAATAATAATATTCTCTCATCCACTGGTATTATACAAAAATCTCTCACACAAACCCTCAACACCCGCACACTTTACATGCTGCAAAAAACCACCATTCTTAACGCCTGTCGAATCACCCGAAAATGTCTGACTTAGTTCTACATTGTCATCCACTTTCTCTATCTAAATTTCACCTTACATCCTTTGTTTCCGCGTGTTTCTTAGTCTCTCATAAATGAGAAGAAATATAAAGAACAGAATTAAAAAAAATACTTTATTCAGTATTAAATCTCAGAACGTCTAGCTAATCTAGTCAAGTTATGTCTTTCTTACATTGAAGTAAGATTGAAATACTGCTTTAAGATGTGGTGGTACAGTCCCACAGATAATTTATATGAATCTGCATTCTATCTTCGAACGCTAATTTCAATGTCACTAAACTCTTTAATGTACCTTACACGTGATAAGTCTTAATGTATACGTTTACACGTTATGTAGATACCAATGTTTTGATAATGATAACATCATACCTCATCGTCATAGTAAATAATTAGCGCGAGATAAGTCATGTGACTAATAAAAAAATTGTCAACAAATATTATGGAAACAAGTTTTCAATTTACCCTAGATACAAACTTTATTTAAAATAGATTTGTTTTCAATATTGAAGATTGTTTTTCCACTTAAACGAATATTAACTTTATTATAATGTTAATTAAGCTGTTTCTAGAAAAAAAAACGAAAGACTTATACTATTAAAAATGTCAAAACTTATAAAATCGAAGCGCAAACTATTTTTTTTATTATGTGAGGATTCACAAAACGAAAGCCGTATAGCGAACAACATTTAAACTCCATACCCTAGTCCCGATATTTTTTAAATGTTTTTTTTTAAGGAATATTTAAAAATATAATTGATTTGTAAAGATATAAATAAAGGAAATTGTAAATCCATAAGTAAATAACTAGTTATTTAAATGATACAATAATCGAATAACCCATTTCCTACATTACGTCATGCCACACACCAAAATAGTCATTAAGCGTGTAACATGTAACTGAATGTCGTAGCAAAGCTAGAAACCCATTAAAATTCTCATAAACACCTGTCATAACAATTAACACACAATTAGTTGTTGAAAAGCATTTTGACACCCATCTTTCTATCAATCAGTTTGAAAGACACGTATGAACTTCTCAGTTGGCTCAACTCACGACATACTGTTTTCAGGCTATCGATTGCACAGTAAACACCTCAAAACGTGCTACCTATTCAATGTAGGTGGACAGTGGCATGTTATTTGAGTAACTCGTTAGCCCAGACAATGGATACCTACTGCTAACATTAACTGTGGTGCCCTATTACGTCTTACATGTACAGTTGTACAGTCGCGAGTAGTAGTCTCTTAGGTGCCACGGTTTATTTTAACTAGTTTAGTTTTTAAATTGTTGATTTAATTCTTTTATGTGCACGTCTTTCTACATCGTTCTCACATTTATATGTATAATCTCAACATGAATAATGTAACCAAGATCTTGTAACAATATTTTGATTGAGAACAGTGTCCATGGAGTTTCTTGCCCATTCTTCTCCATAGAGATCTACGTTTTGGAATGGGCAACTACAGTACTTTCACAAGTTATTATGCCTAGTGTCTGTGACTGTAGCTTCGCCTTTGTTTTTCTGACATTCAAAAGTGCCTGTTATGGTCGAATTGAAATAAATGCTTTGAGTTTGAGTAATAGCATATAGATATACACTTAGCAAATACCAAACCGTTTTCTTCGTGATCTACGATTGTACTTTTGAGATCGCAACTTTTTCGTAATACTAACTATGGGTTCCAAAATACTACACAAAGTAAAAATAATATTACGATCAATACAGCAAAAGGTTTATAAATTGATGTGTAATCATATTAAGGCTCATGAGTGTACCTATCTACGTCAGTTTATCGTTCTTTAAATACGAGCCTAATTAATTATCGAATTCGCATCCCATTCATAATAATTCCTGTTATTTATTTGTATACATGAGCATATCTGTCGTGACGGCCTACTGCACGATTACATACACATGGTGGCAAACGTGACTGAAATAATAAAATGCTTCAGAGTGCAATTTCATTGTAAAACTACTGGCATTAAATTTGCCTGCCGTGTCACGGTACCTCCCATTCACGTGATTCACACATGTCGAAACATTAGGTACCCATGTACAGTCACCATCAGATATATCGTAGCGGGCGAGGTACTCAAATATTTCGGAGCAGCATTATTTTTCAATAAATTCGTTACACTAGATGTGGTCAATAACGTCAGAACATGCAATTTGTGATAAATATAAGAGCATGGACTTTTCAATAAATTCGGAACACATAAATAAATACTATAATACACAATAGTTGTCAAAATCATTTTTGACAACTAAAAAGTCAATATAATATATGTAGTAACGAATTCAAATTGTGTGATCAGACTTAAGGTATATTTTCCATAAATGTCCCCGATGTTTACGATCGTCCTGACTGCGTAGATACCTTTGAAGTTTTGTGCTTTCTGATATTTTAACTTCGTCGTGTTCTGAATTTTTTGAAAAGTAATGCTGCTCCGAAATATTTGATTACCTCGCCCGCTACGATATATCTGATGGCGACTGTACAAGACAATGTTGCTAATTTCATGTTACGGGTGCTTGTCGCAAAATGGTCATTGACTTCACTGGACTTGACTGTTTTGTGTTAATAATTAGAATTTAGTCTGATAAAACCTGTTACAAAAGAAAGAGATAAGGGGTTTTCACAATCATGAGTGTGAACTTATTATTTAATGAACTTAATATCTGTAAGTAGGTATTTAAATTAGCGTGTGTCTCGTCACGTCATGTTATCTTTAGAGGTAATAGAAAGAAATGGAAAATTTATCGATAGTCGATAAAAGGACATAACATACGCAATTCATACTGTATAGGCAGAATAATTAAATTATGAATAATAATAATACCAGCCTATTACTGTCCCACTGCTGGGCAAAGGCCTCTTCTCAACAGAGAAGCTTGCTCAAGACGGGTTGGCGATTTCAGACCTTTATAAGTCCAGGTTTCCACACAGTGTTTTCTTTCACCGATGTCTGTGATGTCCAAGGTAGAAAGTACATATGAATTGAAAAAGTCACATTGGTACTTGCCCAGATTTGGACCCACAACCTCATGCATGAGAGGCGAGGCCTTAAACTCTGGGCCATGAAATAAAGGGTGTAACAAGACCCTTAGGGTCACTCCACACCGAGACGCGACGCGAAGCTGCGCGCACAGCGACTCAAAATATAACTTTATTTACTACACGAAAAGATACACATTTCATTGGCCAGTGAATTCGCGGCGCGCCGCCGCCGCCGTGAGTGCTCACAATGAAATGTGTATCTTTTCGTGTAGTAAATAAAGTTATATTTTGATTCGCTGTGCGCGCAGCGTCGCGTCTCGGTGTGAACTGACCCTTAACATATCATTTTTTTTGTTTTAGGCCATACCTAGGAAACCTTCTAGTTACGGAGATATTGGGGGTCAAACTTCCAACTTTTTCACATTTTTTTTTTGTTTTTTTTGTAAGATTTTTACTTTAATCACTTCTATGACCCACGTACTATTCAATCCATCCATCAGCGCAATGTTTTAAGTCCGTTACACTGAGTCCTACCGTAAAACGTGATTTTTCACCCCAAAAAAAATGTTGCTTCCCAGCAATATTTTTTGCGTAAAGTTACTTAGCTTGATGTACATAATGCTTGGTAGACGGCTTCGTGAAGGGTCTTGTTACAACCTGTAGGTAATATTCTAGGATAAATGTTCTAAATAATACAACTATATAAAGGCACTCTACCTAGATAAAGTTAGTTTATTCATTCTAAAACCACAACCTTTTTACCTACATTCAAAACAAACAAACTATTAAATTCTAAATTAGTTTGCGTTTGTTTAGTTCGCTAAATTATTGCTCCGGGCTACAAAAACAATATTATTCAAATGTCTAACTTTATGAATGACCGCAGCGCGTGCAACCTATTCACTTTGTGGTTTCGCAATAACATTGGCAATGTGCCATTTCAAAACTATAGTGATAAAGCTCGTTTCATCAATAATTCCTACAATAATAATTGAATGACGTCATCGAAAGATAGATTACCGATTTGTTATGAATTTCCAAGATCAGATATTAAGGAACATTGATTAAATCGAAATATTATTGAATACATCATCATGATGTATGTGTGTCATGTGATAGAGATAATCGTCTTACGACGTTATCCATTCGTAATCCGACAATTCAATGTATGACCTAGATTATTTCCGTACTTATTTTTGCCCAACTTTGACAGATACGTATAATCAGACTTGTCTTGAATGAATATCAATAATGAAAGTGTGTGTATTGTTAACAGGATCATGCATGCCGGTCCGAAGGGGTAGAGTTGGCCAGGGAGCTCGACTACAACGCGGCGGCCGCATGGATAGGTCACCCATACTTCGACGTGATCGACAACTCCACAGACTTCGACCTGAAGATGAACCGGCTGATCGAGTGCGTGTGCCAGAGGATCGGCATCGACACCGGCGGCAGGCTCAACGTCAACTCCAAGAAGCGCAAGTTCCTCGTCAAGTCTCCGATCGTTCCAGACTCGGAGTTCCCGTCCTTCCAAGACTTCGACGTCGTTCACAACTACTTGCAGAGCGATGTGCGCAAGGCGCAAGTCAGACTCCGCAAGCGTGGGCAGAAGGGCCACTGGTCTTATATCCACACGTTGCGGAGAGTCCACCCGGTCAATGGGCAGTCGGTAGAAGTGAGGACGCAGCTCACCCACAGGGACTACTTGAACCTGCTCCCGCAGCGCGACGAGGCGCATTTCACCATCTTCAAGAAGCGTCGCTGCTTCATCTACAACAATCAGTACTATCAGTTGGACATTTATAGACAACCGTCGCATCCCAGGTGATTAGATATTAGAATTATATTTTAACTATTTATTTATTTATATATTGATTTCTTTATTGTTGTAAATAAATTAAATGGCTGTGTTTCCTTCTTCTTATTTATTTATTTATCTATACTTTATCCTCTAGCTAGAGATACAAGTTGTATGGTAATAATACGTATGTACCTATGCTTAATTCGGTTATTGAATCTCTTTTCTATCAATCAAATTGTCTATAAATAAATTGTAATATTTTCAGGTGCCGGGGGTTGGTTTTGTTGGAGACGTACAGTGCAATATTTGACCAGGACGCGTTGTTAGCGTCGCTGCCAAAGTTCCTCACTATCGAGCGGGAGGTGACCGGCGATCCAGCCTTCTCCATGTACAACTTGTCCTTGAAGGAAGATTGGAAGAATTCAAAAAAGTACTACATAAGTGGTGAATCCAAGGCCAAATCGAGCGCGACCGCGAACGGTAAGACGGGAAATGTTTGCTTCGCTATTTCAAGTACTTACATGTTGTTGACGTAATGCAAGGAGATGCTATCGTCTCTCATTCCATACGAAACAATTTTCAACAAACCTCAACAGTACCTTTTTAGTAATAAAGCAATTTTAATCATTTTCCATACCCTTTGCGGTCGCAATCTAAATTCTATTTATTTCAGTGTTTACAAGTAAACAAGATTTGCTGCAACAATAAATTTTTAAGAACTATAAATTACTCTTATACCAAGCAGGGTATTCTGCAATAATGAATAAAATTGCTATTGATCTAAATATCGAGTATGACTTGAGATTTGATAAAAAGTATTGTATGCAATTGAGATAAAACTATTATTATCCAGTTTTTATACTACAACTACAAAAATCTCTACAAAAGTTATTAAAACTAAAGTTTCATGTATTTAAACACTTGGCGAATAATAAATAGATTTGGAGCAAGAAACAAAGGTTCTAATAGCTATTGGGTCAAACAAATCATTGGACTTATCTCTGCATCGGTTATTTCTTTGCATGCGATATTTTGTGATGTAAACACTGGCGTAATTGTGTTGTGTTATAGTCTAGATTGTACACCCCTATTAGTTTCGGTAGACTTCTTATAAACTAGTTTGTAAAGGAACCTTTTTAAATCTGTCTAGTTTTCGTCTCATTACAATCACACATGAATGTTTCGCACTAACACTTCAATATCTCCCCCGTATAGCATTTGCTATTCCTATTACTCTTCTTTCCGGTAATTCCTCGATTATCATAGTTACCTCGATGGTTTTGCTACAGCATTTAAAATTTCAGACATCGGAAATTAAAGGTATATTTGTATCAAGTAAATGTATACACACGGGAGGTATCGATACTATTCATGTTACTATCACTGTGTGAGTATAGCTTTCCCCACGCGTACCCGCGAGTATATTAAAGTTACACATAACTTTCCAGATACGAGCACTACTATTTTGGGACGATTTCAAGTGGATTCATCCGATGAATCTAAACAATCGCAGAACTAACATTACCATTCAAGAGTTTAGGATTTTTATTTCGTTAAGAACATTTAGCTTAGAAAACGTGACTAACACTTTTGCGCCAGTGTCACTATGTGAATCACGTAGTTTGGGGGTTAAAGGAAATTTTATTTTGGTTTATCAGGACATACTAAAAGGTTGACCAACGGCCACAGTGATGACAAACACAATGGCCAGAATGGAGTCGCGAAAATGAATGGGCACGCAGGTGAAAAAATGAATGGTCATGTCGTTGGGAAAATGAATGGCCATTCTGGTGACAATGGTAACGGGTACAGCGATAAGGCCGGCGCACGCGCGACCAAGGCCAACGGACACCACCCGCACGGCGCTCCCAAATCCAACGGCGCCGGCGTGAACGGCGACGCGCACGAGACAGAACTCGACGAATTCAACAAAATCCACAGAATGGATCTCGGTTCACCAAAGATTACAAAGGTCGCTGTAAAGATTTAAAAACATTAACTTATCTACTATAGATTTTGAAATTTTATGAAATTCCACTTTGTAACACTTCATTATACACCAAATTATGAACTACCAATAATTTTAAGATCTATTTAAATGTATTAACTATTTAATTATCGCCACCATCATTAAATGGATCATGTATGTACCTATATGCTCGTATAAATATTGTATTTATTCATACTAATTGTATAAATTGCCAAAAGATAACTATTTTTGTAGTATTCCTTAAAAATTACAATATTTTACATAGGTAACGCATCCAAGAACACAGCCTATAAAATATCAAGCATTCTGAATAAAATAATTCAGATCAAAATGAAATGTTTTGTATTGTTTGTGCCTTTACACAGTATAATATATTTAAATACTTTTTCATAAAATAATAAATGTAATAAGAAATATTGTCATTCACATTAATAGTATGTACTTAAAGTGTTGCAATAATATCAATTTAAGTATTGTTGCAGTATGTTAAACACTATGATTAGTGTTTTAGGTCATAATGAACCTAACGCGATAGCATTTTATTTATAGACTTAATTTAATTATGTAATGACGGCGTTAAACATAATTAGGACATTCAGTAAATCGTTTTAGTTTGTAGATTATATCGTGAAATTTTAATGTCTGGATGTTGTGTGGTCACGTAGATCGTTCACACTTTTTTCTTAACAGGGGTCGAAAATGTTCACGATAATCAACACCTCGTAAACAATATGCACTAGAGCGGTCCCCTAAGCTTTTAGCGCTGAATTTGTTTTAAATAAAATATATTTTTATTATTAAAGAAATATATTTAAATATGACATAGAATAATTCGATTTAGAAATTGATGTCGTTGCAATGTCACTTTTTTTGCTGTCGAAGGAGATTAGTACTTATCGAAAAATCATAAAAATAATTTTACAAAAGTATTTAAGCCACCTTTTTAATATAATTTCAATGTGTTGAAGACAACATCTACTGTATAGCTGATTGCTAAATAGCTGTAAAGCTATTCAATCGTTTGGCAAAGATCCACGGTAGCATTGTTAATGGCTGTGCTATTATAATTGAGCAATTGAGGGCTCTAATTCTACGAGAAACTGTTGGCAGCGAGCGTGCCAACTGAAATTTATCTTACAAGCCGTTTGCACCAAAAGGATAACTGAAAACGTAACTTGATTGCAGTGTACAATTAAAATGCCAGAATATATTTGACATTATCTTGTAGACTTTGCTTTGAATATTGTATTTTAATGCAACCTTACATTTATAATGTAATTTATTTTGGTGCATCGTGCTGATCGATAGCTTTGGGCGTAAAAATCTCAAAACTGCATTAATATGTAAAAACTTTCGCAACGTTTCTTAATAAAGAAAATGCGTCATTGGATATTTTTTGGTTTTATTTAGGTATTACTAACCTGAACATATGTCGTAAGTTAGCTATCTACAATTTACTATTTACCTAACAGAAAGTCAACAAAGTTAATGTGTTTTCTAAAGAAGAGGTGTTAATCGGGAGAGAGCTGTAGTGTGGTGTTTGGCGGGTTAGTGCAGCTGCAGACTAAAGGCTGATTCGACCAAATGTAAAGGGCATTCTGGGAAATAAATCGTTTTACAGCAATCATAATAAAACTATTCTTTACTTCAGCCTTCTTGCGCACATAGGGTTACAACTTATGCACCGTAGATTAGCTGAGTCATCAGAAATAATTTATGGGTCAAGTAGATAAGCGCTTTCCGACTGTGGGGTGTGCTTCACATTAGCCAACACACTAGACAACCACTACAACTAACACGAAACTTATGAACAAGTCAAGTGACGCGATTACTAATATGTGAAAGAGCTGGCCAGCAGGGGGGATACTATGACGTCCTAAAGCAGGAGTAATTCAAGTGTGGGAAAGAGAGCTATACAGGTCATCTAGCCCCGTCTCTTTCCCACACTGGAATTACTCCTGCTTTAGGACGTCATCATGGTAGGTCACCAGATCGTGCGCGGATGATAAAAGGCAACGCTCGTCGTTATTGGAAAGAACCATCGCCGTTAGCGTTGCTAAGGTAGGTTGAGTTGAGGATAAGTTTGCAGGGCAGATATGGAGAGAAATTGCTAAGGATAAGTGAGATTTCGAAGGGAGTTGCGTGATGGATAAGTTTCCAGGGTTTGCCCTGGTAACTTATCCGTGGAAAGCCCTGGAAACTTTGCCGTGGCCAGAAATCGCAAAGGGAAAGTGAAACTATGAATTTACTATGTAGCAGAATACAATATCGGCTATCTTATGTAGTTACCTACTAAGCTAATCTTATCTGATAAGATAGTAGTGTGATGAGAGTTTTCTCCACCAAAGCGGAGATGTGCGAAGTGAAGATGCTTAGGACTTGGAGCTAGGGTGTATCCACCGAAGCTGTGCCGAGATGCGTATGTACTTGCTAGACCGGAACAGAGATGTGTGTACAACAAGCTCTCCTCACGCCCTGCGACCGCCGCACGCCGCTCACATCTCTTATCGCTGCTGTGCGCTGTTGCCTTCTTGGCCTAAGTAAATACGTATGAGGCATATCTCCTCTCGGCGAAGCATAGACAAGAAGTGTAAATAACTAAATTCTATTAGCAGTTTATAACACATCTCTCCTCTGGTTTCGTCTCCGTTTTGGTAGAGTCCCGCTTATCCGCCATTTGCTTTGCTTTGCAGTATCCATGTGAGATTATTTGCTTTGGTGGATACGGTGAAACCTGAGATCTTTCCACTTTTGCACATATAGCACGGATTTTCAACTCTTCATGTTAAGCCGAGCGTTGAGATTACGAAAGAGTGCATCCCTAGTGCGTTGAAAAAGCGCAGTCTGATTTTCGAGAATCCAAAATCCAATGCGCGGTTTAAAAAACGAAGCGTTAAAAGAAAGCCTTGCTTGTCCTCATTCATCCTCACATTAAATAGAGATTTTATTATTTTCTATGATCATATTTTTTATTATTTTTAACAATAAGTAGGTACTGAAACATTTTCTATTTATTAAAAATACTATACATGAATGGAATGCACCAGATCAAGCTTATAATACGTGGAATAAAATAAAGATTGCTGCATATGCACCGTGGTTAAATGATAATATGGCCAGAATAGCAGATGCAAACAAACTTGGCTGACTATCAAAACAATAGCGATTTTTTTAAGTACTCCACTACACAGTGTGGCTAAGCACAGTAAATTTAGCTGTCAAAACGCGGGTGTAGTGATGTCAAAAACCACCCATAGCACACAAACAATTATTGATCTATTTGCAATGTGAAGACAACCATGAGTTAAATACGCGCATAAGGCGCTGCTACGATTTCTATACAAAATTGGACGATTTCTATACGATAGCAGGGACTTTGGATCCCCTACCCCTAGCACATTCAAAATAACACATACTGGCTGAATGAAAAGCTGTCTTCAAGGCTGAATTTTTAAACGCAACACGTAAAACCTTCAAGATGTATGCATATTACGAAAGAAATACTAGTCTTAGGGCCGCTGGGCCGGCGGGCCTAGCATGTCCATTTCAACCGCGCGGCCAACTCATAAAATTTGATGAAACTTTGCCAGGAATTAGTGGTAATTTGTTACTATACACACGATTTTTCCTGAATTTGTTGCAAAAAAACCAAGATGCTATGACCAAAAATAGTTGGCCGCTAGAACCGCCACTTGCCGAAGTCATCGCTTAATATTACACAGAAACTAAATATGCAGATAGGCGAATGATGCATCAAAAGAAAGGTCTTAATTTGTTGTATTTGTTGCAAAAATAAAAAACGTCAAACGTTAATAAACAAAAAGTTATGCTATATTTAGTTTCCAGGCTATAGGTAAAGTCGACTCGAACAAATTATTGAACCTATTTTCTAGTATTTTTCTTGTCCATATACACATAAGCCTTTTTTTTTCGGATGGCATATCGTCCTATGACTCCTCGGGCGGAGCAGGAGGGAGTGTCAGACTTTAACTGACTAAAACTCATCCATGTTCCTTCATCGCCTTTTGTGTTCCGGGGCCACAGTATCTCTTTCGAACAGTCCCGCAGCCCTGGCAGGCATCGGCCCTTGCGGACCCCTTCCTGTTGCTGACATCTCTTTGAGGCGCGCTTGGAACACGAACGCGCTGTCGACACGGCCTGTCGTCAAAAGACGGACGGCGAGCTAGCCCATAGCTCGCCGTCCACAGGCCCGCGCCTACGGTGGCGGGCGTCGGTACCGCCCGGTGCGACTCTCGCGTGGGCTGGGACATGAAGTTCTCTCCCTCTCACGTTCCGCCACCTCCTCGCTAGCACAACTGCTTCGCAGGAGGTAACGGCGTCCCATTCCGTCTCGCTCCGGACCATGGATTGAACCAAGGCCGGACGCGAGAGGTCACCGCCGCCGATCGCCGCTACGAGGACACGGCGGTGCTCCGCCCACGCGGGGCAGACTTCCACCGAGCTCCACCATGTCCTCCGGTCGATCCTCACAATGGTAACACCCGGGAGTTTCCTCCCGCCCGATCCGGTGCAGGTACCTCCCGAAACAACCGTGTCCGGTGAGGACCTGCGTCAGGCGGAAGGTGAGGACGCCGTGGTGCCTCTCAAGCCACTCCTCAAAGAGGGGACTTTTGGCCACTATTTTGGCGTGCCCACGCATAAGCTCTATTAATTTGATATTTATGGTGAGATACCTACCTACCTATAACCTGGAAACTAAATATAGCATAACTTTTTGTTTATTTACGTTTTGTCGTTTTTTAGTTTATATTTTTATTGTATAGTAACAAATTACCACTAATTCCTGGCAAAGTTTTAT
Source organism: Eugnorisma glareosa (assembly GCA_947578425.1). Classification (NCBI taxonomy): domain Eukaryota; kingdom Metazoa; phylum Arthropoda; class Insecta; order Lepidoptera; family Noctuidae; genus Eugnorisma; species Eugnorisma glareosa. The sequence continues at coordinate 17,278,290 of OX387966.1, read as the reverse complement.
CAAATTTTATGAGTTGGTCGCACAGTTGAAATGGACATGGCCTAGGAAAGCGCAGAACAGCGCGATTGTTACTACCAAACAAAGTCGTCCTTGCATTGATCGACCCTATAGTTCAAAATAAATAAAATTCCAATAGCCCGAGAGCGCATCAAAGCTGGTCGGGGGTGCGTGTCTCATAATTACAGTCAAGTTATTTAATTTAGTTTTTATTTTTAAAACCGTAATTTTGATATTTGTTTGGCAGTGACAAGTACATGCTGTGCTGCGCTTCGCGAAATATACATTAGTGTAGTTAGTACTTGTGAACCAGGTTCATATTCTAGAACGACAGTCGAGCGTAAATCTTGATTTGAGTAGTAATTTAGACTACTTTTAAGACTGAATGAGAGTGTGAGAGTAACAACGAATTATTGTCAGTTACTATCAAGATTCATGCTTGAGCCCTGTTCTAGAGTTTGGCTGGTAGATTAAAGTTACTAAATGCAGAAACATTTATACCATAAATACAAAAGATGCCAAGCGGCTACATAACCTTTTTATAATTATGTGAAATATGATAGAGTTGCCCAATTTCAACCATGCCACAAATACAGCAATCTCAACAGGATTTGTTAATTAGTTTTTATTAGTATCTTTGATTTTTTGTTCTTTATACATTTTGATAACTTTTTTGCCCGGCACTAGAGTCTGGCTTAGTCCTGGTCGTTTTAGTTTTTTCTTATCTGTAGCACCCTCCCAAATGGCGTCATCTGTAGGCAATACCGTGTCAAGGACGGCTAGAGGTGGTGGCACTGCAGTCATTGTGCCCGCGCCTTCACATACTACTGACTTCAGTTTCTGTAATTAAAAGGGTACTTTGCTGAAAAAACAACATATTTAATCTTCAAAATGATTACAAACAAAAAAAATACTGGCTGTTTTTATCTATAAAATTATCAGTTATTATATAGAGACTAAGTAATTATGGTTAGTTCTAGTCCATGAACTATAAGTTCACTTAGGGTGTTACTTAGAGGTTATCAACATACTGATAACAAGAACGGAAAGGTTCAATATCTTCACACTGTACCTGTTTATCTGCTTCCATCTCATCATTAGACTTCTGTATATCTGTGTCATGTGCATACTTGCAGTTGTGTCCAAAGCGGCAGCGGCCCTTCCGGTAGTTCCAGCATATCCGTTTGCCATTTATCATCTGTGTGTTGTCTTTACCTGGAACCTTACAGTTTTGCCAATGTACTTGACGATTGTATGCACCACTCGATACTATACTTTTTAAATCTTTAGATACCATGAAATGTATGCAAGGATTAATAATGAAAGTAAGTCTGAAAGGGTTTTATATGAATACTTATTGATGCAATTAACCTTGTAGTTATTAGATCAGTATTTATTAGTTTATTGACAGCGTTATCAGAATCAGGTAGGTTGCTACTGATTGTTGATTTGTTTCTAAGATACCTATGACATCCTGTGTATTATTTGTCTTTGGCTGGTACACAACAATAACTACTACAGTATAGTAGGTATATCCACATGTTTATAAACAAAAACTGATGCAAAAATCTATGTCATGGACTTGTTAATTATAAATATTTAATAGAAAGTCAACATATACCATTTTAACATGCTTCTCAAGTATTGCGGCCTTCGCTAGTTCAGCTTCCACGAACGGATTAGAAAAAACAGAAGTTTGTAGGCTACTTTCTCCGATCGTCGGCTTTGGTAGTTTAGGCTTTGTGTTCTCTGTCGGAGATCTGGAATTCGAACACAGTCAAGTGTTATACAACGACTTTTAATTATCAATTACGATAAAGTTTACAAACTGCAGTTTTTACTTACCTTTCATGCTCCGCGTTATCTTCCTCAGAATCACTAGAGGATGACCCGTAATTTAGTAAAGCGTTCATTTTTGTGATGTTGTTATAATATTGTAGATTAAACTACTGGAAGAGTAATTACAATTACGTACAATCAATAAATAAAAACCATGCTTCGTATTGACTGCAGCGGGACAATAACAAATTGTCAAATTCCAGTCAATCAATGAATGTGAAAGAAAAGGTTAGCGATAGTTTTGCCTGCTCTCGCATTATTGTGTGACGTCACTGAAGCATTCACCATAGAGGAATAAGCTATGGACGAAGCAACCATTGTTAGGCTGAACAAAATTTTCTGCCATTTATTGCGGGAGGTGAGGTAAACACATGCAGCTCACTACGAGAGCTCACAGCGGAGATGTGTGACTACTCTGGTCCAAAAGAGCTAAGGATCTACACTAATGGGTCAAAGACCGACGAAGGGACAGGTGTCGGAGTCTTCTCTGACGACCTTAAAGTGGATGCGCAAGGGTAGCCCGCGAAATTTTTATTATAATTATATGAACTTGGAGGGTTGTATTGATGATTTAAATGATTATAATTCTGTAACTCCATACGTGTTACTGGCGCGATTCATATTTTCATCAACATACAACTTGACGCTGACCTGCAAATTGCAATAAACTTGAGATAATTTAAATTTCGCGGGCTACTCTTGCGCTTCCACCTTAATCTACTTTTTTATTGCTAAGGTGGATGCGCAAGGGTAGCCCGCGAAATTTAAATTTTCTTACGTTTATTGCAATTTGCAGGTCAGTGTCAGGTTGTATGTTGATGAAAATATGAATCGCGCCAGTAACATGTATGGAGTTACAGAATTATAATCATTCAAATCATCAATACAGCTCTCCAAGTTCATATAATCACATTCAATAGCTATTTCATGAAAAAGTCACTCTTTGAGATTATATGAACTTGGAGGGTTGTATTGATGATTTGAATGATTATAATTCTGTAACTCCGTACGTGTTACTGGCGCGATTCATATTTTCATCAACATACAACCTGACACTGACCTGCAAATTGCAATAAACGTAAGAAAATTTAAATTTCGCGGGCTACCCTTGCGCATCCACCTTAAGGTGAAAATTGCAAATGTTTCTTACTTTCACTAGGAATAATGTATCGTTAGTTTTTCAAAATACTGGCAACATTTCAGTTTTGTAAAGTTGTCAAGAAACAAACAATATTACCACTAAATAATTGCTGCTTGAAATGGTAGATTTAAAATACGAATTGAATGCTAATTGAGTTGTTAGCACTATCGTTAGTCGTGCTGCAAGCTTCGAACAAACTGAGTTTTCTTTTTGTGTAACTACTTGCCAAACAACAGGATAGACACCAATTATCTTAGCAATAAGGTAAGACAATTTATCTCTACTATTGATCATGCCTTGTAGACTCTCTGACAATACGGTCACAGACGGCGTCGGTGCAAAATTATATTAAAATTCAAAGCAAATCAATATAATCTAACCATTCCACAATATGATCTTACGTGACAGTTTTGTCAGAGTGTCGCCTTAGATTACAAAATATAAAATATGATCAACGTGGACGCTGTCAGGCGCAACAAAATAAGATACAAGAACTTAGCCTCAATTTAAAAATTCAGTCGTTACATTCGTACACGATAGTTTGGTATAGTATTAATCCACAAAGGATTGTTTTCGAGTTGTCTTTACCAAGCTTCTTTTGGCATAATAATTAAAACGTATGTACTAGAAGAAAAAGCGAATTACAACCATAAAAATCTTTTGTGGGTCGCTGATCCATAGCCCTACGAGAATGCAACCGTTAAGACGAGTTCAATCAGGAGCGCTAACGATTTCAGATTTGTTTCAGATTGAAATGATTTGATTGAAATGTAGACTTTTTACATTTTATTAGTTTTAACGGGATATCTATAATTACAAGTGAAGGTGTAAATATCAAAATAAATCTTACCTAACTGAAAAGTCTTATTTTATTTTTATAACTCAAAATAAACCTACCCGTAGTCACTTATCATACCTACCCTGTTTTAATATTAACCAAATGATCTTCGAGTTGTGTCCAAGAGTCTTTTCAGAAAAGTATTAATAAACTTTTAACATTTATTTCAATAGCATCATTACACATTGGATGTATGAAAAACAAAGAAAGCGAAGCTACAGCCCCAGTCACAAGGCGTAATAACTTCTGAAAGTACTGTAGTTGTCCATTCCAAAGCGTAGATCTCTATGGAGAAGAATGGGCAAGAAACTCTATGGACAATCTTATAAATCAAAATTGCTATAAAATCTTGGTTACATCATTAGTGTTGGTTGAGATTATACATAACGTAGGTGAACGGTGTAGAAAGACGTGCAAGTTAAGAGCGTCCAGAGTAAAAAGATATAATTTTATTAAACATTTCAAAAATAAAGTAAACCAAGGCATCTGAGAGATGACCAGTCGCTACTGACAGACCATTTTCGGAACAAAATAATTTTCAAGTTTTATACAGTAGAAAGAAATACAAAAATTTATAGGAAGGAAGATATACCGCGAATATACGCGCGCGCGCGTGTGCGGATATACGTTGTACATAAGTTATATATTGTAATTTTGTGTGTCCTGCTTTTATATTTTGTGTGCAATAAAGAATAAGAATAAGAATATACCTTCTCTCAGTCAGTTTTGGTATCGTTTGTCATTTTCCTCTTCATTTCGAATATATTGTCAATCCGCATTTTACGACTCTCAGAAAAAGTCTGGCCATTGAAAATAAGGGAAAGTGTGGTCTGCCACCCCTAAAATTACCCTCACCATGTCTGATCCCGATGCCTGGTGAAAGATATAGTACCTGAAGTCTTTGTCCGAAAAATTATGTCCTTAGAAAGGGATCCGTGGGCAAACCCCTTAGCTACAAATATGTACTTAATAATTTGGTGTAACTTCTTAACAAAATAATTGAAATTTATTAGTAAAAATCCTGCCAAGTGCATGAAGTTCATTATTCTCGAAATCCTTCAGTGAGTTCCAGCAAGCACTTAGCCGGGTTTAAAAAACAAATCTAGTATTAGTATTTAAGCACGATCGACCGAGCTCTGTTCGGTTGAAAATAGAAAAAACTAAACTCCCAGATATAAGACTTAACTAGATCGATTTTTCGCCCCTGTATACTCCTATGTTGTAACTTTCATCCAAATCGTTATAGCTATTTTCGAGAACGTGATTACAACTATAGTGCTCGTACAACGAATATTGCTCATAGAATTACGATTCGGACGTACAGACGTACTGAACCCTAAAAATGTAAAACAGGCGTTCTAAAAAGTACATCATAATTTTGTCAAAAATTGTTTCTAACATCTTAAAACCAGATTTGAGTAGTAATAAGATTGATGTATTCTTAAAAACATCTCCTACGTTTATCGAAAAAATAACCGTAGACTGGATGAAAGTGAAACACGTGTCACGAAATATCGAAATGTCATGGCTTTGGTAGATTTCATTTTGACATAGTAGAAGTTTTTATAAAAGTATGGCCACCCTATAATTTCTTTTTTTCCCATATTTTTGAATGTGTGCGAGCGAGACAGCAATTCTCGCTAGTTTGCCGTGTAGTGACGGCGGCATCAATTTCTGAATTAATTACCATTTGTCGCAAAAACTGCGCGTCCTTTATCTTTACTAGACCAAAATCTTTAATCTTATTGCAGATTGTGTTGATTAGTGATCTAAATGGCATCGGATGATGAAGTAGACGGTTCTTTCGCAGGTAAACGTTGAATTTAGCTAGCATGTCATAGGTAAGCCGCGAATAGCGGTATCATGTGTTTACTTGCGGTATAAGCAATTAAAAATTTAGAAAATTTTGGGTTCCGTGACTTAGTTTTTGCCACTTATTTAGTCTAAACAGAGTGATGTGTTATCAAAGAAGTGGTATTTCAGTGAGTTAATGTTGTATTTGTTATTTTGTGGTTGTAAATATTTTTAAGTGGCAGTTTGTGACAGAAAAGAACATGCGATATCCCCTCATTACTACTTAACAAAATGGACGCCGCCAAACAAAGGGATTAGTGACCTTAGCGTGAGGAGTGTGCTCATGTGGCGAAATGCAGTATCATAGAGGTTTAGCTAGTGTTGGTAAGAGGGTGGAGTGGTGGACTGGTTTGACCAGTTTATTGTGAACTTGCAGGCGACGAGGACGTGGAGGAAGGTGAGGGTCAGAACGAGAACTCAGGAGAGAGTGATGAAGCACCTCCCAAGGTAATTGAAAAATATTATATTCATTCATGGTTTTATTATTATTCCACAGTGAATGATTGTATTTGTAAACATTTGATGTAGGTACTTACTGCTATTTGTAATGGTTATGTAGAAGTAAACTCATCATCCATGATTGATATTGTTAGGAAGATGAAGACTACTCACCAGAAGATGGTAGAAAAAAGAAAAAGGGAAAGAAAAGGAAAGCCCGTGGAGAAGAGAAGAAGGGTAGGAAGAAAAAGAAGAAGCGTAAGAATGAGAGTGAAGAGGTTAGTTGAAGAAGTATTTATTTGGTTTTTTTTGTTATTATATTTAACAAACTTTTAACACATCCCAATCTTGAAAGCATGCTACAAAGTAAAATTTGAATTTAAAAATGGAATCTGCAATAGCTTTCTTCCATGCCTTTTAAGAGAGAGTCAAAAAGATAATTATAACCTTCTCTTTCATTATAAAATCTTTTCTATTGGTTACATCACTGAGATTGTTTTTAAAACTCGTATGAATTGACTAAATATGTGATGTCACCAATGATCTAATTACTGAAGAGAGCTTACTTGGCATTTTATAAACAGATTTTACTTCAAAATCAATATGTTTTCATATAACATCAAGTTAGATTATCAAGTATCCAATTACCTGTAAATTGAGTTTTATTGTGTTTACGTTTTAATCAGTGCCACTACCTCAAAATGTGGTGATAAGGTTTTTCCATTAATGGATTTAAATTATTTTTCTTTTCATTTGAAAGAAACTTAGATCATAATTGATAAAAGATCTTGATCTGATTATTTCTCATAAATTATTTTATAGTTCAAATTATTCATTAATAATATTTATTTTTATTGTTTGTCTATTCCATGTATTAAAAACTTTATTAACAGAAACTTTCCAGCTCTGACCTTTAAAACAAACGAAAACTCATTTGATTACAATGTTATCTTTGAGTCAATGAATACCTGTAATTCTAAGTAAACAAATTAACAGTATTATTATTACATTAAACACAGCTTTGCCTTTGCAAACATTACCACAATGGCAGATGGGCTATTATTAGGAAAGCAACACATTTACCCAGCTTAAACTGTCCTTTGTAACTTTTGATGTTTGTCTTGACTCTCAGCCTATAAAGCACTGAATTTAAATTAAAATCAACAGTTTGGGCGTCAATATAATCCAATGACTTAACCTTTATATTTGCTCCAAACTTCAATAGTTATTCTTCTTTTTAGTATGTCAATGGCAATCTGTATTGAATTGGCTCAGAACTTGGCCATGAGACCAACCTTTTGAAACAATATTTTGATTTATATGTGTCTATGGAGTGGATGAATCCCATTCTTCTTCATAGAGCTCTATGCTTTGGAATGGGCAATTACAGTGTTTTCTCAGTTATTATGCCTTTTGGGTACATGGTAGCTACATGTTTTTATTTTTGCCAGTTCAAAAGTGCCTGTAGCAAGTTTATTTGAAAAAATGCTATGTTTCCACTAAAATACAATAGTTAAATGGCTTTTCTTACTCAGGATGAAGAGTTTGGTGGAGCTGCAGGTGGAGTTGAGATTGAGGCAGAAGGGGACAGTGACTATGCACTCAGTGCTATGTCATCAACAAAGAAATCTAGAAAAGGCAGAGGAAGTAAGCACAATACACCTGTCACGCCGGCAGCTTCTGATTCGGGGTCTAGTAAGTATTATTTATCTGTATAATTACTTGGTGTTGTAATAATGTAGAGGTCTCTATGTCTAGGCTCTTCCTACTACTGAATAGTTTAACACTGTGACACAATAATAAAACACTGGGTGTGATGAGGCTGTGAGTGTGCTTTGATGAAGTTTGCTCAGCAGATTTGTCCACCACCATGCACCACGAAAGAAAGCACCAGCATGCCTGAGAGATATTTCTTGACGGCATGTTAAACCAAATCGGAGGCCCATGGGCGGCATAAAACTAACATCAGGTTAGGCACTGACCACACAATAAAGAAGAAAGTAAGAGCAGTTTCTTTTTCTCTAGCCCTTGCAGTCCCACTGCTGGGCAAATGCCTTCCCAGACACATTCCATGAACTCTTGTTGAAATAAAATAAATATTACATGATCTGCAGATGCTTCAACTTGATCTAGGTTCCGGTAGGATAAATTCAATACACAGTTACTATAAAATACACAGATTATGAAAGACCGGTGCTCAATATTGGATGCCTTAGTCAGTCCGACTTTGTCCTGCTGCTGATCATCAAGTTAATTTTATTTCTTTTAAATCAATCTTGATAAATGTAACATTTTGTTGTTGTGTAGAAATTGTAAGCCAATGGAATTATAGTCCCCATTATTATGTAATGCATTTTGAACAGGAAAATATTGTTTGGGTTAAACCCCAATTTAATATCAGCTCATTTTCATAAATAAACACTTTCCAATGTTATTCTGTAAAAGTTATACTGAAAGGCTTTTACTCAATATGGGACACCTCTGGCGCGATATAAGTAGATACAATCATTTATTTATATGTTTTACGCATTCGTAATTCAAGTACTTGGTTAGTTACGTAACAAGCTACGCGTCACGCATATTAATCACGCGAATCTTTGAAAGAAAAATGACTAACATTTACTTTAAAATGCAGTCATTTAGAACTTGTAGTACCGGTACTTTAGCATGCAGGACATGCGGTACACACAAATAATGGAGTGAATAATTATATCCTAGATGTATTCTAATCGAAGTCTAGCGGCGCGCAGTGCAATGACCTCTTCAAGTTTACAATGACCTTGCTTCATGTATCAAGATTGTTATTGCGTCTGTGTCTATAATTTCTGCATGTTTTGTTATCATGTTGGTAGTATTCTAATTGGGTTTATTGATTTTTCTTTTAATTTCCTCAAATTATGAGAGATAGGATTCGATATCTATTTCGATCGATCCGAACGTTTTTTTTTAAATACGTATAGAATACTAGCTGTTGCCCGCGACCTTCGTTCGCGTGAAATTATTATAAAAAAAAAACAATACTTCGCGTTGAATCAGATTTTGTTACCAATTTCAAGGGTATTTTTTTTACACGGAGCCCTAATTCTTATTCTAAAATAAAAGCTTATGTTAGGCCTTACAACATTAGCTATCTGTCAGTCAAAGTCCCGTCAAAATCGGTTCTGCCGTTCCGGAGACTAGCCTGAACAGACAGAAAGTCAAAAATTGAAATAAAAAAATATTCCCGTATTTATTCTCATACGCATTCAGTAAAAAGCTGTTATTTTGACATTACCAACAGACGGAATGTTTTATTGTAAAATGCAAATGCTGCCATAAGTATGCAAAGCCATTTACAAATTCTCAATGTCAAGGAGTTGAGTCAGAGCGAAATGACAAGAAAGCTTTTAAAACTGAATGCTCTGGCTCCTTGGACCCTTAATAATTTTGATAGTCATAACGTCGCGTGGTTTTTGTGCAGATTAAAAATATCGCAAAAAAAACCGGCCAAGTGTGAGTCGGACTCGCGCACGAAGGGTTCCGTACCATTATCTAAAAAAAAAAAACACGTTTTTTGTATGGGAGCCCCCCTTAAATATTTATTTTATTCTGTTTTTAGTATTAGTTGTTATATAACGGTTCATGAGATACAGCCTGGTGACAGACAGACAGACAGACAGACGGACAGTGGAGTCTTAGTAAAATGATTCCGGTTTTACCCCTTGGATACGGAACCCTAAAAGTAATTGCTCGCCTCTTCCCACTGGCTCGGAAGGAGGTGACTGCTGAGATGATGAGTTATACATATAGAAGAATGGAAGAAGGAGACAGTCATGCTGTGCCGACCCCAAATGAATTGGGATAAGGGCGTAATTTTGTCAAAATGATCAAGAATATGATGTCCTCTAGATGTTTTCTCGGACTATTTTTATTACTTTTTATTACCCGACTGCGCCAGAAGGAGGGTTATGTTTTTCGAGAGTATGTATGTTTGTATGTATGTATGTATAATTGGTTGGCACGCTCTGTGGCCTGAACGGCTCGATGGATTTTAGCTTGAGATGTGTCGTTAGATTCGTATTTACTGTGAGAGTGACACTGGGTATATCAAAATAAAAATTATTCAATAATAAAAAATAAAAAAAACGGTAATTTAAAAAATTAAAAAATCCGACTGCGTAAAAAATAAAAATAAAATAAAAAGCATAAAACATAGCGACTTAACAGTCGGGACCCATTAACATAGAACGGCTTAAATCGTCCCAACAATGGTTCCGACTGTTTAAGTCGCTATGTTCTATGCTTTTTTTTTTTCTTTTTTTACGCATTCGGGTTTTTTTGTAATTTCTACTTTGTGTTTAAAAACCTGCGCAACCGTTTCCCGCTAAAACCGCTCTCTACTGCGAACCGATCCTTAATTTCCAATGTTTCCACAGTAGGCATGCCGACAGTAGAAGAGGTGTGCTCGTCATTCGGGCTCACGGACGTGGACATACAGTATTCAGACGCCGACTTAGAGAACTTGACATCGTACAAGCTGTTCCAGCAACATGTGCGGCCACTACTCGTTAAAGAGAACCCTAAGGTTAGTACAGATTTAGAATCAAAGTTTATTAAAGCCAAGCAAAGTTTTTTAAATGTAGAAATGTTTTATTGAACGCCTGTTGAATACAAGATATTGAAGCAATGCAATAACTAAATGTAGATAAAATTGATGAAAACTTTCTGTTTAACTTTTCAGATTGTGAGATTGTGTTAACTCGTTTGTGAAAGGATGTTTTTTTTTAAAGGAGAATTCGTTCTTTGTTTATTGGATGCTTAGGGTTATTAGTATGCTAATACCTACGTTTCTGATCATACATTGATTTTATAGAAAACACTACACTTAAAGGTTAGGTAAAGGTAAAGCAATTTTCATAGCAGATTTATCAATATTTATATAGCAGTTTACTGAAAGTAGGTTGATAGTAATCACTATTGGCAGTTTATTTTTTCCTCCTAGTAAATCTACATCCCAGTAATAGATGGAATAACTAGGAACTTCCTCATTCTAATAGCCAAGTGTTCATTGGCCCTCAATATGAAAAAAAAAAACATGATTCATATGTGAAGAATTCAATGTGATACATAACATGTAACTGTACTTTGCCTAATACAAGTACATATCTCCTTACATAAGCGGTGTTATTTTATAACTGTTTTCTCTTGAAAATAAGATTTTAATCTCAATACATAACTCAAGCATTTGAGTTGCTTAACACATACTTTCGTTCTCCCCAAGTTTAACATGAAGTTAAGTATACCAAGCTTTAATTTCGCCACCAGGTTCCAGTATCAAAGCTGATGATGTTAGTAGCAGCAAAATGGCGGCTGTTCTGCGAGACGAACCCGCACCTAAGCAGCGGGACCCCGGTGATGGGCTCCGAAGACAACACAAACACGTCCACAACATCAGACTACGTGCCTAAACCTGGCAGGCCTGGACGCATCCCTAAAGAGGTTAAGGTAATTATGATTTTAGACCTTTGTTTATAAGTGGAAGAACTTCGTTCCTTTTCGTCGACGACGAGCAAAAAGCGAGGAAAGCTAGCAACTAGATGTGAGTGAGTGGAGGCAGAGTTCTCGATGGACGGCAGTGTGTACAGTCAGCGATCAACTAAATGTATGTATCTCTTTTACCGACAATGGCCCTACATGTATTGTACGATTAATAGCTAGTCATTCTCTCGTTGGCGAGCCGACAGGTGCCTTACGCTAGTCGTGACCCGGAACGACTAATAAAACTGCTTTCCACAGAACGAAGAAGTAATAGAGGAACCAGAGGAGGAAGAAGAGGAGGAACAAAGCGACGAGGGCGCCGCGTTACCGCGCAAGCGAGGCCGCAAGCCCAAGCACGGCGCCGCGCCCTCCGCGCCGCGCGGCAAGCCGGGCCGCAAGCCCAAGGTGCCCACCTTGAAGATCAAGTTCAGTAAGCGGAAGAGGACCAGCAGTGTGAGTATACTGATGATGAACCTATTCTTTTTTATTTCCAAATAATTGACATCGATCTTTCTACAGACATGCCTCATCCCATTGCCACTTTAACATTACTGTACAATACGCGCCACGAAAGATGAAACTTGACACAACACGTAGTTTGACTTGCGCAGGGGTGCGTTTAAGTAAGCCGGCGAAATTTTCGCCGGATAAAAATTAAACTAGCGAGGCTCGCTGAACGGAGTCATCGGTCTAGATTAATGTTGACTGTCAAATTCAATTGACAGCTCAGCTTGTATATCATTCTGCCCCTTTCGTCTACAACAATTTGCATCCTAAGTAATCATAACTTCATCTATAATCCACAAATAAAATTCACGGAGACGATGATTAAGTACTCGATAAATATTCGTTTCTAGGGCGCGAATCTAGCAAATAAAACTACAGACAGCTCAATGTCAATGTCAATCTGACAGCAGAATAAAATTTAGCGAGGTAAAAAAGGTCGCTAAAATTCCTAGTCAGGCGAAAACTTATACCAGCGGACGACCGTAAACGGGGCAGATTAAATTTTAGTCAGTTTAATTTTTCACCTCATGGTGTGCTTGAACGGGGTGTTTGACTTTTAGTCAGTTTAAAATTTAAACTGGATAACTGACTTAAACGCACCCCAATAGACGATTTTAAGGACTCTTTAGCAGTATGAGGTCTGAGGCGGGAAGGGACCGGGCGTCATCGAGGCGGCCGAATGAGCGCGGGAGGCGCAGCACGGCGCGGCAAGGCGCCGCGCTTGCGCGTTAGTCTCAAGTCTCATCTTTCGTGGCGCGCACTATATATATACATATATATCTAGTTTCCTTAAAGTTTTTTGGCAATCAAATATACCCCTTCTGTATTATTTTAGAAATTTTCGAAATGGCAGCAGCATTCTCCCATTCCAACATGTATTGAAACATGCTGGAATTATACATTTCGCCTGTTCCAGTGTAGGTATTTGCTGAAACTTTGTTGAAACTTTAATCAGCGTTTTAGTAAACCCAATAGTAATCAGTAGACACATATTGTTTCGTTAAATGTGACAGATTTCTATAGGAGTGTCTGTTTTTCGGCCTAGGAGGAAGAAGGTAGCGTTGTGAACTCAGACTCGGATGCAGAGTTTGAACAGATGTTGGCCGAGGCCGAGGAGCCGAAGCCTGTACTTGCCGCAGCCGCCGAGGAAGACGCACCGGTGAAGGAAGATGACCCTGCTGTACCTGTGAGCTTTAATTTATTTCATAACTTTTAGGGTAACTTACAGCTAGAAGCAGAACTTCTATTTACAGGTGTCCACTAATCTACTAAGTTGTTTTACCGAACCGTTTTACCGTTTCCGAGCTACCCACTCAACTGCACCTTTGGGATGGATCAGTCAAGTAGCAGCTGCAAGCGTTAGAAACTATTGAGCGACGTGCGAAGACGCTCGTTGACACCGACTCCCTTGACAAAGCCAAGCTTCAGTCTTGATCTTCGCCGCACACTTGCCAGCCTATCGGTTACATTTCGGAGAGTGTGCTTTAGAATTACATAATCTAATTCCCGCAACCCCACTATATCATCGGACGAGTAGAAATACGGCAAAGCGTCACCGTTATATGGTTGAATTTCCAAGTGCTATGCTTCCATTACTTACATTTATTATGCGAATCGCCAGGCTGTGGAATTCACTGTCGTCTTCTCTGTGTCCTGATCATTATAATCTGGATCTCTTCAAGGTCCGAGTGAATCGGTTTCTTCCAGGCAAGCGTGCTCCACCCTGGGCCGCGTCATCAGGCGAGTTGTGGCCAAACGCAAGACTTAGTATTAAAAAAAAAACCGAGACGCGTTTTGTGACCACAACCGAGACAGATGGAAAAAGAAATCATTTGCCAACTGTGACAATCCAATCAAACGACTCTTTCCAAAACTGACTGTTAAATGGTTTAATTAAAATAAGTGCATTGAATTGAGTTTGACGATTAATACGAGTCCTTGCAGCATCAAGTTTACAATCCATGTTTCACCTTTGTAGCTACCCAAAAAGAAGGCAAAGACAAAAATCGGAAACAAGACCAGGAAGAAGAAGAAACTGAAGACTACAAATAAGTTCCCCGACGGCGCTGAGGGAGAGCATGAACACCAGGACTATTGTGAGGTTTGTAACCTGGTTTCATTAAGTTACTTGTGTTATTATTATATCAATGTATTCTCTAACAAAAATTACTTTACCTCTGTAAAGTTAAATAGTTTGAATGAAGCCGGTTGTATCCGTAAATACTTCCATTAATTAGAAAAAATAAAACAAAATTCATTTACTGATGGAAAACTAGCCTATAACCTAGTGCCATATAATAATTGTTTCTTTGACGCGGATCGCCGGCAGAAGCTAGTGATAGACAAAATTAACTCATTTTTAACCGACTTTCTTCAAAAAGGGGGAGGTTCTCAATTGGAATATATTATTTTTTTGTATTTGCCTCATAACTCCGTCATTTATGAACTGATTTGAAAAATTCTTCTTTCATGTGAAAGGATATACTTCCCAATTGGTCTCATAGAAATTTCATCAAAATCGATTTAGTAATTTGGTTTTTTTTCCTTGAATATGATTTTTTTCTTCTTGGGCTATGTAGATGACATAATGGTTCCCTATTATCTGATAGTTACAATGTAAAAAAATGTTTCGTGACAAGAATTTGTGTGGTATACTACAACTACAAAGGGTAAAATAAAAAACATTCTGCGAAAAAAAACTGACTTCCAAAAAGACATTAAAAATGTCTAAAATAGCTTTACTTTCGGAAGTCGGTGGCAAAAAGTCAATGAAACAAACTAAGTCAGTAAAGTTATTTTAGACTTTTTTATTGTCTTTTTTAAAGTCGGTTTTTTATTGTAGCGCTTGAAATTTTACGACTCTGATTATGTCGCGGAACCACCCCAACTCTACAAGTGAGCTACATCGACATACGTTTTTGTTTCTTAAACAGTAGCAGATAACGAGTAGAACCTTCGGATTATTGAAGATAACAAATAAATCTTAGTTCTCATTTATTACCAGGTTTGCCAACAAGGTGGCGAGATCATACTTTGTGACACATGTCCGCGCGCCTACCACTTGGTGTGCCTTGAGCCTGAGTTAGAGGAGACACCCGAGGGTCGCTGGTCCTGTCCACACTGCGAGGCCGAGGGCAACCAGGAGCAAGAAGACGATGATGAGCATCAGGAGTTCTGCAGGTAAGAGTATAGCTTACTTAGCTTTGTGATCTGGTTTAAAATTTGAAGAATAAAATAAATTATCTGTCATAAATAAGCTTGTTTTCTTTACATATCCTGATAAGTATCTTCGAATTTCACAAATGAATATGTTGTGCAGGCAATACAAAGTTAATGCCTTCATGCCTATAAATGGCATCAAATAATAAAATCATAAGCAGATTATTAACAAATCTTTACTTGTCATCAAGTATCTCTTTTGACAGTTCTTAGTGATCATCACTTGGCGAGTTTTGATATACAATGACCGTTCTTGTTGGTTTCAACTGACGCTACCCGTGCAGAACTGTCATTGTATATCAAAACTCGCCTAGTAATGATCATTATGAACTGCCAACAGAGATACGCAATAGCCCTGCAAATCATTCTTAAAGCGATAACAATTCTCAGTTCACCATCCCCTTACTTCAACAGAGTTTGCAAAGACGGTGGTGAACTTTTGTGCTGCGACTCTTGTCCGTCTGCGTACCATCGGTTCTGCCTCAGTCCGCCGCTGGAAGAGGTGCCGGATGGGGACTGGAAATGTCCTAGATGTAGTGTAAGTATATCATTATTTGTGGACCTTTAGAACCGTTTCCCTTGGGTTTTGTAAAGACCTAAGGGGAATAATTATGTCAACATAAAGTGTACGAACGATCGAAATGGATGCAACGCCAGCATGTTTTTTTTTTGTTGTTACTGCTCCCTTTTCATAGAACTGCTAATTGTCTTGTGAAAGTAAAGTAAAGTCATGATCATCAGCACTTTTTAAGTCAATGCAGTGAAAACTTTGCACAAAAAAGCATGCTGAGTAAATTGATAAGTTTTCCTCAAGTAGCAAAAACCTGGCTAAGCTAACAAAAATAATATTGTTCATTCAATAGTCGGTCAATGACTTCCCAGGTCTGATAGAAATACAATTCTTAGTATAGCTTAGTTTGATCTAATAAATAGCATTGTGAAGATTTTTATTGTATTTTGGACTTCTATAACGGTCCTTGACTAAAATCGTCGTTACTAAAAATGTCATAATGAATTATATTGAATAAATAAAAGTATTTCTGAAAAATAAGTTTCTACATTAGGGGGCGTCCATAAATTACGTGAGATATTTAAGGGGGGGAGGGGTCGAGTCAAACCTCATCTAATCTTACTTATCTTAATATATTCTATTCTTCTAGTGTCCGCCATTGGATGGCAAAGTGGCGAAGATATTAACATGGCGATGGAAAGAGCAGTCGGCGAAGTCCAAGGCTCCACGCTCACGGGAGTTCTTCGTGAAGTGGCACGAGCGATCCTATTGGCATTGCAGCTGGATATCAGAACTACAGGTGAGTTTGATTAAAATGGAGAGATCACAAACATGATCATAAAAGACCTGAATTTCCTAGATTATGTTACCCTTTTGGGACCCTGAGGGCATGTTACACAGTTGCTGACACTACTGTTTCCAAATAAACACCAAAACTGGATATTTAAAAGACAATTTCATTTAAAAACTATGTGTGTTAATTAACTGTCACATTATCGAAAGTAGTGCAATAGGGCACTTTGGTTGTTACAGTTGACTTCACTAGTATCATTTCATTTCGCTAGATAAATCAATTTCTGTTTATCAGTATTGAACTAGTCCAAACACAGTCAACAAAATAGTTGAATTTTTAAATAACCACTAGCTAAGAAAAATGTAAGCTAACTAATCTTAAAACCTTATCTTTTTACCATTTCAGTTGGACGTCTTCCACCCACTTATGTATCGTTACTACATGCGAAAATCCGACGTGGAGGAGCCTCCTAAACTAGAGGAACCTTTGGACGAGCGCGACGGCCGCGTCAAGAGGCTGCGGGATAAACAGGATCATGATACTGACGAGAAAATTCTTGAAGAGAAATATTACAGGTGAGATGAATTTTTGACACATTATATTACATTCTGACCAGAATAATCAATCAGTCTGTAGTGTTCCCACTGCTGGGACGAACGCATCTTTTGTTCGAGAAGGAATGTATCGTAGTTATTTTATTTTTCATTCGGTCAGTTTTTTGGTAAAAGATACATAGAGTGTTAGTAACCTAATATTAAATAACTTATTATCTAGTGTTAGTACCAATTACTTTCTGCACAAGAAAAATTACAATTTGAGAGCTGTAGCTCTCCGCTACAGTTCTCAGGATGCTGTTGCGACTGTCCCTCATTCTCCTGAGTAGCGAGGCACTCTTTTTACGAATAATCGCGTGAAACCCATCGGTACGAGCTTGCGCAAACATCCCCGACGCACTGCAGTAGCGAGGCAATCTCAACAAAATCCTGAAGGCATTATTATACTGGACGCGCAGGACATCTAGCGACCTTTTGGTGTAATTGACCCATAGACTACTCGTGTACACAGACTCTGGCGGTAGGCCTTGAAAAGAGTGATTTTAACTAGGGCTGTACACCAAGCAAATCAATCAAGTAAAGGTCGTCAATCATGACGACTCGTCATGATCATAATTTTAGCCACTAAACGCTGGAGAACATGTAACCATACCTATATGAAAAATAAATAAGGGAAAGCTTCCAGAAAATTTGCTGCATTCAAAAGGCTTATATTCAGCATAAAATAATTCAAGACCAACATCATAATTTTATTATTTTCCAAACAGATTTATTATAACCCTTAAAAACAACATCATTCACTATTGTTCTCGACAATTCATAATTCTAACAAACAAACTATGACGTCAGATACGGCGTGAAACCAGAATGGCTGGTCGTACACCGAGTGATCAACCACCGGACCTCTCGCGACGGTACTACGTACTACCTCGTCAAATGGAGGGACCTGTCCTACGACCAGGCGACTTGGGAGTCGGAGAATGCCGATATAGCCGGGTTGAAGAATGCTATGGATTATTATCAGGTTAGTATAGATAGTAATTTGACTTTACATGAAGATTTGCTGTGCTGGCCAAACCAGCTGCGTCTATTAAACAACAAGTGACCCTACTTAGAATCAAAATTGAAAGTGCTGGAAGTCCTTTGAAGTGGTCTTTGCAAAACACTGGGATTATGCAAACTGAGAGTTACAAGTACAGCCTGCGGAGTTAAACATTGTTTTTTTTTTTAAAGCCATTTTAGGAGATCAGTAATGTTAGTGACATACTTTTTCTATTTCCAGGACATGCGCACCTACATCACATCAGAAGGTAAAACAAAGGGCACTAAAGGCAAAAAAGCGGGACGCAAGAGCAAGAACAAGGATATTATCGACGAAGATGACAGTAGCGGCGCCCTACAGATGAAACCCAAGAAATACAACCCACCGCCAGATCGTCCCACCACTAACCTGAACAAAAAGTACGAAGACCAACCGCCCTACGTGTATGAGACCGGCATGCAGCTCCATCCATACCAGTTGGAAGGTCTCAACTGGTTGCGGTACTCCTGGGGACAAGGAATCGACACTATCCTAGCTGACGAGATGGGTCTCGGAAAAACAATTCAGACGGTCACATTCCTCAACTCCCTGTTCAAGGAGGGACATTGCAAGGGACCATTCTTGGTATCCGTACCACTCTCAACTATCATCAATTGGGAGAGAGAGTTCGAACTGTGGGCTCCTGACCTCTACTGCATCACTTACGTGGGTGATAAAGACTCCAGGGCTGTTATCAGAGAGAATGAACTCACGTTCGATGATGGCGCCAATAGAGGCGGCCGACCTTCCAAGATAAAGTCACAAGTCAAGTTCAATGTTCTCCTTACATCTTACGAGTTAGTATCCATCGACGCCACCTGCCTCGGCTCCATCGAGTGGTCCGTACTGGTCGTAGACGAGGCCCACAGGCTCAAGAGCAACCAGTCAAAATTTTTCAGGCTTTTAGCAGGATACCACATCAACTACAAACTACTTCTTACTGGTACGCCACTACAAAACAACCTAGAAGAATTGTTCCATCTCCTCAATTTCTTAAATAAGGATAAGTTCAATGATCTCGCCGCATTCCAGAATGAATTTGCTGATGTGTCTAAGGAAGAGCAAGTGAAGAGGCTTCACGAGATGTTGGGACCTCACATGCTGCGGCGACTGAAGGCTGATGTGCTCAAGAACATGCCAACCAAGTCTGAGTTCATTGTAAGAGTAGAGTTGTCACCAATGCAGAAGAAGTACTACAAGTATATTCTGACGAGGAACTACGAGGCTCTGAACCCCAAGAGTGGTGGACAAACTGTGTCACTGCTCAATGTAATGATGGATCTTAAGAAGTGCTGTAACCACCCGTATCTATTCCCTGTCGCGGCTGAAGAAGCCCCACTCGGCCCTCACGGCAACTACGACACACAGGCTTTAGTCAAAGCGTCAGGAAAACTAGTTCTTATGTCCAAAATGTTAAGGCTACTTAAAGAACAAGGACACAGGGTACTGATCTTCTCTCAGATGACGAAAATGCTGGACATCCTAGAAGATTTCTTGGAGGGAGAAGGTTATAAATATGAGAGAATTGACGGAGGTATCACCGGTACGATCCGTCAGGAAGCTATCGATAGGTTCAATGCTCCCGGCGCGCAACAGTTTGTGTTCTTACTCTCGACAAGGGCTGGTGGTCTGGGTATTAATTTAGCCACAGCCGACACTGTAATCATCTACGATTCTGATTGGAATCCTCACAACGACATCCAGGCGTTCTCCCGTGCGCATCGTATCGGTCAGGCCAACAAGGTCATGATCTACCGGTTCGTAACGCGCAACAGTGTTGAAGAGAGGGTCACACAAGTAGCTAAGAGGAAAATGATGTTGACTCACTTGGTCGTACGACCCGGTATGGGCGGTAAAGGCGCAAACTTTACCAAGCAAGAATTAGACGATATTCTAAGGTTTGGTACTGAGGAACTGTTCAAAGAAGAGGATGGAAAAGAAGAAGCCATTCATTATGACGACAGGGCTGTCGGGGAACTGCTCGATCGTTCGAAGGAAGGTATCGAACAGAAGGAATCCTGGGCCAACGAATACCTTAGTTCATTCAAAGTCGCCAGCTATTCTACAAAGGAAGGTGACGGCGAGGAGGAAGTGGACACAGAAATTATCAAACAGGAAGCTGAGAATACTGACCCTGCCTACTGGATCAAACTGCTCAGGCATCACTATGAACAACATCAAGAGGACCAGGCCAGGACTCTTGGTAAAGGTAAACGAGTGCGCAAACAAGTCAATTACAACGACGGTATTGTCGCACAGACTGAGAACAGAGAAGACTCCACCTGGCAGGAGAATGGTTCTGACTATAACTCAGACTTTTCACAAGGCAGCGAGGACGATAAGGAAGACGACGACTTTGATGAGAAGAATGACAATGGTGACTTGCTCAGCCGTCGCAGCAAGCGTCGCCTGGAGAGGCGCGAAGAGAGAGACCGACCACTACCGCCGCTGTTAGCGAGAGTGGGCGGGAACATGGAGGTGCTCGGCTTCAATGCACGCCAGAGAAAGTCTTTCCTCAACGCTATCATGCGCTACGGAATGCCGCCACAGGACGCCTTCAACTCCCAGTGGCTAGTGCGCGACCTTAGAGGAAAGTCCGAACGCAACTTCAAAGCCTACGTATCCCTATTCATGCGGCATCTCTGCGAGCCCGGCGCGGATAACGCTGAAAACTTCGCTGATGGCGTACCCAGAGAAGGTCTATCTAGGCAGCATGTATTGACCCGAATTGGAGTCATGAGCCTTATTAGGAAGAAAGTGCAAGAATTCGAGCATATTAACGGGTATTATAGTATGCCGGAGATGATTCGCAAGCCTGTGGAGCCAGTGAAATCAGCTACGGGTGAAAGTGCGGCGCCGTCACCTGCGCCATCCACCGCCACACCTATAACATCAGCCGCGCCGTCGCCTGCGCCGACACAAGTCACACAAACTTCAGGACAGGCTCCCACGCCAGGGGGCTCAGACAAAGATGACAAGGAAGAAATTAAAGAAGAGAAATTAGAAAAGGAAATTAAGGAAAAAGAGGAACCGATGGACACGAGTGACATTAAAGAAGAGAATGGTGATGAGAAAGAATCTACTAAGGATAAATCAGAGGAGTCTTCTAAGGACAGTGAGAGACGTATGTCGGTGGATGAGGAGCCTAAAGAAGAAGAGAAGCCTGAAGAGAAGAAAGAGGAGAAGGAAGTGAAGGTGAAGGATGAGAAGGAGGATGTAGATAAGAAGGAGGACGCTAAGAGTGATAAGGCCGAGTCTGACGCCAGTGAGAAGCCTAAGGATGAAAAGAAGGTAAATATGAGGCTATTATAGTAACATTATCTTCATGCTAAAGGATGATCTAATCTGTCAATCCATGTTCCATTAGCAGATTCTTTCATAGAACTCTCTGGTTACACAGTTTCTGTTTCTTCTATTTTATATTCTTTATTGTGGATACGTCCACAATACAGATGTTCCATTACTTCACATCTCTCTCTTGTTACTTTTTAATGCTGACTTCTGGCATAGGTTCATTGCGCATCTTTCTGTCTGGTCTTAAATGCATTACATATATTGTATTATGCTCTTTACAGGACGATGAGGACGACGACGTGGTGCTAGTAAAAGAGGAAGAAGATCTCAAGGTGGAACGTCGCAAGTTCATGTTCAACATCGCCGACGGCGGCTTCACCGAGCTGCACACGCTGTGGCTCAACGAGGAGCGCGCCGCCGCGCCGGGCCGCGAGTACGAGATCTGGCACCGGCGGCACGACTACTGGCTGCTGGCCGGCATCGTCACGCACGGGTACGGCCGCTGGCAGGACATACAGAACGACCTGCGCTTCGCTATCATCAATGAGCCCTTCAAGATGGATGTCGGCAAAGGAAACTTTTTGGAAATCAAGAATAAGTTTCTGGCGAGGCGTTTTAAGGTGAGCGTTGTTTGAATATTATCAATATGGTGTTACTTGCCCTGATCGATGCTAAAATGTTGTGTCCCTTTTTTGCCTGGGCCACCTTATGAACTCCACTCATGACAGACTATTCAACTGTGTATCTGTAAGGATCTTTGGCAGTCTTAAATATAACAGATTCCAACTATATCAAAATGTTTTGCTTTTAATAAAGCTCATGTATAGGAATCAATGCAAGAATGTTTAAATGTTTAATGTCTAACTTGAAACCATTTTTCCTTCCCCAGCTCCTAGAACAAGCGTTAGTAATCGAAGAGCAACTCCGTCGCGCGGCGTACCTGAACTTGACCCAGGACCCGAACCACCCCGCGATGTCGCTGAATGCGCGCTTCGCAGAGGTGGAGTGTCTCGCGGAGTCGCACCAGCATCTCAGCAAGGAGTCGTTGGCTGGCAACAAGCCTGCGAATGCCGTGCTGCATAAGGTATGGATGAGCAGTTTTGTCATTTTTAAAATTATATTTGACCAAGTCCTGTTAGTCTGTGATTTTAAACGGTACTAGGGCGAGACCAAAGCATTACGCGTGTACGCTGAAGCGCATGCCAGTTATGTGATAAAACCGTAAAGCGTACTATAATTAAAATTAAGAAAAAAGTGCAACAATACACGAAGTTTTTCTGTAAAATAATTTAACGAAGTTTTACCCAGACTACCAAAATATTTAATGATTTTTTAGCTAATTATGAGCCTGTTTTCTCTGTTATAATAAGCTAAATAGCTGGACATAAGCTGCATATCTTTAAAAGCATGCCACTGAGGTCGATTTGTCCCAGCAGTGGGAACATTACAGGCTGATTATGTTATGTTGTTATAAAAAATCACCATAGTCTATTTACCGTAACTAACTAGCGAAATGTTTTCCCCAGGTGCTGAATCAACTGGAGGAGCTGCTCTCGGACATGAAGTCGGACGTGTCGCGCCTGCCGGCCACGCTGGCGCGCATCCCGCCCGTCGCGCAGCGCCTGCAGATGTCCGAGCGGTCCATCCTCTCGCGACTAGCCGCGACGGCCGGCAACCCAGTGCCAGCTGGTAAGAGCATGACCATCAACAACCTATTAGATACGTCATAAGAACATTGCCAGCTTTCATCGTGACAATGCTATCTGTAACAGTTTTGATTCTCGACATCAATCAATGCACGAAATTGATTATGAATTAGGCATTTGTCACGGTGATCGCAAGTGCTACTGCTAAGCATGAGATCCTGGATTCCCAGGTTAGACAGGCAGTGTTATTGGGTTTTGGAATCACATATGAAAATAAGTAACGTATCTGGCGAAATTTTGGTGTAATTACTGAGGCCGACAGTTCTACAGTTATGTTGATCATTGTTTAGTTGTGGTGTTCCTAGTTCTGTCCCTTCAATATTTCTTGGATTATAGAGTTTCCAAATACATCACATTCTAATTAAACATTTTCGTTTCAGCGCAAATGGCGCAGTTCCCCGCGGGATTCCAGTCGGGCGGATCTCTGCCAGGCTTCTCCCCGGCGGCGGCCGCGGCCGCGAACTTCTCCAACTTCCGCCCGCAGTACTCCGTACCCGGACAACCCGCTTCCAGTGGATCCTCTAATGTAAGTAGCTGCTAAATTACATTTATGATAGCCCAGGCTAGTTGGTCACTGTTTGAGGTAGCCTAGGGAATGTTGAAAGGGACCTCACAGCATGGTTTAAACTTTCCTAGGTCATAATTTGTTTTCCTAAGTCTTACATAGTTAATATTAAGTTCCTTCCAACATTCTTTATTCATAATATAAATATAATTTCAATTTCCAAGGTCGTTTATGTTTATTCTAGTTATGAATGGATGTGTATAGTTATAATAATTTTTGTTTTTGATATGAATATTCATTATGGTTTTTCTTTCCTTTACAGAAATCATAAGCTCCGTAACTTATACAACATAATTCAACTTGAAAATTTGCAGGTATTAAATTTCTCTCTTTTCTCATAAATAGACAATTCATAGTTTATAATTTACTATAATTAACACCCACTTGCTAGTAGTGAATTTTACAATAAGTTGCGAATGAATCAGAATGTTTGATTGATGTAATATTAAAATATAAATTATTTGTTTTAGTGAGCGGCTAATTGGTCACATAGATGAATATTTTAGATGTAATCTTTCCAAGATTCGTGTTCCACCTTGGGTTTGAAGTGATAATTATAGCGTATTAGTGCAGTTATGTTAGGTAACATATACAAATACTACGTCATTTTGATGCAGAACTCACAATATTATTTATTTCATCCTGATCTGTATGAATCTTGTTTATTGTGTAAGTGATTGTGGACTATTATGAAACCTATTTTTAATTTACCAAAAATGAAAATTGAATAAATCGTATCTTAAGTGATTTCTTTCGTATTATTTTTCCCCTGAAACCAGTCATTGCTAAACTTCATGTATGTCAGAATCGCGGGTGTCCTCTTCATATTTGCCTAAACTTATTGCAGTTATTTGGTACCTTCTGTGTATCTACCTCCTGAAAATCTGTGTACCTACACCTGTACAATGATATTTAAAAAATTCACACAACACGCCGTCTTGATGTCAGAACCGCGGGCGGAACCAATATACAATATGTCCGGGTTCGGACTGTACAAACTTTAGGAGGTGATAGTTTGCTCTATTTTATCAGCCATTTTTTGTGTTTTGGTAGACTTTTTCGTAGCGTCCGTACTAAAAGTTATGTAACTTTGGAATTCCCGATTATCATAAACAAAAACCTTTCCATAACGGAAAAGTATTAAAAATGGCTGCCATTCAGAGGGGGTTGGGCTTAGATCCCACATCACTACATAGTATAAAACAAAGTCGCTTTCTCTGTCTCTATGTCCCTTTGTATGCTTAAATCTTTGAAACTACGCAACGGATTTTGATGCGGTTTTTTTTTAATAGATAGAGTGATTCAAGAGGAAGGTTTATATGTATAACATAGTACCCGTGCGAAGCCGGGGCGGGTCGCTAGTGTAGAATAATTTAAGTGATAAAATAGAGCAAACTATCACCTAAAGTTTGTACAGTCCGAACCCGGACATATTGTATTGGTTAGCTAGATATCATATATATCTAAGTGCACTGTATAAGCAGATTTGGTACCTCTTGTGTACCTGCAGAAAAAATACTGGAGGTTGCTGCGAAAAGTAAAAATAACTACTTTCTTTGCATCTGAACTAGTATCATTCGTATTACCCAGTACTAACTGGGTTGTGGAGGTCAGATAAGCAGCCGCTCCATGTAAATTACTGGTATTCAGCTGCATCTGGTTAGACTGGAAGCCGACATAGTTGGGGGAAGACTAGGCAGATGATGAGACCTCATCATTAGTCCACAGCAGTCCACTGCTAGACATAAGCCTCATCAATCGCACGCCATTCAACTCGATTCTCAGCAACTCTCGAGGGGTTTGCCCATAATCGCCACGCTGGGCATGCGGGTTGGCGATCGCAGATCACAACTCCTACTAGTGACGCTGCTGCCCGTTGCTAGTCTGTGCTATGTAGTTGCGAACTTTTGAAATGGTTATACCGCCATTTATCGGTCGTCAGCCTCGTTTGTTGTTCAGCAGGATGCACCACAAACAGGTGAGGCGAGGTTGACTTAGGGCACTGAAATTTTAGGTGCACCCCCTTACATCCCCCATGATGATGAGACCTCTATATGACGCCATTCGCCATCCTGTCGAATGTTTTCAAACCTATTTCTGAATTAAACTCTTGTTTGATGGCGAGATGAACAACTATTGAGCATAGTATTTTGAGAACATTTAATGTCGTTTAACAAAGTGAACTTTAACGCAAAATCGCAGCAGCTGTATTGGTTACGAGCCAATTACTATGATCGCAAGGTTGTTGCATGTTACAAGCCCACATTGCAATATAAACCTTACAACTATTGACATAAAAGTCACGGGCATTTGGAATTTGCATAAGAATACAACACACATGTACAAAAATACCATTTAATTCATGATCACAATATGAATACGATTTAAAACAGTCAATACAATAACTGTTCACAAAAATATCACCACATGTAAGTATCATCGTCTGTGTTATACTTGACACAGTCTAGAGGTTTGATGACATTGGGGTCTGAGGAACAGAACTGTTGCAGCATTTCTTCACTGATCCCGCAATCTGAGAGATTCTCCTTGTTGAATGCTTTGGCGAAGTGGTTGGGCTCGTTTTCTTTTGACGATTCATCTGAAATAGAGGTTTTATTTGTAAAGTTTGGAACAAAATTACAGAAGAAATTATGTCACGGGCACGTTGTAAATATAGCATAAGGCACTCCGGGATAATGTAGCTTCCTACGAGGGTCATTCAATAAATACTTAGCCTACAAAAAGTAAACGAAAATTTTGGAAAAGTGGCAATTTATTTTTCAACATCCTTTCGATACACTTAGCCCAGCGATGCTCCAACTTTTTTAACCCGTCCGAAAAATAGTTTTTGTCAAACTCTGCAAAATAGGCCTCCGTGGCGGCGATGACCTCCTCATTCGATCCATATCTATTCCCGGCGAGTGATTTTTTCAGATTAGGAAACAGAAAGAAGTCACAAGGGGCCAAATCTGGAGAATACGGTGGATGGGGCAGCAATTCGTAGCGTAATTCGACCAATTCAAGGCTTCGCAAGGCCCGCCGAGATGTTAAAAAATAATACCGCGGTATGCTTAGGCATGCCGTGTCGCCTTAACATTAAAATTTCAACTTTATTTCCGTACCATTAAGTTATATTTTTATTCGTCGCCTAAAAATACCTTGCCCGGAGCCTTAGGGCCGGACCAATAGAATTTCGTTATTTATACTTCTCGTATCCGTTTAGCTCTAGTGAAACTGTTGAGCAGAGAGATGTCTCGTAATTGTTCAGGCTGGCCTTCGCATTCGGCGCACAGCGGCGTCGAGAAAAGACGTAAAGGCATTCTACGAGCGGTGTGTGGTGCACATCTCCGCATAACTTCGGTGGATATAGCCTACCTCTTACGCATCTCCTCTCACCTCCGCTTTGCTAGAGTCCGGGCCTTAGAGTAGACCCCGACTTATGACAAAAGCATGGGATTCAAACATAACTGACTGAATAGACTAGATTCTACCTCTGCCTATTTTCGAGGAGTACAGGCTCGATATGTCATTTTTGAAGATCTACACACCTTCAGCGATATTGCTAGCTGCCCACGAGAATGCGAGCGTGGGCTGATGATGCGCGAAGGTGGCGCTGAACTGAGCCGACGAGCTGGTCTTCAACACGTTGAACAGCGTGTGTAGGGTAGTTGGTAGTATCGGGCCTTTCAGCTCTATCGAGTAGTACTTATTGCTATCGGAATGTATTGTGTTTTCGCGGACCTAGAAAGTAAAACAACCGAAATGTTAGATTGTTTTCTATTTCAGGTGGACGCACATTTGTCTCCGTCGAACGAGTTTTACAATTCTTTATGAAATTATATGATACCTCGAACACTGTTTCAAATCGTGCGAATGGTCACAAGATTTCGGAAAGTACTCAAAATAGAATAAGATCCCAGGGCCACCAGATTTCACCAGACGTCACGTATTTTCTGACGAAGGAAATGTGCGCGATCGAGTAGTGCTAGTATGTACTAAGAACGCATGCCTACCTGCTACCTTGCTTAGACGGCCAATTTTCAGGTATTAGGTAATCAAAGTACATAAAAACATTACTCACCTCACGTAAATTCTCAAAGCTGATTTTTACGTATAGTTTAGGCAATATCCTTAAAAATAAGTCGCCAATGCTCCCAGACACTTTTCGCCGGCCGTATTGCTTTGCAGACGCTTTAAAGCTCCCAAGATAATTACTTAACTTCACGTAAATTCTGATGCTCCATTTTTAAATATGTCCACCAGACAACTATTTTAAAACCTTGTACAAGAAGACAGACCGATCCAAGGGGCCAATCATCCCATAAACTCAATTTTAATGCCTCTGTGGGTAGGAGCGCGAGGGCATTATCCACGCTCATGAGACTGAGTGCCCAAGTAACACATCAAAGCAGTATAACGGCCGACTTACAGCATTTCTGTATCGTTTTCGCATTTTGAGTTAGTTCTATAGTAGCATTACAAACGTTTATACGGCTACTGTAATGCTTATTTGGGCACAAATTATACGGCTTTAGATCCTAAATATGTTCACAATAGTTGTTTAGTTGCATTACAGGCGCATTATATTAGCATTATTGTGGCCAAAGAACGTACCAATGGCATTACAGAAGCATTATACTAGCAATATTATTGATAATGAAGATGTTGTTTGCATTACAAAAGCATTAGACTAGCATTTGAATGTAGTAAAAGAATGATTGGAGCTTTTTAAGTGTTCACAGTTAGAACTTATATAAACCCTACATCATTGCAAAAACATCTCTAATACCACGGCACAAATGTCATAATACAATTAACGTGGAATATAATATGGACGAACACTGTCAAAACTGAGTGAGTGCCACCATATTTGTTTGCATCAAAACAAATTTACTGGGTAAGTTTTTGACTCTTTTGTTACTTCATGCCTTCAAATATTATTAGCAATGTAGTTTACTGTAAATGTCTATATAAGTTTCATTGAAAATTTTCACGCGCCTTCGATATTTTGTGGTTTTGATAGAAAATGTCATATTAAAATATGTGTGAAATCATCAAAACAATTGTGTATTCCTAGTATAGAACGAATTTTGCTTAATTAAAATAATAGTATTGGTTGGGCAGTATTAAATCAAGTTATATCATGATGTTAAAGATCTTTTGCTTTCATAAATAGGTCCGAATGAAAATTTTTTTGGTTATAAAATATTTACAAAATGGTGTCGGGGTATAGCAAGCCGGTGAGCCTTTAACAAGGCTTATTAATGCTGCCAGCTGTATAAATACTCACACGTGAACCATTATTAAGCCAGAGGCAAGAGAGAAGGCTTTTGATGAACCACTGTAGTGGCATTGTCTATAAAGTAGGTCTATATGGGTTCACCGGTATACCAGTAGTTTTGATGTAGACTGAAGTAGTGCCATTACTTGAACGCAATTTTGGGGATCCTTGAGCAAAACAATAAAACCCATTTCAGAATTTATACAATTTGATTCGTTTGCCAAGTTGATAAAAAGGCGTCATTAAGATATTTTTCCGTAACTATTTTATAGAAAGGACCGTTATTTATTTCATACCCGGTGTAGTGTAGTACGTAGTCAGGTACAGTAGCCATCAAATATACCTGTACACTTTAAAATGGCCAAACTTTTCAGAAAACGCAATAATATATTTTTTATGGGTGATGCTTTTAAAAAATATTGTTTTCTTATTTTCAGTGATTTTTATACCAACCATACAATGCCGTACAAAATGGAACAGACGATAGAGAGAAAGGAAAAACAATAAGAGGTAGTCTTTGTGGGAAGAAAATGGTAAATTGTGGTGGCCGCCTAAAAAGACACAGTACAAATTAATGAAAGATGAGCAATCCAAGCCCGATAAAAAGAATGGACACTATAGGAGTGCTATTTTAAAATGAACAATATTTGAACATATGAGCTTGCCGAAGCTGAATTATCAATCATGGAAGAACATTCAGACACAGACGCGAATGACACAGGCACGTTTGCACCCTGGACGACAATAGTTCAAAATCAAGAAGTAATGAAAATAAAAATCAACCATAAAAATTGCTGTTGTTTTATTGATCATTTAATATGTGCTTTTCCCCAATATGTCCGACAAAAGGTTCTACGATTACAGTAAAATGAATGTATAAACAGTTTTACGCATTACAATAACTCACGTATATTTGATTAAAGAGCTGCTAGCTGTACCACACAGCTAAGTTGATCTTAAAAAACGCAAGCATTACATTGATTCACGTTTTTGCTGTTCAACAATACTAGGCTTTTACTTACCACTCAAAAGTGCTATTAAACAACAAAGGGCACTTAAGACAGCTCAAAGCTGTATAACGGTTTTACGTAGCATTACAACGGTAAATGTTTAAGCTTTTAAACAGCATTAGGCATTATCTTACTACTTAAAAATGCTATTGTAGAACCTAAGGCACTAAAAACAGCTGAAAGTTGTATAGCGGATTTACGTGGCATTATAATGGTTCATATTTGTGCTGTTAAACGGCATTAAGCATTTATTTACTACTTAAAATGCTATTGTAATTCCAAATGCACTAAAAACTGCTGAAAGCCGTTCAGCTGCGTTGTGGTTTGCTGCACTAAAACTAAAGGGCTTACAAAAGCATTTTGATATGCTATTATCCAACCGTTGTACAGTGTAAAGCATCATAATGGTTTTGAAATACCAATATAAAGCGTCAAGATACTCGGTGAACTTATTTATGAGTTTATAAGGACCTTAAGTTCTACACCAGTTTGGTATTCGTTTGTTAGAATGCTCTCTGTGTTACTTGGGTGGGACATGTATTAGGATATATTATAGACTTCTCTTTCTCTCACTTTCTTACAGTTTACTCATATCAATTAATTATTAATAAAAAAAAAACAGCAAAAAATTTAAAAATTAGGTAAATAATTAAAAATTGACTTGTAAAAAAATGCTCATTTGACTACAATAATTCTAGAATCTTATCCTGCAACCTGTTTTGATAAATTCGAAAAAAACTTCAATTTTTTTTTTCAACTAGGTACATAAATCGTTACTTTAACCTAGGATGTTGTAATTTTTATTGTAGGTTCCTACTAATATAAGAAAACGATTTGTGAAATTTCAACCGTCGGAGATGAATAATTTCGGAGATATTAATTGCAGAATTATTGATATTATTGTATAGGAAAAGATGACATATTACACCAAGACACATGATAATGACTATTTTGAACCACACCACAGACTATTTTGGCATAGAGTATAAAGTAAGTCAATAAACAGACGCCCACGACAACCGTCTCGCGGCAGTATCATTTATGGACGGCATGGGCACCGGGCCGTAGGCCGACGAAGGAGGCTGGCGGAGGCCCGGCACTTCGGGGACAGAAGTCAACGAGTGTTATTTAATATGTGGGCGGAGCGCGCGCGCGTCATAGAGTCGTAGCATGGTATAATAATATACCAAATATGTCACTTATAAAAAATCATTAAAAAATTATGCATCTCCTTTCGAGCAGATTACAAAAAGGCGGAACCGCGTAGGTCTAAAGCGGAAAGCGGAACCATTGTAAAAAGCGGTGTATCTGGCAACACTGCTTGTGAGTGAAATTACCTATTGGCCCGAAGGGGGCCTTGCCATCGCAATCTGTCTCACTGAGTCTCATGCGCGTGGATAATGCCCTCGCGCTCCCACCCACAGAGGCATTAAAATTGAGTTTATGGGATGATTGGCCCCTTGGATCGGTCTGTCTTCTTGTAAAAGGTTTTAAAATAGTTGTCTGGTGGACATATATAAAAATGGAGCATCAGAATTTACGTAAAGTTAAGTAATTATTTTGGGAGCTTTAAAGCGTCTGCAAAGCAATACGGCCGGCGAAAAGTGTCTGGGAGCATTGGCGACTTATTTTTAAGGATATTGCCTAAACTATACGTAAAAATCGGCTTTGAGAATTTACGTGAAAGTAACGTTTTTATGTACTTTGATTACCTGATACCTGAAAATTGGCCGTCTAAGCAAGCTAGCAGGTAGGCATGCGTTCTTAGTACATACTAGCACTACTCAATCGCGCACATTTCCTTCGTCAGAAAATACGTGACGTCTGATAGCCCTGGGATCTTGGACTAAAACCGGCGCGGACGTTGCGGACGAATTTGCCGCATTTCAGTTTGGACGAAAATTTCAGCTTACTTGAGCGGCTAAATGCTTTTACACGTCTGGATGCGGGAAATATTTGCTTAGTAGCTTTCTATACCTTTGTTCTTTGGGTCAACTAGATGAGAAAGTACCCAAATATATTATTAACCCACTTTCAATGACTGCAGCGTCCCTCCATGGAAGGCCGTCGGGGAGAGTAACGTAGGCGGCACCCCGGCAAACGGCCCGGTAGGACTGACGATAGACTTGCAGTTTAGAAGGAAGTTGAACAGCGCCTGCGCATCCGCCCCTCGTACGAATACTAGCGACTCAGCTGCGCTGTCGACGCTGCTTTCTGCACTATGGGTTATGCGGGCCTGTAGGATAAAAAGCAGTAGATTAGAGGATACGTGGATGCGTAGATTTATCGACAGAACTTTCGTAAAAGGAGGTTGTGTGAACGTCAACTTGTGTATTTATTTGTTACGTGAAATCATTTCGTTGTTCTACAGTTCCTTTTAGCACCTATAAGCACTGTACTAGGCGCGAATTATACACAAACGACGTAAGGTGAAGGCGCGGCGCAGGCATGAGGCCGCCTCAAAACGTCCGTACAAAATGTACGTAGGCGACGTGTCGCCAAATACACTCAAGGGGCGCGGCGTAGGCACGCCGTCCCTGTGTAATTCGCGCCCTACATCGGCATCACCTCAATCGAGTTTTGTAAGCTGATTCTGATTTGAGGCGATATGTCGTTACGGTGCTTGTAAGTATGGAGTTTCATAGAAAGATTCCCGAACAGCTTAAGTTACAACGATGAGCCAGTGAAGTGCGTTGACTTTTACTTCGTAGCAATAAGAGGCTTCCGTCTGCCACTTTTCACGCTTATGCCTTAAGTGATAAGGTTGAAAATCGGTTGACCGTTGTGAAGTCCAATGTGCTTAGTTAATGATTGATAATGTTTTACCTGTGTAATATTAATCTTCTTAATAACTTCAGTCTCGAAGCCCATCTGTGACAGGAACTGGTCAGGGTCCTCCTCGTCCTCATCGTCTTTCCTATCCAGTTTATCCTGCGTGCTCTTGTCATCCATGGTGTCGTAGCAGCTGTCGAAGGATGCGTTCTTTGGTTTGTCCTCGTCTGAGGTGTTTAGCTTCTTCTTGCTGTCTGGCCGTAGCGGCATTGTGTATTCTACGTCTGTGGTTGAAAATAGGAAGGCATTATTCATGTGAAACGAGTCCAAAAGATGGTGAATAAGGTAGTCGGCTTGAGCGAGCTCAAAAAGCTTGTATGTCTGCAACGATTGCGAAAATGACTTTATTAGCCTCGATTCTGTTTGGACGATGCGACCCGACACCGCGCCCAACTTAATGCGACAAATGCAGTGAAACGTGATTGGTTCAATGCAATTCCACGTCGATAAGTAGTCACTCACTAAAGTACAGGAATAATTCGAGTAAGTTAACCACGCATTCATCTATTTAGAGCAGGGGTGTTCAACATAATTTTATGGAAAGTCGGTTTAGTATTTTTGTGACTGTAGCGGGCCAACACAAATAAAAAGAGAACTCAACATTAAAAAAAAAAAAACAAGTTTCGCCGGACTAGACTGCGATGATGCAGTCTGCATTCGCGGGTTGGTAGGCGAGGTATTTTTTTAAACAATGTTCGCGTAATATGATCAAGGTCTTAAATAAATGGAGGAATGAAAGACCTATGCGGACCGCTAGGTGGCCGTATATTGGACACTTGGACAGGTCTAATTTAGAGGTATTGGACTAATTTTAATGCATTCTCAATAATGAAAACTAGCAAGAATAAAACAGAATTTCAGTAACATGAAGTACTATCTACCTTCCTGCCGTAAAATTTGCCTGAAGCCCCTAGTAGTGGGTGCGATCAATGCACACGGCTCCGATACTCCGCACAGACCAGCCGCGCGGAATAGACACGTGAAGGTGTTCGCACACACGTAGAAGTACGGGCAGTGTAGAGCGCGTAGCAACTAAAATGGTAAAAGATATTAGTATTGTGGTGGGGTTCAATGTCTTCGCAGATTATACAGACTCGAAGCTGACTCATATAAGACGTCGACATTTACTTCGAAGAAGTGTACACTTATGACCATGTTGAAAATTCTACCGTAAGCAACACGATAAAAAATATATACATAGGCTAGTAAACATATTACACTCTTTTGCGCCGCGCAGTCGGGTAAAACAGCTCCAATGCTTTACATACTGTGAGTCTAGTCTGAGTGAATTCGCCGGCGTCGATTTGTGTAATGTGCGAAGACCTTTTGTTTTCTACTCAACCAAAGGATTTGAGTCACTTTTGGTTTAAGTTTTGTGGTCGTAACCGCGATGCCATAACCTATATTTTTCTTCTGTATATTTATCACTAGCTGCAAAGCTGCATTACCCGCGGTCGCCACCACAAAGCCTAACCAGGCAAAGCTTTAACAATCTGTTCAACAGACTCTGTTGTCTGAATATTATTAAAAGCTGTTTAAACTCTATTTATAATCAACAAAGCCGATTTCTTGCATTTTGGCATAGCAATTATGGTGATCAAAAACCAACCAGCATTTTATTGTCGTTCTACATTTCAAAAACGGAAATAAAGTTAAGTATTTTGTGTGTACATAAATAAATAAATAAAGCCTTTTGAAGTCCCGAATCGACATCTATCGTGAACCTCAACATTTTTTACCATAAAAACGACATTGATTATGTTTTGGTTCATGCGAACGGATATAAGTGAATACCATTACTGCTATTGTCATCATCAGCCGAAAGACGTCCACTGCTGGACATAGGCCTCCCCCAAGTGTCCCCACACTGACCGGTCCCGTGCGACTCGCATCCAGCGGACCCTCGCAACCTTCAACAGGTCATCGGTCCACGTAGAGGGAGGCCTTCCAACGCAACGTCTTCCGGTTCGCGGTCGCCACTCCAGAACTTTTCAGGCCCCATCGGCCATCCGTTCTACGAGCAATGTGCCCTGCCCACTGCCATTGCTATTGCTATTAGCTTGCTAGTTATTGTCGTGCTAAAACGCAACATCGAAAGCTTTTATTCTCACCTGAAACAAAGACCTAAAGCTTTCCGTCCATTCTCTATGTAAAGCCTGCTTGACATCTTCATTAGTCGCCATGAAACTGGTGGCTGCCACCTTCCCTGACGATCGTGGGTATAGGTCCAGCCATGGCAAATGTGGGTGTTGCCAGTATAGGCACGCTTGGTGGAATCGCGCGCGGGGCGATGTGTCTAGCGTAGGTGATGTGGTTGTGTCTAGGCAGCGGACGAATCTAGAATAATGTATGCAAATTAGGCTGAAAATCAGCATTTTTTAAGGTCGAAAGTTAAAAAAGGCGGCATCAATAAGACCACCCTTCGACAGTGCTGCTTCGAATTTGGATTAAGTTATACTGGACCTGCATGGTGGACTATGGCCCAGCCCCTTTCAAGGAGAGAAGGCGCATGTCCCAGTACTGGGAAAAAATTGACTGATTATGGTGCAAGAAACTCCCCACCGCAATTCTTCTAAACTGGGTGGTCCAAAAAGGCACGGGAAATCATTAAAAAAAGAAATCCTCGTGCCCATGGGTGTCCGAAAATACCCCATGTATGTTCCACGATTCTTGATAGTTTTTAAGCTATAGTTTCTTGAAAATTATATGGAACACTTTATAAAATTCTATCTTTGCTTTTAGACAGCTTGTATAATTGCCACCCAGAATGTTTTATTGTAAAATCGAAGGTTAACACTTTATTGCATTATTAAAAAAAAGAGCTAAATAAAGGTGATGCATTCCAAAATGCAATCAAGTTTTTTACAGCAGTTTGATAAAAAATTATAATTCTTTTATAAACTCTTGTGTAAGATAAAACCATTAATGGTTCTATCTGTCTGTTTGATGCATTTTTAGGGAATGGCGTAATACATTTAAGGACTAGCTGTTGCCAGCGAGCTCCGTCCGCGTGAAATCACTACATAGTATAAAACAAAGTCGCTTTCTCTGTCCCTATGTCCCTTTGTATGCTTAAATCTTTGAAACTACGCAACGGATTTTGATGCGGTTTTTTTTAATAGATAGAGTGATTCAAGACGAAGGTTTATATGCATAATATTGCACCCGTGCGAAGCCGGGGCGGGTCGCTAGTGTTATTATAAATAAATCATCATCATTATTCTCCTGTCCTTAACCCAACTTATTTGGGGTCGGCGCAGCATGTCTTCTTCTTCCATACTTCTTCATTATAAATAAATCAACTTATTGTCACACATAAGCTAGGATCGAACAAACAGAGACAATGATAGTTAACAGAGTGCATAAGTAGAAGTAACCGTGGGCCCCAAACTAGGCACAGCCTGTATCTCGGTGGCCCAATATACACAGAAAATGCAGATTGACTTATTGACTGTTCAGCGTACAGCGTGTTTGGCTGTTGCGTGTTCAGAGTGTGTCAGCGTGTGTATAATAATATTTTTGAATCGGATTTTGTGAACAATTTCATGGATTGTCTTTTATTGTGCATGGGGCACTTAACAATTTTCTAAAATACAAGTAGCCTTAGTTACTCCTTATAATATCAGCTATCTACCAGTAAAAGTCCCGTCAAAATCGGTCCAGCCGTTTCGGAGATTAGCCGGAACAAACATACAGACACAATTTTTTAAATGTTTTTTTGTTATATGTACTGTATACTTATACTTTAATATGCATTCAGTAAAAAGCTGTTATTTTGAAATTGCAAATACACCAGTCATGTATAGATATTTAATGTTTAGTAGAATTGAATGCTTTCGTCTTCATTTGACTGAATCTCGAATTTAACATTTGAAACTGAATTTCTATGTAACTAGTATCATTAACATCGTGAAAATAAAATAAAGGCTCTCAACATCTTATTTTAATGACAATGACTTACCCAGTGATCCCTGATGCTTCTTCACTAGCCTTTAATTTGGATGTCCATGCAAAAGGTTTTGGTGACATCAATCTTAATTTAGTTTTTAAAGCCCAATCAATTGGTAAATGTTTGTATTTCTTCTCTGGTATCTAAAAATTTATTATTACTTGAATATACCACATACTTTCATGTTTTGTTATAAAAAAACTTTACCATATCCTTCCTTGACAGACCTGTTAAAATAAGGATAATTTTACTTTAGAGACAGGGATTTATGACAGTTTAATTCGCATAATAATACGTGGTTGGCGACATGTGAGACGTGAGTACAGTAGTCAGTGCTGATAGTCGTGTCGGCCAATGGTTTAATAGCTAATAGCCTTGACCAACATTTGAGGAGGCTTTCGTTTGGCAGCTGGAGCAAGGCCTTGATTTAGAAAGCACTGCTTCTGGACACGGCTGCCGTGACCCTGCCCGGATCCTGTTCCGCGCGATGCTGATGTTCTACTATTTTTAATATTATGTTCTAAAGGAATATTTAAAAACATATTGAATGTGTTCAAGAATAAATAAATGGAATAATAATGTTGGTCTCATAACACAGTAAATTCTATTACTGTTTAACTGAAGTTTTAAGCTAAAAGATCGATTGAACCATGAGACTGGTTGAACCAGATTTTTTGACAATTCCGCTTCTTGGACAGCAAAAATGTTAAGTTGATAGTAACATGCAATAAATATTATCAATGCCCATTTCAAATGCATTTTATTTATAAGAAAATCCTAGCACAATGAAAGACCCAGTGTAGCAATAGTCTTATTCATACTTACAGGTTCTACAGAATGCTCAGCAGTGAACTTCTGTAAGAGATTGGAGAATGTAGACAGTTTCTCAGTATCCAATTCCTTAGGTGGCTTCTCAACCTTGGCTGGCCGATTTAGTAAGGCGTCCAGCGTCCTGTCATTTGACTCATCTAGTTGCTCTTCTAGTTTTGGCTTTTTATTTTGTTGTGGTTTATTTCTAGAATATTAAAGTAATGTTATGGGTATACTTTCAAGAACTTTTCACATTGAATACTAGCAAAAATTTGCGAGGACATGCCCTTGAACATTAAAGAAAAAGTTGTTTGAAACAATTCTTGCCTAGCCAAGTTCAGATAGGCATAGACTCCATCTTCTTAGTGTGCCAATGACAATTCGAATTGAGTCCAGCCAGCATAGGCTCCATGAAAACATTATTAGCTGCAGAGCTTTTGGTCTGAGGTTTACGTAATAGTATAGTTATATTATTAAATGTGGCTTCTACCTTGCAGTGGATGCAAGAATGATGTTGCAAAGTTATGATAAAATAAAACTCACTTTGAAAATGGATTTTTCCTTTTATCTCCTTCTAGTATTCTTGAGAAATCTAAATCAACATGTTTATGGCTGCTTGATGCTTCTACAATAGGTTGTGAAGGTTGTTTCATGCGTTCCTATAGACAAAACATTTAGTTAGGACATTTTAATACTGATGACCATGATGGCAGCTTTAAAGAGGCTGCTGGGATGTGACATGATACAGGTTTTAATTTGTGGGTGGCCCTAACTTATGGTTAACATCTAGGCCCTATAAGTTTCTAGGGTTAGCTATAAAAATCATATGTAACTAACTGGTGGTAGGCATCACCTGTTGCTTGATTTTTGTAGCTAGTCTGTAAAATTTAGAGACATTGTACCTGTCACTGGAACTTGGCCATTTATGAATGAATGTAAAGTGGCTGTTGGCAGTGGTTGGAACAATTCTAGACAAGGCATGCTCTGCATATTTTCTATACTATTTATGTTAGTACCCAATGCATAAATTATTGGGTCAGTGCCATGTCTTTATATGTATTTGTTGTGATACTATTAGGCTACTATGCTTATTGTTAGGAAAGCTCGTTCTAATTACTTTCAAACCAAGTTAAACTGCGTATGTGTTTTGTTTTTATT
Organism: Eugnorisma glareosa; assembly: GCA_947578425.1. NCBI lineage: Eukaryota > Metazoa > Arthropoda > Insecta > Lepidoptera > Noctuidae > Eugnorisma > Eugnorisma glareosa. The sequence continues at coordinate 17,239,396 of OX387966.1, read as the reverse complement.
AACGCCATGGTGAGTTTAGCATCATAGTTCAAGTAAACATTATATTTCAGTACTTCAAAATAATTATACTTTAATAATCAAATTAATTTTGTGCGTATACCTGTAACGCTTTTTTTCGCTTTTTCAGCTTGTGCAGCTGCATAACTTCGTTTGGCCTCTTCCATGGCGAGGGGGGTTCCATGATTTCAGAAAATAAATAATATAGACTCGAAATGTAGCTAAATTCTCACTTCATCTGAGCTTTTAGAGAACTTTTTAGTTACCAAATCAGTTTTGTTTATAAACTAAAACACCTGGCAAAACGCGCCTTGCTTCAATCAAAATCAAACACTACGTAGTCCAATGCTGCCAACATACAAATTAAAGAACAGCGTTGACAATAGGTTGTGTTCCAGTACACAATAGAACTTTAACAATATTTTAAACAATAATCACCTTGTTACACGATAAATAATTATTGTACTTGGTCGAAAAAATGTCGGAAACTATAATTTAAGTATTATATCTGCTATATAAGACAGTATACACTAAGATACAGATAGTGACTAGCCTAAGTCTGTGAGCACAAAATAAGCGTTGCCGCGCGATAGCGACAGTGGGGCGAAAAGGTATATTATTCTATGGTGGGACGGTGCAGATTAGGGTGAGTCTGCACTGTCTGCAGCGACCTTTGGAGTATTTGGCATAGGCACGAAACTGGTAGCGATGGAGCGGCGAAATCTAACTAGTTGTTTTCTCTATCGCTAGTATTAACTATTAATCGAAAGAAAATCAATGACCTGTGGAAAACTTATGTAAAACAGAAGCATGCCATTTTTGTATTGGGTTTTTCTACTCAATAAAAAACACACCATGTAAGATCTTACGCTTAAGTAGGCACACTTTCGGGTAGCATAATGTGTTGGCGTCTGTACCTAATAATTATCTTTTAATAATTGGCAATTTTGTTTATTGGTTATTTTAATGTATGGGTATTATTTAATTTAATCAAACCGTAATTTAAATTAAACTCCACGCTTTATATACAGCTTTGTGGATTTAAGTAGTATTTCCTTGCGCATTTAAGTCTAATTAGAATTACATGTAAACTCCTACGCCTTGTAACGAGCATTCGTGAGGATTAAAATGCGTTGACCCATGAAATCTCGGCGCGGGTTTTAGCGACACGACAGATCCCCATTCCCGCGTCGACCGGCAAGTTTGCCGCACGTATAAATTACACTGCGGCCGGCAGTCACATTCTGCATTAAAAACAACATCGGCTGCAAAACTGGCAATATGGCATATCTTGCTACAGCCATAGAAACTGTGAATTAAAAGAAAAACGAAGTGGACCGCGAAAATGTTTTTTCTATTCGACAATAATTTAAATTTAGAAACTTTGAAGTTTAAAATAAAAAATATTATTTCTTCCAAATAAAGTTTCTTTGAAAGTATTTATTTAAAATGAAGTTAACATCACTTATTTGGGACAGTTTTGAGTATGTGAAAAGGCGTATTTATTTGGTGAGTGACAAAAACTTTTTATTACTTTTAAAGTCCTCAAAGAATCCTGAACGTTGTATATATTTTTTTTTAAACAACTTTTATATTTTAATCAACATGAATATTTTTCGATTGAAGACATTACCTATCTAATTTATCTACATAATTATTTTACTTCTGATGTATTGCACTTTTTTAGTCCGTGTCTTGGGAGAACATGGTACGAGCGGACTAGTTCGCGAAATTCCGAGAATTTATGATATCAACTTCACGTTCAATACCACACAGCAATTTATATTTATAATAGATTACTTCATTGACTTGTCTTCTTACGAACACATGCACGTTATAAGGAGGCAATGTAAAGGGTTTAATTTTAATGAACCAAAATTCATCTGCCTTGCATAATTTATGGTGGCAGGCAGAGTCAAGGTTAAATCTTTCTTAACTTTTGATTTGGAGAAATGTTTTTTTGAAAAGATAAAGAGGGTTTTCACGTTAAAAAAATAGACACATCATCTAAAAACTATTAAGTATCACTATTAGTTCCTCCTTCCTTTATTATGGCATGCTAATTATTTCAAGAATACGCGACAGAAGCGTGCAGGACACAAAAGTATTTGGGTCAGGCGGTAAAGTACAAACTCTTGCAGTTTGTTACCCTCGCGTGGCCATAAAGTTGTTGAAAAAAAAAAGGAAAAAGAGCTCAGTTGAATGCAATATAGTAGTTTAAGGTTGAATACAAATCTTCCTACTATCACTTAGGTACTTCTGGAATTACTTTTGTATTTGTTTATAAGGAAATATTTAAATTTTGAGTTATTTTTACCTTAAAAGAATAAACATAGAAAGAACATCATCTGTACAAATTAGGCTTATGGATCTGTAAATCTATCCAACAAGCTTACAAGACTTGCTCTGTGTCTGTGTCTCTAGATATCTATTGACATGTGAGCAGAAAGTTTGATAAATTAAGTTTTTAGTACAGACCGTGCCTGTACATAATTTCTGTACCTGTAGCATGGGTTAAGTTAAAGCGCGTGGCGGGCGTGACGACTTTAGACTCGTTCCTGTCTAATTAGCCGGAGAGGGGAATCAAAGAGCGGATTGGTACGGGGGAGGCGTTTGCCCAGTAGTTGGACATATGAGTTTGTTTTGAACCAAAACTGAAATAAAAAAAAAAAGCCGTTGAAAGTAAATGCCTGTTAAAAACAGAATATAATAGAAAACTTTCAATACGGAATAGTTCCTACACACTCGCATATGTACGAAATTGCACCCCGCGCTCGAATCTCATTCGAATACTGAGAGCAGTGTGGGCACATGGTAGTGGCAGAATAGTGTTGCTGTGACCTGTAAACCTGTACCATGAAACTGTGGAAGAAAAACTTGGCGGCTAGGGACAATAAATTATACTTAACACCAATTAAGATGCGCGTGAGTGTAAATCATTATTTCATCGCTATGCGCACGCGTTGACAACTAACTCGATTAAAGACGCTGCTGGGCACATAATGAGTCACTCTAAAGGATTCAGTTCCGACTCCGAATGTTACTCTATTAAATGAGTACATAATTTGACGTGATGTAATTATTATGTATTGCGGTGCAGAGCTAATGGCTAAGTAATAACAGCCGCTCGGTTCGATCTTTAGGTTAAGCCGTGCTTGCCTAGGTTGGTCCGTGGATGGGTGACCCACCATTACATACCGAGTTTCCTCAGTGCCTCGGAAATTACGTTAAACCGTTGGTCCCGGCTGTCATTTGTAGATCCTTGACAGTCGTTACAGGTAGAAATATCTCTCATGCCTGAGAGATATTTCTCAACGGCATGTGAAGCCAAGTCAGAGGCCCATGGGCGGCATAAAAACTGACACCAGATTAGGCACTAACCACACGATAAAGAAGACGAAATGGCCCAAAAGTCAGTCAACCAGTCTTTTCAAAGAGTATCGCATTACCCAGTACTAACTGGGTTGTGGAGGTCAGATATAGGCAGTCGCGCCATGTAAAATACTGGTATTCAGCTGCATCCGGTTAGTCTGGAAGCCGACCCCCACATAGTTGGGAAAAGGCTAGGCAGATGAGATAATTATTATGTACTACCTTTTGCCAGCGGATGCACTCACGTTATGATCGGAAATTATCTCACGGGAACATTTAAAAAGCCTTATAGCCTGCCTATGGCCGTCGGGAAAATGTAGCTTCCCATTAGTGAAAACATTTTCTGAATCGGATTCCAAAGATGACCCCCTACATCCAAACTTACAAACGTTACTTAGTATTCTATATAATAAACCTGCTTAAGAGGGCCCTTCCCACACCACAACGGCAATTTTCTTTTAACTCCCCCGTCTTACCCCGCCCCAACCCCGTACAACTCGTCTCCCGCGCACCTCATACCGCCTAACGCGATGACATTGAACGAAAAATAGAGTTCGAAATTTTTTTAAACTTGTTCCAGGAAATACGTGTTTTTGAATAAATCTTACAAGTGTGTGAAATAAATATTTGTCATTAAGAATCTCCATTACATTTGCAAGGTTTCTATAGAGATGTTTTCTTTATTTTTACAGTTTATGAGTACATTATGAACGGCCAAAGTTCAGGTAAAATTTGTGCAAAACCGCAATTTTTGGAGGCTTATACTGAATTTGTTTATACTTTTTTTTTTTTTTGCACCATAGAAACCTAGATATAGTGAACAACATACATATTACTTAAAAAAAAAAAACAAAGATAGATATGTAACATCGGCATAATCACGTACGAGCGTTTGTATGAAAAGTATGACGGGTTGGCCGCTCTTAACACCCATATTTGATAGAACGAACAATTACAATACAACAAATCTATTATCTCATCGGTATTCCCGATTTATAAAATCATCGTGTCTTATGTCACGTAGGCCCCATTCAGCTTCCTGTGACGACAACAATTTTGTTCAAAATAGGATTTCCCCATCGTTCTGTGTCTTAAATTGTGGCCTGATTCATCCTTTAACATAATTAAAGCTAGACCAATGGGAGTAATCCATAGATCTATTAAACGAGTAATCAATAGGTGAATTAAATACGTAGAAGTAGATTCAGCCAACTTTGGATTTATTTCGAAAATGCACAGCTGGCGACACTGGAATATTTTGTAAATGATTTAATTTAAGCTTACACAATGCAAGTAACGTGCCATGAGAGCCATAAACCGTGGGTTGGTAAATCCAATAAAAATGATTTATTCGCTCTAGTTATCAGCTGTAACCACCCGAGTACGATCAATCATGCAGTTATGATCATCGCAGCATTTGCATTTATGTATCCATAGGTTCGTTATTCAATTAAATCTGATTCCAATTAATTCAGCTTTATGAACTTCTGTCTGTGCGTCTGCTTTAAATGAATGAATTGGAAATGATCTTCGGTAATTAATCTCGATGTTAATTTAAGCGGAAGGGTTGATTGGTTTCAAATAGGGAATAATCAGGAAGAACCAGACGTAGAGGCACCAGATTCTGAAGACCGTTCGGAAGTGACCGTCCCATATCATTCTCAACATAAGCTAGAACCTTGAAGTGCTTTATTCTGACTGTACTGTGGTGGAAATCATGGGCAAGCATGAGGTTAATGCAGCATCAGGTTAACGCGCCCTTGATCTTGGCAAAAGTTGGTAAAGAATGCCACTAAAGTTGAGGTCGGGTCCTATATTCCAAAATAACGTAATTTCATTCAGAATCCGTCTTCTTCGGTCAGATGATATCTTTTTTCAGCTTTATCAGCAGGCCTACGGTCTAGCTACTAAAAGTAACGTTACATTGATCTTTCGCTAAAATTAGGTATATGTAGGTAAATGCTTTGTCACCTGCTTGCCAAAATTGCTAACGTCTCACCTACTTCAGCAAATTCTTCATAATTAATTATGTAGAAAATAACGTTTGTTTTACCTGAATTAGATGTCTAGATAACAAAACCATGGTTAAAATGATTGATAGTTTGTGGAAACGTCATGGTTAGTTGTACTATTAACTAAAGCTTAACAAGTAATGAAAATTATAGTTTTTAGAAAACGCTTAATTCTGGAAACGTTACCAGCATATCATCACCATCAGACATTTCATTTATCAAGGCTAAAATCAGTTATTCTTATGAATCTACTACTCTGTGCCATACCTCATTGAAAATTTCAAGTGATGGGAAATTAGAACGACTTTAATACTGCTTGTTGTTGCTTCCGTGTTATTTGTATGTATGCATAATCTTAAAGTGGGTTTCCCTAAGAATCCATTTGAAGAGTATACAATCTGAAAATAGAAAATATTTAAATTAAACCTGAACTTGACAGACACACAGAAAAGTCAATGACTAAATTGTCAGCCAATTTATGCATGGCTTGAATTTACGTGTGAATAAACTTTGATTTGCTGCAGTAGTGTTTATACGTAGACAGTATTGATACAATAACGAGGCAAGTGAATTATAAGCTTGTAAAAAGACTCTGAAAATATCAGAGAAACTACTGCTAAACGAAAATCTTGAGACAAAAAGTCTCAAGATTTTAGTTTTACCTTTAAACCGCAATTTTTATTACTACTTAGCACCTAATAATCTCATTTGCTTTTTTGCAAAAAGATAAAATAGTAATTACCTACAAATGCTTTCAAAGAAGCCGGATATTAGACGGCGTACCTACCTGAAGGAAACGCAGGCGTAGAATCTATTGAAGACACGGTTTCTCATTTCCTTTAGTATGCTATGTCTATGCTCTTTCACTTCTTCAAACCTTTTACTTGGGAGGAAGCTCTTACGATGGAATTAAGACATTAACATGTCTTAGATGAAGATTTCCTCACAGAAAATCTTGTCTCTTCCTATCGCCAAGATGGCTAGACTTAACAAGGATTTATTTATTTTCTCTCACGGCTTTGTCGATGATTTAGTATACGCTACTGTGTCAACGCCTTCCTTAAAAATAGCTCTAGGAACAGCAGGCAATAGTTCTTCATATAGTACACAGAACAGCTTTACCTATACATAGTTAGTGATCCTACTTGTATTATTTATGACTTATTATGGTGTCTATTTACAATATGGGAGCGTGGATATCATGCATGGGATTGATTATGGTTCATAAGAATAACCATTGTTAGCCAGACCTTGGATCATGACCTAGAATTATGAATGACGATCTATTTGATTCAGTACCTTGTTGATATATGGATCAAAGATTTTGAATCAGTTTACAAATATTAGAGTCCATGCTCCATGGATCTTACCTATCTGTATCTAAATGTGTGACGGACAAACTTCTCGGCTAGATAAAATTAAAGGCCGACTGCCCGACTCTAAACCAATATCTAATGCATACAAATAAATAAAATTGTAATATCAAAATAACAACTTTTTACTGAATGCTTAAGAAAATAATTATACGATTATAATACTTGTGACAAAAACACATTTTTTCAATTTTTGTCATAAGACCTTTAAAAGAAAAAGGGATGAAAGTATCACAATTCGACAGCGTAAAGTGCAGCCTTTACAATCCTTTGTCTGTCTGTTTGTTCCGGCTAATCTCCGAAACAGTTGAACCGATTTTGACGGGACTTTTACTTGCAGATAGCTGATGTTATCGGTGTAACATAAGCGACTTATATTTTAGAAAAATAATTAGGGTACTGTACAAAAAAATTAGAACCCTTGAAATTGTTTACAAAATCCGATTAAAAAAGTAATATTCTTTTTTAATAATTTCACGCGAACGAATGTCACGGGCAACAGCTAGAGTTGAATATATTTTTGCTTTCATCAATAAAATAATGAAAACTTTTTCATTTGGTGGAGATGTATCGGTGTTCAGATATTTTTCTCAGAACTTTAAATAAAACATTTTGAAAAGCGGGAGGTGTTGAGATGTTCTATTGGAATTCAATTTGGGACAAACAGGTGTGAATTAATAGGAATATGAGTCGTCAAACTGTAATAACTCATGAATTACAAACTCAATATAATATTGTTGTTACAACAATATTATTTTGTGCTCTATTTATTCACTGGCTGAAAATAAAAGAAAATGTATCGTGGGTTAACTTGCTCGCGTCATCCTGCTTATAATAGGAAATCCACTCATAAGTCGAATGGATACTCTGGTCGGTATTTCTGATATCCTTCATAGAATAATCTACTCTAGTGAGTCCATCAAATAACATCTTTTATGAGGCAAGATTATGGCCACTGATTAATTAATAGTCTCATTGATTATGCCAAAAATATTACTACGACTATGTCTGCGCTGACGTATGGCCAGGTATTCATAAATATGTGTTTCTGATATTTCTTACCATTTACTGCTATTGCCATTAAATCTTTATCAAATCAATAATGAATGTCGTCTTTTCTGGCACGAGAACCATCTGTTCGTAATAAATCAAAATAAACATGCCAAATATTCGACATTCCTAAAGCATTATACTAACGTGAAAATACTTGTATATTTGAATCCATAGGGATAGGATGATTGATAGCCATCAATTCCCATCACCCCATAAGATGGATTAATGCACTCAGGAGAAAAAACCCTTCATACGTGTAATGTAGGTACCTACCTCTAGTGTATCCTGTAAGGGGTTTTGCTTTCAAAGGTGAATAAAATGAACACATAGACGGTTAGCAACTTTATTAATTTAATCGAGGACAGTGAGAACGCGTTCAATTAACTAATTATCAATTCTAATTTAAAAAAAATGAGGTTTAAATATCTTGGTGTTAGGCCCGGACTACACCAAAGCGGAAAAGAGAGGAGATGTGTAAAAGCTAGGGTGTATCCACCGAAGCTGTGCGGAAATATTATGCAAAGCGGAGGTGTGCAAAGCATACTGTGCACTGTACTCTACTGATGTGCACATCGCTCACCGCACACCACTCACACTACACAGCTCATCGTACGCCACACACAGCACATCACTCACCCCACGCCGCTCATGTCTCTTCTCGTCTCCGTTGGCCTAAACAATTACGAGACATCCCCTCCCCTCTCTCTGCTCATTTCCACTAAAGGTAAGTGGCGAAGACGTACAATAACGTAAACCACGTATCACATCTCTCCTCTCGTCAAGTCTCCGCTTCGGTGGAGTCCGGCCCAGGTTTCCCTAGTTTAAAGAAAATTATAAATACTTTGGATCTTCCATAACTTTCGTAACGAAAAATTTAAAAGTGTCTTCGACTAAAACCCCGAAGCAGATTATGCTATTTTTAGTCAGGGTTACATATATATATCCTAACATCTTTTAGGACTCAACCGTGAGTAACGGATTAGAGCATGCCACATACTGCATATTAGCAATGGCTAGTAACAAATTGCATTTTATTGCATGCATTTATGTCATCTTCAAACGCCCTTACAAGTTAACGTTCATATTGGTTTATTTCAGTACGATGTATAACTTTGTATATTCATTTCTTATCTTCAAACGTCATACTGTTTAAACCACGTACACAACTGGCTAGTTCCCATGGCTTTATCTTCTTCTATTCAGGAGCATACTAGAAGTTTTTTTACTGTGAGCTTCCTAATTACCAAGTATTTTATAACCATTTAATTCGTCGTGAATTAATTATCGTGAAGAAACGAGCATGCCTTTTTTTTTTCGGATGGTAACTCATCAAATAGCTCCTCCTGATCTGGGCTGAGCAGGAGGGAGTGTCAGACTTTTACTGATTAAAACCCATCCATGTTCCTTCATCGCCCTTTGTGTTCCGGGGCCACGGAAGCGGCATGCCTGAGAGTTATTTCTCGACGGCACGTAAAGCCAAGTCAGAGGCCCATGGGCGGCATAAAAACTCTGACACCAGGTTAGGCACCCACACGTTACAGAAAGAAAAGTTCCATCCACGAGATGGTTTCTTAACGCTGGTGGGGCTACAACAGTCCGAAATCGAATCAATCTTCTAATCGTACATAACATAATAAAAGCAACATCTCAATGGTCTCAGTTTGAACGTTCGACATCGTTAATTAATGCAGGCCCACACTCGCTTCACGCTGTCATCGGCTCCATTCACTCGTTCAATGGAGGTAGGCACAACACGGCTGTCAAAGGCTGGGTATAGAAAGCCGTCTACGCAACGCCGCTGAATAGAGTCTGAAGTGGCTAGCCATACGTCCGTTTACACTTCCGACGCACGACCGACGTAAGCTGCAACGTACAGTTTGTAATGCTCTTTTGCGTTTGTTGAAATATTTCATGTCAGTTAAAGGTGCTTAGAAATAACGTAATTTGAAATTGTCAAACAACAAGGATGCAACAGTAATATTTACTCCGGTCTATCTCAAAATCTGAATTTAGAATGACACTTTTTTCTGTACTCGTAAATCAATCAGAATCAGAATATTTATTTGTGAAACATAGGTATTTACATAAAGGCGTATAAATATTATAGAAAATAAAAGCAAAACATAAAAAAAAACTATCTGAAAAAGCAAAATAAACAAATTTAACACTAACAAAAAACGAACTATTTTTGATTTTACATAAAAAGAAAAAGAGACTTCTTAAATAAAAAAAAAATGACATCAAATGTTTATTGCATCACGAAATATTAAAAATCATTATTTATAAAATCTTCTACAGTATAATAACATTTTTTAATTAAAAGCGAGGATAAACTTTTCTTGAACTTTAACAATCAATCAATGATTCTTCAAAGATTTTCTTCTGAGAATTTTCTTCTTATTCAGTCTTTGGTTTGTTTCAGATATTATGGATCTCATTAGTGCTGTATCTTTTTTATGATACATTTATTTATTACAATAACGGACAACAGTTTAATTACTTAAGAAGGATATTAGGGGTAAGTGTCCAAATAATTTACAACGTGCTTACGAGGCAACCCTTTACACTACTAGTAAAAAAAAAGAAGCAAGGTGTTTGAAAAAAAAGAACATGTGATTTCATGAAACGCAGTTTTTTCCCACCTGCCAGCATTCAGCATACGAGTTGAAAAAAGGTCGAATGAATCTCGTCGGCGTTATTTTTTATATATTTTTTCATTTTCAGTTAGGACTATGCATCTCTCGTGGAACGGCGACTGTTATTAATTTATGTTGCGCCCTGGTGTTACTTCCTCTATGCAAGAAGTTAAATCAATTGCTGTACAGAGTCTTATCAAGATTATGGCCTGGATTATTCTTTTTCTGGCTAGAAAAAGCGAAGAGTTTTCACATGACTGTTGCAATAACGCTATTAGTTTTTGCTGGTAAGTGTGCTTGTTATGCGTCCAATGTAACTATTACTAAGATTTATAGTTGTGATAGACTGATGTTACAGGTTCATTACGAAGCAGAAACAGTCACGTTTTTCCAATGAAATAGTAGTAAATAAAATAGTGCCCTGCTTTTCTAGGAACTCGGAATTTCAATGAAATTCAGTGGGTTTTTTTTCTGACTAAATTGTGCGTGTTTACGTAACAAGGAATGTAATTAAAAACAGTTTGCATTGCTGAATCAAAGAGGGGTTTTATAAACGTAGTCTGAAACTGTGTTTAGTGAAAACTAGGCATATGTATTTTAGGAATTACAGTACGTTTATTGTATACTAAGAAAACTGTAAACGGTTCCAGGCAGCTGTGTTATTTAAAAATCGAACGACCGTTATACAAATTGCATGGAAACAGTTTGGCTTCTCTTTCATATTTTGGGAGCTATTTCCAGCCAGTCTCCATCCAGGATCTGAAAAAAGGAGGTTTTCAATGGGTTCCTTTTTTTAAATATTCACAAAGCGAATTGGAAATGGTGGAAGGCTCGTTAAAGCCCTCTGCGTATGTAGAGCACCATTAAGTTGTTGAGACGCAGGCTAATGGCTGCCAACACCACTGTTAGGATTTCTAGCTTTTGTTTGTATGCTAGACTGATGCTAGCATTAATGGCAGGTACCATTGCCGGTGCCATTACCAGTGCCATTAAAGCTAGAAATTTTGTAGTTCGGAGTCAAAACTTATTATTAAAATCCAATAAGATAATAAATTCGATTTTACTGGGCTTCTTTTTTATACTGTTACTGCTTCTGTGAGGTTCCTTTTAAATTTTTAGATTGACCGTATATCTTCAATAAATTCAATCAATCAATTTTCGATCTTGAAACTCAAAATACAAAAACATTAAGTTACATTAAAAGCTTCAAAAAGCTCATAATCCGATTCGATAACTCATTCTAATAAAAATACTTTACATATAACCGCAAACACGGCCAATAATTTACTTCAAAACTTCCTCAACAATATCCGTAGCAGGATTTATTCACAACTGGCTTCGTAACGTAGCACCTGCTACACCCACAAACAGTATAATACAGGTACATTATTGTTTCCAGTTGTACATTCCATTTCCCACCTGCTAAACTTGTGGAATTTCTCCAGAGGCTACGACCAACAACACGCCGAGATTAACTTCGCGAGGCACAGAAATGAGGTTAGTTTGACAAAGTTTGGGCTATCCGTGGTTTAGACTTATGTAACCACTGTTCTGGTGGTTTGTGGGGAAATTGTTCTGGTATATAGATGGTCGCGTTAGAGTTATCAGTGCTTGTCGTGAGTGAGTATGATTAGGGACGAATGTCTTGGTTCAAGTTCTAGGAGTTTTATCTGCAAAAGCTTCTGTAAGATAAAAGTTTGGTGTGATTGACGATTGTAAAGACTCAGCCAAGTTAAACATAACTTAGTTTATTAATTTAATCTAAAAACATAAATGAGTAATTAAATAATTAAAACTAAATATTTACAACAAAAATAAAACAAATACTCAATTACTTAATAAGAGAAACTAACTAAATACATGTATACGGGTTATTTTACAGTTGGACTTATTCAAACCTTAGTTTTGTGTGACCAGAAGTGATAAGTGACTTAGAATCAGAAAGATTAATTATAGACACAGGAGTGAAATATACCAAATGAGAAGTTTGTTATTGTCAGTTAAAATTGAATAGATTTTTATTAAATTACTTGTATGAATTTGAAAGGCCATTTATCTTAGTTGTTCTATTGTTACTGCAATATATTATGTATATACCGATCAATAGGGCTAGGGTAACTATATATGAAGATGCTGATGCAGAAATTCCCAAGGTATGGTAAGAATTTTTGCTGCATAGGAAAGTCTTACGTATGTCTATAGAGAATTTAGTTTCCCATTTTACTTATTTAACATTTATGGCAAGGATGAATGTAGTCAAACAAATTAAGGTGGATGCGCAAGGGTAGCCCGCGAAATTTAAATTTTCTTACGTTTATTGCTATTTGCAGGCCAGTGTCAGGTTGTACGTAGATGAAAATCTGAGACTTCATAAAATCCCATTCAAAAGCTATTTCATGAAAAGTCACTCAATGGGATTATATGAATGTGGAGGGTTGTATTGATGATTTGAATGATTATAATTCTGTAACTCCATACGTGTTACTGGCGCGATTCATATTTTCATCAACATACAACCTGACACTGACCTGCAAATTGCAATAAATTAAAAAAAAAAAAACGTGGGCTACCCTTGCGCTTCCACCTTAACCTATTGTTCTTGATGGAATTAATGATAAATTAGTCTGCGTAATGCCATTAATTTATATTCTACTGTCTATTGGTAATTTCCGTACAATTTGCGACGAATAGTATTTAGCTAATTGCAGCCATGTTAGCTAATTGTTTGAGGTGAATAGGTGCGTATAGTATCTATAGCAAGTAATAGGAGCAGTACCTAGGCCAAAGGCGTGATTGTATGCCTGAGAGTTACAGGAGGAGTCGTTGCTCAACTCGTAGACAGAAGAAATACAGGGCGTAACAGGACCCTTAACGATGCCGTCAACTAAGCTATGTACATCAAACTAAGTAACTTTACGCAAAAATTATTGCTTTGTAACAATTTTTTTTTTGGGGTTAAAATTACGTTATACGGTAGGACTCAATGAAACGGAGTCAAAACATTGTGTTGATGGATGGATTGAATTAGTACGGGGGTCGTGGAGATGTTTAAAGTAAAAATCTTCCATTAAAATCATGTATTTAAAAAAACTTGTGGAAAAGTTGGAACTTTGACCCCCAATATCTCCGTAACTAGAAGGTTCCCAGATCTGGTCTAGAACAAAAAAAATATCGCAATCACGATTACGGGGAGTACATAAGTGCCTTTCGGCTTCGTTAAGGGTTCTGTTACACCCTTTATAGAAGTGTATCGATATAATTATGTTACGACGATCATTACTTTGTCGTATCAAAACAGAACTGCTGCTTTGACCATTTTTTTTTTAAATACTTTCCTGTACTGTACCACTGCTGGGCAAAGGCCTCAATAAAATATTATCCTGATATGCATAGCACGAATTAAAAAAAAAAAATTAAATGTATCCAGCTAACAACTTCAGATTGCAAGATCATATTGTCTGACAACGGTAGTTATGACGTCATCTACATCCTGTAGGTCATAATAACAGTGACCTTAGGTCGCCTTTCGGTTAGTAAGATGATTATACTATTGATAAAGTGTTGACTAGAATATGGCAGTGATTCTATCTGAGGTGGGAATATTTCTAAAGCTTCTATAAATATTTGAACCCGAGTGAAATTCGAAAGAGAATAGCAAGTGGCAAATCAAGTTTCAAATTGAGCATTGGTATACATGAAACAAAAAAAGGGACAATTCCTTACTACTTTAAGAAACAAAGTCGCATTGAAACTGTTAAGTATCCTAAAAGCAATAACTTTACGGAATCCAATACGAAGGTTAGGAAAGGAACTATACCGTACTATTTTCCTGTAATAAATAAGAGCTCACTTTTTCGTACCTAAAGCCACCAACAAATCGCACTATTTTAAAATATTACATCAAAATATCGCCAGTGTTCTATCCAAACAAGAACTACTAGAACTCACCATTCAAGAACTAAAGGACGATAATAATGACCCAGATGTAATATGCCTATCTGAAACTTTTATAAAAAAAGGTTTGGACAATTATGTAAAAATAAATAATTATGTAATGGCTACTAACTTCTGTAGAGAACAACAAAGGGGTGGCACTTGTATAATAGTAAAAAAGAGCTAAATTATAAAGAATTGTCAATAGTTAAAACCTACGCCACTCAAAATACGTTTGAAGCCTGTGGAATAGAATTAATGTGTGGTAAATTAGTTATTATATGTGTTTATCGCACTCCTAAATCTGATCCAACACAGTTTTTATTAAAATTACACAAACTTTTGCACGATTTAATAAATAAATACAAGTCTAAAGTTAATATAGTTATAGCTGGTGATTTGAATATAAATACACTAAAAAAATGTAACATTACAAATCAGTTACAAGACTTATGTAATAATTATAATTTGAAAATGCTGATAAATGTTCCCACACGTAAATTGGCTTGTATTGATCATATTTTGAGCAATATTTCCAATGCTACTGCAACCGTACTACCTTTACATCTCTCAGATCATGATACAGCACAAATGCTTAGCTTTCCTTCTCAAAATGTACCGCAAAAAGCAACAATACACTACGTTTATAAAAGAGATTACAACCTAGATAATATCCGAAAATTCCGGGAATGCTTACAAAGTCTTTGCTGGTCTGATATATATATAAACACAGATTCAAATTCTGCCTTTAATGATTTTCATGATCTGTGGTGCCTCTTTTACAATCTCTGTTTTCCTAAGGTAAGAGTCAGGGTCAACAGTACCGCTAAAAACACGCAAAAGTGGATAAGTAAAGGTCTTAGACAAAGTTGCAAAACTAAGCGAAAATTACGCTATGAATTTTATAAAAACAAAAATAATTCTAATAAATTAATATATCAAAAATATTCCTGTATGCTTAAAAAATGTATTTACAGCTCAAAAAAGAATGCGAACATAAAATATATTGAAACACAAGATAACAAATGTAAAGCCACTTGGACTGTCATCAAAAATGAAATAAATAAAAATACCACCCCTAAAGATAATATAGATGCAATAAAATTAAATGGTATTGTAGTTACAGACCCTGTAGAAATAGCTTCTACATTCAATAATTATTACGTGAATTTGACGCAAACGTCACCGCAAGATCCAGCTGTTCAAAATTATAGGCAAAATAGATATGTCAACTCAATGTTTCTTAAACCAATGTCAGAAAACGAAGTGCGACTTGAAATAATGTCCCTGTCCAACTCTAGATCAGAGGGCTATGACGAAATTAGTACTAAAATCATAAAACCTTACTGTAATGAATTGACTAGTATTTTAACCCATTTAATAAACATGTCTTTTGCAGCAGGAACATTTCCCGATAGGTTAAAATTATCAATTATTAAGCCGTTATTTAAAAAAGGAGATAAAAGTGAAATTAGTAATTACCGTCCAATTACATTGATACCTATTTTTTCAAAAATTTATGAGAAATGTATGTATAAAAGGCTAATAGAATTTTGCAATAAATTCCAAATAATAAGTACTGAACAGTATGGATTTCAAAAAAAGAAATCCACATCATTAGCTATTTACTCTCTTATGAAGGCAGTACTTTCAAATATTAATAATAATCATCTGACTACGAGACTTTTTTTTGATTTATCAAAAGCCTTCGATTTTGTGTCGCACAGCATATTGTTGGATAAAGTAGAGACTATTGGGATTAGAGGACCTGCACTTGAATGGATACCATCCTATTTAGGCAATAGACAGCAACGTGTCATTATTAGTAAAATTAACAGTAATAGAGATATGATACCATACTCATCAGAATATAAGCAAAATAAATGTGGCGTTCCGCAAGGAAGCGTGCTTGGTCCAATATTGTTTCTTTTATATATTAATGACATCATAAAAATAACCAATCATAAATGCATATTATTTGCCGACGATATATCAATCATAGTGACATCAGATAAAAAGAAAAACAAGACTGACCATGAGTTTGACATAAATAATACAATAGAAAAATTACTGCTTTGGCTTGACATGAATAATTTAAAAATAAATTTAGATAAATCCGTTTACATTCAATTTAATCAATCAAATAATAATAAAAACAATATAAAACTTAATATTAATAAAATCGAAGAGGCAACCCATACAAGGTTTTTAGGCGTAATAATAGACAAAGATTTTAACTGGAAAGAACATGTAGATAATGTAAGCACTCGAATCAATAAATTTGTATACGCACTGAAGCAAGTTAAAAACGTAACTAACATAAAAACTGCAATTATGTCATACTACGCTTATGTTGAGTCGCTACTGCGATATGGTCTCGTAATGTGGGGTAATGGTACCAATATGGATAGAGCATTTATCGCACAAAAAAAGTGCATCAGAGCAATAAGTGGTATTAAACCTGATGACTCATGTAGACCAATGTTCAAGAGGTTTGGTCTGCTACCTCTACCATGTCTGTATATATATGAGGTATGTATATTTGTAGTTAACAACAAACATTTATTTAAATCAGCAAATGATGTAAATCCCAGAAACAGACGAGATCCTCATAAACTGGTATTAAGTGATTTGCCAAGACTTGCGAAATACAACAAAAACTGCCTTGCAATGTGCGTACGTATTTATAACAAAATACCAAGTCGCTTTAAAATATTGAACTCGAGAAAATTTAAACTAGAATTACACAAGTGGCTTATTGAATGTAATTTTTACAGTTTAAAAGATTTTATGGATGTGAAATGTTGATTCCTTTTGTCAAAATATAAATTTTTGCATGCTATGTTATATCTTAGCGAAACATGTTGAGCTACTGTAATAATATTAACATCAATGTATACCATGTTTTACGCAAATAAATGATTTACTTACTTTACTTACTTACTTACTAGGGTGGGGTCCTTATCAAGTTGAGTTTCTGTTTTTACTTTAGAATCCTCTACCTCTATTGTTAGACTCGTAGGTATACATTTATATAGATGCTGAAGAATATCCTTAAATGGTCGAAATCATAATCGCGTAAAGAAATGTATGGGACCGCTAATTATCTAATTTGTATTTAATTTTCATGTACGACTTGGATATTAATAAGATATTTTCTTTCAGAATCCTCTATGCCTGCTTCTAAGCACAGCAGGTTTAACAGGTGTATCTATGCTTATTATAACTCTATGCATGGGTCTAACTTCTATGAGAGTCGTCCGCAGAAGGGTCTATAACGCCTTCTGGTATACACACCAGCTGTATCTACTATTCTTTGTGCTACTTATTATACATCCGTTGAGGTAAGTCCATTATTTTTAAAGAATGTCAAAACTAGCTAGCGAAACCCCGCAGTCGTGATGAATATCGAAAGCTAAGTTTTCTTAGGCTTTTCTCAGAAGCAATATTTTACCTTTTCTGTGTTTTCAACAAGTATAAAACGGTTAAATTTCGTTATAAGAAAATGTGTAAAAACTAAACAAACTTGAAAATAAACTTTTAATTATCATGTTTCTTTGTGAATTCCATGTTGAGTTTGTATTTTACGACCTAAAGTTACCTCTTTATGGCTCTCCTGAAGTTAACGCAACAGCTGCACAAATGCAAGAAACGCCTTTCTTTAGCGCTTTTAGCACAAATGCAACAAAGTTTAGGCCTTAAAGTATGATTAAAACAAGCCATAACGTGCATAGATAGTTACAAGGATACAATTCGAAAATACGACGTGAATTGCAGTCCTTATTTGGATAATACATTAAATAGACAGATCCTTAGAAATATAAATAACAGGACACACAATATCTAAGGTCAGATCAGATCTAATAGCTGCTAGCTACCAAACCTACCAGTACAGTTTAATATTTTCTTTAGACCCTATAGTCT
Source organism: Eugnorisma glareosa (assembly GCA_947578425.1). Lineage (NCBI taxonomy): Eukaryota > Metazoa > Arthropoda > Insecta > Lepidoptera > Noctuidae > Eugnorisma > Eugnorisma glareosa. Next base: position 17,221,096 of record OX387966.1, on the reverse strand, counting down.
CTACTGGATCACTTACCGACGCAAAATCTTCCACTCACAAAAAAATGCATTAGCAGCGCTCTGCATACACATGTAGCTTGTTGTATTCAGACTCTTAGGGCCAAAACATGTCTAAAGGCTTGAATTTAAATGATGGTTTAAAGTTTCAAAAGCCAATACAATGGTATGGCGGCAAGTTAACGAATGCATGAGTCAGATAAAAATAATGAATCACGTCGAACTGTATTTAAACCTAGTTTTGACCATATTTATTCGCGAACCTGTGCGAAGTTTATTTATGTGAAAACGTGTCAAGGTTTGATGATATTGGAAATTTGGAACTGATACAATTTAAGTCAAAAATGCGTAATTATTTTTGTGGGGACTCTAAATCTTTTTGATCTATTCAGGAAGATAAACACACATACACACACACACATACACACACACACACACATGACACATTACACATTAATGATACATTTAGCTTGAAAATTCGATTTTATTGTTTTTTTTTATTTCAGCGGTGTTCTGAAAGAGGAGGTCATAGAATCTGAAACTAGTCTGAATTTTAGTCAAAAGGAGAGTTCTCCGAAATTCGTACCCATTAAATCAACGGTAAGTAAACATAATTATATTTATTAAAGTAGCTAGTAGTACTAAAGGCTATAATTATTATAATACATACATACCAAAAACGATGGCTCAGAGTAAACAAAAAGTTATTTTATTGATTTTGATAAATAAACTACTCATGAAACTACATTTCAATAGGTAGCTACTTAGATAAAAACGTATTCTATACTCAGGCAAGAGATGGGTAGATGGGGATTGTATGCTATAAATAGACAGATATACATACATGTAGACACATAGATTTATATAAATACATGTAGGTAAAGGTACACCATATATTATGCCTTACAACGTCTGTGTCAGACAATAACCCTCTTCATACTCCACTCTCGAGGACACCATCATAATCATAATGCACCTTAAGTAAACTCTCATTCAGACTTGAAAGCGTCTGGTGAGGGTAATCTAATAAGTATATTAATGTCCTTAATTGATGGGCCCTCACACCGTCTAATGTATTCTGGAGTAGTGGAGTGGTCCTTTAAGGTGGAAGCGCAAGGGTAGCCCGCGAAATTTAAATTTTCTTACGTTTATTGCAATCTGCAGGTCAGTGTCAGGTTGTATGTTGATGAAAATATGAATCACGCCAGTAACACGTATGGACTCCATACGTGCTAATGCCGCGATAAAAAAAAAAAAAAAATAAGAAAAAAACAAAAAAAAAGCGTAATTAAAAAAAATATAAAACAATTTTTTGTTCTTTATCTTATTAATCAATCTTTTTGTTTTTTATCTTATTAAAATTTAAATTTCGCGGGTTACCCTTGTGCTTCCACCTCAAGGTATCATATCATCATCTTACATATACTTAGCTCGATATAGCATCATAATGAGTGGAAGTCTTCTTGTCGCAATCACGAAGTGCATCTGCCGACTATTTCTGTTCTGAACTGTGCTTGCTCCATACAAAGTGTTATTTTTTTATTTGCACGTGTCTCTGCAACTCTCGTCTAAGTATTTTTTCTTTAAAATCAATTGCTAGAAGTCAGAAGTCTAGAACTGGAATCCGAAAAACTTTAATGAAAGCTACAGTCTCTGAAAAAAGTTTAGGTACTCGTAATGCAAAATCTTTTTATTTTATACCTGATTTAGTCTATATTTTGGAATGCGCCCAAACAACACTCATTTACATTCTATACCAATTTATAATATTCTAAATCTTCTGTGTATCTAACAGACCTACCGTAACAATATCTCAGGTGTGACCTCACCTGGGGGCCTAAAATGGCTGCTTTATCAGAATCATAATATGAATCACGTTAAAAAATTAAAATTCTTAAAATGGTCTTTATGGTTAAGACAACAAAGTCTAACAGTCAACAGAGTTTTAAATTTTTAACGTGATTCATATTATGATTCTGATTAAGCAGTCATTTTAGGCCCCCAGGCGTATTTGTTCCGATCCAATGATTTGATTAATTCTCTCCGAATTAACATTAAACTCGACACGCCCGCATTCCCTACATGGTTAGCCAATCAATCTACATATAGACCTTTGATGATTTGGTGTCCATTGATTTCAACACCCCTGTATTACAAGGAATGAAGCGAAACTTTCATAATTTCATAATTTGTACCTAAATTATAATATACAAAACTATTCTGAACTTTGTTTAGCTAACTCACAGGAATTGTTATAGGTATTTAGCACAACAACTTCTAAGCTAACAACTAAATTAGTCAGACGTGCTTCCTAGTAAGAAACAGAATTATTTATTGTTATTTATCATAATGTCGTCTTTCTGTAAACGCGTTTTGTCCTCTCAGTCGCATGGATGGGGCCCTTGTTATACTGTTTTCAACGAGACTGCATGGTTAATTAATTAATTTGTAACACTATCAACTTATTCATGATAATTCTGTAGTCTGTCAACTATTAGCCCACAATGGCTATATCCAATACTACCTTTAGTTACATTGAACCGTGCGTCTAGCACATAGACATCAGTCAGTTTTTTTATTCGGCGCAACAAAACAAATTCATTGATTTTTCGTTTCCGTGATCCTGCTTTTCATTTTTTCATTACCATATCAGACATTTTTACAAAGAGAATCGTATAACCCAGTAAACTGGGCTGTCGAGGTCAGATAGGCAGTCGCTCTATTTAAAATACGAGTATTCAGCTGCAACCAGTTAGTCTAGAAGCCCATCCCAACATAGTGGTGATGATCAGACATTCTTACAGTCTATCATCTAATGCAAATATTTGCCCACATCAGCATAATCTTCCTGCTCTTGACCCTTGTCCCCACCCGTTTTTTTCATCCGTTCTCCTCTGTCAACCGTCACACAATCACTTACTACTTTTTCTTTCTTAACATTCCTCATACAATCCATCCATCGTTACCTTAGTCTTCCTCTCCCTCTTCATCCATCAACATTTATATTCATCAATCTTTAATCACATGCGATTCGTCCCTCCTCATCACAAGTCCAAACTAAGACAGTCGTTTCCCTTTTCAACTTTTCTGTAACTGGCGCAACTTTCATACTTGCTTTAATATAATCATTCCTTACTTTATCCATTCTTGTCACACCACGCATCTTCTGCAGCATGAGTGAAAAGATTTGCCTACGGTTACCATTTACTTATACAGGATGTAACAAGACCCTATCGAGGCCGACAACCAAGCAATATGTACATCAAAATAGGTAACTTTACGCAAAAATTATTGCTGGGAAACGACTTTTCTTTTTGGGGTGAAAAATCACGTTTTATAGTAGGACTCAATGTAACGCCCTCAAAAAATTGTGCTGATGGATGGATTGAATAGTATGGAGGTCGTGGAAGTGTTTACAGTAAAATTCTTACGTTAAAATATGTATTAAAAAAAAAAACTTGACCCCCCAATATCTCTGTAACTAGAAGGTTCCCAGGTATGGTCTAAAACAAACAAAATATTGCATTGACGGGGAGGACAAGTACCTTTCGGCTTCGTTATGGGAAGACCCTTAACAAAGTCGAAAAGTACTTGTTCTCCGTTACACCCTTTATAATACTATTATTGGACCGCCTGACCGTGAATAATGTAGAATAGTGACTGATGCCTATACAGTCACATTCTATTTCTGAGTAACAAATCAAGTTCATTGATTTTACGTTTCTTACGTTACTAGTCAATTTATTATATCTCGTTAACCACGTCCTGAAAGAAGTTTAAAAGTGGCAATAGCTCCATTCGTGGAATAGTTTACAACGGTGTGGTGAATGAACTAAGCCCATTGAAAAAAATCATGAAGCCTAATAACCTATGTATGGCTTGAATCTATTATGAAACGTGTGCTCACCTAGTTTCTGAATTACCGACAACCGAAGCTCTATTTTGAGACCTAATAACACACAATAGTACTGTGCACATAATGTTCATTGTAGGGACTCAAATTGATAACGCAGGCGCGGCTAATTTTCGTTGACCAGCTGTGGCCAGTCCACTGATTGGATTTATAATAGATTTACGATGTAAAACGTTTTTGTTAAGCCTCATTAAACACGGTACATATTTGTCCTTGTTTATTGTGATTTGAATTAAGCATTTGAATGGAAGAATTCTAATTACATTGCCAAAAGTCAAAATCGTCTAATGAAAAAGAAAAAATATTCTTCAGTGATTTTCGCCATTTCTAAATTCAATTTGTTTGTTTCTTTAATATGAAACCCACGCCATGGTGTTGAACCATTCCGCCCAGCTTTTCATAATAATTTAAAATAAAGTATGACGTGCAAGTAAGCGCGTGAGTCAATTCGAAAATCAAACCACAATAGGTTCAGGCTAGCAACCAAGCTGTAATTAACGTTATTCATTATTTTAAGTTTAATTATCCGAAATTTCCAATTAAGTTCCAATATCCTTGGTTTCTGGAAATGATTATACCTTGCTTCATTTCTTGTATTTGTGTTTTCCCTTCTCATTGCCAGACCTGAGTGGTGCTGTAGTATTGTATTCGCCATAAATCTTCGAAACTGTTCTAGGCGCTTTAGTTTTCTTTTTCATTAAAATCAAGCACTTGAACGGCTATCCATATTGAATCATAAATATTAACGTCAACTTTCTGAGGAATCTTGTTGAAAAGGTCATAAATGTGACTCAGACGACCTAATTTTGTTGTGACATCATCAACCTGTCTGTACCGTGTATTCATTTTAATGCGTTTGCGTGACCATCAGTTTAGTCACCGGCTCACCGCTATTCAATAGGCCGATTCATTTCTTTTCGTGGGAAGGTACGATAATACGGTGGCAAAGGCAAGGGTATCATTTATTTTGGCCATGAAATGTTTGTGGGCGCCTATGATTATTATAGTTTTACTTCTTCCACAAATCTTGTATTTATGTTAAAAAACAGTTAAGACTTATTTACATCATTTCTCTTTTTCGTATGATTGTTAGTTATTGTAATATCTTGATGCATTGCTTGACCTAACATCATCGCCCATATTCATCAATCTGTTTAAGCAATTTAAACACTTTATTTCAAGCGGTTCCGTTCAAAATATCTGAACCTACATCATGGTTTTTTTTACTAGGCTCACGATTTTATTATTTACATTTATGTCCGAGCTTCTAAATGTTCTTTTTCTTCGAAGCTAATGCTTCGTACTTATAGACTATTCTTTTTTGCGAGATTAAGATGGAAATTAGACGTTAAATTATCCACCTGCCGTCTCCGTTTCTTGTGTGGTTTCGTTGACGAGCTTCTAATTTCAAGGTATTTAATGCGGTGTTTTTATTTTCAGACTTGGCTGTGGATGATCTTACCATTGACGTGCTATGTTTTGGATTTTTTGTGGCGAATCTGTACTAGGAATAGAGCGAGAGTTAATATATTGGAAGTAAGTTTAAAGTTAATTAGCTTAAAACTGCTTATTCATTTGGTAATTGTTTTTAGAGTTCCAATATTTTTGCTGAAATCATCCCTTAAAACAGTCATATGCATAGCATAGAGATAATTAAAACATCCATCGTTAAAGTACTAATAATTTGCATACACAAATGACGTTTAAAATAAACAAATGAAGGCATTCGACTGATATGGACTTGTGAAAAGTAACTGTCAATTTACAACTTCGTCTAACAATTTCATATATATATAAAAATTATTAATTGCGCGGCCATAAACAATGTTCATTAGCTAGATAAACCTCGAACATACCAGGTTAATACGGTTTTATGTTCACATTCAGCTGAAGATTTTCACGAAAATAGTCACGTGGGCAGTTTTAATCCAATAACCGATCAAGCTTTGCATAATCCTCTTATTGGGTAACGGTCTAATGCATATTTTAGATTCGTATCATGTTTTAATTCCATAATCTCTTTTATTATGCTTGTATGGGTTTCTACTATTTTATAATCGTTAGGGACAGTAGGCTTTCTAATTAAATTTTATGCTCCGTGTTTTGATTTTTGCTTTTATGTACATATATCTAATTTCTACGTCGTTTCCTCAGAATTCAGTTTTCGTTTCATCGATTTGATCTTTTATTTAGTTTGGCTCTTTTCTTATTGCAAAACTAACCTTGATAAAATTAAATTTAGGTTTCACTGTTACATGCAGCTCTTTTTGTATTAAAATTCCTATTGCCCTAGATTGAATACGCCCAACCCCATTATTTCTTGCTCAACAGCCTGCTAACATGTTATGGTCCCATGGGTAATTCCGCATTGATGGGATTAGCGGTTTGGGATGAATGAGTTAATCATTTCCCCTTGGCTTGTATAATTTTCGATGGGATGTTGTAATTATCTATGAGGTGGTAATGGGATTATTCAGAAATAGATATTATTTGGAATTAGCAAAGAAACAATACGTGTTGGTAAGGTGTTTAATTTTCTTGATGACCCATCTAATATTATAGGTTATGATAGCGTGATTACTGATTAGGATAATAATATTATGAGCGTAAATGTCAGCAGTTAATTTATTCTTAAATGCGGAACTATTCAATTTCAAGTTGGATTACAGTCAACCTTTGTTGCGTGGCAGCCAGATGGACTAGCATGAGGATTTAAAGAAGCAGCAATTCCAGTGTGGAAAAAGATGGCGCTAGACGACCTGTATATCTCTCTCTTTCCCACACTGGAATTAGGTACTCCTGCTTTGGGACGTCATAGTAATCCCCCAGAAAGGTCTTCTTAGTTCAACACTAACGTATATTAAAGTAGTGTACTTCTAACACGTGGACTATCGCAAAAATTTGCATTGTCCTTTTTATGGTGCCAAAATTGAAACCCACCTTGCCTTGCCTTTAAACTTCACTTGAATACACGGTGTAAAGGAACGCAAACTTTTACCAATACTGTACATGATCTAGCGATGAAAAATGTTAACGATGGTTACTCCAGCATCATATATCTATATCGCAATCGTTGCCTACACTTACTAAAACAGTTAAACCATTAACATTATAGGTGCATCACATGCCTGGGCGTACCATAAGCATGACAGTGAGCTGCCCGCATGATCTCCATTGCCGTATGGGGCAGTATGTGCTGCTGCAGTGTCTGGACGTCTCCCTTATCGAGTGGCATCCCTTCACTGTTGTTAAGGTAATGCCATACATGGATTTATTTATCAGCAATATTGTACTCAGCTTAGTGTATCTCCTACCTACTTGCGTCTGTCCCTCTGATCATTATATTATTGCGCTCTCGAATGGCACAACTTTCTGGTAGATCGTTGATTGAATGAACCACCTCAGCAATGCCAGCTTAAAGCTTCATTGGTTTGTTGTAGGTTTGCAACTAAAGTGGAACACGGGACTTTGAATTTTTTAAGTTTCAAAATACCTAGAGTTGGTGCAAAAAATTGAAAATTTTAATCCACGTTCTTCTGGCGTGTTGTAGTTATCCGCCTCAAAAACCAAAGATGCTTGCCTCCTACATAAATAACTTGAAACAATAGAGTATTGAGAATTTATTTATTTACAAATATAACGGTTTCATGTACTTCCAACCTGTCGTGAATAATTTATGTTCTCTAACAAGAAAAACTGACGTAACTTGCAACTATAGTTAAAAATAATATTCTGCCATAGAGTCAGCCTCGTGGGTGGGATGGGAGACTCCGTATAAGGTAGTTGACCCATTAGCAATCACGCTAAGCGTATTTGCTTATTGACAATGGCTTTTGTGGCATTTCAAAATGTTATATTGTAATTTTAATGTTACATCAGATGTTTTTATAACTGTACAGATTTAGATGGAAGATGGCGTCTCATCCAATTATGTCATCTTTCAAAAGAATAGGCTTAATCTCGCTACGCGACTCGTACTAGTCTCTAGATGCTAAGCAAAGCACCTACTCGTATACCCGTGTTCGGTTAAGTAATGTTTTGTATTATCATCAAATTCATTTGGCAAACCTATTGTGTATACCTACCTTCTTACCTACCTGTGTATTGTACCTATGTGTACTGTGTATCTCTATCTTGGCATAGCCTTCTTGTAAAACAATTGAGCGGTGATAAAATATTCATGTTTTTTCATCCAAATAATGTTTATAGTTTGTAACAACCATTGATTGATAGTGATGCCCTATCTGTTTCTACATTTCAGGTTCCTACATCATACCAAAGAAGCTTCGTCGTATGGATAAGAGTAAAGGGAGATTGGACTGAATCGTTAGAGAAATTATTATTAGAAAGACGGCCCAGTGAACTAAGGTAGACATTAATCTCCTATCCTTAAAAGCCACTACTTTTATTCATAGGTCGCCTCTTTCATTATCATCATCATTTCAGCCGAAACACGATGACGCAGTGTCTTTAATTTTTATTATTTCGTAAATATTCATCAGTCGTCATCATAGTACCGGATCATTTTACTTTTAAACTCTGTCTTGTTGTCTCTCTCAAGTTTGAAGCATTTACTTTCATTCTTTTGTACCTACCTAATTGGTATTCAAATCAAAATAAATTTATTAATCATCATTCATCATCATCATTTCAGCCGAAAGACGTCCACTGCTGGACACTGACCGGTCCTGTGCGACTCGCATCCAGCGGATCCCCGCAAACTTCACCAGGTCATCGGTCCACGTAGTGGGAGGCCTTTCAACGCAACGTCTTCCGGTTCGCGGTCGCCACTCCAGAACTTTTCGGCCCCATCGGCCATCCGTTTTGCGAGCAATGTGCCCTGCCCACTACCACTTCAGTTTGGCAATTCTTCGGGCTACGTTAGTAACCGTAGTTCTCTTGCTTATGTCTATGGAGGTGCATTGTGAGCGATTATGTTTCGGTCCCGTATGTAATCACTGGCTACACACACTTTCGTCTTGAGACACTGCGGTAAGTTGGACGAGAAGATACCGCGCAGCTTTCCGAACGCTGCTCAGCTGAGTCGGATTCGACGGTTGACCTCTTTTTCGAAGTTAGTTTAGTTTAGCTGGACCGTTTGTCCCAGGTAGACATAATCGTCTACAACCTCGAGTATAGAGTCTCCGATCTTGATAGGAGTGGGTGTTACATGGGCATTCAACATAACCTTGGTTTTGTCCATGTTCATTTTAAGTCCCACTCTTGCGGAGGCTCTAGTGAGGTCATCGAGCATTGTACTCATGTCCTCCATGGTCTTAGCCATGACCACTATATCGTCGGCGAAGGTGAGTGATGTACTCGCCAATAACGTTGATGCCTAGCCCTCTCCAGTCCAGAACCTTGAAGACATCCTCCAGTGCAGCGGGGAACACTTTCGGAGATATGACGTCTCCCTGTCTCACACCTCGCTGCAGAAGGATAGGTTCCGAGGTCTGTTCTTGAAGTCGGACTGACATGGTGGCATTTTTGTACAAACACTTCAACACCTCGATGTACCGCTAGTCGATTTGGCACCGTTGGAGAGACTGCAGTACGAATCGAAGGCTTTTTCGTAGTCCACAAACGCTGAACAGAGAGGCAGGTTATACTCTTCGGTTTTCTGTATAACCTGCAGCGTATGTATGTGATCTACGGTACTGAAGCCTTTTCGGAATCCGGCTTATTCGGGAGGCTGAAAAGCGTCAAACCTGCGCGCGAGACAAATTCGTGATGACTCTTGAAAACAATTTGTAGACATGGCTTAGAAGTGAGATGGGCCTATAGTTTTTCAGCCGGGCATTGTCGCCCTTCTTGAAAAAGAGTACCACCACACCCCTGCTCCATGCTTGTGGCGTTTTCCCCTCGAGTATGACGGAATCAAACAGCATCTGAAGGGTCTTAAGTACCGGTTTTTCACCCGCCTTCAGGAGTTCGGCCGTAATTCCATCATCACCCGGTGCCTTGTTGCTTTTAAGCTGTTTCAGAGCCATACTAATCTCATAACAGACATTTATTAATCAATAGAAACAAAACAGTTGTGTCATTATATAATCGGTGAGCCACAAACTAAGCATCGATCGCTTGTATCTTGTGGCTCGATGTATGAAAACGTTTTTTTTTTTCATAATTTCCAGTGTACTGGTGGACGGCCCGTTCTCAAGTCCAATGGAGAGCGTCTGTCGTAGTGATGTGGCGATATGCGTTGCTGCAGGAGTGGGGATTACGCCGTTTGTAGCCGTGCTGCATGACATGTTGCTGTAAGTTCTTTTCTTAATATTTATATCTTCAAAGAATAACGTGTTACTTATTTTTTAATCAACCTATACACTATTCATGATTAATTGTTCTACTGTATGAAGCTGTTTAATTTGTTATACATATATCTGCGTCTATTGTGTCTTGATGAACGGATGGATTACAGTTCCTTTCGAAATTATATGCATCTAGAAAATATTTATTCCATTCTGATGTTCAATTTTCCTACGTTTCAGAAACCCTCGCAACCGACTGCCTGGTAGAATCCATCTTCTCTGGATAGTTAGACATGAAAAAGAGCTGACATGGCTCGCAGACCTAGCGAACAAAACTATACTACAATTACGAAACGCAAACCGCCCAGATAGACTGCACATAGAATTTTACGTCACTAACACACACAATGAACTTAAAAACGATAACGTCGATAAAAATAAAGCACACAATCCCGTAGCACATATGGTTATTATTAACGAGAAAGGTCTAAGTCATGTTTTGAGTAGAGATAGAGATGATGAGAGAGTGACTTTGCTGACGCCGAATCTTAATAGGAATGCCAATGAAGTGAAGTCAGGGGGAGATGAAGACAATAATTTTAATATAGCGAAGCAGTTTCCTCTGATTGGATGTAGAGTTAGACGAGGGAGACCGTACTGGGATAGAGTTTTTGGATATTGGGTGCACTTATATCCAGAGTAAGTTTACTGCTTTACGTTACCTACAGTTTTTGATTTGACTTTTGTATTTACTTCAAGTAAATACAGAAAAAAAACAATTTTGGATCGCACAAAGGCGTTTGATTCTGTTACTGTTGACCCATTTCTTGTTAAACTTCGTTATGAAACAAAACGACGAAATTTGAATTTGTCTTTCATTGTTTAGAATGAACCTGACTTACCAATGCAGTTGGCTGTATTTATAGTTTTTGAACTAGAGTACGTAGGAATGCCGCAAGGTTCAATACTGGGTCCATTATTAAATGTTTTTAGATATTCTTAAAATAGATGACTCTCAACACTGTATTAATTAATCACAATATTATTCCGTAAAAATTACCTATGACAATGACAAATATTAACATTTTTTTTCATATTTGTTTCAGGGACCACCTTAACCTATATTGCTGTGGACCAAAGAAATTAGTGAAATCATTGAGAAACAACTGTAAAAATGCTTCAAAGACTAGTAAAACCAAGTTTACGTTTGTACACGAAGGTTTCTCTTGATCAGTGATATTGTAACTACTCATTATTATTAATAAAATGCATTTATTAAGAGGTTGTCGTTCTTTCATTTAATATCAAAAGTTTTATCGTCAACCAATGTACCTACGAGTATACCAATATTATGAAACTTTACCTGAGTTAGTAAGTTTAATTCTCGAAACTCCAGCCTCGATTCCAAAAATTCTTTAAAGAATGGAAAGTTACATTATCCCCGAGTGTCATACCCATAGGCTATGTTATAAACGTTTCCGTGGGACCATTTCCGAACATAACGTAAGCAAATCCGCGGGCGAAAGCTATCATACTTATAGGAAATTAAGTATTTAATTTAAGGCTTAAGAGCCTGTCAATAATAAAAGTACTTAAAACAATACATATGGTGTCCAGTGGAAACTTAAACGATAAGGTTTTCGTTTCGTCTACTACATCGTCTACATCCCTAGAAGTTGAACGGTTTTTTTGGTTAGTCAACATGGGCGTGACCAAGGGGCGGCTCAGGATTTTTTAAAGTTATAGTACCTATATGTAATAAATTGTAACTTAGGTACCTACAATCATCAATCATCATCATATCAGCCCAGTATCACCCACAGCTGGGTATAGGCCTACCCTTTTTTCTGCCACACTTTCCGGTTCCGTGTGTCACTTATCCAGGTGTTTCCCGTGACTTTGACGATGTCGTCGACTCAACAATAGAATCACTCAAACTAAAATATTTTTAACGTTAAAATGAGTACTGCCGCTACAAACATAAACATTTGAGTTTTCGCATGATCTACCGGTATACAGAGGCTGAAATAAATTAGGAGCCCCTTGCCCCGAGGCCATAATAGACAATTATAGCAAAGGCATACAAACACAAGCTTGCAAAAAATGGAGCATTTAGAGATTTTGATCTCAAATTACACAATTATCGTAATTTATTAGAGGCAAAGATGTAAAAATTTCGCTCGCTTTGCTCGCTCTTGCAGCTTTCTCTTTAATTTTAACTTTGTAAGTCGCCCAGGTAACTCCAATTCTAGCCTGTCCAAGGTAGGTAAAGTGTTAAAATTTTCGAGCTCGCTACGCTCGCTCTTCAAATTACTTTGTCTTGAATTTGTCTAAAAGTCAACCAAGTAACTCCTCTATGCTGAATCGAAATAATTCTAAACTGTCCAAGACAAGGTGTCATAAAACTTCGAGCTATAATTTCATTTTATTCTTAAAAATTGTCGATCTAAGTCGATTATGTAACATCTATTTCTGAATATAAGGACTAAAGAAAAGCTGACTTGTCTGTAGTAGAGAGCTTAAATTTTCTTTGAGTGCCTATACTGCTCAAATAGCTCTTCAAAATTAGTAACTTCTACTTCTTTAAACAAGTATCGAAAATCTAAGCAATCCGAGGTAACCGAGGTACTAACATTTTTGAAGTAGCCATTGCATTTTAGATCCTTGTTTTTAATTGCACCTTTCTGCCCGGGCGTCGCGTCGCCAGCTTTTAGGCTAGGGCCTAGGGGGGCCCTAGCCTAAAAGCAGGCGACAACCTTGCTGCATTGTATGCTTCTGGAGGGTCAAGGCTTCCCTCTTCTACTTCCAAACCTCCAATAAAACGTTACTTTTTTCACTCTAAAACTAAACAACCAATTAATGCTGATCTCCTTTCAAAGCATGTACAGAAGAAATAGACAATAGTTTTCCAACATGGAAGACTGTCAGATGTTATGTCAAAATGTCTGACAAATCAAATTATTTGTAAAATGATTTTACAATACCAATGAAAATAAATATTACATTTAAGATAATACAATATCAGCACGGAGGAATGACGCCTGGCATACCTGAGGTAAAGGAGAAACCAGCAAAAGAGAAAAAAATTAAGAAACAAAAGACCAAAGTAAGATAGTCTTAATAAGTATCTTCTTAAATAAAAAACTCTGTTCAAACCACGGTTGTAGGTACAGATCAGGCGCCTCGTGAATAATCTACGTTACAGAATTTCAATCAAATGTAATGTGGTACCTTAATTTTCAATAGCTTCTTAGATATTTTTTGGTGCCATTAAATTGCCCTTTGAAATGTTCTTTGCAGGCAAAACCAAAACGTAAACAACTCCTGCGAATTCGGTGCCCTATATGTTTCAACAACTTGGGCAAAGATTCAGTTGTTTCTACGAGGTGCGGCCATGTATTTTGCCGAAATTGTCTGCAGAAGGCGTTGTTACTAAAACCTGTATGTCCTACGTGTCGGAGAAAGTTGACAGGCTATCAGGGCTATCATACTTTGTACCTGGATGACAATGTATATGATGACTTTATGGACGATATCACTATCGGTCAATAATATCAATTCAAACAGCCTGTATTAACAGTGTGGTGTGACTATTTAAAACAAGATCAACAAATTATTGTGTGGCTCATTTTAGAATTGTTAACATTTTTGTATACCTAAAATGTTTTGTTTTTGTGTTCAACGATGAATGTGATTACAGTTTTTATTGCCTGCAAATAAACCAGTTTATTAGAAAAGCTAATTTTGGATTGAAATTCTGCTTTGTAGAATTTTAGTCGTAATAGTGATTGATGAAAGGATTACCTAACTACAATTATTCTTAGTGAACCAAAAGTTGAAAAAATATACATAATTTTGAGCTGTGGTACTACGTAATTTTTTTTTTCACAAATTGCTGTGGTACGGTCGTAAGTAATAAAACAATAATACATCGGTGTTGACTCAAATAAGTTGTTAAGTGCCCAAAGGTGCGTCGTATGTAAATGTAAGTATTTTAAGATTGCCACTCTTGCTTTTATGTCGTGTAGTAGAGTAATATCTTATGCCATTGGGAACGTCACTATTTAAACGTCACTTGTGTCAACGTCCAACAGACAGATGACAGGTCAGTGATCAGTCACAAAAGTTTTCAAAATAAAAAATCAAATTGCTTTATTTATCAATCTAATAAACTGCAATTAGCACAATGAATTTGAGAGCAGAAAGAGAATTGAGTTCCAACGCGTTCGGCAAGTCATATCTTCAGAAATTAGACAACCCAGATTCACTACTCAAGCACTACGAGACAGGTTTTGGCAAGCATTATTTTGTTGTGAAAAACATAATTCAGGTATTTATGAATGGTAAATAAAATAATAACAATTTATGAATGTACACATACTTACCCCAGCTAATTGTGCATTAATTGGTATTTATAAAACTGGAACCTGTTAAAATTTATTGACATTATTCAAGATTTTAAAAAACTTCGTTACACAATTGTGAATTTCTACAGTTACTCACATCATCGCAAGCAACTTAAAAAAAAGACTTAACTTTAGGGGAAGGAACAACAGAAAAATAAACTTTTACCAAAGTGTATCAATACAATATTACTGATACTGCATAGCTTGCGTCATCCCACTGCTGGGCAAAGGTCGCTTCCCTTAAATTCCAGTTGTTTCGAAATACTTACATATATTTTTAGAAGATATTTTTTAATGCTGTCAAAAAATTAATTTACAGCAAATACTAGCATGCCGAGACTCAATGGAAACTCTGAACAAGCTCAACGAAAAAGGAAGGGCAGCTATATCACTAATGCGGGAGGAAATGGAGAATTTTGAACTTTATGGAAAAGAAGTAGGGGACTTGAAATATGCTTCTGAATTGGACTCCCAGAGGGGTCAGCTGGCTTCGTAAGTGCAATTTTATAATTATGTACCTTCCAACAGTTTCCTTACTGATTTATAGCACTCATCATTTATTTGTTTTGGCCATGACTGTACCAATTAAGTTATGTCTACCCATGTCCCATTATTTTTTTGCATGAAAAAACAGTGCGCAGCACTATTATGTTTATTTTAAACATCTTCTATACTTAATATTATAAAAAGGTCAAGTTTGTATGATCTTTTTGAATGTAGAGGTAATCTTTGGAACTACTGATCCGATTCTGAAAATTCTTTCACGTATGGAAAGTTACATTATTCCCTGGCCGTGAGCAAAATCTAATGTTATACACAATTACTACATAACAAATGTTTCAGACTTTTAAAGGAATTCAAGGATGCCAACATAACAAGTATGTTTGCTATAGAGAAGGCTCAAAGAGAAGAATTATTAAAAACGGGTGAAGAAGAATTTGGTATGAGGAACAGAAACACTAAAGTGGAGAGAGATGGACTGCTCAAAATGTCTTCAGGTAGTGTTTGGACTTACATTCATACTGCTTAGTTGGCTAACATTATTGATACAGGGTGCAAATTTCTATGTGGGAGGGGGGCTCAGAATGATGTACTGGTAATACGTGGTAACCGTGTCTGCGTTGGTGTCCCTTCCGTTGTATAGTCAATTGTTCCTGCCACATCTTCCACACAGCTTTACTGGTACTCCTATGGGCAGACTCTTGAGAAAGCATCATAATAGGTACCAATAATGAAATTTGTATTAGCTGCGTAAACAGATTTAATACTTGTCAAATAGTGCATTAATTGCGCCTCTCTTTTGACCAAATTATCTTTCTAAAGGTAAGTGAGGAATTCCAATACCAATGGCCACATGTTGGTGTCTATTAAAAGTTGATAATAATTTAGTATCTTTAATTAAGCACCATGTGTACTGGCAGCATGCCATCAGTAATTAGAACAAAGAAGATGAATTGTAACTTGTCTAAAGTGGAATAGCTATGATTAGTATGACTTTATTTACATCTAGTTTTATAATATGGGTTAGGGTGGACCATGGAAGCCTACTCTAAAAAGGTTTACTTACAATAAATAGTATACATATAATTTACACATGGGACTTTTTGTGTTTGTCACATAATAATTGAATAATTGCTGCGTTAGTATAGCGGTCACAATAGCGATGGCTGAGCATGAGGCCCTGGGTTCGATTCCCGGGTCCGACAAATTTATATTGGGTTTCAGGAATTTCTCAGTAGCAGCCACGGTGTCTAGATTTTTACTGGTTGATGGCAATAGGCTCGCCCCCCATTACATGCGACTTAATCTTAACTGGCGAAATGTGGGTGTACTACGAGTATTACGAGTAGGTAAACACCTCTGCCTTCCCCTTCGGGGATTACAGGCGTGACGTTATGTTAATTTAATAAAGTCTGACTATTCAGACTCCCCGGTGCCTCGATAGGGACCACCTTCTAAGGTAAAGTAGGACCCACAACTGAGGTGGTCTCTAGATTATAGCTCTGGTAACTTGATTTTTGTAAGAAAAAAAGTTTGAAAAAAAAAATGGCTCATGAAAACCACCACGGTATTGTCTTCTTCAACTAGTTTAATTTTTTATTTTTTTAAATACAGGTGTGACTGAACAGTTGCTTTCCATAAGCAGACAGCTAGCTGACACTGCACAGAGGAGTCAGGACACACTGGACAACTTGGTGTCATCCAGTTCTACTGTGCATGTAAGTTAGTTTGCTAAAATTCCACTGTTGTAGACCCAGCGGTCTAGGTTGTGCAATATCAGTCAGTAAGCGAATATTATTATAAGAATTTTATTAAGTAGATGAATACCTTATGAATGAGTATGGTTGTGCCTGGATTCAATGGCATTCAGTTTCCATTGATGTGGTTCTATTGTTCATTGTTGGAAACCTAAATAAACCTGTTCCACAACTGCTATTGTTATGTATCTACATATTCAATTTGCATAATGTAATAACTATCCATATTATGTTCCAGGGTACTCAATCTGAGCTACAGAACACAGCCAGCACAATATCAGAATCTGGTAAACTTCTCAAGAAATATGGCCGACGAGAGTTCACCGATAAAGTTATAATGTTCTTCGCATTCCTATTCTTTTTAGCCGTCTGTCTGTACATTGTACAAAAAAGATTTTAAATATTTAATTATATTAACCATTTAATCATTTTACTTATAGGACAATATTTATAATGGATTATGATAACGAATTGTAAGTAATATTTAATAAAAATTACTTAAACTGCATTTAAATGGGCATTTTTTTAAATCTTCAACCCCTAGCACCGGCGCGTTCTTTTGAATTATCTGTAAACAACGCCATCTATTAGCAATGTTGAGTAGTGAAACGAATTTTAATTAGTTTCATCGTTGTTGCGATAGATGTCGTTACTGTAGTTATCGCCGCGCTTGTAGTATCAGCTTCAGAAGGTTAGCAGAGTCTTCAGCACTGCAGCTTATTGACACCATTGGGCAACAGTACATAGCACATAAGGCTGTATTTGATCTGATTGGGCTGAAAGAGAAAAGTTTTAAATAACTATTTTAGAATTCTGAGAGAGAGCGATGAGAATCAAGGTTTTTGCATTTTGGTTGACGTTTAAAGGAACAAGATCCGAACCGATCCGATCCGATGAGGTTCGTTGGAGAAGATTACATTCTTTCCTTGAAGTATGTATGGTGTCTATTATTCTAATATGTTATAGTTCTTCCGCCTCGTAACTATTCCAAAAACAAAACAGTTAAAAGTCGAAAAAAGGTCAAGTGTGGTTCGAGGTCAGTTTTGTGTCTACAACAACCTTAGCACCAGTTAGATCAGGGTTTCTGTCTCACTTAGCACCGTTTGTTCTATTATTTGTTCCTGTTCCCTTCGCCTGGGAATACGGTGCCGTATAGAAACATATTAATATTGATTGTGAGCCGTGACGTGATGGGAAGGCCGTCTCCTCGTATGGCCGTGGACCAGCGAGCCGTAGCGAACTACTTCGGGCTTAGCACGAGTTTTATCAGTGACAAAACATACTCGATCTTTTTATAGCATTGGTATATTAAATATAAAACACCTCCTGGTTTGATTCCTTGCAAATGTCACATCCGAAAGCGTCTTCAAGATATTATCAATAAAACCAAAAAATCCTAATGATTGAGTAAAAACAAATTTGACTACATTAACTTTTTTAGCAACGCGAGCGTGCCCGTTTTCACCAACTCTAAGGGACACCTAACTCATTGCTGCAAAACTCAGGCAGAATGTACCCGGCTCATTATATTTTATAACGACTTGATTGTACAATTACCTACATTCTATGCAAATAAATGATGATGGTGATTTGATTGCGCAACGCCCATTTTCATTTTTTTTTTCTTAGCTTTGCGAAAATGGAAATTTGGCATTCAGTTAGGTGTCCCTAGTGTTGGTGACAACGGGCGTTACGCATTGAGTTAGGTGCCCTTAGCGTTGGTGAAAACGGAAATAAGGCATGCAGTTAGGCGTCCCTTAGCGTTGGTGAAAACGGGTGTTAGGCATTCAGTTAAGTGCCCCTTAGTGTTGGTGAAAACAGGCATTAGGCATTCAGTTAGGTTTTTCATAGCGTTAAAACGGATTCAAGGCATTCAGTTAGGTTTTTCTTAGAGTTGGTGAAAACGGGCGTTAGGCATTCAGTTAAGTGTTCCTTAGTCTTGGTGAAAACGGGCGTTAGGCATTCAGTTAAGTGTTCCTTAGTGTTGGTGAAAACGGGCGTTAGGCATTCAGTTAAGTGTTCCTTAGTCTTGGTGAAAACGGGCGATAGGCATTCAATTAATTGTCCCTTAGTGTTGGTGAAAACGGGCATTAGGCATTCAGTTACGTTTTTCTTAGCGTTGGTGAAAACGTTAATAAGGCATGCAGTTAGGCGTCCCTTAGTGTTGGTGAGAACGGGCGTTAGGCAATCAATTAAGTGTCCTTTAGTGTTGGTGAAAACGGTCGTTAGGCATTCAGTTAGGTTTTTCTTAGAGTTGGTGAAAACGGGCGTTAGGCATTCAGTTAGGTGTCCCTTAGTGTTAGTGAAAACGGGCGTTAGGCATTGATTTAGGTGCCCTTAGCGTTGGTGAAAACGGAAATAAGGCATGCAGTTAGGCGTCCCTTAGCGTTGGTGAAAACGGGCGTTAGGCATTCAGTTAAGTGCCCCTTAGTGTTGGTGAAAACGGGCATTAGGCATTCAGTTAGGTTTTTCATAGCGTTGGTGAAAACGGATTCAAGGCATTCAGTTAGGTTTTTCTTAGAGTTGGTGAAAACGGGCGTTAGGCATTCAGTTAAGTGTTCCTTAGTCTTGGTGAAAACGGGCATTAGGCATTCAGTTAGGTTTTTCTTAGCGTTGGTGAAAACGGAATTAAGGCATTCAGTTAGGTGTCCCTTAGTGTTAGTGAAAACGGGCGTTAGGCATTCAGTTAGGTGTCCCTTACTGTTAGTGAAAACGGGCGTTAGGCATTGATTTAGGTGCCCTTAGCGTTGGTGAAAACGGAAATAAGGCATGCAGTTAGGCGTCCCTTAGTGTTAGTGAAAACAGGTGTTAGGCATTGATTTAGGTGTCCTTAGCGTTGGTGAAAACGGAAATAAGGCATGCAGTTAGGCGTCCCTTAGCGTTGGTGAAAACGGGCGTTAGGCATTCAGTTAAGTGCCCCTTAGTGTTGGTGAAAACGGACATTAGGCATTCAGTAAGGTTTTTCATAGCGTTGGTGAAAACGGATTCAAGGCATTCAGTTAGGTTTTTCTTAGAGTTGGTGAAAACGGGCGTTAGGCATTCAGTTAAGTGTTCCTTAGTCTTGGTGAAAACGGGCGTTAGGCATTCAATTAAGTGTCCCTTAGTGTTGGTGAAAACGGGCATTAGGCATTGAGTTAGGTTTTTCTTAGCGTTGGTGAAAACGAAATTAAGGCATTAATTTAGGTGTCCCTTAGTGTTAGTGAAAACGGGCGTTAGGCATTCAGTTAGGTGTCCCTTAGTGTTAGTGAAAACAGGTGTTAGGCATTGATTTAGGTGCCCTTAGCGTTGGTGAAAACGGAAATAAGGCATTCATTTAGGTGTCCCTTAGTGTTAGTGAAAACGGGCGTTAGGCATTCAGTTAGGTGTCCCTTACTGTTAGTGAAAATGGGCGTTAGGCATTGATTTATGTGCTCTTAGCGTTGGTGAAAACGGAAATAAGGCATGCAGTTAGGCGTCCCTTAGTGTTGGTGAAAACGGAATTAAGGCATTCAGTTAGGTGTCCCTTAGTGTTAGTGAAAACGGGCGTTAGGCATTCAGTTAGGTGTCCCTTACTGTTAGTTAAAACGCGCGTTAGGCATTGATTTAGGTGCCCTTAGCGTTGGTGAAAACGGAAATAAGGCATGCAGTTAGGCGTCCCTTAGTGTTGGTGAAAACGGGCGTTAGGCATTCAGTTAGGCGTCCCTTAGTGTTGGGGAAAACAGGCATTAGGCATACAGTTAGGTGTCCCTTAGCGTTGGTGAAAACGGGCATTAGGCATACAGTTAGGTGTCCCTTGTGAATGCGAAGGATCCCCTAACTGAATGCGTATACGATAACATTTGGTAGACAGCCGTAAACCACTCTTGTAAGTAAGTTCCCGAAATAATAACTAGCAGAGAATTTGCGGTGTCTAGCGAGAGTTCAATCAGCTATCCGACGCAATCTTAAGATTGAACACGTGTGGACCACAGCTTTCCCTGCAGCTCAGCTTACCCTGTATAAGTTACGGTGTGTGCTTGTCAGATATATGATATGGCTGAAGGAAGTGAACACTGATATGGTGACTGAACTACGTAAGATATAGGTGTAGGAACTATAATGAACGATAATGCACGTCTTTCTACATCGTTCTCACGTATGTAAGGTGTTTCTGTTCATACACGAAATCTCTGAAGGAGTCATTGTACTCGTACTTACCATTATGATCAAGTTTTACTATGGGACCAACGCCGAAATCGCGAAAAAAAAATCAGCTGTTCAGTACATTTTGACGAGTTAATGCGAACATATTGTACTGTTTTTTTTTTGTTCATAATGATGAGTATAAGAGATTAAGAGATTTCGTGTATGAATAGATAGACCTTATATGTATAATCTCAACATGAATGATGTAACCAAGGTCTTGTAACAATATTTTGATTGAAAAGAGTGTCCATGGAGTTTCTTGTCCATTCTTCTCCATAGAGATCTACGCTAATTTGGAATGGGCAACTACAGTACTTTCACAAGTTATTATGCCTTGGGTCTGTGACTGTAGCTTCGCCTTTGTTTTTTTCAAAAGTGCCTGTTATGGTCTATTTGAAATAAATGGTTTGAGTTTGAGTTTGAATGGAAAAGTATACAGGGTGGCAGGTCGGTTTCCTCAGAATATTTTCCTTCACGATAATGATGAAATAAATAGTCACTAATCGTAAGTTGCCATAAATAAGTAAGTAATATAATATTTATTTATAAACCTTCCGAAAAACAAATTAACGTCCAACGATCTGTGGTTGACTGTAATACTAAGCTGATTACCGAAAAAATTATACAAAATTAACCGACAAAAAATACAAACAAACATGAGCTTATTCAAATTCTACGAAAAATTATGGGATTTGATTTGATTTTTCGGAGCACCCCGACTCGGGACAGCTCGCACTCTCAAGACCCCGCTATCCCCTTCGTGTTAGGTTGCTTTAAACCCTGCAAACAGAAACACGAGTAGGAGCCCAGCGTAGCAGGGCTACGTCGTTTACGCCTTATTATAAGATTTTGATATTTATGTTGACGTTATTTTATTCATATTTTATTTATTTTATAGGTTAATTCTAAGTTTTTAATAGGTGAGTTATGATGAAAATATTTAACTGTTTTCGGTAAAACGCAATTTTAGCTAGTGGAAAGTGGTTGAAATATATTACATTAGCAAATGCTATATTGTTTTTTTCGGTATTTTCAGTATTTTATTCGGTCGTTTCTTTATTTGTATTCGCATAAAAGTTGTCGGAAAGTTAGTACCTATATAAAGCAGTTTTCATATTTTGAGTAGGCTCACATTTTTTTTTCGGAGATACCCTTTGTTTAATTATCATTATATTGTGCGCCAGTAAGGTAGGTAGGGACTCGCAGTCACCCGCAGAATATTCACGCCAGCATAACTTTCCTTATTTGGTAATAAGCAGGGCCTGGTCCAAAGGTGCTATCAATAGGGCACGTGCCCTCTTCCTTACACGTACGCAGCCACGTTTTCGATAGCACCATAAACATCGTAATGCTAGTCGTGATAGGTCATCGTTGCATTGCCTTTACATATTCTATTGGAAATCGCACTTACAGCTTTCGAGTTTCGTAAGATGATTGTATCTAATGTTTGTTTTCTCTAACACTTTGTAGTACTTAAATAAATGCGCACTTTTGGAATTTGGACTGACGGCGCCCGCGCCGCGCCGCGCCGCCGAGCCGTTCCGCGTTCGTTGAAAATTCAACAGTACGCTTTTATTGAGGCGTACATTAGGGTCGTCACTTCGTCAGGTATAAGCTCCGCAAGCAATCGAAGATAGGCATCTTTTCTATCTAACTATCCGACAATATAATGAGAACGCTCTTTCTTATCTAGTACAAGCGATTTCTATCGACACGAGATTTAACATGAAGCAACGATTACAAGGTGTATACTGATATCTGAAAATCTAGTCAGGGGTCATTGTACTCATCACTCATTATGAAAATCAACTGTTGCATTCCTCGACGCAAGGGAAACAGTTGCTTTTTTCGCGATAGCGGGTTTGGTCCCGTATTACAAGATTTTTATGAAGATGAGTACCTATGTACAATAATAGTCCTGACTAGTAGCACAATATAAATATGGACAAGTACTTCAATATCCATAAATAAATAGTCTTATTTTTCCTACATAACACAGGATGCTCCTGTTTTTTATATTTCTATGGGATGCTCGGTTGAATATACTTGGAATTAATTATGAATACGGTAATTGTATTAGTTGTATTACGAGAAAGAAAATATAGATTTATTTAATTTAGCTCTTAGCAGGAAAATTATGTTATTATATTTTATGCTGATAAAGTTTATGCTGATCTCGCATTGTATAGGATATCCGTACAATGCGAAGTCAGCTTATACTGGAAATGTATAGCTTGATGTGTAGCCGTGAGTACAACATATACTATACGTATATAATATATACTAAGTTCAACTACTTAAATATATTCCTATGTTCAATGAAACTCCGATAGCAATGTATTTACAATATAATTTCCGCGTATTCCAACACGTAGGACATAATCCCTCATTAATTGGAACGCAGTGATAACTGGAACAGTTCCAGGGTAATTCTAGGAATTGATCAAACGACGTTCATTTAAAGAGAATTGTGTGTTAGTAGGCGTTTCATGATTCTAGGAATCTCTGAGCATCTGGTTTTCCGAATTAAATAGTTTTATTTATTTATTTATTAAAACCAACTTGAATTTACAGTTATGAACCACGTTAAATATTCAATCAACAAAATAGTTTAACAGTGACATGAACGCGATGCTCTCTCCGGGATTTGTCGAGCATCATTTCTTTGTAGAGGCGCAGCGCTTTTTTAGTGGTCGCCACTGTTTTGGCTTTCAGCAGTGCTATTGCGTAACTCTGCTGACAGTCAGTTCTGCACGGGTAGCGTCAGTTGAAACTAGCAAGAACGGTCATTGTACATCAAAACTCGCCAAGTGATGATCACTATGAACTGTCAAAAGAGATACGCAATAGCCCTGCTGGAGTTGGCGATAGGGAATAGTGTTGCAAGCCTATCCCAAAAAAAACTAAGATGTGATAAAGAAAATAATTAACTTTTGTTCTAACTGCGGCTTGCACCGGCACCAGCTTCTTGGATCTTGGGAAGCAAGATGGTGTGAGATCTGTAACCGATTGTTTAGCCACAGCGTAAGCTCGGTCTGGTTATAAACCGCTTTTAATCCCAAGTCCTAATTAGATTGTGTGCAGAACATAGACGAAATTATAAACTTTAATCTTACTACTTTATTATTATATAAATGCGAAAGTTTCAATGAACTCACTCTTACTCATGAAATTTGACACACAGATAGATTATAAGTCTGGAATAGCACAAAGGTTATTTTATTTATATCTCACACATCCACATCAAAATTTCCACGCGAACGCAGTCGCGGATATCAGCTAGTCCCACATAGAGAAAAGTGGCGAAAGCGACGAAAAAAAATACCTTTTTACCCGACTGCGCCAGAAGGAGGGTTATGTTTTTCGAGAGTATGTATGTATTTATGTTTGTACGTATGTATAATTGTTTGGCACGCTCTGTGGCCTGAACGTTTTTTTTTTTTTTTACGCTGTCGGGTGTTTAATTTTTTTAATTAGCAAAACTATCACTGGGAACTGAAATGATTATATCAGCTAATGATCAAACAGTACCACAGACTACAAAGAGCTTCTACGTATAGCAGTAGGTATTATAAGGAATACGACGTGTAGGTATGTACAATCACAACACGGTAGTACCCGCCCATCATCTCATAATTCTCGAATGCGGTAGTGGCCGGTCCCGCTACCAAGGATTAACCAGCCTGGATGGGTCTGTTGATATGGAATCTGCATGACGAGTCAATGAGTCATTGAGTCAGTGTAACGCGAATATCAGACGGCCTCCACCACTTCCAGGGTTGCCAGGTTTCTTTCTCTTAATTAAATATTTGTTATTCATAAGACAAGTGGTCTTATGAATAACAAATATTCATGTTGAGAATTTACTACCAAATACCTTATTAAGTAATTATATTTTGACTTGTCTCAATAGTCTGATGTAAGACTATGTGAGTGCGGGCCTGTAGACGGTGAGTAATGGGCCAGCTCGCCGTCCGTCCGTGTTATGACGACAGGCCGTGTCGACGGCGCGTTCGTGTTCCACTCGCGCCTCAAAGAGATGTCAGCAAACGGGAAGGGGTCCGGAAGGACCGACGCCTGCCAGGGCTGCGGGACTGTTCGAAAGAGATGCGGCCCTTTACCCATCTGAAAAAATAAAATAAAATAAAGACTATGTGAGTCATGCATGGGAATGTTAACAAGGTGACTTTAAAATAATTTATAATGTTCCCACTATATAATGTTCCCACTATATAATAATTTATAAAGTTTCCAAGGGAGACCGACTATTTCTGAGTTAACAACAAAGAGGTAATGCTAAAAGTTATGAAACGAGCACACACACACATCTTTCCTTTAAAAAAAAAACAATTTTCCTTTCAAAAAGCACCAAAAGACATTCAAACCTGTTACTTAGGTACTGTTGTTATTCTCTAACAACCACTCGTCCTACTTTTACAAAGACCTCTGAAAGACTAAACGCCCTTATGATTACACTGTATTACACGTTTACACTAACTACGAAGAAAGGCTTGGCCAGACTTGTCCATCCAGTAACACTCAGCCCTACCAGTTAGACGACATTGAGCTGCATTAACAAATAATTTGTCAGCGGCTCGGAGGTCGTCCCATTAGCTCCGAATTCGGCACATGATAGTTTTAAGGCCGTTTCGCCAAATGATTGATGTTACAATAACTTTGGCAATGATTGGATCCCGTTGCGTTGACTTACGTAACAGCTTTGTAGTGGCTCACAGATTTATTGGATTAGACACTGTACTTCCTTCTGAGACGTTGAGGAATCTTTGGACGCATTCATCATAACGTTTAAGATAACTGCATTCATTGCAAAAAAAAAACTTGATAGGAGGTTCGGCGGCGAATTTCGTATTTTGAACTTTATAATGCATGTGCGGGTGCGTTTTGCCAGTTGATGAAATAGGCTCGCCCGTTAAGGAGGACCCTCCTCCCCTTCTCCCTCTGGAGGAGGGGGGGTCCTTGAGGGTGTCCTCCTGGTACACCCTCTAATACTTCGTGGGCAACAATATGGTAATTAATTAATTTTGTGCAATCGAAGCCATCGTAGTTTCTTAAGATGCACTTGGCGGCATTAGATAGTTAATGGTCTACAGTGCAATTAGCTCATAAAAAGTGACTAACAGATGATTAGGTGTAGAAGAATTAACATCATTCAGATCTTGGATGACCGTTCATTAATGCTTGTATAGTCAGGGCCCCTCTTTCCATTTTTTTCTTTGAAAGAGGGGATTGACGTAGAAGAGTTCATGTGCAGAAATGAACCCATAACTCTAAAATTAAAGAAAGCCAGTTTGGCCCTGTACCTTTGAACACATGTGGCCTCAACCTTACATTTTAAACGCAGTCTGGCACCCGCCGCTCCGGTAGTTGTCAGGATGCCGCCGCGTCGTCTATGCCACGCGCTGGCAATGAACTTGGGTAAGGTCAGTTCAATCGTGTTGTTGCGTGAGATCGCTTTCTGTGTTGCAGGTAATATACACACATCAAAAGTGTCTAGGGATCAAGCATTTTTATGTGGATTTCTTGAGATTGAGATGTGGCTTTGTAATAAATTTATGATTTTATAAATTTATATGGATCCTTTTTGGTGCATTTCATAATTTGAATCAGGAACTGTGAATCAAATTCGAGTAAAAGATGAAAATCAGCTGTCAATATTTTCCCTATAAAAACATACAACGCATTGAAGACATTATTAGTGCTACTGTTTCCCTACTACTGATTAAAACCAACGTTATTATGGAGCGGCGACGTCATTTAAGCAGGGAAGAAATGCTCAGAGCCGTGGGAATGATAGAAGCTGGTTCCCGGCAACGTACTGTGGCTTTAGCTCTGAATACAAGTCAGAGTGTTATCAGTCGACTTTGGACACGTTACCGAAGCACTGGTACCGTGGCTGAGCGCCATGGAGGACGGTATCGCTGCACCACACGGAGACAAGACCGATACATTCAAATCTTAACTCGAAGAGCTCCAACAATAACCGCCATGATGTTAGCCGTGAGGCTTCATCACTCTTCAGGGAACTTAATTAGCGACCAAACAGTCAGAAACCGCTTGCATGAAGCGAACCTTCATTCCCGAAGACCGCTACGGGTACCACCTATAGCAATGCACAATCGTAGGATACGATATCAATGGACTCTTGAACACAGAAATTGGGCAGAAGAACAATGGCGTTTCGTGTGCTTTTCTGATGAGTCTCGTTTTGGTATGAGACCGGATACAAGACGTATACGACACTGGAGAACCCCTGGACGCCAACAGCGATTAAAATCCTGCCAGGAAGTCCATCCTTATAGTGGTGGAACCATCATGGTATGGGCGGGTATTTGGATCGGCGGAAGAACTGAGTTGATTTGGATCAGAGGCAACCTCAACGCTCAAATTTATGCTGAGACGATTGTATCAGACGTCATCGTTCCTCTACAAGTGCAAATCGGTCCCTTATTTCAGTTAATGCATGATAATGCACGACCGCACACCGCAAGAGTTGTAAGACAGACTCTCGCCGCAGCTAACATCAATGTCCTGCCCTGGCCTGCTCAGTCGCCAGACTTGAATCCGATTGAGCATGCATGGGATATGCTACAGAGAAGAGCTCTGCCGAATATGGAGGGTATCCAGTCGCAAGAAGACCTTTTTTTGTTGTTGCAACGAACATGGGCGGCCATTCCACAGCGTGATTTGGATGAACTCATTTTGAGTATGCCAAACCGATGTTCTTGTGTTGTTAGTGTTCGCGGTAGAAACACGGATTATTAATTGTTTAAGTTACCCAATAAAATTTTAAAGAAAACTGTTATTTCAGTCTTTTTTTCGAACTTTTGTGTTAGTGGTTCAAATGTCAAAAATCCCTTTATTAGGAAAATGGCAAATTTCTTTATTAATGCAAAGGTGACTTGGTTTATCGTTACTGTGACAAACGAAAACACTTTATTTGATGAATCCTTAAAGAAAATTTTAATTAATATCAATCAGGAGAAAAGTTATTGCAAAAATATATGTTGATCCCTAGACACTTTTGATGTGTGTATGTCTGTTTTCGTACAGGTGTTTTTTATGAGCCCATATATCATCACTTGCGAACTGTGAGTGTATTATTAAGACTTGTGTTTATCCCTTTGAGGAAAATGTACCAACATGTGTTGTCTCGCTACGGGGTAAAGGTCCCCGCCATAACTTTCCGCTCTTCCCTATATTTAGACTTCTTCGGCCAAAATCCAGTAAAAGTTTCTGTCATTACACCTGTGGTTTCTAGGCCTGGCGACTACTTTACAAATCTATACTAATATGTATTAAAAAAAGAGGAGGAGGAGGTGCGAGGTAAAATTTGTTTGTAAGTTTGTATAGGGGGTCTCCGGAACTAATGATCCAATTCTAAAAATTCTTTCACTGGCAGAAAGCTACATTATTCGTGGGTTATAAATTGCTATAATTTATATCATGCATATTAGTCTAGCTATCACAATTTTTGCAGACGAAGTCGCCGGCGAAGTGCCAAGTTGTTAGTAAAATCATAGCATAAAACAGTAAGAAGATTATAATGTCTTAGAAAATTAGTAGCCCAGAGCCCAGTAGCCCAGTAGAAACTAAATTTCACTACAAGTTTTCGAAGTTACTGCTTAGTAACGATAGCTAAGTCATTTGTCAAAATGAAAGCTTTTAAACCTTAGATAAGCTTCACACAAGAACCTATCGTTAACTAAAAACCACAAATTGGCAGCTCACTGTTTTAACTGTAAAATATTGTGGTATCTAATCTAAAATGGAAATTGCTAGAAGCAATAGAGTCGAAAACACTCTACAATAATCCAGTTTCACGGAAAACTATTTTGTTTCAATTGGATTGAAGACCACAGAGCACTAGAGATTATCAACGGTTTTGTTTTGATGTTCATTTCAATAGCAGTTTCCGGAGAGGTTTCGTCGAAGCTTACAATATTGATAAAGCTAATTTATTTTGTTTACATAATATGGATTGAAGTGATATATGTGTTCAGATACAGTGGCGTAGTTAGTCCCAGTAGGGCCCTGTATGATTTTTTCTTGGGGGCCCTGTGAAATCGAGTGCGGCGAAGACCAAAAAGTCAAGTGATTTTTGCAAAACTAAGAAAATAGCATTCTGAGTCCTGACTTGCATCGCTTTATCTGTCACTCATCTTACTAAGAGAATGTGTGAGCGAGCAAAGTGAGACAAAAAATGTGTAACTGCAGTCATGATTAACATAGGTTAAGACTTCAATGAAGAGCTAGAAAATTACAGCATCATGAAAGGTTTTAAGTTTTCATCAGAAAGCGAGCGAAGCGAGCTCGGAAAAGTGGTGCTTTCTGGACCGTGATTGGCGAAGCCTTCATCAAAGAGCGAGCGAAGCGAGCTCAAAAAATTGGAACTTTCTGGACCGGGATAAGTTATAATTTCATTTTATCTTTTATCAAGAAGAATAGTTGCGGTTTTGTGTTTTTTTTTCCTTATCAGGGGCCCTTGTTACTCGGGTCTTGATACGGCGTTAGCTACGCCCTAGCTAGCTAGCTATGTCCTACCGACATGAATATGGCGATTTCTTAGAATACATTGTCACGTCTTCTAGAATTCTAGAGTAAGGTTCAAAGTTTGTCTTTTGATATTACAAATGTTACAATGGCCATTATATGATACAACAATGCTCCGATTTTCTTGTGACATAATAATTATGGTTTTGCATCTTCATTTAATATTTAAACACCTTTTAGCTTTGAAAGCTTCGAATTATTGAGAGTTTATTCTAGACTATTCTGGGTTAAGCTTTAATGGTTAGCGAGAGCGACAAGCCCACCGCCAGTTTTCATACATTCAGATTGGCGTGTGTCTGTGAATCCTTACGCTCCTCTCTGTTGACTGCTGACATACACGAGGTTAGCAGCAGCAGTATGTCTAGTACTTCCTTTCTTTATCGTATGGTTAGTGCCTAATCTAGTGTCAGAGTTTTTATGCCGCCCAAGGGCCTCTGACTTGGCTTTACATGCCGTCGAGAAATGTCTCTCAGGCATGCTGGTTTCCTCACGTTGTTTTCCTTCACCGAAGCAAGTGATAATTATACAATACGCACATGAATCCGAAAAATCAGAGGTGCGTGTCTTGGGTTCGATCTCGAGACCTATGACTTGGCAGTCCGACTGACATACCGCTAGACTATCACTGTTTCTACATTACTATCTTCTGCATTTAGGTAAGAAAGAAGAAAGAAAGAAAAAAAATTTATTTGTCGCAGGACATGACGTGCGTACAAGAAATAAATTAAAAATAATCATACACTACTAACACACTAATGGTACTAATGTATTGACATAACCGATAGTTAAAACAATATAATATAAATTCATTTATTTCGGATAACTTGATCCATACAGTCACCGTTCAGATTTAAAATAAAATAGATTAACATAGTAAAAATAATTTAACATAAAAATCAGTCTCAAAATTAAAAAGAGAATAAGTTAACATTGAAATCCAAATAAAAAATTAAAATAAACTACCATTAATATTAAAATTCCAAATTAACATACACAAAACGGAAATTATAATTAAAATCAAAATTAAAAATAAAATCAAAATTCAACAAAACAAAACAAGAAAAAATGAAGTGGTGTTATAATTATTCCAATAAAAAAAAATATATATAAATAAAAATAATAAATATAAATTATTATATCTATAATATATTTTAATAGATTGATATATCAGAACGAATGTAAATGAGTCTCCACTGCACTTCTGTTTGATATTATTACCTCTCTCTGTGTAATTTGTCACCGTCCGTTCGGTTTTGTTAACATAAATACGTATCACAGACGAGCGGCGTTTCCATTGCGAATAACAAGCTAAAATAATTGTATCAGTTATTGATTGATAACTAATTACTTTATCTACAAGGCCACTATGTCTGGCGGTTTGAATAGGCACCTACCTACATATCGAACATGTAGAGACGTCATCTGAGAAGTCTCGATAATGGATTTAAAAAATATATAATTATATTGGTTCAGCACTGTTTTTCTTACTGATTCAGTCAGTCTTACCAAGGGGTATCGTATTAATCGGTAATCGGGTTGTGGGGGCCAGATAGGCAGCTCCATGTAAAATACTGGTATTCAGCTGCATCCGATTAGACAGTTAGTCGACACTTTTGTTTTTTTTTTTTTCCGTATGTGTTATCAGTGTCAGACTTTTACTGACTAAAAACCATCCATGTTCCTTCCTTTGCCCTTTGTGTTCCAGGGCCGCGGTATCTCATTCGAACAGTCCCGCAACACGATGTAGTGATGACTGAGGTGTCGTTGATAGAGATAGTCGTTCATTAGGGTGGTTTGTATGTTTTGAAGTATTTGTGATTTCTTTTATTGCTTTCCATAATCTCTTGTTAACGTTCTGCGCCACCCGCACCTTATCTTTCTCGTAGGCTCTTTTAACTTTTTTTATTACAGAAGTTTCTGTAGCGCGTATAGGTAATTTTCAGGGTTAAATTGTCTGGCGAGAGTTTATATTTACGGTGCAACTTATCTCTATTTCTTACACATCGTAAAAGGCCTTGCGTTACCCACGGCTTTATTATCTTCTTCCGTCTCGATAGAGTTACTACTCCGGTGTTAACTAATCGAATGTTGAGATGTTACTTAATCGAATTAGGGAGACGATTTGAAAAACAAAAGAAGTAAGGCTCCAAGAGCGAGCGAAGCGAGCTCGGAAATTTTAACACCCTTGGACCTTGGACAGGTTTGAATTTTTTCGACCCTTTATACAAGAGTTACTTGGTCGACTCGCAGACAAAGCCAAGATTAATGAGGAAGTAGCCTGCAAGAGCGCGCGAAGCGAGCTCGATTTTTTTTTGACACCTTGCCTTGGACTGGTTAGAATTGTTTCGACCTATTGGAGTTACTTGGTCGACTTATAATAGAGAATGTAAAGATCCAAGTGAAAGTAGGTTGCAAAAGCGAGCTCGAAAATTTTTACATCTACCCTCCGAATAAATTCAGATATTAATAATAAGTAATTTGAGATTTAAGATGTAACCACATGCTCCATTTTTTGCAAACTTGTGATGGGCAACAGGCTCCTAATTTATTTCAGCCTCTACCTATACCGGTCGATCATGCGAAAATCCAATAGGAGTGCCAATCTAGAGGCAGAAAAAGAAACCTTTGGGTTAAAAGTTTTGCGCGCGCGCGTTGGTTTAATGACAATGTGTAAGTTTACGTACGACTTCTCAGAGGCTCATTTTTAGTCTTCAAAATATTTTAACTTGAGAGTGATTCTACTGTACGCTACAATTTATTACGTACTTACTAATTCTGTGGCATCAAGCAGGAAAATTAAAAATCTCAAAAAATCCTGAGCCTTTCTAGAGGGTATTGAATAATAAAATAAAAAAAAATTGAATTAGGTACTCGAGACTTGACGTTATTTTAATCGATGTATTGAGATGTTTTTTTTTAAATAGCAAAAGAAAGTCAACCACCAGTCGGCCACACCAGCCCATCGTACATCCGGCCCATCGGGTATTTGCCCGATTTGCCCGTATGGCTAGTCCGGGCCTGGTCATGAGCACCAATATGTAAACACTTAACAACTTTTAAAACTGTTTTTTTTCCTACTGTACTGATTAAAATTTCATGTTGTTACGAACATAGTATCCTGGAACTCATATTTGTATGAAAAAGATCCTATCTACGAGTATAAGTTAGAATCGTTATTTCTCGCGAAAATTGCTTTTAAATTTAGGAAAGTATATTCATATTGGTGCTCGTGACTGTACAGTCATATTTCGCCAGTTTTGTTTTAAGGGGGCGATCCTATTGCCATCAACCGGGCACAAATCCAGACTCCGTGGCTGCAACTGAGAAATTCCTGATAGAATAACCCAATGACACTTTGCCTGACCCGGGAACCCAAGACCTCATGCTTAGCAGTCGCGTTTGCGACCACTCGACATAAAGTATAAACATATCAAAAGCTACAAGAGATAGGCTACTAGATACAGAATAAATCCCAGCAGACAAAGGAAACCTCATTGCAAAGGTTCCCAGTATCAACACTTGAGACCTAATTAAGAAGGACAATAGGATTTTTTCATTTCCCTACGATTTACATACGTGTGCTAGCAGAAGGCGTGTTCTAGTAATTGAGTTTGCTTACAATTATTGTTATGTAAATGTGCTTTTAAATGCGATCAGTACACGTAGGAGGTTTTACACTTGTACGTGTAAAGTAAAATAGGGATTGTGGTTGGAAGGAACAGTGAAAATTCTGGAAAGTAGTGAATATTAGGGTTTACATTCCCATACTGTCCTTTTGTAGGCACGTCATGGCTCTGCGTCAAATAAATGTTTAAATGTTTCTTTCGAATTTTGAAACTCTGAAAGTAACTGCGTGTTCACATTGTTTTACTGGTCGCAGCAACACCAACAAAGTTTACATGAAAATCTTTTCCAGCAGTCGGATTTATTGCATTTATTGATGGCAAGACATCTTTCAAAAGCAAGATACAGTTACATATTGACAAAAACTAGCCACAGATTTACTCCGAACACAGAAAAATGCTTCTTTAAATCTCACATCTCGACTCCCAACATGAAACACACAAGCTATGTATCGCTCAAGACCACTAGACAGCAATAGAGTGGACATCAAATGGCCAGTTAACGTCTAGGAGCACATTATGACGTATAAAACGATAATGCATCCCTGCAGGTGAACTATATGGCTTTTAACTTCATAGCCTTCGGGAGGGGATGTTGGTTTATTGGCTGGTCTTGTTTATTTATATGTTTCGCTATCTACGCTGTTTGTTTGTGGATGTTTACAGTACAACTCGGATGCTTGTTTTGGGATAATTCGCGATCTCGTCTCGTCATTATTAATAGTATAATAAGCCCAAGGCGTTGCTGGACTTCCTCTGGGAACTGGGGTTGAGCGTATGATTTTTCCATCTGTACGCAAAATACGCGCTTTGGACGTAGACTAGCAGACACCAGCCCGTTATACAATACAATAGTATAATCAGCGTATAACGTCCCCACTGTTAGGAAAAAGGCCTCCGCCTTGTGAGAGGACGTGGGCCATAATCCACCGCTGGCACAGTGACGCGCACCAGGTCGTGCTGGCAGCTGTCACATGCCTTAGAATTTTTTGTTAAAGATAACAAGAAATTCGTTCGTTCGTGTTGTTTTGTTTTTTGTTTGTTTTTGTTGTAATGTTTCTTTTGTTTGTTGTTTTTTTTTTGTCATGTTAGTTTTATTTTCATCATTATCGGTTAAGGACTTTTAATTAATTCCGATGCTGTTTATTGATCATAATAGCCATGAATGTACAAGCAGATTTTATCTAATTATTGAGTAAGTACGAAAAGTTTCTTATATTCTTTATGAATAACCATGGCATGGCTTCAATCAAGACGTAGAGTTGAATTTATGGAAACTTTTTTTTGACTTAATATTTTTTACAACACATGTGCTACTTCTTTTGTAAGATTTATGTTTCTTAAGTAGAAACTTGTTGGAGCCTACTATTGGATATATTATGAATTATGTTGGTTACAACAGATGTTATTAATGTGTGAAATCTAAATTACGAAGTGACCAGAGGGTCTAGCTAGACAAATGACATTCTAGTTTAGTCAGCATATTACAGTATGACCGCTTTAGGTTTACAGTTCAAGATGGCGCTTTTTGTCAAGAACAAATGCATCAATATGTCAAACTTGGTACGTTTATTACGTCGAAGTTGCAGAAAAGCTCCTAGCGGCACACCTGCTCATGGCCCACCTAGAAGACCCTAAACCGATTGTGAAGCCAGCAGGGCTATTGCGTATTTCTGATGACAGTTCATAGTGATCATCACTTGGCGAGTTTTGATATACAATGACAGTTCTGCACGGGTAGCGTCAGTTGAAACCAACAAGAACGGTAATTGTTAATCAAAACTCGCCAAGTGATGATCACTATGAACTTTCAACAGAGATACGCAATAGCCCTGCCGGTGGGCCGCTGCAGGTTCAACTTGGTCCGGTGAGGGTAGTCCAACGAAGCAGGGTGTGACTGCGGTGTCTCAACACGAACTATGACTCACCTGCGCTCCGCTCTTCTATGTGTAATTCCACTTGCACTTTGAGGGACCTAGCCGAAGCCTCCATCAAAGCACGTTAAGCCGTTGGTCGGCCGTCATTGTACATCTTTGACAGTCGTTACAGCTAGTCAGTGGCCCGAAAGTCTGACAACCAGTCTTACCAAGGGGTATCGTATTTTCCAGTAACTGGGTACTTACTCCATGTAAAATACTGGTATTCAGCTGCTTCTGGTTAGACGAAGCCGGCCCTAACATGGTTGGGATCATCATCTGCTGCCTAGCCTTTTCTTACCTATGTGGGGGTCGGCTTTCAGGCTCACCGAATGCAGCTGAATACCAGTATTTTAGATGGAGCGACTGCATATCTGACCTCCACAACACAGTCAGAACTGGGTAATACGATACCCCCAGGATTGACCGGTTGTCAGACTATCGGGTCACTGACTAGCTGTAACGACTGTCAAAGATCTACAAATGACGGCAGGGACCAAAGGCTTAACGTGCTTTCCGAGGCACGGAGGAAACTTGGTATCGGGTGGTCACACATCCACATACCAACCTAGGCAAGTGCGGCTTAACCTGAAGATTGATCGAAGCGGCTGCGGAATATCTGGATGATATTCGCAATAAAAACTTATTTTCCTCTTTCGGGGCACACTGAATTCCGTGGAGTTCGTTCAACCGCATGTGGTTTAGTTAAAATAGTCATCTCATGCACGAGGAAAAAATGGCAAACAAACACCTACACGTACCAAAAAAAAAATGTCTATGTAAATGCAATTTGAGAAGCAGCTGTAAAGATTTATGTTAATGTAATAATGCGTGCATCATTTACAAGTCTTTCTACGTATGTGTCTATAAAAAGGACTTTGTAGGACATGCAAAATAGAATCTAGTTTTAAGATTGTCTTTGATAAAGACTAAGTACCTAGATAGAAAACGAATAAGTTATATGATATTCAGCTGCTTTTGAAATTATTCAATATTTCTAAGTTTAGTAACATATTCATTTAATCATGAATTAAGAAAATTCACATTAATACTAGACAATTTTAAATAAAGAATTAGGTTTGTACCTTTGATTATATAATGTCTAGATAGAGAATCGAAAAAAAATAATATATATATTTCAAAAAATATCAGCCAACTGTTGGTTTATAAGTTCGCACACAGAGACATAGACGCACAGTGTTTATATTGTGCGTCTATTGTCTCTGTACACCGGCCGTACGCTGCCGCACGCACACAAGTTTGAAATTATTGCCTCGTTTTCTTTGTTTTTATTGTAGGGCGACGCTCCATCTAGACATTATATTATCAAAGGTTTGTACATACATACAAATAATAAGAAAAAGCAAAAAGCTGCGAAATTTTAACTGGACATCAAACAATTTATCTGCATCGCAGTTAACGAGAATAGTGCCCAAAAGGCAGCAATGCCACTGATTCTTTGAACTGAACATAGGTCAACCCTCTGGTCACGTGAAGAATTCACTTGTGGGTGGCAATATTCATGATTGGGACAATATTTACTACGGAATCAGGGTTGCATAATCAGCCTTTAATGTTCCCACTGCTGAGACACTCGGCCTCCTCTCTTTGAGAGGGAATGGGCTATAATCCACCACGCGGGCCCAGTGCGGGTTGGTAGATGTCACATGTCTTCGAATTTTTGGTTCTAGGACATGCCGGTTTCCTCAAGATGTTTTCCTTCACCGTTTTTGAGAGCAGTGGTGATGAAATAAATTACACAAAGTAATGCGCCTGCCTGGGTTCGAACCCACGACTTACTGTTCGTAAGTCGGGGCCGCCACCACTGGGCCACCGCTGCTCTCTGAATCAGGGTTGACTTCAACAAAAGTTAAAATTTTTGTACTTAGAAAGTAAACCTCATCCATAGTTACGAGCTTAAAAAAAGTGGAATAATAATTACATGGTAGACATTAAGGTTTTCACACATTACATTACACTGATTCGAGGTCGACTCCACTCCGACTCGACTTACAAGGGGCCTAAAATTGCCGCTGTAGCAGAATCATAATAGGATAATAATATGAATTCCGTTACAATTCGTAAAATGGTGGACCGCTTTAATTAATTTTAACTTAATTAATATTACCTATTATCATCTTATGATTCTGGTAAAACGGCCATTTTAGGCCCCTAGTACAATGTAAGCTTGCTTTAAATCGTGTTCGTAGTTCATTTTCTACGCATTCTTGAAAGAAATGTACGGTGGGCAGACCACGCGTCGTACACTTATGGCCATGTTAAAAATACTACATCACATTTTAATGCATACCCGTCAGTCAAGTCAACGTAAAGTCCGGCATCAAATCAGTGTAATGTGTGAAGACATTTACCTTGTTACACGATGAGGTAAATAAATATGCACATTTTCTGAGTCACGCACAATGTACCGGTTTACGACTTATACGCAAATATTGTATCATTGATGATGCGATTACACTGATATCTATCAAATAGCCTGTAGCATACATATGAATGAAGTCGCAGCACTTTTATGACTGCATTATTACTTTATTATTACTTCTGGTTAAGTAATAGCTATATGAATAGCAAACAGGTGGGACAAAGAAGTGGATTTCAATCTATGTATCATACTGTAATTGGAAAATCATGGTAAATGCCAATAAAGTATATGGAATTGCATAAGGAAAATGGAAATTATCTGCGATTGTTATAAGTGGTAAATTAATGATGTTAAAAGATGTGTTCTTTGTTTAATACAACATTGTATTATGGCCAGGTTGGGTCTTTAAATTGGCATTTGTTTCATTACGACGTTCAAGAATAAAAATCTTTTTTGTAAAAAATAAAACCGACTTCAAGACTAGTGACAAGACCGACACCAAAAAAGTGAAAAATAACTCTAGCTTCATAAGTCGGTGACTTTTGTTTGATTTGTTTTTTTTTTGCCACCGACTTCTGAAGCTAAGAGTAATTTTTCATTTTTTTTTGGTGTTTTTTTGAAGTCGGTTTTATTTTTATTTCTCCTCCTTTTGGAAGTCGGATGAAAATAAGATTTGGTCCCTCGGAAAAGTCGCGGACTTAATGCCCAAGGCATTAAATTCGCCTTTATACATTATGTGCATAAAGTTTTCATAAATAAATAATTAAAATAAAAGTCGAGACTTCATCTTCCTCGTCTTTGTACAAATAACATGAAGTCGGCACAACAAGTTATATACACATTTAATGATGTCATAGGAGAATAAGTAAGCTGTAGTGGCAATGGGCCGGCCATATAAGCCGTATATCCGATGACCGTTGGGGTAGACGTGTTCTTGAGAGGAGAACGCGAATCGGCAAGAGAAAGAAGGTGCGATGCCCTCAGGCTCGGTCGAGCGATAATGTTTGCAGGGTGGTTAGAAGAAACTGGATGAGAGTTGCCAAGAATCAAGTTAAGTGGCGTGCGATTGAAGAGGCCTATGACCAGCAGTGGACTGCTGTGGCTGATGATTAATTTTGTATGTAATAATTGATAAATTGCAGTTTCACAGGAGAATCGATATAGGGTCTTGGAAGGTTCTCAAATCTCATTTGTATCTATTTCTCCAACCTCGATTGTGTTATGTTTTAAACCAAAATGTAGAACTGAGTTAATAATGTGTATGATGTGAAACATTCATAAAGTTAGGACACATCATGTGTTATCGGCTGTAGTACGTTTGCGGTTAAAACTACATATAAACTCTTCATGTTACTGAACCGTGAAGTTTTAAACTAAGGGAGCTTATAGACATCTGCTTTGGTATATTATAAATTATTTCTTTTATTCATATAAACACATATTATTTACATTTTTAAATATTCTAATATAAAACAATATTAAAAACATTTAAAAATATTAAAAAAAAATAGGAGCCCACAGTAGTAGAAAAGAGCAGACGTGTCTTATTAGTAAGTGCTATAAAAACGTGTTTTTGTGTTATAATATTGGGTAAGTAAACAGTAATATTAATACATCGTTTTATTTGCCCACCTTCCCCGACCAGCAATATTCCTATAAAAGTCCTTCATAATTAACATTGGAAACAGGAACAGGGTCCGAGCTACCGATGGTCAGCGCTCTTGAGAGAGGAACCTCCTAACAATAGGCGCCGTGTCCAGAAGTACTGCTTTCTGAATTAGGCCCTTGATCCAGCTGCCTAGCGAGAGCTTCCGCAGATGTTAGTCGAGGCTATTGGCTATTAAGCCATTGGCCGACACGACTATCGGCACAATGACTGCTGTACTCACCTCCCACATGTCGACAATCTTATTTGGTTTATTATTGGATTATTATGAATTTATGAGGCTGCAAAGTGTAACTAATTTTATAATTTTGTCCAGTGAAAGTTCCCTGAAGTTGACAATACAAATAAACGCAAGTGTGTGTTTTATTTATTGTAATTTTGTTACTTACTAACAATAGGACGGTTAAGATTATATTATCACTCTATGTATTTATGGTCTGAATAAAAAAAAAGTCAGACACTCTTTGCCTACGGTCCATATTTATCTCTACACTAAAATTATAAAGAGGTAAAGATTGGATGCAAGACGAAATCGCCGAAAATACTCATCCGATTTACAAAAATTCTCTCAGGTACGTTAATACCGAGTGCTATAGGTATGTTTCTTCAACAATTCGTTATCTATACTATACGTGTATTATAAAGAGGTAAAGTTTGTGAGGTTGTAGGGATCTCTGGAGCTACTGAACCGATTTTGAAAATTCTTTCACTAATAGGAAGCTACATTATCCCCGAGTGCCATAGGCTACTATTTACAAACTGCCCGTGGGAAAACTCCCGACCAAAACGCGAGCGAAGCCGCGGGCAATAGATAACAAAAAATAAGTATTTAGTCTAGCTAGTATAATTGCAAAAAAATATTAATCTCCATTTTGTTTACAGAAATAACATACATAAGTTACCACTAGACATTCATTGATTACCCATAGACAGCCTTATACCTCTTACAGCCACACTCCAGTCAGTTCGATATTCCGTAGGTGGCGTAGACAATAGAGCGTTTATATCAATAACGGGATGCGGGCTTAAGCTGGTCCTGTATAAATATTTCAGTGTCCCTCGGAGTCGTGTTTTGAAAGCATACTACTATATGTATAAGACGTGACATAGAACGAAGCTTGCATTCTGAAAGACTGTTTTATGAACGACTAGGCTTTGATCGCGGATTCGCTTCTCTTATGTAAGGAAATTGAACCACAGGAACGTTTTAAATGGTGTATTCCCGTTGACCCCACCGCCCGTGGCCCCACTGGTGGGGTCAGCGGGAAGTGATTAAAATAATTATAAATTGTTCCCGTTGACCCCACCGTATTTTTGAGTAATAAAATATTATTCAAAAACATTGCATGGGATCGGGGAGTGTATTGTTGTGCTAGTTATGGGCAGTACTGCACCAGCAGCACCTTACAAACAGTACTAGGCGGGCATAAATCCAAGAAGGTATTTATTACTAGAAGACCGTACCTATATCTAGAATTATAAAAATGCATACCACCTTCAACTCATAACAGCTTGGTACTTTTTGGGGAACATAATGTGTCATATTATATGCCTCAATGGCAACAAACGGGAACTTTTTCCCCTTTGTCGCCAAGGCGACCAGAGCTGTCGTACTGTATGGATCGGAATATTCGGTATGTCTATTAATTCATCATTGGACACGGCTCTTTTAACAAACACCTCTCTGTCATAGGAGTCACAGACAGCCCCCTGTGCCGAGCCTGCATGGAGGAGGACGAGACGGCAGCCCACGTGCTTCTGCACTGCTCGGTGGTTGCAACATACAGGGCAAAGTACTTCGGTAACCCAGGTACTCTCCGCGAGATCGTCAGCAACATCAAGGCGCTGCTGGCCTTTCTCGGGGAGCTAGGGTGGATCGAATAAATTTCCCACCCGCACGCAAAATACGCGCTTAGACGTGGAGTTGCGGACACCAGCCCGCTATACAATACAATACAATAATTCCCGCTTACATAATTAAGCTTTATTTCATTCTTTAATTTTTCTGATCTCAAGGTAGTGGGGCAGGGTAGTGGAGCCAACAACAAAACGACGATTTTGTGTTTTCCCGTTGGCCCCACCGGTGAGGTCATGGCAGTGAACCGCCGGGAATACATCTTTTAAATGTAGCTTAAAACCCTCGGGGATAATGTAGCTTCCCGTAAGTGAAAGAATTTCAGAATCGTATCAGTAGTTCCGAAGATTAACCCCTACATACAAACAAATTTTACCTCTTTACTATAGACTATAGATTTGAAATGTTTTTTCGGCCGGTAAAAGCTCATATAAATCGATTAAATATGAACAGTAAAATCAATATTTGCTAGGTTGTTTTGTGTGTAGGTATTGCCAAGGTAGGGCATTTGATGCGTCGGGGGCCACGTGGTGGCTCCCGGCCACCGTAGGCGCTGGCCTGTGCGGCGCGTTCATGTTCCACGCGCACCTCAAAGAGATGTCAGCAAACAGGAAGGGGTCCGAAAGGATCGATGCCTGCCAGGGTTGCGGGACTGTTCGAAAAAGATACCGCGGCCTTGGAACACAAAGGGCAAAGGAAGGAACATGGATGGGTTTTAGTCAGTAAAAGTCAAGCACTCCTTCCTGCTCTCAGCCCAGAGCGGGAGAAGTTATTTGATGATTTACCATCCTAAAAAAAAGGGCAT
This sequence comes from Eugnorisma glareosa, assembly GCA_947578425.1. Taxonomy (NCBI): domain Eukaryota; kingdom Metazoa; phylum Arthropoda; class Insecta; order Lepidoptera; family Noctuidae; genus Eugnorisma; species Eugnorisma glareosa. The sequence continues at coordinate 17,179,288 of OX387966.1, read as the reverse complement.
TTGATGCGGAGGAATCAGGAAATAGTCATAAGAAAAGTTTTGAATATGAATGTGTATATAGAGCTATAAGACCAAAGAAACGGTGCATGGATGATATAGCTAAAAAGGGACTCATGAGATGATGATAATGAGTTTTGAAAGCAAACCTTTTAAAACGGAAATATAAACTTTGAGTATCTAATGCCTCAGAACATTTTGAAGTTGTTAACAGTAAATTAATTAAGACTTATTAATTACTTACGTCAAATAATTTAATTGCTTCAGAAGATAAATGTACTCACCTTCGTATTAACAGACGTTTCTGCAAGTTTGATTAAATCTATGGTCAATCGGTATTCAATCACATATTAGTATTGATTGAGAGCCAGATTTATTGCTTGCAGACCACTGACCAGCATTCCAATATGTCATGGCAGTTCAAGCCATTTTCTGAACATACTAAAGTTTCGTTTGATTTGACTGCCTCGTTGGTTTTGTGGTCGCAAGCACAACTGCTGAGCATGAGGGCCTGGGTTCGATTCCCAGGTCGGGCAAAGTGTGTGTGTGTGTGTGCGTCGGGTTTTTTCATCAAGAATTTCTCAGTAGCACCCACGGAGTCGAGATTTGTGCACAGTGGATGGCAATAGGGTCGCCCCCTACTATACATACTGACGAAATGTGGGTGTAATATTAGAAACACCTCTGCCCTACCCTTTGGGGATTATAGGCGTGATATTTTATTTTTATTTTATACAAGAGGAACAGCAAACAGCCACAATATATAGTATAAAAAAGAAAAAAATATTATAAGATATTATGTCACTATAGTTTCAAGTTAGTAGGTTTGCACTGTGCAGCATTGTGAACGGTGTTAGGGTCGCGGACGCTCAAGGTGGCTGCCACAGGGAAGACACCTTTGCTCAGGGGAGACACCTTGACAGTCTACATAACTAGACATATTTCATATGTTGATCTTGATGGTGCATGGGGTTTTTTTGAGATAAGAATCACACATTGAATAAGAAAGAAGAACAAATAAGAAACTTTTAATTGTAAACATAGATGTGTGAGATATATATTTAGTTAGATTATCTATGTTTTGCCGTGAAGCGTGAAGATAAATTTATCAGTAAGTGTTCCATGCAATAATTATCTGATAGAGTTATTATTTAAGAAGAATGTTAGATTACTAGAACATACCCATTACAGATTAAAGTAATATACATTGCTCGTTTTTATCCGCAAGAACAAGGTACTTCTGCGCCTTTTGAAGGTTTCCAAAAACAAAATCAAGAATAACAGGGTTTGCACTGACAATTTACAAACTTGGAAGAGCAAAAGCAAAATGCCTGTACCAATAAATTGTATAAAGTAAAAGTTTCACAACCAAAAGCTAGGTAATATCGATGAAATTAAATAGAATCGTGAGTAATGCACCAAAAGTGGAGATCAGCATGTAATCTAATCATATTATGTACGAGAGCGATAGATTGCGTGCCATATATTGATTGACGAATGAAGATCGATTAATTTATATATCGATGAGTGGGTCAAATAAGTGTTAGTTATTTTGTTACATAATGCGAGCATTCTATTAGTTTGACATGTTTTATTTTTATGATGATATCGAATTGTCAACGCTTAAAAGAACACTATTATTTCCAATATTTCAGTGACACTATATCAAATATGAATGTCACTTTCCAAAAGGCAAGTAAAAAGCCGACCTATTTTTCAGAGCCATAAATTAAACCAAAATGAAACACTATTCTTTGAAAACTTAGTACCTTCGTACATATAACAGACAGGTCATTAACCTAACATGTCATCAGAAAATCATAGACAATGCACCAACCATGTTTGTACATTTCAAATGGAACTATTGACGAAATATCGCGGCCTGTTTACACCATGTGTATCGGGAATTAACGCCAAATTTCACGACTAACCGTCAGTTAGTGGACCAAAATTATCGTTCGTTTGCATTGATACGTGATCGCATTGCATTCGAGCCTATGATTGCAAAACTGCCGTTTGTGAATTCTATGGTGCAACCGTTCTATTGATTTTACAACGTGTTTTAGAAGGGCAATTAATGTGCCTTGTTCAGTTGGCTATTAGTTTATAATTAGCGTTCAATCAATGGCAAATGCAGGGAGCAGAATACTGTAGTTTCAACTATGTATTCAATTATTAGATTGATGAGTGGCTGTTTATTTACACTGAGTACTTGAATAGTAAGTTCTAATTGTCTGTGTATGAGCTTGAGAAAGTCTGTACAGAACGCTGATTTTCTTATTTCTGTGGTGCAGTGTAATGTAAAACCGCAACTAAGATTAGACGAATCAAACTTGCGGCAGCAGTGATACGAGTATACAGTGTTGGCCAAATCCGAAACTATGCCCGGTGCGGTCCTGATTTTAATGAAAACTAAAACTACATCAATGGATTTTTGGAAAATTAACATTCACATGTTTAAATAACATGTTTTGAAAAAACACACTGTATACATAGACCATTCGATAGTGTCGCTTACAGGGATACAATTCTGGCCAGTAATGACAGGCGGACAATTACAAAAAAAAGCAAAGTAGTCCCTTTTGAGTATTTTTGCTATTCCTCATAATTTCGAATTAGGCCATCCACGCCCACTTGAAATCATCCTGTATATCATTTTTTTTTTAAACTTTGTCTTTGCCTGATAACGTGATTAAAATAAAATTGCAAGTTTAGTGCAGCATGATTTAGAACTTTGTCTGGACGGCACTGTTGGGAAATTGGCTATGGAACGAGTACTGTAAAAATAAGGTGGTGTTGTCAGTTCCACGGCCTCGTGGAAAAAATCCATGCAGTAATGTTTCGGGCAAAATACAAAAAAAAAAAAACAAGGGTTAGGAATTGCAAAAATGGTATTCCAAATTCAATTTCAGCTTGTCAAACAGTTAATTGTTTTAGCCTTTAACTAAACAGTGTACCCAACGAGTTGTTGTTGTGTTGCAACCTTTTTTCGCCTATTTACTTTTAGTTGATTGGTCGATGTAGATTGCTCCTACGTGCATGTGTTGCAAGTTTGCAGCGTTGCATGTGACGGGCGATATTTACCCGTTAATTGTAAACCTTCACTAGTTCCATTTGCAACATTAATCACGCTTTAGACAGGTTGTAATACAATAATTATATTATTAAATAGTAGCCAGACTTTCATGTTATGTAATAGTCTGGTCATTAGGTCAAAGGCTAAATGATATACAGGGTTATCGCCATTTATTGACACCTAACTCAAAGGAACCTTTACTTTTACTGCCAACCGGAGAAACAAACTTGGAATATCTGCCTGTGTCTGTGTTGTCATGCGTCTGTTACTGTACCTGCACCTGTCTCCTGCAAACCGGAATGCAGTGTAGCTTTTTTGCATTCCGATCCACTTGGCAAACAGAAATACGAGTAGGTGCAGTGCAAGTGGAAGGACTTCCTCGGACGGATGCTTTTGCTCCTATCTACCGGACCTATTGCTAAAAAGTTGTATGCTGCGTTTGACTTCAGTTTCACTGTATTAGGTAAACAAGGCACCAGTAACTTTTTTAAGTAGGTAATTAAGAATTTAGTCTAATGTTATTTTTCACAGTTGTTACGTGTAATTAGAAGCCTGGTCTGACGATCATTCTTGCCAAGGATTATGGTTTTATTCAGTTACTGCATTGTGGAGGTCAGACAAGCAGTCGCTTCATGTAGAATACCCGACCCCAAGATATGAAAATGCTTGACAGATGATGACCTACTGAAGTTACTGAAGGTTCCGTGTACTACTTGGCTTTGAAAAACGTAACATTTTGTTGCTCATTTTGAAATAATAAAAATTAATTGCCTGGCAAATAAAAGATCTAGCTGGAAATGCTACCAAAAATAACGAATACGAAAGGTAATACCTTCACACTGTTCTTTTACAACCAACTACATCTAATTATAGCCTTGCAGTCTATAAATACGAAACTCGATTTTATAGCGATATCGATGACTTTATAAGGCAAGTAATCGAATTAATAGTCTAAGCTAGTAAGGCACAAAATACACATATCCTGGCCACATGTGTTTTCATTATCCGCGAATTAGGCTAGTAATTTACTTAGAGACTACGTGGTTAGCATACGTTAGTGGCCAGTACTTGAATGCTAGTGAATATAAAATGTCGGTTAAACGTAGCACGGTATGAATAATTTGTTCTTTATTCTTAATGGCAGGCTGTTATTTATTGGCCAGAGAGAAGTTATTTTTTTTTTGATTTTAGCTTTTGTAATTTAACTTTGTGAATTGGTAAAATACAATCATAATCGTATTTATAAGATTATGCCATTATCAATATCGATAAATTATTTTTTCAGTTGATTGGCTTTTCCAGAACCGAGCTAGACTCTCATTTTAGAGTCTTCATAAATGACAGTTTAAAGCTGCACATGCAATCTAATTTCAAAATTCAAACAGTCTCATAAAACCTCTTTGGGCTAGGCTACTTTTCGACAATATAGTTAAAAAAAAAACAGGCAGCTAGACAAAACTCCAGTCAGCCAAAGCAGAACACGAATGGTGAAGCGTCGTGCTGATCAGTAAATTACGGACAGAGGTGAACGCTCGCACCACGCGTTGAACTTGACTCGCGCTTACCTTAACATTGCCTGCGTGCCGTGAAGATATTATATAAGGAAATGATCTAATCATGCGTCCTTTGCCACCGTTTTAGTTGCGGTTTTGACGGGGTTATTGTACATTCGCCACAAAGTAAGTTCACAACGGAAAAAAGTATGTGTAGCCACAGCTCTATTTCCATGAAGTAAATTCGTTTGATGAAGTTCTTTTGATTGCGTTCGCATTTCAAATGTGATTTCTTCTTAACCGACTTCAACTGTTTTGTTTGTTACCTCATACCTACATCATTTATGAACCGATTTGAAATTTTTTTTTTTGTTGGAAAGGATATACTTACTTTCCGATTGGTCCCATAGAAATTTCATAAAAATCAATTTAGTTTTTTTCTTCTTGGCCTATGTTGATATTCCTTAATAACTTCTAGATATAATGTAAAAATTGATTTATGACAAGAATTTGTGTGTTTCTACAACTAAAAAGGGTAAAATTTTCGGAAAACATTCGGAAGTCGGTGGCAAAAAAGTCAAAGAAACAAACAAAGTCACCGACTTCCGAAACTAAAGTTATTTTAGTGTTTTTTTTTTTGCAAAAAGTGTTTTACTAATTTTGTTTTTCCTTTGTGGGGAAAGGAGTTTGATTGATTGATTGGATCTTTTTGGATTTAGATTCTATTCTGTTGTTTATTAAGGCCTTCGGCGTGTTTGTAGCACTAATCATTATTTTTAGCGTAAGCGTAAGTCGTAATTTGTTTAAGAATTTTCTTAGAATTCTATAGTACATAGGTACCTACTCGTGATTATTTGCAGATATTATTAGTACCCACGTTTATCTCTGGAATTTAATATTTAAATGTGTCATTGAACGTTGACATTAGTTACAACAACACAAAATGTTGTTAAGACTCATAAATATTAGCAATTAATGTCTACTGATTAATTGATAAACACAAATTCACAAATTTTCGCATTTATAAATGCGAAAATTTGTGAGGATGAATGGATGTTTGTTAATTAATCGCCAAAACGGCTGAACAGATCTGGATGAAATTTGGCACAGAGACAGAATATAGTCTGGAATAGCACATATGTTACTTTTTAGGGTTCTCAAGTACCCAAGGGGTAAATTTAGTTAATGGTACGGAACCCTTGCGCGAGTCTCGCAATTGGCCCGTTTTTTTTACACTTATCAAAATTTCTACGTGAACGAAGTTGCGGGCAACAGCTAGTCAATAAGGAAATTGTAACGCTGCACAAAACTATACCAGTATACGGTTAGATTACCCCACTTTGATATTTAAGTGCAAAACCCACTTACAATCAAGCTAGAAACGAACAAAGTGTCTCGGCAGAACGCTTCCTGTTTACGAAACCTATTACAAAACGTACCCTTCGAATATTCCGCAGCAATCAGTAGTCCAATGCGATTCCAGGGTATAGACCGTGAACCCTGCGCGCACGCACCCGTGTTTGTCCGCCGTCGGATGATCCGAGGCCGATATATAAGCCGTCGGCATGAACACCCGGCACCATTCGCGATTAAACGCCACCGGAGTGAGCTTCCGCAGACAGAGGCCAGTCTGACCGTCAACTGAATTGATACAATTGCTTGCCACCACCCTTCCGCGATGTCTGTTCTCCGAGTGCTCCTGGTCGCCGTGCTGTGCTTCGCCGTGACCGTCGAGTGCAAGCCGTTCTTCGACGCAATCTACGATGCTATCAACGGTAACGCGAGAAGATCTTACGGTTACAACGGATATGGAAACTACGGATACGACGGCTACGGCTATGGAGGCGGCTACCAGCAACCCAACTACGGATACAAGCCGAGACATGTAGAACGTGCCCCCAGACAGGGAAAGACGTACAAGGAGATCTGCAGGGTCCACTTCCCCGAATCCGTAGCAGTGCCGGGCGCCGGGGGCATCATATGCCCCTACTGAGGGTCGGATCGCGTGTTCTACGCAGTGGAGCGCCTGCTCCGAAGACGTAACATCATGAGGATGGGTTGAACTGGTTCAAAACACCAACAATTCACAGATGATCTCTACTAGAAAACTTAGAATCACAGCATTTGTTTAATTACCGTTTTGTTGTCATAGAATGTGAAGATTGTCTTCATTAGTGTGTGCTCTGATATTTATTTTCGTAGCAGTGATTGTACTACGTCTCGTTTACCGTAATCTGTCTCAGATTACTAAGTGCAAGTGTCAAGTGTCTTATTATCGTACCCACGATGTTTACAACGCTAGGTCGACCCGTCCCAAAGTGTGATACGTTACTAGTTAGTCTCATTGTAGTATAGCGTGTGATACGAAGGTTATCATTGCCGTGATAACCTTGTGATAATTCCTCCATTAGTGATTATTATAGGTACTTTAGTTTCTCTGGACACCGGACGCTTAGAACACGCGATAATAGTTTTAAAAATTGATTTGTAAATACATAATGTGGCAAAATTATGATTGGCTTATTGTACTTAGATGAAAAAATTGTCTTTTAGATCCAACTGTCTTTGAACTTCCATACTTTTTCAACCAAAGCGTTTCTTTTATTTTTATTTTTAGTACAAGTTACTTTTAAGTATTGTAAATATATTTTAAGTTTTAAAATAAATGTTATGAACTTATGAATGTGTTTTAAGTCTGTTTTGCGCCTTGTTGTTGTGAATTGGGTCAGTTTCGGGAGTGCGTATCGTTACATTGATTTATCTGGGACACAACTCAATCAACAACCGTCTCTTTGGTTATGTGCCACTTGACAGATCGCTTTTTATTTCCTTAGTCGTGATTATCTGTGCTAATTGCAAAGGTATTTCCTGCAAAGCCTTATTTGTTTGGCGCCTGCACGCACCTTGAGTTTTTTGAGTAAAAAGTACAAATATTTTTGTCTATGTACGAAACTGTAATTTAAAAATAGAAATAGTCATTTACTAGGTGTTGCCATTGGGTTATGTATTGAACTAATGTAGTGCCGATATTTATCGAGATCTCTAGTTAACCATTCTTGTACTGAATGGAAAACATCGGTAAGTTAAGAAATCATCCAGATATTCTGACTCATCGTATTTAAGACTCGCACATCACAATTTTAATTAAATAATCAGCCTCTAAATAGGCTCTTTATTCTCCGAAAAAAGAATAACCCGATAGTAATTATGTGTAAACAAATAGGTCGCCCAAAAAAGGTGATGATTTTCAAAGGATTCGAGTAACAGTATGTTACTAATTTTTTCGTAGTCCGAAAACTTATTTACTTTATTGTATCTACCTACGTCCGAACTGGCATTTGGCCAAGCTACCAAACTCTCAGCGTGAAGATATTGACCTGAAATGAGCCATTTACTTATTGTGTCCCCAAAAACTAAAGGAACAAAAGACAAAACGTAATAAGTACTATTTTATTGCAGTTAGGTATTTAAACTGCTTTTATATTGACATTTTTCATCGATCGCAAATAACTTGGAATAAGAGCAGGAGAATTATGATGATGGGTATAACAACATAAACACTTCAACACACACACACACACACACACAAAACACACCCACACACACACCCACACACACACACTTCGTTCGCAAAACTTGTATAGCTCGTTATAGCTCGGCTAAAATGCATGATATAAATATAATTTACACGAATCATGTAGCTTTCTGTCAGTGAAAGAACTTTTACAATTGGGTCATTAGTTCCGGACCCTTCCCCACATACAAACTAAATTTACCTCTTTACAATATTAGTATAGACTTGCTGTTGCCTGCGACCTTCGTTTGCGTGATATTAGTACCTATAAAAAAAGACTCCTTTTTGTACCAGGTTTTATTAACAACTTCAAGGGTTTTAATTGTTTTGTACGGAACCACAATCTAAAAAAAAAAGTAGCCTCTCTTAGACCTTATAACATCAGCTATCTGCCAGTAAAAGTCTCGTCAAAATCGGTCGTGCCGTTTTGGAGATTAGCCTGAACAAACAGACAGAAAGAAAGAAGACAAAAATTGAAAAAAAAAAAGTGTTTTGTTATAAGTACCGCATATATTTTCATATACATTTGGTAATTAAAAAGCTGTTATTTTCATATTACCAACAGATACTTCAATTTTATATAGATGTATAGAGAACTATTTACGATTTTGCTAATAACTGGTGGAACTCCAAGAGCCCAGCTACACTATAACATATAATAGGAATGACGTCTTAGCAAGAGTTGTTCAGCCTGATGAGCACTCTCTAAAGACTTAGTTTGATGTACAGAATGCTTGGTTGACCGCTTCGTGAAGGGTATTTTTGTTGTAAAGGTATTAAATCTGAGCAACATATAGGCTATAATTTATCTTGGAAACTTGAACATCTGATGCAGTGATAGCTTTGATAGCTTATGAATTTACGGTACTTTGAAATGGAAATAAGGAAGAATAACATTCAACCCTATTCATATATATACTTAAATTCATACAGCATAGTCGTAACCACGGTTTAGTTGTTGGTAAAGTTGCGTTACGTTCAGAATTGAACGTTTACGAGCGCAGGCGCAGGTGTACCGCTGACCTAAAATACGGGCACTGATTTATATACGAGTTAGTTATTTAATAGAAGTATTATAGCTTATGCTACTCATTATCGATTTATTATTATACGATAGTCAAAATTATTCGGTTTCCGCAAGCTCAGTAGGTATACCAATTACAGGATCTAACTTAGCAGTGATTGTCTAGAAAACAATTGCTAGTCAGGAATAGGATTACGACATTAGTCTCTTTACAACCAGGCTAAGGGGTTCCATGAAGGCATCTTATGCAAAAAGGTCTTAATACTGAAAAATCTTGAGGCTATGGTCAAGGGCAGGGCAATCAATGTTGTTTGAGAATGCGCCTTGGTTTATCTATGGTTTAGTTATGCACGCACAAACTGGAAGATAAAAGATCGTAGACCCGACCTGACCTGAGGACTTTGTTTAAAGTTTTCCAGATGGGCTACTACGGCAACGCGTGCCCAGGTCCAACACTATCTGATGGGCCTATGTAAGATCAGGTGGAACAGAAACACAGAAGTATACTTAACTACTTCCTTTCAAGTAGACCAGTCGGTTAGTTAGGATATTCTTGGAATCAATACGTTAAGAATGTAAGATACACATGACTATCAAAATGTAACGCCTGCAATCTACAAAAGGCTGGGCTGAAGTGTACCTTTAGTACACCCGCACTTCGCTAGTAGGAGGAGCTTGTGGCTAAATACTACCGAAATACTACTCGAGTCGATCTTCAGGTTAAGCCGCGCTTGCGTACGTTGGTCCAAGGATGGGTGACCGTTCATTACATACCGAGTTTCCTCCGTGCCTCGGAAAGCACGCTAAGCCGTTGGTCCCGACTAGCATTGGTTGATCTTTGACAGTCGTTACAGGTAGTCAGTGGCCCAAATAGTCTGATAACCAGCATCACCAAGGGGTCGTATTACCCAGTACTAACTGGGTTGTGGAGGTCAGATAGGCAGTCGCGCCATGCCATGTAAAATACTGGTATTCAGTTGCATCCGGTTAGACTGGAAGCCGACCCCAGCATAGTTGGGTGGTTGGGATGATACTGACAAAATATCACGCCTCCAACCCGCAAAGGGCTAGGCTGAAGTGTATCTTTAGTACAAGTATTTCGCCACTAACGTATAAGTATCATATGGGTGAGCATTCCTGTCTGCTCCGACTTTTGGTATCTCGGTTCACTCGTGCAAAGCGTTGGCGAGATAGACCGTAGTCTAGAGCTCAGAATTAACACGGGATGGATGAAATAGCGGTAGGTCACGGGATCTATCAGCTACTCTCGCATTCCCCTTAAACTTATGGGACGATTTATAAAAGAATGGTTAGACCTGCTGTCATGTATAGATCAGAATATTGGGCCACAAAAGGGATAAATGAAAGGCATTTGTATGTGGCTGAGGTGAGAATGCTGAGGGGGATGTGTGGTGTTACGCGAATGGATGAAATAAGAAATGAGTACATAAGAGGAAGTCTGAAAGTGGCGCCGGTGACTGAAAAGTTGTGTGGTAATCGGTTGTCGTGGTATGGGCATGTGCATGTGGAATCTAACTCAAGATCTAAAGCGCAGCAGTAGCGAACGGCCACAAGAAGATAGATCAGCTGATAAAAATTGGTCAAATAATAATTTATTTTTCAAAACAAAGATTATAAAAAAAAAAACTTTAATTAAGAACTATGCCCCACAAAACCGTGAAAATCGAACCGAAACTGACACTGAAACCGAAACCGAAATCGTGAAATCTCGGTGATATGGGCCACTGTTCACACTCGGCTGCTCATACGCTACTTACGTCGCAGCGGTGTCACGTTGGACTACATATTGTGTGCCCATTTGTTATGGACTGTATATTTGCTGCTCTTGGCTAAGTAATCACAGCCGCTCGAGGTCGATCTTCAGGTTAAGCCGCGCTTGCCTAGGTTTGTCCGTGGATGCCCGACCACCCATTACATACCGAGTTTCTACCGTGCCTCGAAAGCACGTTAAGCTACTGTTGGTCCCGGCTGTCATTCGTAGATCGTTGATAGTCGTTACAGGTAGTCATGCAGTGGCCTGAAAGTCTGACAACGAGTCTTACCAAGGGGTATGATAAACTCAGTATACCTATTAACTAGGGAATTTTCAGCATCTTCGACTGACATCATTAAAGACCGTTTACTGATCAATTATTCGAGGACGGTACTCTACATCCACTATGACATAACAAAACAAGGAAATCGAATACAAAATCCATTACAATGCGTCCGTCCACGTTAATTGATGCGCAGGAGTCGACCAGCCCCCAAACTTCATAACACCATGTAATAACAACATGGCGACGCATACAAATTGTCCTAAAATATGTTAAAATCATACCCACCGGCCTTGAGAGATGCAAAATATAGTTTATTGTACTTACCCGTCTATTTTGACTTATAAATATTTAACTAGTGTCTTTAAGACTGCGACAGAATTTAATATTGTTTTAGGACTTTTATTGGGTTGTAACAAGACCCTTCACGAAGCCGAAAGGCACTTGTTCTCGCCGTCATTTTTTTGTTCTAGACCATACCTGGGTACCTTCTAGTTTCGGAGATATTGGGGGTCAAAGTTCCAACTTTTTCACAGGTTTTTCTTTAGATACGTGCTTTTAATGCAATATTTTTACTTTAAACACCTCCATGACCCCCATATTGTTCAATCCATCCATCAGCACAATGTTTTGTGTGCGTTACATTGAGTGTTACCATAAATCGTGATTTTTTACCCCAAAAAAAAAAAATTCGTTTCCCAGCAATCATTTTTGCGTAAAATTACTTAGTTTGATGTACAGAATGCTTGGTTGTCGGCTTCGTGAACGGTCTTGTTACACCCTGTATTATTACTACCTGTGCCCGACGTGCGTGCACCCATGCGTTGCAATGCACCTTTTTTAACCTACCCTACCTACCTAACCTACCCCCTAATTACCTAGCGGTGTGAAATATACTTTACGACCTATTTTCATACCTACGAAACATAAATAATTATAAAAAAAAACGGTCGAGGCGTTTCGGAGGAGTGCGACCACAAACACCGTGACACGGGTTTTTTTACTATATAAGATTTGTCATCTGATTGTAGGTGTTTAGGCTAACTGCTAAGTTGGTCAATCAATATACTAACGGGTTTAAGTCCCGGGGCGAAGTCTTTTTAGACTTTTTGACGTGATATTTCGTTTGCTGCCCGTGGTACTACCAGTAATACTACCAGTAGTACTACGGGTAAAAAAAATACCCGTAGAACTACCAAGCGATCCAGTAGTACTACGGGAAGTTTTTTTTTACTTGTGTTATACTCGTAGTCGACATTTCATAGTTTGACATCTGTCACTTTGACACCTGTCCCTTTGACATTTCTCACTTCAACTTTCGCTATTTAGAATTTCCCTACCTTAACACTGCACTAGTGTGAAGGGTCCGAGTGAAGGTGGATCAACCGCGTTGGGGCAGTACGGAGTCTGGGTTTTTGCGATGTGGGAAGGCCAGGTATATTGTAATACTAGCTGTTCCCCGCGACCTTCGAACGCGTGAAATTATTAAAAAAAAATATGACTTCCATTTTTGAATCGGATTTTGTTACAAATTTCAAGGTTTTTGATTCTTTTGCACGGAACCCGATTATTTTCTTAAATAAAAGTAACCTTACTTACGCCTTATAACATCAGCTATCTGCTAATAAAAGTTCCGTCAAAATCGGTCCAGTCGTTTCGGAGATTAGCCGGAACAAACAGATCGACAGACAAAAATTGAAAAAAAAGAAGAGTTTTTCTTATAAGTGCCGTATATATTTTCATATCCATTCAGTAAAAATCTGTTATTTTGATATTACAAACAGACACTTTTATTTATTTGTATAATAAACAAATAACTCTAATATTACGACATAAATGAAAATTAATCAGAACAGGTGTGAGAATGATTATGGTCAGAGTGACGGGGTTTTTCTTCTAAGAAATACTTACTAAAGTACCGTTATCAGATTTTCCTAGTCAATGTTGCCTCAGCCACCAGTGGCCTTGCTTTGGCACCTCATCTTGGACTGTCTAATGACTAAGAAAATTATAAGGAATATGTAAACCAGTATTCTATGGCCATGGGGAATTGCAAAAGTCTATGTGGTTGAACTACGTCTACCTATACAGGGTTTCAAAGACCAGCCAAATATGAAATAGAAATAAAATTTCTTCATCGGTTATTAAAAAAAAATCTGCTGTTTACTCCATGGTCAAAATTTATGGAATAGCTGTTTTTTTTTAATAACCGATGAAAAATTTATATGTGGCTCAGAATGATGTACTGCATCATAACTGAGAATTTGGCTCGTCATTGGAAACTAACACTGTAGGTATACCTTTTTGAGCTGAATGGTGCTGATCCATGCGTCATGTTCGTGAAAGGCTGACAGTGGGGATTGGTCATCTTTTAGCTTGTTTCTGAATTGTTGATTTTATCTTTTTACTTTGGACGTTTTTACAGTCCAGGTCTATCTTTGTATAATGATGTCACTAAGTTTTTGTAACAATATTTTGATTTGACTTATATGTTACAGTACCCAAGTCGTAATATTTTGTTTTTGTTGTATGATTATCATTATCTATTTTCTTACTTATTGTTAACTTCCATTATTATTATAGTTCATTTTTCACGTAATTCACCTTGCTTCATTTGTATGTTCTTCGTGTTATGTATTTTGTTTTTTTTTTCGATTTTTTACCTTATCAAATTTACTGTATGTACCGAGATTATAAGTGAATGATGTGGTCTCCTATACCTGTTCTATGTATATTTGCATGTAATTGTGTAGTTTCTGTTGGAGATCCATTAAATAAATAAATAAAAATTTAAAAGAGTGTTCATGGAGTTTCTTGCCCATTTTGTCCATAGAGATCTACGCTTTGGAATGGGCCACTACAGTACTTTCACAGTTATTATGCTTTGTGACTGTGAATGTAGCTTCATCTTTTTGTTTTTACCCGATTGTGGCGAAGCCCAAAAATAGGGTTATGTGGTTTTGACAATGCAAAGGTGCCTTTAATGGTCTGTTTGAAATAAATACCACGACTTGACTTCCTCGTTGGTCAAGGGGTCGCAAGCGCGACAGCTGGGCACGAGGTCCTGGGTTCGATTACCGGGTCAGGAAAAGTGTTGTTGGGTTTTTCCAATGGGAATTTCTCAGTAGCAGCCACGGCGTCTGGATTTGTGCAATAGGCTCGCCCCCTATTACATGATACTTATACAAAACGGGCGAAATGTGGATGGACTATTAGGTACACCTCTGCGTAACCTTTTGCGGATTACATGCGTGATGTTGGTTGAAATAAATGCTAAACAAATAAACTTTGAGTTAACCGGGACCAATGACATAAGATGGACTTTAGGTAGAAAAAGTTGCTGTACTCTTGGTGAGTGACCAACGTTGGTGAATAATCTCATAAATCGATTGATATTCGTGGTGGCCTTTGCATCACTTACCGCGCAAGGGTCATGACAAGTCATCAAACTCAACTTTCTTGCATGGGGACTTCTTTTCATTTCCCTTAGAGTTTGTCCACGGGACAAGCAAACGGTCAACCCAACGGGCAAAGGGGTTGACCGTTTGCTTGTCCCGTTTAAGGACCTATGGAGGAGTTCTGGACATCCAATGAAATGAATTTGTGACACATTTTTAGCTACTTCCATATCTACTGAATCAGACGTTCTCTTGAATATAAAAAAAACCTGTAAGGTTTGTCATCACTGCTTATGACGTATCACATCACCATATTGAACGCCATTTTCCTATTTCAACCGTATTTGTCATGAAAAGTCATGGAATTCATGTTTTTTTCTTAGGAAGTACGAATGCTCAGTCCTACTGTATTTAGTAAGGTAAAGAACCGTGTACAGACACGCGTTGTGTAGAATAATAACGTAGTGATTGTGTTCAATGTTAATCAGATAGTTATGGGTAGGCATTGTTACAATAATTTTCAAATCATTTATATCTTTTGCTCAGAATAGTTACAGCACTGATGACAATATTGGTGTCATTGTTTAATTTAGTATTTTACAATATTTTGTTACCTTTGTATAGATACTTTTTTACCTATTGTTTGTGAATGTGTGAACATTGTAGGCTTTGTAGATACCCAGATGTTTGTTAACTTTTTATCTTGTTCTACATTTTTTGTGTAGTAAGCAACGACTTATTATCGGGCCTATGCTGTCCTCCATAGGTACTTAAGTACTAATGCTGTAACATGATGATATTGTAACACCAAATAATTTTAAAAGAGTAACCATGGAGTTTCTTGCCGGTTCTTCTCCATAGGAAATGACCAAACCGAACCGTGCACTTTTTTGTCGACGTTTTATAAGTACGCATCTAGGCCTATGTGAAATAAAAATATTTTGATTTTGATTGATGGTTGCCAATAGGCTCGCCCCCTATTACATGGGAGATACAACATAACTGGTGAAATGTGGGGGTACCATTAGGTACACCTATGCCTAACCCTTCAGGTATTACAAGGGTGATGATATGTAAACGTTTGTACATTAATAATATGCACCATTGTTCACTTAAAAAAAAAACAGCAACATGAAATTATAATAGGGTTTTTTTTTTTGAAAAATTACACACTACGGAATAATTTAAATAAATGATTTGTAATTCTATGAAGAACGGGGCAAATATGCAATAAAATGTGTATTTTATTTTTTTTAAACTAGCTTATGCCCGCGGTTTTGTCCGCGTGGAGTTCGATAATTGTCCCACGTGATCATACTGCGGGGATAAAAAGTATTATATTTTTTATATCCAGGCTATAAAGTATCTGTGTGCAAAATTTCATCCAAATACGTTCAGTAGTTTTTGCGTGAAAGTGTATTAAACATCCATCCATCCTCAAAAACTTTGTCATTTAATTTTTAGTTGGATTGTTAAAAACGACTCATTTTGTAAACAAGTAAATAAATGGAAATAATAAATGGAAGTAACAAAATAAATAACCCCTCAGGCGTCGTACACTAATTATAAAATAAGACAATAGTGTGTAGGTAGCCCATTGTCAAATAGGAGCAGATTACAATATTTATAAGTAAATAGCCGAACCATACGTGCAGTGATGACCAGCTGTCACTAAGTATTGATCACATCATGAATATTAATAGACTACATAGACACTTACCTACATAAAGGGTGTAACAAGACCCTTAATTAAGCCGAAAGGCACTTGTTCTCCTCGTCATTGTGATCATTTTTTTTTTTACATACCTGGGAACCTTCTAGTTACGGAGATATTTGGGCTCAAAGTTCAAACCTTTTCACATGTTTTTTTTTTATGTATGATTTTTGCTATAAACACCTCCACGACCCCGTACTATTCAATCCCTCCATCAGCTCAATGTTTTGTGTCCGTTACATTGAGTCCCAACGTAAAACGTGATTTTTCACCCCAAAAAAAGTCGTTTCCTAGCATAAATTTTTTGCATAGTTTTATTTTATTTATTCAAGGACAATAAACAGCTACAATATGTGTTGGAACAGAGGAATGACAATACAAAACATTAACAATATTGCAGCCCACTACATTATCCGCATATTAACAAAAGAAAATATGATAATGAGTGCCACTAGATAAGCAGTAAATATCATCATCAAATTCATTAAAAATTATTGAATATATATAGTTACTTAGTTTGATGTACATGTTTCGTTGACAGCTTTGTTTAAGATCTTGTTACACCCTGCATAATATTAATCAACAATATACAATTATACTTATAGGTATATAAGTCAATTGCGTATAATCTTAGATTAGTATATTCTCGTGACGGAAGCCATTGTTTCATTTTCAATACAATAGACGAATTATAAATTATTTATAATTTATTCCCAGAGTATCTTTAAACCATACAATGATTTAGGTTTTAAACGTTGAAATCAGCTGTTTGATATAACAAAAAAGCAAAGTTTTGTTTTAACAAAGAGCTAGTTACTAAGAAATATAATAGACAGTACATAACGCCAGAATTGTCTAAAGGGGCAGGCAGGGGTGTAGGGTTAGAACAACATTTATGTATTTTTTTCCAGTTTTGCATAAAGTCCTTACAGGATTCAATTGTTTTAAATAAAATATTATATCTAGTTTCATGAAAAAGGAGACTAAAGATTACGCATACATATCATGCATTCCCTATATTAATTAAAATAGCATAGGTATTAAAAAAACGATTTATTTAAAATTAATCGCGGCTACTGAAATCCAAATAGCAATGTATGTATATCATGTAAATGTATATCTGCTTGTCTACGAGTTTTAGTTGTGCATCCTGTATTGCATTGAAAGTGCTATAATTGTCTCGAATTATGTTTTTTTTTGAAAACAATAGACGACTTTCTATCTTTTTCACACATTTTGGAAAGCAGAGAGTTCTAGATTCAGACAATTACCTTTCAACTTGCCACAATAGGTACCTAAATTATTTTTTTAAGAAAAAACAAAGTGAATTGAACTTTTTAAATGTTATACAACTCATGTACGAATATTTTTATCGGCGGAATACCAGATTTTATCTCTTGAAGGTGTGTTAAATACGTAGGTAAGTATTTCGGCTTTCTGTGGATGATTGTACCCGTATCTAGTCTTTTAACTCATCTTTGCCTTTTAGCCAACTTCTAAAAAGGAGGCTATGTGGATTCCATTTGTGGGCAGTTTCTAAGATTACTAATAAAATAGGATTTTCTTAGTTTTGCAGTTTTATAGTCATCTACGGATTCCCTGTTTAATAATCATGCCATCTTTCAACATTGTGTATAAGTTTGTGTACAAAGTTTCACTTGCGGAGAATTTGTTATACGATTAATGAGAATTGACGATTTGGACGGTGCGGTTGGCGCAGTGGTTGAGTGATTGGCTGTTGCGCTGCGTGACGCGGGTTCGATTCCCGCACTGAACAAATATTTGACTGGTAACATAATTAGTTACTAACAAAGTTACAATATAAGATGGTAAAGCGAAATGAAATTCGCGTGTGAACTACATGTCTTGTATCGCATCTAAGTTCATCATGACTTGCCTGTGAAAATAATTCATTGCGGCTGCCTACTTAATGAAACCATAACTTCACGCCTGTAATATCCGAATGTAGGCAGAGGTGTACCTAATAGTACTTACATCCATATTTCGCCAGTTATTTTACAAAATAAAACTTAATAGCTAAAGACAAAATTGATATGAAAGAGAAAGGACTAAATGATGCCGTGACGTCTGACAGGGGAGAATGGATGAAGAAAACGTGTTGCGCCGACCCCAAGTAGAATGGGACTTCAGGAAGATGATAATGGTGAGCTAAAGACAAAACTAAGAATACTTAACATGACATTTTTTAAATTACTGTTGCCCGCGGTTTCGCTCGCAGTTTGGTCTGAACTTATCCCACAGGCACATTGTAAATATAGCCTATGGCACTCGGGGATAATATAGCTTCCTATTAGAAAAAGAATTTTCAAAATCGGTTCAGTTGATCCAGGGATGTAAATATAAACTTACAAACAAATTTTACCTCTTTATAATATTAGTATAGATCAGCCTTACTCAAAGTGTGTTCCGCGGAACCCTAGGGCTCCCTGGAGCCTCTGTACGGGCTCCACGAAAATACGGGTCATAATTAAAAAAATACCAAAGAAAAATAAGGTTGCAGATTTATTAAAGTAATTTTGGTGTAGGATTCGTAATGAATATCCACTTCTTGACACAAAGGCCTTGAATATTCTTCTCCCGTTCCCAACAACTTACTTGTGCGAAACAGGATTCTCGACTTGTTGCTGCTTATCTACAAAAACAAAATACCACAACAGACTGGATGCCGAAACTGATATGATAATTCAACTCTCATTAGCTTAGTTATTAAGTGGAATAATTAATTATTATGACGTGACTATTTGATTACTAAGAAAGAATAAGTACACAAACTTTTTTTTAAAAGTTATTTTAGGCAACAAACGTATTTTAGGGCTCCATCAAATATTATGGTTTCCAAAAGGGTACCGTTGATAAAAAAGTTTGAGAAACGCTGGTATAGATAAAGATAATGTCCTACTGGACTTGCGTAGAAAGAAGTATGTAAGTACTAAAATAACTCGATTTAATAAATTGTAATTGAGGTACTAAGGGACACCGAGGACAAACAGTCTCCGGGAATGTTTGCGAAAATGTAGGCGTTGGACGTATAATAAATAAATCTACCTATAGACCTTCGTTTCATAATAAAACCAAATGTACTTACTGTCAGACTGAATGGAATGCCCTTTCTAAAAATGTCTGTAGGTAAATAAGATTCTAGTTTATTTATAGACAAGACTATCGATAAATCTATTAATAGATTGTATTTAATCTTGTGCTGTTAGGTAACTGTGTCTGTTTGATCCTGGGTTTGGAGCGCAGATACTTAAGGTATTCTGCGATCCCGTTCGTTGGTCTACTTGTCTGCAAGCTCAAATGCTGAAAATGAGGTTCTGGGTTCGATTCCCAGGTCAGGTAAAGTGTCATCAGGTTTTTCCATCAGGAATTTCTATGTAGCAGCCATAGAGTCTGGATTCGTGCCCGGTTGATGGCAATAGGGCGCCCAAAGGGCAATGGAGAGGGCTATTCTCGGAGTTTCCTTGTGTGATCGAATCAGAAATGAAGACATCAAGGCAAGAGAACCAAGGTTACCGACGTAGCCCGAAGAATTGCCAAACTGAAGTGGCAGTGGGCAGGGCACATTGCTCGCAGAACAGATGGCCGATGGGGCCGAAAAGTTCTGGAGTGGCGACCGCGAACCGGAAGACGTTGCGTTGGAAGGCCTCCCACTAGGTGGACCGATGACCTGGTGAAGGTTGCGGGGATCCGCTGGATGCGAGTCGCACGGGACCGGTCAGTGTGGCAACACTTGGGGGAGGCCTATGTCCAGCAGTGGACGTCTTTCGGCTCTAATGATGATGATGATGATAGCAATAGGCTCGCCCCAAATTACATGGAACATAAACATAACTGGCGTAATGTGGTTGTACAGTGAATTTAAACGCCATTTTCGCGAGAAATAACGATCGTAACTTGGAGATAGGATCTTTATCATAAAAATATGAGTTCCATATCCATATGAACACCCATGTACTATCAGGTACAGCTCTGCCTAACTCTTCGGGGATTACAAGTGTTACATTATGTTACGTTATAATAATACCAGCCTATTACTGTCCCACTGCTGGGCAAAGGCCTCTTCTCAAGAGAGAAGGCACGTGCATTGATCACCACGCTTGCTCAGGACGGGTTGGCGATTTCAGACTTTTATAAGTCCAGGTTTCCTCACGATGTTTTCCTTCACCGATGTCTATGATGTACTTACTATAACTTAGAAAGTACATATGAATTGAAAACGTCACATTGGTACTTGCCCGGATTTGAACCCACAACCTAATGCATGAGAGGCGAGGCCTTAACCTCTGGGCCATCACGACCTCTATGTTACGTTACGTCGTTAGTATGTTACGTTATGTCTTACTATAATATTGCGAACTGTAGATCTAAGCTTTTCTATGTAACTTTTGAACTACTACCAACTGACTTGGACTTATAACTTTTTTAAGGTTGGCATGCACTATGCAGTATGATGGATGGATAAGGGCAAACTAGAGCGTAACCTAATGTTTTATTTTAAAACTTCCATTCGGCTTAAAGAGAGCAGCGGTAGCTTAGTGGTCCCGACTTACGAACAGTAAGTCGTTCGAACCCAGGCAGGCGCATTACTTTGTGTAATTTATTTCATCACCACTGCTCTCAAAAACGGTGAAGGAAAACATCGTGAGGAAACCGGCATGTCCTAGAACCAAAAATTCCAAGACATGTGACATTTACCAACCCGCACTGCACCCGTGTGGTGGATTATAACCTATTCCCTCTCATAGAGAGGAGGCCGTGTGTCCCAGGAATGGGAATATTATAGGCCGATTATGCTATTCAGCTTAAATCTGACTTGAAAGTTGTACACACACTGATTGATACTTTTGCCGTAACATGTAAAGTGCTTTAGACTCTAAAGTTTAGAGTATATTACGAAAAACACCTGATACGCCATACGCTTGATGTTGTCCTCACCATATGACTGAATCCGCACTTTTGGAGCATCGAATAACACCGCTTTCCCCCCGCATTGTTAATAACTCTTTGAGATATTTGTTTTTAAAAACATAAATCTGCCACCGGACATCCAGTTTTAAAATGTAACCATATAAATAGAATTTATCGATACCCCAGTCCCATATTAACACACATGACCAGTATTCCAAATGCCTGCAGCCCGTGTAACGTTAAAACACAGGCCTATATACAATGCGGCCTGAGAAAAGATCGAATACCGCTGTTTTCGAGCTAAGAGGCCGAAACAGTTTCAGAAGATAAGGACACGTTCGACAGCCGCCTCTAGTTCGACGTAGATCTTTGTCGTACTTTGTTGTTTTCATTACTTGTCAAAGTGTACGAGATGGATCTTTATAGAGCTGTTGGATTCCCTGAAGTAGTTTTTTTTTAATTTCTTAGTAGTAATACAAACGTACATTACATAGTAAGCTCAATTTTTTCACATGAAAAAAAAAAATCTCTCATAAGAAAAAAAACTACGGTCACATTCGATGCAAAGTTTGAATTCGGAATTCGGAATGAATGATTCTCTGAATTCATTTTATTTTAATGCTTTCTTTTATGAGCATGTCCATTGAGTAGGAAAAGGTTAAATAAATAAATAAATAGTTATACTAACTCGTAAATTGGACCAGCAGTATTTAGTACCTAGGGTTCCTAGGTAAAAGCGGCGTCTAAATACTCCGGAAAAAATCGACTCCACATCCTTGTTATTGTCACGTTCCATACATACTCGTTTTATTTATTTAATTTATTTATAGGCTCTCCAACAAATTATTCACTAATACACATACAATAAACACAGTAGAATTTTCAGATTACAGTGAACTTGTCAGTTAATAAATATTTTAAATTTATATTTTATTTTTATAATAAATATTTTAACTTAAAGCAATACATTACACTACACAAACGAATTACAAGATAAAATTAGAAACTAAACTAAATAATTATACGCAAATGACAATATAATGGTAATAACTAAAACAAAATGCAATAATAAAATTGTACATTTACAATTTTATGATTGCATTTTGTTTTAGTTATTAAAGCAAGCATTCTACAAAATAAAAAGAAAAATAACACAATAAAAACAGTAACGGTCGTGATTACTTGACTGACCAGAGATTCAAAACAAAGATTACCAGTGAATGCTTTTTTTGTTTTTCCTCACTTTATTATGTACCCAACGCTTTAGGAGTCTTCATTTGTGTTGTCTTTAAAAGCCTCGTTTATTTGGTTTATATTCATCTGGTCATTATTTCTTTTTTAACTAGTATTTTATATTAATGGCTAGAACTTCATAGTTCCGTCATCCTTTATTTTTACATTTCCTCTTAAACATACCGATACAATTACACACTTCTTGCTAGTTGAAATTGATTATGTATAAATAATAACTAACTTCGTTTGAATATTCATTCGAGGTCAATAAATTAATTCTCATTTTGTTATCATTTGAAGTCCACACAATGATGAGGCATTGAGTAATTACTCATTATTATTGTAATTTGAATTAATAGCGCTAAATACGTAAACACTTGCGATAGCGTTTTGTTTATCCCTGAATACTAAACAAAAATGGCAATAATTGTACATTGTGTTTCAGAAAAGTGTGGCCATAAAGTCAAACTCAAAGCATTTATTTCAATTAGACTAATACAGGCACTTTGTCAGAACAAGAAAAAAATAAAAGTGTAAGTACTGTAGTTGCTCATTCCAAATCGTAGATCTCTATGGAGAAGAATGGGCAAGAAATTCCATGGATATTCTTTTAGATCAAAATAATATTAAAGAATGTTGTATATACCAAACTGGACATGGAAAAAGTAGTTCACTATCTTAAATATGATACTCACGTTTACACAAATACAGATCCATGCAATTAATTAAATGGCGAAGACCAGTCATAGGACTCATGGTAACAGGGTCTTCATTTAATAAGATTTCAATTTATTTACTTTTTCCTTTCCTACGGAAGTAATAAAGAATAAAAGTAAGATGAGACGATTCAAAAATTAACAAGCCTGAACCCGGAACGGTTCTATAAATAGGAGTAGTGGTCATCGAGGACGCCCACTTTACACATACTTTGGGTAAGTTGTATTGACCTTTTGTAACCCCGTATGGTTGAGTATCGTGTAATTCCATCATTACATGAATAATTGGTTCCGTCGATCGGTGCTTTTTATCGGCTTTTTAATTTTCATGGTAAAGAATTATAACGTTGGAAATATCCAACGTTTGAATTAACAGGAGTAAATATAGTTTCAGAAAAAGGGATTCTTTAAGAAATTAATTGCTTGAGCCGATTTATTAATAACATTAATTAACATTTCCTGTCAACATGATAATAGTATGTACCTTTAAAGTTGTTTATGTATATGTTTATCTTTATATGTATTGTATGCATTACCTACGCTATATTGTGTTATATTGAATGTATTAGTTTGGTTTGGATAAGTTAATGTAAGTTTAATAATAATAATAATAATAATAAAGATTTATTTTCTCCCACAAAGTACAGTTACAGTATAGAGGTCTTTCAAAAATTGTAGGTACAAAGGTTTGTGGGAGTCAGGAATCCAAACTAGGATACCCTGTGCTATGGACTCCTGGCCCCCCTCGCCGAGATTTGGATTATATGACAATTGTTGAACGTAAGACATGTATGAATGACTATTGTAAGAATAACAAGAAAAGGTACTAATTAAAAATAAAAATAAAAATAGAGATAAAAGTACGGTGTGTGTGTGTTTGAAAGTGTGAGTGTGAAGTGGAAGGTGTTGTGTATGTTTTGTGGTGTTGTGTGAGAGAGTGTAAGATAGTGTAGTGTGTGTGTGTATGTGTAAAGATAGATGGGTATACGAATGTGTGCGTGAGGGGAGGGAGTATGTATTTATTAAAAACGCTAGACTAAGATAAGATAGTAAGCAATTTTTCCGTTTCTTCATAATCTAGTTCTAAAAGCCACTGTATAAGCTTCTTTTTACATTCTACCCTAGGCAAATCAACAATTGCAAGAATTTTGTTAATTAATGTACTGTTTATGCATTTAAAGGGTGTAACTAGACCCTTAACGAAGCCGAAAGGCACTTGTTCTCCCCTTCATTGTGATCATTTTTTTTTGTTCTAAACCATACCTGGGAACCTTCTATGTAGTTACGGAGATATTGGGGGTCAAAGTTCCAACTTTCTCACAAGTTTTTTTTCAAATACAGGTTTTCAATGTATTTTTTTTACTTTAAACAGCTCCAAGACCCGCGTACTATTCAATCCATACAACAGCACAATGTCTTGAGTGCGTTATATTGAGTCCTAATGTAAAACGTGGTTTCTTACCCCTAAAAAAAGTAGTTTCCCAGAAATAATTTTTGCGTAAAGTTACTTAGTTTGATGTACATAATGCTTAGTTGACGGTTTCGTTCGGTCTTGTTCACCCTGTAGGTATATCTTCTTCTGCAAATCTCGCTATCGAAGTAAGGTTTGCTGTAAGAAAACCCAGTTGTGGGTTAAGCTCGCCGTTGTACATAAGCTATTTAATGTAATTTTGTGTGTATTTCTTTTAATTTTGTGTGTAATGTAGAATAAGAATAAGAATCGATGCGGAAGTAGACTATTCTTAGATTAACATATTTTTGTAATGTATCTTAACACGACGAAGTAAAAAGAATTTATTATACCTACTCGTATTGTTTAAATAAAAAATGAGTGGCTTAGTCCGAATTTAAAGCAAGTGACAGAAATAATAAATCTCGTTTAAATAGCAAGTTTCAAATCGTGACACGAATGCGAAGTTCATTTTTTATTATTCTACCAGTTTTAGGTTTATCCCCAATGTTCTTTCAGACAGTACAATATTAGTAAAATAAAAATATCAAAAACAAGCTCAACCACGATAAAGTATTTACGAAAAAGTCTAACTGTTATCAATCATGGACGTGGTGAGGTTAACAGTAACGCTACGTTAAAAAAATATAAATAAACTTAATATGAAACGCGATACCATTATTATTCTTTATTTCTATCAAAATTGAAATGTTTAGAATTGAAATAGTATCATCATCTCTATGTAACACCTAACGGTAAAATTGACATATCGTATCGATTTATAATGACAGCTTCATCAATCAAAGTGCTGGACTTACTTAGCTATCTGTAGGCTCAGCAGCTTGATGGGTACCAACTCCAACTTAGTTAGGAACAAGGTTCGATTATATTTTAGTACTAATGTTGCGAGTTGTTTTGAAAAGCTGCGTACTTACTTTAATTTGTTTTTTTTTTTTGGGGCTTTTTAAAATCAATTCTCTTAGTGGTGAATAGTTTTTAAATTTTCTTAACTCGAGAAAATGTACATATTGAAGCAAGTGTAGTAACAAATATGTCAAATACTCACGCGTATCAAACGATGTAACAAAACAGTTTATTTAGTCATGAAAATACGGAACATGTGTTTGAAATCAGTCATGTGAAAGAAAAAGCGAGGATTTTAAACAGAAAATCATAGTACCTGGCCGTTTATAAACGCATTCCTCAAAAAGAAAAGAAAAATAATTGATACATATACAACAAACTCGAACAGGTTGCCCCACATTGTGGAAACTTCTTAACTCCATGGATGTTTCGCAAGACAACTTTACCAGAACTTACCTCAACTACGAGTACTTACGTACAGATATCCCAGGAAAATTATGTGCTTCGGGAAAAATCGTCTATCTTAGGAAATAAGACCGAACAATGGTGAGAAATAATATCGAAATGTAACAACCATGAAAGTACTCAACTGTTTTGTATTATCATGGTTAGAAAATCATAGATTACAAAATCTATGTAATTAAAAAAAAAACAAATCTTTTGAAAGAATGATGACGAGGTGGGACGACGCAGTAGGACTGAAAGCGAGGCAGTACAAATCTAGCAGTAGAAGTAAAGTAGGTAGGTACTACTAGTTTCGTGTCCGTCAGGAGTTAGTTTGTGGCGCGACGTTTGTGTTAATTCGGAAACAGGAACATTACCGAAGCTCATACCATTGCTTGCTTAACTGTACCTACGTACTTATTTGTAATTCCAATGTTGCACTTTAAAAAATATTTCCGCACATGCTTGCAACACTTAGCACTTGTAAGACGTGTTTAAAACTAGGTTTTTTGTGCGAGATCAGATAAAAATAAAACCAGCTGTAATTAAGAACATGGGATTAATTGCTGGCATAATAAGTAGCATTTTTTTCGTAACTTTAAAAGGCTGGTTCGTGTGGATTTGTGGAGCAAAGATTGTCGAGATTACCGTTTAAAAACATCTTCGTGCTTGTTATTAGCTCTGTTTAGTATAGAGCCTACGTTTATGTTTTACGATTAAATTCAGTGCGAAATAATTATACAATCTCGTTAAACACACATTATTAGAAACACGCAAATTACATACATGCATACGTTATTTACACGATTCAGATCAAGGGCAAAGTTAATCATTAATGTAATATCGATTACTCAAAACTACGTAGTTAGTTTTCCAAAGACTTTTCCTATCTTGGAAAGTTGTGTTCGTGTCTTCCAACGTCACAACGTTCTCCATGGAATCATTCTGCATCATCAAAATAAAAATAAAAAAAAAACAGCTGGCCCCGTCCGTCTGACTGTCAGCGGGCTGTATCTCATGACACGTAATAGGTAGACTACAGATAGCTAGACAGTTGATTTTTTTACAGAGGGATCCCTTACTACGATGGTACGGAATCTTTCATGCGTGACTCTTACTCGCACTTGGCTGGTTTACCTTTTGCGATTTCGATGGTGGTCCCCGATAGTCTGAATCACACCCTGAAATTACTACTAACACAATTTGCATTTTATCATATGTATGTAAGTCTGTAATGTATGTAACTATGGGCCAAAAAAGCCTGAAAATAAATGGATCTTGTTGTTGTTGAAATATGACCACACCATTTTGGTATTCACCAAACAGCCTGTATAAAGCTATTTACAAAACGAAACACGACAAAATAACCACAGCTGTCTACGTAGAAATTAATAATCCCGTAGTGATATCCTGATTAGTCCCGGAGAGCGGGATTAGTTCCGAATCCCGCTGCATGAGGATTTTCATCACATTTGTTTATTAGCCGCTTCACACTGCAGCCTTGCTTTTGAAGAGGATTTTGTACTGAAAACTTTGACGTATTTTACAGGATTTTCAGAGTTGGGATTTTCTTTGAATTTCAGATTTACTGGTTATTTGAGCTTGTGGTTTCAGGATTTTAATTAACGTTGAGTTGATAGAAATCTTGCTGTGCCGATTGAAGTTTCATATTTCTTGGTAGAATTAGGTAAAATTGAGCACTGCGAACACAGAATTGCATCGCATGGTGGCTGATCTTTTCACTATTATAAGCATTCAGATACAAGTATTTATTAAAAAAAGAAAGCAAAGTAGAATGCTTGTCCTCTGTGTCTCCATGTTTTCAGATAAATATATTTTTACATTTTGACTGCCTCGTTGGTCCAGTGGTCGCAAGCGTGACTGCTGATCATGAAGTCCTGGGTTCTATTCTCAGGTCGGGCAAAGTGTTATTGGGTTTTTCCATCAAAAATTTCTCAGTCGGAGTTTTGATTTGTGTCCGATTGATGGCAATAGGCTCGCGCCCTATTACATGGGACATAAACATAACAGGCCAAATGTGGGTGGGTGTACCTCTGCCTAACCATTTATGTTGTACTTATATTTTACAATAAACGCATTTCAACTTCAAACATTTGTTGGAATATCGTCTGAAAGCAAGGTGATGAAGCTTCCAGGTGCTCATGACTCATGAATGAATGTATGATGGAAGGATGATGTAAATAATTGGATGTGGCTGTCTGTATACAGAGTTAATTTGTGGATGTATCATGTGGATGAGCTCGCTTTTAATAACCCATACTTGTTCACTTACATAAGATTGATCTGGTTGTAAATCATTGTATCAATATGGCGAAGCAGGTAACTAGGAATTTCGTGAAATCCCAGGGACTACCGCGAAATCTCGGAATATTGTGATTTATGTAAAACTGCTTCTTACTCAAAACATGTAGAGATATGACAAAATACTAGGTACCACCAAAATTCAGTGATAAATATTGGTGCGTTTATACCACCTAAAAGTTGAACAAAATGGATTGTTTAAAAGTCAGTAACGAATAATAATACATTTATTTAACAACAAGCCCGTATTCATCGAAAGGGTAGGTAGAGGTCAATAGCACACCCATCTCTGTTGAAAGTCCCAAGCAATAAGCCTATTCCTATATACGTGCCATGCCATATACACACAAATATAAACTCCGTGGCTGCTATTGAGGAATTCCTGATGGAAACACCTAATAGCTTCCAACTCTACAGGCTGTCGCATTGCATCCTGGTCATATTTAAGGAGGTATCTATACTAAGTGTAAACCACCCGTATTAAAACGCGCCGTCACACACTCAAACGCAAACGTTTATTCTACAGTATAATTATGGACAGTATAGAAACTAGGGGTGGTATAACACTTACCGATTTCCGTAAAAGATAAAAAAAACCTACCCTTTTTAGTATCGATCCCGAATCGATACTAAAAAGGGTAGGTGTTTTTTATTTTTTACGGAGAGAGTTTTCGAGAGTCATTAGTAGTCTGCCGAGATTTGTCCAGAGAGCGCAAGTCATTATTGAAAGAGGTGTGCAACTGTAAACATTGTCATGCTCAATTAATTTAGTTTTTTTTTTTTTCTGTTTTTAATCTCACATGTCTATATTTTATGTTTTTCTATTTTAACTGTTTATATTGAATGTTTTTTTTTTTTATATTGTATGTCTTACAGCATCGTATTGGACAAGTCTGTAAGGATGTTATAATTGTTGGTAAATAAATAAATAATAATAAATAATAGTATAGATACCTCCTTCAATTTGACCAGGATGCTAAGCGACAGTCTGTATAAATAGGATACGGCAAGTTGTACCTACTACAGTTGCTAATGAGAATTTTCTTATAGGAAAACATGATAACACTTTGCCCGAGCTGGGGATCGAATCCAGGAATCAAGATCGAAGTAGTCACTAGACTAACGAGACAGTACAGAAGGACTGTGTGGTTCAAAAATAAAACTTTCTGTTCTAATTAAAATGGTACATTTATGCTAATTTGTAATTGTTTTCTTTCGTACACTTAAGTTCCTGGTAGGTCTCAGGGGATATAAAACTAAATAATCACATAGGTCCTACCAATCAGTAGGTCTTGGGAGACACAACAGTATTCGGAGACCCACCGGTGGGTCTGCTTGGTGGGTCCTTAAAGACGAAGTGTCACTACATAGTATAAAACAAAGTCGCTTCCCTCTGTCTGTCCCTGTTTGCTTAGATCTTTAAAACTACGCAACGGATTTTGATGCGGTTTTTTTTATAGAAAGAGTGATTCAAGAGGAAGGTTTATATGTATGACATTGCACCCGAGCGAAGCCGGGGCGGGTTGCTAGTACAATAATAAGTTAGATGTAAGAAGAAATTTTATTTATAGTTTGAATCTATACTAAATCGATATACAAGTACCATAATAACATCACACCTTGTAATCTTCGAAGGGTTATGCAGAGGTACTTGAAAGTACACCCAAATTACACCAATTATGTTTAAGTTCCATGTAGAAGGGGGTGAGCCTGTAGGCATGATCCAGGCACTAATCCTGACTTCAACAATTCTTGATGGGAAAACGCATTTTGTAAAATCGAACCCAGGACCTCATGCTTAGTAGTGCTTGCGACCACAAGACCAAGTGGCAATGACATAATTTGTCATTCAGAATGGCTGCATTAGCGATTTAGTTCGATTAAGTACAACTAGTCACCTAACACAAAAACAAACGTCGTTAAAACATAATTAATATATTCAAATCGCAATCGGCAACAGAAGCGTTAAGAGGCCTGAATTTATTATCAAAATCAAATAGTTAACGAATTATGCAGCTAAATTATTATTTATAATAATTATTGCATTATTTAAACAATGCATTTTGTTACTAAGCTGTCGGAATAAATAAATATTACATTTATTTCCTTTGTGTAGATAATTATGCGGACGGGTGCCTGCCTACAGTATAGCAGATAAACACTAAAAATGGCAAAGCCTTTCATTTTGACAGTTGAACAATATTAATTGCGTTATTTACGTTGCTTGTTGATCAGTCGTGTTTTTCAACCCTATGTAGCAATCGATACAAGATTGTCACGCATTTGGCTGAATAGAATTTAGGGTCATCCTATTTGACATTCCTGAAAATCAAAGCCGAAATCACATGCCCAATATCCTGAAATCTTCAACCCGAAATAGTTGGTGACTGAAGTTATTTGGGTTAGCAATATTTGGAGGCAGTGATTGGGGAATAAGTATGAGAGTAATTTTAAATATAATCTTAGGATCATGCTGCAACAGTCAAAATTGTAAAAAATAATGTAAGTATAGACTTTTGGTAACATAATTGTCGATATAACGGTCCCGCATGACGAGAACCTCGTGAAAGCCGAGAAAGATAAAAAAAATAAGTATCTTGACTTGGCTCGCGAGATTGTCGAAATGTGTGAGGTGAACTCAGCGATCATTGTCGTTTCGGTTAATGGCATAATTGCAAAGAGCCTCGACCAGTACCTGAGGAGGCTTTCGTTAGGTAGCTGGATCAAGGGCTCAATACAGAAAGCTTTACTCCTGGACACAGCTTGTATTTACTGCCAGGGTAAATCAAACTAGTAAACATAGACAAAACATCACACCTGTTTAATTCTTAAATTCGTTTATTATAAACTAGCGACCCGCCCCGGCTTCGCACGGGTCTATGTTATACATATAAACCTTCCTCTTGAATCACTCTATCTATTAAAAAAAACCGCATCAAAATCCGTTGCGTAGTTTCAAAGATTTAAGCATACAAAGGGACATAGGGACAGAGAAAGCGACTTTGTTTTATACTATGTAGTGATATTGTAAATACAGTACTGTCAAATTATTGATTAATTACTCGTATCTTAACATCACACCTGTTCTTATCCTTCAATTGTAAGGCAGATGTGTACCCAACATCGGCGGCGGCGACCTCTCGCGTCCGGCCTTGGTTCCATCCATGGTCCGGAGCGAGACGGAATGGGACGCCGTCACCTCCTTTTGCGAAGCAGTCATGCTAGCGAAGGAGGCGGTGGAACGTGAGAAGGAGAGAACCTCACGTCCCAGCCACCGCGGGAGACGCACCGGGCGACAGGCCGTGTCGACGGCGCGTTCGTGTTCCACGCGCGCCTCAAAGAGATGTCAGCAAACAGGAAGGGGTCCGATGCCTGCCAGGGTTGCGGTACTATTCGAAAGAGATACCGCGGCCCTGGAACACAAAGGGCAAAAGAAGGAACAGTTAGTTAGGAGGTGTTATTTGATGATTCCATATTGGAAAAAAAAAGATGTGTACCCAATAGTACACCCACGTTTCGTCAGTTACGTCTATTGCCATCAACCGGGAACAAATAGGGAGAAGTTTCAACCGGGAACAAATAGGGAGAAATAACAACCGGGAACAAATAGGGAGTCATTCCAAACGGGAACAAATAGGGAGAACTTACATCCGGGAACAGAGGGGGAGAAATTTCATCCAGGAACAAATAGGGAGAAATTTCAACTGGGAACATATAGGGAGATATTTCAACCTGGAACAAATAGGGAGAAATTCCTGATAGAAAAACCCTTCAGTACTTTGCCCAAACTGTGAACCGATCTAGGACCTCATGCTCAGCCGTTGCACTTGGTAAGCTTAGGAATGTTAAAAATCTACCGTGAAATTATTAACAGCCAAATAATGTGGCTGCCTACTAACTAGTACTGTACTAGTAGAAGCCGGCTTGAAAGGAAATTAATGATCTGCTACAGGTATTTCAATGATCTGAAACACGCGTAAATAGATTCGTGTAATGATAGATGGTTGACAATGAAGAGGAATCGGTAAATTAAAGGGAATACGTACATTATTATTAATAACTAGCGTAATTACCTCTTTGAAATCGCCTACGCGAATTGTTTGAGCAGTGTGTTTTAGAATGAAGAGTTGCTACTTATGTGTACGTGGTGGAGTTTATTTTACAGTAGAGTTTTTATGATATTTAGTTCTACACAATTTCCGAGGGTTAGGTTTAACTAGAAGAAAAAGGACTACGATTACTTACTTCTAAGGGACACGTGGTTGTAAAAAACTGTGTAGGTTCGGATGTTCATAAAAAATCCCTCTGTTCGCAAGAGTCCAGCTTACTCAGGAGTCCAACTTTTATAACATCCATACAAATTTTCGCATGGTCCAACTTTAATTTTTAACGTACTTTTATTAGCAATATTCCAACAGATACAGTTAGACAGAAACTCATTGCAGTTTAAAGATTGAAATTAAACAAGAATTTTATTTTTATAATAATTGGTAATAATTTATGACCAAGACTTCAGAAGACACAAACGTTTTACACAAACGAGAGCCTCAATTCAATCAATTAATTTTCAGAAGGCAGATAAATTGGAAAACAACTTATAGTCTCAATCACTTTCGGGTTCAGCCAGTATTTGCAGACATAATTATTAAATGTTTCCATGTTATCATTCACGTCTTCGTAACTGCTAATCACAGTTAAATAACCTTCTGGCATGTGATTTGCGGGCCCATGTGCTAGAACTATTAGACGACGAGTATATTCGATTATCCTTGATATCAGTTAAATGAAGTGAATTTGCTTTTCTCCAAACTCTGTGTCATTTACTGCAGTTCGAGGATACTAGACCCTTAAATTTTTTGAATATAGCTAACATTATAACTCCTTGTATTTTGACAAAACTCAAGAAAAGTAATCATCACATATAGACAAGAGGTCTCTAATTTCATTAATAACTAAAGTTATGTAAGTAAATCATATGATTAACATACCTCCATAGTTATTTCCGATTAACTATTTATTCATGTCGCCCTATTACATGGCACTCCATGACTGATGAAATGTGGGTGTATTACAGATACACCTCTGCCTAATCCGTCGGAGACAAAAAGCAAGATTTTATATAACAATAGCGACCCGGCCCGGCTTCGCACGGTACACGGTATACATGTATATACATACTACATACGTATACACATAAACCTTCCCTTTGAATCACTATCTATTGCTAAAAATTGCATTAAAAACCGTTGCGTAGTTTAAAAGATCTAAGCGTACAATCAAGTGGAGCGACTTTGTTTTATACTATGTAAAGATAAAGATTTTACAGCCGATTTTATATCAAACACACACCTAATAAATATCCAATTACCAGTTTACAAACTGTGTATATACCTGCTTCCTGAAAGGTTTCAGTTGCAATTAATTAACACCAATAAATTCTTGGGCAAATATTTGTTTTCGGTACAAGACGAGGGTATATTTTATCACAGACGGTGACTGGAGGAAACGTTGGCTCCTTGAAATTCCTACCCTTTTTACTGGTTGACATCTTCAAGGCGAGACCTGCCTGGAGGTTTGTTGGTATACACATATACCTATTGGCCTAGGTAGGCACCTTAATTATACATTTTGGAATCTAATATTCTTTTTGTGGTGAATTTGAACAAAAATGTTTAACGCTAGTGGAGCTGATTCCTTCAGTTTATTTGGGGTACGTGTTTAATATTAATAATAATTCATAATCAGCCTATTACATCCTCACTGCTGGGACACAGTTCTCATAATCTATGAGGATTGGGCCATAATCCATTATACCAAGTGTCGGTGGTGGATGACCCTTGAATTCGACTATTAGGGTCTAGGTCATGCCGGTTTCCTCAGGATGTGGTTCAGTAAGCAGTAGTAGCAGTTTTGGCGAAATAAATTACATAAAGTAAAGTGTAAATCATGATCTATATTCGTCGTTCAGGTGTTCCGATAGAGGTAAAATATTTTAAGAAGAGTAAGCATCTTTAATGTAAACAGCACTTATGAAATTGTACAGGCGCTTTTTTTTTTTTTTGATAATGGCATCTCGCAGTTCAGCCTATGAGGCTGGCTACTGCTTAACCGGTCTAATCCTGTGGATGCCTAGAATTTAAGGCCTCCAGCCAGGGGCAAAATGATCTTATAAGCTAAGTGACCACTCGCTAAGGGCACCCCCTGTGGGGTACCAGCCTCGGCTTAGGGCGTCGCTGGGGAAGGCAGCAAGGGTCACGCTGGATCTGATTTAGATTCTACAGACGCTTGCTTTAGTTTTCTTATGTACAGTGAGTGAGCATTTGAGCAATGTAAATAAAATATAAAAGAATTATAAAATCCTATCGATTCGTATTATAAAAAATCTCAAACATTTATGCAAAGGTGGGTCAGCTAATTGCTACCGCTCACTGTACTTTTAAGGGTATCCCAAGAAATTAAAGATATAATTATATCGTCTATCAGAAGAAAAATCTTAGGAAACCTTCACGAGACATCATACGAAAACTAATCCCGTGTCTCAGTGACGCAACATAATTAGCAAGTTTGACAGAGTTATTCCCTGAGTAGTGAGTACCCCGATCTCCGAGGCCCCCGTCCCGGAGAACCCCGAATACGATAAATATGATGACATTTCATTTTTTTCTTTTTTCAATTGTTTTCACGTCACCCTTGCACATACACTAACCAGTTAGTTATTTTGCTAGTAGATACAATGTAGTAAGCATTGTTCCGTCTATCTTAAGTATATCTATTTAAATGTCTTTGAGGGTATCCAATTAACACGGGAAACCGTGCCTGTCCCTATCACTAGATCAGTTTCATTAACGACCAACCATTGGTACAAAAGATAATATAACCAATAGTTAACAAACACAATTTACGCCATTTTATTGTTCAATTACATTCGCTTTCCGCATGATAGATTTAATCGGGAACGATAATACACACCCAGCGGAACCATTGCCGTTTGACATAAATCTTATAATATTATTGAAGGTAAATATTGGTATTCTGGGTATGAAAATCACGATCGGAAGTGAGATGGGGTTTCGTGACGTGTGTAAGCTGTGGCCCGCTAAAACCTTAAAGAAACAACTACTAATTAATTAATGACTGCCCCGTTGGTTTAGTGATCGCAAAAACGACTGCTGGATACGAGGTTCTGGGTTCGATTCCCGGGTCGTGAAAAATGGTTTGCCCGGCTGATGGCAATAGGCTCGCCCCATATTACATGGGACTTAAGCATAACTGGCAAAATATCGCCCAATTGGCGGACAAACAAAACACAATGGGCGAACATTTATTAAATATTTTTTTTCTTTCTTTCTTTCTTTCTTTCAAAATGTGTATCATACAAGCCGAAGAGCCCGGTTTGCCTTACAATCAAACTCAACAAATTAAATTTTAAAAAAACATTCTTTAGGTTTCTTTAGGGGTTTCGGCCGGTGCTAACGCTTTCTCTTTCACACCCGCTAGCTTGCATCTGGCTTCTGACCTCTCACTTTCTCCTAGCAAATTTTGAATACATCTGTAGGTACTTATTTGGAGATATTGTACTGAATTTATTGTAATAATTGGGGTTTGCCTCCCTTTCAATGAAAGGGAGCGGGCACGCCTACACTGATCTCTGCCTAACTCTTCGGGGATTTAACAAGGCGTGATGTTATGTTGAGTTATAAGTCGAGCTACACGATAACTGACAAATGCTTGCACTGACTGGACAGGTCCACTCAAATCTGTGTGGTTCTTTCTTCAAGAGACCATCTCAGACACTAATCTGCATAGTCTTCATGTGAGTTAACCAAGATTATGTCTGGACTTTAAAAGAGACTATGACCTCTGAGTTTGTTTCGGCTGTTTCTTCTCAGAGTAGTCAGGTACGAAACACCGGCC
This sequence comes from Eugnorisma glareosa, assembly GCA_947578425.1. Lineage (NCBI taxonomy): Eukaryota > Metazoa > Arthropoda > Insecta > Lepidoptera > Noctuidae > Eugnorisma > Eugnorisma glareosa. The sequence goes on along the minus strand of OX387966.1, from coordinate 17,143,083 downwards.
CCATCTAGTTTAAAAAAAAGAGACGTGTAAAAGTGTTTTTAAAAACCTATTTACAAAATAAACATCATTTATCATTTATAAAGAAATAAGTTTTTAGTATCATCATTTGTTTCCTGCGGCCTTTACGTAGACGGTCTACCTTATCAGAATCAGATATTATTCACCCACTACAGAAATCATTTGTTATCTTCATATTTAGAGTTGGTCACTTGTTGATTGCTCTCTGTGAACAGGCGATTCTTTATCATTTTGTCTCATCGCCATTGATTAATGAACAAATTTTCATTCATGATTCATTAACATTGCTCACCAGTAGCATATCCATAGGAACCTTTTAACTCAATGTTCTATCTTCTCTAATTAATTTGAAATCTGATATTTTACACCAAAATATTTGTATTCCTTGACGCAGCCAGCATAAGTGTTTCAAAAATCCATTCCATTTATTATTTATTTAAACTTCATGTACATAGGCGGACTTAACGCCATAAGGCATTCTCTACCAGTCAACCTTTGAGTTAAATAACAAAACATTGTGGTAGCGTACAAAATAAATATCTAAAAATAACTTCAACACGAAAGCGTATTTTCTTGGTCTTCTCAGAAGTTTGAACCGTTTAAATCATATTAGTTTCCTCTTATGAGCCGGGTTTTCCTGTAAAAGGCGATTTTCTCTGAAGTATGCGTCGTAAAAATAGACTGCACCGTGATTTATCATTGTACTAATATATAGGAGTAGTTCTGTTGGTCCGTTTATCACTGCGAAAGAGTTATGAACATTTTTTTTTCTATGTTGGTGGGAACCTAATCTGGATCTATACGGATTATCGTTTTTTTTATTATAAACTATTTTACGGTAATAGTAAAGTATATCATCATCAGCAGTCTACAACAGTCCACTGCTGGACATAGGTCTCTTCAGCTTACGTTTGCCGATTCACGGTCTCCACTCAAGAACACGTCTACCCCAATCGGTTCTACGGCTAGTATGACCGGTCCATTGCAAGTTCAGCTTACATAATCTTATTCTAAAATATAATATGTGAAAACATCGTGAGGAAACCGGCATGTCCTAGAACCAAAAATTCGAAGACATATGACATCTACCAACCCGCATTGGGCCCGCGTGGTGGATAGGCCATGCCCATTACCTCTCATGGAGACGAGGCCGAGTGTCCCAGCAGTGGGAACATTAAAGGCTGATTATGCTTATGCTTATATAATATGTAGTGTAAAATATTCCTATGACACGAAAACTCTAGTTTTGTTATATTTACTACGTTCTATACTCGTAGTAGACTCAACAGATTTTCATTGAATGCATGTTCTCTTTACAGGATAGGAAATTATTTTTAATTACTGGTAAACGCGTTGCCAAAGGCATTTATCAAGATTAGTATTTCATTACTCACTTCAGGATTTATTAAAAGAAAATACAGAAATTCTACAAACTTTTATTTGTGTCGAGTAAATCCTGGTGAAACCTCCTAATAATTTTACAAACAAGTCCTGTATTTTAAGAATGATATAGCGAATGCTGCAGCGGGGACAATTTTCCACTACGTTCATCAAACTAGACGCTATTTTTCTTTTAGTATCTCTTTGTACAGTTATATGGAATGAAGAACCGCTTAAGTATAAATTCTAAGAAAAACTTATGGCTAGGAGCTGTGTTGTTGCAAAGGAAAGAACGAAATAAGTAGTAAACTTCGAGATTAGTTCTGTGTTCTGTATTTGGTCTGTTCTTAGGTTATTTTTAGGTTCTCCTAATACTATATCATTCTTTACCTTTTTTTTTTTTCTTGGGTGGGAAATCATCAAATACCAGGGGGTATATATGTAGCTCTGGACTGAGCAGGAGGAAGTGTCAGACTTTTACTAACTAAAACCCATCCATGTTCCTTCCTTTACCCTTTGTGTTCCAGGGCCGCGGTATCTCTTTGGAACAGTCCCGCAACCCTGGCAGGCATCGGTCCTTTCAGACCCCTTCCCGTTTGCTGACTCTCTTTGAGGCGCGCGTGCAACACGAACGCGCCGTCGAGACGGCTTGTCGTCATAAGACGGACGGACGGCGAGCTAGCCCATAGCTCACCGGCCACAGGCCCGCGCCTACGGTGGCCGGGGGCCACCACGTGGCCCCCGACGCCCGGTGCGTCTCCCACGGCGGCTGAGACGTGAGGCTCTCTCCCTCTCACGTCCCACCACCTCCCTCGCTAGCATGACTGCTTCGCAGAAGGAGGTGACGGCGTCCCATACTCTCTCGCTCCGGACCATGGATTGAACCAGGGCCGGACGCGAGAGGTCGCCGCCTCCGATTGCTGCTACGAGGAACGGCGGTGCTCCGCCCATGCGGAGCAGACCTGCACAGTGTGCTCCTATCGCTTGCTCCTATGTCCTCCTGCACTATTGTGGCATTCTTTACCCTATGGTATACAACAATGGGGTTGCGCCAAAGAAAGCAATGTAGAAATTATACAAAAAATCCAGAATAAAGTACTCAAGAACATCGTGAACGTGCCTTGGTACATAAGAATTGACGACATCCATCGGGACCTCAATATAGACTTCGTAAACAGCATAATACAAAAATATGCAGAAGCTGATGAACATCGGCTTCATCATCACGTTAATGTCGAGGCCATCTAGCTCCTCGATAACACGGACATAGTAAGAAAGCTCAAAAGGACTTTTGAGTTAGTGTAGTGTAATCTATTTGTGACTTTACCGCGAGTGTAATATAGTACCTAGCTATTTATATGGACACAAGAACAAAGTGACTTCGCCTTAACAGACGCTAAGTAAACGCATAATGGACGTGCTCCTAAGAATAATTTTACTTTTAGCAAATTAAGTTAGATTAAAATTGCTTATTAGCCTTATTAGGCTAGATAGTCATTTATTAAATAAATATAAAAAAAATACCCGCGTAATTTTAATCGCATTTCTTTATTTTGCAATTTGCAGGTCATTATATACTAACACTTGTGTTTAAGATGTGTATGTATTACTAACATATTGGATTGAATGATCTGTCAATAAATGAATTATTATTATTTAAATAAATACGTATTTTTTCTTCTTGGCCTGTTTTGATGACATTCACATGATGGTTCGTTAATGAGTTCTAGTTACAATGTCAAATTAATTCGTGACAAGAATTTGTGTGGATTATACTCGTAATGAATCAATAAAATCATCAATGCTACTCTCTGACAGATTGAAAAATACGTACAAAAAAAATACTGGTTAGTGGTTACCTAGGTGCTTTCGCCAATTATTGGTCCAAATAGGAAACGAGTTAAACTTTTGATCCAGCATCTGACATCTCCTTTTGAAGGGACCTGACCTCTTGAGACCCATTAAAAGCACAAATGCTTAAGGTTCATATTATATTTACGTTGATACCAGCCATGCAATTCATAAAATTTCTGAATTTCACTTACCTACTTTAAATTTTTTGTACTTTTCATACATAAAAGAGTTTACAAACTATATAAAGAAGATTACATTTTAACACAAGATATTTATTTCAGTAAAGTGAGGTAAGTGGTCTGAGATTAACAAACTTAAAATAAACTATGTAGTTGCAAGGAAAATAAATTGAATTAAGATGAAACAGAGAGGTTTTAAAATAAATTAAAACTTATTAAAAAAAAAACACCGTATTCACTCAAGCTAAACTACAGTTTGGCTGTTCGTAAGTTGATTTCAGCCATGTCTAAGATAATTTTAAAGTTTTGCCTGTAAAGGTACATGACCAAAGAATTTTGACCTAAAATTTTCTAGAATTTACTTTATCCTAATTCTGTCTTTGCAGAGGGGTTCTGTAGACACAGAATTATTCAAAACCCACCATTTATTGGTTCATCCAAACCAAATTTTCGAGCAAAGAAATCGTGAATAGAATAAAAACCTAAAGTAAAAAACCGTTTTCTTTTTTACACACTACATATCTCATAGAAAAGAAGGGTTGACAGAAGCGCAGAGACAAATTGGACCGTTTCTCTCGACATAGAACAATAAGGTGTTTATTCCCCGGGGGCGTTGGTACCTGCGTGCGTGTTTACAGTTAAAGGCTTGAATAGGTACCTAATCGGACGGTAAAGGTCTTCGGGAAAGGATTATTTGGTACTATGTTGTTAGAGTGTTAATTGGGTGGAGTTTGAAAGTCTTGTTTGTTTATTGAGTAGTGGTTAAAATATTCATCATACAACATGAAAAGATTCCCTGACGTGTAAGGCAGAGTGGAACCTAAATATAATACTTGCATATTTTGCCACAAAATTTTAATACTAGTTAATGCCAGTGAATTTTAATGACAAGGCAAAGGCAACCCATACAATTTGTCATAGGAACTGAAATTATTTTATAATTTTGAGTTGAAAAAAAGTTTCAGCGACTTTTGCCGCGTAAGCAATGTGAACCGTTGGTTAAAGTTGTATAACGGCAGAAATTGACATGTACGTAATGACGAAGTATCCAACAGAACGAACACAAAAGTACGTTTAAATCATCTTTCAGGAGAGTGTTTTGTGGTATCCTTATTTATAGTTCCTCTGAGAAATACTCCTATCCCTCACCGACAACTTGTTAGGAATATCAATCCACCAGTTTCCAAAAAAAAACCTTTTTTCTAGACAAATGAAATAAACAAATTCCGGCGTGCGTATATGACCAGGGGGCCTAAAATAGAAGCTTTATCAGAATCATAATATGAATCACGTTAAATTTTTTACAAAATCTTAAAATGGTCTTTATGGTTATGACCACAAAGTTCATTTTAGGAGTTTTAAATTTTTAACGTGAATCGTATTATGATTCTGATAAAGCAGCCATCTTAGGCCCCCAGATGTATGAACGTGGACGAGGCAAAAGGAGTATGTAAGGACCGTAGGAGGTGGCGTTCTGTGGTTTCTGCCTACCCCATGGACAGAAGACGTGTTTTTATTTATGTTTTAATAAGGACGAGGTATAGGAGGCCCAATTTTTGCGCTTAACACACTACTTGATTTGCAACCGTAAAACCACCCACTTCTTCTCTCTTTCTTTATCGTGTGGTTAGTGCCTAACCTGGTGTCAGAGTTTTCAGGCCGCCCATGGGCCTTTGACTTGGCTTTACATGCCGTCATGAAATATCTCTTAGGCATGCTGGTTTCCCTTCACCGGAGCAAGTGATAATTGTACAATACGCACATGAATCCGAAAAATCAGAGGTGCGTGTCTTGGGTTCGAACTCGAGACCTATGACTTGGCAGTCCGACGGTCACACCACTAGGCTATCATTGCTGTACCAACCAACCACCACCCACAGAAAAAAAAAAAAGGAAATAAAATCGCTCCAAACATTTATAAAACGGGTTAATGACCAAATGCTCAATTTACACCACGCGACGCATCATAGATTTTCACACCAAGCGAATCCAATCGAAGTTCCACTGATGGGAAATCATTCTCAATTGACCCAATTAATGGGAATACAGACAAAAGCACAAACGTTGCCATGTTAAATGTATTTTTCTATTACCATAACAAGAATGGGTGATATCACGTCTATAAAGGCTGCCAAAAAGTGTTATGCAAAGGTGTGTGCGAAATTATAGATGAGTGTATAGACACTCATCTATAATTTCGCCAGTTAAGATTAAGTCAAATGTGTTAAGGAACGAGCCTATTCCCACCAACCGGCCACGAACCCTGACTCCATGCTGTTACTGAGAAACACAATTTGTCTGACCCGGAAATCGAACTCAGGCCTTCAGGCTCAGCAGTAGTGCTTGCGACCATTACACCAACGAGGCAGTTTACGAAGCGAATTTTAAATAAAGGGTGTAACAAGACCCTTATTGAAGCCGAAATGTACTTGTTCTCCCTATCATTGCGATCATTGTTTTGTTCTAGACCATACCTTTCCAATATCTCCGCAACCGTCTAGTTGCGGAGATATCAATGTGGGTCAAAGTTCCAACTTTTTCACAAGCGTTTTTTAAATACATGATTTTTACGGTAAGTACCTCCACGACCCCCGTACTAAATAATCCATCCATCAGCACAATGTTTTGAGTGCGTTACATTGCGTCCTACCGTAAAACGTGATTTTTCACCCCAAAAAAAAGTCGTTTCCCAGCAATAATTTTTGCCTAAAGTTACTTAGATTGATGTTGTACATAATGCTTAGTTGATGGCTTCGTTAAGGGCCTTGTTACACCCTGTATATTACCATAACAAGGATGGTTGGTTATAAATGTATAGGTTTTTTATAGGTTCAATGGCAAGGCAATTATGTATATCAAGTGCGAAGGCAATCGATGTTTTACCATTTGTTTGCTATGTAGGTCGGACTTTTTCTTTATGACGGCACCAGCTGATAATTTCCACAGCTAATGTAAGTGATATCCTCGGTATGACTGTCCGCTTCTAGCCTTAGGACATAGTTTTCCTAGTAATTGGGTAGCGGGTCCGGTGACAGCTGCCTCGTGTAGTACTGGTGCTTTTCTGTATCTGTTTAGCTTTCTTTTATTTATTTAAACTTCATGTACAGTAGTGGTACATAGGCGGACTTAATGCCATAGAGACATTATTTAGAAAGAGTAAAAAATTAAGTTTTATTTTTGTATTTTATTGACTGTACAATCGACATCGTTAATATCGACGCGGATAATCGGTCAAAAATACAGTATAATGGCCTTGACTGTACTTTTGGATAAGTAAAGTAAGTGTTAAAAACAAAACCCATTCAATCGGAGGCTTGGGAAAAAATATTCCCGCTCTTCCAACCAATCGGAGTTCCTATTGGAGGACAGTGAAAGACCCGAGCATTCTCTACCAGTCAACCTTTGGGTTAATTATGAAAACATTTTGGTAGGGTACAAAACAAATATCTAAAAAAATAACTTCTTGCTTTCGAAAAGTTTTTATTTTAAAGTTGTATTTGTTTATTTGTCATGTTAACTTCCGTGCTATCAAAATTGAATACGATTAAAGGGTGATTGATGATGATTCAGATTGTATGTTAGTTGGTCGCTGGGATTTGAGATGAGCTCTTCAGAATGTATGTAGTGACGAACTTATAATTAATGTTACCTGTTCTCATAAAAGTGACTTTGTAACTTTTTTAGAATCAGAATCATAAAATCGGCCAAATACGAGTCGGACTCGCGCACGAAGGGTTCCGTATCATTATCTAAAAAAAAACTCGTTTGTCGTATGGGAGCCCCCCTTAAATATTTATTTTATCTGTTTTTAGTATTTGTTGTTATAGCGGCAACAGAAATACATCATCTGTGAAAATTTCAACTGTCTAGCTATCACGGTTACACGATACAGCCTAGTTACAGACAGACAGACGGACAGTAGTCTAAGTAATTATGGTTCCGTTAGAACCCTAAAAAGCAAAAAAAGTGAAAGCAATAAAAAAAAACACATTTATTTTTTTGCTCTATACAGGATCGCGTCTGGCCGCAACTCGCCTTATGTGAAGCGATGATGAGGCCTAGTGTGGAGCACGCTTGCCAAGAAACGGAAACTACAGTTACTGACTACGATCCTTGCATACTCCTTCCTTGCAGCTTCCACTACGTCCACATACCTGGCCGAGAAGAAAAAGTCCCTTTGTAAGATCCTAGTACCTAAGTGAAATTCATTTTTCTAAGAAGAAATAACCGTACAATAACCAGAAACCTAGGAATAATTGACCAGGAATACTCGATAAAAATAGCCCCAATAAAATATGGAGCGGAGGCAAGCTTAAATCGAGGCAAGAAAATAAATCTCCAACGAAATTGAATAGGAAATATTTTCACTGGTAAACAGGACCTTTTGCATTGTATTCTTAACTTTACGATCATCGGTCTCGATATAAATTTTGATTTGTATACCTGTAAGCCAAGTGCATTAAATAAAATGTATGTTAATGCGATATTATTTTATAGCAGTGAAGGAAAACGTATAAAATGTCGCGTATTTATTTTGATGGCGACATTTGATATAAATCAGTTTCTCGCCTATATTATAGGATATTGCTACATTTATGTTGATTTGATTTGTGATAACTGATGTGAGGGCCTATCAAATCACTATGAAGGTGGATATTATATTGGATATTTATAGGTATGATTTCTGAAGTCACGGATGTTACCTCACCACCCTTGTGACGTCAGTCAATCGACATATAAACATTACTTAGCATGGTTAGATGTTCTCATCTCTCACGCTGACACCTGTGCGAAAGTCGCAGGAATACCAAACGCTTTGCCGAATTTGGTGCTATATAACGTTTATAGATCTTGGTTTAAGTTAAGCTTATAGCAGATTGATAGTTGATATTGGTATAGCAGTTTTCTGGTGGACATTGCTCTGTTCTATAACTTGGCCTGTCTTAAATTGCGCCTCTCGTTGTAACCGACGTCCAAAAGGAGGAGGATAACACTCCCCAAGTCCCGAGCTCGCTTCGCTCGCTCTTGCATCCTAAGTTCTTTTTTATGTTGCTGTGGTGTGTAGTCTATTAGGGTAACATAATTCATTTCATTCATTAATTTGTCATTTAGATACAAGTGCGGAAACTTCGTTATTGCAGCCGAGGCAGTAACGTATTTATAAACAAACAAAATATTAACGCCGGAAGCATAAATGCGCCTCTTTGCTGAGATATAGAGATATGCCATATGGAATTGTGAAATACGTTCAACAAGAAGAAAATAATACGTAAAAAAAAATAAGACAGCTTCAAAATCGGACCTAGTTAGCATAAAGTGGTGCTGCTTGTATGCACAATATTGAAAGATTTACCATGTTATCTTACAAATTAACGATTTCAGATTTTTTCTTTACTTGTGCCGTAAGGCCTTGCTAAATTTCATGATTCTAGGTCATCGGGAAGTACCCCATAATAAAAGTTTTGGTTTAATGGCGATCCGTGATTTTCAAAAAATTCGGCATAAATGGCATAAAACCCGTCTATACCTTTTGATTGTCTTGACATAGTTGAGGATTGTTTTTTTCAATACACTTTCTCGAAAACTGGTTCTTATCGCACTACGATTAGGTTCAACATGCAATGTATTTCACACACGTGGATTTTTAAATATTTTTCCGCACACGTGCGGAAATAAAAAAATCCTCAGATAAGTCCAAATGTGTTCAATGACTATAGCTATAGTCGGCGGTGATTTTTTGAGTTTTAAATTGTGTTTATAAATAGAATATCATAGATAAACATGATTATCCAAAACAAATATTTACATGTAAGAAGAAATTAACATTTATTTGTGTTCTAAATTAAAAAAATATTTGAATTTTCTTTTTTTCATATTAGGCTGAATAGCTTATCATACCTTTGCTTCTTCTACAACCTGGCAAAAGCAAAGCGCGGTAAAATAGCAAATTAAATAATAGTTTCTTATTAATTCCTGACAAAAATACTTTCCGTTCTAATATTTTATTTCTTAGAAAGTGTATTCAAAAACGTCGTTTGATACGCGTGGGGATTTGTTACTGCAGTTCTCGGCTCCATAACACCCTCGCCTACAGCTCGGGTGTTAATTCCGCGCTCGAATGCAATAACAAAGTTTCCCCACTTATATCAAAATGTACTATTTCGGTTCATTTTAACAGCAAAATAATTTTATAATGAGTAGATATTTTCAGATGAAGAAATAACTATAGGTTCGTGGTTGAGTTTACAAAAAGAATAGTCCCAAGACTACATCCTGTCAGTACTTGACAAAACACTTTTTTCAATTTACAAGATAATCCCACACACACACAAATGAATGAACCAAATTCTGAATGATTGAATGAAAAAATCCCGTGAAACATGTTCATTGTCGATTCCGTGCGGCGACTATGTATCCGTCCGTCAATATTGATTGTAAATAGAACACAAATTGCTCGTATCCGTTTGAAAAGCAATCAAGCGCACGCAAACGCATTGCTCGCTGTTTTGCGTTGCGTGGGGCTCGTTCACGCTCGCGGTGAGCGAAACTTTCAATGGATAAGTGGGTGGGTAAATTTGTTTATTTTTAAATCTTTTTCAGTCCATCACATGACATAATCTCACGCCTATAAACTTCGACGGGTTATGTTAGAGGTGTACCCAATAGTAAATCTACATTTTGCCAGTTATGCCCCAACTAGCAAAGTAATCCTATAAAAAAGACTATAAGTCTATCATTACTAATAACGTTCTTATAAAGGCATTGCGGTATACTATTTAACTTATAATAGAATTTGCCAAGCCTTAACATACTCAAGCGCATTAGTTGTTATATCTCGATCTTATAGTTAGCTACAAGACTAACCTATAAAACATGTATAGGACACTTTTACTAGTATAGCATTTCACAAGCGTAGATATCCTCAAGTGCATTTGCTTTTATATCTCAGTCTTGTAGTTAGCTACAAGATTATCTTATAGGACACTTTAAGGAATAAGTCTCTTACAATTGTCTACAGTAAAACTAAATAATCCAGAATAATATTTTGATCCTATAACAGCATTTTGTGAGTGAGCAAGATATTATAACGTACTTAGCTGAGACCACTATAAGTTTGCGCCGTTATAGTTTTGCTCAAGACTCTTTTAAATCTAATAGTACTTGATAAGAGCGCTTCATGATCAAAACAGCTTATAAGCTACTAGATCAATAACTTTATTAGTAAAGCTCAGCCAGTTTGTTGAAATTCAGTTGTTGAGTGAATAAGCTGAACACGAATTTAAGCGATTAAAACGATTGAAAAGGAGTGGTGGTTACAGGAGAAAAGTGAAAAATAGGTAAAGCAGGCATATTCCAAGGGAACCCTAATTTGTTTTTAAAATGGGGACCAATGGGGGCGAATCTAGGCTGAAACTGCTACAAGTACTAATTTACCTAAAAAGTACTTACTTACTTGCTACAAGTACTAATTTACTTATAAAGTTCTACAAAGTCCCTAATGAAGAGCAAATTCTAAGTATGGCGAATATTCATAAGAATTGATGAAATATTTTATTTACAACAATATTCTAATGTGCTATTTTTCGGAGGGGATTGTAAAAACTAACTAAATTGCGGTACATATTTACAGTAAAAATGACTTCCCCACGAGTTCATACACGTATTTACGATATATTTTTTGTAATTAATATTCTACAATAATACAAAATAATAGTAATAGAAACTTAAGTTATTATTAAGTTTTTACAAACTCAACAAAGAAAACCTCTGTTAAAATATACTTATAACCAATAACTAAGTACGTTACTAGTGCATTACAAACAAGATTACTTTGGTAAGATACCTAGGTCAGATGCTAACAAGAGCGTTTTTGCTTGTAATTGTGTAGTCTCAGATCATTATAGAAGCTATTGCGCTTCGTCAAGTATATTATAGGGCTCAGTAACATTTAATAAGTTGATTATAAGATAGTTATAGAAATAAACGATCCCACACCCAAACCACCCAAACTGCGCCCAAATCCAGGCTTGTATCGTATTATAAACAATTTATAAGTAAAAATAAAAGTAGTCTTGAGAGCGTTTTAAGTACTGATTTTGCTAGTTGGGGCTTAAGTCTTATGTAAGAGGGGGCGAACCTATTGCCATCAACCGGGCACAAATTCAGACTCCATGGCTGTTACAGCAAAAAATCTGGTGGAAATACTCAATAACAGTTTGCCTGACCTGGGAATCGAAACCATGACCGTACGCTCGCTCCAACGAGGTGCGGTGGTTTTTTAGTTTTCAAGTAGGTAGGTATGTCGAAGGAAATTAATTGTTTCGGGAATCGACACCGATAAATTTTCCGTTTTACAGGCAATTTATCTTAATGACAGTCCGTTAAGTTACATGTAAGTTGATAGTTTGGCCCAACAATTACTGCGAAACATAGTCCGTTGTATTCCACCAAAATTGCAGTATAGGTACTATTTACAACTCCCTAGTAAAGCCGCGTCTACTTAATTTGATCGAAATTTGGGGCAGTGCTGCAAAAACAAAACTGACAGAACTCCAAGTAACCCAAAATAAACTCATAAAAATACTATTCGACTATCCATATCTAACATCAACCTGTAAAATTTATCAAGACACAAAAATAATGAATATAAAATTATATATTTACAACACCTGTATTTTCATCAGAAATATCCTCAACAAAAGCGTTCACTCAAACCTAACACACCCAATATAAACAAGTTAGTCAACGTAGCACACGGCGAGCAAGCTTGCTAGTATTACCTAAAACAAGAACTAACTATGGCAAAAAAAATATAACCTTTGAAGGAGCTCTATAATAGATTACCGTCCTGTATAAGACATCTACACTCTTTCAATGCATTCAAAACTCGACTTAGCCAGCACATAATTGCGGATCGATCCCTTCTGGAGAAATGAATGCATTGGATGGGTTACTATCTTGTTGTACTGATGACGAACTTTTTGTAACCTTTAAATGTGTGTTTTTTAGTATTGTTCTCAAGTAAGTGACATATGTCTTTATTGGGAATAAAGTTTCTTTAAACCGAAACCGAATTAACTACCCTTTTTTTTTTTTTTTTTTTTTTTTTATCGATGGGAAATCATCAAATGACCCCTCCCGCTCTGGGCTGAGCAGGAGGGAGTGTCAGACTTGTACTGACTAAAACCCATCCATGTTCCTTCCTTTGCCCTTTGTGTTCCAGGGCCGCGGTATCTCTTTCGAACAGTCCCGCAACCCTGGCAGGCGTCGGCCCTTACGGACCCCTTCCTGTTTGCTGACTCTCTTTGAGGCGCGCGTGGAACACGAACGCGCCGTCGACACGGCCTGTCGTCATAAGACGGACGGACGGCGAGCTAGCCCATAGCTCACCGTCCACAGGCCCGCGTCTACGGTGGCCGGGGGCCACCACGTGGCCCCCGACGCCCGGTGCGTCTCCCGCGGCGGCTGGGACGTGAGGTTCTCTCCCTCTCACGTCCCGCCACCTCCTTCGCTAGCATGACTGCTTCGCAGAAGGAGGTGACGGCGTCCCATTCCGTCTCGCTCCGGACCATGGATTGAACCAGGGCCGGACGCGAGAGGTCGCCGCCGCCGATCGCCGCTACGAGGACACGGCGTTGCTCCGCCCAAGCGGAGCAGACCTGCACAGTGTGCTCCACCGTGTCCTCCGGTCGATCCTCGCAGTGGTGACACCCGGGCGTTTCCTCCCGCCCGATTAGGTGCAGGAACCTCCCGAAACAACCATGTCCGGTGAGGACCTGCGTCAGGCGGAAGGTGAGGGCGCCGTGGCGCCTCTCCAGCCACTCCTCAAAGAGGGGACTTACCGCCATTATAGTGGCGTGCCCTGCACGGGGTTGCGACAGTCGCTCTCTCCATGTCGCCATGAGATCACGCCGGAAGTCTGTCCGCTGAGCGACAATTTGCCGCGGCAGCGGAGTTTCCCCCCGGCGTAGTGCCTCCACGCGCCACTCGTGCAGGCGCGCGAGGACTATCGCCTCCAGATCCCATGGCGAATTAACTACCCTGACTTTACATACTTAATTGTATCTTTCATTTAAAATTGACCATGTTTCTCAAACGAATTTGATCATTGTATGTTGTCTATACAAGAAAAAGCACTAACTCAACTGATAACTTAACCTACGAGCCGAAACTTATTTTTTCTCGACACTGTCTTTATTGAAAGTAAAGGAAAAAACATCATAATTGTAGTTGGATCATACGCGTTTAGTTTTAAGGGTTGTACATTATACGTTATAACTTATAAGGTACAGCCTAATTTGAATATTGTGAGGCACAGTTCCAGATATCAATCGGTTATATTATTTAATAAGTTGTTGTTGCTATTGAAAAAGTGCCTTTATGCTGTTCTTGCTTGTTGTATCTATAACGAAATTCCTTTATAATAATACTATTTTGTTTTTGTATTTATCCATTGTTGTAATATTTAAGCGTGTTTTTGTTTTCTTCTTTTCTTTATGTAATTTAATTTCTATGTAATTCGGATACAATTATTGTTCATGAACAAATGACTAATGACTAAATCCACTTAGGTACTATTCAGTAAAGAAAACATCGTGAGAAAAATTGAACCAAAGTAAATCTGAAAATTTCAATCCACCTGCGTGGTGGATAAACACACGTCTGCTCTGCATTGGGACAGGACAGGAGTTGTTTCGCCCAATGGAAAATACTGTGGGGATATGTTGCATGGGTGTACTATGCCAAAGCGAATGCCAAATAATCGAATATCAATTGATCGACCACTATAAATCGAACGTCTAAATACTGGAAAGTTCATAATATCGAATGCTTAATAAATCGAACATTAATTCCCGTTCATTCCCTTATTACGGCGGCGCGCTCTTGCTAACTGTTCCCCTTGATTTTGTTCACTCGATTAAAAATCGTACACTGAATACATCGAGTATTCAAAATATCGAATGTTTTTTTGATCAATAAAAACAAGAACTAGCAACAACAACAACACCTCAACACCTATGTTGCTGACATGGGATCTATTATAGAAGTTTCATGTTGTGCCATTGTAATGACTGTTTGCAATTCTCGAGTTAAAATGCGTAACAACACTAGCAAGTAGCAGCAATTACACAACCAGCTCAATTGGTAAGAACTTAATGTCGTTTTGATCAATGATCTTCACAACTTTCTTATTCTTTTCCCTACAATATTTTTTCCCAAGAAACTTTAAAATGCTGTAACAAGCTTGTAATGCGCTACAGAAAGTTGTAAGACGATATATAGCGCGCTCTATGTTGCTGCTTCGAGAGGATTTGTGTTTTAGGTCAGTATATAGTGTAATAGCTGTTCATGATAGCTAAGTTAAGAGGGGAGAGAAGCCGTTTTGAGGTCATATTTTTGGTCTTACCTTCCCTTTGAAGTCGGGAAATTATTTTTGAGAAATTACATTGTGTGCTGATGTTAAAGACCTGTTTTTATTAGAGCCCACTCATGGCCTCGGGAGACGCGACTTACGGCAAGAAAAAAGTGGGCGCGTCACTTGTTTTTCATTGTGCAGCGTGACTGCGTTTATTTGATTTTCCGTCCGTAGATCTGAGGAAAATAAGACGATTTTTGAATCGAAAATACATTCTATTATCTTAAAGCATTTTAGTTAATTGGTTTGCAACACGCAGAATCAGTACCATCCAAAGTTTTGAAAAAAAAAAATGAAAATATGAAATAAAAATCAACGACCAAAAATATTATGAAAATATTAAATGGCTTAGTAGGCGTTTCGGCCGCTGAATTGGAACGAGTATTATTTAAACCCCGTAAATAAATAAAGATTAACAAAAAAAACGAGTATTATTTACAATTTTTAAATCGACGTATATACGTTAAGTTTATACCGCGGGTTTGTGCTAGGGCTTCTATAGCAAGATGTGTGTCGCTTCAGTGTAACTCGTGGACAAGAACCAGGGCTGTACCCCGCGTGTATACCAACGCACAAATCTGTAATTATTAGGCTCAATGAGAAATTAAACTAATTACCTATTCAATGCACCTTTCCTTTTGACCACTCCATTCCGGAACTTATTTTAACACAATAAAACTCACATTTTTAAAACGTCGATTAGCCGAACGTAGGTAAATTTTCCGGCAAGTATTCACGGACTCCCGAGTGTCCGTGGTGAACCAATCGTACCGATTGCACCATTGGCATCAGCCGCTAACCGGGTAACCGGGTACCCGGGCAACCGGGACGGACCCAATCGTAAATTGAAAATTGCTTTATGCATACAGAACGGCAGTGTGGATTGAGACTTTCAACCTGGATATTTATCGAGGCTTGTATTTTCGTTTTGAACTGGCCTGTGTGAGATTTTTGCATTTGAGTTGAGGTGGAGGGGTTTGTAGCAAAATAATAGTAGCCACACGAGTCCGTCTTCAAGGTTAAACAACGTTTGCCGAGGTCTGACTATGGATGGATGACCATCCAATACAAATTGCCTTGGAAAGCACATTAACCCGTTGGACCCGGCTATCATTTGTAGATCTTTGACAGTCGTTACGGGTCAAAGCACGTAAAGCCTGACAACCAGTCTTACCATTACCCACTAACTGGGTAATGAAGATCACGTGTAAAAAACATGATATTTAGCTGCATCCGGTAAGACTAAGGGCGCCTTCAAATTAGATGCGTGAGCAAGCGCTGCAGTGGCGCCACTATGGTGCGCCAGCCGCGCTAGTACTAGTTTTCATACAATTTCTAGAAGCGCAGTCGCAGCGCCACTAATGACGTGCGTGTGCACGGTAGAAGCGCTGCGACTGCGCTTCTAGAACCGCCACTGCAGCGCTTCCTCACGCTTCTAATTTGGAGGCACCCTTAAAGTCGCCCCCAACAATGTTGGGAAAAGGCGGATGATGAGTCATCATCTGTTTTTTTTTGCCGGATTGGAAATCATCAAATGACTCCTTCGCTCTGGGCTGAGGCCACCTCTTTCGCTAGTATGACTGCTTCGTAGAAGGAGGTGACGGCGTCCCATTCCGTCTCGCTCCAGACCATGGATTGAACCAAGGCCGGATGCGAGAGGTCGCCGCCGCCGATCGCCGCTACGAGTCATCATCCCAGCTAAAACTTTAAAAGATTCTAACTGCTGGAAGCAAGCCTCCCAATCGTCGTCGTCAGCTAAGTAAATGCAGGCATATCCTAAGCTCAATTAACAACTATAATTAGATCTACACCGTTGACATGGTAATTAACAACAGATCAGGTTGTATTCTCCGGAGTATTGTCCAGAGAGGTCCTAAGGCAATCACCATACATACATGTATGAACATGTATTGAATCGATGACTGTATAATGGTTTTAGATTAGCGTATTTTCGGAGCTTGTTTTTTGTAGCGCGTGTAGGTTGTGCGCGCGCCTTTTGCACACGCGCAATTCGTTCGAGCGTTGAATGTTTACTTTTAGGCACCATTACACTGAAAAAAATAATTCCTTACTGTTCGCATTTTTAGCACAGTAAAAATTTTGACAGTTAGAATAACGTAAATAACCATTAAAATTATCGATTTTAGACAGTACCGTTAAATGTACCAAAACAGTTAACAGCTGAACAGTTATTTTAACTAACCAATCATTAATAGCAACTGAAAACCTCAGTAACTACAACGTTTTACCTGTAAGAATTTCTTAAAAGTACGTTTAACTGTTGTAACAGTTATTTCTACCTTTGATACATTAAACAAAACAGTAGTGTACACTGAAACTCACATTTATTCTAACATACCCATACACCGAATACCAACAAGTTTATATTATGATTAGAAACAGTTATTTGTAATGTCAAAACATTAAATGAAACAGTTGAACTGACTGAAACACACAGAACTCCAAAGTTTTCCCGCACCCACTATAAAAATGTTAGCTTTAATGATTATAAACAGTTCTTTGTAATGTCAGAACATTAAATTAAACAGTAGAACTAACTGAAACAGTTCAAACAAAACTGTTTTTAACAGTAGTAATAACCTTTTCACTCAGTACCCGCTACTGTCGAAAAACAGCAGTGGCAGCTACTGTTGATTAAGTATGCACTACTGTTTTACGACAGTAGCGGGTACTGGGTGAAAAGGTTATTACTACTGTTGAAATCAGTGGCAGCTACTGTTGATTAAGTATGCACTACTGTTTATCTACAGTAGCGGGTACTGAGTGCAAAGGTTATTACAACTTTTGAAAACAGTGTCAGCCACTGTTGATTAAGTATGCACTTTTCACCCAGTACCCGCTACTGTCGAAAAACAGTAGTGTATACTTAATCAACAGTAACTGACACTGATTTCAACAGTAGTAATAACCTTTTCACTCGGTACCCGCTACTGTTGATAAACAGTAGTACATACCTAGACAACGGTAGCTGTCACTGTTCTCAACAGTAGTAATAACCTTTTCACCCAGTACCCGCTACTGTTGATAAACAATAGTACATACTTAATCAACAGTAGCTGCCACTGATTTCAACAGTAGTAATAAACTTTTCACTCAGTACCCGCTACTGTAGATAAACAGTAGTGCATACTTAAACAACAGTAGCTGTCACTGTTTTCAACAGTAGTAATAACCTTTTCAACCAGTATCCGCTACTGTCGAAAAACAGTAGTGCATACTTAATCAACAGTAGCTGCCACTGATTTCAACAGTAGTAATAACGTTTTCACTCAGTTCCCGCTACTGTAGATAAACAGTAGTGCATACTTAAACAACAGTAGCTGTCACTGATTTTAACAGTAGTAATAACCTTTTCAGTCAGTACCCGCTACTGTCGAAAAACAGCAGTGGCAGCTACTGTTGATTAAGTATGCACTACTGTTTTTCGACAGTAGCGGGTACTGGGTGAAAAGGTTATTACTACTGTTGAAATCAGTGGCAGCTACTGTTGATTAAGTATGAACTATTGTTTATCAACAGTAGCTGGTACTGAGTGCAAAGGTTATTACAACTTTTGAAAACAGTTTCAGCTACTGTTGATTAAGTATGCACTTTTCACCCAGTACCCGCTACTGTCGAAAAACAGTAGTGCATACTTAATCAACAGTAGCTGTCACTGATTTCAACAGTAGTAATAACCTTTTCACTCAGTACCTGCTACTGTTGATAAACAGTAGTACATACTTAGACAACGGTAGCTGTCACTGTTTTTAACAGTAGTAATAACCTTTTCACTCAGTACCCGCTACTGTCGAAAAACAGCAGTGGCAGCTACTGTTGATTAAGTATGCACTACTGTTTTTCTGCTGTCGCCAAAGAACGAGGGAGTCAATTGAAAGAAACACATAAAAAAAAATTAAATGTTCGGTGATTCAAAAGTATATACATCCATAGACACTGACGGCTAATGATGATGGTACTGCCTACCCCGTTGAATTTCCCAACTCCCTAGTGTTAACGGGCGTGCCGTCCCATCAGCTGGACTTAGTTGGCGTTTCAGTTCTGCTTATACAAAATCTTGATATATTCGTCATTGTAAATTGACTTTTAAAATGATGATCAACAGATCCAAGGGCCAAACCATACAAGTGACAGGCATTCAACTGTGCACTGCATGCTTTCACACGGTCAATGATGTTAATTGTTCAGTGCCCAAAACTTTCACACACGTGCACGTGCTTGCGGAAAATAATAAGTCATTTAAATATGTATACAGGACGGTATTATAATAAATAGCGTTCAAAAAGGCGTTTGATGTTTCACTTTGAAAATAACGTGGTATCGGTCAGTATAATGTAGTCGGTTTTTAAGCCATATCGTCACCTCAACCCCATTTAATTTTGTTTCGTACCTCTGCCGCGCAGAATTACAGCACCCAAAAGGAGGAGGTTTAGTAGTCATTACCCACATTATCACATTTTGACCAGGCAGTCAGTTCTCACACATAACATCAAGCCTGTAACCCCTGAAAGTTTAGGCAGAGGTGTACCTAATCGTACACCCACATTTCGCCACCATCGGACACAAATCCAGATTCAGTGGCTGCTACTGAGAAATTCCTGATTGAATCACCCAATAACACTATTTTTAGCATTTTTTTCAATTGCTTATATTGTTTAATGATAAGAGGAACACAAGAATCTCCTTTTGACTACCAAATCATCGGCGTTGTAACTTTATGTAATTGAAATAAACATTTCTTTTTAACACTCCTTAACCCGGGAATCGATTCCAGGACCTCATGTTTAGTAGTCGCGCTTGCGACCACTCGAGCACCGAGGCAGTCTCACACATCCACACCAAAATTACCACGTGAACGAAGTCGCGGGCAACCGCTAGTCAGCACTAAATCTAGACAAAGACATTGGTGGATGCTCCAGCGTAGCCCGCGAAATTCAAATGTTCTTAAACTTCAACAATTTCCAAATTTTCTTACGTTTTTTGCAATTTGTAGTTGTAAATCGTATGTAGTTACAGAATTAAAATCATCAATACAATCCTCCATGCTCATAAAGGTGCAGGAATGACTTTGACCTTGAAAAGTCATTCCTGCACCTTTATGAGCTTGGAGGATTTAATTCTATAACTACATACGTCTTACAGCCGCGAATCAAATGTTCATCAACATACAACCTAGCACTGGCCTGCGAATTGCAAAAAACGTAAGAAAATTTGAATTTAGCGGGCTGGTTGGAGCATCCACCTTAACAATAAATATTATGAGTTATACAGAGTGGAAGAGACATTGACGCACAAGTCGCACAATTTGATACCATGAGTTTAGATTTACTATAAACTGTAAAAAAAAAACATCATTTCTATCCAACCCAATGAGATTTTAGTTTGTGCCCTTCCATCCTGTACATCAGTTACAGTATATTATTTCAATGTTTTTCATATAACTTGTTATTCCTAATAAAAACAATATCTTCAATCAAATTGCGGTTTAAATTAAAACGATACCTTGATACCACAAATTTCAGACTAGAGAGAGAATAGTCTTACCACACCGACTTTTTTTTTTTTTTGGGATAATGGCACACAATTAAAACATTAATCTCTCGGTAACTCCAACATTTTCCAGCACCCACTATAAAAAATGTTAGCTTTACACTATCGGGCACCTTATTGATCGAAAAAAAAAATAGGTAAGTACCGTCAAACCTTCCCAAATTTCCTGAAATTTTTTATTAAACTTCAAATAAAAAAATAAAAATAAAATACTTTTAATGTTTGATTTTGCTACACGATACTTAAATGTATTGTTCATTGCATAGGATATATAAT
This sequence comes from Eugnorisma glareosa, assembly GCA_947578425.1. Taxonomy (NCBI): domain Eukaryota; kingdom Metazoa; phylum Arthropoda; class Insecta; order Lepidoptera; family Noctuidae; genus Eugnorisma; species Eugnorisma glareosa. The sequence continues at coordinate 17,122,389 of OX387966.1, read as the reverse complement.
AATATCAATAAAATAAGTATTTATGTGCTAAAAAGCTCAATTTGTACAGCGGGCCAAATTTTTTGTACTTTTTACAAGTTTGCCCATTTTTCAGAAACTTTTGTAACTTCGGTATTTTCTACCTTAAGAACATATGGTTTAGGGATAATTAAAGAAAAAGAATCAATCTATCATAGGACCTTAATACTAAACGTTTAAACGTTCATATTGCCTGTCAAATTTGAGTGGGCAAAGTCACAACAATTTTTATGTCATTTTTCATTCAAATAGACGGAAAAACCAGGGTTGTCACCTTTAACCGACTTCTAAAAAAGGAAGAGGTTATCTATTCCGCAGCATCTTTTTTTTTCTACATCAGTACGGTGTTTTTCATTTAAATAAAACGATTAACCAGGTTGTCACTTTTTATTAAAAATCAGTACCTACAGTCTAAAAATATAAAATTAACATTATTTTCATTAAAAAAAAAACAACATTTTTATCACATGAATGAATTAACTATTTGTTAAACTTTTTATGCTCTCTTATTCTATCGACATTAGAATAAGAATAAATTTATTATGCCATTGTTACAAAAAAATAATTACTTAACCTAACTTAGCGCTATGAATCAACGTAACAAGTAAAATTTTAACATATATAGAAAATAGGTCCCCAAACTAGGCTGCGCCTGTATCTTGGGGGCCGGAGTTGCATTTACTTAAAATTAAAACACATAATTTGTTGAAGTGATTGATAACAAGGTAAGTAGGTAAATGAGGAATAAGTTTTTTTATAAAAAAAAAAAAACAATATGGTATTACAATAATAAAAAGTAAAAATAATTCTAATGTTTTAATATCGTGTGTGTGTGTATGTGTGTGCAGATGTGTGGGTTATTTGCAGTTATTTTATGTTTTACAGTTTAATTAACTTAAAACTTAAAATTTGCGTTGGTAGTTCCAAAATGAATGTTATACAAATTACCTACTTATCTCAGATCGAATTTAACATTGAGGTAACAACCCTAACGGTAATTTTTTGGTGGGTAAAGTCGCAACAACTGCTTCAGAAAAACTAATTTGACATTGCCCACCATCATGTTTTCGAATTTAGGAGAGATTTGGCTTTGTTTATTCGATTTTCCTTGCTCATTTATTACAAATTAACAGTGGTTTAAAACTGAATTTCCTGCTGTAATTAGAAATCGAGTTTTAATGAAAGTTTTTCACATGAGTTTTGGCCCGCAAATTCGACTACCAATTTCGACAGCGTGTGACAGTCGACGGAAGTGACATTGGGCAAAGTCAGTTATACAGTGCTTCCAGAGAGATAGTCAACATTTTGACTATGTCTGTTGCCATTCCGGCAACAAATGTTGCCGGTTATTTGAATATTTGTGAAAAGTGACGGGCTGGGCAAAGCTAGATGCGTTGGGCAAAGCCGGAAGGTTTGACGGTAAGCAATAAGACGTCACAGTTGAAACAGTTATTTATATCTTCTACCGATTTAAACGGTAAGAAAAATGACGTCACAGCTGGAACAGTTATTTTTACCGATCTATACAGTAATAAGAATAATCAACAGGAACGGTTATTTTTACCGATCAAAACAGTAATTTTTATTGACCGAACGGTAAGATAATGACGCCATAACTTCTCGAATCGTTTCAGAGTTGCCAGATCCTTGGTAAATTGGCAACTTTTCGGAACTTTGTTGGATGTTAGATCGGAATAGAATAGCTTGACTCTGCGCCTACAAAATGAGCCACAGAAAAAGAAACTAGGGTTTTTGAAAGCTCAGTCAACGGTATTTAAAAATTCATGATTACCAATCAGAAACATAGGTAAAAGTTCAGTACCTACTAACGAGGTTCCTATTATTTTGATTATACAACGCAAAGCATAATACACTGGCTGATGAATTAACTATTAAGAGGAGGCATTCGATTTTTTGTCAATCTTCCTTTCGATATTGTAAGCAAAGTAGGTAAATAACGTGAATGAAATTTTAGTGAGTATGTTATTTCGCGGGCAGGAGGGGAGCATCCACCCTTATTGATTATTGTTAATAGTTGGTTTTGCTTCTAGACGATCGGCGGCGCCAATTGGTGCACAGAAATTAAAAGCCAAAAACGATTACATCAAGTTAATATTTATTACTTCCAGAGATTTAAAGGTGATAGAAAGAGATAAAAGCAACTAAAGCAAGTATTATTAGTTGGTTGATTTTGCCTGAAAATGTTGAGAAATGGTAATAATTAACTGTGGTTATAGCTTTCTGAATCCAATTTAAATGTAAATACCGATATACGTTGATAAATAACTCCGCAAATACAAACCGCAGAGAATAGTTTGTTTTACTAGTAGATAGAGCATTCAAAACTGAATAGCGTGGTGCAAAAAAGTGAAAACCTCAAAATTTCGTTTTGCCTGTAATAGTTCGATAAGTAAACATGCGTTTATTTATAATTTCCAGTGTTAATTTTCAGTTTGAATACTGTGGTATCCTGATATAAAATCATGATTAAACCGATTTAAAATAAATGTGCATAAAGCGGGTGGTGAGGGCAGCCCCGACAAGGTGGGCGCGAAACGCTCCGCTGTCAGTGTCATCACTGTCACACACCAGAGGAAGGTTCGTTGCGAGTTGCGATCACTGTGCGTTGGATGTACACAAAATACCAACCTGTGTTTTATTTCTAATATACAAACTAATTATCATTTGTGGGTGTTGAGAGTACTCCACACCTAACTAGTGGACGAGCGAACACCACAAATACTTAAGTAAGTATTCATTTTAATTCAATCGGAATTTTACGGAAATTTTATTGGTAAAATTTTACGTGGTGGCGGCAACACTGACTGAACCGACTCACGAGTTGGTTTGGTCCGCGCGTCGGTCGCCATTTTACTGTAAACATTGTGGTGTGGTGCGTCAGGTGCGTGCGTGCGGCGTGCGCCTGTTAAAGTGGATTAAAACGGTAGGTCTCTAATGTCTACTTCTTAAATTTAAGAGCTAGGCTCTTGTCCGTGCAGCATGTAAGTTAGTGCAATGTAAATAAGTTAATCTTTTCCATCCAAAGCAGCTTCTTATATCCATTACCGTAAAACCATGCAACTGTGCTAAAACGAAAGTAAGGTCCAAAGAGAACATTGAACACAGAAAGCAATTCTGTTGTGATTAGGCTGCATCTTGTAGATTATCGAGTGTTAATTATTTATTAGAAATGGGCAAATGTCACAAGACAGTTCTAAGCAGATGGCAGGACCGATCTCGGAATCGCACCTCGGTCAACTTGAACCGGTTTTTTCGTGTTCGTCGAAGCTCGCCAACTTTAATTTCAATAAATTGAAAAAAAATATCGAATCAGACTGAAACTTTTAACTTTCAGATGTCATTTGAACTCATAGAAGAACTCTTGACTAATTGGGGCCTTAGCAAATACATAAACGTTTTTATTGGTAAGTAGCCCTCCGTCTGTGTAAGAAAGCCCCTAGGGCTTTCTGTCAAATAACCCGCGTCTGTGTAGAAAGCCCCTAGGGCTTTCTTTTACTCTGCTTTCTGAGTTGACACAGACAGCCTGGTAGATAATAATACAATTTTATGTATTGTATTGTCGGCTTCGTAACCTCAAAGCCCATGCTTGGGCTACTGCAGTACTGCATTCGGAGTAGGTTCATACTACATCAATGATATTATAAGTTTATTCAATTGATCTACATGTTCTTTGTATTTCAGAAACGGACAATTTTTACTAAGAAGAGTAAGGAACCATGTAGTAGGTATATCTACATGGTTAGATTGACCTGACCTATCCGAGTTTTACGGTAATGTCGTGTTAGCGCATGAATGTGTTGTGGTGAAATGTAGCTTGAGTGAGGGTCACTGTTGTGCTGCAAAACTAACCTTCGGCTAGGGCTTCAAACTTAACAAAAAACCTACCTAATTTAATTTACATTACCTACCTACTTATTATATTTATTTACCTACAAAAAGGTTATTGTTACTGATTTCACATTTTGCCTACCTGTCACTGACACAGTCTTTGTTTTTCCAGAAAATGAAGTTGACATAACTGCATTAGGACTAATAGATGATGAACAGGTGAAAGTATTGATTCCGACCATCGGCCCACAAGCAAAATTTAAAAAGGCTCTTGCGGACTGGAAAGCAGCTTTGCAGAAAAAAGAGGGAGACAACCACATCAAGGAACATCATCATGATGAAATAGACAAAATTATAGAAGAGTACGGGAAAGATATAGGAGGTCTCACTCCAAGCCGAAGTTCGCCAATAATATCTCCAGCGGTAACACCTACATCAAGACAATCATCGTTATGCTCACTTGACCTGTCCTCGAGAATAAATTTGGTGAGTAATAGCTAAGTATATTATTAATTAGCTGTTGCCCGCGACTTCGTCCACCTGGTTAGGTACTTACATAGATTGATTCTCATACAAACTGGGTTGACTCAATCAAAGTATACTTGTTTTAACCATTGTGTTGTGTTGTGTACATAGATCAAGCACTGGATCAACACATCTATATGTTATGTGCAACTTGATTAACCGGGCAGTATTAATATGACCGATCATTATGAAAAATGACCATGATCCATGAGGCCATTCAAATTAATAAATTTATTACTTTGAATGGCCCATGTTAATAATGCCTGACGGCCCGTGGTTGATTAAAGAATCAATGTTTGAGATAGCTTGAAGTTATCACTTGGAGCGGGCAGTATGAATACTTCATTGAAACATCTTATTTCAAATCAAGTTTATAATGACAACTATGTTTTTGAAGAAATATTTTTTTTATCTACAAAAAATATGTATAGGTATTATTTTGTATTTTTCAGAACACAATCCAGGACTTAACCGAGCTTCTCCAAACTACTCAAGAAGGTAGACATCTTCTTAAACGGCGTGATGGTCCCTTAGGAGATGCACTAAGAAAAATATTGGTAAAGGAAATTGCTGTTGAAATATTAAAATATGATCCTGAAGCACCTGTAAGAAATGTAATATATTTACATTGGATTCAACAAATTGGTATGTATTCAATATTATTCCTTCTAAACTAATATTATGAACGTGAATGTTACTTTGAGAGGGTGTGTGGATGTTTGGGTTGGAGTGTAGCAAAAGGTGTGCAAGGCATTTGGGACTCCAGAAAGTTTTCATCAAAAATATTGAAATTGTTCAAATTCAATATTTTGTGTTTTTTAACTTTTATGGGATAAAAATAAAACGTTTTCATACTTTCGATTTTTCGTCTCCGACTTTTAGTTCTCTAGACATTAAATTATTCTAAGTGTTTAGCACAGTGTTTTTGGTAGCAAATATTTAGAGAATTATAAGTCTCAAAATATTGAACTTAAAAGATTTCGATATTTTTGATGAAAATTTTCTAAGTCCCAAATGCCTTGCACACCCTTTGCTACACTCCAACCGATGTTTGTTAGGTACTCTTTCACGCAAAAACTACTGGACGGATTTTGAAAAACGTTACAGTTATAGCACATAGGGTATAGTCATAAATTAGTTTTTGAGATATAGCATTTTTCAAAAACCGAAAATTTAACTTTGTCATTCATACAATCACTATGAAAAACAAAGCTATTTTTTTCGGCTGTTAAGTCTTCATGGGCGAGTCCAACTAGCACTTGGTCACTTTTTGCTCTATATTGATAACGGCAACAGGTAGACGATTGAAATATGCACAGAATACTTAGTTATTATATACACCTTAAAAATAAATAAATTAAAATAATACAAATATTTAAGGGGGGCTCCCATACAACAAACGTAATTTTTTTGCCGTTTTTATAGATTATGGTACGAAACCCTTCGTGCGACTTGGCCGGTCTTTTCAAAAGTCCAGTTTTCTTTGACTCTGTCTGTGTAGGTAGGTGTAGGCTTACAGGCACGGAACTTGTAAAGTTCCCTGCCCCTAAGATAAGCCTTTATGAATATAATAAAATTTTCATTATTTATATTAATATGGGTCGCTGAGCCAGCGAAGTAAGTAATTAATGTAGCAATTTAAAAAACAACTGTAATTTTAACAGGACAAGTGTTCCCCGCTGAAAACTGCTCAATCTATTACACTAAAGCATCTGATGGGCCAGGACGAGCTCACGGTCGGCTGTATGACGCGGTAACAAATCTGAAGGCAAAATATCGCCGAAACAAAGTGTACCAGCCAAAGGCGCGTCGTTCTCTTCTTGACAAAACTCTAACTCCTGAACCACCTAAAGAATATGCTAACAAACGGATAACTTCGCTGTTGGAAGAAGACTCTGCCTTGATCAGTGACAAAGATCTTGATTCAGCTGAAGTAATAGAGGAATGTTTGGAGTGGCTACGTTGTTCTGCAGATAATTTAGCTCTTTGTACTGAGAAATGGGCTAAAACAAGAAAACTGCGACTACAGCGTGTCTTATCGGAAGAAACTCACACTTACCTCCTGGAGTTTCCGTGTTTACAGCGTTCCTGGGGGCATTCTTTGGTAAGTAAGATAATGCATTGCCATATCATTTCGTGGAATGATTGAACTGTACGCTGTAATTAAAAAAACCCTATCAAGTCCAGTAACTGTAGTAGTGGGAAAAAAATAGTTTTAATATTATTAAAGTTTTCCAATTTTTCAAATCCTATCAGTCACTTATTTTTAGGCTATTATTTAAAAAGTTAGAAATTTTAAGTAGCTGCTTTAAATACTGTTTCGGCACAAAAATATCGGTAATTATAGAACTAGAATTTAAAAAAATACGGCTTATAGTATTAATTAACTATTATAATCTTGATACTATTAAGTTTTTAGAAACCTGTTGTACTTGGTACAGTCACAGAATAGGTAATGGTCTGTACCATTCTCTAAGGCAAAAGTGCATGTATGGACACCACCTTCGTCTATAGTTTAAAATATCATTTATATTTTGATAAAATTAATAAATAAATACTATTATAGTTCAGCAACTATAATAGTATTTATTTATTAATTTATGGATTATTTTAATTCTTATTCTTATTCTTTATTGCACACAAAATATAAAAGTAGGACACACAAAATTACAATATATAACTTATGTACAACAGCGAGCTTAACCCAGAATTGGGTTTTCTTACAGCAAACCTTACGTTTGATTGTGAGATTTGCGAATGAGGATAAACCTATGTGCACAAACGAACATTTATAACTTAAATTTACTTATTTTTACTTTTACTAAACTAATACATAAAATAAAATAAAATACTATATAATATATACTATTATCCTGTTGACAGGAAATGTTCCCTTATTCTTTTCCCCTTCTTCTCTTTTTTTCTTTTTTTTCTTCTTTCTTTTTTCTTTTAATCGTTTTAGATAAGGGCTATCAGCATAGCCCTTATCTAAAATGATTAAAATAATCCATAAATATTTTTTAGCTTTTGTTTTTCACATTGGGGCCAATATTGAATTAGAGTCTGCAAAGTTGATAGCACTTTGCCAGAATCATTTAGTTAACAACTATTCAAATGAAGTGGATACGGACTTAAGTAATTTATTTCAATATTAGTCTCACTGTGACAAAAAACTTCAATATATAATTAAACTGAGTTCTCAGCTTTCAAATCTTTTATTGATAGGTATTTTGATATTATGCCATAAAGCAATTCACTCAAAATAAACTTCCCTTTTTTTTAATGCTGAATGCATTTAGTTATCAAAAATAATATTTTATTTAGGTAAAAATTGCTTTTGTGTAGTGTGTATTATCTGTGTGTGAGTGAGCGCGCATGTGTAATAATTTGTTTAACTTATAACCTTATGTTGTAATTGTTTCAGCTTGTGGCAGATTTCAACCAGTGGTACCCCGGTAATGAAAATAGCTTCGAAAATAACTTTCCTTTGGTAAAAAAGAAGTTAATTGCCCTGTTTGGAAACGTCTCAAACAAAAGTCCATTTGTGAAGGAACTAAAGGATCTCGTGAATAGTAAGCTTTATTTTGTTTTCTTTTTGACGCATTTTGTATTTTTTTTTTGTTACATCATAGGCGCTATCCGCACTGTATAAAGCGTAAGACGTAAGCCCGCCTGCATGAATGTATGTATGCAAACGTCGCGCTTTACGACTTACATCATAAGCTTTGCAGTGCAAAAGTTGGCGTGGCAACGCCAGGGATTTATGATGGGATGATGGTTTGGGGATGGAGTGTGGGCAACAGTAGCCGCCGTGGGAGACGCACCGGGCGTCTGGGGCCACCGTAGGCGCGGGCCTGTGGACGGTGAGCTATGGGCTAGCTCGCCGTCCGTCCGTCTTATGACGACAGGCCGTGTCGACGGCGCGCGAGTGTTCCACGCACGCCTCAAAGCACGCGTAGGTGTGAGGGAGGATGAGGAGATGTAGGGGGTGAGTGATGGAGGTGACGATGGAGGTTATTGTGGGGCTGTTACTGGAAGACATGCAGGGTGAGGGAAAGGGGATGGAGGGAATAGGGTGTGGGGGATTGTTATGTTGTTAATGCTTAACAGTCTTTTTTTTGTTAACAGGCTCCGATCCAGAGACAAGCAATATTGCTGCGCTTCTAACCATTCCACATCTTCTGGGACCAGTTCAAATAAGAAAGAAGAAATGTGCTGTGGCAGAAGTGCAAAAAAGCTTCATCACACGCATTGAAAACGAATCCTTGATTAACGAGGAACGCCGTACACGACACGAAACATACAAGACTCTTGGTATCACAGTTCAGCCGTACGTCATTGTCGTCGGTCCACTGAAAAATATTACCGGGAGGTACATTATCGTTGATGACTTGATATACGAACTACCTAGCATTAATTGCGCAGTAGACACTTGTTTTAAAATTACATGGGCATTAAACCTGAAATATGCAGGTGAATGCTTGCCAATTTGGCAATTTTTACAAAAAGCTGTGTATGACGTTCCTAATACTGAAGATTTTCAGGAGAAAATACCTGGATCAGTTTTAGCTTTATTGAACGATTCCGACATAAAAATAAGAATTAAATAAAAATGATTACTTGTTTTTTGTGTACAACTGAGGTTACAAATTTAAGAGCACTTCGGGTTCATTTCCAATTTTTCCATCGAAATCATTCCTTTGAACAATATCGGTGTACAGAAAATGGCTGTTCCAGGTCTTATCACCTTTTTAATTCATATCGCCGGCATTATTTAAGAGAGCACTTAAGCGCAATTGAAAATGAAGGGTATCTTGTATCAAATACTAGTGTATCAACTATAAATACACACCTCAATGAAGAATATTCTGTAGCAAATACTGAAACACCACTTGAAAGAGATTTTTCATCTTCTGTAGCGCTGCATGGTTCAGCAGATGTAGCGGCAGACGTTGCAAATTCTTCAGGTAATGTTCCATTTGAAACAGCCTTAGCATCATTAATAGCAGTATTGTATGGATCTGTAAATTTACCTAGAAATATTGTTCAGATTGTTCTTGATCATCTTCAAAACATTATATCACATTCTGTGGTGCCAATAATGCGTGAGTCATTGCAAAATGTGTATAATGATAGTACAAGTTTTTCTAATCTTTCCGTTTTAGAAGTAGTTGAAACAGTAATTGATGCAGGATTTTACACATTTTCATCAGAACATCGTATACTTAATTTTTTTCAGCGTCGTCAGACTTACATACCTCCACAATCAATTGTAGTAGGCGAAAGGCGAGAGCCAAGTAGTTTTAACGGCAGTCACGTATTTTCGTCAGTTGCCCATACCATCCAGTACATTCCGTTAAGAAAAGTCCTACATGCATTTTTTTCGCTTAAGTCAATCTAGGTTGATACATTACACCACATGGAAAATCTTTATAGTAATGTTACAAGAATGGAGAATTTCATTCAGGGGAATTACTGGCAATCAAAAAGAACGGTTAGCGCTGGAAGAATCGTTCTGCCTTTATTTGTATTTTTTGATGACTATGAAACTTCAAATGCCTTGGGCAGTCACTCGGGGATTCATAAATTAGGCGCTCTATATGTAGCAATACCTTGTTTGCCACCTTGGCATTGCTCTGCTCTTTCTAACATATTTTTAACCTTATTGTTTCATTCTTCTGATAGATCGAAATTCGGCAACAGCGTGATATTCAAGCCTGTAATGCCGTGCCAAGCGTGTAATGCTGTGTGCCTGTGAACTGAATTATCTCAGCACCATTGGTATCAAATTTGATGTGCCCAATTTTAATGGAACAGTGTACTTCGAATTAGCGCTTATTCTCGGAGATAATTTAGGCATTCATACAATAATTGGTTTTATTGAAAGTTTTTCCGCCAATTATCCTTGCAGGATTTGTAGAGTAAAAAAAGAGGACATGAAAGTTCAGACATGTGAAGATATTACAATTTTAAGATGTAGTGATGATTATGACGCTGATGTCATTGAAGGTATTCCTAGAAACTCTGGTGTTAAGGAAAAATGTGTCTGGTTGAAAGTTAGCGGATTTGATTTATTCAAACAAGTTGGTGTCGATGTCATGCACGACATTCTTGAAGGTGTCGGTAAATATGTCATGGGTCTAGTTCTAATGAAGTATATTTGTCGTTTTAAATATTTTTCTCTAGAATTGCTGAATGATAGGATACGTAATTTTTCGTATGGTCCAGATAACCGCAATAAGCCTGTTGAATTAAGTATGGCAAACATTAATCAATGTAACATTCGTCTAAGTGCGTCAGAAATGTTAATTTTCATAAGGTACTTTTCCATTTTAGTGGGTGATAAGATTCCTGGAGGTGACAGTTATTGGACACTTTACTTAAAATTAAGGGAAGTTTTAGAACTTACTATGGCTACTTCTGTTTGGCACGGTCTTGATGCTGTGTTGCAGGATTGTGTGACGGAACTTAATAAATTATATTTGCTTCTTTCGAATGAAACTCTTAAACCTAAGTTTCACCACCTCACACATTATCATAATATGATGACTAATTTTGGGCCGCTTTCATTAATTTCTTCTATGAGGTACGAAGCAAAACACAAGTTGTCAAAAACATCTGCAAGAGCTTCGTGTAACCGTAGGAACATCTCGTTAAGTTTGGCTGTCAAACATCAACTCAAATTAAATGAAACATTTTCTAAATGTATGCTTGATCCTATTCTTACTTGGGGTCCTAAGAAATTAAAACCAATGCTTTCTGATTTAAAGCTCATTGAATCTTGTCTACAAATGAACGACAAAAAGTCTTTATTCCGTGTTAGTTGGGTTGCCATGTCATCCATTCGATATAGTAAAGGTTCTATACTTGTGTGTGGCCCTAAACCAATCTGCGATCGCAACGATATCCATTTCCTAGTCGTTAATAATGTGTATATCTGTGATGATATGGAGGTTATTTTAACAGGAACTATGCTACACACTGTTCTTTTTGATTGTCATTATTATGCGTATGAAGTGGAACATAAATCACATCAAAAAATCGCTATTTTGTACAAGACCCTTGATTTTCAGAAACCCCATAATTTAAACACAATATTTTCGCCTTGTAAGAAGGTATTGGTCACATTGCGTAGCCCTCTATAAAGAGGTTGTATTTGAGCGATTTGTTATAATACGCGATGCAGTAGTAGTTAATTTGCCCTATTGCAGTGACCCTCGGCAAGATTGAATTATATCTTCCAGGCACCACAGTAATAGCACAGTAATTTCAACTTGTAATTACTGTGCTGTTACTTGTAATTTACAAGCACTGTAGAACTAAAAACTTCTAAATGTTCACTCTTACCGAAGGTCCATTACAAAAGCATGCGTCTCAATATAGTACGTTTTAAGTATTTCTACTCTTTTTGAAACTGAACAACATTCATCAAAAAGAAAAACAGTCTAATAAAAAAAATGCCACCAGTTGGACACCGATGTTGGGCGCTGCTGAGGTGGATGCTGCAGGGCCAATGTGCCGTTATTTTTTTTTTCTTTTATTGCAGAGCAGGTCACCTCAGTAGCTACCCGTTTCGGTTAGCTTCGTGCCCCAATAGGGGGTACCTTTAAGTCGGCACCTCAAGGAAGGTGGCCGCAAACACCCTGTATATAAAATGTAGGCTTGCTAGTATAACGTAGTTTAGGTGCCTAATTTTTAAATAATCTTTATAACGTCTGAAATGGTCTGGTAATAATAAATATCAATTTTTGATAAATGCTTAAAAACATATTTAATTAAATATGAGCATTTCTATTTTAACGTAGGTGAGTAAGGCATTCATACACCTTTAGTTCGCGCTACCTTTGAAAGGGCCCCGCTTTCGAAATAGTAAGTACGCATACTGTCTTAACTACTTATTAGACTAGAAATCCTCAAAATTTCAGCTTTGCTAAAATTACGTAGGTCTGGGGGCTGTGGGATGAGTTAGGAATCAAACATAATTGTCAGTGAAATAAATTAAATGCATCAATAACTGTGTGACATGAAGTATGTATTTTATTATTTAGGAGGTAATCAATAACTGTGGCATTATAGTAACAAAAATGTTATCGAAATAATTTTATATTTTTATAAGAGATAATGCTGATAAGTTTTCTTTCTTTTATTTTGTTTTCAAACGGCTCTGCGACTCGAATCACTCTAATAATAGGTCTAGGGAACAATTGTATGAAGTAGCACAACTCTAATACGAAGTGCCGAATACTTCCAGAATTTATCACTAGGGCCCACTAATAATATTAATTTACATTACAACTGTTATGTACAAATAACCTTATGTCTTGTTAATATGGGACGATTGTTTGTATTATTCAAATAAAAATATGTTTCAGTTCTAAAATTAGAGGTTTTATTTGTTTCAGCCGATGCTTTAAGGAGGCTCCAATGAAAGCCCCAGCGCCATTTATAAAAAAATATTCGCTATAAACACAGCTTATCAAAAATCGAATTGTACACATTTTGCGTTTTTGCTTTATTTTAAAAAACTACAACGGAAACGCAATAATCTTGTGCAATTAGATTTTTGATAAATTGTGATTGTAGCGAATATTTTTTTGTAAGAACAGGGTCAGCTACTGTTGATTAAATAGATACTACTATTTTTCGACAGTAGCGGGTACCGAGTGAAAAGGTTATAACTACTGTTGATGACAGTAGAAATAACATATCCACACAGGACCCCAAACTGATGAAAAACAGTAATTGCTAATGTTTCCCAGAAGATGCTCCAAGGAGAGCACTAGCGACACTTACAAAAAAATACTCGCTACAATCACAATTTATCAAAAATCTAATTGTACACATTTTGCGTTTTTGCTTTATTTTAAGAAACTACAACGGAAACGCAATAATCGTGTGCAATTAGATTTTTGATCAATTGTGATTGTAGCGAATATTTTTTTGTAAGTGTTGCTAGTGCTCTCCTAGGAGCTTCTTCTGGGAAACATTAGCAATTACTGTTTTTCATCAGTTTGGGGTACTGTGTGGATATGTTATTTCTACTGGCACCAACAGTAGTTATAACCTTTTCAATCGGTACCCGCTACTGTCGAGAAACAGTAGTGCATACTTAATCAACAGTAGCTGCCACTGTTTTCAACAGTAGTAATAACCTTTCAACCCAGTACCCGCTACTGTCGAAAAACAGTAGTGCATACTTAATCAACAGTAGCTGCCACTGATTTCAACAGTAGTTATAACCTTTTCACTTAGTACCCGCTACTGTTGATAAACAGTAGTACATACTTAAGCAACAGTATCTGACACTGATTTCAACAGTAGTAATAACCTTTTCACCCAGTACCCGCTACTGTTGATAAACAATAGTACATACTTAATCAACAGTAGCTGCCACCGATTTCAACAGTAGTAATAACCTTTTAACCTAGTACCCGCTACTGTCGAAAAACAGTACTGCATACTTAATCAACAGTAGCTGCCACTGATTTCAACAGTAGTAATAACCTTTTCACTCGGCACCCGCTACTGTAGATAAACAGTAGTGCATACTTAAACAACATTAGCTGTCACTGTTTTCAACAGTAGTAATAACCTTTTCACTCGGTACCCGCTACTGTAGATAAACAGTAGTGCATACTTAAACAACAGTAGCTGTCACTGATTTCGCCAGTAGTAATAACCTTTTCACCCAGTACCCGCTACTGTTGATAAACAATAGTACATACTTAATCAACAGTAGCTGCCACCGATTTCAACAGTAGTAATAACCTTTTAACCTAGTACCCGCTACTGTCGAAAAACAGTAGTGCATACTTAATCAACAGTAGCTGCAACTGTTTTCAACAGTAGTAATAACCTTTTAACCCAGTACCCGCTACTGTCGAAAAACAGTAGTGCATACTTAATCAACAGTAGCTGCCACTGTTTTCAACAGTAGTAATAACCTTTTAACCCAGTACCCGCTACTGTCGAAAAACAGTAGTGCATACTTAATCAACAGTAGTAATAACCTTTTCACTCAGTACCCGCTACTGTAGATAAACAGTAGTGCATACTTAAACAACAGTAGCTGTCACTGTTTTCAACAGTAGTAATAACCTTTTCACTCAGTACCCGCTACTGTAGATAAACAGTAGTGCATACTTAAACAACAGTAGCTGTCACTGTTTTCAACAGTAGTAATAACCTTTTCACTCGGTACCCGCTACTGTTGATAAACAGTAGTACATACCTAGACAACGGTAGCTGTCACTGTTCTCAACAGTAGTAATAACCTTTTCACCCAGTATCCGCTACTGTCGAAAAACAGTAGTGCATACTTAATAAACAGTAGCTGCCACTGATTTCAACAGTAGTAATAACCTTTTCACTCGGTACCCGCTACTGTTGATAAACAGTAGTACATACCTAGACAACGGTAGCTGTCACTGTTCTCAACAGTATTAATAACCTTTACACCCAGTACCCGCTACTATTGATAAACAATAGTACATACTTAATCAACAGTAGCTGCCACTGATTTCAACAGTAGTAATAACCTTTTCACTCGGCACCCGCTACTGTAGATAAACAGTAGTGCATACTTAAACAACATTAGCTGTCACTGTTTTCAACAGTAGTAATAACCTTTTCACTCGGTACCCGCTACTGTAGATAAACAGTAGTGCATACTTAAACAACAGTAGCTGTCACTGATTTCACCAGTAGTAATAACCTTTTCACTCGGTACCCGCTACTGTTGATAAACAATAGTACATACTTAATCAACAGTAGCTGCCACTGATTTCAACAGTAGTAATAACGTTTCCACACAGTACTACTACTATCGAATAACAGTAGAAGCTACTTATAAAAACAGTAGTAGGTACTGTTTGTCATCTGTAATAGTTACTGTTTACTGATCAGTAAGAGCTACTGATTCATTTTACTGTTTGCTCTTACTGTTTGCTTTTACTGTTTGCTCTTACTGTTTCACTTTACTGTCATTTGCCCTTCAAACAGTTAAATTAACTGTTTACCCTTAATTGTTTTCTTTCATTTAAAGTAACTGTTTGTTTCGGTTGGCTCCATAGTTACCGCGCAAAACAATTAATTTTATTGAAATTTCAGTGAATCTAACTGCTTTTTTTTTTCAGTGTATGGATAATAATAGAATATTCACTTTGTTTAGGCCCTCAGGAGTCCTCATTGCTATTATCGTTTTACAGATACTGTTGCTTTCAGTCTTATCCTTTTAATATACGAGAAGAGATAAATGAAAATATAAAACCATCCTTTATTCAAACAAAAATGAATTAAACGAGCAGGAGCAAGGAACACGATATTTTGCTTTGACTTATTCCACTTCATAAAAGCAAAGCAACTACCGACTATCGATACACGGTAATTCCACAGTATTAAATACAAAAACGTGTATTTTCAATAGACACGTAGAAACGTAGACGTACCGGTGTCAAAGCTTAGACCGTAGCGGCGTTGCCTTCGTAGTATCTATTTCATAGCGCCTTTTTATCTTGGAATCAAACGGGCGTAAAAAACTGTACAGTCGACTTAATGCATTACATTTCTACAAGGGGTCAAAGTAGGTAAATAAGTTATATAAAGTCGATATTTAGACATGTTATAAGAAAACAAAATGATTTGATAAAAAATGGGATCAATGACCGCTGTTAGTTTAGACCAAAATTGAAACAAATGTTTTACAATATTGCTAATTCTTTGGTAACAATGGCGGTCTTATCGCTGATAGCGATATCTTGAAAACAAGCTTTGGATGGACTGTACGGACATGAAATACAAAGGGGTGGTAGTCAATGGTGTACTGCTAGTAAAGGGTGTAACAAGACCCTTAACGAAGCCGAAAGGCACTTGTTCTCCCCGTCATTGCGATCATTTTTCTGTTCTAGACCATACCTTAAGTTGCAACTTTTTCACAAGTTTTTTTTTTTAATACTTGTTTTTAATGTTAGATTTTTCCTTTAAACAAGCTACACGACACCCGTTCTGTTCAATCCATCCATCAGCACAATGTTTTGAGTACGATACATTGAGTCCTACCGTAAAACGAGATTTTTCACCCCAAAAAAAAAGTCGTTTCCCAGCAATCATTTTTGCGTAAAGTTACTTAGTTAGATGTACAGAATGCTTGGTTGACGGCTTCGTTAAGAGTCTTGTTACACCCTGTATACACAACATTGAAAATAATTTAAGTTCTTTAGTTCTTAATCATCTGCTTAGCATTTTCCCAACTATTTCGGGGTCGGCTTCCAGTCTAACCTGATACAGCTGAATTGTATTTTATATGGAGCGACTGTCTATTTGACCTCCACAACCCAGTTAGTACTGGATAATACGGTACCCCTTGGTAAGACTGGTTGTCAGACTTTCGAGCCACTGACTACCTGTAACGACTGTCAAAGATCTTCAAATGAGAGCCGGGACCAACGGCTTAACATGTTTTTCTAGACACGGAGGAAACTTGATATGTTATGGGTGGTCACCCATCCACGGACCGGCCTAGATACACGCGGCTTAACCTGAAGGTCGACCTGAGCGGCTGGTATTATTTAGCCACGGACTCCTCTGATCCTACCGCCACTTACCTTTTTTACAGACAAGTAATTGTTTGCGTCTGAATTTAGTTTTTGGTTCTGTTTTTTTTTTTTAATTATTTTTAGTTTATAATTTGTATTATTCGATCGCGGTATTTTGCTTCTAATTTATGTTATAGTATTTTGTACCTAACTTTTTTTTTTTTCTTCTTTGTTTCAAGTGTTTATCTGTGGAAACTTGTAAATAGCCTTCAAATTTGTATTGTTTAGGAACATTGAATAAATTAGCTGTAAGTTTATAAATAAAATAAACCTATAAAATTATTGTGTCAGGTCTACATATCGATATACATCACACTCTCACTAGCTACGTTGACCCTGTAGCGATGCATTAACATGGTATAATAAAGAAGGCGAGGCGAAAAAAAAAATTTTTCTATAGGTTTTCGTTGAATATAATTTCCGATAGAAATCCTATTTGCTGGTGACCGCTTTCTTTAGTTACTTTCAATCAAGCGGATATAATAGGCTTCTTTTTATATAGGTAGACTTAGAGTGGTTTATGTTGTAGTTTTTGTAATGTGGGTATATGTATAATGCTGTTCTTTTATATTAATTTAATCGTGGAAGAAATACAGTTACGAGTAGACATTATATTTATATAGTACACTAGCTGTTAATGTGGAAATTATCCCACGGGCCCGTTGGAAATATGGACTATGGCATATGTGGCCCTTGGCTATCGGGGATAATGTAGCTTCTTCATCCAGAAATTACCCTCTACACCACAAACTTTATGTATACACCGTGTAACAGAAAGGGTATAATCATATGGAATACTGTGGTACGGACCATCAAACTGAACAACTTTCGCTATGGGACCACCATCGAAATCGTAAAAAAATAATCAGCTGTCCCATACATTTGGGTCGAGTAGGTATTGAAATTTTGTATAATGTCTTAAACAAAATTTGCTGATAATTTTTTTACGATTTCGATGTTGGTCCCATAGAGAAAGTTGTTCAGTTTGATGGTCCGTACCACAGTATTCCATATGATTATACCCTTTCTGTTACACGCTGTATAAATAAAAATGAGAAGTGCTGACTGACTGACTGACTCATCAACGGCCAGCCCACCAACCCTTGGACTTAGAAAGCTGGAATTTTGCACAGAGGTCCCCTTTATAATGTAGACAAGGAATGAGGAAGGATTTTTTGAAATTCAACCCCTAAGAGGGCGAAATGGGGGTTTGAATATTCTGTGAAACTTTTATTCTCTTTGTCGATTGACTCGCAAATTGGTGTACACACTTTTCAATAAAAAATTTGAGACACGTGTATCACAGGTTTTCTAAAATCGTCCCCCAACAGCGTCAAATAGGGCTTCGAATCTGACGTAGACGGCCGCGTCTCGCGCTGTGTGGCGTAGGGCGTGCGGGTTGAAGAGTGTATTCTTTGTGAAGAGTAGGTATCCACTAAGAAATTTTTTTCGTAATTCCACCCCTAAGAGGGTGAAATGAGTTGAATGTTCTGTGAAACTTTTTATTCTCGGGGTCGATTGATTTGAACATTTGTGTTCTACATGCTCTTCAGTTTATATTATGAGAAACGTGTATCACAGTTTTTCCAAAATAATCTACCAATATAAAATTCAAAGTCCTGACTGACTGACTGATATATCAACCGTATCTGTTCTAAAGACTTAATTTGGAGGGTGTGTTCTTTGTGGAGAGTATGTATCACTGAAAGGGTTTCCTGAAATTCCACCTCTAAGAGGGTGAAATGGGGGGTGAATTGTCTGTGAAACTTGTTAATCTCTGGGTCGATTAACTCCAAAATTGGTGTACATACTCCTAAATTAAAATGATGAAAATCATCTACTACTGTAAGCCAAGTCAGAGGCCCATGGGCGGCCTAAAAACTCTGACACCAGGTTAGGCACTAACCACACGATAAAGAAGATCTACTGTTTAGGGTTTCGTACCCGAAGACTAACCACCGGGACCATTTTACGTCGGATATTACGAAGCCTCCGCTATCCGTCCGTCAGTCTGTCAGCGGGCTGCATCTCATGATCCGTAATAGGTAGACAGTTGAAATTGAAAAAGATTGTATCAAGAACTCTCACTAATATAATAAATGCGAAAGTGTGTGAGGATGGATAGATGGGTGTTTGTTACTCTTTCACGCGGAAACTACTGAACGTATTTGCATGAAATTTAACACGCAGATAGTTTATAACCTGGATTAACACAGGATACTTTTTATCCCGGTCGTATGATCCCGTGAATTCCCGTGGGCAATTATAGACCTCCTGCGGGCGAAGTTGCGGGCAAAAGTTAGTCTCTTTAAAATATCAGTATAATTTTTGCTGACTTTGCAAATACACTCAATGTCTAGATACATTGGAGTATACCGAAATCGAATTTATCGAATAGGTTTCTATTTGCTTGTATTTATGTTGTTTCAATTTTTGTGCCCTACTTTGCTAAGATTT
Source organism: Eugnorisma glareosa (assembly GCA_947578425.1). Classification (NCBI taxonomy): domain Eukaryota; kingdom Metazoa; phylum Arthropoda; class Insecta; order Lepidoptera; family Noctuidae; genus Eugnorisma; species Eugnorisma glareosa. The sequence continues at coordinate 17,102,947 of OX387966.1, read as the reverse complement.
CAATTTTATTCAAATAAATACGTGACCAGGGGGTCTAAAATCGCCGCTTTATCAGAATCATAATACGAATCACGTTAAAAATGTAAAACTCTTAAAATGGACTTTATGTTTATGACCACAAAGTCCATTTTAAGAGTTTTAAATTTTTAACGTGATTCATAATATGATTCTGATAAAGCGGCCATTTTAGACCCTCAGAGGACTTGACGGAGATGGAGACTGGCGGTATTAGTTAGTAGAAAAAACAAGGCGACATTCTTTCAGATTTTGTTCTTGTGCTAAAATAACCTTGTTCAGCTGAAGTTATGTTAAAAGTTGTTGTTGTGTTTTTTATTTTATTTTAAAGGTTGCCCCATACTAGGAATTTTACCTGTATCGTGGATACTTGTACAAAGATTTAAACTCACATACACAAACAGCCAAACCCGGAACCATTGCCTGTAGGCCATACACATTTTTGTTCCATGTGGGAATCAACTCGCGCAGCACTCGACCGCTCAGTCACAGCGCCAACCGTCTAAAACACAATAAATAAATATAAATATAAATATATCGCTTGACACTACACACAGCGCCATCTAGGTGCCACACTAAGCAACAAGGCTTGTGTCGTGGACACCAGATAGTTGATAATACTACATAGATACTTTTTGTTTGTAAATACATACTTATTATACATATAAACATCCAAATTCAATAAATAAAATCAAATATAAATAAAAATAGCTTTATTGATTCCTTACAGTGTATCTACATCAATCAATTATTTACAATAATGGTTTTTGGTAATTAAATTAAACTAAAACACAATACACTGCAGAAAATAAATATATAACTAGTTCAGATAATAAATAGTAATACCTGTACTGTACTAAATACACTCCAAGGAGTTTACAGTCAACACTTAAATACCTAAGCTAATACTATTCATAGCTTTACAAATACAGGCTGGCTATAATGTAGCAGGCTATAAGGCCATTACATATATTTTGAACGCTCCTATATTAAAGGCGAGCTCCCCGGGGCCGGATAAACTGAATGAACAGCCATTTATATAGATTTACAGAGATGTACCAGATTTTTGGCATAGACTACAGTTTTTTTTTATCGAATGAGATTTGTTATTGATGTTATGGTGGAATCATGGTATGAATAGTCGGCAAGGCAATATATACATGGTGTAAAAGGACCCTCAACCAAGCATTCTGTACATCAAACTAAGTTACTCAACGCAAACATTATTGCTGGGAAACAACTTTTTTTTGGTGTCAAAAATTACGTTTTGCGGTAGGACTCAAATTAACGCACTCAAAACATAGTGCTGATTGATACATTGAGTAGTACAAGGATCATTAGGAGGTATTTAAAGTATAAAAGTTGCACAAAAAAAGTTTTTAAAAAGTAGAAACTGACCTCCAATATCTCGTAATTAAAAGGTTCTCAGGTATGCATGGCCAAAAACAAAAAAAAATCATAATGACGCAAAGACAAAATACCATAATAGACAATATTAAGATCTTTTAGCTGTCGCACGTGGCAAAAAAAGGCTCTTGGGTCTTGGGTGTTAAGGTCTCATGGAACCTGGCCTAGGCTCCATGATCGGCAGAATTTTAATAAATTGAAGAAGTTTTTATTAATAGAAGTATTAGTATGGAGCTAAAATAAAAAAATAAAAATTAAAACAAATATTGTATGTACAAATATTATTGAAGGCTGGAAATCATTAGTCTATTAGAAATGCGTTTTCGTCCTCTTTTATTTCTTCCCATCCAACTTATGGTATCAACTTGAAGCAGTTCCCATTTGTCACACGCATCGGTCCGTGGCGGGACGTGTACTGGAAAAGTGGAAAATACTCCCGGTGGTTGCCTGCATGCTGCATCCATGTGGCATGTGATAGGGTATGTAAGTTATGTGTGTCATTTGTTACAAGCACCAAGTGTTCCCGAGGGGATTTCCCATTGGCAGGATCTTAGGAGCCTTAGGCGCGAAATACACTCAAGCGGCGTAAGGTGAAGGCGCGGCGCAGGCATGATGCCGCTTCAAAACATTTTCATACAAAATGTACGTAGACGACGAGTCATGAATTACACTCAAGCGGCGCGGCGCAGGGCGCAGGGCGCAGTACTTTCCACGCCTGCGGTGCGCCGTCACCTTACGTTGTTTCTGTATAATTCGCGCCATAGAGGATGAGTTTTAGGGCACGCCACAATAGTGGCGGTAAGTCCCCTCTTTGAGGAGTGGCTAGAGAGGCGCCACGGCGCCCTCACCTTCCGCCTGACGCAGGTCCTCACCGGACATGGTTGTTTCGGGAGGTTCCTGCACCTAATCGGGCGGGAGGAAACGCCCGGGTGTCACCACTGTGATGATCGACCGGAGGACACGGTGGAGCACACTGTGCAGGTCTGCTCCGCTTGGGCGGAGCACCGCCGTGTCCTCGTAGCAGCAATCGGCGGCGGCGACCTCTCGCGTCCGGCCGTAGTTTAATCCATGGTCCGGAGCGAGAGGGAATGGGACGCCGGCACCTCCTTCTGCGAAGCAGTCATGCTAGCGAAGGAGGTGGCGGTACGTGAGAGGGAGCCTCACGTCTCAGCCACCGCGGGAGACGCACCGGGCGTCGGGGGCCACCGTAGGCGCGGGCCTGTGGACGGTGAGCTGTGGGCTAGCCCGCCGTCCGTCCGTCTTATGACGACAGGCCGTGTCGACGGCGCGTTCGTGTTCCACGCGCGCCTCAAAGAGAATCAGCAAACAGGAAGGGGTCCGTAAGGACCGACGCCTGCCAGGGTTGCGGCACTGTTCGAAAGAGATACCGCGGCCCTGGAACACAAAGGGCAAAGGAAGGAACATGGATGGGTTTTAGTCAGTAAAAGTCTGGCACTCCCTCCTGCTCAGCCCAGAGCGGGAGGGGTTACTTGATGATTTCCCATAGGTAAAAAAAAAAGAAAAAAAAGAGGATGAGTTTACAAAAATTGAAGTAACAACTTACTTTTATTTTTATCAACGGAACTCCAAGTACCAACTTGCGCGTATCTAACCTTAAACTTGCATACAGGCTTTCCTATTGAGGAGCTCGTGGTAAATAATAACAGCCGCTCGGGTGGATCTTTAGGTTAAACCATGCTTGCCTAGGTTGGTCTGTGGATGGGTGACCGCCCATTACGTACCGAGTTTCTTCCGTGCCCAAAGCACGTTAAGCCGTTGGTCCCGGCTGTCATCTTTAGATCTTTGACATTCGTTACAGCTAGTCAGTGGCCCAAAAAGTCTGACAACCAGTCTTACCAAGGGTTGTGGAGGTCAGATAGGCAGTCGCTCTATGTAAAATACTGGTATTCAGCTGCATTCGGTAAGACTGGAAGCCTAACCCTACATAGTTGGGAAAAGGTTAGACAAATGATGAAATGATGACAGGCTTTCCTATTCTAGTTCCTATCCTTCCATCACTTTCATTACATAAGAAATTCTTGTGCATTTCACGGTTCTAGACCCAGCAGCTAAAGGTGGAGGTATTGTCTGTGAGCGAATGAATTTGGATCTTCTTCTTCTTAGCGTGACGATGGCAATCTAAATTGTGTCAGCCCAGAACTGAGCTACTAGTTTAGCGCTTTCGATAGCACCCAACAGTTCCTTTAGTGACCAAATAATAGGACACGATTTGGATCTGGTTAGACTGGAAGCCGGCCCCGACTTGGCAAAAGGCTAGGCAGATACTATGATGAACACAGAAAAGTACCCCGAGACACATAAAATATCTTGTGCTCACTACAAAGTAAAGTATGGAAGGCACATACAATATTGCATGCTCACTATTGCTGGTTCTTATACTAAAGATTTCTGATGGCGAATACTGAAACACTTCTTAGGAAACGACATTGTGTCATGCCATGCCAGCTGAAGAGTTTTTCATTTACTTTACGACCTCTGGCGAAGAAGTAAGACATTGACTGGATGTGGCTTCTAGTTTTAAAAATATCCCAAACGCTATGTTTTATATGTGAGCATAACTAAGGCTTCATTAAAGATAGATTACATACATTTAAGAAGCTTTAAAAATTACAATGATTGATCTGAGGCCCTAGCGAGCGCGCGGTTTAAACGCAACGCAGTTAGGTCGATTTTAAATTCAAAAATATCCGTTTCACATACAATATTTTTATAATTTTAAGATTTTTTTATATCTATGGACGCTACTGATTGCGCTTGTTGTAAACAATTAAACTAAAAATGATATCGGATCATTGCAATTTCAATTTAAAAAAATCGGCGTATTTATATATATTTACGTTACGTTTACACCGCGCGCTCGTGCTAGGACCTGTGAATACATTTTGGAAAGGCAAGATCACACCTTTTAAACCAAACTTTTTATTTGTTGACCAAATTAACACAAGGTTTATTTATAAATCGCCGTAATTGGTCATAACCTTTAAGTAGGCAATCACAACAATAGTACCTAAATAGTCACGTAAAACCGGTCAAACTATTGTCATAGAACTATGAATGGTCAAGAAACGGTCACTGGTTCCTTCATTGTCCTATTGTCACTGTCGTATCCAGTACCCAAATCCAATTTCTACATCCTCAACAGTAATCTGTTAGAGCAACACGTTGTACAATTTTGTTTGCTTTACAGTCGGATAGCCGATCAAGTGAGATGACCAACGAATATAGCCAATAATCTGTCTGACATAACGCCAACAATGTTGGTATTGGCTGATTGTATTGGCGATGATTAGTGTCCAATATCGTGTTTATTACGTCCAATGTTTGATGGTTTCTGTTTCAGCGAATATATGACTAATAAATCTGTCCAACTTGCTACAGTCAGCATTGTTGGTATTGCCTGATTATTTTGGCGACTGATTAGTTGTTTATTTTGTCCAATGTTTGGTTTCCTGGGTGTTGATTGGTGATTGTTTTTGTTATCAACTTCGATGAGCGATTGATTTCTGCCTGTCGTGACTGTGATACCAGTTGGGGCACGTGAGATTTAAGCTTGAGATCGTATCCACTAAAGCATGTGAGCCCCGATTTACTGGAACACCTTCTGATAGTATAACTTACGAAAATCATAATTTAAAAGCGGATTTAGAATTGCGACGTAAGCAAATGTCAAGGAAATTGCCGTCCATCAGGTATACGTGCAAACATGTTCCAAAATCAAAAATTCGAAAATCATTCTAATTCATGTGCTGACTGCTGACAAAGGGGAGGCTATTTACTGTTTGCATGTACATCGATTCATCAATTAATTGCCATTTCAACTTGGTTTCAAAGCCAATATGAAGGGTGTAACAAGACCCTTAACAAAAGGTACTTGTTCTCCCCATCATTGCGATCATTTTTGGTCTAGACCATACCTGAGAACCTTCTAGTTACGAAGATATTGGGGGTTAAAGTTCCAACATTTTCACAAGTTTTTTTTTCTAAACACATGTTTTTAATGTAAGATTTTTACTTTAAACACCTCCACGACCCCCGTACTATTTATTCAATCCATCCATCAGCACAATGTTTTGAGTGTGTTACATTGACTCCTACCGTAAAACGTGATTTTTCACTCCAAAAAAAAGTCGTTTCCCAGCAATATTTTTTGCGTAAAGTTACTTAGTTTTATGTACATAATACTTGGTGGACGGCTTCGTGAAGGGTCCTGTAATGTTACACCCTGTAAAAAATTTAACACAGGGTTCAGTACGTCTAACCGAAGATATCCAAGCAAAAAAAACACTGATAAAAGTGATTTTATTTTGCCCTGTTTGGATGCGTTTATTCTAAAATAAAATCACTTTAATCAGTGTTTTTTTTTGCTTGGATATCATTGGTTAGACGTACTGAACGCTGTGTTAAAATTTGTCTATCTATTTGAATGGGACCCAATATTGGTTAATACTTTAATGTAAATGGGCTACAACTTATTGAGACGTTGCTATGGTTACCAAGGGACAGTTCCTTAGGAACCATAGACTTCGCCCTTTTAGCCAACCTGACCCTCATTGCATTACATTACATAAACTTACACCTCTTTTTCTCATGGGGTTGCCAAAAACACCATAATATACATCGATCTTCACGGGGTATGTAATGTTTTATTTCGTCCACAGTAAAATACTGGTCATTAGGTCATACAAACATGTTTTTGGGAGTACCTACTGCATACCAGCCCTTTCTGAAGAACATCAGTGTGGTCTTTTTGCCAACATCATCTTCAGCTTAGACTTTTCGCAACTAAGATGGAGTCGGCTTCCAGTGTAATCAGATGATGCTGAATACCAGTATTTTATATGGGGCGACTGCCTAACTGCCCTCCAGAATCCAGTTACTAGGTAATACGGTATTGTATATTGTCAAACTTTTGACTACTCGTAACGACAAAATATTCCAAAAAGTCTACAAAAAATCGGCCAAGTGCGACTCAGAATCGTGGATGAAGGGTTCCGTACCATCGTAATAGTAGAGGAGCCCCCTTTAAATTGTATTTTTGTTTTGTTAAAGCGGTAACAGCAACCTTTTTCGCCCGTGGTCCCGGTCCCTTAGTCCCTGGAAGGGGCCACGAGTATTTTTTTGCCTGTGGTTCCTTCAAGAAATATATAAGGCCGAATTAAATTGTACTTAGATATTTGAAATGAAGTCATTGACATTTTTGAGTACATTCTTTTAAAGTACTGTGTTAGGTACATATTTTTTTAGTTCTTTTTACTCTTTAAAGAAACATAAAATAGGTTGTGAGGAGTGTAAGTGATAAACAAAATAGAACAAAATATTTGTAAGAAGATTTCTGTAATCTATAGTTTTATAAGAATCTAGATAAATTTACAATAGTGGTGATAAGTTCCCTCTTTGAGGAGTAGCTTGAGAGGCGCCACGGCGTCCTCACCTTCCGCCTGACACATGTCCTCACCGGACGTCAATTGACGCCACTGATGATGAGATGCGGGAAAAACTGCAGCCTAAATACACATTCTCTGAAAATTTTAACTGTCTACCAATTAAACATTGTGTTATTTTTATTTTATTACTTTATGTTCAGCAGAAGCTTTCAAACGTTTTAATTTCATACCGTGTTAATGTTTATTATTATATTTTAATGTCCTCATTATTTCAATGTTACTATTTTGTAAAATTCGCACTCCCGAGCCTAAATAAACAAGCGATGCTTTGTTTGTGGCTCACCGATGGTAAACGGTGTAACAAGAACCTTCACGAAGCCAAAGGCACTTGTTCTCCCCGTCATTGCGACATTTTTTTTGTTCTAGACCATTCCTGGGAACCTTCTATGTAGTTACGGATACATTTGGGGGTCAAAGTTCCAAGTTTTTCTTTAAATACACGTTTTTAATGTAAGATTTTTACTTTAAATACCTCTACGACCCCCGCACTATTCAAAACATCAGCACAATGTTTTGAGTGCGTTACATTGAGTCCTACCGTAAAAAACATATTTTTTACCCCCAAAAAAAGTCGTTTCGCAGTAATAATTTTTGCGTAAAGTTACTTTAGTTTGATGTACATAATGTAATGCTTCGTTGACGGCTTCTTGAAGGGTCCTGTTACGTTACATAAACGGATTTTGATTACAGATCATGAGATACGGCCGACAGACCCACGGAGTGACGGCCGAACAGCGGAGGCTTACTAATAGGGCCCCATTGGTTACCCTTTGGGTACAGAACCCTAACAGGAATGAAACATTGTAAGCTTCCCCATATTCTTAACCAACATTTTCAATTGTGCAACCAACCGCAGCAAGTAAGTTCAATCATACCCGATTATCTCTTCAACTCGAACGAACGCGGGATAATGCGCTGTATACCTCGAACATGGACTAACACTGAACGTTGAAGACACTTGACTTGAAACTGTCTTCTAGGTGTGACTACATGTTATGTGGGGATATGATTTAAGGTGTTAGTGGAGTTACAAGAGGGGCCATTTTGGCTTGCACTGACGCTAGATTTAACAGGGTAACTCTGTAGTGTCACTGCGGCCAAATAATGATATTGAGTTCAGTACGTTGTCTTACACCGGTATTCTTAGTCGTGGATTGAACTTAAGTCGGACTTGACACGCCTACATTCCGCCCCATTAGACATATTGACAGCTACAATTTGTTTATAATCCCGCTTTTCAAAGGCGTTTATGTCAAATTATAAACAAACTGTAGCTGTCAATATGTCTAATGGGGCAGAATGTAGGCGTGTCAAGTCCGACTTAAGTTCAATCCACGACTAAGAATACCGGTGTTAGTCATACGAAGTTATCCCCATGGCATTATTTTCATATTTTGGATGACTAATTGCATATAGACTAGGAGGTCACGATATTTTTGGTAATGATATCCTAAATGGCCTACTACCTTTTAGTTGAAATGATAAAAAGCAACTCCCGGATCCCAAATAGCGCAACCACTTCGCACAAGCAGACCGATATATTTGGCATCTAGGAGTTGCTCTTTATCATAATCGAGCCATAGTTGACTATTTAAGATATCGTTAGCAAACATGTCGCGACCTCCCGTAAACAAAACATCTTTCTCATTTTATCCAAGTATATATTATGCGTATATAAGTTCACACTTCAGAAATAAAAGGAAAATAGATTGGTAAGAATTTGCGTACCGTGAACAAATGTTTTTTTTTTGTAAAATATTGTAACTGTATCATTCATTCATCAGCATCATTCTCCTGCTCTTAATCCAATTCATTTGGGGTCGGCGCAGCATGTCTTCTTCTTCCATACTTCTCTATTACTCGTCAAGTCAACAGACACCTCCTTTCTAGCCATAACAGTATCATTCTGACTGGGAAGTAATGATTAGTTTTACTTTTCATTAACTATTAACTTATGTATTGGCGTTCTCATCTAAATACACAGTAAGTCAATTTCCTAAAGCTACCTAAGCGTTGTTTAAAGAAAATTCATTATTTATAAAACGCTTATTGTTTTACACTTTGAAGGACTGTTTACCAAAAATTCAAGTTTATTCAAGTAACGAAACTTTCCTTCTCTTAGTTAGAAATAAAGCGAAAATAGCAAATTGATTGATTTTTGATTAAAGCAACAGCTAAAGTTATCGAATTGATTAAAGAAATTGATTCAAGACGATAAAATAAATTACTGACTGGAGTGTTAACGATAAGAACACTCGAAAACGATAAAATTATTTTATTATAACCATTTTGTAGATTAAGTACTAGTTTAATTTGTTTAACTGATTAAAAAACCGTGTTTGTTTATACTAATACTCGTACTAATCTATACTAATATTATAAAGAGGTAAAGTTTGTTGAGGGTAATCTCTGGATCTACTGAACCGATTTTGAAAATTCTTTCACTAATATGAAGCTGCATTATCCCTGAGTGCCTAGGCTATATTTACAATGTGCCCGTGGGATAATTTCCGACGTTACTGCCTCGTTGGTCTAGCGGTCGCGAGCGCGACTGCTGAGCATGAGGTCCTGGGTTCGATTCCCAGGTCAGGTAAAGTGTTATTGGGTTTCTCCATCAGGAATTTCTCAGTAGCAGCCACGGAGTTTGAATTTGTGCCCGGTTGATGGCAATAGGCTCGCCCCCTATTACATGGTACTTAAACAAGACTGACGAAATGTGGTTGTTGTTCGCGACGAAGCGTCACCAACAAATCATAAGTGATAACTTAGAAAACAATTTAGTGAAGTGTATATAAAGTTAGCATACATAGTGTTTTAAATAGTACCTAGAATCTAGTTTGTGTAAAACCGTAAGTACAATCCATTTTGTAGCTTCGTTTGAGTGGGCAAATAGCCGAAATATAGTTTGTTTTTAATATATCCAGGTAGCCTAGGTTGAGACCTAGGCCTGGACCTAATTTTTGTAGTGTAAACCCTTAAAATAATCCACTTAACCGAGGTCGCAAGATGTTACGTACATAACTTTTGATTATAAGATTATCGTTATTTTGTTTTATTTTCCCCTAATTTAAACGGGCCTGAAGCCCTGAAATACATAGGTGTGTCTATGTACATAGTAGATTACATGAAAGAAGTACATTGGTTACTTAACGCCACTTGTTACAAAACAATCGCTGTAACGCCTCCTGAAATACTGGCCTGTAAAGCTAAATAATAGTAGAATTTTGTTAAATATTTTCCTTTACACTGCAATAGTTTTTCAGTAGTTATAGATGCAATCGACGTCATGATTTCAGGAGACGGGCAATATTTTAAGGTTCACAACGATGACCTACATGACCTAGGTCACAGTCAGAACACTAGAAATAATCACTACTATGTACGCACGCGCAAGCAATATTTTCTACAAATAAAGATTAAATCAGGAAGCGATTGGCGGTCCTCGTTACGGTAAAGTTTCGCAGTACTTTAGTAACGCGCGCTCTCGGGCTAATCGTAGTCATCGGCAAGGAAGATATATCTCTCTCTCTTTCACTCTAAAGTACTCCTGAAGAATTACGCCAGTCGTTTCCTGAAAAGTTATGAAGACTTATAGCTGTTGATTTTATTTCATCGAAGCCTCATCCTAGTTACTCCCGTTCAGCATCATCGCCGTAGTTTCATGCAGTCAACTGAACCAACAGGTGTAGGACGTCAGCGCCGCTTGGACATTCTTCAACCTATAGCATCCAGCGATCACGCCCGTCCAGCACATCTGCTGGCCCTTCGAGCCGGACGGCTGCATTGAAGACTGCGAACATTCCTGAAACCTGAAGACTTATCGAAGCAACTGAAATCAACTATCAAGCATGCCGATAACAAGATCGCAAGGCAGGGCACCTGAAGCATTCATGGTGGAGATGGGTAGTGCTACAGCCATTCGTCACCATCTACCCCCACGTTCACCATCCACCACCGAGGGCACCACCGAGCAGCGGCCGCGCCCCCCTTCCCCGAGGGGGGGTGAAGACTCGCCTGCGCCTAGGGCGTCCGAAGAAACAGAACAAGTGGAACAATCAGTGGCTGCCAGAACCAGGAAGGTTACCAGAACAGAAGAAGGAACTTCAGATAGAACAGTGAGACCGTCCGATAGAACATATAGCCGATCAGCCATGCCGATGACTACCCGGGGTGACGCCCGTACCGAACATAGCAAGCCGCCGTCGACTACGAATAGAACGACGCGGTCACATAGAAAAATTTCAAAAGCACGTGAAGACTTATTGAAGATTAAGTTGGAGCTTGCACAGTTAGCACTTCAGAGGGCCGAAGAAGATTCGGACAATGAATATTTAGAAGATAGAAACTCAAACAACGAGTACGTGCGTTCCTGGCTCGAAGAGGCACCCGAACCTGAGCCGCCGAAAGAGGACAACGCCGCCGAGGGGGACATAGTGAATAGATGCCGAGCGCAGCCGCCCCCCCCTGTGGACATCGAAGATACAGTGGACCTCCAAACGCAAGTACCTTTGTCGAATTCTAAAGTGAATGAAGTGAAGAACCACATCGCATCTACATCGAAACAAATAGAAGACATCAAGGGGGAAGATAAGCTCCGTCCATTTATAATGGAGCTCACGTCCGCAATAGCGTCGCTCGCCGACAAGAAAACAGAACATTGGACATCGAACCACCCCTCGGCGTCGAAGGTCATCATGACACTACCAAACTTCAGTGGAGCACACACAGAATGGCTGTCATTTCGAGCCATCTACGATACAACTCGAAGATATTTCAACGACGTTGAGAACACAGCAAGACTTAGAAGAAGCCTGCATGGACGGGCACTTGAGACGGTGAGCTCGGAGCTCATCGGGCACGCCAGACCAGATGACATCATGAAGGAGCTGGAGCTACAGTTCGGCCGACCAGATTCAATCGCTCAAGCCGAGACAGACAGACTGCGAGGACTACCGCGCTGCAGCGAATCACCCAAAGATATCTGCATGTTCGCAAGCCGAGTAAGAAGCGGTATCGTCACTCTGCGCGCGCTGAAGAAAGAACACTACCTGATGAACGCCGAGTTGATACGCACACTCACCGAGAAGCTGCCGAACTCTCTGCGTGTACAGTGGTACAGAACCTATACCGAGAAGTACCAGTCGCTGCCAGATCTCACACTCTTCAGCGAATTCGTCACCGAACAAGCTCACTTCTGCAGTGCCTTCGCTCCGCCCGAGAACATTAGCGCTGCCGACGCTTCAACAACCAGACGTGCCACGCAGAGAACTCACACAGCTGTAGAAAAACCGGTAATCAAGTGCCGTGTCTGTGAGAAGGAGGGACATTACGCGTCTGACTGCAAGAAGTTTAAAGAAGCATCAAGCGACAAGAAGTGGGAACTAGCGAAGAAACACAGCTTATGTTTTCGCTGCCTGAGAAGTCGTCGTTCCGGTCACACATGTAAACGCAAGAAGTGTGACATCAAGGGGTGCACAGCCACGCACCATCAGCTTCTTCACTATAACAAGAAGCCTGCTGCAGAGGAAGTCGATAAGCCCGACGTCCCGACACAGAAGACAGAGTCACAAGAAACGGTGGCCAGTTCCCGATCAACGTCGAGTCAAGCCTTCCTCAAGATAGTGCCGGTGCGGGTGATCGGACCGGCGGGAGAGGCTTCCACCTATGCTCTCCTAGACGATGGGTCAACCGTGTCACTCATCGACGAAGACATCGCGAAGCAAGTCGGGGCGGAGGGCCGCATCGACCCGCTGAAGATAGGTGCGATCGGTAACACCACGATCGACACTCCTTGTTCGCGGAGAATCACCGTGACACTCGCCAGCCAGCTGAAGAATAGGGTGCCATTCAAAGCGCGCACCATACCCAAGCTGCACCTCGCGTCACAAACAGTCACTCAAGAAGACGTCGCACACTGCGAGCACCTAGATGACCTCAGGCAACAACTCACATATGACGCTGGCGCACCGAAGATTCTCATCGGCCAAGACAACTGGCACCTGTTACTCGCCACCGAAGTCCGCAGAGGTCCGAAGCACCAGCCTGTCGCGTCACTTACTGCGATGGGTTGGACTCTTCACGGCGCGCACACCAGAACATTGGGCCAGAAGGTGCACTACGTCAACAGGCTCACGGCGGCGAGCGACAACCTCGAACAACAGCTGCGAGAATTCTTCGCATTAGAATCATTGATCATCAACCCACGACGTCCGAACTCAGATCCTGAGAAGAAAGCAGAAGATATCTTGAATCGTCACACGAGACAGTTAGAAGATGGCCACATAGAAACAGCTCTACTGTGGAAAAATGAAAATATAGAAATGCCAGATAGCTACGGGACAGCGATGAAGAGGCTCGTCTCAATAGAAAAGAAGCTCGACAGCGACCCTGCGCTTCGAGATAGATATACAGAACAGATGGACTCTCTCATGAAGAAAGGGTACGCCGAAAAGGCACCCAAGTCCAGCACACCGGGCAGAACCTGGTACTTACCTCACTTCGACGTGTACAACCCGATGAAGCCCGAGAAGATTCGCATAGTACATGACGCCGCCGCCAAGTCAAGAGGGCTGTCACTCAACGACTACCTCCTGACGGGACCTGACCTGCTACAGTCGCTGCCCGGCGTCATGATGAGATTTCGTCGACACCACATAGCCATCTCCGGTGACATAGCGGAGATGTTTATGCAGGTTAAAGTGCGAAGTGAAGACAGAGACGCACTCAGATACCTCTGGCGAGGTAATAGAAGAGAAGGGGCCCCTGAAGAGTATCGCATGACGTCCATCATATTCGGCGCAGCGAGCTCACCGTGCACGGCCATATTCGCGAAGAATTGGAACGCGAAACGACACTCTACAGAGCATCCAGAAGCCGTAGAAGCAATCATAGAAAACCACTACATGGATGATTATCTTGATAGTTACAAGACAATAGAAGAGGCGACGCGCATAGCAACAACAGTCAGAGATATACACAAACAGGCGCGCTTCGACCTCAGGAAATGGGTGTCAAACAGCACAGAAGTCATAGAAAATATAGAACCGACACAAAGCCCTACTGAAGCTGTCAACATCGGCAGTACAGAAAACATAGAGAAGATACTCGGCCTGATATGGAGACCGAGCACAGACGAGCTGGGTTTCAACCTTACCCTTGCTCGCCTACCGAGTGGCGTATTAGAAAAGGAGGTGCCGACTAAGAGAGAGGCGCTGAAAATCGTCATGTCACTGTACGACCCGCTCGGCCTCGCTTCGCCAGTTACCATACGAGCCAAGCAGATACTGCAAGAAGCATGGAGGCGAGGTACAGACTGGGATCAGCGAATCGACCAAGACCTGGCGACACAGTGGAGAAGCTGGATAGTACACCTCGAGCGGCTCGGGAACATCAACATACCGCGATGTTACCCAGGTTATAGTGAGGCCGCCGAGATACAAGTCCATGTGTTCACCGACGCGAGCGAGATGGCATACGCAACGGCAGTCTACTGGCGAGCTACGACACCAAGCGGCGAGACACACGTCAGCCTCGTCATGGCAAAGGCGAAGGTGGCACCACTCAAGCTGCAATCGATACCACGTCTCGAGCTGCAGGCCGCGGTGATGGGAACCCGCGTGGCCACGGCTGTGATACGTGAACACCGACTCAAGCCCACCTCGACCACGTACTGGTCGGACAGCAAGACCGTACTCACATGGGTCAGAAGAGGAGCGCGAGTATACAAGCCTTTCGTCGCTCATCGCATAGCCGCCATCGAAGAGAACAGTAAAGTCGAAGATTGGCGATGGGTACCTACAAAAGTAAACATCGCCGACGCCGCTACGCGTGACGTGCCACACCACTTTGACTCGAAACATGAGTGGTATTGTGGCCCGAAATTCCTGTATGAAGAACCGTCGTTATGGCCATCAGAGAAACCTCCAATCGCAGAGCAAACAGGAGAAGAAAGGACGCTCATCACCGTCGAAGAAAGTGAAAGTCGACAGCTCTCAGAAACCATTCCCGATCCGACAAGATTCTCCAGATGGGAACGATTGCTTCGTGCGACGGCGAACGTTCTACGCTTCGTATCTCTATGTCGCAAGCCGTCGGAGAGAACGTTCTATAAAAGAACGAAAAAGAACACAGAAAAAGATCCATACTGGAGGAAACAGAAAAAATCGATAACGCCTGCAACAAAACTAATAGCAAAGACGCCAGACTCAATAATAATAGGCGCCGAGTTTCTACGGAAGGCTGAACACATACTCGTGCAAGTCGTACAACAACAGACATTCGCTAAGGAAATAGCGAGTCTACGAAGCAACAAATCGATAGATAGAGATAGCAGACTGCGACCGCTGCAAATAGAAGTCGAAGACGACGTCATACGTTTAAGGAGCCGCATAGCCGCGACCTGCGAGATAACTCAAGACGTCAAACGACCGCCGATATTGCACGGCGATCACCGCATCACCCAGTTATACATTGACTGGACACATCGCAGTCTACAACACAGTGGGACAGAACTCACAATCAACGAGGTGCGACAACATTACTGGGTCATCAAGCTGCGACCCACGGTAAAGATGGTGGTGACACGCTGCCTGCAGTGTCGCATTCGCAAGGCGCGAGCTCCCGTGCCTGCGACCGGTGACCACCCGAGAACGCGCCTAGCACATCATCAGAGGCCGTTCACCTACACTGGGCTTGACTACTTCGGCCCACTGTCCGTCACCGTTGGCCGTCAACATCAGAAGAGATATGTGGCGCTGTTCACGTGCCTCACAACCAGGGCCGTACACCTCGAGATTGCCGCCAGCCTCAGCGCAGACTCCGCAATACTAGCGCTGCGCCGATTCGCCGCCCGTCGCGGCTGTCCCACCGAAATACATTCTGACAACGGTACCAACATGCATGGTGCTGACAAGGAGCTCCGAGACGCCTTCAGAGAGGAAGCCAATCGCCGAGGCATCGTGTGGCGCTTCATCACGCCCTCCGCACCATTCATGGGGGGCGCCTGGGAGCGCCTCGTTCGCTGCGTGAAGTCCGCACTGTACACCGTACTCACTGAAAAGCACCCACAAGAAGAGGTGTTGTCCACACTGTTGTGTGAGGCAGAGTACACAGTAAACAGCCGACCGCTGACACACGTCTCCGTGGACAGCGAAGACGACGAGTCGATCACACCGAATCACTTCTTACTCGGTGGGTCGGCCAGACTACCAACACCCGGCGTGTTCACCGAGCACGACATAGATAGCAAGAAACTCTGGCGACGCTCACAGATACTCGCCGACATGTTTTGGCGTCGCTGGGTACGAGAGTACCTGCCGGAGCTGCAAAACCGGCGGGAGCCGCACGGCCGGGGGCCTGGCCTACAGGTCGGCGACGCCGTCCTGATCGCCGACGGCCAGCTGCCTCGCAACACATGGCCGCGAGGCCGTATAGTCGCCGTGTTCCCCGGGGCGGACGGAGAAGTCCGGACAGCTGAGGTGCGCACTGCCTGCGGCACCTTGAAGCGTCCGGTGAAGAAGCTCGTCCCACTACCGAAGTAAGCCTGGAAGCGAGGCGTCGAGACGGCGAGCATCGCGGCGGCGGGCGCCGCGACTACGGTCGTCGCTCACCGGGGTGATGCAGCGCCGCGCCGACGTCGCACCGAGTCGTCACAGCACTGCACGGCGGGAGAGATGTTCGCGACGAAGCGTCACCAACAAATCATAAGTGATAACTTAGAAAACAATTTAGTGAAGTGTATATAAAGTTAGCATACATAGTGTTTTAAATAGTACCTAGAATCTAGTTTGTGTAAAACCGTAAGTACAATCCATTTTGTAGCTTCGTTTGAGTGGGCAAATAGCCGAAATATAGTTTGTTTTTAATATATCCAGGTAGCCTAGGTTGAGACCTAGGCCTGGACCTAATTTTTGTAGTGTAAACCCTTAAAATAATCCACTTAACCGAGGTCGCAAGATGTTACGTACATAACTTTTGATTATAAGATTATCGTTATTTTGTTTCATTTTCCCCTAATTTAAACGGGCCTGAAGCCCTGAAATACATAGGTGTGTCTATGTACATAGTAGATTACATGAAAGAAGTACATTGGTTACTTAACGCCACTTGTTACAAAACAATCGCTGTAACGCCTCCTGAAATACTGGCCTGTAAAGCTAAATAATAGTAGAATTTTGTTAAATATTTTCCTTTACACTGCAATAGTTTTTCAGTAGTTATAGATGCAATCGACGTCATGATTTCAGGAGACGGGCAATATTTTAAGGTTCACAACGATGACCTACATGACCTAGGTCACAGTCAGAACACTAGAAATAATCACTACTATGTACGCACGCGCAAGCAATATTTTCTACAAATAAAGATTAAATCAGGAAGCGATTGGCGGTCCTCGTTACGGTAAAGTTTCGCAGTACTTTAGTAACGCGCGCTCTCGGGCTAATCGTAGTCATCGGCAAGGAAGATATATCTCTCTCTCTTTCACTCTAAAGTACTCCTGAAGAATTACGCCAGTCGTTTCCTGAAAAGTTATGAAGACTTATAGCTGTTGATTTTATTTCATCGAAGCCTCATCCTAGTTACTCCCGTTCAGCATCATCGCCGTAGTTTCATGCAGTCAACTGAACCAACAGGTGTAGGACGTCAGCGCCGCTTGGACATTCTTCAACCTATAGCATCCAGCGATCACGCCCGTCCAGCACAGTTGTATTAATGGGTACACCTCTGCCTAATCCGTCGGGGATTGCAGTTGTTGTGTTATCATACGTCGAAGTTACTTTTATAGAGTGAGAAGTATTAGAAATCTCACGAACGAATGGTTCCAGCTTAGTTCACTAAAAGAAAAGTATTGATTTAAAAAAAATATCAAATATGAACCTCCTGTACAAAATCGATATCAACAACTGTCCAAAAAATATATGTAAAGCTCTTATTGAAGTACCTACAACTTAATTAAACAGCACATTAACTCGAGTGACAGTTACGAGTATCATTTGTTCATTACATTCCGCATCACTTCCAATACATCGGGTTCTAATCACGCATGTAGTTTGATGTTCTGCGGGCTCTCTCTTTATTGAGCCGCGGTCAATAAGGCAGATAATAATATTATGTGTGATCCCTCGCTCATTATAAATCGATATCACGCCAGTAATCTCCGAAGGGATTTTTAGGTACACATCTGCCGAAATGTGTACCTAACTAATAGTAGGTACACCCAATATGTTTAAGTCCCATGTAAAAAGGGGCGAGCCGCTACTAAGAAATGCCCAATTATGTAAAAACCCCTGTAACAGTGCGCGTGTATACCCTGGGTATCGAACTCAGAACCTTATCTTCAGCAGTCACGTTTGCGATTACAAGACTAAGGTAGTTTAAGTACTAACAGCTTAATTAAACAGCTCATTGATCCCAGCGACAATTATCATCTCGCATCACTTCCAATACATCGGGTTCTAATCACGCATATTGTTTGATATTCCGCCGGCTCACTGTACTGAGCTGCGGTCAATAACCAAATGCACGCGCATTATCTCACGTTCATTAGATTAGTGCCAGGTAAACCCTTGCATAAGGCGCCAACAACAACAATAGTCTCCAGACCAAATTTCAGTCTTGGTAGCCTATCTCCGTGGAGTCAAGCCATCTATGGTCATCATCTGCTTAGCCTCGTTCTATGTTGGGGTCGGTTTCCAGTCTAACCGGATGCAGCTGAATACCAAATCAAGCCATCAAGCCATCTATGCTGGACATATAAATATAGTGCACAAGGGTGCAACACAGGTGCACTCTTTCTCCCCTTTCTCTCATTATCCGTAACCGTATCAAAAGGAGAAACGAAGTGCAGGACCGACCCGGCTTAACATGCTTTCCGAGATACGAGGACGGAACTACCAAACTCAGATTCTGTTGTTGAGAAATTGTCAATGGAGAAACCCAGTAGCAATGATATTATATATTAAACTAGCTGTTGCCCGCGGCTCCTCTCGCGTTTTTGACGGTAATTATGGCACGGGCACGTTGTAATTCTTATTAGTGAAAGAATTTTCAAAATTGGTTCAGTAGATCCAGAGATTACCCCCTACATACAAACATATAAACTTACAAATTTTAAATCTTTATAATATTAGTATAGATTAGGCAGATATGTTACTAGCGCGCGCATTGTGAGGACTTGAAAACGTCCCAATTGGGTCATCTTGTGTTTGGTCCGTGTCAAGCAAATCATAATCAGTCAATGCCTCGACCTCGAATATTTGAAGCACAATCGTTCTAATTCTCTATTTTACTAATGAGCCTATTTATCTTTTGTACTATTCATTAGTGGAACTTTTAAATTGTGTGCACTATAGGAATGCATGTATATACCCAGGTGGGGCTTTGGGGTCATAGGCAGAATTCAGAATAGGGACTCTATGCGCTCATCGAGGAACCTCAGAGTTGACCGGCAGCACAGTGCTCACGTCCTGCCGTGCACACTTGCACGGCGAGGCTCAGGGGAAACCTCTGTAGTAGCCCCAGGGATGTGCCTTTACAGGCTTTGCACAGAGGGCGTTCCGGACAGGTCTTTTAAGAGGGAACATGCCTCCTCTCATTTGCGGATAGTGACCGCCGGGACCTTATCCTGAAAGACCAGTCGCCTTTTGAAGGTTTCCCCCCGAAAACAAAAATGTATGTATACATATACCTACCAGCGCGACCAAATTTTAAACGACGCGTCGGTGAACGTAACATAAATCTTGTAAACAATATTTTACCCAGTAGCAATTCACCCGACTTGGAAATATAAACCAAGACACCACGTCCAGCAGTCGGTTTGCAGTCTCGACTCTCTTTGAAGCCGACACGCGCGGGTCGGGTTCGGCTCGCGTCCACCTTAAATCCGCATCTTTATGACTTTGCGACCGAATTCGGTTGTTTTGCGATCGCTATCTATGTCGAGAATGCAGGGCCAGTAGGTCAGTTTGAGTGCTAACAGAAATTAACTCGCGTTCATTTAATTAAGTGCTAGTAGTTAATTTCAACAATCAATTAATTTTGTGATATTAGTTTAGTTGTGAGTGAGTGAGATTTTCAAACCCTTGCGGTTTGAAAACTCAAGCAATATCCTTCTTTAATTGTTTTTAAAATAAGTGCCAACACATAAAAAACTCTCGTGTAATACCCAATGGGTAAGATAGAAGTTTACTTATAGTTCTCACACCCACATTTCGCTAGGATATTGCCTTCAAGCGAATACAAATCCAGACCTCAGCTGCCACCCAAAAATTGCAGATCGAAGAGCCCAAAAGCTGTACTTGCGGCCACTAGACGAGGCAGTCCAAGGCAAAATTACAATAAGGGTCAAAGGGTTTTTCCGTCGGAACTCTAAAATAAAGATCAGGTGTTGAAAAGGTAAAATATTTACCGATTTTATTCAGAAAATTGTATACCATGCCATGATTAAGACGATATGGATGGAAATTCTTCTCTCCTGAGTTGCTTGTTTTTTATAAAATAAAGATAAATATGGTTAATAACATCTATGCCCATCAACAAACGAAGCATATTTGACGATTCTGTACAGCCAGCATTAAAAGTAAAATATTCTACTTTCTAGATGTATTTGAGAAAAGAACAGCCACATTTCATTGTCGTTATGTTAGCATTATACGTCACAGCCTGTCTCGTTTATTTGAAATCTGTCAGTTGGAACGCCAATTGAAATATTCCAAATGGGAATCATATCGAAAAAAATAATGTATTTACATTTTATTGTTAATGAGTAAGTATCATTAGATTACTATTAGGTTTATTGCAATCATGATCACAGTTATCGCATCTACTACTTTTATTAAAAAATGCGCCAAGTGAATTGCAGTTTACGCACAGTGTAGGGTTCCGTAGTACAAGTAATTGCAGTTTTCTATTATTGGCCTATGAAGAGGATCTCAGTTCGTCTGTTAGTGTTATTAACGCCCATTTATGATTTTAATGGAACTAGAGGTTGGCTTTCTTTTTTTGAAATACACGTTTCTCATAACTATAATTATAACTCATAGCTAAAGACAAAAAATCTCATTACTTTAGTCCTTACACGAAAAAAGGTTCCAGAACAAAATCTTTTCATTTCACCTATAAAGTCTAGCTCGGTTCAACGATATTAGAAATCGGAAGGTTTGCCAAAAAGTATAACATTAAATATTATGGACAATACATTGTGGTTACAAAGCTACGGCGGCCATTTTAAGTTGTTATCAAGATGGCGCCGGACAAAACTGATATTATTTTGGGAAACATTATGGGAGTTTGGGCAGGTTTATGTGCTATTTTAAAATTAAACTGCTGATTAGAGTAAATACATTAGCAGTTTTAAAAGGGTAGCGATTTAATCACCTGCATTCGTCAAGGGGCTAATAGGGTAGATGACTAAAAAAATCTAATTAGCCCGTCAGATAGATTTAAAAAAAATAGTACCTATACGTATTTTTTCTTTTTTCGCGTAAACAAAAAATGAAGACGATACAGTGCGTTGAAAACTCGCTTGACGTCACTTGTGGGTACACTTTTTACTTACAAGTGACGTCACAAGCCCCCACTTCGATTATTTGATGCGTTTTATCTTCGCCATTTTTTATTGATTTGATTAAACAAAAAATACGTATCCAATATTTTTCGATAATCTAACTGACGCAGACGGACTAAATAGAATCATATTTTTTTTTACTCAGGAATCATCTCTATTCCACCCATCGTCTGATTTTCCTTTTTCCCAACTCTGTTGCTGTCGGCTTCCAGTGAGTGCCAGATGCAGTTCAATACCAGTATTTTACATGGAGCGACTGCACGGCAAGATGTCAGTATGTACTGGATCCAATCCACTGGCCGCAAACTATTTATCATTATTATTTGATGTTTGTTTACTTTTCGTTACGCGTTGTACTGCGCTTTAAAATGTTGATACTTCAAGACTTATTTTTATTACTTTTAGTGTTTATTTGCAACAATAAGCCTTTGCAAAGTGATTACTACATTTTTAAAGTTTTCCATACTTGCATTAATAATATTCTTGATTTGCGAATTATTCGCCCTAATGCAATCAGTATCGTGAGTAGAGCCTTTGATTAAAATATTGCCTATGACTTAAATTGCAACCTGTATATATCACACTAATATTATAAAGGCGAAAGTTTGTTTGTGTGTATGTGAGTATGTGTGTTTGTGTGTATGTTTGTTACTCCTTCACTCTCAAACGGCTTACGTATTTGGATGAAATTTGGTAACAAGATAGCTTATATGCTGGATTAACCCATTGGCTACTTTTGATCCCGGAAAAATGCCCCCGTGGGATAATCAAATTAAAATTAAATTATTTTAACTAAAATTTTTGGCAACCAAAAGTTCTAGGTCAGCATAAATTCAAGGTGTTGTTTATTCAAACGAGGTAGGTAGGTAGGGTAGGCTAGATAAGGTACAGTATAAGGTAGTAGTAGGAAAAGTACTAGGTCAGCATAAAATATTTTTTTCCCGAATTTTGACTAAAATCGTCTTTTTGACCTGACCTAGCTGTTAGCATAAATTCAAGGTGTTGTTTATTCAAACGAGGTAGGTAGGTAGGGTAGGTAAGTAGGGTAGGCTAGGGTAGTAAAAAGTATATGGATTAGGAAAGGTGCATTGCAATATGCGTATGCACCTATTCAATGCAAAAAGAACATGAAAAAAATGTTCTTGAAAATGTTCTTGATGTCATTCTTTTTTCCAAGTTTCAGTTCGTGTACAGACGCGAGCACATAAAGCAGTCCGAAATTGTCTCATTTTCTCATTAAATCAACTTTAAACTTAATGCTATAACGATAAAGTTTAAAATCTATTAAAGACATTTGACAGATTGTAGTAGCTTGATGTGCTGGAGTCTGTACGTGTGCTAAATTTTTCAAAGCGGGTGACACCGCGGGCGCAGCTAGTATATTATAATTTTGTTTATTTAATAAATGTTATTGGCGGTATGATCGCGTTGAGTAACATTCAGCAAATAGTAACAAGTAGCCACATAAGTTACAGATAGTTACCTAATGTTACTGTGTTGCACAGAGTTGCTCCTCAAAAGTTAAACGCGGTGTGGATGAACCTTTAAATATTTTAGAGCAACAAAATCTCAGACAAATGTTATCAGTGGGCCATACATAAACTGCTACTGGGCCATAAAAACATGCAGGCTCATTATAAAGGCGGCTAGTACTTGTGCACAAGCCTTCACCCTTTAGATGTAGTGCGACCATGCTACCGCAAAACTAATATGGATTAAAGTACTTCAAAATCATCAGAGTCTTTGCCAAACGATGTCGAGGTCGGCTCTCAGTGTAGCTGCATCCGATAGCTCAACTCAACAACCCAGTTAGTACTGAGTTATACGATACCTCTTCGTCGTAAGACTGATTGTCAGACTTTCGGGTCACTTTCGGATTACCTGTAACGACTGTCAAAGATCTACAAATGACATCAAATTGACATTCTACCTGCTATTAACTTGACATTTAATTTGACATTGTATATTTATTTGTTGACATATTTTAAATTAATACACTTCACTTCAATTTGTTTCTGCATGTGATAATTTTATTTAATATGTAATTTTTCAATACAATCTAAATTGTTAATGAAAATAAATGGAAATGAAAAAAAAAAAAAATCGAATGAAAAAAATGAAAAATTCTCTGAATATAGTCGGTAAATATTTTACCACTGCCTAATGAAAACCTTTTCATCAAGTGTATCCTTATGTATGTAATCACGTATTACAACGCAAAAGTATGCAAGGAGCTGAAATCGGCATCTGAGACTTTCATGCTCACGTGAAACTAGTCTGAAACTTTCATACTCGTAGCAATAAAAGAAAAGGTAAAATAAAAAACCAGTCTCTTGTAGTTACTTTTTAAATGCATGTTGAATTTGTTTGTTCGAATCATTTTTTTTTTTTTTCGTGTAGTTAGTGCCTAACCTGGTGTTAGACTTATATGCCGTCCATGGGCCTCTGACTTGTCTTTACATGCCGTCGAGAAACATCTCTCAGACATGCTGGATTGGTTTCCTGACGATGTTTTCCTACACCAAAGTAAGAGATAATAAATTATACAATACGCACATGCCACCGAAAACTATCAATAAAATACATCTAGTTAAACATTACCAAATAGTGCGAAATGAGATTTAGTCAGTATTTCACTTCGGTCAGCAGGAAAAACATTTCAGATTGGTTTGTCTGGCGATGACTATTTCCTGAGCTAACTTTTCACTTCCACATTAATCTAAAAACAAAATACGTTTTGTAAACATCAAATATACAATGCAAATATTTCACGCAGTTTCGGTTTTTATTTTTGTTGACGGGTAAACCTCTGTTTGACAGCTGTTGTAAAAATAATGTTTTATCATGTCACTTTATTTTACGAAAAAAATTGGTAGTTGCATGTTGATGTTCCTTTTTAGAAGGATATTTTCCGCCATTATTGAATGCTGGAAAGTACCAAAAGTACGAAAGTCGTGAAATTTTGGTACATAAGTGGTAGTCGTTTTTCCGACTTTGAACGGAATTCTCATTTTTCGTCAATTTTCCATCAAGCGGATAGAATGTAGTTGTCTGGAGCTTAAGGTTTCTTTTGTTTCAGCTGCCTTATACCTTATTTATGTAACTATTTCAGCTAGGAGTATCATTTAGTTGAATCTCTTCTTCTACTTTTTTCAACCTTTGGCCACCCAATGCTGCGGGTCTCTTCCAAATCTCTCCATTTGTGGCGGTGTTCTGTCATGGCTATCCAGTTTCTTCCGGCAACATTAATGAGATGATCTGCCCACCTGGTGGCCTACCATGACGTCTAAAAGCAGGAGTAATTCCAGTGTGAGAAAGAAATTGCGCTAGACGACCTGTATTCCACACTGGAATTACTCCTGCTTTAAGACGTCATAGTAACCCTCCTGGTCCTGGTCCTGTCTTCCCACATTCCTTCGTCCTGTCCGTGGGCTCCACCCCAGAACTATCTTCTCCCATATTCTTTCTTTTTTTCTTTCTTCTTAGTTGAATTTATATACTGATTCGCGGTCACAAGAACTCGGCTGCAGTGACGTCAGAAGTGATTCAGTAAGCATAAATTAAGTTGGTCTAGTTGTTAGGGTTCCGTAACTGAAAAGGAAAAAACGGAAACCCTTATCTTATACTAGCCATCCGCCCCGGCTTCGCACGGGTGCAATGTTTTACATATAAACCTTCCTCTTGAAACACTCTATCTATTAATAAAACCGCATCAAAATCCGTTGCGTAGTTTTAAAGATATAAGAATACATCAGGACAGAAAAACAGTGGGAAGCGACTTTGTTTTATACTATGTAGTGATGATCACTCGCGGGTCTCTCTGTTCGTCTGTCACAGTAAATTTACTCCGAATCTACTAGACCGATTGAGTTGAAATTTGGTACACATTTGCAAGTACCCAAACACGGTGTCTAACGTAAATTAAATTCTATAAGAAATCTATGCTAACAGGGTCAGATTTAAAACAACTTACGGAATTTAGATAATTAACTTACGGAACCCTCTCCACGCCAGTCGAACTCGCACATATCCGGGTTTTTTTTCCAATAACCACACTTCGGATTTTTTCCGAAATATCAAGTACAAACACTCTACTGCATAAAATTCCAAGCCGCAAGAAGAAAGTCTCCAACAAAAAATCTGTTGGTCACCCCAAAAATAAACGGTGAAAACTGCAAATATTAACCCGTCGCAGTCGGGGTCATTGTTGCCTTTATATCTATTTGTAAACACTTTACAACTCACGATTTGGTATCGTTGTTTAACATTAACAGCCCGTGCCGACTGCGCCGGCGGGAGAAGGGTTAACTCTGCAATAATGCTGGCTAACAAACGCTTGAAGGTGCTCGGGGGGTTAACGGATGAGGGTAGTTTGGTGAGCAGTATTAACTTGGGGGATGTTAGGTTTTCTTATTTTCTTGCTGTTTTGGTTCGAGATGGGCTGCTGAAATTGTTGGGTGAATGTTATGTGTCTTAACCCTTCGTGTGCCGGAACGTAGCTCTACGCGAGACACAATAGGTTTTTAATTGTGTCTATCTATGTACTCAGCATACGAAAGGTTAATACCTCGTCATTTACTTAGTTATTTATATATCTACAGTATCACGCCTGTATTATCCAAAAGGAACCGACAGAGTGTAAGTTAAACAAGGGACTTACTTTAGGGAGCGTAGTTGCCACTCATGAATATGAAGAATTCTTACATTTAATTTGCCAAAACTCTATAAAAGCTACAGACGCCAGCACATAGCTACTAGATTCTGACAAATTTCTTTAATAGATTTTTAACTTTATCGCTTAAGCATTCGGTCCAAGATTCATTGGCAGAATTTGACAGTTTCGGGTGGCGATGCGGGTAGGATGTACTGATGGCTACTGTACTTCGGGAACAGCTGTTATGTACCATACGTTTAATTTGCCAGCTGTATATAAAGGGTGTAACAAGGCCCTTCACGAAGCCGTCCACCCAGCATTATGTACATCAAACTAAGTAACTTTACGCAAAAATAATTGCTTGGAAACGACTTAATTTTTTGGGGTGAAAAATCACGTTTTACGGTAAGACTCCATGTAACAGACTCAAAACATTGTGCTATTGGATGGATTGAACGTGGGGGGGTTTAAGGTAAAAATCTTACATTAAAAACACGACTAAAAATAAAAAATCTCTTGAAAAAGTTGAAACTTTGACCCCCAAAATCTCCGTTACTGGAAAGTTCCCAGGTATGGTACAGGACAAAAAAAAAATGCAAGGTCGGGGAGAACAAGTGCCTCGCGGCTTCGTTAAGGGTCTTGCTACACCCTTTATATGTAATTCAGTTATTCCCACAAACTAAATTTAATGCATACTACCAGCAACAAATTTGCAGCAACACAAAAACATGTTGAGGCAATGTAGCAAATCATTTTTTAAATTAGGTTCCTAGAGTCAGCCTAGAATCAGCCTCGTTCCCACTGCCATGCCGGGCCACCTTTCAGTAGAAAGGAGTGGCCTGTAATCCACCATTCCGGCCCAGTGTTGCTTAACCCGTGATTTGTGGCGCGTTCAATCTAAACTATAGTAGTTATTACCTCTTAGCATTTGGTATAATCACTTACAGAGGCACAAGTGCCGTTGCTATTACAAACACCTAAATAATTCTAAAGCAAGGCCTACAGTTACAGCAATTATGTAAGAGTTGAAGCTGTGTGAGTCTACGTCTATGCTGCGTCCGCAATTTAGTTTCTGAAAATGTAAACTTAAATGTGTTATTGGAAATTAGACTTTAGCACTCGCATATTAGGTTCAAACTGGCGAAATCTGACCTTGTGTGCGCTACAACTTCAAACATTTTTATGACTTTTTCAATAATACTAGCCATTTTGATATTCTTGTATTGTAGGAGCTCGGGGCTAAATAATAAAAAAGCCAAGTGCGAGTCGTACTCACACGCACACAAGGTTAAGTCCGTAGCACCAAGCAACATAATAAAAAAAAATGAAGGTCCATTCATATGTTGTATTGTTTTAACAGCAAAACTAAATCTGTGTTTCATAGTTTGTTAATGAAAACCAAAGTTACTGCTGCAGTTTGATGAAAGAGTCCCATATCTCAAAAACTAAACATCAAATCTTATTCAAACCAATTTTGGTTGAAAGTTTTATTTACTTTCTACAATCCTATATTTTTCAAAATTTTCCTCCTCTTACTTTGGAATAGAGTAGAGTAGGGGTGTCACACATTTTACCACTTTCGAAGTGTCTGAAGAAGTCTTTATATACGATTGACTTTGATAAAAAATGGTTTTAGGAACCTCAATCTCATTTAGAACTATCTACAATGCTAAATTTAAGTCGTTCAAATCCTTTGAAGGGGTCATTGTACTCATTATAACGCGAAAAAATAAACAGATGTTCCGTACATTTATACGGTAGGTTTTTTTACGGTAGTGAGGCTGCCTTACGTTCTTAGGGTCCCGGGTTCGAATCCCGGTAAGAGCAAATGTTTGTGTGATGAGCATGGACATTTGTTTCCGAGTTATGGATGTTTATATGTTTCATAAGTATGTATTTACAAACAAAAAAAATATCTATGTAGTAATATCAACTATCAGGTGTCCACGACACAAGCTTCGTTGCTTAGTGTGGCACCTAGATGGCGCTGTGTGTAATGTCCAGCGATATTTATTTATTATTATATTATTATTATTTATGTTCGCCTAACTCGTTAACATATTGTACAGGGGTGTCTATGCACGTATAGGTTTGATGAAACAAATATTTTTTAGTTTCAGTTCCATTTTTGGGGAACCCCATTATTTTTTAAAGTTTCGTAAAATAATCGTAAGGCGGTTCACAGAATACATCTACCTACTAAGTTTCAACTGTGTAGTCCTAATTGTTTCGACTAAAGTGGCTGTGACATACACGGACAGACAGGCAGACATGACGAATCTATATAAGGGTTCCGTTTTTTGCCATTCGGCTACGGAACCCTAAAAACCGCACTGGTTGACTTTCGAGGTTAAGCAGTGCTTACCGGGTCGGTCCGTGGATGGGTTACCATTTATTACATATCGAGACTGTCATTTGTAGATCTAGGTTGTCAATGGCCCGAAAGTCTGACAGCGAGTCTTACCAAGGGGTATCGTATCACCCAGTACTAACTGGGGTGTGGAGGTCAGATAGGCAGTCGCTCCATGTAAAATACTGGTATTCAGGTGCATCAGGTTAGACTGGAAGCCGACCACAACATAGTTGGGAAAAGGCTTGGCAAATACATATACAACCTGTTTTTTTTTGATATCCCATAACTAGGGTTATATTCCTTAAAACACGTTGTATATGGAAACAAGATTTTGAATATGTAATAGCAATATATATCAAAGTAATATCTCTATTCATCGATACAATATATGTAAATGCTAATGTATAATCACTCCATTATATGAGACTACATTAGGTAAGCGTTTAGCTAATTATAGTGTCGAATGTAAGACGTGCCCTGTCAGCATTATACCACAGTTTAATTGTCTATCGTCGACCATTGATAGAACCCACGCTTGCAATGAGTCGATAGTGAAAATCGAATGTTCCAGTACTTCTAGCGGTCGTATGCAAGACCTTGAGATCCGTAGGCTTATATTTTCGTGTATTCTTAGGTAAAACATAACATAACGCCTGTAATTCGCGAAGGGTTAGGTAGAGGTGTACCTAATAGTACACCGACAATTTGCCAGTTATGTTTAAGTCCCATGTAATAGAAGGCGAGCCTATTGCCATCAACCGGGCACAGGTCTAGACTCCGTGGCTGCTACTGAGAAATTCCTGATGTATAAACCCAATAAATTTTTCCCGTCCTGGGAACCCAGGACCTCATGACCTCAGCAGTCGCGTTAACGACCAATAGACTAATGAGGCAGTCAAACATATAACTAGTGTAATGTGTGTGCGCTACAGGTACACCTCTGCCTAATGCTTCAAGCATTAAAAGCGTGATGTTCTGATGTTAATTGTCAGTATCGTGGTGGAATCTTGGTACACTAGTCGGTCGTAGTTCCATACAAAACAAACAAACGTAGTATGGCGATTACTCCACTGTTTGATGGTGTACGTTCAAAATTAAAAAAAAAAAAACACAAAAAAAAAGTAAAAAAAACATAATGTATATAGGGTGACTGGCAATTAGTGTACGATACTTAAACACGTGATTGTGCTCATGATAACAAACAATTTTTATTATGGGAGCAAAGCCGAAATCGCGAAAAAAATATCAGCTGTTCAGTATTAGGCAAACATAAATGTACTGAACAGCTGATTTTTTTTCGCGATTTCAGGTTTGTTCCCATAGTAAAAGTTGTTGGTTATCATGAGCACAATCACGTGTTTAAGTATCGTTCACTAATTACCAGTCACCCTATATGTAATTGATTTTCTTTTTAACTTTTTTGTTTCCATACAGGTCTAGATAATGATGATACAACGAACGTACACCATCAAACAGTGGAATAATCGCCATACTACGTTTGTATGTAAGTATGATCGGCTGGTGTACCCTTTTAAGGCTCGGTCCTTAGAATACTTTATTTGCAAAGAATGTAGATATTACAAATAAAAAAAGAAAATTATAGTATTATTTGGGTGTGTGTTAAAATGCTTGCAGAGCCCTTGTAAATTCTGCCTTTATGGTATTCAAAATTAATATAAACATTAAAAACAAAAAATAATTAACTCTAACAACTTGAAATAAATCAATCTCCTATTAGCGGGGATTGAAATAACAATCGATGAAATGAGATAACGCGTCCCTCTGCTTACCCCTTGGGGAGTATTCTTCATAAGCAGTGCACCTGTATAGTTCAAATTCTGTATTCAGAAAGTTTTATCTACTATTCTACTTGACGATAAGCGCTAACTCATTAAGTATCATTAACTCTTGTTTATTCGACCAGAACAACACAGCTCATCACAATCAAAATCGAATAATTAATTAAAATGTCTCAATCACTGAAAACTCATCTTGTCATCAACGAAACAAAAACAGCTTAAACATAAAAGCAATTAATTATAACTTTTTAATATCCCTTCTGTTAAAAGGGGAAATAGAACGAAAAGTTTTAACAAAAAAGATCGTATACTTTTCTCTGAAAAAGTTTTGTAGGAGGCGGGGCTTAATGACGCATGCGCGGTGGGACTGCCGAAGAAATGCTTGACTGACGTTGTCGGCAACGACAACGGACGCTGGACAGCAAAGCAGTCGCCGCGAAACCTCAGTGCTATGCGGACGCGAACCAAATGCACCTCTGCATAACTTGAACACATGTCGTCTACTAGTGAATAATTACGCCGAAAGTACTTTCTGTCGACCGGAATTAAGTAGGAAATACTTTCTTCAAAGTTGAAAAACTTTTCAAGTTCGTAAAAGTTTCGCGAAGTCTCAAAAGTTGTTTGTTGAATGAAAATTCGTCTTATGTAATGTAGGTGAATTATTTGATTTGGGTATTGATTAGTTTCTTTTACTTTTAAGCACTATTATTTTACAAATTATTAATCATCATAAAAAAAACTTGTAACAAAACTATAAAAAGTTTTAAATCTACCTTAGAGATAATATCAACAAACATAACACGTAAGTATGACGTAATATTTTTGACAACACCATGCACACTTGCACTTTATTCCTACACCATATATTATACTAATATAATCATATATTGAGAACAAATTGTTAAGCAATGTATTTTCCATGTAATACTTTCGTATTTACAACTTTACTCACTCACTTTAAACTCCCGCACAACAATGTCAATTTAAACTTTAGGGAACTGTTCAATCTTATTCACAATGCACTCAAACTATAGGCAAAAGAATCTAACTATGCTTTCAACGCTGTACTTTAACGTAAGTAAACTTTTTCAAGATTTTATACACGAAAGCTTTAATAACCTTTTCTAGAAAGAACACATAAAAACAAATGAAGCATGAAATCGTAATTCGAACATTTTCTTAAACTTTTTTTAAATAAAAAAGAACACGAATTTCAGCGTCTCCAAACATTTTAGCGCAAAAGACGTTCATTAAGAAATAAATCCACATAAAACAGATGCCATTTAATTCCAGTCTACTTATTCACGCTTGCTTCTCACGATAATGGCAAATATAATTAAAATGCTTACAAAACAAAGGAACACTGATTTGAAAGTCATTACACCCCCAAAATAGCTTACTACGTTACCCCTAAAATTATATTTTGGAACAAATCCCGTCGGTACCCCAATAATGTCCCCAAATCGGTCCCTAACACCGAAAACGAACCGCAATTATGTGACGTCAAGACCCCAATGACGTCCCAATACCAGCCAACATATCAGTTTGCCAATTGTTATTAATAACTTATTAAATAAACAATACAGAATTAAATATTCGATTTTGGCAACCTTTTTCGAGGCAGTCCATAAGAAGCGAAGTTTATTTTCGCATTGTTATTATGAGTAGGCAATTTTCTTCCATGCAAATTCCACAAATGTATGGCTTGAATACAAATGTACGCAGAAAGGCAGTTTCTGTGTTTTCTTTCAGGATTTTTTTCTTACATTTTGAAGCACTTTTTTCACATCTGGTGTTTAAAAACCTGACTAAGACATCGGGCTATACTTCGGAAAGATACAGTAGATTATGAATTTATTGAAGTGATGTAAAATGAAGTACTAGTCTTCGCTTAAGGTTAGAAAAACTGAGAGCACAATCACATTAAGAACATGTCTCTTAGACTTACTTTGCTTTTTATAGGCCACCAAGATACGGCATTGCCACAAGCCGATACGACAATCCGCTCAGATTGTAGAAAATATTCCTAGCAACAATTACACATAAAAAAAACATGGCTTGAGTTGAAATATGAATCAGTTTTTTTACTGATAAAATTTCTCTTATTCATAGCTCCATTTAATACCACAAGTTAGAAAAATGTTAAGTCATGGGTTCGATAATAATCCACATTAACTATTAAGGACATGTTCTAATATTAAACAAACATTGTCGAAAACCTTTTGGTCCCATAAAACTAAAACTACTTTTCGATCCCAAAGCATTATTAATAAGACATCCTTATTTATGTATAAACATAACTTTTTCTCATGAAATCGGTTCCGTAAATAATATATGTGTAACTTTAACCCTACAAGGGAATATGTAATATTTTTTATCGAAGGAATCGTAATAGTGAGCTGTAAGCACTTTGAATAAATTGGTTATCAAAAAGCGTGTGTTCGGTTGATATTGTTGCTTAATAACTGACGAACGATATTCGGGGATGGAGCCAATGTACATACAATTTTTTTGAAATATGTATTTGTAACCAATTCGGCATTTTTAGGGTTCCGTAGCCGAAGGGTAACCAAATGGGTCTCTATTACTAAGCCTCCACTGTTCGCCCGTCCGTCTGTCAGTCAGCTGGCTGTATCTCATGATCCGTAGCAGGTAGACAGTTGAAATTTTCACAGAATATATATTTCTGATGCCGCTGTAACAACAAATAATAAACATGGAAATAAATTAAAAATTAATGGGGGCTTACATACCGAGTTTCTTCGGAAAGCACGTTAAGCCGTTGGTCCCGGCTGTCATTTGTAGATCTTTGACAGTCGTTACAGGTAGTCAGTGGCCCGAAAGTCTGACAACCTGTTTCATTGGGTATCGTATTACCCAGTACCAACTGGGTTGTGGAGGACAGATAGACAGTCGCTCCATGTAAAATACTGGTATACAGCTGCATCCGGTTAGACTCGAAGCCGACTCCAACATACTCGTAGTTAGGAAAAGGATCAAATGTATTGTTGTACGCAAAAAATAAGCTACGTGGGTGCGATAAAACCTTGATGTTTCTGGAGAATAGACCCTATGGTCTCTCGTTTGCTGTAACAGACAATATACACATGTATGTACAGAAACAATGGACTCATGGTTTTAAGTTTCTAAGCATAATTTGCGTCTATCATGAATTTGCTCACCCGATTTAAAATCTGGGACCCGATTAAAAAACTGGGAATCATGGAGACATACAAGTTTCTCGTAGTGAGTAAAACCACCAATGCACATACCAATAACTACGAAAGTTTAACTGCAACTGGAAAGCTGCTTTGCTGGTGCGTGTAAATGCTTGAATATGTATGAATAAACACAAATATAATCCAAATGACAAATAAAATAAATAAGAAAATACACGTTTATATGCAAAGCGTAAAACCTCAGCACTGTTCAGTGATTAAAATAATAGATTACATAATTATTTTCTATTTTCCCAAGTAGTTTTTATGAAAATGAAGTAGTTTTTATAGCAGAAATTTCATTCTCTTAACTATTCCAACGAATTAAACTGTGTCTGCATGCGGATGTAGTCCTGCAGCTGCAGGTTAATTGTGTAGCACACTCACACTCACAATCCTAATGCCCATTTTGACCAATATAGTTGACGCATCCCGTGACCCAAGAGGTGGTTTTTACCTTGGCCAGAGGCTAAGTGTTGCCATACAACGTGGCAACGCCGCCATTCTCTTGGGCACATTACCAGCTGACAGCGTAGAGGAGGAGTTTTTGATGCTGTATTATAGTTTGTTGTTAGTTCAGTTTATTTAATCGTTTTTAATTGGAATAATGTAAAAAGTTAGTTTATTTAAAACTAGTGACCCGCCCCGGCTTCGCACGGGTTAAATGTTATACATATAAATCTTCCTCTTGAATCACTCTATCTATTAACAAAAACCGCATTAGAATCCGTGCGTAGTTTAAAAGATCTAAGCATACATAGGGACAGACAGAGGGAAGCGACTTTGTTTTACGCTATGTAGTGATATTCTTTACTTTATTTACCTTGTCTAGTAAGTGATTTTTCAGGCGTACGAAACAATGGTTTGCTTCAAAATACTTATCTTATTACAAAAACGTGTAACACAATTGGGTTGCTGTATCAGTTCACGACATGACATGCATCCGTTTCTAAGGATTTTGTAGTTGCAACCAAAAACAAAAAAAAAAACAATAAACAAAATACACTTAAAATAATGAATAGGTCTTTAACTATGAAATTGCTATTTTTTTCTCACATTTTTTCTGTTTGTAACTTTGACGAATAGTTATATTTTTTCCTAATTCCATTTTGATCGGATTAATTGTTAAATTACGTACCTTTTAGAGTTACCATACCTTAAAAACCGTACTAGTAGTTGCATATTACCTCATAGAGTAGTGTGTCAAAACACCTGTTTCATGTGCCGTCGGTTTCACTACTTCAAGTAGGTATATTTTTGTCATAGACTGTGTTAGGAGAATATAAGATATGCATTGCAGCGCACCTTTTGCACACCATAGTTTGCAATTGCATCATACATAATCGGTTCAGTTTTATACAAGAAAAAAAAACGTTTATACTTATGGAAATATCACTTTTCACCAAATTGATAATACAAATCGGCAATTTCATACTTAATATGATAAACCCTCAGACGAAGCTGAAAAGGGTAGAAATCAGTAGGTTTCAGGAATTAAATGAAGTATTGGCCATATTGGAATGAAATAAGGTAATTAGTATTCGCTACCATATTATTCAGTATTGAGAGAGCTGTCCTTATAATTTGACATTGGACATACCTACGTATGTCTGTCCGTTCGCGTGTCAGGGATTGCAGTTCATTAAAATAATTTTATTTTTTAATGGAATTTTCATAATAAATGTTTTATGAGGATTCTCGCAGAATATGATTAATTATTATATACAAGGTGCAGTTTTGAACCTGCAAAACATTTCAGGAGGTTGTTATGAGACTCGTAAATAATCATATAACAATACGATACCAAGTCAATAATCAATAATACTTTTTCTTTTCGATTTTTCAATTTTATTGTTTTTCAGAATAACTCTCTTAATAACCCTCTTCAAAAAAACAGAATCACCCATTGCGATGTATCGCGCGTCATGTCACTGTGTGCGTGAATGCGATGACCAGTGACGTCAGCCTGTACGAGTCTCCGCCCACATTTCTATGAAACGAACGCGGCACGTACGTTAAACTACAATGAAGGTCGTTGCTATGGTTACGGGGAGCCCCCGCGATGCTCGTCATACCGCATTTCGATTAAGACTCGAAAATCTGTTACTGCGCATCGAAGGTTCAACCAACGTGCCGCGATCTGTACAAGTTGTTGTAGCTACAGCAACTTATAGCAAATAATTTTACCTTAGATGTAGTTCGAATTTGAAAATCACAATGTACCTACATTATTGTTTAAAATTTCGCTAAATAATAACTCATTTTTAAGCATCATTACAATGCCGTGGCCCATCTGCCGAGCCTGTTCCCAACTATGTTAGGGTCGGCTTTCAGTTTAACTGTATGCAGCTCACTACATGGAGTGCCAGTGAATCACGTAGGGCGACTGCGTATCAGACCTCAACAAACCAGTTACTTGATAACACGATACCCATTTGTTAGACTAATTGTCTGACTTTCTGGCTTTTGACTACCCGTACCAACGACCATACGGCAGGGCTGTAAGGTCGTTGACCCGTACCGACCCGTGTGGTACCTAACGACCGTCCGAGAGCTACAAATCAATTCGAACCATGGGCTTTAATTAAGTGCTTACCGAAACACGGGATTTCAATGATGTCCTAGATACATTTAAAAAGTACTTACATCATTATGAATTAAAAAAATAACACAATGGTACTTGCTCAGTTGCGAACCCGCAACCTCATGCATGAGAGGAGAAAGCCTTAACCACTGGGCTATTACGATAAATAATAATAGTAGGAAGTAGATACAACTGCGGCAAAAAAAGATCAC
Organism: Eugnorisma glareosa; assembly: GCA_947578425.1. Classification (NCBI taxonomy): domain Eukaryota; kingdom Metazoa; phylum Arthropoda; class Insecta; order Lepidoptera; family Noctuidae; genus Eugnorisma; species Eugnorisma glareosa. Next base: position 17,066,677 of record OX387966.1, on the reverse strand, counting down.
GTTGGCGTCGTTAGTTACCTATCAGCTGATGAATAAAATGATAGGCGGAGATAAATAAACCTTACAAAGCACGTAAGCAGATCCTGTTGCACAATTGTGAAACTACGATCGCGAGCGCGTGCGCGGGATTTAGGTAGGCACCTAATAATAATAATAAGGCATGTAGGTACTCGGCGCAGTCGGCGCGCTCTGTAGGTAAATTCAGCCCCAAGGACGGTTTTTATTTGTAGATTAAATTGGTTGATTTAAGATTTTCCTTCCTACTTTTTAACGGGCTGAGGACCGACAGAAATACATCAAGATAATTTGTGCTAGTTAAGTGGGTAGGTACCCATGTGTTAGGGATTTTAGGTGATTCATTTTGTCTGATAGGTATTTTTGGCGTAGTTAAACATTTTAAATCAACTTATTTACACTAATCAAGTTGATTTAGCTAACATCGCATTTACAAATTATTGTCTATGTACAAATAAATAAATAAATACTTATGTTACCTGGAGATATTGTTCAAAGTTTCCACCGTCACACTCCAGGCACAGTCTAGCACGACGTTGCTGATTTTCCTTCAGCTTACACAAACACATTCGTTTTTATTGTGTCGAAAGCACTGATCACTTTTGCACTTTTGAGATCCTGTACCTTGCGGTAATGAAAAGGATGCTGCATTTCTTTGTGCAGTAGCCGCCACACTGTGGAGTGGTGCACTCCAAACCGTCGACCAGCCTCCCGCGTGCTTGCACGTGGCTCTCGCCGGAAGAATTCCAGGATATCTTCCTGCAAGGCGACAGGCAGGCCTTCGTTGCCGCGACCTTCAGCATGCTGGGGAACGTCGAACTGCCGATGATCGCGCAGTCTCTGCGTAGCAGCCAGCATTACCCTGTGTGAGGGACGTTGCCGATTGGGGAATAACTCCGCGAACATTTCGATGGCTCGAGATACATTGTCTCCACTGATGGCATACAAGCGGACCATCTCCACCAACTCTACATTGGAGTATTGGTCCGTCATCTTTACAACTAGGTAGTAGGTACCTATCCCGACCGTTAATCGAAGGCGCACTTGAGGGGCGGAATTTGCAAGCGTATGCACATACCGGCGTCATCAAATACACTAATAAATTGACCCGATTTATGCGTTTGCGATGGCCGCGGGGGCGTGGCGGGGGAGAAGGAGCGGGCGGTGGTTGGTGCTTTGGATTCATGAAAGAAATGTCGGTTGCGTTTGTTTGTGTGTGTGAAAGCGCAGTTTAAAGACACGTACAGATTGGTTGCGTTTTAAAAAGGGGAGTTCACACTTACCGATTTCCGTAAATAAGAATAAAATGAAAAAAAAATACCTGCCCATTTTATTGTTGATTCGGGTCGAGAATCACTAACATAATTACCTCCTAAAATGTTTTGCAGATCCAAAACTGCACCTTGTATATAATTAGATATAAGATATAATTAGTAGGTGAAAATACCTTTATTGGTCTCCAAAGTAATAATTCGGGTAAGGTTTTTTTAGTACTTGGAAAATGGGTACTTATAAAAAATTTGAAAAATGTTTTTTGTTTAGCTACAAAAATTTTCTTTATTTTGAAGTAATCATTAGAAACAATAGTGACAGAATCGCGACAAATACTTGTTTGACGCGGGAATCGAACTTGCCGCATGCACAGCAGCCTGTGAATCTATCACTGTGTTACCGTTAGTAACAATCGGGCATACTCACACTGGACATAAATCTACGTTGTCGCTGGTTTTTTGTCATCTTTCTAATTCAAATTCATTTATTCATTTTGTGAACATAGGGCAAAATATACAGATGTTATTTAAATTAATGTTGGTTCATACTATGTCCTGCCATGCAGAAGGCATACAAAATAGTGTAGTTTCAATTTGTGTTCTTTCGATATACAGTTATTTGGTACTAAATTCTTCCTTGAAGCAGTTATTCAGAATATAGATTTTGTGTCTAGTATACATGGTGTAACAAGACCCTTAACGAAGCCGAAAGGCACTTATTCTCTCCGTCATTGCGATCTTTTTTTTTGTAGACCGTACCTGCAACCTTCTAGTTATGGAGATATTGGGGGTCAAATTACCAGCTTTTTCAAAAGTTTTTTTTTAAATATTAGTTTTTAATGTATTTTTTTTACTTTAAACATCTCCACGACCCCCGTACTATTCAATGTATCCTTCAGCACAATGTTTTGAGGATGTTACATTGAATCCTACCGTGAAACGTGAATTTACACCCCCAAAAAAAAGTCGTTACCCAGTAATAATTTTTGCGTAGTTACTTAGTTTGATGTATAGAATGCTTGGCTGCTGGCCAAGTGTGAAGTCGTGAAGGGTCCTGTTATAGCTTGTGTATAGGCCAATTTTTTTGGACGTTTCAGTGGTGAGTCGTATTTAGAACTTCGTATGCTACAATGAACTACCCATGCAATTCACTTCGGTTTCCGCTTTACATTCTAGCAATTGGAATCTGCCAAGAGTAACTTGGATACCAACATTTGCATCTTTCAATAGGAATGAAATAACTTTTCCTTCAATATCTGCTTAATCTCAATATTTGCCTCACTATCAATGCTGCATGTTTTCTTTCAATGTGTAGGTTTCTTGCATCTTAATATGCTGAAACGTTTCTAGATCTTTATAATAATAATATCATCTATCATGGGTTTTAAGAATTTTCTTTTTGCTTTAAATTCGGTTTTTAAACATAATCCTCTTACGTGTTAGAATGTCCATCTCGTGATACATCACTACATAGTATAAAACAAAGTCGCTTCCCTCTGTCTGTCCCTATGTATGCTTAGATCTTTAAAACTACGCAACGGATTTTGATGCGGTTTTTTTTTAAATAGAGTGATTCAAGAGAAAGGTTTATATGTACCACTTTGCACCCGTGCGAAGCCGGGGCATGTCGCTAGTATAATATATGTTAAAGTTACTTTTCAGTGTAAGATCGTTTTTTTTTTAAACTACGTAACAGATTTAATATGTTTTTCACCATAATTTTGTGTAGATATTCCATATTATATATATTTATAAATTAAAATAACCTAAAGTAACTAAGTTAACAACAAACTTTAAAAATGGCGTCAAAAAACTCCTCAACGCTGTCAACTGGTAATGTACCCAAGTTATTCCTGATTTGCTTTAGATTTTTCAAATTTATTTTTAAAATACAATAAAAATTAAACAAAAAATAAAAAAGACATGTGTTTTTGTGTCAAATTGTGAGAACCATGCGGCGCAGTGGGTATTATAGTATGGAGGAAAACTTAGTACGTTTTTAAAGACTCTGGAAAACAAATCATATTACTAAAATTGTTTCACTTAAAGAAATCTACATTATTCCTTACTAGCGACCCGCCCCGGCTTCGCACGATTGCAATGTGATACATATAAACCTTCCTCTTGAATCACTCTATCTATTATAAAAACCGCATCAAAATCCGTTGCGTAGTTTTAAAGATCTAAGCGTACATAGGGACAGACAGCGGGAAACGACTTTGTTTTATACTATGTAGTGATGATGTGTGAAATAGTTACGGGCAAAAGTTAAACTCCATTTCGGCGCTTCTAGCTAACCAGAAAAGTTATTATTATAAAGATAAATGTTTTCATGGAAAACTGATTATTCCAACAGACATTAAAATTACAATAGGGGATTGAAAGCGAGTGATTCCATTATCGATTATATATTATTATATAGACGATGATACAAAGACGTGGACTAATGCAATTCAATTTAAATTCCATTTACGTTAATTCAATATATCACGCTTATTATACTGGTATGTACATAATGACCGTATAATGATCTGTATATGTAACATGGTACTGTTTTTGTTTATTGATTTACACAATGAGTAGGGAGCAGTAGCGAAGGGTAAATTTTTGTAAGAGGTAAGCCGGAGTAGTATCTTCAAAGTGGTTTTATTATTTGTCTATAAAATACTGACTGTGCCCTTTTTCAAATTGTTAAGCCAGTATTGTAAGCCAGTAGGAATCGAGTTGTATGAAACCTTCGCCACTGGGGCCTTAGTCTGCTATTGCAATAGTGTCAGAATGCTTTATAATTGATTTAATAAGGCCCCTAGCCCACGGCGTATTGAAGCGCGTTCGAAACTCGTTTGACGTGCGTACAAAGGGTAATTCGTCTGCGCGGGGCCTTATTAAATCAGTGATAGACCATTCTGACACTATTGCAATAGCAGACTAAGGTCCCTGGTAGGGAGGTACTTTCCCTTCACATAAACATTATAACTTCCCAACATTTTCTTTAGTTTGGTACATCGTATGGATATCTTTTGTGGCAGTGGATATCCATCAAGGAATTCATACAAATAGTATCAACTAGCTGTTGCCATCGAACTTCCGCGTGAAATTATTACAATAATACTAGCTTACTTAGGCCCGCGGCTCGCCCGCGTGGAGTTCGGTAATTGTCCCACGGGATCGTACTAACGGGATAAAAAGTATCATATGTGTTAATCCAGGTTATCTGTTTGCCAAATTTCATCCAAATCCGGTCACTAGTTTTTGCGTGAAAGAGTGACAAACATCCATACATCCTCACAAACTATCGCATTTATAATATTAAGTAAGTTAATAGGATTAATTCCCTAATTGAATCTGAATCTGATGAAATCAATTTTGTTAACAATTTCATGGGTTTTATTTTTTTTGCACGGAACTCTAATCTTTTCTAAAAGCCTATAGCCTATTATCAAAATCGTTCCAGCCGTTTCGGAGATTAGCCCGAATAAACAGAGAGACAGACAACACACAAATGTTGCAAGTACCGTATATACTTTCATATGCATTTAGTAAAAACCTGTTATTTTGAACAAACAATTCTTTCTTCATTTTCTTTATTTGCATACTAGATAGGTAGGTACTGCGTCTGTCGTTACGTTTTTTCGCCTTAGCGTCTGAACAGATTTTGATGGAATTGGCATACAGGTGGAGTATGACTTGGGTTAGGACATATAATTCTTTTTATATCAGCGGTACGTTCCCGTGGGACAACTTCCGACCTCTATGCGGCAAAGTTTCGGGAAAAAGCTAACGTTTATAGATTTCCACGATGTTCTCTTTTGAGTCACTCTGAGACGGTCACTGTCTTGTTTCGGGTTCATAATATTATTTTTCTTCTCTAGAGTTGGCGTGGGAATAGGTCATATAAGGACAATGGTTACCTCCAAATGTTTTGGCCATTTTGGAATTGATTTTCAAGCATCGGTTACGGCTGAATAGTGGCTGAATATCACTACTTTGATCTTCACTACGGATAGAATTACCTACTGGTGAGTCTAAAATCCAATTGTCTGAGCAACTACGCCTACACGTTGAGCTTATAACTACCTGTAACGATTGTCAAATGAGCCTGAACGATCGACGTGAGCCTATTTACCCATGAAACTCATGCAGCTGTACCTAATATTAGGTTTACACATAAATAGTATCAGGTTTCTAGGTCATTGCCTTCAAGCGACGCAATAACCCACTTGCTTCAACCGACTTCTATAACTGTCAGCCCCATCTAGAATATACTTCGATTCCTGCTGTAACTATCGGAGATCCTTGATTGGAAAATATTGTATTGAAGTGGAATTGATTTCATTCAGAGATATTGTTAATGATCTGCATCTGACTAAAAATATATACAACTTTTTACAGTGGGCTTCATTTTAATTTTTTAAGGACAAAGGTCAACGGGATTCTATTACTAAAGCCCTCCTGTCCGTCCGTCTGTCATAAGACTGTATCTTTTGAACCTTTACCTTTCACTTCAAACTGTCACAATATTTTACTATAGCTGCTATAAAAACAAATATATAAAATTAATAATAATGTAGGGGGTCTCCAAACCAGAGATTATTTTGTGTTTAATATTGTACGGTGTACAGAAACCATCGTGCGCAAGTCCACCTCAAACGTATTTTTTTTTTTTTAATTTTCCCGTCTATTATTGCCAATTTAATGACAAAGTAATTAAGGACCCACACATTAAACGAAACACTCCATACGACATCAAACAACGCAAACCAAGAATGTACAAATATTTGACTTTACAAAATAATTAAACCAGCAATTCTCCAAAGAAAACGGTGTGTTACGTTACATTCAGAAGTCATTGTCAAGGGAGAGAGGTACACGATGTATTTAATATTCAACGCAAACTTAGTTAACGCGATGCACGCTTGATTAGTTGGGTCGGTAGCCGCAGGGTTAGATCCCATATTGCAGTGTAAAGTTGAGGTCATGTCGTTAATGGAGATTATCTTACGGGAGTTTCTGGGGAGGGTATTAACAGTGTTAAAGACCTCCTTGGTTTTGTAGTCATGTAAGTTTAAAACAGTATCAAATTCACTTGTATAAAGTATCTCTTTTTGGAAAGTACCTACTGTATACGGCGGAATAAAACGAGCTGTATCCTTTTTCCAAAATTCATCATATTCAGTTTTATGTTTTGGATTGGTTGTAAAATATTTATAGTTATACCGGCCCGTAAAGTTCACCGAAATTCTTGCTGTGTAAGACTAACTGAATTGTGAAAAATAACCTTTCACAAGTTTTGTGTACTTAGAAAGAAAGAAAATACATTTATTTGCGCAAAACGTGACGCTTACTTTGAAAATAACCTGCTTTAACCGTTACAGCATTTTCAAATAAGAAAAAGACAGGTAAAATGCAAATCACCTATCTCAAAACACACTGGAACTACTACCAGACTATCATCAAGTTATATCTCTCACTTACATGTGAATCCACACCTTATGCTCCGGCAGCACGTATCCACGTACGGATCCCAATGATCCAGCGGTCGTTTATTATCCTCGAGAAGCAGGGGTTTAGTACCGCGATACTCACATACGTGTTTCAAAAAAATATTTTGTTTATCTAGACGACATTCTAATATTTGGTGGTTGCGTAGGAAAATAAATTATTGTGTGGGAACTGGGCATAGTTGAACGTCTCTGCGGTTACTTTTTTATGGTGGATGTAATTGGTTTTCCTATGAATCATTTTGGACGGGTTATTTGTAACTTTGCTAAAAGACATGGTAAAATTGTATTGAGTAGTTTGCTACTTCCTCGTCGTATCTTAGTCGAATGATGTTCACTCCTTATATTGGTGAAAATTGTCACATAATTTCAAGGCTCGTGAATTGAAAAATATAATTTGATGTATGGTGAATATGCTCAGATGTAGTTGTGGGGAACCTTAATGGTCCTATTAGGGTTACCGAACAACCCAATTATAAAACGGTAGTCCTCAAAGTTGTCGTTAGCCGATTTTGTAGTTCAAAAGGTAAGGTATAAAATGGAGAGGTCATATTTTATACTGTTATAGTTAAACTTATGTTGACCAAATGGCCGCAAGTCCACCACAATTATAATGTTGCTGATGAATCAGAAATATGTTAAACTATTTAATATTTTGCATTAATTCAATTCCCCTTGTCATAAATTACTTTGTGTTTTAGTCTTCAAGTTTGTGTTTAAAATATGCAAGTTTAAAAATACCTCTCTTAATCCATAGTTTCTAATCTGTCCCGATCTTGAGCTTGTTTTCATTCAATTTTTCAACTTGCCTTCGAAGTAAAGTCTCCTAGGTGTTCTGATATTTTAATGAGTCTCAGATCCAAGCTGACGTGGTAAACCCACGAGATGGTCTTCACTTCAGGTGAAATTTTACCGTATTTTTGTATCTCGAAACCAAAACACGTACGCAGTAACATATTCATGTGTCTTGCATAACGCAACTACACATTAAATATTCATAGTAGTACTTTGGTTATTATAACGCAAGAAAGTTTACTTCAAGACTACGCATAAGGATGAAATGTCAAAGACTTGGCTTTTCTTTCAGACTTTACAAACATTCTCATATATTTTATCACTAGTTGAGTTATAGTTGGAGATTTCCAGCTGATTGGTTCGTAGATAAAACTGATTCGATTTTATTGACGTACTTTTCTTTTTTATTGAACTCTTGTTGTATGTGTTCATATTTTGTGAGTGTATCGTTACGTTACAAACCACACTTCGCGAACAACACTAATCTTTTATTGTTGCTTATCACATATGTAAATCTTTATCGATAGGAATGTGTCTGACGCTAGGTCAATAAAAGTCTAGATTATGTTTTTATGAGCTTCCAAATCTGTTTACATTGCGAGATTACGTTTTACTTGAGCAGTATTCGTTTCCATTTTAAACCATCTTGAGTAATTAAAATTTACCGCTTCTTAAATCTGGATAAGAATGATTAAAAGGTAAACATTAATCTCAATTTATTCGTTTTTATTTTCATAACATTTCTTTTTCATATGACCGAACTGTTCTGTCATCAGTAAATGCCTCTCGTTGCTCGTATAAACCGAAGATCCTCGTCCTTTATTAATTTGTTTGACTTTTGTGTGCTCGGCGACGTGAAAACCGCCTTGGTCAATCTAAAAGATATTTTTATTTTTCGTAGGTAATGTTACAGAATGGAACGAAGAGCCTCGAGATAATAAACTTGTATTGCCATACAATAATCAGAGCACTAAATTCCAATCAATACAGAGAGCAGATAAGTGTGATTCGATGAAACTTGGTCGAGATAAGACAACTTTGCCCACGAGGCCCCTCTTTGACGGAACTTTCTGCTCTTCCATTATGACGAACCTCTTTGTTTTGTCCGAGACGCTTCTTCCTTTCGAAAACATTGCCTCAAATATTTTTTTCACAATTTCCTTTTGCAACGGTTTTAAAAGAATAGTTGAGTAGGAAATACGTTCATTACGCATGGACAATTATGAAGGCATCGTTTTTCAATTCTCATTTCATGTTCAGATAGAAATACATTTCCGAATTCGAATCTAATTTTGATGCAAATACATTTTGGTACAGTAAAGCTAAACAGACTCAATACTAAAGTGCGATTGTGACTAAATAACGGAGCTGAGGCTTCGTAAACTTAGCTTTGAGTGCAAGAACTGAACGGGGCTCACTGACTTGTTGATTCACAAGTTCTTGAGCTTAACCAAGTAACGAAGTTGAGCATTAAAATATCGTAGCACCCTGTAGCACTTTACGATGATGCCGTTTCTTGAAAACTTTGTTTAATTTACTACGGTCTGTGTTAGCGTAAATTAAGAGTATGTGTAAATATATTATTGCTTCGTACTTAAGATAATGGTTAACGTTAGGCTTATTAACAGATTTCTCGTAGATTGTAGACATTTCATTAGCAATGGATCATACTTACGTTGCTTGCGTTATATTTAGTTTTGTTTGTATTGTTATTTTCGTTTGCTATGGTGAATTTGGCATGTAGCTGGCTAGATACTCGTAGTCTCGTAGTATGTGTCAATATTACGTAGAAATGTAAACATTTTTAACTTTTGCTATTGATTTAATACTTGTCTATAATTTTGTTCGAAGCTACATCGGGCATACATTGTCAGGAGTACAAATGGAAATTGAATATTAATTTAAAGTTTTTTTAACTAGCTTTTGTTCGCGGCTTCGCTCCCATTATGTACGGTAATTAGCCCACAGGAACGTTTTTAATGTAGCCTATAGCACATGGGAATAATGAAGCTTCTCGTTAGTGAAAGAATTTCCGGAATCAGATCAGTAGTTCCGAAGATGACCCCCTACATAAAAACTTAAAAACAAATTTCACCTCATTACAATATTATTATAGATCATGACAAGTCGGAACTTCTAGTTGAAGTGACCAATCGGAACAGGGACGAGTCTTGTTTATATTATTGTTGTAAAGAAACAAAATACGACCGAACCGCCTCCTGACTTCACACTTCATTACATGGCCACCGTCTCCAATATATATAGCTTGCTTCCAAGACAAGTTGCCTCGGGGAACTCGCTCCGGAATCCGAGTGACAGTATCGTAGCCCGTGACGTCATTGTTTTACACGTCGACCCCGTTCGAACACGCCGTGAACATGCCGCAGCTTATTTAGGAGAAGTTTTCGTGGGAAATGTGCTATGTACAGTCAGGAGCGTGTACTTACACATATACAAGATTTAGAAGAAATTTTGTCCTAAAGCATTGATCTAACTTTTGTCATCTTAGGAATTCCTACTGAATTTTCGAATACATGCTATTATGAGATAAGACTTTTTAAGAAAATCACTGAAGCGTGGCCTGCCCAAATTCCGCCATTTTATTTTATTTAAAAAATCGTCTACCCATAAAATTGGTTTTAATCAATAGTTAGTATCAACACAAAAAAATTGTGAAGGTCAAAATCTTCTAAAACGTAACGTTTCCGAGATATCAGCTATCAAAGTTGTACTGTTGGAGAAGACTGTGACGTTGATGACTTATATCTTGGCTTGTATTTTTATAATTATTTCACTTTAAATTAGCTTACATAGCATATTATATATATTATATTTTTATTATTATTATTTTAGCATATTTCAGTTAAATACGCATTATTTAATAACGTAAAATTATATTTGCATGTCATATAAAGACAAAATATGGTTCGTACCTAAACCACCAATTTTAACAACTGGTAACACCTGTATTTCATGCAAATATATTATTCTTATTCTTAAGCGTGACACTATAGAATATATTGTCTAAAAAAAACTTGTATGTTTTTATGCCAGCTATTGAATATATTGGTCTAATGCGTGGCAGCCATTTTGAAAATAAAATAAAATGGCAGACGTTAGGCAGGCCAAACAAGTGTAAGCAACTTTGGAAAATTGTGGAAAAAGCAAAAGGAGTGTGTAAGGATCGAGCCAGATGGTGGTCTGCCTACGCGTTGTGTCGGTCATCATCATCTGCTTAGCCTTTTCCCAGTTATGTTGCGGTCGACTTGGACTGGATGCAGCTGAATTTCAGTATTTTACATGGAGGGACTGCCTATCTGACCTCCGCAACCCAATAAATAAATAAACAAATTTTAGCAAATAAAAAGTGTATTTCTTTTACTGTATTGACTACAATTTAATGATGTTTCGGACACAGTATTTTTGAACCCATATTTTCATGAAATCGGTTTCAATCAATATTAATAGAAAATTGCGTTGGAATTTCGCTACACAAGTGTATACATTTGTGGTCGTGACTGTACGAGGCGCAAGTAATTATTAGTACAATGGTACTGTCAGATACACCGCATTTTGGGTAGGCAGAGAATGAGGCCGGCGTGGCTAGACGGAATAGAGTTGTTTTGGTGTGGCTTGTTTTATAATGAGATGACGTTAACACAATGTGTATGGTTTTCCTCAAAACGAAAGTAAAAGCAAGAAAGAAAATACATTTACACACACACATTACTTATTACTACACATCATTATTTTTTTACATTTACATTGTATTAGACTGAGAAACAACATATTCTGCAAAAAAAACACACCGTACCATTATTAAAAAAAAAATATCTTAATTGGCATCAACTATGTATGTATGGGGACACCCTTTAATTTTCAACTTTTTTATATTTTTTGGCATTTTTCCTTTATTTGTTCTGTAAGGCCTTGCTTTTTGCCAAATTTCATGATTCTAGGTCAAAGGGAACTCGGGCCTGCGGACGGTGAGCTATGGGCTAGCTCGCCGTTCGTCCGTCTTATGACGACAGGCCGTGTCGACGGCGCGTTCGTGTTCCACGCGCGCCTCAAAGAGAGTCAGCAAACAGAAAGGGGTCCGAAAGGACCGATGCCTGCCAGGGTTGCGGGACTGTTCGCAAGAGATACCGCGGCCCTGGAACACAAAGGGCAAAGGAAGGAACATGGATGGGTTTTAGTCAGTAAAAGTCTGACACTCCCTCCTGCTCAGCCCAGAGCGGGAGGGGTTATTTGATGATTTCCCATCCGAAAAAAAAAAAAAAACTGTCAAAGGGAACTACCCTATAGGTTTCACCCTTGTGAAATCGCATTATTTGCGACATAAAAAGTCATATCTTTTGATCACGCTGACTTACAAGTTTGATTTTTTTATATTAATTTCAGCTTGATACCGCTCCGCATTTCTGAGAAAAAGGGTCTTGACAGACAGACAGACGGACAACAAAGTGATACTATAAGGGTTCCGTTTTGCCGATAGAAGTACGGAACCCTAAAAAAATATTGGAATGTGTTCCTCAATGGTCTCTAAGGTTTATCTGAAAAGTTAAAAACTTTCAGGTTCAATTTCCAGGATATCATGGACATTTAACCTGATATATTTTTTTATACATAATATTTAACAATACTACCAATAACCACATCAACTAAGTTACGGGTATCAAAACTTTTCTACCTTAAATAAAAGACGAATTTTCATTTTCACAACCAACAGAACTTAAAACGATGTAAAACTCCAAGGAAAACAGTGTTCACAGAATAGAAATGTACAATCCTCAATCGTGCAACAGCTAGAACAAAACACATTTCAAAAACAGCATCAAGATGATGTCCCACCATCTGACGAGCATGTTCGAGCAGCTCGGAAACTTCACGAAGAACAACTTGACTCATAACAGTAAGATCGTGAAAGAGAAAGAGAAGGAGAATAAGGTGAATGCGAATCATGTTGGGGCCGGTGGAGGGGGAGGGGGGAACCAGCAGCCATCTCCCTCGCACAAGCATGGACAGCCACCGCCGCCGCTGAAGAAACCGTGCAAGCTAAGGAACGTATCTTCGAGAGTCGAGTCATATGATACGTTGTATGGAAACGGAAGTTTGGTAAGTGCTAGTATTGTAATTTTCTATTTTGGATTTATGTACGACGTGCGTAAGGTGTGACGTCACTATCCGGTAGTGATGTGGTTTTGTCCTTTATTGCGTCGGCGTCGTAAACGGTCTGACGTACACACTCCTGCTAAAGTGTTGGCTTTGTCAAGAGAATTATTTCGGATGTACGTTGCATCAAAGATGGCATGTTTTTATACAAAATATTTAATCTTGATAATGAATTGTTTTAAGTATACTAAAATTGTCCGTTACTTATTGATATTAACACGTAATACCTTAAATGGAGCGATGCACAATGGTTAGACATACATCTAAATTTAAAAGGCATATTTTCCGACTCAAAATTCAGTTTTGAACTATTTTATTTTATTGTTTTCCAATATTATACCTTAAGTATATTATTATAAAACTTACAACGTCATTACATTTTTCGTACTCGCCTACACAAACACTTACCGCTACATAATATCTAACTGTTGGTTTTCCTCGGCTCTATAACATTATAATTATATCGATTCTGACTACTTAGTCAATCGGTTTGTACAGCGATAACACATCGCTACAACGGTTCTGATTTAAACACTTGTGTTTAATGATATCGGCATGATTGTAGATCTGTAGGCGGATAATATGTTTGTGAATAACCTCAATGGTTTGAATAGGTCAATGAGTTATGGAGGAAATAGGAAAATTAAGCACTTTGAAAAGGAATTAAATACCTTAACAACGCGTTATTGCTTTAATGCTAAAAATGAAAACAATGGTTTTAAATTATGTAAAAAAGGAAACATAAGGAAAAAAATAAAACTTAAAAAAATAAAAATAAACTTAAGAAATTGATCCTGTACGAGACCAAAAGGCCTCTATCTCAGCATGACTTGTAAAAGTTAGTGAGGATCTTTGTCTGTATTCCCCTGCATACAGTTAGATAGCCTTTTGTTTATTTTTATAATTTTGTTTTGTCTACTTTTTGTCCTTTTATTTATTTTATGACGATTTAATTTCTTATGTTATATTTTATACAGACCAATAACTTGCATGTGTGGTTTTGAACTGTAAATTCAAGTTGGTTATTTTAAATAAATAAATAAATAAATAAATAAATAAATAAATAAATAAATAAATAAATAAATAAATAAATAAATAAATAAATAAATAAATAAATAAATAAATAAATAAATAAATAAATAAATAAATAAATAAATAAATAAATAAATAAATAAATAAATAAATATATGTACGAGATAGGAAGCCGACCCCAACATAATAAGTAAAAGGCTTGGCAGATAATGATGCAGTGTGGCTGCCCGCTATAAGCTTAGGTTCATCCTATTACCTATAATTTTAATGTAAAGTTAATTTGGCTTCTAACATTGCGAACCAATCATTGCATTTGGAGCTGTTTTTAGGTTTCAGGTATTTCGGAAACATACTTGAATAACTTGAACTGCTTCAAATAAGATAAAAAATATGAAAGTTTCAGAGCAGTTTCGTTTTAATTAAAATATCTTAATTAGTATAAAATAGGAATACAAAGAGACACAGAGTTGCTTCTGCCTTCTTATTACGATTCGCGCTTTACATTCTCAATGTTAATGAAATTTCAATTAAGTAATAAAAGTCATTAAGAACTTGACAAATTAATTAAGAATAAACTCTGCTTTTAAGTTAATCAGTACATTTGAATAGACTGGTGTTTCAATAATATGCAGGTGCTTGGGTAGACAGCGAGTGAGTTTATTTCCTGTTTTGATTCAAACGGAAAAAATTAGATATTCATGTTTTTAGTTACATGAATGGATTTATCTGATCTTGGGCGAACATGGCCTATTATATAGATATTGCACAGGATAGAGAGGTTTTTATAGTTTATTTAGTTTAGTTACTTTAGTTTATTTAATCGTTTTTAATTGTTACAATGTAATTATAGTAAGTTTATTAAAAAAATAATTTCAATATTAATACATTTTAGTGGTGGCTGGAATTGAAATAACCTGAGGTAGGTATCAAAGATATTACCAGTGTTGCTTACAGAAAACTGTGTGGTTTATATTATACACAACCCGAAAAAAAAAATTACGTCTGAAATAAGCAATAAATACTTAAACATATGTACGAACAAGTAATAAGTACGAAAGGATTAAAATTACTTAATTAGTTACTTAAAAATATTTGATTTAGAAGTCGTCCGGCTAAACATACAGGCAAAACCTTGAAATAAAAAGAAAACCCATTTTCTGATGCGATTTCTTTCACGTATTGCTGAATAAAGGTCCACAGCACGTCTTCAGATCCATAAAACGAGTCTATCCCTCAGTTAGGTGTCACGTGAGGATCAGAAATGGGGCCGTCATACCCTGCGGACACCGCCGTAAAACTTGGCGTAGATTGGAAGGCAATTCGCCGCCTTTTCGATACTCGAACTCACGTATTGTGTATTGGAGGAATATTTAAGTGCTGTCAAAAGATTTCCGTTTCTTTTTGATATAAGATACGGGAGTATACGTAAAGACGGCACTGGATACCTTTAGTGGATGAATTGAAGTGAAACCTATCTTTTGTGGAATGTTCTTAAAGGTGATAGGTTCGCAAATCGCTGCGGCAAATCCGCTCAATCGCAATGACGGACCTTATTAACACGATAGGTTTTTTATGTTACTCTATGGGCTCATTTACACAGACGCGTCGAGTGCGGCGCGGCATGGCGTCTCTTCGCGGTTTTTTCCGTTCATATGACGCTGTTCGATTTTGTAGACGCAGGGCGTGAAGCGGTGCTTGCGACGCCGCGTGATCCGTTGCGGGTATCACTACGTTTTACACGCCGCTTCGCCGTGAACAAAGTCTTAAGGCAACTGGCTGGCCGCATCGTTGCATGCGCTGCCGCAAACAACGCTTCACTTCAAGTACACGCGCGTAAAATCTCTTCTCCGTAAACGCTCTAATAGATACATTGCCATATGTTTGAATTAAAAGCCGGTAGTATAACGCGTTGCGTCTCCGTAAATGAGCCCTATGAACTCGCTTCCGCTGATCATGGTTGACATTACTGCCTGTCGCCATTTTTCTAGTGATGCATTGAAACCGGTGATGACACTCGGTTCAGTCTGTTTGTGAGATTAGGCGGTTTAGCCGCTGCAGTTTGCTACCTTCAGAATTCCACCTTTAATGTTAGGTAACTGTTTCACACAAGACAGCGATATAAGAGCATCAATGCAAAATGTTTCGTGAAAAAGTTGCATTTTGAAAGTTTTGGCTGAAAGTTAGTCTTACTTTTTCATAAGGTGACGTAAAGGACACAGCACACTTATCAAATCGGAAAGGGATCGGCACTGTATCAACTCGAGCCTTTCAGTATATAATATGTACCGTGTAGTACTGTGTGTTTATTGCAACGCACACTAATTGGAATCGTAAGGTAATCGCCTCGGCTCGGGACAAGCTCACGAACCGCGGTGCGGTGCGTGGTCAACTCGCTTACGGCTCGTCGTCCCTGCGCTTACGTCTCTCCGTAGCCACGCTTGCGTCTATCCGTAGCCGCGCTTATGTCTCTCCGTACCCGAGCTGACGTCTCTTCGTCCACCCCAAGTTTACCCTTACGCACACTACTGTTGACACACGTGGTGTCATTCATAGGGCAACTTCCAGTCATGCGCGGCGACGGCGAGCCGTAGGCGAGTTGACGTATCGGAGCTGCTGATCCGCTTGCCTACGATAGGTTGACGACGCCCATTTGCCAGCGAGGCGAAAGGCGATACGGTGCCGATCCCTTTCCGATTTGAAATGTGTGCTATGTCCTTTATACATAATACCTACACTCGGTGAAAAATGTAATTTTAAAATGAAGCTTAATTATTGTAGCGTGCTAACCAGCAATAAATAATTTGCTGGAACAAGGTATTTGCCTTTAATTGGGAAACAAACAATGGCGATCAATTGCTATTCAATAATAGGAAGAATAATTAAAAGCACAGTCAATATTATGTGTTTTACGAGTTTATTTTTAAACTGTTTCAATATTTACCCAGTATTAGGCATAGGCCTAAAGTCTGCATACTGGCCTAAGTAACTATTCGATGTCAGTTAAGCAAGACTTATTTTGAAGATGCTTTTGAAAAATATTAAGGAATATCTATACAAATAAATCAAATTGAAGTGTCTGTGTGTAATTAAAAAAAAACGGCGAAATGAATGCATATAAAAGTAATACAAATTTTTTTTTTTTTTCTGTCGGTTTGTCTGGTTGTTCCGGCTAATCTCCGAAACGGCTGGACCGATTTTGACGGGACTTTTACTGGCAGATAGCTTATGTTATAAAGCGTAACTTAAGCTACTTCTATTTTAGAACGAAATCCGATTCCAACACGGACGTAATATTGTCATAATAATTTCACGCAGACAAAGGTCACGGGCAACAGCTTGTATAAAAATAAAACCTAACTGGTGGAACAAAAAACAAAATGCAGATAATGGCATGTGCCAACTACACACAATTATAAAAGTCATAATATTTTACAAGAAACCGGGAACCATAGTTATTATGAGTACCAATGTAAACTTTTGGCAGTACTTGTAGCCACTATATTAAGATGTGGGTGCACAAACGATCTTTCTTATAGCTATGCATGAACGCAGGAATATGAATAATATTATTATCTCTTTGGTTGCAAATAAAGTCAGTACAAGCAGTCTTAACACGTAAATTGGGTAAAAAATTAAAGAAAACTATTTTGAGTACTTAGAAATTACTCAAAATTTCAGCGATCCTGTAAATGGAATTAATTACCAACTTACTAGATTTACATTTTAATGACTGAAAATAACTTTTAAGCAACTGTAATTGTCGTACTTTATGGATCGGAATGCTGGACAGTGTAAAAGCCTGATGAAAAAAGATTGCATGCATCAGAGATGATAATGTTGAGGTGGATGTATGGAGTGACTAAATTGGATAAAGCAAGAAATTACCATATGAGGAAGTTTGAAAGTGGCGCCTGATACAGAAAAGATGAAAGGGGGTCATCTGTCTTGGTATGGACGTCTGATGAGGAGGGATGGAACACATATGACTAAAAGAGTGTTTTATTTAAGATCTGGTTATTTACAAACTAAAAATCTATAATCTTTAATAGTAATAAAAATATGTACAAGAATCAAAAGGAAAAGAGTGTTGAATATAAATGTTGATGGATGGAGAGGGAGAGGAAGACCAAAGAAAATATGGATGGATTTGTGAGGAATGATAAACAGGAAAAAGGAGTAAATGATAGCGTGACGATTGACAGGGGGGAATGGAAGAAAAACATGTGTTGCGACGACCCCAAGTAGCATGATACTGGGTAAATATTGAAACAGTTTAAAAATAAACTCGTAAAACACATAATATTGACTGTGCTTTTAATTATTCTTCCTATTATTGAATAGCAATTGATCGCCATTGTTTGTTTCCCAATTAAAGGCAAATACCTTGTTCCAGCAAATTATTTATTGCTGGTTAGCACGCTACAATAATTAAGCTTCATTTTAAAATTACATTTTTCACCGAGTGTAGGTATTATGTATATAGGACACAGAACACATTTCAAATCGGAAAGGGATCGGCACCGTATCGCCTTTCGCCTCGCTGGCAAATGGGCGTCGTCAACCTATCGTAGGCAAGCGGATCAGGTTGAAAGATGATGAATAACTCTTATTGAATTATTATTAAGAATAAGCATTTTGAACCACAGTTAGCTATAACTGTTGTACCTACAAACTATGTTCTACCTGTATCTTGTCCTCTGAGCCCTAAAATACAGGATGTATCAGGTCCCTTCAAGAAGCCGTCAACCAAGCATTATATGTACATCAAACTAAGTACCTTCACGCAAAAATTATTGATGAGAAACGACTTTTTTTGTGGTGAAAGCTCACGTTTTGCGGTAGGACTCAATGTAACGCACTCAAAGCATTGTGATTATGGATGGATTGAATAGTACGGGGATCGTGGAGGTGTTTAAAGTAAAAATATTACACTAATAACATGTATTTATAAAAACACTTGTGAAAATGTGAATATGGAACTTTGACCCCCAATATCTCCGTAACTAGAAGGTTCCCAGGTATGGTCTAGAACAAAAAAAATATCGCAATGACGAGGAAAACAAGTGCCTTTCGGCTTCGTTAAGGGTCTTGTTACATCCTTTATGCAGCCACAGTGACCTTTGCGCTGCCACGCCAACGACGCTGTGGAACAGAGGAATTTTAGGCTAACAAAATATGAAATATTGTATAAAACGTACCTTTTTCCTGTATCCAGTGCCAATTACATAACCAGTGTTTAAGTCTCATTGTCACAGCATTCCTTTTCATCCGATACTGTCTTGTAAACGGATTGTTTGCCGCGATAATAAAGCCAGTGCTACACAGTACGATAACACAATAAGCTTAACAAAATGCTGGCAAGTTAAGGCTATTACACACGAGAGGAGACGTGTTTTATTCTATTGTGTTTGAAGATTTTGATGTAGTTCTATTTTTATTTTAGATTTTGTTGTAAGTTGAGTTACTATTTGTATATACTATGTGTGTTGTTTATTTTTCAAGTTTTCTTGGTTTTATTTTAAGCGCTTTTCTAAGAGTAGGCTTTGGTTAGATATACCCCAAGAGTGGCCATACTTAGCTACGGCAAAGCGTTGGGGTCTGAATCCTTCCCAACTTGGCTAGTAAATCACTGTAACAAGGCATGATATTAATATTCTAGAATGGCTAGCCAACACAATAGCAGAAGTATTTATTTATTTATGAAAGCACCGAATACAGTGTACAGAGGTGGGCCTTAGGCGTTCCACCATACAACCTTTTGGTGATGCTGAGCCAACCATTGTTAGGTGCAATTCTGAAAACTAAGGATTCATTTTTATTTTATACTAGCTGTTGCCCGTGTGAAATTATTGTTAAAAATATGACTACCTGAAATATTAATTATTGTTTAATTTTTGTTAAAATTATTTAATTATTGTTAAAAATATGACTATTTGAAATGGATTCTATTTATTATTTTTTTGCACGGAACCCTAATCCTTTTTCTAAAATAAAAGTAGCCTCAGTTACTCCTTATCTTCCGTTAAAAACGGTACAGTCGTTTCGGAGATTAGCCGGAACAAACCGACAGAATGAAAAAAAAAATACAAAAAAAAAATTGTTAAAAGTATCATAAATGTATACGTGCATATGCATTCAGAAAAAGCTGTTATTTTGAAATTACAAATAGACACTTAAATTTTATTTATAGACTTATGTGTGTTATGTGTGTGTGTGTTATGGAGTTGCGGACACCAGCCAGTTATACAATAGACAAAGATATAATAAAAAGATATATAAATACTATAAATAAAAAAATGCACAAATAAATATACATAAAAAAGTTTAACTTTTATGGTCGAAAAACTCCTTTTTTGTATGAAATACCTAGACTACATAATAAACCAAACGTCTTTGACTTCAACATCTAAAAACATTATGAACGCTCCCTATGATTCTTCCGGTTGGAAAACCAGCCATTATGAAAAGGGAAAATGGCGTGAATATACACTGAATACAATATAATACTCTTCTTTTATTATCCAGCTTCGAATACAAGTTAATCTGGTCATTCTTAGATATGCCTGGGATTTCTTATTTATTGTGAACCTTTCCGCTCGGTTATGGTCTCCTGGTAACAGTTATAGATATTTAAAGGAAATGGTTTTGGAATATGTATGGTAATAGTTCCTAGGGGGTTACTTATGGGTCGAAGAAATGGCGGTCAGCAAAAAAAACTGATTTCTTTTGTAGTATCACCAATGATACATAACCATAACATCACGCCCACGAAGCGCTATGCCTCCACATTTATTGTGCGAACCGCTAGTCTTTGGAATTCGCTGCCGGCTTCTTAGTTTTTCGTTCATTATAATCTACAACACTGACGTCTGTCAATTTTTTTTTATCAGTTTAGTTTTTATATTGCAATAATACCAAAAATATGACATTAATAGAATCTGGCGTTTATAGAATCTGACATTTGTAGAATGTGGCATTTGTAGTATCTGGCATTCATAGAATCTGGCGTTTTAAACTCGTCTGGCATTTCTAGAATCTGACATTAATCGACGAATCCATCTCTTCAAAGTTCGAGTGACTCGGTTTCTATAGGCAAGCGTGGTCTACTCTAGGTCGCGTCATCGCTCCACAACAGGCGAGTTGTGCCCTAACACAAGTCTATTCAAAAAGAAGCCAAAGGTGTTCCTAGTACTCCCACATTTTGCCAGTTATGTCTAAGACCTATGTAATAAATCTAGACTACGTGGCTGCTACTGAGAAATTTCTTAGCATAGCATATTAAACCATTATTGTTATTATTGTCCATGTCATTGTCCATTATTGTTATTATTGTTGTGTGTTTTTCCATTATTGTTTATTATTATTGTTTATTATTATTATTTTTATTAATTTATTATTATTATTTATTTGTTTATTATTATTATTTTATATAGCATAGCACACACACCCCATAGCACTTTACCCGACTAGGAATTGAACCCAAAATGTTCAGCCTCAGCCTTATCGCTTGCGACACAGAACTTATGACCAACTATTTTTGTCGAATACTCATCAATTTGAAACTGCGATTATAAGACCTGAGAATGTAATTTTAAGTGTTCGATAATGAATTTAAGAGGAGCTCGTAGCTAATGCATAACAGCCGCTTGCGTCGATATTCAGATGAAGCCGCGCTTGCCTAGGTTGGCCCTTGGATGGGTGACCACTCATTACATACCGAGTTTCCTCCGTAACTCTAAAAGCACGTTCAGCTATTGGTCCCAGCTTGTAGATCTTTGACTGTTGTGGTAGAGAGTGTCCCAAAAGCCTGACAACCAGTCTTACTGAAGGGTATCGTATTACTCAGTACTAACTGGGTTGTGGAGGTCAAATAGGCAGTCGCTCCATGTAAAATACTGGTATTCAGCTGCATTTGATCAGACTGGAAGCCGACCCCAACATATTTGGGAAAAGGCTAGGCAGATGGTGATGATAATGAATTTATGAGTTTACTAGCTGTTGCCCGCGGCTTCGCTCGCGTTTTGATCGGAAATTATCCCACGGGCACGTTGTAAATATAGCTTATGGCACTTGGAAATAATGTAGCTTCCTATTAGTGAAAGAATTTTCAAAATCGGTTTAGTAGATCCAGAGATTACCTCAAAAACCTCAGAAATTCACAAACATTACCTCTTTATAATATTACTAGCTGTTGCCCGCGGCTTTACTCGCGTTTTGATCAGAAATTATCCCACGGGCACGTTGTAAATATAGCCTATGGCACTCGGGGATAATGTAGCTTCCTATCAGTGAAAGAATTTTCAAAATCGGTTCAGTAGATCCAGAGATTACCCCCTACATACAAACATACAAACTTACAAACACATTTTACCTCTTTATAATATTAGTATAGATTAGTATGGATATAAATCCCTTGTTCGTATAACATCATCATTTGTAATCAGTGCAAAAATACTCTGTCAGTAGGTCACAAGTCTGTTACCATTAGGCCAAAAATAGTACTAAATTCCAAGTTTGATGGAGATGAATTCTGCACAACTGGTATTTCGTACGTTCGTCTCTTAAACCCTGTAGTCGCTTTTAAAATACTCACGGATACGGGCCTGTTGTTTGATAGAAATAAAAAAGAACACCTTGAAAAACACCGACAGCCCGTATACTCGTATCATTGAATAGAACACAGCGTACATATTACTGCGGGGTTGGAAAAATTGGTTTTCAGGTCGCGTCCTAACGAAAGCGACCGTCGTCGTTTTCATTCATTTCGTTCAGAAGGATCCTTCCGGTTTTCCCAATAAATGAGTTACATACTAGATTGCCTGTTTGGTCAAGTGGTCGCAAACGCGACTGCTTAGCATGAGGTCCTGGGTTTGATTCCCGGGTCGGCGAAGTGTTATTGAGTTTTCCGTCAGGAATTTTCTCAGAATCAGCCACGGAGGCTGTATCTGTGCCCTGTTGATGGCAATAGGCTGGCCTTCTATACATGGGACTTCTATAGATAACTGGTGAAATGTGGTGGTGCAGTACTATAATTGCCTAACCCTTCGGGGTTTACAGCCGTGATGTAATGATAAGTATGAGCTACATATGAACGACACCAATGCTTTGGTTAGGACTTGAGGTCAAGCTTGTTCTTTCTACCGTTTCGATGGCTGTATGTGTATAAATTGTTTCACCCAAAATTCAGCAACAAGTTTTCTACATATTCGTCCATACCGTAATGCTATTCAGAGGCGTATCTAGGCCTAATAGGGCTCTGTATCAAAATTGTTTGGGGGCCCTACGAAACGGAGAGCTGCGAATACCAAAAAAAAAAATGTTTTGTTTTTTATTGTTTATTAATTAAAGAACAAAACAAAATATAAACAAAAATATCACAAACCTCAATAGGTGTGTCCGGATGTTGAAGAATAGCATCCTGACTTGCAACGCTTAAGCTGTCATTGATTTTACTAAGATTAGTAAGAAGAAAATTTAGTAACCACGATCATGGATCGCACTTCAAAAATCCAGAAAAGCGAGCTCGAAAAATTTTAGAAAAATTTTGTAATCGTAACTCTCTTATCAATAACAATTTGAGGTTATTGGAAGATTTTGGGATTTTTTCTTATGCACGTCGGGGCCCTTGTTACTCGGGGGCCCCGTATCTTTGGTACGGTTGATACGGTGGTAGTTGTGCCCTTCAATCAACATATCAAATTGATATGCACTCCAAACTTAACTTTTTAGATTGATTGACGTTAACTTGTTTAGTTTAATCAAAAACTTAGTTAAGTTGATCATCACGACATGATTGCAGCAATACTAGTTCAAATGATTGAACACTCTCACAAGTTTCTGGATTACCCCTAACATGACATCATTGTAGAAGAGTTAAAAAAGAGACAAGTTAAAAAAATGTTAACTGTAACAAAATTAGTTAGTTGTGTCAATCGAGCATTTTGATTACTTTAATAAAGATAATGATCTTTATTGAAGTAATCAAAATGCTCGATTAATACAATTATTTGCACTGATACATGCTATCAAGTCAAATGTGACTTGATAGCATGTATCAGTGCAAATAATTGTATTAATCATACAACTTGATCAAATCTTGCGCTAAATGTTTGCGTTAAATAAGTTCCTTGGTGGTTTTTATCACTATTTGGTCGTGTTTATTACTATTTGTCTTGATTGCTGCAAATAGGTTTTTTGATAACTCCAATCAAGATCCCGTTTCAAATCTCAATCAAATAAAAGTAGTAGCTGTGATCACTGTGCTTGATAGGCTCAGATGCAAACAAGTTACATAATAAATCTAAACAAGATCTTGATTGTGGCAACTACTTTTTTCAGTGTGTCAAGTAGTATTCAATATTATTGAAACCGTGAATAGTTTCAAGACAACATTGTTAAACTGTTAGCGATGAACATTGAACATAGCTGAACTACTTTAGTGTTCTTATGAAGTTCCAGCATTATTGACAGCTTAATCTTAGCTAAATGATGGGAATTGCTGAATATTTAGCTGGACCGATATCTAGGTATTACCACACTTATTTACCCAAATATTCTACTGCACTTAGGTAATTTTCGAGTTCCGTACCCGAAGGGTCACTAACGGGACGCTATTATTAAGGCTCCGCTGTCTGTCTGTCCGTCCGTCCGTCTGTCTGTCATCGGGCTGTATCTCATGATCCGTACCTAATAGGTTGACACTTGAAATTTTCACAGAATGTTGAATGTTGTTGTTGTTGTTTGTTGTTGTTGTTGTTTGTTGTTGTTGTTGTGTTTTCATGAATTTTGCTGCTATAACAAGAAATATTAAAAATCCCCTACTACGATGGTACGGAACGCTTCATGCGCTAGTCCAACTCGCACTTGGCTGATTTTTCATCTCGTGTCATTATAAAGAAGCGGTCGAACTGGGAGGAATAAGCTTGCAGATCGGATGCGGACACTGGCCTTTGTGTCCGGAGCTGATGCATCTTCAATTTGTCCGTACCGCTATGACCGAAATTTAGGCAATTTTATCGACAGATGAATAACGTATTTGACGGCAGGGTTGACGCAGTGTCTAGTAGCGATTGGCTGCTGCGCTTCGTGTCGTGGGTTCGATCACCGCACGGAACAAATATTTGTATGACTTACAGGTAGTTGTTCAGGTTCTGGCTGTTTGTGTATGTGAGTTTAAATGTTTGTAAACGAACCTACGATATAGTAGACATTCCGAGTGTGGGGAAAGGTTTAAAAAAAAAAAACCTCAAAAAGTAAACGCGACGGTAAGCAAATTGGTTCATCTTGATTGAAAGGCACAGAAATCAAAAGTATTCCTGATATTTAACGTTTCACACCCATGCTTGTCTAAGTCGCCGTGACATGCAAAAATCCCGGGATTTTCGCAAAGGAAACGCTTTTTCCAATTTATTATTCTGCGACATATCACCGTACAATTTAATTTCCTACATCCAAATTGAAAAGTTAAGGTGAACCGTCTAATATGACCGTAACGAACAAGATCCAAGGCAAACCATGTACCAATGTATGTATGTATCCATGTTTTGGACCAAAATACAATTACCTTGTTATGATTTAGTCAAAGTGGAATCGTAATTGGTTTTCCCTTGTAGACATTTTCTGGTATCAGCAGAGTACGGTAATGTGTTTCCTTTGCCAGTTCCCCGTTCTAAGGTAAGGGGAACGTACGGGGTCTAAAGCAGTTATCGGCGAAATGCGGTCAAAAGCCACGGAGTAACGGGAATCAAGGGGAAGAATTGAAGCCTATGCAACCTTCTGATTGATTCTGAAGTTTCTAACCCGTTTATCCATAGGAATCTACTTTCAGGGTACGATAGCTGTTTCAACATTCTGATCAATTCCTTGATAATTTAACATTCAGAGGCGTTCAAATCTTAATAATAGTATAAATACGAAAGTTTGTGAGGATGGATGGATGTTCGTTACTCTTTCACGCGACAACCACTGAATGGATTTGGATGAAATTTGGTACATAGATAGTTTATAACATGGATTACCATATAGGATTTTTTATCCCGGTAGTATGATCCCGTAGGACAGTTACCAAACTTCACGAGGGCGAAGCCGCGGGCGAACAGCTAGTCATAACATAGCGTCACTCTTGTAATACCAATTTTGTCAGTTATGTTGAAGATTTCCATCAATCGGTCATACATCTTGACTCCAGCAACATTTAGGCTGCTACTGAGGAGTCTTAGTGGAAAACCCAATATTACTTTACCTGACCTGGGAAAAGAACCCACGATCTCGTGCTCGGCAGTAGCGGTTGCGAGCAATACGCCAAAAAGGCAATCAAATCATTTAAATAATTTTATTACAGGCCTTAAAACATGAAATAAATGTTTTGATTTAAAGTTTGACTGTGACATATTTTTATTTATTTTACTATTTATGTACACACAGGAAAATAACATATCATATTTGAGTACTTAAAGGTACTGCATATTTCTTTTGAAATTTCTGCCAGCAGACCTGCGAAAGGAGAAATTAAAAAGAAATGTAGAAGATAGTGTGGGAGAAAAGGAAGGGAAAATTATGTTTATTTGCCTTACCTAACTTTACCTTTAATACAGGGTGTAACAATACCCGTGACGAAGCTGTCAACCAAGCATTATGTACATCAAACTATTTAACTTTACGCAAAAGTTATTGCTGGGAAACGACTTTTTTTTTTGGATGAAAAATAACGTTTTACGGTAGAACTCATTGAAACGGACTCAAAACACTGTGCTGATAGATACAATGAATGCTCTTGGAAGTTTTGAAACTAAAGTAATTAACATTAAAATCTGGTTAGAAAGTTGTAACTTTGACCCCAAATATCTCCATAAGTAGAAAGATCCCAGATATGATCTAGAGAACAAAAAAATATTGTAATGCCGGGGATAGAGTTAAGGGTATTTTTACATCGATTATTATCTTTGGCATGGTCGTGCAGACACTATTTATTTTTATTTTTATAAACGTGCAATATTAATAGAAAATATCCAAGACAGTGTACATCAAGGCAGCCATCTTTGTAAGTCCGATGAAACAGTGTAGAGTATATCTTATCATGACATATTTCCAGCTACTTCCGGCGCTCCTTTGTCGTCGAAACAAAAAGATTTATCTCGCGGTCTTCGGACGGCTGCTGTTCTAATGGGGGTCAAGCTTCTTGGCTTTTATATGTTCTGGTCTCTTTGGGGTGGTTTCTAGTTTTGTTTTGTTTTAATCCAAATCACTACATAGTATAAAACAAAGTCGCTTCCCGCTGTCTGTCCCTTTGTATGCTTAGATCTTTAAAAGTACGCAACGGATTTTGATTTTAATAGATAGAGTGATTCAAGAGGAAGGTAAGAGGAAGGAGGAAGTCGGGGCGGGTCGCTAGTATAACAATAAAACATTTCACCAGTAAGTTACGTTTAAGTCCCTTAATGGGGGCGAGCCTATTGCCATCGACCGGGCACAAATCCAGACTCCGTTTCTACTGAGAAATACCTGATGGAAAAACCCCAATAATACTCTGTTCGACCAGGGAATCGAACCCAGTACGTCATGCTCGGCAGTCGCGCTTTTGACTACCAGGCTAGCTTTAATAATTGCTTAACGCTAACCTATGATTGTCATATTCTTCGGTTAAAGATTTTCCTCTACAAATGAAAATACAGAATTAATACCACCCGTGTACCTACGTCCCAATTTATACCAAAAGCAGGACGGCTTTTTTTCCTATTGAGTTTATTCCAAGTTAGTAATCCTGACTTGGATTAAAGTCTTGGCTGTTTGTGTATGTGAGTTTAAATGTTTGTAAACGGACGCACGATACAGGAAAAATTCCCAGAGTGGAGCAAAGAACCTAAACACCAACTCCTATTGGCCGTTTCTTTTTTTTTTCGGATAGGATATCATCAAATGACTCCTCCCACTCTGGGCGGAGTGGAAGGTAGTGTCAGACTTGTACTGACTAAAACCCATCCATGTTCCTTCTTTTGGCCTTTGTGTTCCAGGGCCGCGGTATCTCTTTCGAACAGTCCCGCAGTCCTGGCAGGCATCGGTCTTTTCGGCCCCTTCCCGTTTGCTGACATCTCTTTGAGGCGCGCGTGGAACACGAACACGCCGTCGACAAGGCCTGTCGTCATAAGACGGACGGACGGCGAGCTAGCCCATTACTCTCCGTCCACAGGCCCGACTCCTATTGGCCGTTTCAATGAGGGCTTTCGTTTTTGAGCTCACCAGACGGCGCCACTGTCGATTAAGGTCCTGTCAATAGTTCTATTTTATACTTTCTAGTACCAATAACTTCATAAAAAGTTTATTTTATTACGTATAACAACTTAGTGTAAACTTCAGGTTCATATTTTATAATATTCTCCCTAAAATTAGCAAACATGAAACATTTAAAAAATATTTTGCCTCCAAGTACTGACAAAGTTGCTACTTAAAATCTTCAAGTCATAATTAATCAGGAATGGCTTAATCTAGACTACAATCGTGAATATTTGTAAAAATACAACGCGCGAACAATCTATGACATCTGACATTTCAGTGCCCCCGCGCTACACTAGCGCCTCTAGCGGCGAATTCATACGCGATAGCCCCCATTACCTATGTCTAACGTGTTTTACAGTGTCAAGAGCATTGTACGAGTATGAGTAATGTGCATGAGAATCGTTCCAATAAATAAGATGGCATTATCGATATCTGCCTTGCCTGCTTCGAGAATTTCACGCGACACGTTATAATATTTATTAATACTTACCTACCTACGAAAATAAATACGCTTTTAAAATAAAATTATTAAATTTCTCTTGCTCAATGTGTATTATATACAGATTTTTCAATTTATTGCGCAGAGCTCTCAATAAGTATTATTAGTTTTACTTTTCACGAGGAAGTCACATCATAACATCACGCATATAATCCCCGAAGCGTTAGGCAGAGGTGTACCTAATAGTACACCCACATTCCGCCAGTTATGTTTAAGTCCCATGTAATAGGGGACGAGCCTATAATCAGCCTTTAATGTTCCCACTGCTGGGACACTCGGCCTCTTCTCCCTGAGAGGGAATGGGCTATAATCCACCACGCGGGCCCAGTGCGGGTTGGTAGATGTCACATGTCTTCGAATTTTTGGTTCTAGGACATACCGGTTTCCTCACGATGTTTTCCTTCACCGTTTTTGAGAGCAGTGGTGATGAAATAAATTACACAAAGTAATGCGCTTGCCTGGGTTCGAACCCACGACTTATTGTTCGTAAGTCGGGGCCGCCACCACTGGGCCACCGCTGCTCTCAGGGGCGAGCCTATTGCCATCAATTGGGCACAAATCCAGACTCCGTGGCTTCTACTGAAAAATATCTGGTTCAAAAACCCAACAACACATTATTCTTTTCCTTTTCTCACACACTATAGTCTACGTTTCTTTTTCATTTCTCCTTTTGCAGGTCTGCTGGCAGAAATTTCTTAAGAAATGAGCAATACCTTTGTACTCATATTTTATAATTTAATTTTCCTGTGTTATCTACTGTGTGTACATAAATAGTAAAATAAATAAATAAATAAACAATTGGGTCGACCTGGTATCGAACCCAGAACGTCATACTCAGCAGTCACGCTAGCGACCGCAAGACTAAGAATTAGGTTAATATTAAAAAACATTAAATAACTGCTTGTCTGTCTGTTCACATTGATGGCAACGATAGCGGTCACATGTAGTATAACTACAATAAAAACGGAAAAGTTACAGATTGTAGACAAAATCCTATGGTACCATGTCATAAAAGAAAATAAATGTCACTTTGTCTATGTCATACGACGCGTGTAGAAGCTACAGAGTTCACGTGTTCTGAATAACTGGGCACAAATCTATACTCCGTGGCTGCTGCTGAGAAATTCCCAACACAGGACCTCATGCTCAGCAGTCGCGATTGCAACCATAAGACCAACGAGGCAGTCTAAGAAATCAGTTGATGTAAACATAGCATTACAATGATATCATAGTTACTGCTGTCTAATAAAAGTAAGTGATGTCGGGAATTTACAATGAAAATGGGTTACTTAAACGTTAAACTGCCATGATTATAACTTGAGAGTTACAGATTTGTGCATTTGATCTTAATTAAGTCTATTATAGCTATTTTTGGGGTTATTTGATTGCAATTGATACATTTTAAGGACTATCCTAACACACACATACACACATAAACATACTGTTTATATCTAAGGTACTGTTAAATTGTATATTGCTGCGGAAGAGTGGAGTCTCCTAGCACAGGCATTACTTGCTTAAAAGGAGGCTCCAATCACCAACTAATGTAAAACTTTTTTGTTACGAAAAAAATTTTTGCGAAAACAAAACCGACTTCCAAAAAAACACTAAAAAAGTCTAAAATAACTTGACTTTAGGAAGTCGGTGTCTTTGTTTGTATCTTTTTTGCCACCGACTTCCGAAAGTCAAATTATTTTAGACTTTTTTTGTTTATTTGGAAGTCGGTTTTGTTTTCGCGGAAAGTTTTTTTAGTTGTAGGTAGTGTGATGTCTAGGTTCGAGGTTGTACAATAAAACACTGTTTTCAATATCACTGCGTTAGGCGTGCTGTCGCTACGACTCCCCGGACAAGACTGCGAGTGCGGCGCATCGCCCCGCACTCCCTTCACCGCGAAACCCCCACTACAGCACGCTTAACTTATTTTTTAAACGTCACATCTCTTCTTTACAAAATATAAAGAAACAATCATACAATATTACATAAATATAGAATAATTAGCTGAGTTAATCTTAACATATGCAAATCAGTTACAATCATGTATCCTATATAATCTAGTCTATTGTAAACATATCTGTCTATCATTACAAATTTCGGAATCAATAGTTTCTGATTGATGGACCGTCCATTTACCTTCTACTTTCTTTAAATGAATAATGTTTCTACGTGACGTCTGTCCTGTGCTACTCGTATCATCTTGTACTTCTACAACACTACCTTTCTTGCTAATTACTGTGTGAGATTGATCATCAAATTGTGGAGTTAATTTGTTTTCTTTAATCATATTTTTTACATACACCTTTCCCCAATCGTTATTTTGCTTTCTTCAGCTCTCCTTTTCCTGTCTTCTGGTTCCTTACCTTTCATTTTCATTTCTGTATCTTTATCTTTAACTTCTAAATCAGTAGTAGCATGTTCTACATCTAAAACAGAAGGCAATTTATCTCTAAACTGCCGCCTAAAAAATAACACAGAAGGGGATTTACCTGTGGTAGAGTGAGGGGTACTATTATACATCATCAAGTACTTCAGAATATCCAATTTCCAATCCGATTTTTGGACTTGACTGATTTTTAACCACTTGAGTATATCTCTGTTTTGTCTTTCGACTTCCCCATTTTGTTGGGGCCAGTAAGGAATACTGTGAAATAGGGTTATTCCATATTCGTTACAAAAAGCTTTAAATTCAGACGCCGTGAATTGTCGACCATTATTAGCCGTTACACTGAGTGGTATACCTAGTCGCGAGAATACTTCTTTTAGTATGTTAAAAGTATCTATCGCAGTTATTGATTTGGTTATTTTTATCTCTTTGTAACGGCTGAAATAATCGACAACTACCAAAATATAATGCCCACTAGGTAATGGTCCCATAAAGTCTATTGCTACATCAATCCAGGGCTGTGTTGGGAGTTCGCGTCTTTTCATCGGATTAGGAGGATTTGGGGCTGATACCAGAGTGCAACCTTTACAAGTTCTGACGTAGTTTTCTGCGTCTTTATCAATTTTAGGCCACCAAACTTTTGAACGTAACCTGGCTTTCATAGCTACTATACCTGGATGGCTTCATGAGCTGCTAATAGTACTTTGTGTCGTAATTTTGTAGGTATAACTATCTTTGTTCCGCGCAATATAATGTTTTCTTGAAAACAAAGTTCTTGTTCAAAAATCTTATAATTTTTTACGCTCTGGTGCCAGTCATTACTATAAAGACCTTGTTTGACCATTTTAAGCTCTTCATCAACACTGAAAGCTTCTTTTATCTCTTTTAAGAGAACTGCTCTTGGACAGGATTGATCGATCACATTGTTAATGTAATTTTCGTCATCAAAGGGGTATATTGACGTAGTAACGCATAAACGGGACAGGGGATCAGCGATATTACTTTTACCGGGTTTATATATAATTTTGTAATTATACGATTGCAATCGTAATACCCATCGTTCAATTCTTGCACAAGGCTTAGACTTTACTCCAAATATAACCTCAAGAGGCTTGTGATCACTAACTAATTCGAAGGAATCTTTGCCATAAAGGTACATTTTGAAATGCTCTACTGCCCAAACCAAAGCCAGAGTGCAGTGTCCTTTCCAAGTAGATTCTTCGTGCCGTCTGTAACCACATTGAAGATGGCATTTTGATTTTGAGATCCAACTACAATTTCTGCTTCAAGACAGTCAGTGCATTTTGGCTACCATAAGCCATAAAGTGTTTATTTGAACTTTTGATTTGGTTGTGGACTTGAACTTTGCAGTTTTTTAAAGTGTTCCATGTAGTGTCATTAATGATATTACATTTGCTACCCGAGTCAATA
This sequence comes from Eugnorisma glareosa, assembly GCA_947578425.1. NCBI lineage: Eukaryota > Metazoa > Arthropoda > Insecta > Lepidoptera > Noctuidae > Eugnorisma > Eugnorisma glareosa. Next base: position 17,034,310 of record OX387966.1, on the reverse strand, counting down.
AGCATATCTATATTAACACTACCGACTTTGCAAACGATGGTATCATCGCTATCTAAATGAAATACATAATCTATTTCACTATGTGCTTAAGGTTTTTCCTCCAATTTGGCCTTTTTTGCATTTTTGTTTTGTTGGTCATTCGATTTGCGCTTCTTGGTGCGAGTTAAATAATGTTTACGGAAATGAGCTAAAAACCCACACTTGAGGCATTTTTTGTTTCGAGCTGGACAAGTTTTGTCATCGCTCAAATGATTTTCATTTCCGTAACGGCAACAAGTCTTGGGGTAGATCTTTTATTATTACTATTTTTTGTGTCAAGTCGATTGATTGTCTGACTCTGCTGCAAGTGTTGTGCTTTTGTTGGATCAAAATTATTTAGCTGCCTTTGTACCGACACAAGGGCGTTAGCTTCTGTTATTAAATGTTCTAATGTAACGTAACGTAACCTAAGGTAAGTATCTTTTTTCTCAATTCAATGGATTCACATTTTTCGGTGAGTTGGTCAATTATGTTTTCATCTAAATTTGTAAATTTACATTTATACCCTTGTAGGCGTAGGCGTAACAAGAACTTATGAAATTTCTGGCCTTGCTCTTGTTTAATAAGTCTAAACAGATGTCTTTCATAGACTCGACTTTGTTTAGGAGAGAAATATTCATCCAATTTTTCAACAGCAACAGTATACACATTATTATCGGCGGTTTGTTCTACATGAGCGCCTAGTTTTGTAATATACTTCTTGTAATGACAGAACACCAACATGAAGAAGTGTTGCTCTCATTCTGTCTGGTGTGTCTGTCTTTGTTGCTATTAGGTAAATCTCGAGTCCCCTTTTCCATTTTTCCCAGCGCAGACCCCAGAGGTTGGGTCACCTTCACAATCAAAGGCTTCGAGTGGAGGAACTTGAGACATTATGGAGTGACCTGCAAGGATATATTTATTCAAGTTTTTCCATTATCTGGTACCTTTCAGACATAACTGAATAACCACTATAACACTCATTTGTTAAGACTAAAATGCAACGAAAGAAATTAAAAAAAATCTTTTCAATTTCAAACAGATCAACTGGATTATAGTTACTAATACAAAAATATATTATTAAACATTCAAATCAATAGTGTAATTATAGTAAAAACAATAATAATTGTGTGTATTAATAGCCATAGGTCATAAAACCATCAATGAAATAATACTGCTTGGAAGGTAGACCGAACGGTACCAAAGAAATATTGTTCGATGGTATGTTTTACATTTTTAACCTTAATTTTAAAATACCTTAGTGTATAATATAATAACGACACTGTGGGTAGATTAAGGGCATTACATTGCCCAATGACCTTGAGCATGATGTGTTTAAAGAAGTTTGTAGATGAATCCTTTTGTGCGTTTTCAATATAAAAAATATATGTTAAAGTAAAGGTCATCACAAATACATTGTATTGTTTAAAATTTTAATAAACTAACTCAAATTTTATCGAAAAATCGTAACAAATAGGTCCTTTTTCAACCTAAATTGAAAATTTTCTCTATAACGGCTCAATAACTCGGCATGAATTTTATACCAAAAAATACGTAATGACGTATTTAACAATGTGTATTGATTTTTTTCTCATATTTCTTTTAATATTTTAAAATATATTATAAAAATCGGAAATTTCGCGAAAAGCACTATGTCACTGCCGCACTCGTCCGAAGCGGCGAGAGAGTCTCTCGCCGTTTCGTCGTAAGTTAGTACGGGGCAGCATGCTCAAGGTCATTGGGCAATGTAATGCCCTTAATTAAACTTCAAATTATGTTGAAATTATTAGCCTTACAAAGGACGTGTAAAATTAAACAGAATGTATGAGTTATTGCTAACTTATAGGTACCCACTATTCATTTAAGAAGATTTTTGCATTATATAACTGCGCCTTCGAGCTCCAGACTGAGTCCTCCTTCCTTTAAACTCTGGATAATCTCGAACGGATTAACGGTCATGATAAGAATTAACCCATTAATATTAATTAAACAAACACATTGTTTATTGTTTGTAAAACAAAGTACAGTACAATCAAAGGACATACTTTAAGCCGTAAGCAACCAATACTGAATAAATTATAAGTGGCCATTGAACAGATCCATTTGATACCACTTGCCTATTCATCAGGTTTCCGAAGTAAGCAAGATCCTCCTTGTTAGAGCCTTGATGCCTCATTTCAATAAAGAACACCTAAGAGCTTATGTATTCTTTGAAGGTATTGTCGAGGGCATACAGAAGTTTAAGTTAAAAATGGTCGTGAAGATTCGAAAGTACCCAATGACAAAGATTTAAATTGTTTAAGTGATTGGTTGGCCAAGATTAAGAATCATCATCTCAATAATTCGTACCCCTAGCAAAGTTATTCGGCTTCGATGATGGAGTAGACCTACCTACACCAGACTGATGTGCATACGGCCAACGAACGGAGAAAATGCCGATTGCAATAAATCGCGATGGATACATGAGCCTGTTTTAAAAGTAAATTAATCAATAAATAATTTGACAGTACTGTAGTTGTAGATTATTTTGTATTTAAAGTTTGTGATACATTTAAATTGTTAAATGTCAGCATGGATACTTAGGTCGCGTGAAAATCTGTTTAAATTAAGAAGAGTGTGCTCGAACATTTCGAATCGAACGAGACAATAGAACCATTCAAATGATCGAATTGACATCAATGAAGCTGAAATGTGATCGTTTTTTGACACATAAGAGATAAATCTTTGCCTATTGATATTTACTGTATATGTTACCAAAAGATAAATATTTTTTATTTATTTTGCGTGATCATACCGATGTTCTAATGTCTCATTACTAATTCAACATCAAAATAACAAAGCGTTATTTTTAATTCATTATACTACGACATACATAAAAAAAAAACTTCTCAAATGCAAGATCGACTCTCAATATTTTAATTAGAGTTGAGTCGATCTTGCGACTCAATACTAATTAAAATATTGAGAGTTTTAATTTTATTAGACAGTTGCCAACAGCAGCTTGACTGCAAGTTCATGCTCGTATAGTGAAGGTTAATTGCCTTCTGTCGTTAGTCTGTATTGTGTCCAGCCTGGGGTTGACACTGTATTGAGATACTACGGCTATAAAGCTACTGTCACATAGAAAGCGAGTGGGAGTAAAGAGAAGTGCTATTTTCGCGACATATAACACGTTAGTTGTGACGAATGACATCTATCTCTTTTAGTAGGTTTTTCATCTTAGGTACGGGTTACAAAATATTGCGATCATTACTCTATTTGCCAAGTATAGTGTAGAACTGTAGACAAATCCCCCATAGATCTAAGCCGCTACACGAAAAAAACAATGGCTTATGCGTAGTAGCTATTTAAACTTTGTATATACATTATTAATTACAAACTAAAATTCATATAAATCTATAATAATAACATATGTCGGTATCAAAATGGGGAAAAGAATAACAGGGCATTATAGCTATTTTAAATCGCTTCCCGCTGTCCGATACTAAGCTTTATAAGTGACAGAGCCCTAAGTATGTACATACAGCGTCTTTTTATCAAGCGGTATTACTTCAGTAATTACATGGATCCTGGTTATTGACAGTGGAGATTTTTTGACAATATACACAAGATAATAAGGATAGCCTTGCTGGACGTGGACATAGCTACAAATAATCTATGCGAGATTTTCATTATGAGAAAAAGGGATTCGCAACCACTTGTTGGTTGTGATCCGCCGGAAAAAATGTCTATCGTTAACAGCCCCTAAGTGGGCTGAGATCATTATTTTGTTATAATTATACAGGTTGTAAGCAGACCCTTCACGAAGCTGTCAACCAGGCATTCTGTACATCAAACTAAGTAACTCTACGTAAAAAATTTTGCTGGGAAACGACTTTGATATTTGGGGTACGTTTAACGGTAAAACTCAATGTAACGCATTCAAAATATTGTGCTGATGGATGCATTGAATAGTACGGAGATCGTGAAGGTATTTAAAGTAAAGGTATAACATTAAAATCTTGGACTGAAGAAAAAAACTTGTGAAAAAGTTGCCCCCCCAATATCTCCGTAACTAGATGGTTCCCAGTCTGGTCTGGTCTAGAACAAAAAAAATATCGCTATGATGGGGAGAACAAGTGCATGCCTTTCGACTACGTGAATACTTTTACACCCATTATAGGAACATCACACATCCATACTAACATTACGACTTTGTCTATCACGTATCTTCGTTTTACGTTTTCACGTATCAATGGTTGACGGATGAAATTCGCAACAAATTTTGACCATAAACCATGTCATGGTCAACCTATGGGACATGAGTGGAGCCGGGGGGGGGAATTACTAATATATTATTTTCGTTGTTTGTTTTGAATTAGACTGTGACCTTGCCATAATGTATTACGACTATTTATGACCTGGTATAATGCAGAGGACCACCAGTCTACCACCAACTCTGATTCTAATTAGATACGATTCTGTTGTACAAAAGTAATCATTTAAATAAATTATTTTGTTTAAGGCAGCATAATAATTTCACAGAACTTTCCTCTGGTGTTACAGTGATAAACTTTTCTTATTAGATGGCCAGTTTGAATTAAATTATGAAGACCATTGAATTTAATTATCTGATAATGCAAACGTCCAGAAAATTGGTATTTTGGTAAAATGGCTGAATATTTAAAGATGGCTCCCCCAGACACATTATTTGGTCCCGCTTGCTATAAAACAGAACAAAGGAATATAAGGATTATACAACAATAAGTCTAGTCTAGACAATTCTAGGTAATTTGTAGGTAAAAGGGACTGGTTAGGTACTAATCCGTCGCATCAGCACCCTAATTTCGAAACAAAGTCAGAATAAATTAGTTTTCATTGTAATATTTTGGCATTAGAATGAAACCTAGAAGGACGTATACTGACCTTATTGGTGATGATCTATAAAAAGGTCAGATACACACCACTCGCCACTGGCATGCATGTATGAGTAGATGTTTGATTGTAGACGAAGGAAAAGGAGTATACAGCGTGTAACAGAAAGGGTATAATCATATGGAATACTGTGGTACGGACCATCAGACTGAACAACTTTCTCTACGGAACCACCATCGAAATCGTAAAAAAATAATCAGTACAGTATTCCATATGATTATACCCTTTCTGTTACACGCTGTATAAGGATCGTAGCTGGGTGACAATAATATTTTTTATTAGCAGTGACAGCCTAGTAGATAAGCAGTAGTGGTCTGAAGGACGGACTGCCAAGTAATAGGTCTCGAGTTCGAACCCCAGACACGCACCTCCTATTTTTGGATTCAGCATATTGTATAATTATCAGATGCTTCGGTGAAGGAAAACATCGTGAGGAAACCAAACCAGCTGAGAGATATTTCTCGACGGCACGTAAAGCCAAGTCACAGGCTTGTAGGCGCCATAAAAATTCTGACACCAGGTTAGGCGGTAACCTCACGAAAAATAAAGAATTTATTTATGAATTATTTTCAAGAATAATTGAATGGTACAGTAAAATCCGTTGCAAAAATCATCAGTTTTCGTTCTTTGTAAAGTCATCTGCTCAACCAAAAGAATAATAATTATAACAGAAATAATTTAACAGTAAAAAAATGTCGAGAGGATCAATACGTTGAAGAATAAATTTGCTGCCTGCTTATCTGAAAACGGCAGATTTTATTATTCTAGAACTTCCTTTGGTTTTGTACAAAAAATGCTACTAAATTTAATAAACTATCTGTATCTTTACGTTTGACTAGCTTTTGTTGACGGCTTTGCCTCCGTTATGTACGAAAATTAACCCACAGGCACATTTTAAGTGTAGCCTATAACACTCGGGGATAATGTAGCTTCCCGTTAGTGAAAGAATTTTCGGAATCGGATCAGTAGTTTCGGAGATTACCTTCTACATACAAACTCTTTTTATAATATTAGTATAGATAGATAGGTGCTAGCGTTGTTCATCTTCAGAGCCAGAATTAATTAGCATTGATCGTCATTTCAATGAATACCTCGTTATCTATGCTCGATACTCTATAGTATAACGGCCTCACCACACTACCTATATTGAGAATAGTCAGTAAGATGCAACCCTAAGCTTCAGCTCTGACGTCTGAATAGGCTTGCGGTCACTCAATGAAATGACAGGCCGATAGCGCACTGAATGCAAACCAAAGGGGATACACAAACAATACCCTTAGGAAATATATGGATAGGTACGTGTATTTTCTTGTTTATGCAAATGCTCAATAGATTTTTATTTAAAAGTTCCTTTAAGTTCTTGCTGATTCAAACTTTGGCAAAAAGTTGCACACACGCAGAATTATATTGTTCTTTGAACAAAAGTAACTATTTGTTGTACACAATGTACATACGGCAAGTGAATAAATAAAAAATAAAAAAATATCTCAGGATCAACGTGCATACAAAATGACAAAAAAAATTAAATAAACATACAACGCACAAATATTTATAAATACAACCGGACAGAAAAAAATATAGTTGACACTGTTGACAGCTTGCACGTCGTCACTGCGACAAGCAGGGGGCCTAATATGGCTGCTTTATCAGAATCATAATACGAATCAAGTATAAAATTTAAAATGGTCTTTAACCTCTCCTTCGGAGAGCACATAAGGTCGGCACGAACCCGTGCCGCTTTCGCTCTCGGAAGGCTCCACTCCGTGCTGAATGCTCGCAGCAAATTGTCACTTAGGTGCAAATTGCGTATTTACACCGCGTGCATTCGGCCCATCATGACATATGCGTGCCCCGTGTTCGCGCATGTCAAGCCCTACCTCCTCCATAGGATGCAGACCCTTCAGAACCGATTTCTCCGAAGAGCCGCGCATGCCCCGTGGTTCGTTAGGAATAAACGACTCCATGTCGACCTTAAAATTCCGACTGTCAGACAGTTTATGAAACGTCTCACCAAGCGTTTCTTCGATTCAGCCGAAAAGCACCCCAACCCGCTGATCGTATCGGCCGCCCGATACGCCCCCTCCAACATTAGTAGGATTAGGAGACCCCGCCTTACCCTCCTCGAACCCGATGGCCCCATCACCCTCCTTCAAGAGAGCTGTAGGGAAACCAGTACACTTCGCAAGTACAAGAACAAATACCGACCGCGATTCCGGCCGACCGCCGCCGACGCCCACCGCGACCCCCCCGTAACATCACTGACCGACCCTTGCTCGACGAGCCAGCCCGCGCCGCTGAGCATGTAACGTTAAATTCCCTATTAATTAATCCGACCCAGCCAAATTCTAGTTGCCCTCCCCTCAATGACGCACTAAGCCTAGGCCCGAACCCCGCAGGGGGTGCCCTTAGTGACTGTTAATTTAATGTGTAATCCTTAGTTTGTAAGCCCTGGCTGGGGGCCTTAAAGTAATTTTTGGCCACCACAGGATAGTCCGGTTAAGCAGCTTCAACCTCAGTAGAGTTGTTGCGCTGCGAGTGGTCATACATAAAAAAAAAAATGGTCTTTATGGTAAACCACTAACTCCATTTTAAGGGTTTTAAATTTTAACGTGATTCATATTATGATTCTGACAAAGCAGCCATTTTAGGCCCCCAGGTCTTCATTTCAGAAAAACAAGAAATCATTTTTATAGTTGAAATTAGTGGCCACTTTCAAGTTTTGGTTTATGTTTTGGAACATCTGTCTGTCCATACTGATATAGTGAAGAGGTAAAGTTTGGATTTAGGGTTAATCTACGGAACTTCGGATCCGATTCCGACAATTCGTTCACTAATGGGAAGTTACATTATTCCCGAGTGTCGTAGGCTACATTAAAAAAAAATACAGAGGTATAATTTCCGAAACTGCAGGCAAAAGTTATCTATACTTCTATATTATTATTAATATTATAAAGAGGTAAAAATTGTCTTTAAGTTTGTATGTAGGGGGTAATCTCCGGAACTTCTGATCTGATTTCGAAAATTCCTTCACTAACGGGAAGCTACATTATCCTAGAGTGTCATAGGCTACATTTAAAACGATCCCGTGGGTTGATTTGAGGACATAACGGGAGCGAAGCCGCGAGCACAAGCTAGTAGTTTATAAAGAAACTAGCGAGTGCATATAAACCTTCCTCTTGAATCACTCTATTAAAAAAAACCGAATTAAAATCCGTTACGTAGTTTTAAAGATCTAAGCATACGTAGGGACAGACAGCGGAAAGCCACTTTGTTTTATGCTATGTAGTGATAGTGATACGTTTGAATCTGCATCTATTATGCAACAAGCGTACCATTCTACTAGAAAGAAATCTGGTGCACGATTCACTGTGTTCAGATTTTTTCACGAGCCGAATGGTAGGTTTTACTACTACCACTCACGTAGGCAGTCCGTGTAAGCTAAATATTTTAAAAGATTTGCAAAGCAAGCTTGTCCTCTGTGCATGTTTGCAACGAGAGCTCTCAAATAAACTTCTATTTGACCTCGTCGCGAATCAGGCTATTTGTCGGCGCTGGGACTGGCTCGTGTTTGCGAACGCTTAGGACCTGATGCCTCTCGTTCAACTACTTATTGGAGTTAACAAGGGATTTTGTTTGGAAGAAAATTTTCTTATGAAAGGAGAGACATGTATGTTGTTTAGAGTGTCAAATCTGTAGTTTCAAAAGCTACCTGTAGACTGCCACTTAAAAGCCTGTCCAAGCACTTTTTTTCGGCAACTCCCATCCAGCAGCTACCTATTAAAATCTGTTTTATTTATTTTATTTTATTGGGCTTACAGCTAACAATACAAGCCAATTAAAAGGCTCCCATAGTTGGCAGTAAACTATTGTTGCACAAACTAATAACTAAGCATAACATCACTATCTAAGTATAATATAATAAAACCTGTTATTGAGTATCTGCACAGGCAAGAATGCAGGCGCAACCACTGTTAAAATTCATCAGAAACAATGCAACTTCTAAACAAGGCAGTACTAATTGTCACTAAGCAGCTTGCAAACGAAACGATTGAGGGGTGTGCGTTCATTACAACTTGGCCAAATGCTTTGATTGAGCGAAGTATAATAAGAATTGCTGCGGTAAACTGTGCGAGCGTAAGGAGCTCGAAGAAGATTTCACAAGTGAGAATTCAAGGTGGAACATTCAGGGACAGCTTGGAAAGAAAATCCTTATTTGCAGGCTAGCTACGCTGTTTGTTACCTATTGTTACTGTTGAGTCATCCCACTCGTGAGCAAAGAATGATTTACAGTTCTTTCGATCCAGGAGTTGCCCGGGAAAAAACCCTTGAATATGCAGGAATTAAGGTTCTTTCTTTATATATAGACACAGCAACACATGTCCAAGTAACACATGTTATATTCAGCCAAACGGACTGTTATGATATCAAAATAAAAGAACATGAATATGTTAGTGCATTATGCAAACAAATGTTATCGGGTCGACGAGGGTAGGGCAGAGAAAATAAATGTACACAAGCAAAGTAAGGTCAACTGGCTACCTCGTTTCAGGGCACAAATAATAAGATATTACCATTTTCTCTTGACGTGATATTTTACCAATTCTGCGTTTATTCCAATTTAAATATTTGGGTTGTGTTTTTCTTGTTGTTCATGGCTACGCCGACCCCAAATAAATCGGAATAAGGAATAAATTCTTCTTCCATAGTTCTCTATTTGAATCTATAGATTATAACATAGCATCAGCCTAGCAATTCCGTAAAGGATAGGCAGAGGTGTACCAAATAGAACACCCACATTTTCCCAGTCACGTTGGAGTCTCATGTAATAGATGACGTGCCGGCTGCCATCAATTGGGCACAAATTTAGACTCCTTGGCTTCTACTGAAAAATTCCTGGTTCAAAAACCCAACAACAAATTACGACCTAGAATCGAACCCAGAACGTTATACTCAGCAGTCACGCTAGCGACCGCTAGACTAAGAATTAGGTTTATAATAACTGCTTGTCTGTCTGCTCACCATTGATGGCAACGATACTGGATATATGTTATCATCATCCTAATTTCAGCCCGTTGCTGTCCACTTGTCCGGTACAATCCCACCTGCATTCAGCGACTCCCTGCAGCTTTAACAAGGTCGTCGGTCCATCAGGTGGCCGACCCACGCTGCGCTTTGCAATGCGTGGTCTCCACTCTAGTATCTGTTTGCCCCATCGGCCGTCCGATCTTCGCGCTATGTGGCCTGCCCATTGCCACTTCAGGTTGCTTATCGGCTGGGCTATGTCGATGACCTTGGTTCGTCTACGGATTTCCTCATTTCTGATTCTAGCACGTAGAGAAATGCAGAGCATAGCCCTCTCCATAGCCCGCTGAGCGATTTTGAGTCCTACAGTGAGAGACCACGTTTCAGATCCGTAAGTCATCACTAGTAACACACATTGGTTATAAACCCTACTTTTGAGGCAATGAGGTATTTACATTTTCACAGTAAAAAGAAAAAAAAAAAAAATTACAGATTGTAGACAAAATCCTACGGTACCATGTCATAGAAGAAAATATTAATGTCTCTTTGTTTGTGTCATACGACGCGTGTAGAAGCTACAGAGTTCACGTGTTCTGAATATCCATTTATGTAGATATTGCATTGTTTGTAAACCACTGAAAAGTAATCTAGAACTCTCGTTATTCTTTATTGTATTTACTAATGACGTGGTAAAAAGTACAAGCTTATGAGTAAAACTTTTGGCACTTTATTCTGCAAAACTTAACTTGCTAGACAAAAGTACACTACAAATATTTTTCTGACTGTCAGTTCGTTTCTAATAGTCGAAATCTTGTTAGAAAATACTTGTTTAATCTGCCTATAATGTTGCCACGGCTGGGGCACAGGTCTCCCCTCTACGAGAGGGAATGGGATGTAATCAACCACGCGGGCCCAGTGCGGGTTGGTAGATGTCATCTGAACAATACATACATACAAATAAATAAAATTGAAGTGTCTAATTGTAATATCTAAATAACAGCTTTTTACTGAATCTTTTTATGGGCCGTAAATATTTTCATATACAGGGTGTAACAGGACCCTTCACGAAGCCGTCAACCAAGCATTCTGTACATCAAACTAAGTAACTGTACGCAAAAATTATTGCTGGGTAACGACTTTTCTTTTTTTTGGGTGAAAAATCTCATTTTACGGTAGGACTCAATGTAACGCACTCAAAACATTGTGCTGGTGGATGCATTGAATCGTATGGGGGTCGTGGAGGTCTTTAAAGTAAAAATCTTACATTAAAAATATGTATTTAAAAAAAAGACTTGTGAAAAGTTGCAACTTTGACCCCCAATATCTCCGTAACTGGAAGGCTCCCAGGTATGGTCTAGAACAAAAAAAATACCGCAATGCCGGGGAGAACAAGTGGCTGTCGGCTTCGTTAAGGGTCTTGTTACACCCTTTATGTATGAAAATATTTACGGCACATAAACCAAAAACATTTTATTTTTGTCTGTCTTTCTGTCCGTTTGTTGTCCGTTTGTTCCGGCTAATCTCCGAAACGGCTGGATCGATTTTAACGGAACTTTTACTGGCAGATAGCTGATAATATAAGGTCTAACACAGGCTACTTTTTTTTTCATATAAATAATTAGGGTTCCGTGCAAAAAAAATCAAACCCTTGAAATTGTACCTAAACAAAATCATATATAAAAGGGTAAGTATATATTTTTTTATAATAATTTCACGCGTACGAAGGTCGCGTGTAATAGCTAGTATGTCTTAGAATTTTTGGTTCTTAAGACATGCCGGTTTCCTCACGATGTTTTCCTTCACTTCTTTGAGACTGAGAGTAATGGTGATGAATTAAATTATTCAAAGTAATGCGCCTGTCTAGGTTCAAACTCCCAAGTCAGAGACACTGTGATACCACTGCTTAAAATACTTGAAAGTTTATTTAAAACAAAATAACAATCTTAAACTTTACACAGCGTAAAATCTTCCATACAAAAAAGGTCCCTAGCAGAAATAAAGTACGCTTCTCCGAAGCTCGGATGGATAGAACTCAAACGTGTAGAAAATAGATATTTTCTACAGAGTCTCGTCGACGATGTCAACCGGCTCACTAGCGAATGGGGCTGCAATTTTACGCATTGATTGGTGCATACAGATCGTTTGCAGCTTTTATATGGCTAGATTGAAATCACTCCGGCTAGATTCGCAGAAAGAATAAACGTTCACGGGATATTTGAATCTTTGAACTATTTGAACGGCTTCAATTGAAGTCGCTTTTTCGATTTGATTCTTGATATTTGTATAAAGACAGACGGAATTATTGAAGTTTTAGTAGTGGTTAATTTTCTTTGAGAATCGGTTCTTTTTATTTCTCTGAAGAATAAAAATCGTTAACTCTGTATTTTTAATTATTTAGTGTCCCAAATCTGCGATGAGACGCTTCACTCGTCTCGCCAACGTGTATCATGAATTCACAACTTAGTTGGTAGCTTGTTTGGTATATTAATTACGTGCCCTAGTAACAAAAGTTCGTTCGTTTTTCAGTGTCTAAAGTTTTTATGAACATTCCGGTTTATTTCGGGTTTTTTTAATTTTTTTAAAGAAAATTGTGGTCGTAAGCGTTACCTACTGGTGATGAGGTCTGGTGTACGATTCACAGGTCAGGCAGTGTTATTGGTTTTTTTTTGTAGGTCTTTGGATTTTTGCAAGGTTGGTGGCAATAGCGATTTTTACATGGGGTTTAGACAAAACTGGCGAAATATGGCTGTAAGATAGATACACATTTGCCTAGCCCTTTGTATAGTCGTGATGTTATGTTATAGAAGATTTTCACCGTTTCTGGGACATATTTGCGGCACCTTATTTGTTTGTAAGTGGCGCCTGTTACAGAAAAAATGAAATGAAGTCGTTGGTCTTGGTATGGACCTGTAATGGAGGGCTTGTGACCAAAAGAGTGATGGACATGAATTTTGATGGATGGAGAGAGAGAGGAAAGCCAAAAAAGAGATGGACGGATTGTGTCATGATTATGAAAGAGAAAGGAGTAAATGATGCGGTGACGACTACCAGGGGAGAATGGAAGTAGAAAACGTGTTGCGCCGACCCCAAGTAGAATGGGACAAGGGCAGGAAGTAGATGATTTGCGGTACCTTATAATAAAGCTTTACCTGTCTAAATACCCTTGATCACCTCAGAAAGTATTTCGCACAGACATTAAAAACTAGTACCTATTAAAAAAAGAATTTGTGAAAAATTTGGAATTTTGACCCCCAATATCTCCGTAACTAGAAGGTATGGTAGGTATCGTCCAGAACAAAACATGATCACAATGACGGGGAGAACCAGTGCCTCTCGGCTTCGTTAACCCTTCGTGTGCCGGAACGTAGATCTACGCGAGACACAATAGGTTTTTAATTGTGTCTATATACTCGGCATACGAAAGGTTAAGGGTACTTTTATACCCATGATAATATTAAGTTGGTTGGTTCATGACAAACTGAGAGCTCATATTATTTCAACGTCAAATAAAATCAACCACATTCAAATGCCTGTAGATCAGATACAACAGCGACAAAATGTGACTACGAAAACATTAAAAAAAAATGGACGACAATGTAATTTATGTATTATTCAAATAAAACGTATTTATGTAAGAAAAATGTGGCGACAGCATTTTTCCAACATACAACATTAGTAAGAATAAACTCACAAACTTGCTTATTCAACGGTAAATACACAAGAAAAAAAAACATCAGCATAAAAATAAACACGTTATAATTTGTTTATAAAATAAAAATATTATGAAATCAAACGTACGTTACAAACACACAAGGATGGTAACACAGAGTGCGACAATGAATGAACTCCACGCAAGCAACGACTTGTATTATTTTCTATAGGAACAAACAGATGGGCATCTGTTTGTTCCTATAGAAAATTTTGAACGTAAAAAACGTTTGATTTCATAATATTTTTATTTTATAAACAAATTATAACGTGTTTATTTTTATGCTGATGTTTTTTTTTCTTGTGTATTTACCGTTGAATAAGCAAGTTTGTGAGTTTATTCTTACTAATGTTGTATGTTGGAAAAATGCTGTCGCCACATTTTTCTTACATAAATACGTTTTATTTGAATAATACATAAATTACATTGTCGTCCATTTTTTTTTAATGTTTTCGTAGTCACATTTTGTCGCTGTTGTATCTGATCTACAGGCATTTGAATGTGGTTGATTTTATTTGACGTTGAAATAATATGAGCTCTCAGTTTGTCATGAACCAACCAACTTAATATTATCATGGGTATAAAAGTACCCTTAACCTTTCGTATGCCGAGTATATAGACACAATTAAAAACCTATTGTGTCTCGCGTAGATCTACGTTCCGGCACACGAAGGGTTAACGAAGCCGAGAGGCACTGGTTCTCCCCGTCATTGTGATCATGTTTTGTTCTGGACGATACCTACCATACCTTCTAGTTACGGAGATATTGGGGGTCAAAATTCCAAATTTTTCACAAATTCTTTTTTTAATAGGTACTAGTTTTTAATGTGTTAAACTTTACTTTAAATACCTCCATGATTCCCGTACTATTCAATGCACCCATCAGCATAACGTTTTGAGTGCGTTACATTGAGTCTTACCGTAAAACATGATTTTTCACCCCGAAAAATAGCGTCGTTTCCCAGCAATACTTTTTGCATAGAGTTACTATAGTAGTTTGATGTATAGAATGCTTGGTTGACGGCTTCGTCAAGGGTCCGCTTACGCCCTGAAAAATCATCTATTTATATTAAGCCAACCACTAAAATTGCTCTGTTTCTAGGGAGTCGTAAAATTTCACGACCTACTTTTATTTAACATTACCATTAACTCTAGAAACGGGATCATGATCGCCTGATCATTGTGCGAAATATCGCGAACTCAAAACCAACAGTAAAAACTTGGTAAATATCGCGTTTCTAGTGTTAATTTATTTGATTATTTTAATTATCTTTGTTTATTTTGGGGTTTTTATCTAAACAGATATGTCAACCCCATCGTACCTTTTGCCATTGTAACATTAAACCTTATAATTAACACTTTTATACTATAATAACTAGTTACACAATTATATAAAACACTTGGGGTCTGTAATTAACTGACATAACTTTTTGCTTTTTCTACCTTCTGAACTTGGTTGGGATAAAATTGATTGTATTAATCCTACGTCAAGCCTATTTAAGTCTAATCCTTTAAAAAGTGACTCCAACTCGCGCCTGTTGCGGACACAATCCAATAAATAAATACTGGTAGTTTACCCAGCTAGTCTACCTACGTGTCCTAGGTATATGTCTGCCGTGTCACAGTAACGAACTTCCGCAGTCGTGTCTGAAGAGCGAGGGAACTGCGCTCGATCGTGATTCATAAATGCAAGCCCCTACTTGTATTTCTTATTAATTTAGCAGGGAAGTAGGTACAGCCTCTCTATACTAATGCTTCATTGTAACAATTAAATTTAGTACAAAAACACAATCATGTGGTATGTTGGTTATCTCCGAAGGGTTAGCTTGTTTGCTATGTTTTCAAGCTAAATAAGTGACACATACGTTCGATCGTACGCTGCCATTAAAGCCATGATGAATTTTGTTTGGAGTGCATTTCAAGAAATATTTTTAATATCATTAGCACTTGAAAGTTAGAGAAAAATAATATGTTGATTGAAAAGAGTGTCCATGGAGTTTCTTGCCCATTCTTCTCTATAGAGATCTACGCTTTGGAATGGGCAGCTACAGTACTTTCACAACTTATTATGCCTTGTGTCTGTGATTGTAGCTTCGCCTTTGTTTTTCTGGCATTCAAAAGTGCCTGTGCGGTCTAATTAAAAGAGTTTTTTTTTTGAGTTTTTATAGCAGCATACTCGGATCAAAAGCGCGTATACGCAACACTGTAAAGAACTTTGTACAACTGGTAGATCTTTATTAATGTGTCAGATACTGCTCTGATTTTCTATGGCTAGTCAATTTAAAGGGGCGCTTTACTTAACCGAAACCAACCGAAAACTACAACTGCTACCGAATTGTCCTCAAACCATTGGCCAAACCAGGAAATTGAAATTAGTTGGCAGGCGACAACTGCACCTAACCCGCACTGGATCAAACTTGCGAATGGCAATCCAAATATGGCTGTTATTTTACCGAGAACTTCCATGTTCCATATTTAATTAATTACACAGAACAGCGTGTGTTTAAAAAAGTGATTTTAAATAACATAACATAACAAAACGTCAAGCCGGTAATCTTCGAAGGGTAAGGCAGAAGTGTACATAATAATACACCCACATTCCATCAGTTATGTTTACGATCCAGTAATAGTGGGTGAGTCTGTTGTCATTAACCAGCCACAAATCCAGACGTCGTGGCTGCTTCTGAGAAACTCATTATACCGGGTGTAACAGGACCCTTCACAAAGCCGTCAAGCCAAGCAAGCAAGCATTATGTACATCAAACTAAGTAACTTTACGTAAAAATTATTGCTGGGAAACGACTTTTTTTTGGGGTTAAAAATCTCTTTTTACGGTAAGGCTCAATGTAACGCACTCAAAACATTGTGTTGACAGATGGATTGAATAGTACGAGGGTCGTGGAGGTGTTTAAAGTAAAAATCTTACATTAAAAATATGCATTTAAAAAAAAAGTTGTGAAAAAGTTGGAACTTTGACGGCCAATATCTCCGTAACTAGAAGGTTCCCAGGTATGGTCTAGAACAAAAAAATGATCGTAATGATGAGGAGAACAAGCGCCTTTCGGCTTCGTTAAGGGTCTTGTTACACCCTTTAGATACGAGTACCAATAACTTAAAGTGATTTCCTCCTATTGGATTGTAATTTTATGCTATAACGAATATTTTGAAGTCATCATAAAATTAAACTCAAAGTTAAAATCGAAATGTCACGAGAAAATCGCTCTTGATTTTTGCCATCTGTGTTTACATTAGTGCTCGTGATAGTAAAGAAAGCAAAAATGTTTATTTTTATCGCAAGGATATGACGTGAATAAAAAAAATAAGTATACACAATAATCATACAAAACATAACAAATATTTTTAAATACAACAGGATGGAACCAAAAAGATAACAGCTTGCACGTCGTAGTACCCTCTGTTAGGCCCGCTACCTGTAATGGCTACTGCAACATGTCACAGTAACAATTTCCGGTCCCCGTGCCTTGTGAATCGGAAGCTGCGTTCGATCGCTGTCTTTCCCGAGCTTTGGTGCACTTTCTATGAGTCAAAGATTAAAAATAATTTTCTTGGTAAAACAAACCGGATTACAAATAAGACCAATTTATTTAAAAAAGTATTACAAAAAGTGTACATTTAGGCGCAGGAGTAATACTTCTCATACAATGGTATAACTAGTGCTGAAAAGTAAACTATAACTAAAATACAGGGTGTAATTGGACCCTTCACGAAGCTGTCACCATTATCACCGTTAATAAGTAAATTTTCACAAAAATTATTGCTGGGAAACGATTTTTTTTTTGGGGTGAAAAGTCACGTTTTATGGTAGGACTCAATGTAGCGCACTCAAAACATTGTGCTGATGTGTGCATTGAATAGTATAGGGGTGGTGGAGGTATTAAAAATAAAGTTAAAACGTTACTACTTGTATAAAAAAAAAAAAAGTTATAATGTAGGAATTAGGACCCCCAATATCTCCGTAACTAGAAGGTTCCCAGGGGCCTTAGTCTGCTATTGCAATAGTGTCAGAATGGTCTATAATTGATTTAATAAGGCCCCTAGCCCACGGCGTATTGAAGCGCGTTCGAAACTCGTTTGACGTGCGTACAAAGGGTAATTCGTCTGCGCGGGGCCTTATTAAATCAATGATAGACCATTCTGACACTATTGCAATAGCAGACTAAGGCCCCAGGTATGGTGTAGAACAAATAAAATTATTAATAAAAAAACTTTTTTTAAAACAAGGTTTTATTTAAATGGGCTAAAAAGAATAAAATAAACTTTTCCTTTATAACTTTTACTACCAGCTTAACGTCATTACACAATTTATATGATATAAAAGCTTGTCGCGATATACAAGTATAGGTACTCGTTCTTACTCAAGTTGAAAATTTAAAAAATTAAAAGCAATCAGATCAAGTTATTTAATTTACTTGTTTATCTACACAAGGGAATCTCGTAATGTGTTTTTAGTAAAAAAATAAGTACCTAAGTGTAAGTACTTAAGTAAAATTTATTTGTTTAAACATGGTGTACATGATAAATTGCATGCAAGTTAATAATGAAATGAGAATAGTTCTAACATGTTCAGCCGCGTATCGTGGCGTACTAATTGGTAGGAAGAGATGGTGCATAAAGAGATGGTGATGGTGTAATGTGTTTTTAGTAAAAAAATAAGTAAAGTCTGAGGTTACAGAGATACCAATTAGCACAAAGATATGTAAACGTTTAGTAAAGATCCTCGAATTAAGTGTTTACCAATTTTAAGTTTCCTTCTAAGAAATCTGTTTAATTTGCTTAGAGTATTTTAAAACTTCAATTTAAGTTTAAAATTACTTTAAGTACTGGTCTTGGAGCACTTATCTTCTCAGTATTTAAGATCGCTTATTAATATTTACTTTTATCGTTGAGTCAACTTAAATCACAAATAAAGAAAAATATTGACAGAAATAAACAAAGTCGTTGAACTCTCAGCTTTAAAATTATCAGCAAATTGACTGGATGTAAGTTAATAACTTGAGTTTAACGGATTACTAAGTTAGTTAATAATTAATTTCCCGAAACTAGTAGACAGTCGGCTGCAAAATATTAATTTTAGATGGCAATATTGGTTCTACCAATATTTACAAGGGTTGTCACTCAACGTCGGGTGTGTCTACCGCGGCAGCTGGGACGTGAGGTTCTTTCCCTCTCACGTTCCGCCACCTCCTTCGATAGCATGACTGCTTCGCAGAAGGAGGTGACGTCGTCCCATTCCGTCTCGCTCCGGACCATGGATTGAACCAAGGCCGGACGCGAGAGGTCGCCGCCACCGATCGCCGCTACGAGGACACAGCGGTGCTCCGCCCACGAGGGACAGACCTCCACCATGTGCTCCACCATATCCTCCTGTCGATCCTCACAGTGGTAACAACCGGGCGTTTCCTCCCACCCAATTCGGTGCAGGAACCTCTCGAAACAACCGTATCCGGTGAGGACCTGCGTCAGGCGGAAGGTGAGGACGCCGTGGCGCCTCTCAAGCTACTTCTCAAAGAGGGGACTATCGCTACTATTGTGGCGTGCCCTATGTTTCTGTCAACCTCAAATAATAATATAAGCTATTTTCAATTTCTTCTTCTTCTTCAATTTTTGGCCACCCAATGCTGAGAGGTCTCTTCCAATCTCTCCACTTTTTGGCTGTTTTCCGACATGGCTGTCCAGTTTTTTCCGGCCAGTTTAATGAGATCGTGTGACCACCTAGTCGGTTACCTTCCCACATTCCCGTCCGTGGTCTCCACTCCACCAGTTTCTTCCTCCATCTTCTATCTATTGTACGGCATTTTTAATTTAGCCAACCTTTACAATAACAAATCAGCAATGCAATATTATGGTGCGTTTAAAAACGAGTGTGAGTTATTTTTAAATGATTAAATGTCAAGCATCAATTAATAGTCTCTATGTTTCCTCCACCACTCAACTAATTACCTGTATTAATCACCAAAAGGTTTTTGCTTCTATTTTGAACAGTAAATTTCGAAGGGATGCGCTGATTGCGCAGTTTCACAGCTTTATAAAACTCGAAAGGTGTTAAGTCCAAAACTCGAAAAGTGCTAAGTCCATAATCCGGTGTTTGACAACCCTAGCAGGAGTGTAGGCGAGTGGGTGAGTTAGGTCAATCTATTAGTTTGCTGGTCTAAACCGGACTGACGGATTATTTCATATTTATTTACTATTTTAGTATAGCGGTGGATTTGTGGTGTACGGTGTGTTATTTGGTTGGCATGTTTGTGGTTCAATTATTGAAGTGATCTCGTATTTGATTGTGTAAATCTGAAACTTTATTTACACTTCAATTTACAATGGCGGATTTTGCTCTTTAGCGCGTGTTTTAATCGTAAAACCTCACTTACGATATTACGTATTCATCTGCGTATTTTATAATTATCACTTGTTACGGTGAAGGAAAACATCGTGAGGAAACCAGTATGCCTGAGAGATATTTCTCGACGGCATGTAAAGCCAAGTCAGAGGCCCATGGGCGGCACAAAAACTCTGGACAACAGGTTAGGCACTAACCACACGAACCATAAAGCAGAAGATCCTAAAAGAAAATAGTTGTTCTTGTACTGCTGAGCATGACGTCCTGAATTCGATGTTGCAAAGTGTAATTAGGTTTTTCCTTCAGGAATTTCACAGTAGCAGCCACGGAGTCTGGATTTGTGCCCGGTTGATGACAATAGGCTCGTACCTAATACATGAATTATTTCATAGTTATTATTATATCAGTGAATTTGTGGCGTATGGTTTTATAAGCTAGCGGTGTCTTGTTCTGTTATTTGAATTACTGAATGGGTCTGGTTGAACTTGAAACTCTGCGATTGTTTTTGACAATGGAAATGTATTTTCGTTCGCTCCAGTGTAGGCTCCGATTTCGCGAAAAAGTGCGATCCCCTTATATCTCGGAGAGTTGTGAAGATATGATATTCAAAAAATGCTCAAAAGACGCGTATTTACAAGAGCTATAAGGTGCAAAGAATTATTCGAGAAAGTGAAAAACGAAAAAAGTTATGGCCGAACTAGTGAAAAAAAAAAACCTTTTTTTTCCGAATTTTTGATTTTGGCGCTCGTTATTTTGGAAATGAAGAATTATATCAAAAATTTGAGAAAAAATCCTCTGGCCAATTTAGTCAGCTACAATTTGAGCCTAAAACAAAGACGATCGGGTTAAGGGTTTGCCCTGTAGCCTAACCGTTTTGAAAAAAATCAAAAAGTCAGAATGACATTTTGCACATGACATTTATCCCGACTTTCTCGTAGGTCAGCGACAATATTTTTTCGAATTCCGTAGATTCATTTCCAATGTGCTCGATAGTGATCGTGTGAGGCACGAAATCTGTTTTTTTTTTTACGAAGCTTTGACATTAAAATTACTTTCATGTTACAGTGGGGTGATTGTAAACTGCAATTTTGTGGTTTTAAACACTTTTCTAAATATCAAGGGACTGACCATACACCATGGAACGGCTTGAGCCGATTAGAAAAAGCTTTATAACAATGCAATAAAAGCGAATACTCCGACTTGGTGTCGAGTCGCATCTCACGAGCCGAAACTACGACTATTTCAAAGATGTTTTTACATAATAATGACTAGGCAAAATTTTGGCCCGTAAGAGGTCATTAAGCAAAATTACCTGTTATGGCTACGTCACCGACCACAGTGAGCCACACGGATAATTATAACTTTTACGTACTTTAAGTTTTCTATACTTCTCGGTTCTTAATGGCTTTGAAAATAACCCGGAGATTTGATGACGTCATTTGTCAGCAATTTGAAATGACGATTATAAATACATCAGTTATTCATACTAATAGTAGGTTAAACTAATGCGAAATTCTGTCGAAATGTCTGTGTTTCACGTGTAAACCACTGAACCGGTCATTATGAAATTGGACAGATGGTACTTGAAGATAGTACAGAAGATGCCTGTTCACTCTTGCTTTGAAGGCAGGCGGGTTAAATGTGTGTACTTTTAGTCACTTACACCTCTGCTTAACACTTCGGGGATTATAGGAGTTATATGATATTATGTTGCATAGGTTTCTTTAGATCCTAGGTCGCGGACGAGGATTCAGGCAAAGCTAGCAGTGGCGAAGGTTTTATACAACTCGATTCCTACCGGCTTCTCTTTGAAAAATGGCGCAGTCAGTATTTTATAGACAAATAATAAAATCACATTAAAGATGTGTACTCCGGCTTACCTCTTACAAAAATTGATCCTTCGCTACTGAAAGCTAGTGTTAGTATAAGTTTCATGAAATAGTTTTATTTTTTGGTTTTCCCCTTTTTTTGATTTTCTTGGACCCTTCCAAGAAAATCTAACTATTTTAATATAATCTATCGGAACACTAAAAATATCTGAAATATTCAGGGAAATATCCCTTGATAATCATAAGTTAGTAAGAAATTCAGAAGTTACGTTATGAAGGAAATTATGCTAATTTTATTAAGATACCGGTTACCCTACTGTACCTTTTAAGAAAATAGTTAAGACAACTATTTATATGGAAAGGGCTAATAATTATAATAACTTTAACTTTCCCTTAATTAGGTTATAAGAAAGGCAATATTCAGTTTCTTAGTTAAGAATTTTATGTTGAGAACTTAACAACCTGGACCTATGAACGGTTTTACGTGTTTTATGAACGGTTTTACCATATAAAGGGGTGTAACAAGACCCTTAACGAAGCCTAAAGCCACATGTTCTCCCCGTCATTGCGATCATTTTTTTACCGACTTCAAAAAGGAGGAGGTTCTCAATTCGTCGGAATCTTTTTTATTTTTTATGTATGTTCCCCGATTACTCGAAGATGGCTGGACCGATTTGGATTTTTTTTTTTTAGTTTGGAAGGGTATACTTCCCAGGTGGTCCCATGATCATCAATTCAGGATCTGATGATGGGATCTTGGAGAAATAGAGAGGACTCTCAAAATTTTATAGGCACACTTGAAGTGATTTGGGTAGTTTATGGAAGAGTACTTTCTCGGAGTGGTCCCATTTCCATTTGGTGAAGATCTGATGAAGAACTTCGGAGATAGGCAACGGAACTCCTCAATAAATGATAGCAAATAGACTCGGATTGCTGAAATCTCATGTTTGTCTATTGTTTACACCAGTTCATAACATAACATCACGCCGGTACGCTGTCAAGGGGTAAGCACATGTGAACCACTGAAAAGTGAAAAATAAAAAACTTTTTTGCAAAAAATTAAACCGACTTCAAAAAAACAAAAAAGTAAAAAATAACTTTAGCTTCAGAAGTCGGTGACAAAAAAAACTAGCAAAAGTCACCGACTTCTGAGGCTAAAGTTACTTTTTACTTTTTTGTGTTTTTGAAGTCGGTTTAATTTTTATTTCATAATATATTAATAACATTGCCTTCAAAACGGTGATGGAAAACATCAAGAAGAAACATGTCGTAGAACCGAAAATGGAAGACATGAGACATCTGCCAACGAACACTGGATGATCGTTACTCACTACATCTCGTCTAGTTCATATGGTCGCGAGCGCAACTGCTGAGCATGAAGTCCTGGGTTCGATTCCCAGGTCGGGTAAACTGTTAAAGGTTTTTTCCATCAGGAATTTCTCAGTAGCAGCCACGGAGTTTGGATTTGTGTTGATGGCAATAGGCTCGCCCCCTATTACAGGGGACTTAAACATAACTGGCGAAGGGTGGGGGTACTATTAGGCACTTCTGCGTAGCCCTTCGCGGATTACAGGCGTGATGGTATATTACATCTCATTAAGTGGAGGTATAGGCATGCGTCCCAGCAGACAGCACATAGTAGGCTGATTATACTATGTATTATTTTACATGAGACAACAAATATATTATTAAGAGCGGCCAACCCGTCATACTTTTCATACAAACGCTCGTATGTGATTATGCAGTTGTTACACCTCTATCTTTATTTTTTTTGAACTTATAGGTTTTTTGTGCATTATATCTAGGTTTCTATGGAAGCAAAAAATAAAAATAAAATGTAGAAACAAATTCAGTAAAAGTCTCTAAAATCGCAGTTTTGCACAAATTTTAACTGAACTTTGGCCGTTCATAATGTACTCATAAACAGTAAAAGTAAAGATAGCAACTCGATAGAAACCTTGCACATGTAATGGAAATTCTTGATGATAAATATTTATTTCACACACTTGTAAGACTTATTCAAAAACACGCATTTCCTGGAACAAGTTTAAGAAATTTTCGAACACAATTTTTTGTTCAATGTCATCGCGTAAGGCGGTATGAGGTGCGCGGGAGACGAGATGTGAGGGGTCGAGGCGGGGTAAGACAGGGAAGTTGAAAGAAAATCGCCGCTGTGGCTTTGGCTGAAACAACAAGCTTTTCGACCATGCTCGCGTTGACGATAGACGGACCGGGAAGGGCCCTCTTAAGAGGCAAAGTTACATTTAATCGCACGGTATTATTGCAAACCAACCAGACGAAATGTCCTAAGAAGGGTAGGTAAGGTACACCCTTGTTACCAAGCCATTACCCACGTTTCGGGTTTATGAGGCAATTCTATGGGGTTTCTCACCATGTTTTCCTTCATTGGTAACCGGAATATTACTTATTTTTCTTTTTCTTACCTACTTGTCTACGGATTGGGGCTAAGGGTAACTAAGGGGTCGGTTGAGTAAGTAGGTAGTTTATGTATCAATGAGGAGATGGATTTCAACGTCCTACTAGTTTTATGTTGAATAAAGCAACGAATAAATGAATCTGTATTTTTTTTTTACTAGATTATCTATGTTAAATAGGTGGACACGGGAACGAGTGATACACAAGGTTGCTAGTAACGCACTGACGTTCGTCTAAGGACAGATTGCGTGGCGCAGCACGCACACATATATAACAGTCAATATTATAAAGAGGAAAGATTTGTATGTTTGTAACGAATAAACTCAAACACTACTGGACCGATTTCAAAAATTCTTTCACCATAATAATGCTACATTATCCCTGAGTAAAATAGGCTATATTTATTAGTAGAAAATAGGGGGTGGCGGGGAATTAGGGGAAAATAAATGCCCACTCGTGCGAAGCCGGGACGGGCCGCCTTATAGTAGCGTAGTGCTATACAGGATGAAGTAATGACATACGTTTCGGATTTGGCCACCCACGCCCACTTGATTGAAATTCATTTGCAAGATTTGACCTATACATACTAACTTACTAACAAGACAAGTTAAATAACAGCTTATTAAGGGATCAAGATAAGCTTAAACTTTAATAAAAAGTTTAAATGTATGTGAACCCTGTTGAAAATCGTTCTAGAAATATGAAACACTTTGAAAGTGATTGCCACTTTTCTAGGTCCTAAGATTACTTTTACCACACGTAGTGGTAATCAAGCGAGCCCATAAAAGAAAACCTATCCTAACTCAAAGATGGCCAAGACATGACGTCTTGTACCTGGGTATTTGATAGTTTAGAGAATGTATAGTAACGTGTTTCTATCTTCACATAAAAGTATGTGTTAAATAAATATCAATACGCCGATTTCCTACAGGACTTGCAACGACACATTGTCATAATAAATGCGCCCATAATGTTCAATTCATTCTCACACCAAAATCTACCTATATAGGGTGTAAGAAGACCCTTAACGAAGCCGAAAGGCAAAATTTTCCCCGTCAGTGCGATATTTTTTTTTGTTCTAGAGATATTAGGGGTCAAAGTTTCAACTTTTTCACAAGTATTTTTTAAATACATGTTTTATTGTAAGATTTTTACTTTAAACACCTCCACGACCCCCGTACTATTTAAGCCCTCCCTAAAGTACAATATTTTGAGTGTGTTACATGGAGTCGTTTCCCAGCAATAATTTTTGCGTAAAGTTACTTAGTTTGATGTACATAATGCTTGGTTGACGGCTTCGTGAAACGGTCTGTTTACACCCTGTATTACATTCTGGCTCAAAATCAAATCTCCTTAATTACCATGAAAACATACACAACTTGTCAAACACTCTGCTTACATAATTTCTAGATCAGTTTTAACTACAAACATACTGAAATTTCAAAGTGCAGTTCAGTTCTTAGAACTAATTGTTTATTCAGCTTAACGCCGTATTACTGGGAGTTGGGTGGGCAGTGTGGGCAATCCATTAGTGATGCTTAAGCTGACTAGTAACTAGACTTTATGGTAAGCTCCGGATCTCAATTAGAGTACCTAGGAGACATGTGGGAGACCACAACTCAGAAGACGGATGAACTTGTGAGTGGAAAACTTTGATTTATTAATGAGACTATTACTTACTTGTTGGCCTCGGAGCTCGTGGCTGAATAATAACAGCCGCGCTGATCAATCTTCAGGCTAAGCCGCGATCGCCTAGGTTAGTCTGTGGATGGGTGACCAACCATTATATACCGCGTTCCCTCCGTGCACCGGACAGCACGTTAAACCATTGGTCCCGGCTGTCATTTGTAGATCTTTGAGAGTCTTTACAGTTAGTCAGTGGCCCGAAAGTCTGACAACCAGTCTTACTAAGGGGTGTATTTGGCACTTAGATAGTTTATAAACATATAGGTTTATTTTTATCCCGGTGGTATGATCCCGTGGGACAGTTACCAACCTTCACGCTGGCGAAGCCGCGGGCATAAGCTAGTATGTGAAATAAAACTTTTTGAATTAGAATTTTGAAAATTATCGTTAATTTTTTAGACGGAATCTGTCACACATCGTTGAGTTTTGTTTGCTAATGGCGAGCGTAAGATAGTCTCACGTTTTCAATTAGGTACCTTAGTTTGCTAAGAATTTGGTACTTAATGAAATTTTCAAATTTCTTCTAAGACAGCTTGTTAGGGGGTCGTGTGCTAAAGTAATCAAATCCATAATAAATTTAGGTTCGTGTTCTGTTCACTTAATTTTAGCATTTAATTGGCATCAATCAAGGACATTAATTTAAAACATGAAAATCACAGAATTGTACATTTTTCTTAAGTTTGCTGTATGCCATTACTTCCCAGAATTTGATCCTTATTAACGACACTATGATGATGACGAATGATGTCATAATACAGTGTGTTTTTTTTTCCCGAAATCAATGGGTTCGATTCCTGGCTAGGAATATTAATTTTTCTAAAATCTAATGATACAGTTTTAGTTTTCATCAAAATCGAGCTCGAGACTCCTTTCAGTATTTTTCGCTTTTCCGCACAGTTTCGGATTTGGCCATTCACGCCCACTTGAAAAATTCATATATTATTCATTCAAAAATGCGTATATTGAAGTTCGTCAGGACAAAACCAAGCAGGCACCTTTTTGTTTTCGGATGGGAAATCATCAAATAACTCCTCCCGCTCTGGGCTGAGCAGGAGGGAGTGTCAAACTTTTACTGACTAAAACCCATCCATGTTCCTTCTTTTGCCCTTTGTGTTCCGGGGCCGCGGTATCTCTTTTGAACAGTCCCGCAACCCTGGCAGGCGTCGGTCCTTTCGGATCCCTTCCCGTTTGCTGACATCTCTCTGAGGCGCGAGTGGAACACGAACGCGCCGTCGACACAGCCTGTCGTCATAAGACGGACGGACGGTGAGCTAGCCCATAGCTCACCGTCCACAGGCCTGCGCCTACGGTGGCCGGGGGCCACCACGTAGCCCCCGACGCCCGGTGCGTCTCCCGCGGTGGCTGGGACGTGAGGTTCTCTACCTCTCACGTTCCACCAGGCAGGCACCTTACTTTGTGTATTTTCTTCATTACCACTGCTTTCAAGCCAGTGTCCCAACAGTGGGGACAATATAGTCTCCACTGTTCCTACAACTATGACCCTGGATTTTGGATATGCTTATGCTTTTGCACCTCTAGCTACCCCTTCTAGCATTGTAAGCGTGATAATGCATGAACCAGTAAAGTTGTTATGAATTTAATCTAACATAAGTAGTAAACATTTTGTTTGAGCAATTCACTCTTTAAACTTTCTCATTTAGCTACAAACGAGTTTAAAAGTTTAATGTTGGGGATCGCTTTCAAATGACTGCCGTATGAATGTCACTGCATTTCAAAGTGAAATATACTTAAAACTTAAACAAGATATTTTTTGTTTATCACTTTTTCCGGGATTTTTCGGTGTTTTAGAGTGGGCTTTTTTGGTCTAAATACGCTTGAAAAGTATTTTTTACTTTAGTAGTAATGCAGTTGCTTGCTCAATGCAATGAAACATTGTTTGCAATAAACCAATCTTTTGAAAATCAATCGATATTATTTCGGTAAATATTTCTACAATAAAGGGTATAATATAATAGGGGCACTTGTTCTCCCCGTCATTGCGATATTTTTTTTTGTTCTAGACCATACCTGGGAACCTTCTAGTTACGGAGATATTAGGGTCAAAGTTCCAACTTTTTTTAATCCATGTTTTTATTGTACGATTTTTATTTTAAACGCCTCCACGACCCCCATACAATTCAATCCATCCATTAGCACAATGTTTTGAGTGTATTACATTGAGTCCTACCGTAAAACGTGACATTCCACCCCAAACAAAAAAGTCGTTTCCCAGCAATATTTTTTGCGTAAAGTTACTTAGTTTGTTACTTTCTTAATGTTATCGTAGCTAACATGAATGAAAGAGTCCCAATAGCAGCAATATACATGGATATGACAAAGGCATTTGACCTGGTCAACCATGATATACTGTTGAGCAAATTAAATGCGTATGGGATAAGGGGAAATGTTTTATCACTTATAAATTCTTACTTAAAAAATAGAACACAACGTACAGAAATAAGTCGAATTTGTAAATTAAATAAAACCGTTATAAAATACATATCTAAAGAACGAAAAATATTTTTTTGGTGTGCCCCAAGGAAGTGTGCTAGGGCCTTTATTATTTCTTATATATATAAATGACTTTCCCCAGAATATACCCTATCCTATGACATTGTTTGCCGACTACAGTACTATCATTGTTAAACCTGACAAAAATAATAAAGACTTTGAAGCTGACATAATCAATGCACTACAACAAGCTGTTAACTGGTTAGAACATAACAACTTAATTTGAAGAAAACAAAAATTATGAATTTTCGTCAAAGAGTAGCTAATTCGGAACTAAATGTAAGCTTTAATAATGAAAAAATTGAAGAAGTTGCAAATACACAATTTTTAGGCTTAACAATCGACAATCAACTTAATTGGAAACAACATACTTCAATATTAATTAAAAAAAATAGTAAGTTTGCTTTTGCTTTGTATAAATTAAAGAAAGTAGTCAATCAAGCAGCGGCAGTCACTGCATACTATGGATATGTCGATTCTATACTACGCTACGGAGTCATGTTTTGGGGTAACTCCTGCAATAAGGACATGGTGTTCAAATCGCAAAAAAGATGCATAAGAGCTATTACCGGTATAAAAATAACTGATAGCTGCAAACCTTATTTTGTATTGTTAAAAATAATGACTTTACCTTGCTTGTACATATTTGAGACTGCTTTATTTGTTAAAAAGAACATGCATCTATTCAGAAAAGCATCTGAACATCGCTATAAAATGATCAGACAAGAATATAGACATGAATTATGCGTTCGACCATCAAAGACCGCTTTCATGCACAAAAGCATACTTTGCATGGCCCCAAAAATATTTAATAAATTACCAAATAGAATTAAGGACCTAAATATTATCCAATTTAAAAACAAATTAAGACATGTATTATTGGAAAAATGTTATTATTCTATTGACGAATTCCTTAATGATAAATTGTAAGATATTTGACATTGAAATTTATAATATTTTTGACATTGAATTATTATCTTTATTTCCATCCCTTGTTTTTTAAATTATTATTATTATTTTTTGTACTCAATTGTAAATGTTTTGCTTGTTTTTTTTTGACCTATCTTTATAAGTTATTTCGTGTTTTTGTTGTAATTATTTTATTTTAATATGTTGATTATTCTCTTTTTTTTATATTAATTACTAAATAAGTGAAAAAGTGTACACCGTTAAGGTAGATTTTTGAGGAACTTATTATTTATTATTGACATCTCATGTAAAATGTACCAAAAATCACACAAAATAAATGAATTTGAATTTGATGTACTTACAGACTGCTTGGTTGACCGCTTCGCGAAGGGTCTTATTACACGCTGTAGGTATAATAAATTCATGGTTTTTATCATCATTACTGTCTATCATCATCCTACTAATATTATAAATGCGAAAATTTGTGAGGATGGATGTTGATGCTTTTTCATACTTTCACGCAAAAACTACTGACCGGATTTAGATGAAATTTGGCACACAAATAGTTTATAACCTGGATTAACACATAGGGTACTTTTTATCCCGGTAGTATAATCCCGTGGGACAATTATCGAACTCCACGCGGGTGAAGCCGCGGGCATAAGCAAGTAATTTTATACATTACACCGCAAACCATGCCGCTACCAAAATAAGCCAAGAACTTATTGACATTCGACCTAATTGCGTTCGATTTTCCTTACAAACCTTCGTCATGACCAAATAACCCTTTTTACGTCACCTAACGATTCAATAAAATGTCTCAGCGCTTACAGGGTTAACTCCGGGTCATTACCAAGCTATTCGCCATTGAACCCGTTTGAATGTTAAGAATATTTTTCCGAATTTTCTTTTTTGGGTTTGTTTGTATAAAGTTTGCTATCATATACTTAGTGGTTTGAACAACGACATCATGCCCGTGATCCCCGTAGGGATAGGCAGAGGTGTAGTACTAGTACACCCGCATTTTGCCAGTTATGTGTAGTCCCATGTAATAAGGGGCGAGCCTACTACCATCATCAGGAATACAGACTACAGAGAAATTCCTGATGGAAAAACCCAATAATACTTGCCATGCCCGATCCGGGAATCGAACCCATGACTTCATGCTCAGTAGTCGCGCTTGCGACCACACGACCAACGAGGCAGTTATGGTTTAAACTTAATGTTTGGTTTCTGAAATTTTGGTTTCAAGAAGCGGGTTTGTCACAAATTCGACACGAAAGATTGGGCCACGGTCGTTGGTGAAACTCAAAACTAGTATCACTTATCATGACGTCAAGATTTTCGCGTGTCCAAATAATGAAACTTAAATTAAATCACTATGGTAGGTACCCTTTGCAAAGTTTAAAAGTGTAACGTTATTCGTGGCGACATTATAGCCCTGGCGGCAGTGCCATTTTCATTGCTGCAATCTATTGCAATTCGGCTTTGCTCTTTCGGTTTTGGTTGCCTTCGGAATTTTACCTATTAAATTAGTTTACCACAAGACACAACAAAAGAGTGTAAAAGTACCCTTAACGAAGCCGAAAGGCACTCGTTCTCCCTTTCATTGTGATTGTTTTTTGTTCTGGACCATTCCTGGGAACCTCTTAGATACGGAGATATTGGGGGTCAACGTTCCAGCGATTTTAAAGTTTTTTTTTTAAATATACTTGTTTTTAAGTTAATAACTTCATTGTAATTAACTCATGACCCGTTTACAATTCAAAGCATCCCCCAGCATAATGTTTTGAGTGTGCTATATTAGGTTTTACCGTAAAACGTGATTTTTCACCCCAAAAAGTATTAGTAGGCAGTTTCCCATCAATAATTTTTGCGTACGGTTACTTAGTTTGATGTACATAATGCTTGGTTGACGGCTTCATGAAGGGTCTGTTGGCACCCTATATATTTGACCAGATTTTTGAATATTAGGTTTATGCAAACACCTAGATTTCTATAAAGCAATCATAAGCATAAAGTAACCTTTCCAACAGCACCTCTTTTTTTTTACAAAATAACCCCCTTTTCTTA
This sequence comes from Eugnorisma glareosa, assembly GCA_947578425.1. Lineage (NCBI taxonomy): Eukaryota > Metazoa > Arthropoda > Insecta > Lepidoptera > Noctuidae > Eugnorisma > Eugnorisma glareosa. The sequence continues at coordinate 17,002,848 of OX387966.1, read as the reverse complement.
TTTTACCTTTTCCTGAAAGTAAAACACTTGAGGTGCTTTACGATGCACTTCCACAGGGCGTGAAACCTATGTACAGTCGCGAGCATAAATACGATACACTTTCTCCAAAACTATTGAAATTTGTATCGCGTTACGTAGATAGACAGTGTTGTCGAAACCATCCATATTATGAAATAGGATTTTTCTCCGAGTTCAAATCGTTAGTTTACATTCGCTTGTAATTTAACGTGGGTGTTAGGGCTTTGTCTGACTTTATTGGCAATGTGTATTCTTAGGTCAGACTAACTGTTACCCGCGACATTCGTCGGCGTGAAATTATTATAAAAATATGACCTTGACAATTTCATGGATTTTTCTATTTCTCGGAACCCCATTTTAAAAAAAAAAACTAGCATAAGTTTCTCCTTATAACATCAGCTATCTGCCAGTAAAAACCCCGTCAAAAATTATCCGGAACAGCAGACAGAAAAAAAATTCATAAATGTTTTTTTTTTTACAAGTAACAGTTTTTTACTTTCATATGCATTTAGTAAACAGCTGATATTTAGAAATCACAAACAGACACTTCAGTTTTTATACTATGGTTTCTCACTACAATGGTACAACTCGCGCCTAGGAGCGCCTCGGTCCTGGGAGGTACTCCCAAAATAAAAAGGCGAGAATTGTAAGGTATTTTTGCTCGTGACTCTACATAAGTTCCACACGTTATCAAAGTGCTTCGTAAAACACCGCAAGTATCTTTATTTATGCCCGTGACTGTACTTAGTAACCGATATCAGTAGTTTAACTCTGTAACACTAGAATGTTACACAAGTAACTAGCTTGCTTGCCATGCCGACACAGTTGGATTTCCGAGCAACTAGTAAACTAGTTGATTAATGCTTAAACTGCCTAGATTTATTGCTATAGTCTGGTGGATTTCTCTAGGTAAAATAAAGTTACTTTAAGTAGGTACCTAGTCTCTTGGCTTTCTATGGTAACTTTAACTTATTTGTACACATCTTGCTACATCGTTCTCACATAATGTACCATCTCAATATGAATGATGTAATCAAGGTTTTGTAAGAATATGCTGATTTAAAAGAGTGTCCATGGAGTTTCTTGCCCGTTCTTCTTCATAGAGATCTACGCTAGGGAATGGGCAACTACAGTACTTTCACAGTTTTTATGCCTTGTGACTGGGACTGTAGCTACATTTCATTGTTATCTTGGTTTCGACAGTTCAAAAGTGCCTGTAACTGGCCCACTTGAAATAAATGCTTTGATTTTTTGATTTTGATTTTGACACCATTATTATATAAGGTGTATCTATTCATACACGAAATATTTTAAGGGGTCATTGTACTCATAATTATAAACAACTTTCACTATGGGACCAACCCGGAAATCGCGAAAAAAAAATCAGCTGTTCAGTACATTTTGACGAGTTAACGCGATCATATTGTAGGGAACAGCTGATTTTTTGTTCGCGATTTCGAGCTTGGTCCCATAGTAAAAGGTGTTCATAATTATGAGTACAATGACCCTTTAAGAGATTTCGTGTATCAATAGATAGACCCTATATAACTAACTATAAGTGTCTTCAAAAAGTAAGTCAAAGAGCATTATCTCTCCTTTAAACTGTAATATTCTGGATATTATACATATTATAGGTGTACATTTATTTTGTATATTTGTGTGTATGTATATTTTATATAGGTATATTTTTGTTTTTTGTTCTAATTGATTTTTTTCTGTTCTGTCTTTTCTAAACACTGTGTCTACATTTCTAATCCAACTTTCCTCTCGCAGGTCTGCTGGAAGAAATTTCTTATGAAATAAGCAGTACCTTTGTGCTCTTCTAGAGTTAAATATAAAAGCCTCTTTTTTCCGGATGGGAAATCATCAAATGACTCCTCCCGCTCTGGGCTGAGCAGGAGGGAGTGTCAGACTTCTACTGACTAAAACCCATCCATGTTCCTTCCTTTGCCCTTTGTGTTCCAGGGCCGCGGTATCTCTTTCGAACAGTCCCGCAACCCTGGTAGGAATATAACCGTCTTGTACTAATACTGTTTTTTTTTTTTTGAGAAACAAGTCCTGTAGATCAGGTTTTCAGGATTGTAGATCGCTACAGTCTAGACACAAACCACCGTTAGTTTTATTGCTTAATTAATTATTTATGTTTTATAAAAACCTTAAACAATATTTACTTTTCTTCAGTATATTGCTTATAATGTTTACGCTTACGAATGTTTTAAGTAATTATTATGTTTAAATATTTAAAACTATTACTACGCATCTTTAAAAAAAAATATATATACGCCTTTTTTTTTACCGATGGGAAATCATCAAATAACCCCTTCGCTCTGGGCTGAGCAGGAGGGAGTGTCAGACTTTTACTGACTAAAACCCATCCATGTTCCTTCCTTTGCCCTTTCTGTTCCAGGGCCGCGGTATCTCTTTCGAACAGTCCCGCAACCCTGGCAGGATATATATACGCCTTCATGTAGTTTTAGGGTTGAAAATGGTTATGTTCAATATAACATACGTTTACTGCGATATTGTTAAAAATAAATAGTAATACGTAAAGGGTTTTATCGAAAAGGTGATCTTGGCAATAGATAGACATTACTTTACTCCTAAACATGTCGCTTTTATATCCCAAGAAGATGTAGAACGGTTTGTGACCACACAAGACTTTTCCTTACTATTGTCTACGTTTTATTAGAGCTAAACCTGTGATATAAACGTAAATAGCACAGATAGAACTACCGGTCTAAGATAAGAGGGATACAAAGTACCTACATCTTCTATGTCGGAAGACAGCAGTAACGAAGGGTCAATTTTTGTAAAAAGTAAGCCGGAGCGGGTATCTTTAATGTGATAATATTATTTGTCTATAGAACACTGACTGTGCCATTTTTCAAAGGGAAGCCGGTAGGAATCGAGTTATATGGAACCTTCGCCACTGGTAGACAGAATCCACAGAATACCACCTGCTACGATCCTTTTTTTTTTCGGGTGGGATATCATCAAATAACTCCTCCCGCTCTGTGCTGAGCAGGAGGGAGTATCAGACTTTTACTGACTAAAACCCATCCTTGTTCCTTCTTTTATCCTTTGTGTTCCAGAGCCGCGGTATCTCTTTTCGAACAGTCCCGCAACCCTGGCAGGCATCGGTCCTTTCGGACCCCTTCCTGTTTGCTGATTCTCTTTGAGGCGCGCGTGGAACACGAACGCGCCGTCGACACGGCCTGTCGTCATAAGGCGGACGGACGGCGAGCTAGCCCATAGCTCACCGTCCACAGGCCCGACCTGCTACGATCCTTAAATACCTTTCGCCTCATCCACGTTCATACATCTCATCATACATGGACGCCGGTTAAAAGTAGGTACTACGCACCTGACCTTTCTGAAGAACAACAAAATAAAGGTTCAAAACTCCGATCTTTAAACGTCACTCAAAGCGTTGTTTCCAGTGACTGCCGACATATGTATGTCGGTAGTGTCTATGTTGAACGACAGCAGAATAGATGTCGGTTCAGAGTTCAAGATGTCTAGTGTGACTTGAAGTCATTGACTTGATTGAATGATTGATCCGTTCGGCGTTCAGGTCTTGGTGGGTTTGAGCGCTGTCACAGACGCAAACGCAACTTGAACTAACTTTCCGCCCTTTTAAACTTTTTGATCCCTGTCGGTACAGTCAGCAACAGAAGTAGCTTAACATTTCAGAATTTTAATATTTGACGTACAGGACTCCAGCTATTATTTTTAATATTTCAGAAGATTATTCTTTAAAATATTCCTTACTCTTCAATACCTTGTTAATAACGAGTAAAACAACAAGTTTTTAATAAAAAACCTGCTTTCAAACTTGAGTAGTGTTCATCTACTTCTGATGCTGACTGTACCGAGAGGGTTAAAAAAACTTCTGTAAAGTCAACTTTGACAATGAGACTGTTTTGTTGCAAGTTTGCGTGCTTACATTGTTTTCATAGACCTAAATTCTGTCTCATAGTAGTCCTTATGTACGCGGCTTCCCTCGAAGTTCGGTAATTGTCCCACGGTAACGTATTACTGGGATAAAAAGTATAATTTGTGTTAATCTAGGTTATAATAAACGTGTTGTGCCAAATTTCACCCAAATCCGTTCAGTTGTTGTTGCTTGAAAGAGGAACAGACATCCATCCATCTATCCATCCACACAAACTTTTGCATTTTATAATAGTGTGTAAGATATCACACAGTTAGAACTGGCTATTCTATCTGATGAGCTATCATCAGATAGAATAGCCAGTTCTAACTGTGTGTAACTAATGCTTCTTAGTGGTAGCTGCAGAAGCGATGCAATTAATGCAATTCATAACGTCGTGCAATTATTATAATCACGTAACAATAATAATTCATTCCTTTTGCAACCAAAAGAAAAAGAGCTAATTTACAAAACCAAAAAGAAAGAAACCACAGAATTTAATTTGAACGTTTTCAAAGGAAAAATATTGCACAAACGGGATTTGAACCCGGTGCCTTATTGCAGCCCATGAATGATGCATACCGCTCACAAGTTGAATCAGAGATATTTGATTAATATAAATATTTATTCATTGTATATTTTAGAGCAGAATCTATGCTTTCAGTGGACTTTGCATTGCGATATGAGAGTTTGACGTTGAGGTATCAAACGTGTGGGTTTAAATAAATTCTTAGCATTTGATGGAATCATAGTGTGTTTATATTCTACTACTTGTAGTTGCAAGAGACAGACAGACATTCACGACACAGATTTCGATGAAAAACTAAACAGGTAAACCATCCCAAACTAACAGGTAAACTAGGACCTGCGTTAGACAATAGGATACTTTTTTATATAGGCATTAGGTTTACGCGGCTTCGCTCTCGTAAATCTTAACCCGCAGGGAAAATACTCTAAAGTTCTAAAGACAAAATTAGAATGAAATAAAAAAAAAACGGTAAAAACAATATATATATATCTAAATGAAATTTGAAAATGAATGATATGTATACTTCACCAAGACTTCGCCAGCGGCTTCGCTCGCGTTTTAAACACGACACGTTGTAAATATAGCTTAAGGCACTCGGGGATAATGTAAAAGAATCCATAATCCAGATCTCGTTATTTACGGACCTAATTCATTAATGATGCGTTCTATTCTTCAGAGCGTAATTACTCACGTAATGAGCGGCTCCCTTGTGGGCACTACTCGTAAGGTATGGAAATATTGATACATGCTTACCCTAATTAGCCGTGCGACTATAACTTGTATCAGGCTTACAAATCCAGAGGGTGTAGTAAAGAGAATAGACTAGCTGATGCCCTCCCCAACCTGTTGATATATTCAATGTTTCGAGGAGAGTAAAGTGACCTCCTTTTCCAGGATAATTATTTCACCTCATTTTAAATTTAAAATAAAAAAAAACTGATTGCTTCGTAGTTTTGTGATCGCAAACGCTATTATAACTGAGATACTATATTCGATTTCTGGGTCAGGCAAAGTATTAGGTTTTTCTACTAGGAATTTCTCAGTAGCAGCTCCGAGTTTGATTTGGGCCAGATTGATGGCAATAGGCTAGCTCCTTTAAACGTAATTGTAGAAATATGGGTGAACTATAGGGTAAACCTATGCCTAAACCTTCACTGGTTAAAGGCGTTATATATGTTTGTGTGTGTATGTTGTGTTTTTTATGTTTTCTGGCGTGACAATTTGTGGCTGATTGCAATTGGCAAAGAGCTTACAATCAGACAACCTCTTCGGTATACATAAATAGGTCTCAATCTAAACAAAAACTAGCAGGTTGCAAAAAAATATATACGCATCTTGTTTACCTAACCTCGAGTAATAGTACATTACTGCAGCGGCCAGCAGCAGAGGCATTGATGGATGAATGTAGTAGTAGAAGTACATCAATGCCTAGTTGTGACCAAGGCTTGTATAGTACTTTTCTCAAATAATGCGAGGAAATTAAAGCTCTCGCGTTGATGAGTTCCATTTGTTTTTTTTTTTTTCAATAAACCGCTTTAAAGCAAGCCAATTCGAAATTTAAAATCCTTTGATAAGTTACCTCCTTGGTTGCCATGTTTCAGAGTAACAGATCGTTCCATTTTTAAATAACACGACAGATATCAGTTTACTATGTAAATTATTTGGCCGCTAAACACGACTGATAATTATATGGATTTTCATACAACTTTTGCCGGGCGCTGGTCACATGTATCTGGCCAGTACATCAATTACTATTTATCTCGAAGAAGGTTGTCAAAATAATGCTCAAATTTCCAAGCATGTTTGAGAAAAAATAATTCATCTCCACGCGGCAACCCTAGTTGTGAATGCTGAGAAAAAGAATTAAATTAATACGCTCTTAGAGAGACTCACTTACGTGGTTTCCGTTACATGAAAACTAGTTTCCGGGTTGCTAATTAACTGAGGGATGTACCATGTTTTTATATAACTTAGATAGAATATGGTGACACCAGAGGCCCTAGCACTAACTAAGCGCGCGTTAAGAGGCCGGCGACCGATGCGTTTTTCATACAAACGTAATACCAAAATAACTTGTAAATCAAAAACATTCTTAAGGTACTGTCTCTTTATTCCGATTGGAATACAAAATATCTAGGTTCCCAATGAAATATTTTGAAAGGACAATGATATAAAGACGAGATATGAGGAATTTAAAATTTCTATAGAAAACTTATTTTTCTCATAACTCTTGTTTAAATCAGTGTCCATTCAAAATATTTCATTGGGAACCTAGATATTTTGTATTTCGATCGGAATAAAGAGACAGTACCTTAAGAATGTTTTTGATTTACAAGTTATTTTGGTATTACGTTTGTATGAAAAACGCATCGGTCGCCGGCCTCTTAATTAGTACGTACACTAGTTAAACATAACGTAATTTAGTCGATTTTTTAAATCGAAAATACAATTATCCGATAGCATTTTAGTGTATTGTTTGCAAAAAGCACAGTCAGTATCATCCATAGCCATAAATATACCCATATCATAAATATTTCTTTATTTATTTTATTTTTATTTTATGTGAAACGTAGTTAGGAACATATTTATTTAATACTCAATTCCTTATTGCATTCCACAATGTAGGCTTAGGTGGTAAACGTCTTCCAAATGAAACAATCGTGGACCCTGTCGCAGGAAAAGAAAGATGTTGACTTAATATTTAAATCTTTACTTGCTAGTGTATTTCGTGTATAGGCTTCTTCTTGGGCGAAGATTCAAGAAGACGACGTCGATTAATTACATGGTAAATGTATAAACAAGAACTTATGTGGGATACTACCACTAAAAACCAGACTATTGAAAAATCACGCTGTAATTATTTTATTTTTTTTTGGCCCGGATAGTTAATTTTTTTTCAAAAAAAAAATTATTATCCGGGTCATAATAACGAATCGATTGACACCACACATTGACAAAATCGGGTGAATAGTTTAGGCGCTACGGAGGAACATACGTAAATATAAACATACATACATAGACTGCTAGAATCATAACCCTTCCTTTTGGCTCCGTCAAATAACTTATAGTTTAATACAACGGCGGGAAAGGGTCAAGCCGACTTTCAAAATGCACTACGTTAATGAATATTTATTAACGTAGTGCATTTTGAAAGTTTGTTCATCCAGAGCCACAGCGGCGATTTTCTTTCAACTCCCCCGTCTTACCCCGCCCCGACCCCGCACAACTCGTCTCCCGCCTAACGCAATGACATTGACATTGTTCCAGGAAATACGTGTTTTTGAATAAGTCTTACAAGTGTGTAAAATAAATATTTGTCAGTAAGAATCTCCATTACATGTGCAAGGTTTCTATCGAGATGTTTTCTTTATTTTTACAGTTTATGAGTGCATTATGAACGGCCAAAGTTCAGGTTTAAATTTGTGCAAAACAGCAATTTTTGGAGGCTTATACTGAATTTGTTTCTACTTTTTTTAATTTTTTGCAACCATAAAAACCTAGATATAGTGCACAAAATACATATTAGTTGAAAACAATCAAAGATAGATGTGTAACAATAATCATGTACGAGCGTTTGTATGAAAAGTATGACGGGTTGGCTGCTCTTAACGAAGCCGAAAGGCACTTTTTCTCCCCGTCATTGCAATTTTTTTTTTGTTTTGGACCTTACCTGGGAACCTCTTACTTACACAAGTTGTTATTTACATACTAGTTTTTAATGTTATAACTTTACTTTTAATAGCTCCGTGACCCGTTTACTATGCAATTCATTTATCAGCACAATGTTTTAAGTGCGTTACATTGAGTTTTACCATAAAAAGTGATTAAAAAAAAAGAAAAAAATGTCTGAAGAAATGTCGTCTCGCAGCAATAATTTTTGCGTAAGGTTTCTTAGTTTGATGTACAAAATGCTTGGTTGTCGGCTTTGTGAAGGGTTTGATTACATCTTGTATAGTGCCTAAATAATTACTAAACAAGCAACTAGAAACATAAACCTGTAGTACATATTATTATGTAGTTTCACGAAACATTTTCGAAATAAACCCGGTAGAATAATTAATTGAGTTGAAAATTATTCAATTTGAAGTTTAAACAGTTAGTAGGTACATAAAACTATTGTGTGGTAGGCAACATACATAGGTACTTACGGTGTACGCACTGCTTAAATTATTTACTCTATGTTTTTGTTTGCCTAAGGCGCAATTACTGCTTACATTTAAGTTAATTTGTTTGTGTTAATAAAATTATAGTACAGCATTGTGTTATTTTGACCTGGATTATAAATAAGTCCTGAATCTTTAGTTTTAGACATACTGTATTCTGTGTGCCTTCCTTCTTCAATGAGGCTCATCTGCCTAGCCTTTTCCCAACTATGTTAGGGTCGGCTTCCAGTCTAATTAGATGCAGCTGAATACCAGTATTTTAGATGGAGCGACTGCCTATCTGACCTCCTTCCTACTGGGTGATACGATACCCCTAGGTAAGACTGGATGTCATACTTTCAGGCCACTGACTATCTGTAACGACTGTCAAAGATCCACAAATGGCAACCGGGACCAACGACTTCACGTGCTTTTCGAGGTACGGAGGTAAGTCGGTATGGTCGGGTGGTCACCCATACACGGAGCAACCTAGGCAAGCACGGTTTAACCTAAAACTTGACCCGAGCGGCTTTTATTATTAAGACCCTCAGCCTTCAAAATAATTCCCCTAAAAATCCAACTCCAAAAACCGCGTTCTCTCACGTAAAACATACCAGCATCTTATGCATATCCAATAGGACACATAAACATCCTTGCAACTTATGTAAACTCGTGGACATTGTCATACAAATACAATAAAAGCTAAACTGTAATATAACGTCTGTGAACGCCTCCTCGGTGTACAGTCGCGCATAGCTGATGCAACAATATGCCCTGTATCGTGATACAGACGCACACACATTGTGAACACTGCCATATGCCTTTGAGATACTAAATGTATGAATAAATGGTGTTATTGTAGTATTTTTAAAAGTGGAAGTTGAATGGTTTATTGTTAAACTTTGAAAGTTAGTTATGTTGGTATTTGTTGATTTATTACCACAACGTTGTATCAATTATGTATAAGTGGATGGTGGAATCGGTATAATGATAGTGGGTTGATCCCACATTCCTTTGAAAGTGCCTAAAAGGAATGTGAGTTGATTTGGGTTCCTCATACACATTTCAAAGTTCCGGGACTCTAGGATTCCGAGATATTTATTTATTTATTTATTTACCAACAATTATAACATCCTTACAGACTTGACCAATACGATGCTATAAGACATACAATATAAAAAAAAAAACATTCAATATAAACAGTTAAAATAGAAAAACATAAAATATAGACATGTGAGATGACACACAGAAAAAAAAAAGTAACTAAATTAATTGAGCATGACAATGATTACAGTTGCACACCTCTTTCAATAATGACTTGCGCTCTCTGGACAAATCTCGGCAGGTTTTGCCCAAATATATCTTCCGATACCGTTATAATATTAATAATACGTGCAGATCGCGACATAGGGGCAAACTTGAGTAAGTTAGTCCTAGCCGCTGGCACTTGTAATAGTGCGCGGCGGCGCGGTCCCACGCACCCATCCGGCGCGCGCAACCGCAGCGCCGCCAGCACCTCGGGGTGGTGCAGCAGCCCTAGCAATACGCTCGCCACGTACTTGACTAGCGCCACGTCCCTTCTTACTGCCAGCCTGGTGTACCCAACCATGCCCAGGACGAACAGACTTGGGTACATCAGGGGATAAAAGGGATAAACTCCATACTGTTTGAGGTAGAGGAACCTACAGAATTTATTTTGCATTTTTTCCAACATGAGGCTGTATTTCCTTTCATGTGGATTCCAAATGAATGCACTTGTTTCCAGGTGACTTCTCACAAGTGCATTATATAAAAACTTAACGGCAGCCGTATCGGTAAAATCCTTACACTGTCTTATGATGAAATCAAGATTTTTGAAAGCCCTACCGCACACCTCCATTGTGTGTTTGCGTTATGTCAATGACGTTAGAAAACTTTCTTTCTATTCCAGTCCCCATGACTTAAAAAACCGACCCTAACGGAACCCTAAAAAATTAGTTCTAATTACACATTAGTTTAAATGCAAGTTGTATTTTCTGGATGTTGCGGAACATATCCAGAAAAAATACAATTTGTATTTAAAAAACGCACGAAATGACAACATGAATAGAGTGTGGATTACAAAATGAACACTTGCTTTAAAGGCAAAAGCATTGTGTACTCTGTTGCACACGTCATGGAGTAAGCAGTGGCAGGGTGTTTGATCCTATGTCATGGCGGTAACCGTGAATATTGCCAAAAGCCGGGCGCAAAAGCTGTGTCATCTCGTTGTCAAGCGGTCAATGTGCTTGAAGCATTTCAGAACCGCTGATGGTTCTGAAATTATTAAAATCAGTGGTTCTGAAATCATTCCTAAAATTACGCCCCAACACAGAAAGAAGTAATACTAATTGTTAATTTAAAGAAGATTGTTATTTACCAAAAAAGGGCAAAAAAAAAAACTGCTTTTAGGGTTCCATACCTCAGTCTGCAAAAACGGAACCCTTATAGGATCACTTTGTTGTCCGTCAGCTGTTGCTGTCCAGTAACGCGTGGAGGAGGTTTCAAGCTGAAATTTACTAGAAAATACCACTTCGTCTTTAAGGACCCACCAAGCAGACCCACCAGTGGGTTTCCGAATACTGATGTGTCTCCCAAGACCTACTGACTGGTAGGACCTATGTGACTATTTAGTTTTATATCCCCTGAGACCCACCAGGAACATAAATGAATTAAAAATTAGCATAAATCCACCCTTTCAATTAGAACAGAAAGTTTTATTTTCTGAGCGATACAAACTTACAACTTTAGTGCTTACAAAATTAACTTAAAACTATTTTTCTAAAATATTAAAAAACAAGAATTTTCTTCAGAGGGCAAATTCACTGAAAAATCTACTTATCTTAACTTTTCAAGAAAGTGTCCCACTGTGATTTTTCAGTATGCATCAACTCTAACGGACAATCTAATATAAAGTGGTCTCTTTCTATGTAACAATGAAGTCGTTTAGAGTTGTTTCATTTTGTTCCGCTACCCCTTAGAGCAGAGAATCAAACTTGTAAGTCAACGCGATCAAAAGATATGACCGTTTATGCCGTACATTTAACGATTTCACAAAGGAATCAAAGCCTATATAGTACTTCCCGTTGACCTAGAATCATGAAATTTGGCCAGAAGCAATGTAGTTTATATGTAGTTTAATACCAAAATACCTATAAGTTTATACGGAACCCTTGGTGCGCGAGTCCATCTCGCACTTGGCCAGTCTGATTATATAGTTATAATTCCAGATTACCTAAAAAAGGGAATGTTAACTCGTTTGTAGCCTATGTTACCCGGGTCATAATAACGAATCGATGGACACCTTATTCATCAAAATCGGATGAATAGTTTAGGCGCTACAAACAAACATAGACTGCTAAAATCATAACCCTTCCTTTTGGCTACGCCGTAGTCGGGTAAAAAGCCACGTTGTGTGATATTTAAGCAAACGAACAATAAAGAACTGAATGTCGTTTGTTGCTCGTAGCGTGCTACGGCGTAGCGCTACGGCTACGGTCCGCTACCTCGCGCGTAGCCGGGGGGCACGGAATATTGTGTAGATTCTGACACGCTGCACACTGGGGAGTGTATCATGGATGAATGACAATTCTTGTATCATACATTCCACAACTGACAACATTTTTTCCATACAAATCAAAAAGGCCATTTTGTCGTTTTACTCATGGCGGAAATGGCTGTTATTGTTTAATTAATTATCTAAATACTAATCATTCTTATATTAATCTTCTTCAGGGATGCGGCCATTTGTCTTAATTTTAAAACCATATTTCATTTCTAAAGTATTATAATTACTATAACTTTAAGAGACAACAAACAAAAAACTAATCAATATTTAAATAATTTATGCAACACTAGTCTCATAACAAAATCTGGCTCATACATCAGCATGATTAATTAATGCAGATGCATGCTTTCATCTCTCATACGACAAAACCGAGCAAGGAAACAGCGCTCGCTAGAACAACCACCTGCTTATAATTGATTAACTGCGACAATACACTTGTCCTAAATAAACTCCTGGAGTTACAGTCCATACATACAGAAGTACAATCGAGGACATAAATACACAGTCGGTATTTATAATGCCGCGGTGTGTTTGTGCACCTGTACTCGGACAAACATCGTCGATTTTTGAGCACAACGGTCTCGCTTGAAACGCTTTTATGTGCGACTCTACGGTGTTGTCCTAAACAGAACTGTGAACGTTATGCGAGTGACTGTACGGCCTGTTTGAGTTTCGATTTTGTTTTGTTTTGTTTGCAGAAAGTTTGAGGTAGCTTTGTTACGCATCGGTGTAACAGGAGGATTGCTAGTTACGCTTCGGTATAATAGAAGGAATGCTGATGCTAGCTGACACCATTCCTGCGCATCGCGACCGCGGCCGGCACGAGGCGCCGACTCAGCAAGTGCGTCACTACATCGCGCCACCTTCGATTCCGCAAACTCGTAATTAATTATGCATGTAAAATTATATTCATTCTTGGTACATACTTCGACCAATTATCATTACTTTTAAACTGTAATTTTGTTATAATTAAATTTGTCCTAAGTAAATTGGTTTTTTTTGCATCCTCCGGCTCCAGTTCACATAATTGGCGCAGTCGGTAGGATACTCGCGGGCCGGTTCGCGAGCGCGATAACTTTAAGTCATCTTAAGAAACGCGATTCGCGAGTCACCCGGGTGACTTTCAAGCACCAGCAACGAGTATCCGGATCTACAGGAACCTGCAGCCAGAGGTGTATCCAGACATCGATACCGCAGAGGGGACCAATGATGTACATGTGAGTACTCTAGAATTGTTCTTGAGTTGCTTCCTTTCTATTTTGTTACTTTTAAACTTCCAAGATTTTCCATCCCAGGCAATCGCGGAACCCTAGGTTAGATAGAGAGTCGAGGTTAGAGTTATTAGATTCGGTTAGAAGTCTAGATTTTAGTGACGTAGGAAGTTCAGATCAGTTAGAAACTATGTCGAGAGTAGATGAAATATTTAAGGCCTTGCGCATGGTGCCCGAATTCGACGGAAATACAAACGTGCTTACTAGATTCATTAAGTTATGTGATCAATTAGTTGCAACTTACGTATCGCGAGAGCCAGGAAGTGAGTTTACGAATTTAGCTTTAATAAACGGCATTCTTAATAAAGTCACGGGTCCCGCCGCCAGGTTAATTAACACTAACGGTATCCCTGAAAACTGGGCAGGCATTCGTAACGCTCTAGTAAATAACTTTTCGGACCAACGCGATGAGACCTCGCTTTATAACGACATGGCCCTCTTGACCCAAGGGTCCTCCACACCCCAGGAGTATTACGAAACTTGTCAAAATTTATTCGGAACCATTATGACGTATGTAAGCTTGCACGAAACAGTGCAGACTACAATAGAATCCAAACGCACCCTGTACCAAAAGTTAACCCTCCAATCTTATCTAAGGGGCCTTCGCGACCCACTTGGTTGTCGTATTAGATGTATGCGTCCAGAAACAATAGAAAAGGCCTTAGAGTTTGTTCAGGAAGAAATGAACACACTTTACCTGCAACAACGTAATGATCGTATAACGCCAGATAAAAAATCCCATTTACAGTTAACTAACGGTTCATCGAACATGGGCATTCCCGGGTTGCAGCCCGTACCCATGCCTACACCTAGGCCATTTAATTTTCATATACCCGGTCAATCTCGACCAGGTTTCGCAATGCATCCCCAACGCCCTCCACTGCCATGGAGACCTACTATGAATCAGCCTCAACATCTTCAAGGCCCGTCGCGTACGCAGCAAACGTTCGGTGCTCGACCACCGAATTATAACCCACAGAATAACGCATTCAGGTTTCAACCACCCAGAGCGCAAAGTTCAAATGATACACCGAAACCGATGAGCGGCGTGTCACATTTCGTACCGAAACCAATGCCATTCCGTGGTCACGATTGGTCCAGGGGAGGAAATCCACCCCCGTCGAACTATTTCAGAACTAGGGAGATGAATTTTAATGAATGTTACGATTATTTCTATCAGCACGAGCCTTATGATAATCTTGAAGTATACCAGTATGATTACGACGGATACCCCGACTACTATAGCTATCATTACGACCCATCTTTGTTCCAACAGCCAACGCCCTATTTAGATTCAGGTGTAGCCCCCCTAGCACCACCGGTGGAGGCGCCTGCTGCTGCTGAAGCTAATCCCTGTAAAACTGAAAATTTTCAGAAGGATCAAAGTACAAACGAGCGAAAATAGAAGTCAACCTACAGACACAGCGTTATTTGCCTTATATACAAATTTCCGATCCACCGCTAAAATTACTCATTGACACTGGAGCAAATCAATCGTTTATTAACCCTGAAACAATAAAGAGATACTATCCACATTTACCTTGGAATTACGATCCCTTTGAGGTAACTAATGTGCATGCGACTAGCCGCAATGATTACTCTATTAACTTGCCATGCTTTCAGGAATTCAACGATCAAACTTACTTAACATTTTTCATTTACAAGTTTCATGATTTCTTTGATGGGCTCATTGGGTTAGATCTTTTAAATAAATGGGAATCTACAATTGATCTTAAAAATAACAAATTAGTTACAAAAAATGCAGTTAACCCTATAGCCATGTATAACTCACGTAACTGCAACTTATACGAAGACATGATTCCAGCAAAATCCTCCAAATTAGTAAGAGTTCCAGTTAATATAGCAAACGGTGACGCGATAATCCCTGCACAGATTGTTTCAAACTGTAACGTAAACGAATGTATTACTACCGTTCAAAATAATCGCGGTTACTTAGAAGTTTTTAATACAACATCAAATGACTTAATTTTCTCTATGAACGAACCAGTTAAAGCAGAAGTTTTTAATATGAAATGCACGGTTACTAAACCGCCATCGTGCCGCGTTAGAGAGGTTTTGTCCCGGTTACGTACAGAGCACTTAAATGAGGAAGAGCGAATCAACTTAACATCCTTAGTCTCTCAATACGCTGATGTATTTTATATCGAGGGAGAAGCACTTACCTTCACCAATAAAATAAAACACAGCATTCATACCACAGATGAAGTTCCGGTATACACTAAAACTTACCGGTATCCGTTTATACACCGTCAGGAAGTCCGCAGTCAAATATCAAAGATGCTAGAGCAAGGTATCATCCGTCCTTCAGAATCCGCTTGGAGTTCGCCTATTTGGGTGGTTCCAAAAAAACCTGACGCGTCCGGAAAAGTTAAATGGCGAATTGTTGTAGACTTTAGGAAACTAAATGAAAAAACTATAAATGATAAATATCCTATACCCAACATAGCTGATGTTTTAGACAAATTAGGAAACTGCAACTACTTTACAACCCTCGATTTGGCGAGTGGATTTTACCAAGTCGAGATGAACCCCAGCGACATCCCAAAAACCGCTTTCAACGTAGAGCACGGTCACTTTGAGTTCCTACGCATGCCAATGGGACTTAAAAACTCTCCGTCCACGTTCCAGCGAGTCATGGACAATGTCCTTAGGGATCTTCAAAATTCTATTTGCCTGGTCTACCTCGACGATATTATTGTCTTTAGCACCTCATTGCAGGAGCATATTGTTAATCTTGAAAGGGTATTTAAAAGACTAAGAGAATCCAACTTTAAGATACAGATGGATAAGTCTGAATTCTTAAAGTTAGAAACTGCTTATCTTGGTCACATTATTAGCAAAGACGGCATCAAGCCAAATCCCGACAAAATCATAGCTATACAGAAATTCCCTATTCCCAAAACAAGTACGGAAATAAAACGATTTCTAGGACTTATAGGCTATTATCGGAAATTTATTCCAGATTTTGCCAAAATTACCAAACCAATGACGCAGTGCTTAAAAAAGGGTTCTAAGATAAATTATAACGATAGTAACTATATAAATTGTTTTGAAGAATGTAAAACACTATTGGCTAATGACCCGATACTGCAATATCCAAACTTCGATAAGGACTTCTTACTCACTACAGATGCATCTAACTTTGCCATAGGAGCCATACTTTCACAGGGACCGATAGGATCGGACAAGCCTATAGCTTATGCTTCGCGTACCTTAAACAGCAGCGAGATAAACTATAGTACAATCGAGAAAGAGCTCTTAGCAATAGTTTGGGCAACAAAGTACTTTAGGCCCTATCTGTTTGGTAGAGTATTCAAAATAATTACGGATCATAAACCTCTCCAATGGATAATGAACCTAAAAGAGCCTAATTCAAGGTTAACTCGTTGGAGGCTTAAACTAAGCGAGTATAACTATTCGGTCATCTATAAGCAAGGCAAAAGCAACACGAACGCTGACGCTTTGTCACGTATAGAAATTAATAATGAGGAAGCCAGTTCCATTGTAGTAAATGTGTCCGAAAAACCGAACTCCTCAGCTGACTCAACCACACTGACAGCCCATACTAGTGCTGAACATCCAATACTAGAAATACCCATCTCAGAAGAACCTTTAAATAGATTTAATAGACAGATCTGTTTTACTGTAGTTGGTGATATAAAGAAACGACCAACTGTTTCTAAACCATTCGAGTCCCACACTCGTACGTCTATTCAATTATCAGAAAGTAACCTCGAAGAAGACGTTGTGAACTCAGTAAAAGAATTCATAAACCCCAAAGTCAAAACCGGCATCATAATTCATCCCGCATTGGCTATGTACAGAATAATTCCCATCATCCAAGAAAAGTTCAAAAGTTCCGCGATGAATCTGGTCTTAGTTAAAACCGAACTTGAAAATGTCAAGGAATACCTTCGTCAGCAAGAAATCATTCAAAAATACCACGAAGGTAAAACCAACCACAGAGGTATTGGTGAGTGCCATCTTGCATTGTCACATAAGTACTATTGGCCTAAAATGAAGGACCATATCGCAAAATACATAAACGAATGTAATATTTGTGGCCAGGCCAAATATGACAGAAATCCTATTAGACAAAGACTCTGCGTAGTCCCGCCGCCGACAAAACCTTTTGAGGTCGTTCATTTAGATTTACTAACAATTCAAAGTGAAAAATATCTAACAATTATCGATTCATTTTCTAAATATGCCCAAGCATACCATCTTAGAGATGGTACCGCAGTCAGTGTCATCCAAGCCGTTTTAAAATTTTGCACACATCACGGTGTCCCTTTATCTTTAGTCACAGACCAAGGACCCGAATTTAATAATCAATTATTTAACGAATTTGCGCGAGTCCACAAAATGCAGCACCATAAAACTTTGGCCTACACTCCCAACGATAATGGAATGATTGAACGGTTACATAACACCTTATTAGAACACCTTAGAATACTTAAACTAGAAAATCGCAATGAACCAGTCGTTAACCTTATGTCATACGCTATAATAGCATACAATAGCAGTATACATAGTTTTACAAAGTGCAGACCACTAGATTTAATCACAGGTCATACAGATCCTCGAGATCCTTTAGATTTAGATTTATCTGTGCATTTGCTCCAGCAATATGTGCAAGAGCATAAGAATAAAATGACTAAAGTTTACGAGATTATCAACGAAACATCCCTGCACAAACGAACTGAGTTAATTGAAAGTAGAAATAAAGATAGAGAGCCTGAGAAGGAGTATGAGCCAAACCAGCAGGTATTTGTTAAGAATCCTCTCGCGAGCCGTCAAAAACTTGCCCCGCGTTATACTCATGACACAGTACTCGCCGATCTACCCATACATATATACACGAAAAAGAAGCGCGGTCCTGTCGCCAAATCACGCCTTAAGAGGACACCTAACACTGGCAATTTGTTGCAGGACACTACCATCACTGATGTTCCTGGTCCATCTGACCCGAGCGGAGGACATATCACTTGACCCACTGGATAACGGCCCTGGACTACTACCCTTTAAGCTGGGATCAACGAAAATAATATCACACTATCACTCATTCCTCCTTAACATTAACCTTGCAGACATACAATCAAAAATCGACTTAGTGAAACTACAGTTAACAGAATTCAGTCCCTTAGTTAACAATAAAACATCCACGCTCTTTGAACCCCACCTTAACTACCTTGAAAGCAAACTAGAAAAGATATCCTCACAGTTAGAAAGCTTTGAGCCAAGTCGTAATAAACGTGGTCTCATAGACGGACTAGGTTCAGTCATCAAAAGCATCTCAGGAAATCTAGATTACACAGACGCGTTAAAATATAACGATGCCATCCGAGTTTTACAAGGAAACGAAGATAAACTAAAATCAGAATTTCTAAATCGCGTAAGTCTAACTAAGGAGTGGATGCTTGAATACACTAATGTACTAAACAGGATAGATGACAATCAAAAACTTATCTCCAGCAAAATAAACGCCCTAATAAACCAAGATAATACTAGGCAAGCAGACTTAGTTAGTTATGCTCATTTCGCCCAATACCTTCTTATTTTAAATGATAACGTTGAAACGTTATCTGACGAATTATATAGAATAGAACTTATGTTAGCTTTTATACGTGCATCAAGTACGATGCACTCTATGGTTAGTCTAACTAATCTTAAACTTATGTTAAGTAAATTAAAGTTAATATATTCGAGAGATGAAATTATAGACCTCGACCTTAGAGATTATTATAACGTTCTAAAAGTTGGATCATATTATAGCGATAAAAAAATAGTTATAGTCATAAAGTTTCCGATTGCCTTACCTAGAACCTACACCTTATACAAACTTTCCATAGTACCTAATAAATATAACCTAGCCCTAATGCCTACCTTACCATACATAGCAATTCAGGGACTATATTCTATGTACATAGACACAGAATGTCCGAAGATTGATCCATGGTACCTCTGCGAGGAGAAGGTCAACTACAAGATTCAAGACAAGCCAGATTGCGTTCAACAACTAATCACGCAACAGAACACTAGCTCATGTACACTAACACCGGTCAGCTTGAACAAAGAAGCCATGGAGAAACTAGATGAGATGCATTACACTCTCAGCTTCCCGATCCCGACAAAAATCCAGACATCCTGCGGACAGGAAGAATTTATGATCGCCCAAGGAAGTTACCTAGCTACCATACCACAAAATTGCTTTATAAAAACTCCCGAATTCACAATCTCAAACATTAACAATCGAATTAAAGGGCACACATTGAAGATAGCACAACTACCCCTCAACCAGAGCGGCATACCGAGAAATGAAGAATCGCTAGTAAAACTGAACTCGATAAATCTCGAAAATCTGCATAGCAGCTACCAGAAGATCTCAGTACAACCTCCAATAAAACTTACCCATACTAACGTTGAGAGTATCTATCATACCACTATACCCGTATACTCACTACTGTTAGGTGCAGGCGTACTCGGAATTATATTCATGTATCGACAATATGCGAGAAAGAAGGCTGGAAAAGCTTGCCCTACACAACCAGAAACCGCCCAAGAAATCTACGCTCAAGTGGAACCTAGAAGAAACATCCAACCAGAGGAAGTTATAATCGACACCAACCATCTAGCAGCAACATTGTCAACTTCGTTCAACAAGTAGCTGCTGTACTTCGGGGGGAGGTGTTACGCATCGGTGTAACAGGAGGATTGCTAGTTACGCTTCGGTATAATAGAAGGAATGCTGATGCTAGCTGACACCATTCCTGCGCATCGCGACCGCGGCCGGCACGAGGCGCCGACTCAGCAAGTGCGTCACTACATCGCGCCACCTTCGATTCCGCAAACTCGTAATTAATTATGCATGTAAAATTATATTCATTCTTGGTACATACTTCGACCAATTATCATTACTTTTAAACTGTAATTTTGTTATAATTAAATTTGTCCTAAGTAAATTGGTTTTTTTTGCATCCTCCGGCTCCAGTTCACATAATTGCTTATTAATAAATGTTTATTGGATTTAAGTGTTTATTTTTATAAGTTATTCCTGTGGAATGGATTTCTTTTATAGGCAAGAAAAACAAGTAGTATTATTTATAATTAATGATAAGATTCCTACTGGAACTATTCGTATGCTATGTTCGGCGGCGGATATTTCTTGAACTACTGATTATAACTTGACCCCACCCACTTAACTTTAAACCCACATTCTTCGAATACCGGGTAAAACGGGGTGAATAGGTATGTAGGGGTGAATAGAGACAATACTTTGAAAGGGATTTTAACGAATTTTTTTTTTGAATTAATTTATTATGTTGCCAACAAGATTTTTAAATAATTAAGTATAACTAAGTTAATAAAGAACGCGGTGCGAGCGGGAGCAGCGGTGGCCCAGTGGTGGCGGCCCTGACCTACGAAAAGTGGTGGCGCATTAGTTTGTGTCATTTATTTCATCACCACTGCTCTCAAAATGGTGAAGGAAAACATCATGAGGAAACCGGTATGTCCTAGAATCAAACAATTCGAAGACATGTGACATCTACCAATCCGCACTGGGCGCACTTGGTGGATTAAAGCCCATTCCCTCTCATAGAGAGGAGGCCGAGTGTCCCAGCAGTGAGAACATTATAGGCTGATTATGCTAAGTAAATAAAATAAAGTACTTTTTGGTAACAAATCATATCAATTCAACGTTAAAATCCCTTTCAAAGTTTTGTCTCTATTCACCGCTGCGTTCCTATTCATATGGTGTCTTCTGCAATTTAAATACCACAAACAAGAAACGGTCAATAAGGTCTACTAGGTATACGCTAAGGTTATATTGTACCAAATAAAGTCCCACATTAACCTACCTATTTAAAATCTAGAATCTCTTTCTCAAGCAGTTAAAAACGCGATCAAAGTTAAATAACACTCTTTGAACAATAAAATATCACTTTCGGCGCGAAACTCAACGTCCCGCTGTAAACTTTTGATGCCCGTACGATTCGCCGAATTAACCCTGTCGATGGCTTAGCCCGGAGCTGTGCTATATAAAGTACAAGTTAACTGCTGTATTCTGGGTGTTACGCTTTATTATTTGCTTTATTGAGTCTGTGAGTTTATTTTGACTCAATTTGTAGCGACGGTGTGAGATTTCTTTCGTAAAATAAAAGATGGACATCAAAATATAGAGTTATAAAACTTTAACTAGCTGTGGAATGAAAGCGCTGAATCTGATATTTTTTATTAAGCATAAACGTTAACAAAGGTGTGATTCTAGGTAAGAAAAAATAATACGAATTATAAAAATCTTACTAATACTATAAATACGAAAGTTTGTGAGGATGGATAGATGGCTGGATGGATAGATGGATGTTTGTTACTCTTTCTCTCTTTGATCTACATGAAATTTAGCACACAGATAGTTGATAACCTGGATTAACACATAGGATAGTATGATCCCGCCGGACAATTATCGAACTCCACGCGGGCAAAGCCGCGGGAATAAGCCCGTCAGAAATAAAAATACTACATGAGCAAGCGAAAAATTGTCTTATCATGGTAATTCACAGCGAACTCGTATTCTCATAACCATGACACCGGCCGCTAACCAGCAATGACATCAGACATACCAAAAAAAAACAAGCCATAACTCCCACAAGATTCGCCAAACGGAAGGGACTAATGTCCAGAATAACCCTTTACCTGCACGCGCAAAAAACTTCACCAAAACATATATTTAAATAAGTACCATTGTGTTTCTTTTGGACACAAAATTTATTTTAAAAAGGGTTGAATCATAGTACCGTACCGCATTATTTTCACTGCTGTCATTTTGCTGTTTTTAGGGTTCCGTATCTCAGTCGGCGAAAACGGAACCCTTATAGGATCACTTTGTTGTCACTACCTCTTGGAGCAGTGAAAAAATCAAACTTGTAAGTCAACGTGATCAAAAGATATGACCGTTTATGTCGCATATTTTGCGATTTCACAAGAATCCTAACCTGTAAGGGTACTTCCCGTCCACCTAGAAGCATGAACCAATGTCTTACAGAACATGTAAACGAAAAAATCGAAAAACCGTAAAACCTTATTCTTAAGTTAGTTACTTTAGGTTATTTTAATTAATAAATTTTAATGTGTATAATAATTAACTAATAAACTCAAACTCAAAGCATTTATTTCAATTAGACCTTGGCATGCACTTTTGAAAGTCAGAAAAACAAAGGCGAAGCTACAGTCACAGACACAAGGCATAATAACTTGTGAAAGTACTGTAGTTGCCCATTCCAAAGCGTAGATCTCTATGGAGAAGAATGGGCAAGAAACTCCATGGACACTCTTTTCAATCAAAATATTGTTACAAGATCTTGGTTACATCATTCATGTTGAGATTATACATATATGTGAGAACGGTGTAGAAAGACGTGCACATTAAGAGCGTCCAGAGTAAAAGATTATAACTATCAACAATTTAAAAACAAAGTACCTAGTTAAAATAAACCGTGGCAGCTAAGAGATGACCAGTCCCAACTGACAGCGCCCGTTCACGAACATGACGCATGCATCAATATAAATAAATAATAATATGTTTCAAATAAAGTTTACTATTATAACTTCCTTAGAACGGTAAATATATAGTTTAATAACAAAATACCTGCATGTTTATAGGGAACCCTCGGGTCGAGTCCAACTCGCCCTTGTCCGATTTTTTTTACGTGAAGGTAAGGTAAGTAATTTAGCCCGTACCATTGTTGTTCTGGTCTCACTTAATATTCGGGAACGAAACGATCAGTAACGTCTGTAGGCGGGTGGATAAGTAGGCTCGTCAGTAGACGACTTAATTCATGTTGTTTATAAATAATTGCTTTAAATCTTGCCTTTTCGTTTACAAAGTTCCAAGTTAGTTAAGTGTTTTGTTTAGGACCAAGTTTAAGTGCTTGTTCTAGACGTGGTAAGTTCATTATTTGTGAGGATTAACATTCGTCCCGTGCTTGGAGCGGTCCTGTGGTCGAGTCCGTATCTGTTGCTTGGATTTTGTTGCAAAACAGACAAAGGGATGTTGCTTATCAAAATTGTCTTTGCCAGTTGATGATCTGCCATTTTGCAAGTAATGACATCGTTCAGTAAGATATTTTTTGAAAATCCTTGAGTAAACCTGCAATTGTTTTGTTTGAATATTATTTCAGAAATACTTTTAATTTAAAATGAAAATATGTTATGCTTAACATGAAAATATTGCTAGAGGCATACATTTGAAGGTTTAAAAACGTCGAGAGCTAAGCCGTAAAGCAGATTATTGCAATTCCAGAAAAGTTTTTAAAATATATTTTAGCACAACTTAATATTCGTAACATAACATGACGCCTGTAATGCCCGAAGGGCTGGGCTGAGGTGTACTCAATAGTACACCTACATTTCGTCCGTTATTTTTTTATGTCCCATGTTATAGAGGGCGAGCCTATTGCCATCAACCGGGCACAAATTTTATTCAGACTCCGTGGCTGCTACTTAGAAATGCCTGAAGGAAAAAAACCCAATAACACCTTGCCCGACCAGGGAATCGAACCTAGGACCTCGTGCTCAGCAGTCGCGCTTGCGATCACTAGACCAATGAGGCAGTCATAAGATTCGTTACACTGTTATTAAAATAATGTAGTTATCAACTTGGAACTTATCACGCAATACAATTAAACTGGCGTAGTAAAGTTGACAATGTCTGGATTAATTTCAATAAATTTCATTATTCGTGCCAATTAATTTCATCGCCTAAGATTATGTCGTGATTAATTAATTAAATTCGTCAAGATTTAAGTACACGAAGCAAGGAATATTGTTTGAGAGATTGTTTCAAAGTTATAGATTGAATATAATTCAATTTTATTGGGTTGCCTAGACGTTGACATAGGCGAGATCGAAGTACGAGTATAAGAACAATAATTTGTGATTGTTTAAAGTTGATTGTTTCTAGGTTTGTATTCTTGACAGCGAAGGTAGACCTGACGAGGTCAAATATCTATTGATTTACAGGCTTTGACAGGTCAATTGATTTGAGACTATTGTAAATGAAACCAAGAATTTTCGGTTAATAATAAAGTAGTATAGAATAGCTACTGTCTGTGAGAATATCAAATTAATTTTATACCTGAAATGCGAGGGTTAAGTTCAGTTTAAAATACGCGGTTTCACATATTTTTCTACGTTTTTAAAACAATTTTACGTGTGTAATTTTTAAAATACTCTACTGAATGGTCTTTTTAATAGACATGCTGATTCTATAATAACATTTCAGCGAAATAAGTGAAAAAAAAAACTTAAAATTGTGTTACGTAATGGAACATAATTATTTTTTGGTTGTAAATGGAATATACATGTTAGTTTTAGTATTAAAAAGTGCCTAAAGCATGTTTAAACTTAAATAAATGATATGTGTAGTAATTTAATAAATCTGTATTTTATGGCAATAGGCTCTGCTATATATAATAGGCCCGCTATTACATTGTACTTAAACATGACGGGTGAAATGTGGAATGTGGGTGTACTATTAGGTACACCTCTGCCTAACTCTTTTGGGATTATTTGATTTTATGTTATGTATGTGTAATAATTAAAAAAAACGGTCAATTACGAGTCGGACGCGCGCACGAAGGGTACTATTATCTAAAAAAAAAACACGTATTTTCGTTTTTTGTAAGGGAGGCCCCCTTCAATAAAAGATTTATTTTAATCTGTTTTTAGTATTTGTTGTTATAGCGGCGACAAAAATACATCATCTGTGAAAATTTCAACTGTCTAGCTATCAGGGTTCATGAGATACAGCCAGACAGACGGACGGACAGTGGAGTTAGGTGGGTTAGTTTCATTTTTCTGTTATTTTTTTTTCTTTGTTTCTGCCCTGTGTATTTATAATATTTGTTATGCGTTGTATGATTATTGTTTATTTATTTCTTGTATGTACGTCACGTCACTGCGACAAATAAACATTTTTTCTTTCTTTTTACCCCTTGGTTACGGATCCCTAAAAATGACACTTTTAATATTTTATTCTATTCTGTCTTAACAATTCAAACCGTAACCGGGTAAAGAAAAAAATGTAACCTACATTTATGAATATGCTGAACAAGACTCTTTAACAAATGAAAAAGTCCTTAGATCTACATAACCTAGACATAAAAAGTAAGGTAAGTTATAATTTATTCGTGTCTCCATAATAAAAAACCTTAACTGTGTTTTACATAATATGTTGGAGAGTCCTTCAATTTAGTAAATGGGATGAGAGCATTATCCCGTATTACATTGTAGAAAATATGTCCCCGATTCGACACCCTACGGAGACGAAATTTTCGGCGAATTATCTTCAATGTTTACACCTGGTTACGGTAGACACATGAGTGTTAATATACAGTAGGTATTTCAAATGCAAATTAAAAAAAAAAACAGCAGGCAATCAGAATGTTGCGACGCATAAGTTAGTAGTTTATAATCGCTAAATATCATATCTAACGCGTATCGTAATGTGATTATGATACGCGTGCGATATGATATTTTCTCAGTCAGTATTGGGTACCGATAGCTATCGTTTACAATTCATTCAATACAATTCATTGCGGTGCAAGTTGATCTTCAATTGTTTTTCCTAGTTAAAGCAATTTGACAGTAGTTGGTTTGCTGGTTAGCTCAATGCTGTGGCATGGTTTCGTGAAGGGTTGGTTTTCTCAAAATAAAACAGACAAAGGTACAGGATTTATATATGTAGTTATTTTCTAAATACATCCTGCGGATCCTGCAAAGATTTGTAGTAACCGCAAGGAGGATCTAGGACGTAAAATATAGTGTTAATGTTTTACTTGTAGGTGTAAAGGCACTTCTGATTCGACCTTTTGTTGAAGCAAGTTAATTTTCTTTTCAGTAATTACCTCTATTTTCTCTTGTGTTTAGTTACGTAGTGGATTTTCAAAACAGACTTACTTTATTGAAGACATAACATAAAGTAAAGACAACCGGGAACAAATCTAGACTCATGAGGAATTTCCGTTATAAACAACCACTAAGACTTTGTCCGTTGTATTTTTTTCCCTTTTTCATTATTAGTAGGCGCAATTCAATTGCGGCACGTGGCGGAGTGGTTGGCGCAGTGGTTGAGCGATTGACTTCTGTGTAGCGTGACGCGGGTTCGATCCCCGCACGTAACAAATATTTGTATGGCCTTCAGATAGTTGTTCCGGGTCTGGCTGTTTGTGTATTATGTTTAAATGTTTGTAAACGCACCCACGATACAGGAGACATTCCTAGAGTGGGAAAACCTTAAAAAAACAATCTGGACTATTTTTAAAATATTGTCAAAATAAAAAACTCGTTCGTTAGTCGCAATCGCAACCGCTGAGCTTGAGTTTCTGGGTTTGATTCCGGTGGTTTTTCCGTCAGGAATTTCTCAGTAGCAGCCACGGAGTCTGGATTCGTGCCCGATTGATGGCAATAGGCTCGCCCCCTATTACATGGGACTTAAACATAACTAGCGAAATGTGGGTGTACTAATAAGTACACCTGCCTAACCCTTCCGGGATTCCAGGCGTGATGATATGTTGTTATAAAACCCCCCTTAAAGCGGTTCGGCGGAGATGCGAATCAAGCCCAAGTTCATGCTTGGCCGCCTTGGCGACCCCTGACTAACGATACGGTTGAGTTAATTCATTTCATTAAACCTCTAATTATGAATAAACGTGGCTTAAGCGGTGCTCATGCAATTACCGTTAATGCTGCAAATTGTGAAAAAAAAGCAACCTTTTGTAAAATTCTAACACTTGACATTTTATTACTTAAAAAATGAAGCATGTGACTGACTCCTGTAACTAGACAGGAGTCAGTCACATTCATCATTTCGCAACCACTAGGTTGCGAGCACTAATTCTGAGCATGATAGTGGTGGTTCGATTCCCAGGTCGGGCATTTGTGATTCTGTTGTTCCGTCAGGAATTTCTCAGTAGCAGCTGCAAAGTTTGTATTTGTGCCCAGTTTATGGCAATAGGCTCTCGCCCTATTAAGTAGAACATAACTGGCGAAATGTTTTTGTACTATTAGGCGTCTGCCTAGCCCTTCGAGGATTACAGTCGTGAATTTATGTGTATACGAGGTGTACAGAATGCTTGGTTGATGGATTCGTGAAGCGTCCGTCCCTTCACGAACCCCTCAACCAAGCATTTTCTACATCAAACTAAGTAACTATCCGCAAAAATGATTGCTGGGGAACGACTTTTTTTTGGAGTGAAGAATCACGTTTTACGGTAGGACTCAATGCAACAAACGCACTCAAAACATTGTACTGAAAAGTTATAAAATATTAGTAACTTGTATTTAAAAAAAAACTTGAGAAGAAGTTGGAACTTTGACCCCCAATATCTCCGTAACTACAAGGTTCCCAGGTATGGCCCAGAACAATCGCTAAGGCGAGGAGAACAACTGCCTTTTTTGTAAAAAAAAATAGGTCAAGTGGTTTCGGTTCGATAAGGATACTTTTACATCCATTATGTATGTGTTTTAAGATATAATATTTATACACATAAAAACTAAATTCCGAGTTGATCAATTTGTCTATCAAACTAAATATTTCAATAATAGTGACGACGATATTGAATTATGTCCCGAGGGGGCAGTTGATAGTTTGGACAGATGACGTAAATTGACCCCCAGACCTGAACAAGTTGAGATATTGGACTTGTTGAACGATAAGCGGTTTCTGGTCAATTAATTTAACTTACTACATTTATTTGGTAGCCCGCTGGTCATTTTAGAGGAGTCGTAATAGACTAAACTTTTGAATGAATGGTGATTGATTCACGCGGTGAACCCGTATTGTTTTATAAAATTATGGTAATTGAACCTGACAAAATAATTTCTAGATTGATTATGTAAAGTGAAAATAGGAGCAATGTTAGTTACCTAGGAATTAATTGTTTAACAAGCCGAGTGTCCAGTGGGATTGACGTTCATCTTTACAAACTCGCCTCTAAAATTTTATTCATATATTTTTTTACAACCGTTATATACAATATTTCATGAATCTAGTTGTGGCTGCGCGTTATCTGTCTGTAAGTAAATGATTTTAAGATTTTTATTAAGTTCAGGTGCGTAGTACTCGCGTGTATGACCAGATGTATGAACGTGACGAGGCAAAAGAAGTATCTAAGGATCGTAGCAGGTGGCGTCCTGTGGTTTCTGTCTACCCCGTGAGTAGTAGGTATATATGTGTATTAAACAGATTTAAGAATTCAAAAGAGTAAGGCAGCAATTAAACAGCTTGCAAATATTTATAAAATTAAACCTACGAACTTTAAAATAGTCGAAGAGTTGACCAAACAAAAACAAACTGATAAAGCTGGTGTACAATGTTGACAATTTTAGAGCAATAGACAGTGTTGTTCTAGTAGCCTGTGGTGCCGTTTACAACAGGTTTACGCAGTAGTTAACAAAGTTTAGGACACATACGCGTATACTATGTGTTGCAGCAGTTAATGCAGCAATTAATTATGTACGCGTATCGTGTTCCGTGTCAACTGTGTGGGATACTTTTTGATAGAACAATGTAGGTATGTAGATACCTACATTGTACACGTCGATAGTCATTCGGTGTATTTTTGTTTATAATTATAATATTCAGTTGTTTGTTTTGAGCAACCAAAGGTTAATGTCCACTTTTTTTTTTTTAAATTGTGCTAACCATTTCGAAGAATAAGGTCTCTAATTATTTCTCGTTAAAATGAAAAAAAAAAACTCTTATTTATCGACAATTATCAAACTCCACGCGGGCGAAGCCGCGGGCACAAACTATTAATTAATCATTAAAAAGGATAAAATTGTAAAAATATGGCAATCACACGCTTTGAGATCCCGACTCAAACCTAGTACTCATAATTAAACTAAGTTTATGCAAGGAATATGTTGTCCTCGACTAAAAATAGTCGCCCTTGTACCTACGAGTATATCGTCTCTCGTGTGATGTCGACTAAGGGTTTTAAAGATAATTAATATGGGGTTGATGGGGGCCATTTCGTATACACATTTATCAATAAGTATTGTAGGTACGCATTTATTAAATCATATTCTGTTTTTGTCTATGTAGTTAAATATATTTAACTACCGCTTCGTTGGCCTAGTGGTCGCAAGCTCAAATGCTGAGCGTGAGGTTCAGGGTTCGATTCCCAGGTCGGGCAAAGTGTTATTGGGTTTTCCATCAGAAAGTGTGAAGAAGTTGGAACTTTGACCCCCAATATCTCCGTAGCTAGAAGGTTTCCAGGTATGGTCTAGAACAAAAAAAGCATCGCAATGACGGGGAGAACAAGTGCCTTTCAGCTTCGTTAGGGGTATTGTTACATCTTCTAAGCTATTCTATTTTTTTTTTAAATAAAAATTAAAATAATTTTATTGGAAAGAAAAACATAGAATTCTCTATGACTTTCGTTCTATCAAAGTAATCGTTTTCAGAACTGGGAGAATAATTAATTTTCGGCTTCGTTAACTCATTTATGCCCATTGTTTCGAAAACGAAACAAGAAGTAGTACTTTCACACCCATTATAGGTGTCATGTTGATATTAGCTTTCTATGGACCTATGCTCTCGGCCTGACAAAATATATTATGTTAAGATTATGTCTACGAGTCTGTGCAATGTGCATCTGGTTAGGTATTCAGCGACATGAAAGCAAGGTTGATCGCTGGATCGCGTGCGTTTGCACGGCCATTTCTATGCAAAGTTATGACTTGATTGGGCTGTATCTACGATAAACTTGGCCAAATTGGTATTATTATCTGTAGATAGACTGAGCAACTAGGAAGGTACAGATATCTCGTTTTGTAATGATAAGCGATTCGCACGACCGCGCGGTCGAGCGGTGAGGCGGATCTCACGTCGCATTGGGTATGAAATCCGCTGATGCCGAACACACGTATTCCGCGCGACCGCGCGGACGAGCGTTGTCGTGTGCTCCGTACAATATCAAACCGAGATCTCCTGTAATTTGTTCTTTGTATGTTGGAGTTTCGGGGATCCACAAAGGAAAGGCAGGAAGAAAACCCAGGTAGAGCAGGAAATATGTTAATTGCTATGACAATTAAAGAAAAACAAAATTAATCGAACAGTATGTTTAAAATTAAAAAAATTACATTAGTATGTGCCAGTGCTTTGATTAATGTATAAAAGACGGTTTGTACGGTAGTTTTTGATTTTTTTAAATGTCTTTTTCATTAGCCATTACTTTCGCACTGCTAGACAAAGGCCTCCTACAAGTCCTAAAGTGCTAGGTTATATAATGTTGTGACTTTGGAAATTCATAACTTTTTAGTTTTACCATACATATTGATCAGCTGATCGCGTTAGTTCCTATAGAAAGTCCATTTTTTTTTCTTGCGTATTTCTTGTACTTGTAGAACAATAGTTGTTCAGATTCATGGTCCGAGAGATCACACAGGAGGTCTTGCATTTATTATGTTACACCTTGTATTATGGGTGTAACAATACCCTTAACGAAGCCGAAAGGCACTTGTTCACCCCATCACTGCGATCTGTTTTTGTACTGGACCATACCTGAGAACCTTCTAATTACGGAGATATTGAAAGTCAAAGATCCAACTTTTTCATAAGTTTCGTTTTAAATACAAGTTTTGAATGTTATAACTTTACTTTAGATACCTCCACGATCCCCGTCCTATTCAATGCATCAATCAGAACGATGTTTTGAGTCACTCAAAGTAACGCAACTTTGAGTTTTACCGTAAAACGTGTTTTTCACCCCAAAAACAAAAGTCGTTTCCCAGCAATAATGTATGCGTAAAGTAATTTAGTTTGATGTACAGAATGTTTAGTTGACGGCTTCGTGAATGGTCCACCTTTTATGTAGCTTCAAACACAATTTTTACAATCATGAGTTAGCTTCTTTATCTACCATTTTAGACTAAACTGTAAAACTTCCTATTTACCAACATGACAGGTCGTAACTCACTAGTTTCTCACCCACCGTCATGACATAATGTTGTTTTGTTGTTCGACAACATGGCTTAAAATTAAAGCCCAATATTGACATGTTTAGTTTACGTTGCGTCGCCATGTTCATGACGTCACTTAAAGACAGGTGACACGGTGTCATTGTGTAAACATCTTGTCTAGGAACAGGAAGTGAATTGATGTTCAATTTACAAGGGTTTATCCAATTATTTGCGTTATCATTTACTTCGTATTCCTATTGATTTTAGAGGCATCGAGTAAATTAAGACTATGCTAGTAGGTACATGGACGCACTTTTTTTTATTTTTATTTATTTGGCCATTTGTCCCAGTAATTCAGTAACAGGTAATTTATATCAGTTTTCAAAAACTTTTGAAAGTCTAGAAAAACACTGTCTTAAACTAATCACCGTATCTTTCCAAAGGTTATCTTTGGAAAGACACGGTGATTAGTTTAAGTTAAATTTTTGCGTTAAGAAAAACTAAAGAGAGCAGTGATCAACTTTTTTCCTGCAAAACTTTTCAGGCAATCTTGCGGAAGGTAGCCTTTGAGACGAAACTATTTCAAACTTAACGCCTAGATTAATTATTTTCTTTGGCCACAAAAACAAAATACTTCGCACAGAGAGCTTTTCGTTCATGTTTTCACAAAAAAAAAACTGAAAAAGAAAAAATGTAGTGCTTTTCTATTTAGGGTTTTAAAAGGTCGTTGCAACATAAACATTCTTAACATAACGCTTGTACTGCTCGAAGGGTTATAGGTAGACGTGCACCAATATTTCCCCAATTATGCTCAACCCCATGTAATAAGAGGCGAGCTTATTGCTATCAATTGGGTACAAATCCAGGCTCATTCCGCACTGTTACTGAGAGACTCCTGACGGAAAAAAAACCAATAACGCTTTGCTAGAACTGAGAATCGAATCCAAAACCTTAGTTTTTTATAGTAGCTTTAGCAACCACTACTAACCCATTGAGGAAGTTTCGTTGCATTTTCTAATTAGACTGAACACCAAGTTCCTGAAAGATGAACTAATTTTTATTATTCATGGCACTGAATTTCTGCGGGAATCCCGGAGTTTCTGCTGACTTAATTCCGGATACCGGGAGGAATACTTCAGAGAATAAATTTAAAACGTCGAAAGAATTATTTATCTTTTTTCTCCTTGGGGAGACTTAAGTGAGCAGCTCTCGGTTCCTTTTGTGGAACTTCGTAACAATAATATTTGTTTAACTTGTTTTTTATGATTGTTTCTCGTTGACTGGGTGGATTGTAAAGGGTTAAGTTGAGTAAATAAATAAATAGCGGTCTGTAGTTTCTGTAGTCTTGTGGGAAAATGTCGTCAGTTTGGTATTAAAACGTATTTGGAGGAAACTTGCAGTAACGTCGAACAAATTATTTTTAACAAAATATTTTTTTATTTGTTCCATATTTCAATGTAGTAAGGTACAAGTTAAATCGTTAATTAAAGCAAAGAAAAATAGCCTGCATGCCCATTGCGTAAATTACAAAGATTTGTTAAAGTTTTCCCGTCAAACACGCAGCTGAATTCTCACGATTATCTTGAATTTTTATACCACCAAGCCTACTTAAATAAGACTAGCGTTACACGTAAGTAATCCCCAAAGGAATTATTACTTAGTAGTTTGTGAGGATCACGCCAACGTAGGCCTAAATCCTTTTCGTGAAGGTTGAATTTCTAGTACAAAACACGACACATGTCTTGTCTGCAAATCGGTTTGCGTCTTCGCCTGAAAATCCTGAGTAATGCTAGGATTTGTCACAGTTATGTCTTATGTCGCATGTACTTTGAAAGGAAACGACTATTATATCGCAGGGATCTTGTGTGTTTGAACTTTTCAGTGTTAGTTCGTTTTAGTTTCACTAGATGGCGTTGGTAGTAGCTTGAAGTGTCTTAAGAGGGCGCGAAGACTGAAATAATTTTCAGTGATTGTTTTTTAAATAATGCAAGTTTTTCTATACTCTAATTGCTGTACTTATATAGTTGTTCTCTTAATAATACAAAATCAAGATATTTTTTTACAGTATACGAGAATTAATTTAAACACAAATAATTTACAATTATTTAATTGTAGACTTAATCAAAATCTAAGTTACACTCGCTGTTCGGATTACGCAGCGACTTAGTGTAATCCTTTAAACCGAATATGTTTTTACTCGCTCGCGTCGAATCTGACGGGTTTATATGAAATATGTTTCTGTGAGTGTGGTGAAAGCTATATTTTATGTGGTGCGATGAAGATTAGACGCGTTTTCTTGTAAGAGCTTTTAGACTTGTAGTAGGACTTTGTAAGAAACGAATAAGGTCTAAAAATACCAATATTTTGTTTTATTATATTTTTCTTGCTGAAATAATTAAGTTATTTTTAATCTTGTTCTGAGCTGTACACTAGGGATGGCAACATCTGTGTGTAACACAGCCGTGTTGTTATGTTAAGAGGGCCCTTCCCGGCTCGTCTATCGTCAACGCGAGCATATTCAAAAATCGTCTTGTTTCATCTAGAGCCACAGCGACGATTTTCTTTCAACTCCCCCGTCTTACCCCGCCCCGACCCCGAACAACTCGTCTCCCGCGCACCTCATACCGCCTAACGCGATGACCCTAAACGAAAAATAGTGTTCGAATATTTCTTAAACTTGTTCCAGGAAATACGTGTTATTGAATAAGTCTTACAAGTGTGTGAAATAAATATTTGTTATCAAGAATCTCCATTACATGTGCAAGGTTTTTATCGAGATGTTTTCTTTATTTTTACAGTTTATGAGTACACTATGACCGGCTAAAGTTCAGTTAAAATTTGTGCAAAAAAGCAATTTTTTGAGGCATAGACTGAATTCGTTACTGCAATTGTTTATTTTTTGCTACCATAGAAACCTAGTTATAGTGCACAAAATACCTATTAGTTTAAAAAAAAAAACAAAGATAGATGTGTTACAGCGGCATAATCACGTACGCGTTTGTATGAAAGGTGTGACGGGTTGGCCGCTCTTAAGCAAAAGTGTGTGCAAACAAAATGTTCGTATATTCGAAGTCATCACCTGCCTAGCTTTTTCCCAATTATGTTGTGGTTCTAACCAGATAAATACCGCGACTTCCCATCTGTCCTCCACACACCAGTTAATACCTGGGTAATATGATACCCCTCGGTAAGACTGGTCGTCAGACTTTCGGGCCAATGACTATCTGTAACGACTGTCAATCTACAAATGACAGCGGAGACCCACGAACGTGCTTTCCGAGGCACGGAGGAAACTCGGTACGCAATCAGTGGCTGTTGGAATCGAAGTGACATGCGTAAAACAACCGTTGAGAAACAAAAAAAACCTAATATTTAACTAATCTTTTTGCAAGGTTTTACCAACTCCAAACCTTACCATGTCATCACCCCAAATGACCGAGATTAGCTTAATCCGTACCAACGTTAGGTTAACTCGATAATCTGCTCCAATTACGGCGACAGCTGCACCTTCCGCCAATTACCTAATACTCAGATCCTTGGGTGAACTTAGGTGAACTTGAGTGAACTTGGGTGAACGTAAGTGAACTTGAAACGTGGCTAGTGTACCGTTTTCATTTAGAACTATAATATAAGGATCGGAGTGCAATGTATTGTTTTGATATTTTCTTACGATTCAATTTTGTTTCGGTAAACAAAATTTAGAAGGGGTATGTTTGGATTAATTTTGTTTGGTTTCGACTAATCTGTAAAGGAGAAAATCCTGCTGTGATGCAACATTTGAAGTGACTACTTGAATTCATTTTTATCTGCAACGTTTTTTTTTTATTTGACCAGAAGACCTTGTTTACTTTGTAATTTATTAGACACCCGTGGTAAAGCTCCAGTGTGTTTTTTACATGATATTTTTAAAAGTAATCTCTGGCTTTCAAAAAATACCTTAAAAAATGACAGGGCGATTGTGAGGCCATTCCTTTTAAAGCGAGTTTGACAAAAAAGGACGAAACCATAGATGCTCTTTTTTAAAAAAAAAAAAACACGGTGTATAGTTTACTTACCAATAGCCTATTAATAAAATTAATATTATTTCATTTCATTTCCTCGTCCATTTGTTTTTGAAGAGATTTCATTTAGAAATAAATGAGGAGTGAAATCATCACTAATTTTATTACATAAATGTGGCCCGAAAAAAGCCCTATTACCATTCAAACATTACAAAAACGTCCTTCCGTAAAAAGGAATGGAAAGTATATAATATTTTTACGTGCCTAATATAAAAATAAATGGAGTAATTTTCACGCCGTTTCTTTACTTAGAACACCGCAGCAAGGCATTACTATTCCCATTGGTGGAATCTTTTACTTTTATGTTATTATGACATTGTGAAATATTAACCTACATCTTCATCTGCCAAGCCTTCTCCTAACTATGTTGTGGTCGGCTTACAGCCTAACCAGATGCAGCTGAATACCAGTATTTTACATGGAGCGGCTGCCTATCTGACCTCCACAACCCAGTTAGTACTAAGTAATACGATATCCCTTGGTAAGACTGGTTGTAACGACGGCTGTAACGACTATTAAATGTCTACAAAAGACGGCCGGCACCACCATGGAGGAAACTCGGTATTTTAATGGGTGGCCCTTCCACAGACCAGCCTTGGCAAGCGCGGCTTAACCCAAGATTGTTCCGAGCGGCTGTTAATATTTAGCTACGAGCTCCTGAAATAATACAACCAAAAAAAGAAAAAAAAAATACAAAAAAAAAATACCTATAATAAGGAAAGTATATAATAAGGAGTATATATTAAGTATAAATAAAGTTAATAATAAGGAAAAATATATATATAAATAAATAATAAATAATACCTATAATAATAGGAAATAGAAAACCATGAAAAATAATGGTAGTAAGCTCAATGATATCACTACATAGTATAAAACAGAGTCGCTTCCCGCTGTCTGTCCCTATGTATGCTTAGATCTTTAAAACTACGCAACGGATATTGATGCGGTTTTTTTTTTTATTAGATAGAGTGATTCAAGAGGAAGGTTTATATGTATAACATTGCACCCGTGCGAAGCCAGGGCGGGTCGCTAGTTATAAATAAAACGAGGTAGATATCGCACAAGCGCGCGCAATTTGGTGCACAAAAATTCAGACAATTGTCGTAATATAAGTACTTCAAGCGCAATAGCTATCTCTGTCTTTATATATGTTCCGTATTATCTATCGCAGTCGTAATAACGCAACGATATACTTTGAACGCCCGCTCAGTATAAACGTAGCGTCTCTTTCTTTATAAAATCGTTGATTAAGCTGCATATGATTGGACTGGAATTACTACTAATATTACTAATTACTATTATTACTTATACAAAAACGAAAAATTAAAACTTCATATTATTTTTCTGAGAGGCAGCCTTCTTGCCATTATATCTACCAAGTTCTGACTACTTAGCTAACAACAATAGAACAGGCAAACTGAGAACATAATTTATTATTTGATACTTCTTACCCTTTCACCTTGTCATCTATTTAATCGATACAACAATATGTTGTTCAAGTAATAAAAACAAGTCCTAAATAAAATACCTCCTCACATTCTACAACTGAATGAGACGAAATTTAAATCTTGTATAAAACGCACACTATGTAGGCAAGCATATTATAAGTTGGGGGACTATATTGATGATAAAAATGCTTGGCTCAATGCTGGTCCTGCTCCACAACCATAGGAGCAAACTAATTGATAACAATGTTAAGTTATTGTGGAAGCTGCAGAAGATTGTAATAATATCCTTGCTTTGTATAGATTCCATCTCTTAATAATATTATATAATTGCATAGCACATGTGTGAGTACTATGTACTGTAAAGCAACCATTTACATTTATTTATCTTTCATTGACTTGAATGTAGCCTGGTGGCTGAGAGAATGTCATGCTCACTCAAATTTCTCGCTGATGGTGGCGCGTGTGTCGGGTCATTTGGTTCCCTTCAATATGGTTGAGTTGAATGGCGCCGAGCCATGCGTCATGTTCGTGACCGGGCGCTGTCAGTTGGGAGTGGTCATCTCTTAGCTGCCACGGTTTATTTTAATTACTTTATTTTGAAAGTGTTGATTATTTTAATCTTTTACTCTGGGCGCTCTTAATGTGCACGTCTTTCTACATCGTTCTCACATATATGTATAATCTCAACGTGAATGATGTAACCAAGATTTTGTAACAATATTTTGATTAAAAAGAGTGTCCATGGAGTTTCTTGCACATTCTTCTCCATAGCAACTACAGTACTTTCTCAAGTTATTATGCCTTGTGACTGTGACTGTAGCTTAGCTTTTTTTTTTTGTTTGACTTTCAAAAGTGCCTGTAATGGTCTAATTGAAATAAATGCTTTGAGTTTGAGTTTGAAATATTTGCCCAATCCATATTTTTATTTCAAATCGCGCCCGATTACACCAAAAACCAACTATTTCGTTCAAAATCCAAACAAGGGTTCAACACGGTAGCAGAGGGTTTAACACGGACCTCTTCGCCCTTTTTATTATTCATGAATATTAAACCTGGGCATAACGGTCCTCGACTTCCTTAAATGACGCCTTAAACTTTTTTACTGATTATAAAATTTAATAAGTTTTGTCTAAAGACCGAACCGTTTTTAATGTGTGCATGGAGAGATTAAGGATCACTTCCTTTGAAATGGGATAAAAATAGAAATGTACAGTTTTAATTAGTACCTAGTTTCCTACTTCTGATAATATGTTGACAAGTACTGAGTGGGTGGTACTGGGAGGTCAGATAGACAGTCAGATGTTAAATACTGGCATTCAGCTGCCTACTGTCAAAAAAATTGGTAAAAGGCTAGGTAGATGATGAATTCTAATTATATGAGACCAGGACCACGTAGAAATGACATTTTAAAACAGGAATTAAGAAATTATATGAGTATGCCTACTACTAATCAGGTAGTAGATATATACTACTAAATTAAGTTAGTTGCCTAACGCAAAGTTTTTTAAAAGACCCATTAATTAATCAGACCAAATTGACTATGTTATCATATTTTCTATTTTAGGCTGTAATATATGAATAGACTGGATGTTAAACGAGGTTTAACTTACTATTGCCTCAGCCGATTGAATCTGTAATTACTTTTAGGTAATGTAATAATATACGAGGCCCTACTAACAACCACGTTCAGATAAAATATAAAATTAAGATTTCCTTAGATAACATTCAATAAATTATTAAAATAAAGCTACTCTATAAATATAAGTACTCGCTTTGAGCTGAGCGTATAATTTTAGAACAATTTCGACATTCTTTTTAGTTACAAAATACTAGTTTTTTTTACAAAGAAACGTCTAAGTGAGGATAAATAATGGTTGCGGTAGGTTCACGTCAAAAGTAGATGAGCAAAGTACCTATCTAGGCACTTCTTTGTATTCATATTCATTTATTTGCGTTACACAATGTTGGTAAGACATCTATTCTATAACAACACAATAAACTAGTTTTGTTCCAGCGTCCGCTATCCTTCATACTATACTTGCTGTGCCATGCGGTTTCACCCACTGTTTCTCGTTTTACTCAGCTCCTAAGGGCCATAGCGTGATGTTAAATAACCTATAACCTTCCTAAAGCATTGGGTTATCAAATGCAAAAATAATTATTCAAATCCGACAAATAGTTCCAGATATTAGAGCATTCAAATCATCATCATCCGCGTAGTCTCGTCCCAACTATGTGAGGGTCGGCTTCCAGTCGAACCACCTGCCGCTGAATACCAGTATTTTACAAGGAGCGATTGACTATCTGAACCTCCACCATCCAGTTAGGACTGGGTAATGCGGTATCCCTTGGTAAGACCAGTTGTCAGAATTTTGGGACTACCTGTAACGACTGCCAAAGATCTACAAATGACAGCCGGGACCAACGGCTTAACAAGCTTTCCGAGGCACGGATGGAACTCGGCATATAATGGGTCCCATCCACGGACCAACCTAGGCAAGCGAGCTTAACCTGAATTTAAAAAATAACTCTTTTACTTTATTATATTAGTATAGATGAGCCATCCACTTTAGGTGTCCCAATCTCACATTGAGATTATTGTTGTCTCAGTAGGTGTGAAGCGTTAGATCAATGCAGTCGCTCTGTGTTAATTACTTAGATGAATCTGTTTACTCAAAGCGCTTGGAGACCTAGCAATACACTCGGAGATAAGCTTGGACGAAGATACTGTCTGGAATTTAAGCTAGCTGTTCAAGTCCAAACCACTGTTCAACCGCAAAACCCAGTGTTTAATATTATTATTTAAAATTGTACAAATGGAAACAAAGCGAATACTCGCGTTTAGTACTCTCTATTTCGAGGGGGAGAGGCGATGAATAATAATATGGTAATAAGTAAAGGTACAAAGAGGTAACAATTTTTTGTAAGTTTATATGTAGGCGGTAATCTCTGGATCTACTGAACTGATTTTGATTTTTTTTTCACTAATAGGATGCTACATTATACCCGAGTACCATAGGCTAAATTTACGTTTTTTTAACGTGCCTGTGGGATAATTTCCGACCAAATGGCGAGCGAAGCCGCGGGAAACAGCTAGTACTCTTATAATGTGAAAAGTCCTAGAAATTTTGCAAATCCCAGTGTACACTACAACACAAATAAGCCCTATCTGAGGCCTTCATAATTATACACCCAATTAAACACATCTAATAATTTATAATAATATTATTGAATTGCTACTTAGCCCTCTTCCTCTCTCCTAATGTTGCTATGTCCGGCAGGGTCCATAATGATTTTTTACCTTGCTACACCATCTATATAATACACGAGCTGTTGCTCGCGGCTTCACTCGCGTTTTGTCTCACAAGCACGTTGTTATATAGCTAGACTATGGCACTCGGGGATAATGTAGCTTCTTATAAGTGAAATAATTTTCAAACTCGGTTCAGTAGATCCAGAGATTGCCCCCTACAATCTCACAAACTTTACCACTTTATAATATTAAGTATAAATATGGAATGCAATAAGGACTTGAGTATTATTATTCCTTTTAGTCATATACATACAAATTATTTACATTTTTAAATATTTCTTATAAAAACAATATAAAAACATTTAAAAATATAAAAATATGAGTATTATTATTTCTTTTATTCAATTATATACATATAAATTACATTTTTAAATATTTCTAAACAAATTAATATTAAAAAAACATTTAAAAATATAAAAAATAGTGGTCCGCCGGTATCGGGAGCAGGGTCCAAGCTACCGGTGGTTAGGGCTCCAGAGACAGGAACCTCCTCAAAATGCGAGCCGTATCGAGGAGTACTGCCTTCTGAATCAGGCCCTTGATCCAACCGCCTAAGGAGAGCCTCGAGAGATGTTCTTCGAGGCTTTTGGCTATAAGGCCATTGGCCGTCACAACAATCGGCACAATGATAGCCGAGTTCACATTTCACATGTCGACAACCTCGTGTGCCAAGTCGAGATATTTAGAGTATTATCTCCTTTATTCAATTATATACATATAAATTACATTTTTAAATATTTCTAAACAAATTAATATTAAAAAAAAACATTTAAAAATATAAAAAATAGTGGTCCGCCAGTATCGGGAGCAGGGTCCAAGCTACCGGTGGTTAGGGCTCCAGAGACAGGAACCTCCTCAGAATGCGAGCCGTATCGAGGAGTACTGCCTTCTGAATCAGGCCCTTGTTCCAACCGCCTAAGGAGAGTATTATTATTATTATATTGTTTGCTGCTACGGAACGCTATGTGCGTGTGAGTACGACTCGCACTTGGCCGGTTTTTTAGTTAATAATATTAATGCAATACTCAATGCAATGACTTTTCTCTTTCTATGTGCGCACATGAATCTAGCTGCGGAGCGACTGAGTCAGATTGTACCATAAAAAGTTGCCAATAATATTGCGCAGTTTGCGGGACCATATCATATAAGATGTATCTATTCATACACGAAATCTTTTAAGGGGTCATTGTACTCATCATTATGAACAACTTTCACTATGGGACCAACCCGGAAATCGCGAAAAAAATATCAGCTGTTCAGTACATTTTGACGAGTTAATGCGATCATAATATTGTAGGGAACAGCTGATTTTTTTTTCGCGATTTCGATGTTTGTCCCATAGTAA
Organism: Eugnorisma glareosa; assembly: GCA_947578425.1. Classification (NCBI taxonomy): domain Eukaryota; kingdom Metazoa; phylum Arthropoda; class Insecta; order Lepidoptera; family Noctuidae; genus Eugnorisma; species Eugnorisma glareosa. The sequence continues at coordinate 16,961,213 of OX387966.1, read as the reverse complement.
AAGTTGTTCATAATGATGAGTACAATGACCCCTTAAGAGATTTCGTTTATGAATAGATAACCCTATATTGATGAAGATTTTTGACAATCATGCATTGACAATATTATTTTGTGTGTGCGGCTAGCCTTAAAACATTTTAGTTAGATTGTTAGCAACAAGCGCAATCAGTATCATCCAGAGATATGAATAAATTCTTAAAATTATGAAAATATAATTTTGTGAAAAGCGTATTTTTAATTTAAAATCGACGTATTTATGCTAGGAAAAACGTGAAAACTCGTATTAGGTCCTCTGATGTTGGTACGGATCGCCGGGATGTTGACGTCCATTACTCCTGATTCACACCGTCCAGCTGAGGACAACGTGAGAGCCTCCTAATCACGAGATTAACCCTATAATAACGTACGTGACAAGGTACTCCTACGCCGAATCTAATTTATGAGTTTGTACGCACAGCATTAGCTGGTAACCCTTCGTTAAGGTAACGCAAACAATCACAATTGTTTCTGCCATTTAGAGGGTTAACGCTTTCGTGTTATGAATTGGGAATTTTAATCAAGACCTTTCATGTTTTGTGTATTTTTATGATGCCCTACATTTTATGAAAATATTTGTTATTTTTGACGTTTTCTTTTACATGAATTAATTTACTCAATGTACTGTCGATCTCAGTGACTGTCGTTCACTTTTCAACTTTATTGCTTAGGGCATAAGGGTCGAGAATCATTAGTATAGATAACTCCTTGAATTTGACCCGGATGCAAAGCGACAGACTGTAGAATAAGTCGAGCGGTAGGATTAACCTCGGATTAACGGATATGAGAGGTTTTTGTTTGAACTACGTCTGTTTAATTGATATTGTCGTGAACTCTAACCATATTGATTTTTAATTATACATAAAGTGACAAACAAAACATTACTCTACCTTTATTTGGACTCCAACGCAGTCGAGTTAATAAATAGATAAGTTGAAGGAATAGGTATGTAGTTACTATCGATGTTTGAGCTTTAATCGTGAATTCGAAATTGGCCCAAGATCAAAACAGATGTCAGACAGTTTTCACGGATACTGTACTACTAACAGTAAAGCCTACAGAAAAGACGGGAACTAAACATTTCTACTCACGCTAAAATAAAGACATAAAACCCTTTATATTTTCATCATAATGATTTATAATCACAGTTACTTTTCTGCACCTTCCAGACCACATTTTCAAGTCTTAAAATAGGAGTAAAAATGAGGTGGAATGTGTATCAGCAATATTTCAAAGGCTTTATTTTGTACCACATTTTGTCCCCAGATAATAGGCGGGGATTTTCACGGTGCCACGTTTTGTATAAGATTGTCTGGTTCCGCTTTCAACGAATATAATTACTGCTATGCTTTGCATTGTATATTTTGGTGGAAAACTGTTCCGCGTTTCGGTTTCGTTTGTTGAGTGAAATTGTTGTTTGCATTTGCGGTGTTACCATTGAGTTCCTTTGAACAGTTGTTTATTTCAAAAATAGACGGACTTTAAGCAATCTTTAAGTTTTGTCATGATATTTTTGTTTAAAACTAATTTGATCGAATACGTTATATGTGTTACCCTTCGTTTGTAAATAATAAGTAGAAATGGTTGTTTATGATTAACTACTTAAAATTTTGTTTTAATATTATATATTGCTGTGTCATAACAGGGTCCGTAATTGTTCTTAGCTATAAGCCTTTTATATAACACCTTTTTAAACTTAAAGGAACGCAAAATAAAATGAATATGAATAAAATAAAAGAAGGTCAAATTAAGATGGCTGGTGAAATTTCATAGACCTGTAATTTCGTTGGCTCCCCGTAATGTCTAGTGTCTGTTAATATAGCCTGCAACATATCATTCAAACTAATCAAACTATGTAACTTTTAAAGCTGAAATTATTGCTGGGAAACGACTATTTTTCGTGGTGAAAAATCACGATTTACAGTAGGCAATATAAAGCTGTCAAAACATTGTACTGATGGATGCATTGAATAGTACGGTTATGAAGCTATTTGAAGTAAAGTTACAACATTAAAATCTTGTTTAAAACAAAGATACATAAAAGTTGGAACTTTGTCCTCCAAAATCTCCGTAACTAGAAGGTTTGGGAACGTTTTGTTTGGTCCAGAACAAAAAATGATCGCAATGACGGGGAGAACAAGTGCCTTTCAGCTTCGTTATAGGTATTTTTACATCCATTATTAATTCGTTTTATGTTTATACTCAAGCGACTACCTCTGTGTTAACTATCTATTGACCTCATTATTGACTACAGCAATATTTTTCCATAAGTCTATGTTGATTTTCTTGGCTTCGTCGCAGACCGCGTCATCACACGTTACCAAACACACTAGATACGTCATACGCAAGTGTGTATTGGTAAGTAAGTTCTAAACAATAGTAATGAGAAAAACAACGCTAATTAACAACATGTACGTAATTTGTAGTAGAACATGGACGTGTCAGAAGTAGGTACACTTAATATGAGCGTAGTGCTCCCCAGTAAGTCAGTGTGAAATTAACACTCTCCTGTTAATATATTTTTAATGAAACACTGGAAACAGTTCCAGAAATTCACACATGTTTGGAAATACTTAATTAAGAATGATTTGGAAGTGTCGATTGGCGTCAAAAGATACTAATTACAAATTGTGATAATTATTTATTACACCATCTTTAGATAGAGGGGCTGAAGGTTTAATGAGGCTTACTATTGCTTGCAAAGGAAGTTTTTCGTCATCAAACACAATGAGTTATAGGGTACTTAGTATTGCTTCATCAATGGAAACTGCCTTGTGTTTAAATCTTTCAGTATTAACTGTAACTGAGTTGTCCCACTGTTGGGCAAAAGAGAGCTAATGTCAGCTACTGGTCGTTGGTTTTATCCAGCTCGCCCCACTAAGTCCTTCAAGGTGTTAAGCGATTACGGCGACAAAATCGCGAAGCAAGAAATATCAGAAAGGATCCAGATCTATTATTGTTGGTGCAATATTTTATGGATGTCAAGATAGACCTCGTTGTAAGACGTCGCAAGACCGAAAATTGAGGTTTTACGAGACGTCGATACGCCAATGTTGTCTGTTGTCCTTGACAGTTTCGTTTTATTGCCATAGACGAAGAAATAAACAGAGGAATTCTGGATAACAATGATTTATTTTTATTATTGACATTGTTAAAAAAAAAACATATATCAGACATAATTATTATCATATAATAATGATAATATGTCTTTGACCAATTTACCAATAATTACATTTATTACTAGCTGTTGCCCGCGGCTTCGCTCGCGTTTTTACTGTCCCACAGGATTATACTACCGGCATAAAAAGTTAGGGGCCCAGTGCGGGTTGGTAGATGTCACATGTTTTCGATTTTTTGGGTCTAGGACATGCCGGTTTTTCACGATGTTTGCTTTCACCGTTTTGAGCTGATGCAATAAATTACACAAAGTAATGCGCCTGTCTGGGACCGAACCCACGACTTACTGTTCGAGTGTTCGTAAGTCGGGGCCGCCACGTCTGGGCCCTACCTTTACTTTTCGTGAAACTAAATCATTACTCTGTGGTACGTCAAATGGAGAGCAATGGTGGCCCAGTGGTGGCGGCCCCGACTTACGAACAGTAGTAGTGGGTTCGAACCCAGGCAGGCGCATTGCTTTGTGTAATTTATTTCATCACCACTGCTCTCAAAACGGTGAAGGAAAACATCGTGAGGAAACCGGCATGTCCTAGAACCAAAAATTCGAAGTCATGTGACATCTACCAAGCCACACTGGGCCCACGTGGTGGATTATAGCCCATTCCCTCTCATAGAGAGGAGACCGAGTGTCCCAGCAGTGGGAACATTAAAAGGCTGATTATTCTATACGTCAAATGCTTCATTCCGCCATACTTACATGCTAGCTATAATATGTTAGACGAATATATTAAGGTAGTGTATCCGTCCTTGTTGCCACTAACGAAAGTCAAACATTGCCAACCACGCAGACTGAGGTTTTGCGCGGCAACTAGGTAAATTATACTTTGACCAGTTTTGCCACTTCTCAACAACAATGTATATCATACAGATTTCAGAAATGTAATGAAGTTTTGAAGCAATATTTGTGTTTGAAGTTCATACGTTCTGACGCTATAGTTTCTTGTTCTGAAAACGATCACTTTGTTAGAACGAAAGTAAAGAGAGATAGAGAATTATGTGTTTTTCGTTCCTTTAAATTATTTTAATTTTTGTATATAAAAAAAAAAAACAAATAAAATAGCATATAAAAGATGTAACAATATCCCTAATGGAGCTGAAAGGAACTTGTTCTACCCGTCATTGCGTTATTTTTTTTGTTCGAGACTATACCTGGGAGACTTCTAGTTACGGAGATATTGGAGGTCAAAGTTCCAACTTTTTCACAAGTTTTTTTTTTTAAATCCCCTTTTTTAATGTAAGATTTTTAAAAACCTTCACGACCCCCTTACTATTCAATTCATCTATCAGCACAATGTTTTGACTACGTTCCATTGAGTCCTACAGTAAAAGTGATGATTCACTCCAAAAAAAAAGTCGTTTCCAAGCAATATTTTTTGCCTAAAGTTACTTAGTTTGATGTAAACAATGCCTGGTTGATGGCTTCGTTAAGGGTCTTGTTACACCCTGTATTTTATTGTACATCAAAATAATTTATTTACTTATTTTATGGTGGCGGTCTTATGGCTGATAGTGATATCTTCCAGACAACCTTTGGGTGGACTGTAAGGGCATGAAATAAAAAGGGGGTAGTCGATGGTGTATATCTGATAATATTATAGAAAAGTTTTAAAAAATAAAAGAAAAAAAATACTTTGAATGTAGACCAACAGTTATTTTTCTCCTTAACGAACGATTTGGTTATAGTTTTTTAAAGTTTGATTTGTTTTCCAACTCGAATAAAATACTCAAATAAATTGGTTTTCCAGCTGGGTATAAAATCTTTACCTAGTAACATTTCTTGCATTTTCTCAAAACGTATCCTGAATTAGCACATATTAATTTTCATACCAAGAAACTTGATAACAAAAGGAAATACCAAAAAGTTCTTAAAATCTGCAAAAGTTGCTGACGTTCAGAATTTGTAACGACTGTTTTAAAATTATAATAGTTATTCGCTTACCATATTTTAAGACTTCAACTTTTTCCTTTTCACCGGAAACTTCGTTAAATACCGTTTAACATATATTTTATTGCTGGCAATGATTAATATTGGCGTTGCATTTAAAGGTTTGACACATTTTGGTTTAATTCCTTGAACAGGAAGGGATAAGGATCTTTTTCCGATCACCCGAACTTTTTCTTTCTTTCTTTTGTTTACCTTTTTCCAAGTTTAAAAAAATCTCCAGTTAGAACAACACAATAACAAGGCTTGGTGGTTTTGGAAAAATAGCCTCACTACGCAAACTTGGAACAATACGAGCGGTTAAAGAACCACCAATTAGTCAATGGTCTAGAGCTCAGGATTAGTACTAATTGAGACTACCAATAAGTAATGAACCCCTGCAACATTCAACCTAAAAGTTCAACTTTTAAAGTTGAATTCACATTGCATAATCCATTGTTAATTTCACTCTTTTTTACAAAGCAAAGGAATTTCGTGCAAGCTCCCAGGGGTTTAGAATAAATTCGAATAGCTGATGTTTTGTAAATGCGAAGCCAATTTCTGATTCTATACTGAACGTGACAGTTCATTGAACGAGAATAAAGTAAATTCTGTGACAGATATTGGAAGCGCGAATCAGACATCGAATGAGGAATGTCGATTTAACTTTTGATGCTGGTGAGAAACACGAGAAATGTTTCAATATGGTAATGAGTATAAACAAGCCATTCTTTTGAGATATTTGATTAGATAAATCAACAAATCACAGAAAACAAAACCATTGACAATTACTGTTGATGATATACGTAAAAAATTGTCTCTGAAAAAAAACTGCGTTGCACATTTTATACCTTGATTATGCTTAAACTGGCCGCTTTAGTAGAGAATTATATGAATTTCGTTAAAATTTGTAAAATGGTCCTTTTAGGAATTTAGGTGATTCATATTTTTATTCGTTAAAATTTGTAAAATGACAACAGATCTTGATTATGATGAACGAAAGCCACCTGAATAGTAAAACAGCGTTCGCAGACCCAAAAAATACCTTAATTATATTTTGTTTAAGATATCGTACCCACCAACACCTGCAAGGTTTCGCTAGCTAATTTTATTAACATAACATTAGATTACGCCCGTAATCCTCGAAGGGTTAGGCTGAGATATACCTTACAGTACACCCACATTCTGCCAGTTATGTTTTTAAATCCCAAGTAATAGCTTAGTGCCATCAACAAGGCACAACTTCAGACACCGTGTCTGCCTACTAAGAAAAAAAAACCCAATAGCACATTGTCCGAAATGGGAATCGTACCCAAAACATCATGCTCAGCAATCTGCCTCGTTGGTCGAATAATATTTGACATTGTATCATGGAGTGCCCAATTTTCACTGTCGACAATCAAGATTTGATATTCATTCCCCATCGATCACTGTACGTGGTTCGTCAGTTCCTCAATCTAATTTTGGAGGACGTGGTCAAATTCGGCTATTTCCAGAAATATTCAAGTAAACACCTACTAAAACAACATTATACCATTAGTTTTAATAACTGTGCGAATTAATTTCATGGAATCAGGAACCACTATTATGAGCATGGAAATATCACATATATGTAAAAAGAAATGAATAGGTACGTTCTAACATACGAAGTACGAGTCATGTTACTGAACTAAACTTGGTGTAACGGTCATTTCAGAATCAATGGAACAAATCAATGAAATCTCAAACCTACACATAAAATAGATTTGAGATCTCGGAGACTATCAGAGAGTTTTATTGGAAAAAAATATCCTGTGTCTCAGTGCAGCCTTGAAGTAAATTGAAATTATTGCCAATCCGATACATTGCCTGGAACTAAACGATTTTGCTCGCATTGCCCCGTCTATCCACAGAGTCTATCGTAATTATAGTTATAGTTATCGGCGCAGAATGGAATGATACAGTGGATCAGCTAACTCGTATCACCAGGATAGGGCCGGAATATAGCAGGTCCTCGTGGGACGGGGTAACGACAGCGGCTCCCGTTTGGTATTATAAGTATTCTACTCAAAGATATTTAAAAGAATTATAGAAAATTAAATTATTATTATTATTGGGAATAATGTCATACAATTTTTTTTATCCCAAACATAACTATTTTCTTCATCATGTCCCGTCTATCGCTCATAAATATTTTAATGTCTTTGATTCTACGCTTTGTGCTTCCGTTCTTGATCTGTCATCTAAACGCAGCCACCACGTTAACCAACTCTCCTCTAGTATGATAGTCATCAGCCAGTGTCACTCTTATCCGACCTCTTACGGTAGTTCTTAGTCACTACATAACAAACAGATGGCGCCACTTGCTGCGCCGTCTTAATTAACTGTACACTACTATTTCATGGAAAAATAATTCAATTGGATTAAATTAACTCAGAGGGCTGTATTGATGATTTTAATGATTTTATTTTAACTATGTAAAGTCTTATTCGTTACGGCCGCAAATTAAGTTTTGTTCTACATACTGCAAAAAATGATTTTTATGGGCAGACCTGGCGTTTCCACCTTAAACGTCTTTGGAGATACCGAAAATGAATTTTTTAATCGAACACAAGTGTCGCCACACGTACACGTCTTCTCGACGTCCGTATGTCACTACCAGGATCCAGCAGAATATCAGCGTCAGGTGCATGCCTGGCCTGACACATGCTGAGCTTGACTCCCATTTGTGCAACCATGGGGCGCACACCGCATCTTGTTTAAATACTCGTCTTTTATTTGAAGTTTGTCATGGTGTTACTATACTTCTTTCGTAAATTATGTTTTCCTTTTTGTGTATTGGCACCTTGTTTTTTTTTTTTATAAAGGTATTTATACAATATTTTTGTTAATTGTATCAATTAATTGTGCTTCTGTGTGTCTTGTGCACTAAATAAATAGTTTATCTATCTATCTACAGTTTACAGTCTAGTAAGCCTTGGTATTGTAACTACACAGTGATTGAGTTTACACAGTTCCGTCTGTCTCCACCGCAATACAGGCCAAGGCTGATGCACGTCCTGCTAAGCTGAAGATCCGAAGATCCGCACTTCCGCACAGATGCAACGGAACAGGATTAAAATGTTCCTATTGTATTACAATTGAAAGTAAATCGTTCGGGCTTTGTCTTAAGAAATGTTTTATTAATGTTTAGCTAGCTTTTGCCAGAACGAATCCTACGGGATTGCTATACTGAGATAAAACTTATTAATACTCGTCTATTATTCCTATGTTCAATTCTAGGGTATAATAATAAAATAGTTAGAATTGTTATTCTATAACCTTGGAGAAATTAGAAACAATATATTAAAATAATATTATAAAAAGTTAAAAAAAACACCCTTTAGAGTGACGTAATTTTATATTTCGTGATATCATGGGAACTCATAACTAGGTAGTCCGCTATCTTTGGGAGTCCGCCATATTGAATTTAGAATGATGTCACTTAATTAACCATGTATTGTCATCCAAACTAAACAGGTGTCCAAAATTTCAGCGCAATCGGAAACCGGGAAGTGGGTCAAATTTAACTTCTAAGATATTTTTACATAGTTACAGTTGGACAATGTTTCTTGTTGAATGAATGACATACAACAAGAACAATGATTTACACGTACACACGGCTACACAACAAGCTATACATTTCCAGTATAAGCTGACATAGCATTGTACGGGAAGATACAATGCGAGATCAGCATAAACTGGAAATGTAGCTTGTTTGTATGATAGCTTGTTTGTACAACGTAGATTTCCCGCCTACAATACTAATAACAAAGTAGATTTTGGAAACATGCAACATGAAACATGTCTATTGGTCGGAAACTTGAACGGCCTGTCTTGCCGATGTACATCGGAGTTTTGAACTTCGAAGTACCGTAATACACTCGTTGTCAAGTGAATACGGTTTAGAATCTGCAGCTCGCCAGAGTAAAGGCCGTAAAACTCTGCTATAAATGCAATCAGACAAATTGTTAGTGGGTTTTTCATTAGAAATTTCCTCAGTAGCAGCCTAGAATCTGGGTTTGTGGCCGGTTCATGACAAAGGCTCGCAGCCTATTATATGGCACTCAAACACAACTGGTGTGGGCGTATAGGTATACCTCTGGGTTACCTTTTGGCGATTAGAAGGGTGATGTTATGTAAATACAAATGAACTCACGCTTTTTCCCATGGGGGTAAGCAGAAACCACGGTACGCCACCTGCTACGATCCTTACATACGACTATTGCCTCGTCCTCGGTCATACAAGCGGCAGGTTGCGAGTAATAAGCACCTCACCTTTCTGAAGAACCTCACCAATAAGGTCAGTGTATGTCCTTCCAGGGTTGCGGGACTGTACGAAAGAGATACCGCGGCCCTGGGACACAAAGGGCAAAGGAAGGAACATGGATGGGTTTTAGTCAGTAAAAGTCTGACACTCCCTCCTGCTCAGCCCAGAGCGGGACCCCTGATGCTTTCACACCCGAAAAAAAAAATAAGAAAGAAAAAAGAAAAAGAAAGAAAAAATATTTATTTGTCGCAGGGACATGACGTGCATCGTACAAAATGATAAAAAAAAAAAACAAAAAAAAAATAACAATAAACATACAATGGATTAATTAAAAAAAAAAAAAAGACGTTCGCAGCTTGCACGTCGTGACTGCGACAAGCAGGTTACCACTCAACATGATGCTGTGCTAAAGAAAAAAGGGCGTGCCCTTCCAGCGTTGCCACTCACATCTGCCTTTTAAATTATCTTTTGTTAGTAGCCTTTCACTCATCCTGCGTTATGTTTTGTAACGCCTTATTATTGTCGTGGAATAATCCCATTTCTACTTCGAAAAGTACATTTTACTGGTATTTAAATGGACTTGAATTAAACGAGGGAAGTTGAATATGACAAAAATGGGCCACTGTATACAGAATCATAAAATATGCGAAAAAGTTTGGTCGAATTTGCATACAAATGTAAGATATGTCTTTAAATCTTTTTATCATAAACTGGATGGAAGTCCCTTAACTTAAAAAGTAACCACGTTTAAAACTCCGGGATACTTTGGGATAATAATGATACTATTTAAGAGATTACCGAAGTTTTTAAGAAGATGAGATGGATGAATAGGGATCCAAGAAGTCTTTTCTGGGTCACCGAAGTTTAACTTACTGTAGCTTGTTGTTCTTTTGTTTCGTTTCATTGTTTAGTTTTTATTTCATTAATGCATCTATGGTTTAGATAGAGGAAAAGTGAAGATGTAATTTCTTTATTTGAGTAATTATAATAATGGATGAAAAAAATATTTCTAAAGTAAATTCAACTGAAAGTATTGATCATAAAAGTTCTTATCCCTGGTTAGATCTGCAAACAAAAACATGAAACTTCACTGGCATGACGGAAATTAAAAACTCCAAAATAAAGCTACATCAAAAGTTTGAATGTGATTTAGTTGCGTAGAGGTTTTACTTCGAGGTTCTAGGTACGAATGTGGTCAGCTTGTACTGCGGTGCTAATGGCTCGCAAATGGAGCTGCAAGATATTAGGCATGTTTGCATGAAAAAATTGTGTTGTTGATGATTTATAGTTATCCTTTTTGGCAGCATCGGAGTTTTATTTTTTAAACGGCTCAAATATGTGGATGTCTCTAACTATTCTCAATCTTTTTTTCTCATCTATCTAACCAGATTCTTTACGATAGTTTTCAAATCATTTATACATCTTTTGCTCAGAATAGTTACAGCACTGATGACAATATTTGTGTCACTTGTTTAATTTACTATTTTACAATATTTTCTTACCTTAGTATAGATTCTTTTTTTACCGATTGTTTGTGAATGTGTGAACATTATAGGCTTTGTAGATTCCCAGATGCTCGTTAACTTTTGTTAACTTTTCATCTTGTTTTAATTTTTTTTGTGTAGTAGGCAACGACCTATTGTCGGGACTATGCTGTTCCCCCATACTTAAGTACTAATGCTGTAACATGATAATATTGTAACACCAAATGATTTGAAAAGAGTAACCATGGAGTTTCTTGCCGGTTCTTCTCCATAGGAAACGACCAACCCGAACCGCGCACCTTGTTGTCGAAGTTTTATAAGTGCCCATTATTTTGATTTTGATTTTTAGTAAATAGGGTCTATTTCCTTAGATTACATGACAAGACAGTAGTGAATTTGACAGTGTAATGACACTTTTCAGTACTAAGTTCTACCTGGTGTTTTCTGACAGACTGCGTTTTTTCGTAAAGTATTAAATACCCAACATATTCTGATACAGAATGACTAAATGGAAGTATTCATACCAGACACAACAACAAAAACCATGTTTACATAGAATTAAACGTGAGTAAATTTACATGAAGCGACTGCCTCTTTGACCTCCACAACCCAGTAAGTGGGTAATACGTTACGATACCCTTCAGTAAGACTGGATATTAGACTTTCGACTTCTGACTACTTGTACTGACTGTCAAAGATCTACAAATGTCAGCCAGGACCAACGGCTTAACGTGCTTTCCGAGGCACGGAGGAAGCTCGGTATGTAATGATGGTTAATTGGTCATCCTGGACTATTACCTACTTTATGTACAGCAAGACAGGTATCCATTAAGATAGGTATTTAGTTTTTCGTCTAGGCTCTTCATCCATTTTCATTTAATCTCTACTAGAGACGATGGCTTTAAAAATATTGTTTCAAAATGTACAAACGTTGCTTAATTGTGGTTTCCTTTTAGCAAATCCTCAGCTTATTGTGTTGACGTTGTGCCAAATATATGAAGACGGGTTCGCTCCCCGTACAGGGACCTAATGTCGACACCTTTATTCTGGCAGGTCTGTCTATTCCTTGTGGAATAAGATGAGTTTTAAGTAAATGACATTTATTTTATGACGGTTCCTAATTTTAATATGTATATTTGCATAATATTCGATCAATCTTTACATAAGATTGATCTAATATAATACAAATACATATTTTTGATTAAGAAATTTAAAAACAAAAGATAACGGTGTTTCTCAAAGTTATGTAAGTTATGTGGTATTGATAATACGCGTTGCCAAGTTTGTCAACACTTTCATATTTTTTGGGAGATTGATTTTTTATTTGATATCCTGATACAATTTAGTCGATGCCTTACTAGATATCTACATATCCTGGTAACCTGTTTCCATTGCAATTTATATATCTTGAAAAATCGAATGTATATATAATGTTAGCAACGCCTATCCACGTAGGGGCTCGTGGCGTAATAATAACAGCCACAGGAATCATCTTCAGTGATAAGCAATGGTTAGTGGGTCGGTTTGTGGATGGTTAACCCTAACATGCTGAGTCCTCTCTATGCATCGCAAATCTCGTTAAGCTGTTGGTCTCAGCTGCAGTTCGTAGAACCTTGACCTGAAATCTGAAAGTCTGAGAATCAATCTATCTAAGGAGTCTCGTGTAATCCGCAGTTACTTGGCTCTAGGAAAAATACTGGTCCTCTGCTACATCCAGTGAGACTGGATTTCTACGTATTTCTTGTTTAAGCGGAACGTGAGAGGGAGAGAACCTCACGTCCCAGCCGCCGCGGGAGACGCACCGGGCGTCGGGGGCCACGTGGTGCCCCCGGCCTAGCTAGCTAGCCGGCTAGCTCGCCGTCCGTCCGTCTTATGACGACACGCCGTGTGAACGGCGCGTCCGTGTTCCACGCGCGCCTCATAGAAATGTCAGCAAAAGGGCCGATGCCTGCCGGGGCTGCGGGACTGTTCGAAAGAGATACCGTGGCCCTGGAACACAAAGGGGCAAAAGAAGGAAAATGGATGGGTTTTAGTCAGTACAAGTCTGACACTCCCTGCAGCTCCGCCCAGAGTGGGTCATTAGATGATTTCACATCCGTAAAAAAAAGGGTTTAATACATTATAGACGTTGTACTTTTCCGGACTATTTACTACAATGGTTTTACCTGCTTTTTACCTGTACAATGCCGTTCATCGTAGAAATACATACTCATAGCAGTACTAACCTAGTGGTGTGACCATCGGACTGCCAAGTCATAGGTCTCGAGTTTGAACCCAAAGCACGCATGTCTGATTTTTCGGATTCATATGCGTATTGTATAATTTTTATCACTAATAAATAAATAAATATCGCTGGACATTACACACAGCGCCATCTAGGTGCCACACTAAGCGACGAGGCTTGTGTCGTGGACACCAGATAGTTGATAATACTACATAGATACTTTTGTAAATACATACTTATTATACATACAAACATCCATGACTCGGAAACAAATGTCCATGCTCATCACACAAACATTTGCTCCTACTGGGATTCGAACCCGGGACCCTAAGAACGTAAGGCAGCCTCACTCCGCTGCGCCAGTCGGGTCGTCTCACTTGCTTCGGTGAAGGAAAACATCGTGAGGAAATCAGCATGCCTGAGAGATATTTCTTGGCGGCATTTAAAGCTAAGTGGAGGCCCATGGGCGGCATAAAAACTCTGACACCAGGTTAGGCACTAACCAGGAGATAAAGAAGAAGATCGTAGAAATGAAAACAGTCTTTATCACTTACATCTATCTCTTTGAAACATTGATAGCGCGTAAAGGAAACGTTGAAACTTATCCCCATACACTATTAATACCTCTAAAGATAGTGTAGTAACATACAATATTCAGAGGCTATCACGATTTTCACGTTATTGCCTTTAAAAGAGCCAAACGAAAGGTACGGGTAGCCGTTAGATGCGGCAGAGGCCTTAACTGGCAACATTACATAAAGAATTGATGAAGACTGCGTAACGCGTAGTATTCGATATTTTAGATGTTATTGTCTATTTCCTTCACGTTATTTTATATTGAAAGCTTGAACAAGAAGCTTTCTTTATTCTTAATATTTCTGGTGAAATACGACAGTACAGATCTTTACGTCTGCAGAACTAACCCATAAGAAATGTAGTTTATTTTTATTTTTTTTCTCAACCAACGTTGAGCCTAATGCTTTAACGATAAAGTTGAAAATCTATTCAAGAAATTTGACAGATTATAGTAGCTTGATGTGCTTGGCGTCTGAACATGAAATCTGTTTTAAAATTTGTAGGTATTTAAATATTAAAACAAATTTCATGTAATACTACCTATTCGATCTAATTAAGTAACATTTAACTTTTTCAAATTTAGTTTTTGAACCATTTTAGTGTAAATTTTACCATTTAAATCCAAAACTATCTAAAACTAAAAAGAAATACCAAAATTTTATTCGCCCACGCACATTGGTTGTTTTCCAAAAAAACTCCAACTACGCATTGTCATAAAATGTTCTTTATGTCACTCGTGCGACAATAATGCCACTAGACTTATGTTATATGTGTAGAAGAACACCCCAATCTGCTTCCGACAGACGGATAAACAGTGTATCATATATACGACACCTCAAGAGAGTACTGAAACAAATGGTTCTACCGTACTTGAATGGTGGGCAACTGAGGTTTCTGTTTCAAACTTTTTCCGAATACAAATAAAAAAAAACCGTTTAAATAATAATCTGTTTAATGTTAGAGTATCTGATTAAATTCTGTTGTGTTCACAATCTAGACAGACATATAAAGATACTTTCACATAATGTTAAATGTGTTAAAAACGCAAATGTACCTGTGTCTGTTTGCCCTTTTTACGCCGAAACCACTGAACCGATCGACAAGCTTACCAGATAGATAGCCCAGCGTATGTTCTCGGGTTCCCGCAGGGGAAAGATATAACCTCGTTTTCATGCTGAATAATTTTCATCAATAATTATGATATTCTTAATAAACCCACACAAAGTCGCAAACAACAGCTAGCGTAGAAATGATCAGAGGCACAGAGGAACACATATCGCTTCCATGGTGGAGACGAGAGGGAATGTGATAAAAAGCTCAGAAAAGGAAAAATATTGTTCTGATGAACAATGATCGTATCTCCTTAATAGGTACGGACGTATCAACGGGTATAAATAGATCAATCTCTTGAGGTTACTCAAAATCTAGTCAAGGGCTTACAATCAAATTCTCGGCCGCTTTCTGCCGGTTTCGGCTAATTTCTATCGAACATTTCCAATAGGCCAAAATCCTTAGCCAAAAGAACACTGTAATCTCATTTCTTTACAAATATACGCAAGCCAATCCTAGTAATTTCCATAAACATTATCCACTATCTAATTAAGACCTTCTCTAAACAGGTCTATTGTGAAACAAAACACGTTATGTGCTGACGCGACCGAGCCTACCCTAGCGACACGCCGCGTCAGGAGGGGCCCACGTCAGAAGGCGCCCGACGTCAGCATGGCATTTAACGAGCGTCACATAATTACTATACACGACATTAGTCAGCATTAGTCGCGATACGATTCTGACTCAATTACCATCATGTTGACTCTTAATTATTTAACTTCAGAACGTATTTGGTGATAAATGTTTTATGACGGGATTGAGATATATAATAAACTGATTCTATGTTGTGATTCTCTTTTATGAGATTGCTTGTAAGTGGAGGGTTGAGGGTTGATTTTGCGCTCTCGTATCAAGTTTACTTAAGTATCGGACAACTAGGTACGGACAAATTGCGAATGTGGTTTGATTGAACGATCGCCTTGACGAAAAACCGATTGTAAAATTATCATGACGTCACCGATTACGGAGGCTTTAGAATAGGTATTAATAACAGTGTCAATTCGGTTAGACTGTCGATCTCAAACATAGTTTGGAAAGGGTTAAGGAGATGATGGGTGTGTGTTCGCAAACACTACGAACTGTACCATACCAACAAATTCGGGATCAATTGATTTTCTACAAGCTCGATAGTTAAAATTAATTAAAATAAATAAAGTTTATTGGGTAGCCTAGAAAAGAAGTTGCAAAAGACATTTAGTCACACCTGGCAGTGGTAAACTTTTATCAAGTGCAAGTACATAAAATGTAAGTTTTAAAACATGTGTGTAAAACAAAAGTCGGTTGCTGTTCAGAAAGAAAACTGACTACGAACATGTTGTACCTACAGACTATTATCCTTTGCCATACGTTTATTCTGCACAGTGAGTTACTATGTTTTGTCTACTCCATACTAGACTATACACGAACTGTCTAAATCAGAGGCTCCCAAACTTCTCCAGGTTCCCCCCTGCTGCTACATTTCCACCATATTCCATTCCAATTAAACAAGTTCATGTATGAGTACACATGCGCTTTGCAAGTCTTGACATGCGTTGTAATGAATATCGAATAGTAATATGCAAGTTTTACAAGTTGCGGCTGCTGCTAAACTTCTTAAAATACACTACCCAAAAAAAAAATGAGGTTGTTTCAAGCCTGGACCACATAAAAGAGCAGGCACCTAGCCCGGCCAGGTGAGGCACTCTAAACACACGATAAAGGAACAAAACAGCAAAAAAAAAAAGGTATTTCTTTTTTTGCGCTAACTGTCAGAATTACAGGAGAGCCAAAGCTCCTAAAAATGTTTAACAAAAAAACTGAAAATTGGAATCTTATAAGCTTTAAATGCTTTTTTTTAAGTTCGATATGACTATTTTTCACCGAAATACAACCTGTCGAAAATCACAGAATTTGTATTCTTTTTTAGTTTATTATCTGCTAAGCCAACATTTCTGTTATTTACTATCGAAAACAGATAAATTTTCGTGGACCCTCACTTGTGACCTCATATAAGACGGGGTCGAAAAAAAAATGGGGGTTTACAATCCCTCATTTTTTTCGACCCCGTTGATCCTCCCGTGGACTCCTGGTGGACCACCTGGACCACTTTGGGAATCACTGGTCTAAATGATGTTAGCATAGCTGACACAAGAATGTTAATATAATATAGCACGTTGTTTAGCTTTAGCTCCGTTTAGAAGCAATAATGTCTCCGTTGTCATAGTTATTACAGCCAAGGAATTACCTACTCATACCATGGGATGACTTATAATATGAACAATCTATATATGACTCCGATTATTTCAGTGATCCGAAAGTCTTACAACTTAAGTCTTACCAAAGGTATTACCCAGTACTAACAGGGTTGTGGAGGTCATATTATAAAATAATAATAATAATATATCATTTATTTCAGGTGACTAAGACCCATAACATAAATACCTTAAAGACTATCATACATATTTATAAAAACCAGAAAAAAAAATCAGAAAATATAACTATTGTACACGAAGTGACGGAGTCGTGTTGCGCTGCGTGGTGTCACGTAGCCTTCCGCGGAAACGTCGATACATGACACCCTTCGGCCAAAACTCTTCCTAGAGGAAGGTCTCAATATAATGAGTCGGAACTCGCACCACGAACGACTTGAAATTCGTGTTATGGCGCGACTCCAACTTCTCCACCCTCAAGGTCCAGCTGGTCTTCGATCGGACATACTCCACGATCTCTTCAACCTTCGTGGTGTGATGTAGCCGGGACACATAAAGCTGCGTCGTTGGTATTGCCGGACGCAGCCCATTGGGTCCTGCCAGTGCGGTCCCGCACTGGTTCCGACTAGGGGGCTTGTTCCTCTTCTTCCTCTCTACCTTCACGAAGCCCTCCTTGTCACACGTGCCCGTCGCTGGGCCTTGCTGTTTCGAAGCCCTGTTGGCAGGTTCACAGCAGCTCTTCTTATAGGCATGTCGCTCCATGTAAAACACTGGTATTCGGCTGTTTCCAGTTAGACTGGAAGCCGACCCCAACATAGATATGAAAAGGCTAAGCAGATGATAATAATATAATAATAATAAATATCGCTGGACATTACACACAGCGCCATCTAGGTGCCACACTAAGCAACGAGGCTTGTGTCGTGGACACCTGATAGTTGATAATACTACATAGATACTTTTTGTTTGTAAATACATACTTATCATACATATAAACATCCATGACTCGGAAACAAATGTACATGCTCATCACACAAACATTTGCTCCTACGATGATGATAATGTACTATGTTGAACACAGCTGGAACTCATATTTGAATTGTTGAAAGGTGGTAAGCAAACGAGTTTATTTAGGGCGCGTTCTGATAACCCATTTTCAATTATAAGTTCTTTTTAATTGAGATTTTTAGTATCATCATCTGCCTAGCCTTTTCCTAACTACATTGTGGTCGGCTTACAGTCTAACCGGATGCAGCTGAATACCAGTATTTTACATGGAGCGACTACCTATCTGACCTCCACAACCCAGTTAGTACTGGGTAATACGATACCCCTTGATGAGACTGGTTGTCAGACTTTTTGGGTCACTGACTATCTGTAACGACTGTCAAAGATCTACAAATGACAGCCGGGACCAACGGCTTAGCGTGCTTTCCGAGGAATGGAGTAAACTCGGTGTGTAATGGGTGGTCACCCATCGACAGACCAACCTAGGCAAGCACGGCTTAACCTAAAGCGGCTGTCATTATCTTGCAACGAGCTCCTCTAGATTTTTAGAAAGTTGCAGAAAAATTAAAGAAATTCTATTTCTGGTTCTAAGTCTCTAGGCATAGGGACTTCGAGCGCTACTCCAAGTACTGAAGGTTGGTCAGCTCCGAATATTTCACCTTATCGGACACCATTCGGACGATGGAGACTCCTACATAACATCATACCATGATAATTACTACTACCTACTACCTACTTCTCCTTCTTATCTGATTTCTAATTGTCAATACTTATGCTCTGCGCACAGCAAGAATCTTCGTTCCACTAATAACTGTCTTCTACGATGTCCTTCTCACCGCTCTGGTTTTATAAAATCTTCTTTTTTTGTCCAGGCGGTCTTTCTTTGGAATGCCCTCAGAGTATCAGGACGGTGACCAGTCGGTTCACTTTCAAAGTGAAAGCTCGAGAACATATACGCAAGAAGTTGGCAGATTCGTCTCAGAACTAAGTTTTGGTAGTTTTTCTTGTACAACTCTCTTAACTTTATATATTTTGTTATATGTATGTATATAATATGTATTTATTCTTATATGTTTTAGTTATAAATATTTTCTAGTCTTTTTTCCTGTTATTGCACCTACTGTATGCTGTCTCTGCATCACCCTAAGGTAGACTGGTAGAAAATGCCCAAGGCATTAAGTACGCCTTTGTACAGTTTTTTTACTTGTGCATAAAGTTTTTAATAAATAAATAAATAATAATTGTAATCCCCTAAGGTTTAAGCAGAAGTGTGCCTAGTAGTACGCCCACCAGTTATGTTTAAGTCCTCATGTTATAGGTAATACGGGGCGAGCATATTGCCATCATCCGGGCACAAATCCAGACAACGTGGCTGCTACTGAGAAATTCCTAATGGAAAAACTAATAACACTTTGCACGACCTGGGAATCTAGCCCAGGACCTCATGCTCGGAAGTCGTGCTTACGATCACTAGACCAACGAAATTAAATGCGAAGCTAAATAAATCTGAGACTAGATTTTTTCTTCGCTTTTTTTTGTGTGGAAATTCTCTATGGATGTGGAGGGGTCTATCAGACTCCTACTGACTCTAAAAGTACACGGTGTTCTTTTTCGTCACTTCTGGTAGGGATGCGGGTACACAATTGCATTCTTCACAATCACCCCATCATCAGATTATTTCATCCCTGCTCCAACCAATACCTATTCAATTTCCACAAGATGTTTACCTAATTAACGAGGGTACGCTTTCGGAAATCGGACACAGCCTGTGAAATAGGTAATTATTTTTTTGTACCTATCATGTGTAGGTACACCAATTATCCATTGGAAATATTTGCTATTAATCAATTTTGGGTGAGCCATTCGTTAAGCAAATTAATTGTGTTTGTTGATACGATTATTGTTATTATTAATTATAGATTCTGTTAATGACTAACACTGTGGTGATGTAATGATGTTAGAATTCTAGAGAAAACATCAGAATCAGATCTTTATTTGCTTTGAATGTAGGTACAGCTATAAGATGTTGTACATAAATTAAGAGATCGGCTACAGTCTACCTCACGGCGTGCAAATTGTTACATAGTAAAAATATTAATAAAATCAAAATAATGTCAACAAAACAAAACAGAAATCAATACATCAATTCATACTTCTTATTTATTTATGCAGTCTTCTTCATTAACATCATATTCGTTTCTAAAACGAGTAGGTTATTATAGTCAAGGTATGAAAATATAAAACACTTTAAGATATACTTTAAAATATAAGACATTTTTGCGTTCAACGTATTGCCAATACTTGGAATAAAAACCGGCCCAGTGCGAGTCGCGCTTGAAGGATTCTGTACCATCGCCTGTCTGTCAGCGGGCTGTATCTCATGATCCTCAACAGGTAGACCGTTGATATGTTTACAGATTGTGTAATTCTGTTTCCATTATAACAACAAATAATAAAAATAAATTCAAAATTATTGGGGGAGCCCCTACTACGATGGTACGAAACCCTTCATGCGCGAGCCCGACTCGAACTTGGCTTTTTTTTTAGTTTTATGTCTTTGTTACCGAATGAGTTCAAAACTGAGAGTTGAAAAAGTTATCTTGTAATAGAGCACACAAACAATATTAAAAACTATTTACTCCCTGAAGCTTGTACAACTTTTTTTTTAACCGTAAGCTGTGTATTCATAAACATTTTACATTAATTTGAAATGAAGTGTTCTCTTGAATTAAAACGTTGCCATTTCATTACGAAGTGCCGCATTATTATTTTTTAATTCAGGGTTTCTTAGCCAGCACTGTTTTGCTAAGCTTCTTAAATTCTTCATTGGAATAATCTAAATTAGTTTTCCATAAATAATAATATTTAATAACAACTTTCTTTTCCATTTATTGATTGTCTTTGTTGCAAATTGGAGTTGAATTGCGGACGGCAGCATGCTAATGAACGCCAAATAGAATAGCCTAGAATAGAAATGCATAGTTCAGGCACTAATTTACTAGGAAAATGCTAAAGCCTATAGATAATCATACAAAAATAGAGGCTGCTTGAGCTAGCTGCTCTGGCTAGATAGCAACACGACTGCTGAGCATGAGGTCCTGGGGTCGATTCCCGGGTCGGGCGAAGTATTATATCGTTTTTCCATCAGGATTTTTTCAGTAGCAGCCACGGAGTCTAGATTATTGCCCGGTTGATGGCAATAGGCTGGCCCCCTATTACATGGTACTTAAACATAACTGGTGAAATGTGGGTGTACTATTAACTACACCTCTGCCTATCCCTTCGGGGATAACAGGCGTCATGTTATGTTATGTTATGAAGAAATAGAAAATACTTTATTACCTAAGTAATACATAGGTTACCCAGGATATACAAGAGACACACAAGGTTACAAGATATGCTGCAAATAGCTTAAAATATTACCTAAATCTAGTTAGCATAGTGTCGTTGCTAATGAGCCTCAAACTAGAAATCAGAATCAAAGCATTTATTTCAAGTAGGCCAGTTAAAGGCACTTTTGAACTGTGGAAACAAAGATAACAATGAAATGTAGATACAGTCCTAGTCATAAGGCATAAAAACTGTGAAAATGCTGTAGTTTCCCATTCCCGGAGACGGTTTCCCATAGGCGGTTAGTTTGTATCTTGGGGCTCAAAAATAAGGGCTGAAGAATAAGTATCAGCAACAAAAGCCTTCTCACATTGTTTTTATGAACTTAGTACAGTTGTGGCTCGCGTGAGTTACGAGCACAACTCTTTTATAGACAAGCAGTATTTACAGATAGGTGGTAGAGATATAAGTTTGCTTGCTTATTTGGTAAAGTGCGTGTGATGTTAGCCATGTGGTGTCTTCTCTTGGTTTAAGTTCTTCCTAGGAATAATGTGTGGTACATATGCCAACTGCCATGGTAGTAAAAAAGCTGTACGAAGGTATATTTCGTGAAGAAAAGTTCTGATTTTCTTAACTCTGTAATCCAGATGACGGTATAAGTTCTTGATACTAAAAACTTGTCATCTTGTAATACGAAAGAACACCGTCGAAGATTTTCAGTACCGATTTATTTATGTTACTTCTGATTAAAAAGGGTGTGAGTTGTAACAAGACCCTTAACGAAGCCGGAAGGCACTTGTTCTCCCCGTCATTGCGATATTTTTTTTGTTCTAGATATGGACAGGTATGGATGGACCTGGGAACCTTCTAGTTACGGAGATGTTGGGGGTCAAAATTCCAACTTTTTCACAAGTTTTTCTTAAATACATGTTTTCAATGTAAGATTTTTACTTTAAACACCTTCAATCCTTGTACCATTCAATCCGTCCATCAGCACAATGTTTTGAGTGCGTTACATTGAGTCCTACCGTAAAAAGTGATTTTTCACCCCAAAAAAAAAGTAATTTCCCAGCAATAATTTTTGCATTAAGTTACTTAGTTTGAGGGTCCTGTTACACCCTGTATTATTATAAGCCTATATTGTCCCACTGCGGGGCAAATGCCTCCCTTCCCCCTTCCCGCTTCCACATTTCGCGATATTAATGCAATTGTAGGCCAATCCTTTATGAAAGAGTCCATCAGCTCATCCCGCCATCTCCTTTTGGGCCTGCTATCTGGTATACCTCTTAGCTGAGTGGTAATTTTTTCCCATTGCTCCTCCGACATGTGGCAGATATGACCAGCCTAGTTCCACTTCAACGTAGCCGCTATAGCTTCATATTGTAATTAAACTCGTATATACTCGTACTACATGGATATTGTAATTTTATCATAGATGGCATATTTTTCATGCCATTATGCCATCCAACGTGGTAATGCTGCTAGCTTACTTGGGACTTTCCCCGTTGACAGCAATGCGGACGAACTTATTGACGCCCTTTAATTCTTTTCTGATTTTGATACATGTACATATTTTTAGTACTATTTTGGGTCTTTATGTGTTTATATCGCAAAAACTAACACACAATTTATATATAATGATTAATGTAAATAGATTTAGCATCTTTAATTACCGACAAGTATCCGTTCCAATGAAAATTATACTTAAAAAACCTCGGCGGAGCGTCAAGTTTTCATTTTAATTAAATATTTTACATGCCAATAGGCCGGCATGGATGTTTATTTATGCTCTCACCCCATTAGCTAGACATTACGGAAAAGAAATGTGCATTTTACACGGTTACGTACTTTTTCTTTTTCGCTTTTTCTTCTTATTAATCATTAGATTATTATACAGGGTGTAACAAGACCCTTAACGAAGCCTTCAACCAAGCATTCTGTAATCAAACTAAGGAACTTTACGCATTATTGCTGGGAAACGACTTTTTTTGGGGGTGAAAAATCATGTTTTACGGTAGGACTCAATGTAACGCACTGAAAAGATTGTGGTGATGGATGGATTGAATAGTACGGGGGTCGTGGAGGTGTTTAAAAATCTTACATTAAAAACATGTATTAAAAAAAAAAACTTGTGAAAAATTTGGAACTTTGATCCCCAATATCTCCGTAAAAGTATGGTCTAGAACAAAAAAATGATCGCAATGACGGGGAGAACATGTGCCTTTCAGCGTCGTTAAGGGTCTTGTTACACCCTTAATAACCAAACGTTTTTGCATAACATTTTACAAGTATTAATTTCTAAGTCTAATATGACCATTTTTCTGGTAGATCGATAAATGATACCTAAGTAAATTATTACTTCATGTATGACTCAGATCTCAAGTGCGCATACGGCTTGTCCCCACAGACAATGTCCCACCTACCAAGCTTGCATGTCCTGGCACTTGTGCACTTGATGAACTTTACGGCTGCATCAGCGAGCGGAGTTCACGTTGTTGAATTTTGGGCTAAACATTATTTTTAGTAGAAATTATTTCATCGGTACGGAAACATATTTATTGGTTCTACTTCCCACGTCGATATTATTGTGCTCCACAATACAAAAGCCCCAACAAAAAACAAAAGAATATTTATAACAAATCGCTCACAGCTTGAACAAAAGTTACAACATGTGCGTTATCTGAAAGGATCTAATCAATTACGAGAGGTCCCGTGTGAGAGGGCTTTCACACCGCTCTTCAGTCGCTTATCAGTGGTAATCGGTGGTTTGATGGAGATCAGAAACGTGGGTTATCTCAGATCGGGGAGGTTCCCCCAAATTGCTTAATAATACGTATAGTCTGGATTACTGGGATCTAGATGTTTGGACTAGTTCATGGGTTTGCTAATGATTTTTAAGTACCTGTGATTTTAAGAGTCTAATTGGTGTAGATACAATCCTCTCTGCGACTAATGGGCGAATCATTCCCGCTACGACATACCGTCCGTATGTCGATTCCCGTTAAGTCAACTCGTGATTTTTCTTGGTATTGGATGCATTGTCTTTTGTTTCACTTTTACATGAATGTCACAGAGTAAAGTTACATTAAAAACGAAATACGGCTGTGCTTTTAATTAATAAAGTATTTTCGATATTATCCATCCAAAGGTTGTCTTTAAAAGATCGCTTTTAGCGATAAGACCGCCCATTGTGTCATCCCTTTTATAATGTTTTACATTTGTATCTGTAATTTTTATGGTGTACATAATAAAGAGTACCTATTCTATTCTATTCTATTCTTTCGCTCATCCAGTACCTTACCGTGTAACTCGATTATACTTCATAACTGACATATTTTAGTTAGTTTTATATTTTAGTAGAAGCAGTGATAGTCTAGTGGTGTGATCTTCAGACTGCCAAGTCATAGGTCTCAAGTTCGAACCCAAGACACGCACCTCTGATTTTTCGGATTCATGAATCCGAAAAATCAGAGGTGCGTGTGCGTAGTTATACATACGCACATGTCAGAGCCCATGGGCGGCATAAAAACTCTGACACCAGGTTAGGCACTAACCACACTATAAAGAAGAAGAAAGAAGAACCTACCAAAAAGTATCTAGGCTAGCATTAGGCCATCATGCGAGCTACGTTTGTGGATGAAATAGGATGCCTTTGAACTTTCGGCTGTATGCCGAAATCTTCATTTTTCTTCAACGATTTGCTAAAACTTTTGTAGAGCCGAGAATATAATATACCTACCTTTTTTTTCTAACTTACTACTACTAACATAAGCACATCATCATATTATTAAAGAAAGCAAGTAAGCTCAGTTTATGCACGAGCAAATATTTGAAAGGTAAACTAAAGTTACAAATGTCATCACATAACGTTATTGCGCAGAACTGGTCTTTTTTTCTCAAAGAATTTTCCATTAGTAATGGGATAGATACTATGCTGTGAAATATGAATATCTGCGAAGTATTAGGTCTCCTAGCTGCCTCGTTGATCTAGCGGCGAAAGCGCTCTTGCTGAGTATGACGTCTGGATTACGATTCCCGGGTCGGGCAAAGTGAAATTGGGTGATTCTACAAGAAATTTCTCGGCGGTTCAGAGATTGGAGTTCTGGCCTTTGCCTAACCCTTCAAGTATAACCTAGGTGTAATGTTATGTGATGTTTATAATATGTCCTATTAACTCTGTCACTGCAGGGCAAGTAACTCGTCTTATTTTTGAGAAGGATCTTCAGTCACTACGCTAACCACATATGGATTCTTCACTGTGTTTTCTTACATGATCATCATCGCATCTCATGCCCTTGTTCCATTCTACTTGCGGTCGGTGCAACACGTTCACTTCTTCTATTCTCCCCTGTCAGACGTCACTCGTACAAGGAGTACGAGTGACGTCTCTTTCATATCATTCCTCACACAATCCATCTATCTCTCATCTATCACTCTTTGGCCTTCCTCTCCCTTTCCATCCACCAAGATTAATATCCATCACGTTTTTAGGATCTATGTCTAATAGTGGGCTATATTAAACTAAATAAATAGGGCTACGGCTTGATGAGAACGATTTTTTTTTTATGGAATTCGAAATATCTACGATGCCATTTCACCGTTTCCAAAGTTAAATTATTGACAAGTTTTCTATAATTATTTCGGTCGTCTACGCTTTTGAAACTTAGCTTAATTAACAGAGTAACTTTAATATTAGTTGAGAAAGTCTAAATCCTCTAATGAGCTAAAGCTTTAAAGCGAAGAGTATCCTTAAAAGTTCCACAGAAACATAAAAAATAAACTTGTAGACATTTCAAATTATTCCACTCCATTTTACCCCAAGTCTAAACGTTCCCGTGTAAATAAAAATCAAGCAATCAGACTGAAAAATTGTCGGGTTTTCGTTCGTATAAAATTAAATTAATCCAACCATTGGGCTGCAACGTACCGTGGAAGCCAATTTAAGGCAACAGTATCAACATTTTGTTTTACTGACTGAGTTTAATTCGCCTTTTTACAATTAAATAGTTGCGATTGGCTTCGATAAATGCAAGTCAAGAGGCAATTTGGCGTAAAAAAAAAATATGCAGCTTTCGAGTAAATTTTGTGTTAGAATTATTTACTTTTCCTTCATCGTTTTGGGAGTATTGGTAATAAAATAAATTACACAAAGTAATGCGCCTACCTGGATTCGAACCCACGACTAATTTAAATAAATAAATTTAATTCAGATAACACTGATCCATAAAGTTACATTCATAATTATTCACGTTCACAAATTAATTCAAAATGTGCCCTATATATACGAACTTACTTATCTGCGTTATTATTTAAACTTAAATGTAAATAAGCTTTGGAGCAACAAAGCTTATTTAACCGACTGGCCAGTTTAACACTAAACAGACAGGCTCGAAAAAGTGTTGTGTTGGTGTCATCTTCTGTTCCTAGATTAAGGAATAGCCAAGTAGACCGTCCAGAACGCATACCAGATTATAAAACTGAATTTATGTACAGACGCTAGCACTTCAAGCTACTACAATCAGATTTTTTTTAAATAGATTTTCAACTTTATCGCTATGGCATCAAGTTTAAGGTTGATAGGGAAATTGTCAGTTTAGGGTAGGTTGATGCGCTGGCGTCTGTACATCGGAGAAACCTCATTATGCTCTAGAACTGCTACTAAACGAGGCATAGTCGGTGAAATCACACAGTATCAAAACACACAGTTTTGCCACAGTAATGTTTGTTCAAATATTATTTAAGTAGGTGTATGTAGAGTAAATAGCAGTTGTCATGTGATTTGTGCCCGCGATACTTTTGTAGACAAAGCGTGAGTATGTGCCTCATTATTTTTAATATTATGTAAATATTTGGGGTGCGTGTATAATACTGTTGTGATGATTTTATTGTTCTATACGGGTTGTCTTTATTCTGATATTGAGTGGTGATTAATAGACGTCACCTCGACGTGCTGAGCATGAGGTCCTGGGTTCGATTCCCAGGTCGAGCAAAGTCTTATTTAGGTTTTTCCATCAGGAATATCTGAGTAGCAGCCACGGAGTCTGGATTTGTGCCCGGTTAATGGAAATAGGCTCGCCCCCTATTACATGGGGCTTAAACATAACTGCATGGCGTAATGTGGGTGTACTGTCATAGTTAGGTAGGTTTATGCTGAGCTGAGGCCCTGTTGGCATTATTATTATTTTTTGTTAAATCTTTAAGGTGTTTTTTTAATAATGATGAATAAACACAATTTTCTTTCTTTCATTCTTTCTTAGCCATTCGGGTATTACAGGCGTAATGTCATGTTATGTAATGAATAGACGTACAGCAGTGGAAGCCCCGTGGTACGGCTCTTGATTCACGAGTGTTTGTGGGATCGTCACAACTGCTCTTGTAACGGAGAAGGACAACATCTTGAGGCACTGGCATGTCCTAGAGCCAAAACTTAGAAGACTTTTGTGACATCTACCAACCAGGACTGGGGCCGCGTGGTGGATTACAGCCCAGCCCAGCTTCGTATTAAGAAAAAGAAATGGCGCTTGTGTTAGCATTGGGAGTATTGTAGGTTTTGTGGCGCAGCTCGGGTGAAGCATAGATTTCTGGATATAGATCCAGCAGTGGTCTGCAATAAATAAAGCTGTAAGCAAGTGTTTGTAAGAACATAAACATCAATAAAAGATAGCAAGAAAAGTAGGTGGTACGAACCAGGTGGAACGAAGACCTGTACAGAGTGGCACTCCAGAGTTAGATGCGGATGGCCCAGAACTAGATAAAGTGGTGTGCAATAGAAAATGCTCAGCATTGGAGATACGAGTTGATGAAGAACTAGTAACGGAATTCTATTGATAATACAATAGACATTTCTACAAATACCAAACACCACACTTGTTGCCGCTAATTTAAATTTACAACTTCCGAAATTAATTTTCCACCATCAGCCCTTAATTTAGGTACTACCGGCTCACTGACGGTAGATCACTTCTCAACCTTGTTACGTAGGGCATAAGGCTGAAAATTTTCAGACCCTCAGTGAACTCGGCAGTACGTAGATCAAGACAATAATATGCAAACGCCTCGTTCGTAATACATTACTGGTGAATTGAATCGGTATCATCGGGGCCACAGGGCGTAAGGATCGATGAATATTTATGTCTAACCTTTGGAATATTGCTCGGCAGATATTAATTATGTTTTTGGCCTACTGCGGCTTATTAATGTCTTGTTGGTGCTTTAAGTTGGAGTTTTGGGTGTTGAGATACTGGTATTAAGTTATATCAGTTGGTCAATGGTCATCAACATCTGACTAGCGTTTTCCTCAACTATATGTTATTGTCGGCTTCCAGTCTAACCGGATGCAGCTGAATATCAATATTTTACATGAAGCGACTACCTATCTGACCTCCACAACCCAGTTGCCACTGGGTAATACGATACCTCTTGGTAAGACTGGTTGTCAGACTTTTGGGCGACTGACTAACTGTAACGACTGCCAAAGATCTACAAATGACAGCCGGGACCAACGGCTTAACGTGCTTTCCGAGGCACAGAGGAATCCGGGTATGTTATGATGGTCGCCCATCCACAGACCGATCTAGAGAAGCTCGGCTTAACCTTGAAGATCAACTTGTGCCGCTGTTATTACACAAACAGACAAACAGTCTTACCAAAGGGTATCGTATTTCCCAGTACTAACTTGATTTTGGAGGTCAGATAGACAGTCACTCAAAGTAAAATACAGGTATTCAGCTGCATCCGGTAAGACCTGGAAGTGGACGCCACTTAGTTGGAAAAAGGCTAGGCAGATGGATGACTGTGATTCTTCTCTCTTCTTCTTTATCGTGTAGGCAGTGCCTAACCTGGTGTCAGAGTGATTAAAGTACGTAAATCAGTGCACCCAATATAAAAAAAATTGTTTGTAAGTTTGTATATATGGGGTAATCTCTGGATCTATAGAACCGATTTTGAAAATTCTTTCACTAATAGGAAGCTACATTATCCCCGAGTGCCATAGGCTATATTTACAATGTGCCCGTGGGAGAATTTCTGACAAAAACGCGAGCGAAGCCCCGGGCAGCAAGCAGCTAGTAAAAAATAAAGCAATTTACAAGTCTTACTACACAAAAAGCTAAACTAAACTACCCTCATCAATATTCCATGTTGTGCATTTATAAAAAATCTTCTATAAAAGCTAACAAAATCGAACATCCGGATTTTAGTTTCAGTTTTTCCGGTCTGGCATATCGAAACGCTAATAGAATTTATGAAGCCTATTCCCAAGCGAAAACGTTAAAAGCTTCGTAGATATTCAAAATAATCCAATAGACTATGCTGACAGAAAATATTCATTATAAAAAAAACAACCATAGATTTCTATAGCAATGCTTATCCTAACCATTTTGTCGTTCAATTTATAATATTTTATGAAATTATTAGTTGCCTCGTTGACTGCCTCATTGGTCTAGTGGGTTCAATTCCCGGGTCGGACAAAGTGTTTTTGGGTTTTTCAATCAGGATTTTTTTCTGTATCAGCCACGGAGTCTGGATTTGTACCCCAACCAGGTATGGCAATAGGCTAGCCATGGGGGCTAGCCTATTGCCATACCTGGTTGGGGTACATACATGGGTCTTTTAAACATACACTGGTGAAATGTGGGTGTACTATTAGGGACACCTCTACCTAACCCTTCGGAGCTTACATGCTATTTGTCAGGAAATTATTAGTTTAAAGTAACAATCATTTTGTCAATGAACACTAGGTTCATGAAAATTTACTAAGTTAAACAACACACTATTAGGTGTATGTATGGGGATATGAACTCGCGGAACGAAGAGGGGATGTTTTCTGGTGAGTTTTTGTAAGCTAGATTGATTGTTTTTTGTTTTTGTTGTTTGTGGAGATTGGGGATACAATGAGATGTGACAGTTGTGTTTATTGTGAAATATTTCGATGTATCTACCGCCCCTAAGACGACCCACTGACCCAGCACCTAAAAGAGTGAGAGAGAGATAATTTACTAAGTCATGATTGTAAATAACAGATCAATGAATGCCTAAATAAAATGAAATCTGTTGGATTTTCAATTTAAATTGATGTTGGCAAAAACTGGCACACTTACTTATCACGTGAGTAACGATGCGGAAAATCCGTTTTATAAATAACTTTTTCTTATCTATAAAGTGCGTTGGCATGCTCAAGAGAAAACGCGTAAATTGATTACGAAAACAAGAAAAAATACATCAAAGCATACCTATCGACAAGCAGCCGTCGATCCCTCTCGAATCTGCGCAAACAGAATTCAAAAAGGGAACGTGGATATTGACATAGCAAACATTCTTCCAAAAAAACCTTTAAACGTCACTTTTCTACTCAAAGTGATAAAATGATGTCCAATTTCTCGTGTACACAGGCCGGTCTCGGCCGCACGGAGCGTTGCCTTTGCACGCACGATTAACTTTTTTATTAATACCCATCGGCTATGGAACTAAAGCTTTGACGTGATATCACTCACAGGGAGATGAACGCGCTAATCCACTTTGGCAACTTGATATTGTTACTATATTTGGCATTTTCCTCGAAGAGTGTACATGAAAATGAAAGCTTGGAAAGGGTAGCAAGCGTGCTTATTTCTCGGCTATTAAACGGGGTAATAAGGAGAGGAGTATCTACCGTCTAGTAATATTAAGACTACGGTCATAATTTTCAAGGAACTAAAGCAGACCTTGAAACAAAGTAATAAAGTAAGAAAATGTAACAAAGAGCCAAACCAACGTTTTCATTTTGGCAATGGAAGAGATAAATCTATACTTCTTTATCAATGTTATAAAGAGGTAAGTTGGTATATAGGGGGTAATCTCCGAAACTAATAATAAAATTCTAAAAAATCTTTCACTGGCAGAAAACTACAATATTCGTGAGTGCTGTAGGCTATATATTTTGTTTATATCATGCATATTAGCCGAGCTATCACAATTTTTGCGGACAAAGTCGTGAGCAAGTGCTGGTCTACTAGTGGTAATTCTTTTTAATTATGCCAAAATCTACCCTTTTTGTGATTCAGAACAACAGCTTCCCAGCACAAAGATTACCATTAAAGGATCTTAAGATAAATCTAAACAAACAGGACTATCAAAAAGTTTGGCAAAGCCAGTCTTTCAGCCGAATAAGTGGCTTTTAAGGAGCCTAAACAAATTGTACAAAGTTTTCCTCCACAAATATTAGTTTGCATAAGCGTATTATCATAATTTCCAATGGCAAAAAGTTTTTCCGAAAATAGGGATTATCATGAAACGGTTTTGGGAACACAAAATACCCGATAATGAAATGGATAATAATTCTGCTGGGTGAGGTAGGTCACGATCGTTCGCGTAAACTTTGAGAAGAATCGGCTCTTGTGTTGAATATTAAATGATTTCTGGCTTTTTCTTTGGTTTTTCTCCGCGTTTATTTGTATTTATACAGTTACGAGATTACGAATGGGTTTAGGAGTAGAAGAAGACCAAAGAAACGATGGATGGACTGTGTGAAGGATGATAAGGCAAAAAGGAGGTGTCTGATGAGATGACGAGTAATAGAGAAGTATGGAAGAAGAAGACATGCTGCGCCGACCCCAAATGAATTGGGATAGGGGCAAGAGAATGATGCTCCATTGCATAACAATAACATTGACCTAAAATGTTTAAGTCTCCTCCACTGTTTGAAAATGATTGGGTCATAACATAATCCACCACGTGGGCCCAGTGCAGGTCACTGAATATCACATCTTCATCTATATCTTTGATTTTGGGGTTCAAGAATAAGCCAGTTTCCTTACAGTGAAATTATAAGTAGATAAGCTTGTTATTGGGTGCTTAAACAAGTAATAAACAGTAATGATTATGTCCGACCACTTAATTCATGTCGTAATAATTCATGTGGAAGTACCGTTTGGATAAAAATCGCTGCTGAAGTTGGAGATGCGGATATAAGCGTGTAAAAGAAAGGGTGAAGTCATATGTTGCTAAGGGTGTGCTAGAAAGATACATTTTACTACCATTAGAAATTTTGCGAAAGAGACGTTTTGCGACTAAGCCCTTACCTTCTGGCCACAGCCAACCGCGGCGCGGATTGCGGCGCGGCGTGCGGCGCGGCAAGCGGTGAGCGGCGAAAACAAATAGTAGACAATGTATGAAGTAAGCCACAGCTACCGGCGGCGCGAATTGCGGCGCGACCTGCGGCGCGGCGAGCCCCGCGCGGCACGCGGCGGCGACGGGCTGCGCGGTGTGCGATTGAAACAAATGTACTAGCGAGTATCGAGGAAGCCACAGCTCAGAGCGGCGCGCGCGGCGGCATCGGTGGACGTATTCAACATCGCACGATCGAAACAAATAATTTTGTTTTTATCGGGCGTTGAGCTTGTATAAATAATGGATACTGAACAATTTATTAGTGAAATACTGAGTAGATCAGGGGGCCTAAAATGGAAGCTTTATCTTTAAAAATTTGAAATTCTTAAAATGGTCTTTATGGTTATGACCACAAAGTCCATTTTAAGAGTTTTAAATTTTTAACGTGATGCGTATTATGATTCTGATAAAGTGGCCATTTTAGGCCCCCAGTAATATGGATATCAAAACATGTTATAAAAAATTGTGGGACGAAATAAAACAACAATTTAAATACCGTGCCACTTTTGATAGGGCCATTTTAATAGTTCGTTCTCTAAATACGTCCACCGCTGACGCCGCCGCGGTCGCAGCTAGCCGAGCTGTGGCTTACCACCGCAAGTCGCGCCGCCCGCCGCGCCGCCCGCCGCACCGCGCACCGCGCCGCCAGTAGCTGTGGCCAGGACGTAACGTCCTGGCCACAGCTACTTGCGGTGGTAAGCCACAGCTCGGCTAGCTGCGACCGCGGCGGCGTCAGCGGTGGACGTATTTAGAGAACGGCTAAATATAAAATGGCCCTATCAAAAGTGGCACGGTATTTAAATTGTTGTTTTATTTCGTCACATCGTCGTAACATGTTTTGATATCCAGATTACTGGGGCCTAAAATGACTACTTTATCAGAATCATAATACGAATCAAGTTAAAAATTTAAAACTCTTAAAATGGACTTTGTGGTCATACCAATAAAGACCATTTTCAGAATTTCAAATTTTTAACGTGATTCATATTATGATTCTGATAAAGCTTCCATTTTAGGCCCCCTGATCTACTCAGTATTTCACTAATAAATTGTTCAGTATCCATTATTTATACAAGCTCAACGCCCGATAAAAACAAAATTATTTGTTTCGATCGTGCGATGTTGAATACGTCCACCGCTGCCGCCGCGCGCGCCGCTCTGAGCTGTGGCCTCCTCGATACTCGCTAGTACATTTGTTTCAATCGCACACCGCGCAGCCCGTCGCCGCCGCGTGCCACGCGGCGCTCACCGCGCCGCAAGTCGCGCCGCAATTCGCGCCGCCGGTAGCTGTGGCTTACTTCATACATTGTCTACTATTTGTTTTCACCGCTCACCGCTTGCCGCGCCGCACGCCGCGCCGCAATCCGCGCCGCGCTTGGCTGTGGCCAGAAGGTTACAAGGGCATCAAACTGAACCACTTTCTTTATAGGACCAATATCGTTATCACGAAAGCAGAATGAATTCAAAAAGTTGAAAATTATCACTACTTAAGCATACATCATTTAAACATCATTCATCATTTCGTTATTCAATTAATTATGCTGCTACAGAAAGGGAGAGGAATACCAAAGAAACGATAGATGGATTGTGTGAGGAATGATATGAAAGAGAAAGGAGTAAGAGTGGCGTACGTGACAGGGGGAATAGAAGAAGTAAACGTATTGCACCGACCCCAAGTAGAATGGAACAAGGGCATGAGGCTAGCATGATGATCATGTAAGACATAGATCCTCAACTGGCGTCACAATTGGTGGTAGAAAACACAGTGAAGAATCCATACGTGGTTAGCGTAGGGACTGAAGATCCTTCTCAAAAATAAGACGAGTTACTTGCCCTGCAGTGACAGAGTTAATAGGACATATTATAAACATCACATAAAATTACACCTAGGTTATACTTGAAGGTGTACATATTTTAAAAAACGGCCAAAACTACAATCTCTGAACCGCCGAGAAATTGTTGCGCCGACTCCAAGTGACATGGGACAAAGGCAGGAATATGATGATCTAATTGTGCTGCTAAACCAATTAAAATCTCAATATAAAAATAAATACAGGTAAATTTAATACAGCACTATTGAAAAAGAATATTATGCATATGGGACCAATGGTTTACAATAAAATACCTGACGAAATCAAAAATTGTACAATAAAAATATTTAAAAAGAAATTCAATAAATTCCTAATTGAAAAATGTTATTATTCAATAAATGAATTTTTGAATGACAAATCTATTTGATTAATTGTAAACAATGATTTTCCTTATGATTATATTCAATCTTACTCAGATTTGCGATTGTATTATTTGACTAATTATTAACTTATTTTTAGTATTGGATTATTACCTAATTATTAACTTATTTTGACATTGTATTATTGATTAATTATTAACTTATTGTGGGCATTGTTTTACTACTGGAAAAAAGAACTAGCCGCTATTGATGCATCTATATCAGGGATCCCCAAACTATTTTGGACAAGTGACCCCTTTTCCAAAATGAACTGTTACCTCAGACCCCCATGGCCAAATTACCTACTTTTAAGATCAACCCCCTTATTCATAATGGTCCGCTAACTTAAAACAGCTGCTACAGTGTGTTATTTTTCATTCTGACTTAGGTCAATAGAAGAAGACAGAGTGAGAATTAGCAATGCTTTAAGTTAGCAGACTATTATGAATAAGGGGGCCTATCTTTAGTTTTTTCCTATTGACACAAAATACCTAGGTACTAAGGTACCAATTGGAAAACTTTGCACTTGGTTAAGTGAGTAAAATTGACTTCATTTTCGTATCAAAATTTAACAAAATAAAAAGACATACAATTCAGTAAATATCAAGTTTAATTTATAACGATTATTACAAATTAGGTACTTAAAGAATTTTAAGTAGGTAGGAAATTATATTTAAAAAAGTATTAATTCGCAAAGAGAAAATAAAACATTCAGTGTGATGGATGAACCTGGTGACTATCTACCAATCTAGCTACATCCGGTTCAATATTGGTGAGTTGCAGCCTTAAATCTCCACGTTCGTTGATTTTCAAACGGTTTCTTTGTTTCGTCAAAATGTTTGTTACCACACTGAAGCTTTTTTCAACTAGGTATGATGATGGAAAAGCGATAAGGTATTTTTCAGCAATATTCCACAATGTAGGATACTGTGTTTCAATGTTGCGTTGCAACCAGAACTTCTGATAGCCTTGGTTGAACTTCTGCTTAAGCTCTTCGTCTGTGCTGATGGTAATCAACTCTTCTTGCATTATCACATTGGCTTCTTCTATGGCTGTGGTATTGTACGGATTTATTATCCATTGAGGAATTTGTAAATTTAAAAGATCCTCAAACCTCTCCGTAAAATCCTTGTGTAATGCGTCCAAGTGAGTGACATATAATAAAATGTCATCATCTTGAAGCGTTTCTGGTAATTTTGACAAATGCAGAAACTGCGAATATTCTTTTCTGCCTAAATTTTGTTTATAAAGGATTAGTTTACCCACGAAGGCCGATATTATTGATTTTGTTTTAATCAAGTTAAGATCGTCACCCTGCAGCTGCAAATTAACTTTGTTGAACATTCCAAAGATATCAGTCAAGTAATAAATATCTGTTTTACAATTGTTCAGATTTTCTTTCAAATTCGGATCTTTTTCTTGTAAAAACTCCAACACAGATTCAAAAACGGCTGAAAATCTTTCTAAGCAAGAGCCTCTTGATAGCCAGCGAACTTCAGTGTGAAGAAGTAATCGAGTAAAGACTTCGTCGTTTTCCTCACATAGCTGAGCAAATAACCGAGAGTTCAAAGAATTGCTTCGAATCTTGTTGATAGCATTTATTACATATTGTAAAGACTTATGCAATCTAGGACTCAGCTTTTTTGCTACTAAATGCTGCCTGTGAATCACGCAGTGAATGACCAGTACATCAGGCAGTTGTCGCTTTAAGTGAGCTATAAAACCACGATGACGACCAACCATAGACGGTGCACCATCAGTCGCAACAGAAACAATGTTCTTCCATGGAATAGCTTTGTCAGTAAAAAAATGTTCCACGGCCTGAAAAATTGATTCTCCTCTGGTATCAGTCTCTAAATATGTAGCAAAAAGCAGTTCTTGGCACATATTTTCATCTTTGATATATCGAACATATCCTAACAACAGAGCTTCATTGCCGGGTAATGTAGACTCGTCCAACTGGAGAGAGAATCTGTTGGTCTGTAAGAACTTGCATAAAATGTTTTCCACATCGCGTCCCATCTCGTCTATGCGTCTCTGAACGGTGTTATTGCTCAAAGGTATTCTTGCGGGTTTGTGCAATACATTGTTAAGGACCTCCGCAATGGCTGGTAAGATAAGCTGCTCTCCAATTGTGTGGGGTTTCCCCGACTTCGCTATTAGTAAAGATATATTATAGGACGCTCGTAAACCATCATCGTCTTTAATAGATGATGACGCAAACATCGATCTTATGGATGGCCTTTTGTCTAGTTTTTCTTTAAGTGCTTGAAAAAATGTCAAGGGCTTACTTTTTTTGTCAGCATGTACTCTCGATAAGTGGTCATCCATTTTTGAAGGCTTCATGGCATCGTTACTGAATACTTTTTCACATATGAGACACATCGGCAAGTGTTGATTTGATGGAGATGCAATAAATCCGAACTTCAAGTAGTCCAAACTGTATTGTCTGCATTTTTTTTTCGTGTCCGCCATCATAAAACTCTCAGTAATCCTGCAAATAAAAAAATAAGAAACTAAGTACCTAAATTAAAAACAATACCTAATAAACTGTTAAATTTACTGGTAAATTTTTACAATTGAAACAACTGAGGCAACTGCAAACTGTTGCAAACAATCTACAGATAGCTCAACTGATCACTATCACACAGTGTGCAGTGGGGCAATGCTGATGCGCTGTGCCGGATAAAAACTGTTTGGTACTTACCCTGTTAATTTTTCATAAACTGCAGATATTGTGTGGTTACGCTATTAACTCGCGTAGGGAGCTCAGCATTTTGTAAATTCTTTTTCAGTCACTTTACTTCACTTAATTTAGCTATGTAATAGCTTTGTAATCTCTTGAAATAAATGAGTACTTATATGAGTTATTATCGTTCAAGCTCCAACGAATTTCAAAACGCAAATGAACTTTCAACCTAAGTGCAACCTCGTTAAATAGTAAAATATCAGGAACATGTTTGGACTTGCAACTTGATCATGAATTCGTTCGTGTTAAATCGCGCAAGCGTCAAATAGAGAGCAAGTCAAAACGCGCCTGAAAGACGTACGCTCGAACTCATTATCTTGCACAAACTTGTCCACACTGACTTGCCGAGTTTTTCATCTTGTACGAACTTGAGGCTTTATATTACTACAACAATGCTATTTCCTACATAAATATTAATTATTCTTAGTACACGTAACACAACATAAACAATACAGTACCTACCTACCTATCTTGAAAGTTTTAAATAAGAACTTGTGTTAATTTAATAGGGGTCGATTTTTAGACCTCGTCGACCCCCATAATCAGTTTTCGTTTATGTCGACCCCTAGGAAACCGATATGGACCCCATGGGTCGATATCGACCACTTTGGGAATCCCTGATCTATATCATCTGCGTGTTACGCGTTAAGAACTCTTAGAGACGAAATTGACGTTAAACATTTAAAAATCGTATACCACGCACTGGTCGAGTCTAAATTGAGATATAGCATACAATTTTGGGGGAACAGCTATAATTATAACTTCCAACGAGCTTTTGTCCTTCAGAAAAGAGCTATACGTACCATTGTCCGTATTTCACAAAGGGAGAGTTGTCGTCCACATTTCTTTGATTTAAAAATCCTGACAGTACCCAGTCTCTACGTTCTAGTCCTTCTGACTAATCTTAAAAAGTATATACATGAATATGAGACGGATGAGGAAAGACTGGTCAGGGAGAGTACACGTAGGAAAGATTTGAGAAATAAGATTAGTCCTCATTTCAACATTGTGAAGCATAGTACACAATATCAAGCAGTGCAATTATTCAATAAGTTACCATTAGAATTAAAAAACTTAATTTATACATCTTCATTTAAAACAAAGCTTCAAGCATTTCTACTGGATAAATGTCTCTACTCAATTGACGACATGTAATGGGTTACTTTAATTTTAATTGACTAATTTACTATTATTTATATTAAACTGACATTGAACTAGTTGACATTGAATAATTTTATTGTGTTTTTTATTTAATTGTTTTTTATATAATTGTTTTGAGCATGACATTATTTTGGATTTGATGTAAGGTAATTATTTATGTTGTTAATTATTAATTGAACTATTACTTTTATAATTGAATTGACATTGAATAATTTTATTGTATTTTTTATTTAATTGTTTTGAGCATAACATTAATAGGGATTTGATGTGAAATGTGAGATAATTATTTATGTTGTTAATTTTTAATTGTGATACTTGTATTATGAATGTTTATTTTTTCTTCTATTTTTATTACTTATTATTTTGTTATTTCAAACACAATGTAAATTGTTTGTGAATAAATAGAATTGAATTGAACTGAATGAATTCACAAATTGAATGATTTTTATTGACTATTTTAATCGTTTGAAATTGGTTAAACATTTGGTTCTCTTTTTTAATTGTTCCTTTCATAATTTAATTTTAATATAAATATTTTGCATGCCTCATGGTAGAATGTATTAGATCCTTATCTTACTTAAGAGCAAATTTTTGTACCTACATTCATAGCAAATAAATTATTTCATTTCATTTCATTTCATAAAAACGACATTCACTTTAAAAAATCCTATAAATTATTCTATAAAATAATTATGAACGCGGTTGAAATAAATATTACACGGTCCATAGCTATTTTACGAACAATTAGCACTGGCAAGTTTTTAATCTAGCTTTTTTTGCTGTCGTTCCGCACAACAGGGGGTGGCGAAGTGGCAAATGAGTTCATTGTTCGTCCCGCCACTATTTTTTGTTACCTACACGACTAACAGGGTGTTTTGTCATTGTGTAAATGTATTATTGCAAGTTCAACACTGGAAAACTTAGTTTACTTTGATACATAAAATGGGCCGCTAAGTTTAGTATCACTACATATAAAACGAAGTCGCTTACCGCTGTCTGTCTATGTATGCTTAGATCTTTAAAACTACGCAACGGATTTTGATGCGGTTTTTTTAAAATAGATACAGTGATTCAAGAGGAAGGTTTATATGTTTGACATTGCACCCGTGCGTAGCCGGGGCGGGGCGCTAGTACAGTATAAAGGGTGTATAACAAATCCTTTATTGATGCCGAAAGGAACTTGTTCTCCCTATCATTGCGATATTTTTGTTGTTCTGACCACACTTGGGAATCATCTAGTTACGGAGATATTGGGGATCAAAGTTCCAACTTTTTCACAAGTTTTTTTTTTTAAATACGTGTTTTTAATGTAAGATTTTTACACACCTGGCTTTAAACACCTCCATGACCCCCGTACTAGTCAATTCATCTATCAGCACAATGTTTTGAATGCGTTACATTGAGTCCTACCGTAAAACGTGATTTTTCACCCCAAAAAAAAGTCCTTTCCCAGCAATATTTTTTCCGTAAAGTTATTTGGTTTGATGTACATAATGCTTGGTTGACGGCTTCGTGAAGGGTTTATTTATACCCTGTAGAGACACATAACACCTTATGGTGTCATCGTGCCTATTATCCCCAAAGGCTGCCGACTGTTCGTTTTCATCCACTTTTAAAAGTGAATAAACGTCAGACTGGCCTCTCCTTTCAGATATGACTTCATACGGGAGACAAATAAATATATAAATCAAGTTATTGACACACACAAGAGTTAGTAACCATACAAACGGTACATAGAAAGTATGTTTTTTTTTTTTTTTTGTGAATGGCCTCTCGCAAGTCAACCTAGGAGGTGGTCGTCTGCTTAACCGGACAATCCTGAGGGTGCCTTGAGTGTAAGGCCTCCAGCCAGGGCATAGAAACTATGATAGTTAACGAGTGCTAACTAGGTACAGCCTGTATCTTGGTGGCCCAATATACACAGAAAATGCAGATTGAATTACAACAATAAAATTATTGTATTATTACTTAATTTTTTACTAGCTGTTGCCCGCGGCTTCGCTCGCGTTTTTGTTTAAACTATCCTACGGGCACGTTCTAAATATAGTTTTTGGCACTCGGGGATAATGTAGCTTCCTATAAGTGAAAGAATTTTCTAAATCAGTTCAGTAGATCCAGAGATTACCCCTACATACAAACTTACAAATTTACAAATTTTACCTCTTTATAATATTAGTAGATATAGATTGACTGTTCAGCGTGACACAGCACAGCAAGACACATGTGAAAATTAATTTTGAAAAAAGAAATAAAATCATTCAGATATCAAAAATAAAATAATAAGAACAATCAATAAAATAAATATGAAAAAAAAGAAAACCAAACCAAATACATTTCTAAAACTGTAAAATGTGATTCTACCCATCTTTTCTTACCCTTTTTCGTACTAGATACCTACTGTATATTGACTACATACCTAATGTACGTAGACTGCTTCATTGGTCTAGTGATCGTAAGCACGACTGCTGATCATTAGGTCCTGTGTTCGATTCCCGGGTCGGGCCAACTGTTAGTTGGGTTTTCCCATTACGAATTCCTCAGTTGCAGCTATGGAGTCTGAATTTGTGCCCAGCTGATGGCAATAGGCTCGCCCCCAATTAGGTACACCTCTGCCTAACCCTTCGGGGATAATAGGTGTGATGTTATTTTCGGGGGATTTTTGTTCCAGTATAGGTACAAACAAACGCGTGACTGCTCTAGATGCCGGTTACCGATAACTGTTTTGATAGCGCCACATTGTAGCTGATAATGTTACTATTTGCTGACTAATCTGTGCAGCGCGATGTTAAACAAATGAGGGCTGAGTTAATAAACATTAGGCCACGTGCGCCATGTTGCAGTTTACAAAATAAACTGATGAATTTGGATGTGGGATCGAATAAGGTTGGCTTGTGGATTTACGCTCGCCGTCCGCCAGTCTTATGACGACAGGCCGTGTCGACGGCGTGTTCGTGTTCTACGCGCGCCTCAAAGAGATGTCAGCAAACAGGAAGGGGTCCGCAAGGGCCGCTGCCTGCCGGGGCTGCGGGACTGTTCGAAAGAGATACCGTGGCCCCGGAACACAAAGGGCGATGAAGGAACATGGATGGGTTTTAGTCAGTAAAAGTCTCACACTCCCTCCTGCTCAGCCCAGAGCGGGAGAAGTCATTTGATGATTTCCTAGCCGAAAAAAAAAGGGTTTTGTACAGACTTTAGAAATTGTAGGAGTCTTGTCTTCTTTCTTTATCGTTTGGTTAGTGCCTAACCTGGTGTCATAGTTTTTAGGCCGCCCATGGGCCTCTGACTTGGCTTTACATGCCGTCGAGAAATATCTCACAGGCATGCAGGTTTCCTCACGATGTTTCCCTTCACTGAAGCAAGTGATAGTTATAAAATACGCACATGAATCCGAAAAATCAGAGGTGCGAGTCTTGGGTTCGAACTCGAGACCTATGACTAGGCAGTCCGACGGTCACACCACTTGGCTATCACTGATTTTCAAGGAGTCTTGTAAAAGGAGATCATCATCATCAGCTTACAGCAGTTCACTTCAGGACATGGGCTTCTTCAACCGCACGCCACTCAAATCGATTTTCGGGAACTGTTCACCACCATGCGCAGATAGCAGCTCCACCAAGGACCACCTCCGTAGGGCGTCCTACCTTACGCTTGCCGATTAGCGGTCTTCGCTCCTGTAAAAGATAACAAAATCGTGTTTTGTAGTTTTTTTCATCACATTTTAGATTCCTAGTTCCCGTAATAACAGTTTTCAGTTCGTCGGTTCATCAAGCCGCGTTGGCGTCTTACCATTTAATATATTATTTATGGTTTATATTTTAGTTTTTTAGATAGTAATATATTTCAGTATATTAATATGTTAGTATTTATTTTAAATATATTTTTTTTTGTGACAAGCCTTTTATAATTTACAAATATAAAAACTTTATTGCCAAAATTATTTAAAAAAACGGCCAAGTGCAAGTCGTACTCACATGCACATAGGGTTCCGTAGCACCAAACAATATAAAAAAAATATTTTGAAGGCATTCGTTCATATGTTGTATTGTTTTACATTCATCAACAAAACTAAATTTGTTTTTTATAGTATGTTAATGAAAAACAAAGTTGTTGCTACAGTTTGATGAAAAAGTCCCATATCTCAAAAAATAAACATCAAATCTTAGTCAAACTAATTTTGGTTGAAAGTTTTTTTTACGTTCTATAATCCTATATTCTTTTTTCAGAATTTTTCTCCTCTTACTTTAGAAATTAGTGGGGACACACACACATATTACCACTTTGGAAGTGTTTATCTTTCAAACGATTGACTTTGAGAGAAAATGGTTTTAGGAACCTCAATGTCATTTTTAAAGCCTATCTATAGACACCCCGCACGTATAGGTTTGATGACTATAATTTTTTTTTAGTTTCAGTTCCATGTATGGGGATTCCCTTTAATTTTATATTTTTTAATTTTTGTATAAAAACCCTATAGCGGATCACAGAATACATTTACCTACTAAGTTTCAACTGTGTAGTCCTAATACATAGTTTCGGAGTAAAGTGGCTATGACATACACGGACAGACAGACAGACTTGGCGAATCTATAAGGGTTCCGTTTTTTGCCATTCGGCTACGGAACCCTAGAAAAAATTGCCAAGTGCGAGTCTCGGGCTCGCGCACGTATGGTTCTGTATAATCTTATAGCAGGGGAGCCTTTAATTTTCAATTTATTTTTATTATTTGTTGTTATAGTGTCAACAGAAATACACAATCTGTTAAAATTTTAAATATTACGGATCATGAGACACCCGGCCCGCTGACAGACAGACGGACGGATTCCGGAGGCTTAGTAATAGGATCCTGTTGGTTACCTTTCGGATATGGAACCCTAAAAAGGTGTTACATTGGCCCAAAACTAGGCAAAGCTAAAATTTACCTTCCGCGCATTCGTACTAGGGCCATAGTACGAGGCATACTGATCTACGTCTAAGAGCTATCTTTTATCGTTGGCAATAAAACCGATTTTACGAACAAGAAAATGTTTCCGTGCTAGTTGTAATAATGATCCTGAGGAGTTAATGGTCTCCCTTTTAGCACCGAAATACTTCAGAAACCAACACTTTATTACTACCTTTGTTTCAAGTGATTTCATAAAATCATAAAAATAATGCAGTACAAAATTTATTAGACTTAACTAAATTAGGACGAAGTGCAAGGAGAATAGCTGACGTAGTTTGCATCGTAAGCAAGCTGGACTGGCAGTGGCCTGGCTAAAATCTAAAATCTGTTGAAGGAACGATGGCCGTTGGAGCCAACGAAAGTAGAAAGAAAGTAAAAAGTAGAAAGTAGAGTGGAAATCAGCATAGCGTAGCAAGCCCACCCTGCAGCAAATCCAGGAACCGATGCCCAGGCGGGTAATCTTAGTCTGTCTGTTTGTTCCGTCTTATCTCCGAAACGGCTGGACCAATTTTGGCGGAATGTTTACTGGCAGATAACTGATGTCATAAAGAGTAACGTAGGTTCTTTTAAATTAGAAAAAAGAAGAAGGGTTCCGCGCACAAGTTAAAACCCTTGTAATTATTAACAAAATCGGATTTAAGTAAGGAAGCAAAATTTTTATAATAATTTAACACGGCCGAAAGTCGCGGGTACCAGCTAGATAATTAATATAAAAGTAACATAGAAAAATCTAGTTCCCGTAGTCAACAAACAGACAAAATTAAAGCTTCGTCCAAACTCCATAGAGATGTTTACTTTGTACGTCATCCAGTCATCTGATCATGACGACATACAAAAACAGATTCTTGGGGAATTATCACATGCTAACAGAATGATTGGGTCTTGCGGTGCGGATAATAGTGGTTGCATGACTGTGAATAAATATTGTGAAAAGCAGCATATGACTTGATTACACCATGTTTGCTTACCCGATTGTGTTGTTTGGGTACCAAATAGTTTGGTAGTTTTTCTTGTATAATTGTCTTAACTTTATATATTTTGTTATATGTATGTA
Organism: Eugnorisma glareosa; assembly: GCA_947578425.1. NCBI lineage: Eukaryota > Metazoa > Arthropoda > Insecta > Lepidoptera > Noctuidae > Eugnorisma > Eugnorisma glareosa. The sequence goes on along the minus strand of OX387966.1, from coordinate 16,916,590 downwards.
TTTATTCTTATATGTTTTACTTATAAATATATTCTAGTCTTTTTTTTCCTGTTATTGCACCTACTGTATGTCGTCTCTGCATCACCCTAAGGTAGACTGGTAGAAAATGCCCAAAGCATTAAGTCCGCCTTTGTACAGTTTTTTTACTTGTGCATAAAGTTTTAATAAATAAATATTTTTATTTATTTTTAATGGCCATTCGATTGAGTTCATTTTTTATGGAAACAGTTCCTAAAGCAAACATTCCTGTTTTCTAAATTCATTATCTGTCTAGGAAACTGCTCCGTTGGTGTCGCGGGCTGAGCGTGGGGTCCTAGATTCGACTCCAGGTCGGGCAATATTGGGTTTTTACATTAGGAATTTGTCCGTAGCAGGCTTGGACGTTGGCGGTATGATACCACCGTGCCTCGGAAAGCACGTTAAGCCGTTGGTCCTGCGCCTGTTCTGTGCACCTGTGCCAGCGCACACACTTGTGCACTGTATGAAAACGGTCACGAGGATTATTAGCCTTCTCCTAATGATGTTTGGGTTGGCTTCCAGTCTAATCAGATGCAGCTGAATACCAGTATTTTACATGGAGCGACTGCCTATCTGATTTCCAAAACCTGGCCCTAGTGATGAGATGATAAGACTAGTTTTCAGATTTTTTTGACTACTAGTAACTACTTTCAAAGATCTGCAAATATACAAAAGACAGGCGGTACTCGTGCGTTCTTATTGTTCTAATGATTGGTCGTCCATTCACAGTTCGACTGCGGAATGCGTTGCTTTACCATGAAGATCGACTGACGCAGCTTATACTATTTAACTATGAGCCCTGTTTCCTACATGTAAAGAGCGAAAGTTATACAATGTAGTAAAGTACACATGTTTTTTTTTTCTTTTCTGCTTGGAAATCATCAAATAACCCCTCCCGCTCAGGGCTGAGCAGGAGGGAGTGTCAGACTTTTGCTGACTAAAACCCATCCATGTTCCTTCCTTTGCCCTTTGTGTTCCAGGGCCGCGGTATCTCTTTCTAACAGTCCCGCAACCCTGGCAGGTAGTAAAGTACACTTAAGTTTATTTTCGAAAGGTTCTTTGTGAGCCTATATTTTTGAAGAAACCAAGACAACCACTGTTAAAGTTGGAAGGGACGAGAAGCAATAAATTCGAAGTCAAATGAAGGAGCCATAAGACCTAAGTGAGGCCCAAGGCCTACTATCATGTGTCTCAGGCCCTCTACCCTTGTTCTTTATTTTGTGGACTCGCGCGGTCTAACCAAACCATATTTCATTTAGTGAATATCCACTGTTTAAGTAAACGAAAAAATTAAGTTAAAAAAAAAAACTCCGTAATCATAACATCACGACTGTAATCCCCGAAGTGTTAGGTAGAGGCGTACTTAATAGTACTTAAAGCATAACTGGGGTAATGTGGGTACATTACCCCTGTTATGCTTTAAGTCCCATGTAATAGAAAGTGAGCCTTATTGCCACAAATCCAGACTCCGTGGTTGCTATTGATAAATTCCAGATGGAAAAACCCAAAAACACTTTGTCCGACCCGGGAATCGAACCCAGGACCTCATGCTCAGCAGTCGCGCTAGCAACCACTGGACAACGAGATAAAATGCAGAATCCAGTATTCAAAAACTCAAATAAAATTAGTATTTTCAATATTTTTTACGGCTTAATTATTATGTAAATCTTCATGTTTTAAAAACGTTTTATGTGAGGGAAACTAGGTTAAACCATTGATAATATCATTTTTTCTTTTTTGTGGTTAGTGCCTAACCTGGTGTCAGAGTTTTATGCCGCCTCTGATTTGGCTATACATGCCGCACAGTGGTCTCAACATCGGGCTCCATACTCACAGAAACTCAAAGCCAGGATTAAAAAAAAAACGCAATGTCTCTGGTATACCTCCCTTTACGTAATATTAACTTATGGATAGTATTAGAAGATACACGCGTGAGAAAAAAGTTATTTTTTTTTGGATGGGAGAAAACACTCAAATTACCTACATTTTTTTTTAACGACAGTTAAAGCTCTCACAAGCTTTTGTACCAGACACGGCGATCACGATGACATCTAATTTATGCACTTTTGGTTACCGCTTTGCACGAAGCAATTTTTTAAAATTTTGAATATTTGCTATGTGATTTTTTAAATCTTTGACGTGGGTAGATGCAGTTTCCGATCGATTTACTTAATTTAGTTTATAGCCTGCTTATTATGATTAAGTTATAAATAGAAGCACTAATGGCATGAGCATTAATCAAATAAGCTCTAGCGGGGTCAAATGGGCCCTCAGTCACAATATGTTTCTATTGTCTGTAATTGGTACATAATTAGAGAATACCCATTTTTTTTATTCCTGCCTTTGAGTTTCTATGAGTATGAAGCTCGATTTTCAAACAACTGTCTGCCGTCGAGAAACATCTCTCAAGCATGCTGGTTTCCTCACGATGTTTTCCTTCACCGGAGCAAGTAATAATTTCAATAAATAATTATAATGATAATAGAAACAAAAGCGGGAGACAAGTCTAGGATAATTAATATCTCTGAGAATAGGTCAGTACAACATGATTGTTCCATAGTCAATCAAAAGGTAACATCGCCCATTGAGTATGTATTTATAAACATAGTAAGAAGCATATAGTGTCAATATTTTCATAATAACTGCATGATGTGAGCCGGTAAGAATGGCGATACGATTCAATTTAACTCACCTATTTGAAGAATTTGTTCTTATTAGGTTTTTTTAAATCTTAGCGTCATTTGTAGATCTTTGAAAGTCGTTACAGCAGGGTAGCAGGTAGGTTGGCAGCCAGTCTTACCAAGAGTTATCGTGTTACCCAGTAGTTGGTATGTGGGTAATGGAGAGCAGTCGCTCCAACTAAAATACTGGTATTCAGCTGCATCTGGTTAGACTGGAAGCCGCACCCAAGGCTAGGCAGATGATGATTTTTGTATTATAATAGCCCGTCATTCATTCAACTATGTATGTATGGGGACACCCTTTAATTTTCTTATTTGTTAGAATTTTTCCTGTATTTGTGCTGTAAGGCATTGTTTATTTGCCAAATTTCATGATTCTAGGTAAAAGGGAAGTACCCTATAGGTTTTGATTCCCTTGTGAAATCGCCTATTATGCGATATAAACAGTCATATTATCGTTTGATCGCATTGACTTACAAGTTTGAATTTTTTTATTGCTCTAAGGGGTAGCAGGCCTAAGTATTTGGTATTAATTTCAGCTTGTTACCGCAACACATTCCTAAGAAAAACGGGCTTGACAGACAGACAGACGGATAACAAAGTAATCCTATAAGGGTTCCGTTTTGCCGATTGAGGTACGGGACCCTAAAAATGAGATCAAAACTGCTATAATTTTACTAACTAATTACGATTAAAATTAAATGAGACTTATAATACAAAAAGTATTAGTAATAAAACAAATAAAAAATGAGAATAAAACTGAGATCATCATCAGTAATGATCTGTTTTGATCATAACTATTAATAAAACATTAAGGAAAAAGTAGTGTAGTAAAATAATAATTCATAGGCATCAGGCATACGCTAACATAGCAAAACATTTTTTTTTAATGAATCATTGGTATCATCACATCACATCACACTCACATCAGGTGAGTATTTATAATATAATTGATTTCTCTACTAAGCCTGTTAAGTGGCGATTTTACCCTAATATTATTTGTGTTTGTTCCTTGAGTATTGAAAAAGTTAGTCATAGGATATCTAGGAATATTGTAAGGTACTTTTAGTCCAATACGTAAGCGTATTGGACTAAAAGTACTAGTTACTTACTAGTTTACTGCAGTCCAATTTATTAATTACTAGTTGTACAAGAACATGAGATCTTTTATCAGTCGAAGGTCGCGCAGACTATTTATTTTACATGTTTGAGGACGGTGTTCATATGTACACCGGGGAGATATGTCACTGAAGGTATGCGCTAGGTGTTTTGTAAAGGTACTCTCCATCCCGTTGGCGTCACAAATGACTCGACTCGAATTCGTGAATGCTAAACGTTTTTTTTTTTTTTTTTAAATTTTATTCTGTGTCTGACAAAGAAGACAGAATACATTAAAAAAAACCGGCAAAGTGCGAGTCGGACTCGCGTACGAAGTGTTCCGTACCATTATCTAAAAAAAAATATCGTTAACAATGTATGTATGGGGACACCCTTTAATTTTCAACATTTTTTATTTTTTGGAATTTTTCGTTAAGTTCATAATTCTAAGTCAAAGGGATTGCCATGTGAAATCGCATAATATGCGACATAAATAGTCATATCTTTTGATCGCGTTGACTTACAAGTTTGATTTTTTCATTGCTTCAAGGGGTAGCAGACCTGAGTATTTAGTATTAATTTGACTTGATACCGCCACTTATTCCTAAAAAAAGAGTCTTAACAGACAGACAGACGGACAACAAAGTGATCCTATAAGGGTTCCGTTTTGCCGATTGAGGTAAGGAACCCTAAAAAAATAATAGCGATTTGTGACTAAAACAGACCTTTACGTTCAAGAATTTCTTACAATCAGGCGCACAGTTTCGTAGGTATAGGTATTATCTAAATTAAAAAGTAGCTAAGCAAACACAACAACGATGACGAAATATATGGATAATAGAAACGATGAAAAACGTTTGTAAAACTTCCACTACAAAACAAACATACTAGAAACCACTCTACTCCACACACTATTATGCAAATAACTTGTAAATAACTAAAAATAAATAAGTTTGAAGACCAAAACGGTGAAGGAAAACATCGTGAGGAAACCGGCATGTCCTAGAACCAAAAATTCGAAGACATGTGACATCTTCCAACCCGCACTGGGCCCGCGTTGTGGATTATAGCCCGGTCCCTCTCATGGAGAGAAGGCTGAGTGTCCCAGCAGTGGGAACATTAAAGGCTGATTATGCTAAATAAGTTTGATAACCTAATGGTATGGCCTAACAATCAGTACAGAAAAGTTTCCAATAATCTTCATCTGCCTAGCTTTTTCCCAACTATGTTTGGGTCGGCTTTCAGTCTAACCAGATGTTGCTGAATACCAGCATTTTACATGAAGCGGCTGCTTATCTGACCTCCACAACCCAGTTAGTACTGGGTAATACGATACCCCTTAGTAAGACTGTTTGTCATAGTTTTTGGGCCACTGACTACTTGTAACGATTTTCAAAGATCTACAGATGACAGCCGGGACCAATACGCTTAACGTGTTTTCCGAGGCACGGAGGAAACTCGGTATGTAACGGGCGTCACCCATATTCAGACCTACCTAGGCAAGCACGGCTTAACCTAAAGATCGACCCGGGTGGGTGTTACTATTTTGCCACGAGCTCCAAAGTTTCCAATAAACCTGGAACTATTCCAAAGAACTCTGGGACGGGGGGGAGAAGTCATAAACTTTTAGCTTTAGACCTAGAATTTAGAAGTTTAAAGGTTAACGAAATTTTCATCAAGTCCATCCAAGGCTCTATTTACTCCGGTTAATGGTCTTTACTTTAACTCCCAGAATATTTTAATAGATTAGGATAAGTTTAGAATTAAAATTAAACCTACTTATGAGAGTTAAAGGTGCCTATTGTTTTAATCACAGTACGAATTAATCCAAAAAAACTTTGAATCGGTTGTGTAAAGGATGATATGGTTAGAGAGGGAGGGGAGTTTTCAGGGATGACGACTAAAAGTTGTGTGGGCGAAGAATAATATATTATGCTAAGTTGATTCCAATTAAGTAGAAATAAGTGTAGGTGGACGATGACTGTATTTTATTTTTACAAGCTTTTATAAGCTTTTTCCCGTTGTATTTCTGTAATCAAATCTTGCAAGTTAAATTTGACACACTTCCCGGTATCCGATTGAGCTGAATTTTTGCAAACATATGTATTTTGCGTGACAATTTAATATTATGATGACATAGAGCTGATCTGATGATGGAGCTGGAAGATGGCCATAGGAACTCCGTTATAAAACGACATAACTCCATCTAGTTGGGGCTCGTATGATTCGTCTTGACGAGTACTTTGGTCCTAGATAATATCCATGCATATGCAACTCCAAATAATAAAAAGTAAAATATAAAAATAAAGTTTAAAAAAAAAAAAAACTGGTGGCTGCAGTTTTTTTTGCGCTTTCCACCTTCTTTATTTCTCTTGCCGTCAAAATGTAACACGCTTTTATAAAAAAAAAAAAACATAGTTTAGTCTGTACCGATAAGACAACAATGCCGGATAACATAGTTAAATACAACGCTTATATATTCACAGCCAATTAAAATACAGGTTATCAATAGTGCCCTATGATGGCAATAAAAACAAAAACAAGAGGCGTGATACGACGGAATTTAGGTTCTCACTGCCGGTAATTACAGAAGCTGTCAGCTGTCAGTCATCTGTCAAAATGGTTACTTTTTAAGAAAAAAAAAGGAGATTGTTATCGAAGTGTTACATCTTCCCATTTTGCGGCAAAGTTACAGTAAAATCACCCTTAAATATTATGCCCCACGAGCAAAGACGCTTAACTCCACACTACTAGCAGAAATCATGACGTTAGCTAAGCTCAGCAAGCTTTTCAAGTAACGTCAAAACGTAAGCCGTGTCACGACACGGGGTAAATACTCGAGACTACTGTCACGTAGCCGCATTAGATAAAACACTTATAAATACTACAGCGACACCTAATACCGACTAGTGTCGTCGCGTTTCGCGTGCGCCTCATTCATTATTGTAATCGTTACCGAAGAAAAATTATCAATTACAATGGCTCCCGGTGTTGCTCAAAATTCTGAGACCATCATTGATTTGACCATACCGAATGGTGATTTGACCACCCCAAATGGTACTCTGACCATAGGAAATGGTACTTTGACCAAAGGAAATAGTTCTTTGACCATCGCAAATGGTTCTTTGACCATCGCGAATGGTAACGGCAATGTTGTTAAGGACGTGAAGTTGGATACTGTGAAGGCGTGTCCTGTGGAGTTACCTTGCTCGAAGGTGAAGCCTGTGAGACGGGTGATCAGGCCCAAAGTGCTGAAGAATTTGGAGAGCCATGATTACCTGTATGACCGGCTGTATGATACGACCTGTCCTAGGGCGGTGAGTAGAACTAATTTGTGTGTTTTTGGTGGAAGGTTTTTTGTCGGAAAGACTTGAATTTTGTGCAGTTTTGAGTTTGTTGGTGTATTCTATTTTGATTTTGTGTATCTGATTTGCCACATTAAAGAACTCTGTGATTGCGTTGGAAAAGAATTAAGGGTGATAGTAGACACCGGAAAGGAAGGAATTAATCTATACATCTATACAAATAAAATAAAATTGAAGTGTCTGTCTGTAATATCAAAATTACAGCTTTTTTACTGAATTCATATGCAAATATATACGGCATAATCATATTTTTTTCATAATCTAATCTAATATCCGAAACGGCTGGACTGATTTTGACGGAATTTTTACTGGCAGATAGCTGATGTTATTAGGTATATAATAATCTATTATCATAGGCTAATAATTAGGGTTCCGCGCAATAAAATTAACACCCTTGAAATTGATACCAACATTCGATTCAAAAAGTGAAAAAATATTTTTTTAATAATAATTTCACGCGAATGAAGGTCGCGGGGAACCACTAGTAGTTAATAATTCCGTAAATATAGTTGTATCAATTATAGGAACAAATCAATGTGGCTCGCTAACTTTAATGGCTACCAATGGGTCATTTCAGTAAGTTTACCACACTTAAGTATTTTTGTCTGAAACACTAACCTTAAATAATTATGCAGTTTTGTTAATGATTTATTATACAAGTACACACATATTAATCGTGTTCATATTTACTAAAAGATCAGAGCACGCGCCGACAAAGTCAATAATTTTCTTAGACTACGAGTACTTAGATAACAGAGCGCAGGATATGAAAACTGTTTCGAAATAAATAAACATTAAATAAGTCGTCGGCAGTGATTTTTTATAGCAACTAAAATGTGTTAGGGTAAATACCCATTTTTTTTTTGCATTTTAAGGACCACAACCGAATCATGCAAATTAACAGAAAAGTCATTTAGTCGTTTTTTTATTTTTTTCATGTTTCACTTTTTTTTTGGAGGAGTGGTCAAAACTTAGGAACTAGCGAGGTAGTGTGACTCTTTAAGTGTTCGCATCAACATTTTAACAACCAATTTTATGTCCTTATGCCACTTCTCATCCAGTAATTGATTGATTCACATACTCGGTAAATATGTACCGTCACTAATATCATATGCCGTGACGAGGTTTCTGATTTTATTACCCGACACTTTGGTGCGTTCCGCGCATAAAGTAATGTGTACACTTACACCCACTAACGTACACTGTCTGTACAGTCATGAGCACAAATAAGTACTCACTATCATTTGCACGTGACTTCATCCACGTCCAAGAAATCATAATCCTATCATCATCAGCCTAAAGTAGCCCAATGCTGGGCATAAGCATCTCCAATCACACTTAACTCCATTCTCGGCACCTCTTATCCAGCTGCTAACCACCCAGTGGAGATAGTCGCTCAACCAAACCTGAGCCGTACCACCTTACGCTTGCCGACTCGCGGTCTCCACTCAAAAATACGTTTACTCCATTATTTATCGGTTCTAAGGCTTAAAGCCGGCCCATTGCGACTAACTTCAGCTTACTTACTCTGTGAGCTATGTTGACAACTTTTGTTCTCTGTCGGCTCACCTCGGTCCGGATTCGATCCCTCAGAGAACTATATCATATGGCACTCAGTAAACGTGTACCTAGCTATTCAACAGTGAAACAATTTTCAAAATCGGATGAGTAGTTTCGGAGATAACGTCCTACATCTAACCTCAGAAACTTCTCCTACCTAAATTATTAATAATGATTTAGCAATTGCCTTGTGGACATTGTAACTTTAAGAAAACACCTATATTGCAGTAGCATAGGTTGCAAAATAAAAAATTCATAACGTCACGTAATTATTAATTACTAGCACTTCGCCCGCAACTTCGCCCGCGAAAATTGTGATAGCCCGGCTAATATGCATGCAGATATAAATATAATTTATAGCTTAAAGCACCCACGAATAATAAAGCTTGAAATAATTTTTACAGTTAGATCATTAGTTCCAGAGATTACCCCCTATATACAAACTTACAAATTAACACACTTACAAACAAATTTTACCTCAGCAATAAGTATTAGTATAGAAGTATAGATAAGAAAATCACTTTTTAAAGTTGCTTTGTGTAAACATATTTAAGTCCGTGACTATACGTTTATACCCACACATATACAAGTATGTCCGTGAAACACACCCTATCGTTCCATTTAAAATCGAAGAATGAAAACAAATACGACAGTGAATTTTCATGGCGAATTACTTTTGTTTGTTTAGAGTTAAATACAAAATGCTACACTGTTATAATGTAATTGTTTGACGTATGTTTTAATGATAAATGATTGAAAAGTGTTGTTTTATAACTATTCGCAGCTCGGTTTCGCCGTATCTAAAGTAAATCTATAGTGCTGCTTGAAGATTAAATTCTTTGATTTAGTTAAAATTGAAAAACCAAAGAATTTAATCTTCAGCTTTGTGTTATTAGAGATGGACGAGTTCATGGCTAAATAATAACAGCCACACAGGTGGATCTTCAAGGTTAAGCCGCGCTTGCCTAGGTTAGTCTGTGGATGGGTGACCATCATAACATACCGGGTTGCCTCCGTGCCTCGAACAGCATATTAAGCCGTTGGACTCTGCTGTCATTTGTAGCTCTTTGACAGTCGTTACAGGTAATCAGTGGCTCGAAAGTCTGACAACCAGTCTTTCCAAGGGGTACCATATTACCTCGTAGAATACTAACTGGGTTGTGGAGGTCGGATAGGCAGTCGTTTCAGCTGCATCCGGTTAGACTGAAAGCCGACCCCAACATAGTGAGGAAAAGGCTAGGCAGATGATGTATTGTATTAGTTAGTTGGTAATTCGTCAATGCCTTGACTGTATTAGTAATTAATAAGTAGGTGGCTGAAAAACTAGCTTTTGTCTGCGACTTCATTCGCGTTAATTTAGAATTTGACAATCAATTCGGGTTGTACTCTCTCTCTATCATGATTCAAAAGACACGTGGCGCCATCTATAATCATAAGAACGTTATTGTTGTTTTCCTCGGGAACGGTACTTATTTTCGGGACGAAAAGGATCCTATGTGCGTTTCTGTACACCTGACAACGTATTTCAGGATGATCGGTTCAGTGGTTTAGGCGTGAAAAGGTAACAAACAAACTTACTTTCCTTGCGGGGCTCCACATCGTTGTCAATGTGGTGAAGCAGTCGACTGCCTCGGACACCATGGGCTTTCTTGTAGTAACAGTGCAGGTCGGCTTGCGCGGCACGCTAGCATTAATGATGTCATCCGTCGTGCTCTTGCCACCTGTCGGGTGCCAGCTGTCTTAGAACCGACTGGCTTGGCACGCGTCGATGGAAAGAGACCAGATGGTATGACCATAATGCCTTAATGCCTTGGAAGATGGGTAGGCCTTTGGTGTGGGATGCAACTTGCGTCGACACTCTTGCGCCATCCCATCTTCCTAGCACAGTGAGCTGCGCTGGGGCGGCTGCTGCAGGTGCTGAAAACCTCAAACGGCGCAAATACAATAATTTAATTGGTAGTTACGTGTTTGAGCCGTTTGGGGTTGAAATCATGGGGTCCGAGTGCCCACCTAGTATTTCGGGAAATCGCCAAGCGGTTGGTCGACTCTTCACGTGACCAGAGGGCGGGCCTATTTTTTGGCCAAAGAATCAGCATTGCCATACAACGTGGCAATGCTGCCAGCCTTCTGGGCACTTTTCCTGTTGACAGCGATGAGGACGAATTTTTTGACGCCCTGTAACCCTTTTGATACTTGTACATATTTTTATTACTATTATAGATTATAGATTTGTAGTTTGTAAATAATGTAAATATCTTGATTGAAATAAACAACATACAACTTACTTTCGCATTTATACTAAAAGTTAGGATTCCTGTGGTAATAAGAAAATGGCTCCATTTGACTTGAAAAATGAAATAAGACGGATACTTATTAACATTTTCCCGTATATATTATGTAATTAGGACGGTTTCGTGAAAAAGACACCTAGAGAATTATAATTTTTTATTCTGACTCTAATTAGTAGCGTTTTCATAATGAATTTTCTGTAAAATCCTGGAAAAACAAATTTTAATATGAAATACGGTAAAAGTTTCGTCATATTCGAGGTCGATTAAAACCTTATTTCGACGAGAATTCATAACAATACCGCATTCATATTTTAAAAGGCAAAAAGCTTGGTACCGATACATATTTAACACTTAAAAATGTACGTTTCAGAATTGCAACTTTTAACCAACTCGTGCATTCGCAAAAAATGATACAATATTTATTTCTTGTATCCTTCTTGGAGCGCTGAAACTTGGCCCGTGGTAGAATTGCCGCGGGGCACGGCGTCGTTTCAAAGTTACTGCGACCGAACTTTGCTTCACATGTAGGGTACGTGTTGGCCCAAGATAACGCGTAATGTATGTAGTTTTAAAATGGAATGCTTTTAAGTATGTGTGATGTATCACACATACTTAAAAGAGACATTGTTGAGATCTATTTTCATTTTAAAATGATTTCAGAATCTATATTATTGGTCTACATGAACGGAAAAGCTGGTGGCTAAATAATAACAGCCTGCACTCGGGTCGTTTTATAGGTTAAACCGTGCTTGCCTAGGTTGGTCTGTGGATGGGTGACCACCCATTACAAACCGAGTTTCCTCCGTGCCTCGGAAAGCACGTTAAGCCGTTGGTCCCGGCTGTCATTTGTAGATCTTTGACAGTCGTTACAGGTAGTCAATGGCCCGAAAGTCTGACAACCAGTCTACCAAGGGTATCGTATTACTCAGTACTAACTGTATTGTGGAGATCAGATAGGCAGTTACTCCATGTAAAATACTGGTATTCAGCTGCATCCATTTAGACCGGAAGCCGACCCCAACTTCTTTGGGAAAAGACTAGGCATATGATAAATCTATGTTCTTTGCCTACATCACAAAGTTTTGTCTAAACATTATTAAATCACGTCGGAACCTTGAATGAGACAATCGATATAAAAAAAGTTATTGTAATAACATAATTAATAAGAATTAATCTATACTAATCTGTACTAATATTTTAAAGAGGTAGAATTTGCTTGTAAGTTTGTATGTATGGGGTAATCTCTGGATCTACACAACCGATTTTGAAAATTCTTTCACTAATAGGAGGGATAGGAACTACATTATCCCCGAGTGCCATAGGCTATACTTACAACGTGCCCATGGGATAATTTCCGACAAAAAAAAACGAGCGAAGCCGCGGGCAACAGCTAGTTTCACATAAATAATTCAATACTGTCAAAGTATAAAGAAACTATAGCTCTGATGAATAAATTCATCACTCTGACCTTAAAAATATAATAGTTAGACATACATAGGTTTGTATAAAATTTAATATCTTCAGCCATTAGGAACTATGTTCTAGCTTCAGATTATGCCTTGTCACGTGTGCCGCCGACGGCTGTGTCAGCATAATGAGAAAATAATTAGACAGCTAGGTTTCTGTAGGCAAAAATAATAACTACTTTTTCTTGAAAAAGTAAGTTTATTCAGTTTTAGAATGAAAAATCGCTCACGCCTTAATAAATAGCTAGTTGGTATGGCATGAGTCTGACTCCCAAATACCGGTAAAGATCCCTCTGTAAGAGTAAGCGCTTCGGCAATCATCGTCTATCTTCGGAATAATACAAAAAGCGGCAGTACAAAACTTTGAAGCATTGCCTCCGTTTAGAGTTGCGCTATGTGCGACGTTCGTGTTAATTCGTAGACATAAAGATTACTGAAGCGCATACCTTTTCTGGATTAATTGTACGTAAGGCGTAATGGATTTATAATTTGTGGAGGGCCCTTAAATTTATGCATAACTAGCTGACCCGCGCAACTTCGTCTGCGTGCGTGTGCACATAAAAGAAAGAGAGGTTAGAGACAGTGTGCGTCATCCTTAAAAGTTAGACATATGGCCATTGCGGATATTTTTTTAGAGCTTTTTAAGAGGGACAATTCCGACATACATGATAATTGCGTAACTTTAACCGTTCACGCACAACGGAAGCTCTCAAAAGGAGTAAATCCCTATTATATACTATTACCGATGGATAATCATCAAATGACCCCTCCCACTCTGGACGGATCGGAAGGGAGTGTCAGACTTGTACTGACTAAAATCCGTCCACGTTTCTTCTATTTCCCTTTGCGTTCCAGGGCCGCGGTATCTCTTTCGAACAGTCCCGCAACCCTGGCAGGCCTCGCTCCTCTCGGATCCCTTTCCGTTTGCTGACATCTCTTTGAGACGCGTGTGGAACACGAACACGCCGTCACCACGGCCTGTCGTCATAAGACGGACAGATGGCGAGCTAGCCCATTTCTCACCGTCCACAGGCCCGCGACCCTCGACAGCCGTACGTCTTCATCTTTAGACACTCGATGACAATCATACACCAGCTAGAACGAAAGTTCTCATCAAAGTTCTTGAAATGAGCCGAGACACGATAAAACTGCTGTAAACTTTTGCGGACCTGTTTCAACTGCCTTCCGTCTCCATCGTCAGACCTTTGATGATAGACATACTTCAGGCAGGTCTAAAGTTCTCATCAAGGTGCATGAAATGAGCCCAGACACGATACAGATGCTGTAAACTCTTGAGGACCTCTTGCAACTGTTTTCCTTCTCCATCGTCAGACATTCGATGAAAGTCATACTGAGTTAGGTTTAAAGTTTTCATCAAAGCGAATGCAATGAGCCCAATAACATTATACCTGCTGCAAACTGTTTAGGACCGCTTGCAACTGCCATTTGTCTCTATCGTTTGATCGTCGATGACAGTCATACTTCAGCAAGGCCTAAAGTTCTCATCAAGGTGCATGAAATGAACCCAAACACGTTATTGTTGCTGCAAACTCTTGAGGACCTCTTGCAAGTGCCTTCCGTCTCCATAGTCAGACCTTCGATGACGTCATACTCCAGCTAGATCTAAAGTTCTCATCAAGAAAAGTAAGGAAATGAGCCCGAACACGATTTTTCAATTTAAGAAACAAAAGATCATGCATATCGGACTTCTCTGTAAAAAGTTATGCGTGGTCAGGTCATACATAAAATAAAAAAAATATAGACGCGTCGAATTGAGAACCTCCTCTTTTTGTTTCGTTGGTTAATAAACCAAGCTTCAGACATTTGACACGGGCGAGGGTCATTCTTTCACGGAAAACTTAGCACCGCGACTCAGAAAATGGAGTGAAATTAATTGCGCCATCTATCGAGCACGAAATTAAACCGTTAAAATATAATGCATGTAAAGCGATCGAACACACACTCTACAGGGTCATAGCGTCATGTAGACTAATCTAGAGTACTTTTTGCTACCAGAACTTTTTTGTAAAGCTGGTCAGCCGATTTAAAAGTTATCTTGTGAGCACATTTTTATTAATTAGTACCATTTTGGTGCAATAGATGTCGTTGCATGTATCTTACACAATGATGGTAAGTTCTTGTTGAACACTTTAAATTCATAAATCTTTTGATAGAGAGCACTGATTACAATGAAACAAAAACTAAAACCTTCTCTAAGTTCTCCACAATATTTGTTCATTGAATCTAATCACATTGGTTTTCCCAACAACATGAAGCCCGCCTCGCAGCGCGCGCAGGTTATTATTTTGATGCGGAGTTATTTTAAAACTGTGATATGTCCTAAGATATTCATCTAAATTGAATGGTGTAAAGGGCAATTTTGGTCACAATTGAATGCTAAAGATGACTAACATATTTATTTTGATAAGGATTAATACTATGTCGGTAAAAATACCTATGCAAATAAAACACTATTTTTGACCAAATTTTAAAATCATAAAAATGGTTATTGTTAGTCAACCTTAAAAGATAGGCATGTGCTCTCGCGGACTTTTTTTTAGACATTTTTAAGAGGAATAATTCCCTCATACATTATTTTTGTGCAACTTTAACCGGTTAACCAGCGCACGCAACGAAAGCACTCAAAGATAATACATTTTCCCCGTTTTTGCAACATTTTTCGTTGATGCTCAGCTCCTATTGATTGTAGCGTGATGATATATAGCCTATAGCCTTCCTCGATATATAAGCTATCTAACACTAAAAGATTTTTTCAATTCGAACCAGTAGTTCCTCAGATTAGCGCGTTCAAACAAACAAACAAACAAACAAACAAACAAACTCTTCAGCTTTATAATATTAGTATAGATAAACAATTGCGCTGAAAATGACATCGTATTAAACCAATTTACATTATTGTTGCTACTTACTTTAGACAAACATTTATGTTACCATAATTGCATTAGATTAAAATGACAATAGCATTACAGCAACAGTAACAATATCTATTTACTTTTCATAAACTGTAAATACACAAGATCTATTAATAAGTTGTGTTGATAAATAAAATTATGTAATTATGCACACTTTATCACAGAGCATTCACCTCGTCTTGGCGTCAGATTGCAATCAATTTAATAGCCACCTATCTCAATTTATTATGTAGATAATAAAGCAGGTATTATGTACAGTTAAACCAATCGTCGTGATTTTTCCATGTATTTGTTACTTTCTGGATACCGAAAGCGTTTAAATAATCATCACTACACAAGAGGATCGGAATTGTAGGGGTCTAAATGCTAGGCTCAAAGAGGTTTCTGCGCGCCTTGACGGAGAACTTGCGGTCGCTGAATAGTCCGCACTTGGATATGGGGCCCGCCGGGAATGTTGATAACTGTCGGGGTGCGCGCGAATGTACTTATATCTCCCGGGTCCCCGACACATAGTAGTACAAGGAGTAGTGGGTTTTTAGTCGGTTAGAAAGACTTTAAATGGACTCCAGACCCTGGTTGGTCGAGAGGAAAACCTACTCATATGGAGATTCAATAATGACTCTGCCCTGTAGTGTAAATGTGGTGCTGTTCAACAAACGATGGGGCACTTAATATCGTGTCCTGCGTGTCCTGTTGTTTGTTCACTAAAGGAACTAATGGACGCTATCGGAAGCGCCGAACTTGTAGTAGCTCAGTTCTGGGACGACACAATTTAGATAGCCATCTACACAGCTAGAAGAAGAAGACGTAAAATCTGCCACAGAAATAGCGTCAAACCGGCAACACAAATCCTATTTACCTAACAGCTTCAAACGAAGCCTAATCAAAGTTGATCGAACAGCCCTCGGTTCGTCCGGCGAAGCTTAATGTTCGTTAAAGTGATGCGAGTCAACATCTTACTATTCAACGCGATCGGCGAAATTGGTACAAGTTTGTTTGCAAGATACTGTCGGGAAAATAAAATGGTTGAAGCCGTTTTGATGGTTATATTTTTTGCCCGGATAATACTGTAGCTAAGTAGAAATTATTTAATTTGAAGACGTTTAAGCTTATCGGTCTATAAGCTTTGAAGTTTTAATTTTAGAAGTTTTAAGTTTAGTTTAAAGATAGGAGGAGCTCTTCGTTAAAAAATAACAGCCGCTCCGGTCAGGTTAAGCCGCGCTTGCCAAGGTTGGTCCGTGGATGGGTGACCACACTGACCACCCAGTACATATCGAGTTTCCGCCGTGTTTCGGAAAGCTATTGGTCCCTACTTCGTAGATCTTTGGCAGTCGTTACAGGTAGTAATTGGGCCGAAAGTCTAACAACCAGTCTTACCAAGGGGTATCGTATTATCCAGTACTAACTTGTGGAGTTCAGATAGGCAGTCGCTCCTTGTATTCAGCTGCATGCAGTTAGACTGGAAGCCGACCTCAACATAGTTGAGGAATGGCTGATAAAGTGGGAAGGATGATAAAGTTCAGTATAAAGATATCTTTACATGCTGACAGTATACATCGAAACAAATTCTTAACTTAGGTCTTAACATTGGTTTAGTTAAACGAGATTAGAATCCTTCATTAGGTGTGGAGTAAAGCCCTTTATAATCGTAGGTCACACTTACATCGTCTATAAATATTTTTTCGGAAAAATTGCCGTCGAATTCTACGTCGTGGCGAAGGCGGTTTGACGATCTGATCTCGTTTGCGGGGCAAACACGGCCAGATATTGCACAGGACAGAGAGGTTTCAAAGAAGAAAGGGGGGCCTTTGCCCTGCAGTGGGACACCCAAATAGGCTACAAAAAAATACATACAGGGTGTAACAAGACCCTTCACGAAGCCGAAAGGCACTGGTTCTCCCCGTTATTGCGATCATTTTTATGTTCTAGACCATACCTGGGAACCGTCTAGTTACGGAGATAAAGATCAACGCAGACGGATGAAAATCATTAAAGTATTGTCTGGAAATCTTCCTTTAAAACGTTTTTTTTAAAGGAAGATTTCGCCAGTGTCATTCTGAAAAAAGTCAGTGTGTTATATTTGTATACATGTATACAAGTATAGACTATAATAATACAAGTATGTATACAAGTATAGACTATAATAATACAAGTATGTATACAAGTATAGACTATAATAATACAAGTATGTATACAAGTATAGACATTTCTTATTTTATCACTTCAAAGGCCGTGCCAATATTAAGCACTCCAACCTTTTTACTAGTGATAAACACCATGGGAATTTGTATCGTGAAATGATTGAAACGCCATAAAAACCCCATCAAGTTTTATAGCCGTTTTCTTTTTATGGCAACACAGCATGAAAATATTGCTGTTCCTCATAAAATATGTGAGGTAAAAATATTTGAGATTCAGTTAGGAACTTCATAAAATAAAGGAAGGTGTTAAAATCCAGCGGAGTATGTGAAGGAATAATCTTATCGTCCGACTTATTTTGGCGATGGGTTATGCGATTGTAATCGCTAATGTCGTTGTAATTACCAACTTGTATAGTTAAATTAAACAGATTGTTGTTAATACAAAGGATCAGTCAATCTGGTTCGGACAATTGCTGACAAGCTGCGGAAACCGGACACTGACAAATACTGCAAGATGGAAGTACCAGGGTAGCCCGTGAAATTCAAATATTCTAATGGTTTTTTTTGTAATTTGCAGGTCAGTGTCAGTTTGTATATTTTTATAAAATATGATTTGCGACCGTAACACGTGTGTATTTACATAATTAAAAGTATATACATAATTAAAATCATCAATACTA
This sequence comes from Eugnorisma glareosa, assembly GCA_947578425.1. Lineage (NCBI taxonomy): Eukaryota > Metazoa > Arthropoda > Insecta > Lepidoptera > Noctuidae > Eugnorisma > Eugnorisma glareosa. The sequence goes on along the minus strand of OX387966.1, from coordinate 16,898,357 downwards.
ATATTTATTTAACGAAAAAAAATTCTAATTGTAAAAAACGAAAGAAAATTTGAATTTCGCGGGCTACCTTAGTGCTTTCACTATAATAATAATTCTGTAGAGGCTGTTCGTATCCGGACGTCACACGCTTCCTGAAACTTTGTTGGTACCGCAATGGTTCAGCCTATTTAAATTATTTTGATTATGAAAATAACAAAGGTCAGTTCCAAAGCTCATTTGTGGACATGACACTGAAAAACGAAATTATTTTCCGTACCAAAAGTTAAAACTAAAACGATACATGCCCACCACACATCCCATACAAAAATATAGCCTAACTTTTAAAGGGATAATGCAAACAACTTCGAGAGTAAGCAAGCTCTTCGGTTGGTTACGGAACGCGACCGTTTTTCCGTAATGAAGTTATCAAGCACGCAGTTTGTGGCATACGCCAAAGAGTATATAAGGCTTTCTATAAACGAGCCACTTCTGAAAAGCGCTGCGCGTGGCTGCCAACGGCCGGCATGCGGGCCATGAATAATGTAGCTCACATCTTGTCGCTGACTTGAATAGTTCGTATGCGACCAGCCTACTCACTCAATATTCCATCCACGAAGAAAAATTATTTACCTACCGAGCTAGAACGATTTGTGATCCTTGCTCTTTACGTAATTGAGGTCGATGTTATTAAAGTTTATTTTTATGTGAAAAACATGTTTTAGGTAAAGAATAGGGTACTGATTTTATGGGACGTTTATGAGACGTTTTGTTGACATCAGTTTTTATTGGGTATTTTTGGCGAGTCGGAGGAATTGTTCGTCTTTTTCCACGTGGTAATGGGTTATTTTATAACGTTGTCGTACATTTGACGTTATTATAATCGTCAATTTAGGTACCTTAAACCTATAGTAAAATGAATTTAATTCTTTACTAATAAAATTTAATTTATCTAGGCATCAGTGCTAAGGGGTTAGCATGGCAATACTATCTCTAGTCTACCAAGACTCGACAAAACTGTTTCTACTCGTATACCACTTGACATGTCTTGTCATTCATTTCACACATTTCTAACATCGCCTTGCTTGCGACGATAGAAATCTTTCCACTATCTGTCATAAAATGACAATTCCATTCGACTGTTCGTAGACAAAACCCGTTTCTACGGTGGTCATGCTACGCGGGCAGATGCAAGAGAACGCAAATGAGTTCGAAAATGAGTTTCCGTCCAAGGAGTGCATGAAGATCTATTTCAAAAGCGCCACAACGGTTACATCCAGCCAGCAATATCTTATTACTATTAAAAATATACAGTTTCGTATAGTAATACATATACTATACGAAAACAACAGAGGCAAATAAACAGTTCATTTGTGACAGTCGCCCAGTTTCCATTACATTTTCTTCAAGAAAATGGCGTATCCATTATCCTTACTAATAAGATTCGAATCTCAGTCAGATACAACACAATCTAGTAGTTACAGCTGAATACTAATGCACTAGTTATTTTGCTCTCAGATTGAAATCTCATTTTCTTCCGTTCCATGACTTAGTTGTTTTAAAATAATAACTGAAATGACAGTTGCTGGTCTACTTCTGCAATAAGTTTGCAAAGAAGTCTGCTATGAATACAGGTCAAATACTTGAAGAATGTTAAAGATTTCTTAAGGGAATTTTCTCTAATTAAATCTTAGCTTCAATCTGTCAAAAATACATCTGGTGTATCTTTTTTGTCATTGATTGTGGCTTAAATGAGATTTTAATTACACGTTTAGCGTTTTTGGATACAGGCTTTGTGATTATTGCCAACACTAACAAATAAAATTGTACAATTTATTTTGTACACGCGCGTTTTTAAATTAAATACTAAAAACAAAAAAGGAAATGCTCAATTTGTTGTTCTATAGTGAAAAGTATTTGCTAGGAAAATGCCGTTGTGAATAGTTATGCTTTTATATAACGTACTGGCTGAATGCACGAAGCGAATTTTGTTTGTTTTAAAAACTAGTAAAATATTCGTTCAATGTCAATTGTTTTGGCGCCAACGCGATTTGTTTTTACAAACGATATTTAAAATAATTATTGAATTAATCTTAGAACGGGTATGAATGTGAATGTTCTATTTTGTATAATAATATTTTGTTTATGCGTTTTACCTAGTGATAAGTACCTACCTACCTACCAAGTAGCAGTTAGTACGAATTTATCGCAGTGAAAAGATAACCATTTTTTTGGTTAAACATAAAAATATACTTAATTTTTATCAAAATGATAAGTTTAGTAGTATCAAAGAGGTAAAAACCTTTACAAAAATGGTGACCTTGTCACAATTAAAGTTTCCACCTACTTTTTAGGGACTTTTTTCCGAAAACATTGTACCTATTAATGGAAACTTTATTGTCAACAGCCAACGCTATGCAACGAAAAGGCGTGCCTTGGCAGTTTGATGGCCATCCCTGGCCGCGGGGAAGTGCCAAGAGAGCCAGAGGAAGTTCTCAACGATGCCAAGGATTTTCTGGGACAGTACTTTGCATCTATACGCAGGTAAGAAATCTATACTAATACTATACAGGGGTAAAGTTTGTGAGGTTTTAGGAGGTAATCTCTGGATCTACTGAACCGATTTTGAAAATTCTCAGTTGTACTGTTCGTATGTAGGCCAAATAATCTGTCAGTCAAAAATATTCTTACATAATAAGGTGACTTCAATCCAATGCGTCACCTTTTACCATGTCGTCAGTGGATACAAAGTTTTAAAACCCTACGCGTGGAAATATTTTGTTGGTATTTTTTTTTAATCATCATCCTTTTTTATACGTACAAATCAAAATGTACTTAGAAATAAATACCTACCACTGATTATGTCTCAACGAAGTATGAAGCTATAGTACCTTTCAATAGCATCATACAATCTAATCGATGTTGCCGCACGACAACTTGTTGCCCAGTTAATTTCTGAAGGCTATCGACCACGACACGCGGCGGCTGCTAAAGTATTTTTTATATAAATCTGTAGGTACTTGATTTTACCAAGTAGGCTCATTGCTGGCTGTAAATAATCTTGATTAAAACGTTGAGAACACGTTTTACAAAGCCCATAAACAAAAACCTATCGTTATTGAAAGACAACTTTCTTTTATCAAAATCAAATAAACATAGCTGGGTGAAATATTAAAACCTTTGCTCAAAAAACAAATTATAACGTCGTATAATCGTAAAAAATTACTTTTGTTCCACACAAATATTATGCTAATACCACGGTGAGAGTAGGAAGCCATTCATATGGACTTGTTTTGACACCTAACAACCTTTATTTCTTTTATACGGTCTGAAGAGGCGGAAATTTCATCATTTTTCATTTAGACGTTGACATTAGATCTTTCCAAGAAATTGGTTTAAGAATTTCTTTTGTTTGTATAAGATTCTTGCCAGTTCATGAAATTACAAGTAGTGTTAAATAAATTAATGCATTCTTAAGCTGCATTTTGCTTGAGAGAAACCAAATTTTCGCCGAGCACAATAGACTGGTTTAATTTTCTTTGTAATAGTCTTGGAATATATCCAGTTGGTTTATTTTATACTAGACCTTGACCGGTTAGTTGATAAACTTGGGCTGCCATTTGCAATAAATTGCTTCAAGGGATTTAAGCATTATAAGGCTTTGTTCGCCCCATAAAATTAGGGTAGGCAGAGAAAGTCGAGATTGCATGAGCTGTGTGGGTTTCAGAGTAATATGTGATGTTTTGTAACAATTCACATATGAGAATTATTTAAGGCCAAACTTTGGGTACTAAAATTGGATTGTGTTGCTTTAAAAGTTTACTTTTTCAAATGTTAAGAATGGTCGTCGTTAAAAATATTTTGCACTATTATGCAGAAAAGAACCATCAGAGCTTTATTTTATGATCGACGTAGGCGCAATTCTCTAAGAGAACTTAAGGAAATTAACATCATGACAGTACCTTGTCAATATATCTATGAAAACATCATGTACTTTAGGAAAAATATGATGAAAACTTATTTAGTAAAAGAGGTGATAAGACACCACTATAATACTAGAAACAGGACTTGGAACCAACTAGTACAGCCAGCTTTCAGGCTAGCTAAAGTAAATTCATCTTTCATGGGGTACTGTTTAAAATGTTACAATAAAATGCCTCCCCACATTCTACAACCGAATGAGAAGAAATTTAAATCGTGTCTAAACCTCACACTATGAGAATGTAGGCAAGCATATTATAAGTTGGGGGATTATATTGATGATAGAAATGATTGGCTCAACCATAAGGGCAAACTAATTGATTACCATGTGAAGTTATTGTGGAAACTGCAGAAGATTGTAAAAATATCTTTGCAATGTATAGATTCAATCTCTTAGTATTGTATAATTGCATAGCACATGTGTGAGTGTTACGTACTGTAAAGCTACCATTTACATTTAGTTATCTTTCAATGGTGGCGCGTGTGTCGGATAATTTAGTTCCCTTCAAAATGGTTGAGTTGAATGGTGCTGATCCATGCGTTATGTTCGTGAACGGTCGCTGTCAGTAGGGACTGGTCATCTCTTATCTGCCATGGTTTATTTTCTTTTTGATCTGTTTGATTATATGTATCTTTTTATTCTGGACGTTCTGAACTTGCACGTCTAATCTCAATATGAATGATGTACCAAACCAAGATTTTGTAAAAATAATATTTTGATTGCAAAGAGTGACCATGGAGTTTCTTGCCCATTCTTCTCCATAGAGATCTACGCTTTGGAATGGGCAACTACAGTACTTTCACAAGTTATTATGCCTTGTGTCTGTGATTTAAGCTTCTCCTTCTTTGTTTTTATGTCAGTCAAAAGTGCCTGTTATGGTCTTGGAATTGAATTATATGCATTGAGTTTGAGTTTTATGAAAAATTACACGTCACTTTTATCAGACAAAAGACTGATATGACTCAAAGGAATATCACATGGGCAATGCATGTGAAGTGCACATCGATACAAGAAATGAAAACAAAAGACTTGAGGAAGCTGTATTCAGTTCATTTGACATAACTTGCGTTGAGTTTAAACATCATTACGCCATAATTTCGTCTCTGTGTTAGTCTTTTATTACGATTTTGAACACGATGTCAACGAAAATTATTAGCAATAAGGTCGCGATTGTGTTTATCGCGATTTTCATGTGCGTAAAACAAGCATTATTTTACCTTTAGAAAGCGGCCATTAATAAATACAGCACATAGAATTTCAAGAAGAGTCCGTGTTTATGTGAATTAGTGAAAGACACTTAACAAAATTTTACGTTTTTTTTTTTCTTAAAGCCGATGAGCCGTACTACCTGCATACTACTTCATTCTTCGGAGTTGTAAGCAACTAGTAAAGTCATCTTTCTGAACATATTCACTCACATTTCTTTATATTTCAGAGCCAATACGTCAGCCCATGAAGCTCGCTGGAAGGTGGTCCAGGAGGAAGTCGCGAAAACTGGAACCTACCAGCTGACTACCACTGAGCTGGTGTTCGGCGCCAAGCTAGCTTGGAGGAATGCCAGTCGATGCATCGGGAGGATACAGTGGTCCAAGTTACAGGTACGAGGATTTTGATCCAACAGTTTCGTATAAGAATAGGTACCTAGAGCATCTTTCAAAGGGCTGATAGTACTTCTTATCGGGTATTGAAAAATATGCTTAAAGGTGCATTCCGAAATACTGCAACCACAAATCGCAGCAGAAAAGTTGCCCGATTGCAATGACAAACTGCAGTCACACGACTATTTTCCATGAACATTGTAACAGGCAGTATTGTCGCCATCTGCGAGGCGACTTATTAGAAGCGCTGCAATCGCTGTCGGGATTGTACAGACACATCAAGCACATCATTGCACATCAAGCTACTACAATCTGCCAGTTTTTTTAAATACATTTTCAACTTAATGAAAAAATACTTAATAAAACAAAACTTAAAATCTCTTTCAGAATCTAAAACAATACAATACAAACGGTGTGAACAATATATTTCTTTCATCCATTCGCATCTTTTCTTTTGCTGTGTCGCTTAAGTTATCTCAAGTTGTAGTAAAATAATATTATCACTGAGCGTTGTTAGAACAAATTTTAGTTCGTTATTTGTAACGAGAAGAAAAAACTGTAATGAACACTTGCTGACTGGCCGTTTCTAGACGGGTAAATTTCTTTTACGCGAGAAAATTACATAATGAAAATGTAAAAGAACTAATTACAAGTGATGTCAGTTTGTTTTTATATTCTTCATTTTAACCGTTTACTTAAACAGTCCATTGTTGTATATTTTTCCTTTGAGTGCAGTTTTCAAGTGAATGTAGTAAGGCATCTGTCAAGAACTGTTTATCAGGTTGTTTTTCAAAAATGTTAATTTCTTGATAAGTATGTTTCTGCCTCGATGATCTAGTGGTTGCAATCGAAACTACTGGGCTAGAGGTTCTGGGTTCGATTCCCGGGTCGGGAAAATTGTTATAGGGTTTCTCTATCAATAATTTCTCAGTAGCACCCACTGAGTCTGGATTTGTGCCCGGTTGATGGCAATATCCTCGCCCCCTCGGCCTTACCCATGTAAGGCCCATGCCTTGAACATAACTAGTGAAATGCGGGTATACAGTTAGGTACACCTCTGCCTAAGCCTTCGGGCACGCGGCGTGACATTTTGTTATGTTTCTACTTATCTACGTACTTCTTGTTAAGATGTAGTCTTTGACACTCTACTGTTACTTATTTTGAAATAAATTATGTTAATCGTAAATGAAAACTCATCCATCATTACAAGAATTTACAATAAAATCAACAGTCATTTGAAGAAAATGTACATAACATCTATGGCATACAAGCTAAGCATCATATAAGCTATGTAAGAATGATAAAAATATCACCATTGTTGTTATTTATTTAACCCTTCAAGCACTAAGTAAGAGCGGGCCTGTGGACGGTGAGCTATGGGCTAGCTCGCCGTCCGTCCGTCTTATGACGACAGGCCGTGTCGACGGCGCGTTCAAACAGGAAGGGGTCCGTAAGGGCCGACGCCTGCCAGGGTTGCGGGACTGTTCGAAAGAGATACCGCGGCCCTGGAACATAAAGGGCAAAGGAAGGAACATGGATGGGTTTTAGTCAGTAGAAGTCTGACACCCCCTCCTGCTCAGCCCAGAGCGGGAGGGGTTATTTGATGATTAAACATCGGTAAAAAAAAAAAAAAAAAACACTAAGTAAGAGGCGGACTTAATGCCATAGGCATTTTCTACCAGTCAACCTTTGGGTGATGCAGAGACAAACAGTGGCGGGTGTATATCTGAAAACAATTTTAATTTAATACTAAGATATAGTACAAGGATATTATAAACTACTATAATAATACTTAATTCTTCATAATGTCAAGTAGTTCCAACAGATTTTTATTTCAAACAGAAATCCTGCAGCAAAACGGAGAGCTCAAGAATCAGTTATACTAGTACCTACTTACCTAGAATAGTCTTTAGTGAACTGCAAGAAAAACGGGAACTAAATGAATTTGCTGACTCTAATGAGAAAATTCCCATTTCGCACTGTGAGAGAGAAAAAAATCGTAGGCAATTATCGACTAGTTTTCCGTGCGGTTGTTCCCGGAGCAAGCGTTCTCTAGAGGTCTTTACAGTAGAAATACCTTAATCCTTTCAAATTGTAATTCTCAGAGTGCACTTAATATTATGAAATTAATAAATTAAACTTAAAAAAAAACAGGCTTTTTGTCGAAGATTTTGTTTATCTATCAATATTGAACGCATACAAAGTTTTTTGTAACTCTGTTGAGGAGTTTTTTTGTGAGGTGGCGATCCTGGCTGCAGGATTAATTTATGTCTGTCATAAAAATGTATTGTCACCAGAATCAAAGGTGTGTGCAAGATTTGACCAATACATACTAAAAACAATGAAGACGTGTTAAATAAAAGCTTTTAAAAATACTCCAATTTTCACAATCACCTAAATACTCAAAAAGTTCGCAATGCCAGGGTATTTCAAAATATTTAAATGTAAAACTATTATTTCAAAATTTGTTACAATAATTATAGAGCCATCGAAGCAATAAAAGTGTCTATTCATTCGATTAATTCCAGGACCATTCAATTAAGAAGAGTAAAATAAAATTTAATCAACCAACAGAAAATTCCCGTTTGTAATATTCCTGAATAGACTTAAGTTTAAGACATTTACTCGTTATGCCTAGAGTGCTCTGTGAATGAGAACAATTAGCTTTCTGTTTGTTTCAAGTTAGAGTAGATAATAATAATAACGTTTCAAGCCTGCCTTGAACAATGCTTGAACACGAGTACCTAATGGTACAGCCGCCAGCACATCAAGCTACTACAATCTGTCAAATTTCTTTAATAGATTTTCAAATTTATCACTAAAGCATTAGGTACAAGGTTGATTGGGTAAATTCGACAGACAACAACCAAGGAGGATGTACAGACGCACATTAAGCTACCCAGCTTGATGTGCGTCTGTACATCTTCTTTGGTTTTGGCTGTCAAATTGAATCTTCTGAAAGTATACTGAAAGCCCATCTGATGAAGTTGCTGATTTACTTGCCATTACATTAACTATTTTATTTGATATTTGGGGTCGGCACAACATGTCTTCTTCTTCCATAGATACTTCTCTATTACTCGTCATCTCATTAGACACGTCCTTTCTTGCCCTAACATCCTTCACACAGTCCATTGTTTCTTTGCTATTCCTCTACTCTTATCCATCGTACCCATCCACATTCCATTTTTTTCATTTTCCTCATTCCTCCGCATCACACATCATACCACGGCACCGATTACCGCACAACTTTTCAATCACCGGTGCCACTGTCTCTTTCACCGATATTTAGACCAAAAACTAAAACAAAAATATTTTTCTTTATAAAAAAAAAGTTGTCTCAATATTTTTGTAATTAGAACGGCTAGCAGACGTCGTCGCGTCGTAACGACTTTAATTCATTCGTTCATTTCCATTCACTCTGTCGGTTAGCGAAGGATGAGGGTGACTTAAATCGGCATTACCAGAGCCGACTGCTAAATCCCTATGATGTTCACGAGTACGTTTTGTAATTACGCGGCTTAAACAGATTGCTTCGGTTAATCGGGACGAACGATTTGATTATAGACTCTCGGTCTTGAGGGACTATTCTAAGAATCTTATCTGTTTTTTCTTCAATAAGAAAAGCAAAAGATTAGCAATGAAAAAGATGTTCTTTTTGTGATTAGATCATTCTTTTACATTTGAGTTTTCACAGTTAATATATATATTTTTTGTAGAAATATCTACGTTTCTACCCGGACAATATTTTATAACGCAATGAATGATATCAGCATTTTTAGCTGATGGGTTAGTTTGTAAACTTGAGAGAATCCAGTGATGCGTAAAATCTATTTTTAATCTATCATGATGCTGAGTCATAACCGTCAATTAATCTCGGTGTTGACAGCACTAAATATGGATGACGATTATTTTCAATTGAACTGGAGTTGCCACTTAAGGTATAATGAATTGAAATCGGTTAAACTGGTTACGTAAGGACGGTACTATGTAGAGAGATTTTTGAATCTAATTTATCCTAATTTATTTGGAAGGGACGGAAATGATTACACGGAGGGATTACATAATCTTATTTTGTTAAACGTTTTGCTTAGATTGTACACACGGCGACACTACAAGCTATACATTTCCAGTATAGCTTGGCCTCGCTTTGTATAAATTTTCAATACAATGAAAGATCCGCATAATCTGATTTTGAATACTCCGATTGCTCGCCGTGGGTACACTTAAAACTATTTCACTTTGCGAGGTAAAACTTGATTTTTTATTTGAATCATATCGGGAGATTTGAGGCGCGGTGTTACCTCAATATTCCCAAAAATTGGTTTCTTAGATAGTCGAGTATGACGCAACGCAATGAAAATATCGAAAGCAAAATAACGCACTGTATTTTTTCATTTATTTATTAAATAAATATAAAATAAAGAAAACCTGTAAAATAAATACTATTCGCACCTTAGTCTCATGTCAACAAAAATCCATATTATTTTTAATTTTCAACAACAGTCACGTTGATAAGGTTGCGATTAAAATCGTAGTCAGTCTTTAAAAAAAATCCCTGGATTTTTTTTCTGTAAATAAATACCTACAACTTGCAGAATACTCCCCTTGGCGTATCGTGCTCTCTCGTTAGTACCTCTCGACCTGTTAATACGACACTGAGCGATGGTACCATTGCCTACCACTCAACACTTTGCCTAACATTTATCTACGAGTATCTTATTCGACACCCGATGAGATTTTAACGAATTTCGTTAAAGCTTGACGAATTAAGAAATGGATTTGTTGAATGAATTTGAATTTTTAAAGTGATGTTGTGGCGAAATCTCGTTTGGATTTAACAACTTTCTTTGGATTGGTCTTTGTCAAACACAAAGTCTGTTTCATGTAGGTGTAGTAACAGTTCAGTTTAAATATAAATTACACCCTGTATTACCTTAAAACATAACCTAACAATGTTTATTATTTCTCTGTTAAAATATACTAAACCTAAATATCGGATGAATGGCCAAAAAATCTATCTGAAAACATCAAAAATAACTAAAAATATAAGGTGCCAAAAAATGGCACCAGGCAATTCACTGCAGTTTTAATAAAGCTAATATTACAACCCCCGTTTCATCCGTTCGGAATGTTCCATAACATTCCCAAACGGCATTCAGTGAACTTTAATAAAGCTTTCCTTTGTGTTTCACGTATCGGTATCTAAAGGTGTGCATAAATGGTCAAATATGACGTCACAATAATCCCAACTTTAGTGCTTGCTGCGATACTAACATAACTGGATAACCGCCGTTCACAACATAATGAGCTATACAGTCAAATTATTAGAACTATTTAGATGACAATTAATTTAAAAAAAAAAGCACTTTGCCTAACACTTGGAATTTCTCCTCGTGCGTTTACGAGTACAAACATTTAAACTCACAAACACAAACAGCCAGCGAAGCTCAACTCCCTGCGAAGGCCATACAAATATTTGTTCCGTGCGAGAATCTTATTTAATAACCAATTAATTTGAATTTAAGTGGCAGTGGGCAGGGCAAATGCTCGCAGAAAGGATGGCCGATGGGGCCGAAAAGTTCTGGAATGGCGACCGCAAACCGGAAGACGTTGCGTTGGAAGGCCCACTAGGTGGACCGATGACCTGGTGAAGGTTGCGGGGATCCGCTGGTTACGAGTCGCACGGGACCGGTCAATGTGCGGCACACTTGGAGGAGGCCGATGTCCAGTAGTAGACGTCTTTCGGCTGAAATGATGAATTTGAATGTATTTTTCTAGATAATACCAATATTAAAAATATCCATGACATTGGCAAAAACTAGATTTTTACCACGGCGAATCGTGGCCGATCAGTCATTCCTGAACATGTTACCTAACCCGACTGCCCTAGTAATCGCACCTTAACGTATGAATCGTAAACGTTCGTGTATGTGCAACAGGTATTCGATTGCCGGCAAGTGACAACCACAAGCGGAATGTTCGAGGCGCTGTGCAATCACATGAAGTACAGCACCAACAAAGGAAATATTAGGTAAGACTTTAATATTATTATTACCTACCAGATCTATGAACGTATAACGTTGGTCTAGTAGTCGCAACCGCGACTGCTGAGAATGAGGTCCTGGATTCGAATCCCAGGCGGGGCAATATGTTATTGGTTTTTTCCATCAGGAATTTCTCAGCCTGTCTATCTCTTCAGTGATAATCGTTGTGATGTAATGTGTGAAGGTACACGAAGCAGAAAGAGTTAGTAATGATCGTAGCAGGTGGGGTTCTGTATTTTCTGCCTACCCCCACGTGAAAAAAGCGTGGGTTTACGTGAAGGTTTTGTTGTATGGTCCATGAAAAATATTACCAAACGTAATTGGATGGATATGAGAGTTCATGGCAGAATAACGCTTGATTTCGGAATTAAGCGACACTTGAAGGATACCTAAATAAAAAAAAGCAGTCTTTTGGATTTTTTGTGTAAGTTAAAATTATAAAAATAAAGGAATTCATCAAGTTGTCGGTCAGTTTTGGTGCAAAGGATCATAACAGAAAAATTCAAACAAGGATGTTTATTCATGGAAATCTTGATAGCGAGCTTTTTCTTAGCTTTGGGATGAAGCTGACTCATAGTGATACTCATTAATTTAATCAATTATTTATTAAATTTAATGATTTTAGCCGAGTGCAATTAGACGAGAAAAAAAGTCAAAAGATGGAACTAAAGTTTTTTTGAATATTTTTATTAGTTTTTGTTATCTGTGTATAGCTGATATAATAAGGATATTTTCAGGATAATATTTACTTTGACCGTCGTAGAAATATTTTGAGAAAAATGGCCTTCTTTAACTTTTACATAGACGATTTCCTGATAATTGTGAATTAATTTGTAGTCACTTCACTCGTTAAAGTGTTTTTTTTTAAATATCTTCACATCCAGTTATCTGTAAAAAAGCATCAGTTACTATTTTCAAAAGAAATCTAAGTCTTAAAATTCGATGTTTTAGAAATTATTGAAGAATATAGGAAATTTTCAATAAATATTTGAAATATGCATTACATAAACAATAATTAACAAAGAAGCAGACCAAATTGGCGTTTATTGCATGCACGAAGGTCAGACTATTACGCCACAATATGAATTCGAAATGAAAAAAAAAACGAATTAATAAACAAAAACAAAATATTCAAAAGGAAATTCAAAAAAGAAATGTCACGAGCGGCGATATTTATTTTTAACTTTCTTTTCCATTCTTCTAGAAACTCAATAAAAAAAGTCCCATAAAAATCGACTATATCAAGAATAAGTCGGCTTCGTTCGGTCAAAATCGTTCAAACCATTGAACAACAAAACATATAAGTGAATATGTTTTGTTGTTCAACTTTTATTTCACAAAAAGCGCTCCATATAACATTTTGTCTCAGTCAACCATTATTCCCAACAGGTCAGCCATGACGGTGTTCCCCCAACGAACAGACATGCAGCATGACTACAGGATATGGAACAGCCAACTCATCAGCTACGCCGGCTACCGACAGCCTGACGGTACCGTGCTCGGTGACCCCATGCATTGCGAGTTTACTGAGGTAAGTTAGCACATTCTTTCAGAGGGACTTGCACCCATCTACTATGCTCCTTGTTAACCTATGTCCTTTAAAAGGATCGGATGGGAGAAGCAGTGCCATCGTCTCTTCGGTCTAATACATAACACATAGTGATACCAGATTGAGTTACGTCTATTAGTCTACTTTGACTTAAAGTTAGTGTTTCCTATGAGTGTATCCTTTATTCATCACTACATAGTATAAAACAAAGTCGCTTCTCGCTGTCTGTCCCTATGTATGCTTAGATCTTTAAAACTACGCAACGGATTTTGATGCGGTTTTTTTAAATAGATAAAGTGATTCAAGAGGAAGGTTATAATATGTATTCCATTGCCGTGCGAAGCCGGGGCGAGTCGCTAGATATTATAATATTCAAATTCGAATTGAGAGCAAGCGTTTCAGTGATATCGTAGTGGTGTGACCTTCGGTGTACCAAGTCATAGGTCTCGAGTTTCTCCTTTGATTTGAAAACATCGTGAGATAACCAAACCAGCACGCCTGAGAGATATTTCTCGACGGCATGTAAAGCCAAGCCCATGGGCAGCATAAAAACTTTGATACCAGGTTAGGCATTAACCACGCGATAAAGAAGAAGAAGAACCAGATTAAGTGCAGATTAGATACTATTACGGAATGACCATGGGAGAAGACACTACGATATCGACTTGAACCGATCACGAATTACCATATTTATTGCATTTATTTCGGCGAAACGTCGAATCGCGTCGTTCGAACCGGAACGACGCGAATGACGTTCAAAGCTCTTTCTGACCTCTTCAAGCCGATTCCGCGCCTATAAGTGCGTCATTATCACTCCATTCAGCAGCATGGCTCTCTTTAGAATAGATGGAGGTATGTAGGTTTGTGCCCCAGTCCAGCGGACAGAAATTGAGCTTACAACACAACACTCTTACAAAGACAGACATAACTATAGATTAGGTACACAAGGAACCTCAAAAACCGGCCAAATGTGAGTCGGACTCACGCCTTTAATTTTTGATTTATTTTTATTATTTGTTGCTATAACGGCAACAAAAATACACATTCTGATAAAATTGCAACAGTCTACCTATTACGGATCATGAGATACAGCCCGCTGACAGACAGATGGACGGACGGACGGACAGCGGTGGCTTAATACCCGGAATCCCCTTATATAATGGCCCGGTTACCCTTGGGGAACGGAACCTCAAAAATATTACACCATAACCTTTAGTACATTTCTACCATAGTTTCAACGAAAACCTATTTACATTTCAGTCGAATAACTCCAAACGGCTCCTATATTCCTCCGCCTCTCTATTCAGAATAAAAGTTTTACACTAGATCATATCACACGATTGATGATCATTGAAAAACATTCAGTTATTGCATCCGCCACAAATAAATCATTCAACTACTGACATATCTCGTTCCGATGCACCTGCTACATGCAAACACAACACTGGAACTAAAACGACGTATATTACACACATCATTGTTTACACAGCCATTGTTTAGTGTTGAATTTAGTTAGGCCTGTTTATTGTAGAATGACTGATTACGTGAATAAAACGTTCTTGCATAACCATTTATTTGTTTAGGATATCACTATTGTATTGCATATTTGGGTCGTGTAATTGTGAAAAATGTCTTTTGTTCAGGCGTTAGTGTTGAGATAGAAATGTGAAAATTGTACCTGCCTACAGTTGAACCAGTAATGTTTTGCGCTTCGGAGATCTGTATAGTTATCTAGAAAATCCTTGGAGCTCTTGAGGATTCATTCGAGTAGTTTAAGAATAGAACTTATATCTGGAATCAATGAGGACAACATCCTAAGGATGCCTGAATCGACTGTGAATACCTATGGTCAATAAGCAATTGACCTGGCGTAGTGAGGAGTAGGTACTTGTTTAGTCTTTATATAAAGTGAAGTCTTTGTCCTAAATTAATTATCTCACAATTGCAGTTTATCAAAGAGTGCAATTCAATTGTATGTTCCAATTGAAATTCTTGACCCAATAAAACTTAACTTGCAATGTATATGAATCACAGTCCCGCTTAGTACTTTCTAATTGACTGTCTCGGGTTCGAAGTTTCGAACACATGCGATCTACAAGTTAATGCGATAAATATTGTTGCAGCTTTGTCTCAAGTTGGGGTGGAAGCCCCCAAAGACGGCGTGGGACATCTTGCCACTTGTCCTGTCCGCTAATGGAAAGGACCCGGACTACTTTGACATCCCCAGGGAACTTGTCATGGAGATAAAAATGACCCATCCCACGTAAGTCCACGATTAGTGTGTACTTCTAGAAATATGGTTTTTGTAAGTAGCTTTAAGTAATTGTTCGAAATAGAATGAAAACTTTAGCGATGGAATATCATTTAATATAAAATATCCAAAAAAAGTTAACGCTTCCGCTCCTTCCATAAAAAAAAATTAAACACTCAAAATCGCCTGTTTCACCAAATTCGCTCGCTTCGCTGAAGCTTGCTTTTAACATGTTGCACGAAATAATAAAATGTAATCATGAAATTCGTTTAAAAGAAACAAAAGTTTCGTCGACGTTTTGGAAAAAAAAATTACGTATGACGTCGGTCACATTTAGTGAATAATATTGTTAGTTAAGTATCAACGTCTTTAGTCTCGCCCTGCGTTATGAATATAAGCGAAAATCGCGATCGTCAGAATTCGGCC
The DNA here is from genome assembly GCA_947578425.1 of Eugnorisma glareosa. Lineage (NCBI taxonomy): Eukaryota > Metazoa > Arthropoda > Insecta > Lepidoptera > Noctuidae > Eugnorisma > Eugnorisma glareosa. The sequence continues at coordinate 16,882,528 of OX387966.1, read as the reverse complement.
CTAGAAATCATAATTCTATGTTTTTATTATTCGAAATCTTTTGATTTTGCTTATTTTTGTTAAAATTTTCAAGAAACTATACCTCGAAAATTGTAAATAATCGCGGAACAGCATACATGGGGATATTTTCGGATACCACAACATTAGGAATAAAAAAAAAATGACGTTACTATTTGGGCCACTCAAGTGCAAGTTGCGTCTCTATACCGCCGTCATCCGTCCCATAATGACATACGCTTGTGTAACTTTTGCCCATGCCCACCCGCGTCACCTGCATCGGATGCAGACCCTTCAGAACCGTTATCTCCGTAAGATCACCGGTGCCCCCTATTATGTCCGTAACGAGAGTCTCCACGTAGACCTTAGTATCCCCACCTTAGCTCAGTTTATGAAACGTTTTTCCAAGCGTTTCTTCGATTCCACTACCAAGCATAGGAATCCCCTGATCGCATCGGCCGCCCGGTACGAACCCTCGCGTATCAGCATGATTCGCCGTCCGCGACATGTCCTCTCCACCCCCAATGACCCCATCACCCTCCTCCAGGAGAGCAGTAGGGAAACCAGCACACTTCGTAAACATTACAGAGACAGACCGCCGAGTTTCCGTCCTCGCCGTCGAGGCCCGTCGCGACGCCCCCGTTCAACGAACCCCTCCCGACCCTTGCCAGAGTCCGCGATGCTGAGCCGGTAGTTTTAAACCAGCCCATAAATAATATCATTCAGATCCAGCCTGTCCCTTTGCTGTCCTCCCCAGCGACGCCCTAAGCCGAGGCTCGTACCCCACAGGGGGTGCCCTTAGAGAGTGGTCGCTTAGTTTTTAAGTATAATTTTAAGCGCCTGGCTGGAGGCCTTAGATTCATTTTTAAGGTATCCACAGGATTTGCCCGGTTAAGCAGTAGCCAGCCTCAGAGGCTGAACTGCGAGATGCCATCTCCAAAAAAAAAAAACAAATAACGTCATATTAAGTTAGTTAACGTCAATTCACGATAACAACATTAAAATTCCGAGAACCGACTGCTATAATTTTGTAAATTTTATTTTTTTAAATATTACGGTCTTGACATTAACACTACTTGTCTGACTGACTACTTATTGAAAAACATAAGTTCTTATTTTAAAATCAAGTGTAGACAATAGGTACCTACCTTTTTCGGACAGACTTGGTTTTTCACTATCAGCTAGATACCTATTTATTTAGATTTTCCTACCACGCAAAACATTTTCATTCCGATTTCTTGAATCACGTTTTTAATTTTACGGCATTATTTTTCTCGCACACTTTCCTTGTCAACAAATTCAAATAATATTGTTGTTTAGTGTGACTTCCCACACAATGCAATGCAAAATAAATTCAAAGTATCTCTAGATATCATATTTCAAAGCTTTGTGAAAGAGTTTGACCGAGAAAAAATTACCTTCATAATGTAGGTTCACATTTTTACAGCGAATCTGTAGTCAGAAGAGCTAGAAAGTTGAATTTTACATAGCATATAAATTGACACAAAATTATTGGAAATATTGTATTTCAGGATTTCATTAAAGCTGAGAATAAATATACATTTACGATTATAAAACGACAATAGGAGATTGAAAAAATTGAAATAAATCGATTCTTGTCACTAAACCTACGTAACATTCTGGACTACAATGTTTAAGACCACGCACGTATAGATTTGGCGATGTATAATATCTATACGAAAAAAGGAAGGAAAAAAGTCTATAAAATGCACCTACTGATTTCTATTATTCGAAAATGATTCACCACTATAACAATCTTTTTCACATAAATACTTCCGTCGCAAAGCCATCTAAAAATATTGCACCTATCAACTAGCAGTCCTTCAGAAGTTTTACTTTTTCCTTATAAAATAATTACGTAAATGTTTCGTTCTCAGGGAAACACCCAAAGTTCTTACATTCGGAAAACGCTTTTCAAGTACTTGAGATGTTATTAACACATCTGTATGGTTGCCCTTCCTTCTTAAAAGAAACCCTTAGTCCCTCCTAACAATACCCTAAGGAAGAAATGGGTCTATTCGCAGCTGAGGCCTCACAGTAATATTAGGTACGTTTACGTAAATAACGTCCAAAAGAATCACGTATTTTTATAATAATTACAAACATGAGTGACATTTTTATTCGACCACCTTCTTACAATTTTTCACATCATTTACTTGCTGAGTCAACCAGTGAACCTTTCATGCTCGTTGCGTCGTATTAGAATTCCCGTCGTGGGTGCTTTTATATACACAAATCATAGCACACGCATTTAGACTCGGGACAAATATAACCAGACAAATATTTGTGCATTGATGCGGGAAATACTTTCTTGACACTGGGTACGAAAAACATCTGTTTTTTCAAGATGGGTGAATTTTCTACGGTATTTTGTTTAACTTTAAATGTACATAAATATTTGTTGGATAAGCCTTACAATTCATTAAAAAGAACATTACTCTGCAAAGTAAAGAGTGTGTCTTAAGAAATCGTAAGCATAATAGATTCATTTGTACTTGTGCCACATTCCCAAGTTAGACGCAACGAACTTGAACATTCCCTCCAATCCCCTCTTTACAACAATGTAAATACTTTTGAGTAACAATAGACGTATTTAAATTTACACAGCGTTTAGCCTAAGGACTAGTTTGTAAAACTTAAATGGGATCAGGAAAATACATTGAAACAATTTCGTCTCTGAACTTCCTATGGCTATAAATTTCCCTACACTATTTATGTGATACATCGCCTTTCTAATGGACCATTTGGGGAATAGTTAAGAAAAAAAATCCGGAGCGACTACAAATGGTTTGTTTGATATATAACGATGACTAAATATAGCATTTTAAAAGCCTCTATTCATATGCTGTTCAACATGTATTTAGATAGATTGGTTAGCAAGCTGCTCTGAACGTTAACTGACCCATTTCCCACTGCACGTCTGTATTTTGGTAAATATTATTTTGCTGATGCAGTTTCTGTTTATTATTCTGAAGACCTTATTGCGGAAATCGACAGACGGAGCTTTTTCAGAGCAGAAAACATTCGTTACGGATGCAAAAAAATCGATGCGGGCAATATATGGGGAAACTGCAAAAAAATGAATGGTGTTCTTACTATATCTTCACAAACGAAACTGCAAGGAACCAACAACCTTCCCAACTATAAATCTGAACATAGTTCTTTAGCAGCAAAAAAAAAAATTGATTCCTTCGGAAAGGTCGCAGATTTACGACGAAAACTATGTATTACACGGCAACGCACGTCTTTCTTATTTTCCATCAGGAATTTATGCCAGCATAAAAAGGTCTGGGAATGCATATAATGTCGAGAAGTGGTCCTGGGAACATACGAACGTTCGGCGCAGATTGCTATCGTAAAACTGTGGTCCAGTGATCTCTAATCTTCGTTTATTGGTTATAACTTGGGCCTATTCAATAATGTATTGTTACTGATAAAGTAAACAGGCGTTAATGTGTCGTAAACAGGCTGACATCATCATCTTTTTGTTAATATTTTGCTATTACGAGTAGGTGTGATGTTTACGGTCATTAAATGTTTTGCTCTTAGTAAACTTTTCCCGTCGTGTTCTGTGTATGGCCCAGAGGTTAAGGCCTTGCCTCTCATGCATGAGGTTGTGGGTTCAAATCCGGGCAAGTGCCAATGTGACTTTTTCAATTCATATGTACTTTCTAAGTTTATTTTGGATATCACAGACATCGGTGAAGGAAAACATCGTGAGGAAACCTGGACTCACAAAAGTCTGTAATCGCCAACCCGTCTTTATCAATGCTCGTGCCTTCTCTGTTGAGAAGAGGCCTTTGCCCAGCAGTGGGACAGTAATAGGCTGGTATTATTATTATATTATTATTTAAACTTTTCTCTGGATTTCACTATTACTTTTGTCTCACGTTTTAGTGCTCGGAAAATTAAATACTTCCCACACAGTTTCCACTTGAAGTTAATTAAAGAATATGGGTCATTAAGCTCCTAATGCAACGATAATCCTAGAGCCAGCACGATACAGAACCATTAGTCCTTTCACGTTCGTACATTTGAAAGTTTCTCACGAAGCTTTTACTGAAAACAGAAAACGGATTTATTTGAAAACAAAGTGCATTTCTACAGTTTATTTTTGACTGAGGAACAATGCGGGTGAATTTTTGTTATTTCTTTTTTTAATTTTATAAAGCATTCGTTTATAAAACAGTTTTCAATAACTGTTTTATAAACGCATGCTTTATAACATTTTAAAACAAACGTCATCGTCATAGTTAGTGCCTACACAATTTTCCATTGCTGAACATTGTCACTACCCACATAACGGTTCAAGGAAAATTATCATACACTGATTCAGATGAAATAATTTTCAGTTGAATTCTGAGAAACCTATGTAAACCTGCGTAATTAGCCCACGAAATATGATGGATCGTTTTATATTCGTCAATGACGTTGCTTAAACAATGAATGAGTTGAAAAATAATATAGCACTGTAATGTATGTTTTCATGACATAAGCATGTATGAAAAATATTACCTGACAGGTCGAAAATCTATCGCAAATATCGATTGCTTAGACTGGGTTGCGAAGGTCAAGGAGACAGCCACTTTATCAAATATTGGTATTCAGACACATCTGGTTAGATCCGACCCCGAGTATAATCAAAGAATTGTTGTAACTTGTACGAATTTTAGATGAAAACAGCAAAATATAGAGAGTCGAGAATTTTCTTTTTGAATGTACGTATTTAAAAATACCGCTCGAAATATTTTTTTTCGCAATCATGCTGTCAACTTTTAAACATGCTCCGCGTCGACAACGATACAGGGAAATACGTGAATTATTCACATTATACTGTTTTTTTACCAAACATTTATTTTTCAGAATTTATTAACTGTTTTTTTTTTAATGAGCTTTAACTATTGAGTCGTCCCAAAACTTGACTACGAGTTTCGCACCATCCCAGTAATAAAAACAACAGCATACACATCATCGTCTGCCTAGCCTTTTACCATTATGTTGGGGTTGTCTTCCAGTCTAACCAAATGCAGCTGTATACCAGTATTTTACATGGAGCAACTGCCTATCTGACCTCCACAACCCAGTTAGTACTGGGTAATACGACATTAACAACAGCATACACAATACTTAGATAATAACTTATGCAACACTTCCCACAGATACGAATGGTTTGAAGAGCTGAATCTCCGCTGGTACGCCTTACCAGCTGTCGCCAATATGCGCTTCGACTGCGGCGGCATCGAGTTCACCGCTAACGCCTTCAACGGTTGGTACATGAGCACTGAGATCGGGTGCAGAAACTTCTGCGATACTAACAGGCTTAATATGCTGGAGGTAAGATCTGTAACCAGATTTAGTTGGTTTAAAAAATGTTATGATTCTTTGATGACCTTCAACTTCCTATCGTAAATCACAGCTGGATATGAGTCTTTTCTAAGTTGCGCCACAACCCAGTTTTTCGCCTTCTGCATCCAGTCCACTCCAGTTACCTTTGGCCTTTGTTTCATTTCATTTTTGATTCATTCCATCAAGCTGAGCAAAGTAGTCCTGTTGTGAGGACCACGTATCGGCAAGCGTAGCGTGGATATCAGTCCAGCTATGTGGACCAACGAGTCCAAAAGTAAGACTGAACAAGAGAGACCTCCCCCTTTTGCATCCAGTCTGTCCCACCCTCCTTTATTAATGGCGCAACTCGGAAGAGGCCTATGTCCAGCAGAGAACTCCAATAGGCTGAGTTGATCGATCAAAGTAAAAAAATACCCTATTTTGTTTTTCTAGTGTTTACAGTAATTTTTCTTGCCAAGTCAAAGCAATAGGTAAATACACACTTACAACGGAAGTGTAACAATATATATTTTTCAATACACTTTCTCGAAAACTGGTTCTAATAGCACTACGATTAGGTTCAACATGCAATGTATTTCACACGCGTGTGATTTTTAATATTTTTCCGCACACGTGCGGAAATAAAAATTTGCACAGATAAGTCTTAAAGGGTTCAATGACTATATCTATAGTCGGCGGTGATTGTTTTTTTTTAAATCCCGGCAAAGAGTTATGCGTCTTTACGGATTAAGGATTTTTCGACTATTTAAATTGTGTTTATAAATAGAATATCATAGATAAAAATGATTATTTAAAACAAATATTTATTTTTATGAACAAATTAATATCTCAATGTGTTCTAAATTAAAAAAAAATGTTTTTTTTTCATAGTAGGCTGTATACAGCGTCATACCTTTGCATCTTCTTCAACCTGGCGAAAGCAAAGCGCGGAAAAAAAGCAAATTAAATCATAGTTTCCTAATAATTCCTGACAAAAATACTTTCCGTTCTAATATTTTATTTCTTCGAAAGTGTATTGAAAAACGTCGTTTGATACGCGTGGGGATTTGTTACTGCAGTTCTCGGCTCCATAACACCCTCGCTTGCAGCTCAGGTGTTAATTCCGCGCTCGAATGCAATAACAAAGTTTCCCCACTTATATCAAAATGTACTATTTTTTTCATAAACTACCTTTTAAGAACATCTTGGTAGTAAGGTCTTGAGGGACTGGGTACTCTAGTAGCAACGAGAGCTAAGTGCAGGAAAGCTTGGAGCATTGTTTATTTGTTGTAGTGCTTTTACCGGTTTACAAACACGATGAATGCTCCAAATATTAATAGATATACAGGGTGAATTTTCGGAAGAGACGGGGCTTCAATAAGTGCAGTTATCAAAAGCTACAGGAAATCATCCTTAACTTTAGCTAAAGCACTATCCTTACTGTCTTCTCTCATTTTAATCCGCCATGTAAATACCTTGATAGTGTTCATGTCTAAAATAGGCAACACAATAGAAAAACACGTGGGATTTCCCGTACGTCATAACAATGCCATCATCTCGAGCAAATTCCGTAACAATTTCCATGAAACGTTGATGTTAATCGATCTAAAATTAACTTATTAGCTAGCTACCGAACTATAACAATATTCATTGTAATGAATCATTCTGTAAAACAATAATTTGTACACGAGATTTCACGTTGTTTAGCGTTTATGTAAAGGTGAGTACACACTTGAATATTTCAATCGATTGGAAGCAAAGGCTCGGTTATAAAGAGCATTTCAATGTAACGTAACGTTTGTTCGATGGCTTATTCGATGAACTACTGTGAGCATTTACTTGTAATATACTCTTTGTTTTTTGCACTTCAACAAGACGCGAGTATAGTCTTTTAGTTAGATTAAATGCTACATAAATTCACTCTCACGTTTGATATAATAATTAAGATTAAAAAAAAAAAACTTTGAGTTTCGTGTTTAGATTACAAACTCCTTGGAACCTTCAATACGTCTTGAACTAGATAACACTCCCTGACAAGCCGTGATACTCTCTCCCGTGTAGACAGTGCCTTGCAAGCAAATACTCAAATATGTACCCACCTTTAGAATTGCAAACCGCGAACATTGCCAGTCGTATGTTCACTGTGGTTGAAACGTTGGTCGGATGATTGACGACTAATTACCGGCCAGTCGATCTCGTAATGTTTTGCGTTAGGGATTATGCGCGTACGCTCAAATTAAAGGGTCATAAACGCTTTGATATGGCACTTGGTTAAATAATTTTTCATTTCCAACTGGATGCCCGATTTTCATTGGAATGTGTAACTATTCGGAACATAGATTTAATGGAAGTTGGAGGGCAAAAAGTTTGGATTGAAATACTTTGTTGGGTTTTTATGAATTGTGAAGGTGATGCTTCTTTTTTATCCCACAGAAAGTAGCTCAGAAAATGGGCTTGGATACAAGGACTCCAATAACTCTTTGGAAGGACAAATCTCTTGTAGAATGCAACGTTGCCGTTCTTCACAGTTTCCAACAGCACAATGCTACCATTGTTGACCACCATACTGCTTCTGAAAGCTTCATCAAGCATCTGGATAATGAGAACAGATTGAGGTAAGCAACTATGAACTGTAATGACTAAACACAATTCCGAGAGGTGAAATAGAACTAGAATGACAAATTGTTACATAATAGTCTTCATTACATAACGAAAGATTTTTATTGTTCTGTCAATTAAATAAGGTCAAGTTTTAATTGACACAATTAAAATCTCCTGTACTAAGATACTAGTAGAACAATTTATAAAGCCACTATCAACATCTGCCGAATATTAGTAGGTACAGTTGATAACGAAAGTCAATGCTCGTATTTTATGTGATACTCTTAAATTATTTTTTAAAGAAAGATAACATCAATAAAAGGGCCGATAAGAATGCACCCAAAACAAAATGTAACAGAATCTGTGTCACTCATAACGGAGTTCCTTGCGATAAAACACTTTTTCACCTGTTTATGTGACACGTTGGTTGCCCCTTTCCGGCTAACGTGGTCGGCCCTGTATCCAAAAACTGCGTAGAATAAACATAGATACACAGATTAATGTCGTTATGGACCAAAAACATCCGGATCTGGGACATTAACAATGGACAAATAGCGTAATTTTATGGCTAATATTTCATCAAGCATTGATTGAGTGTGTGAAAAGGCTAACTTTCTTTTAAAAGACATGTTTTGTGAGACAGGCACGGTATTTTCTTTTTTCACAGCTAATTTGTTTTGAATAAAATAATCATTATTGAGCCATTAATCCCGGCTGTCATTTACTAGTAAATCACTGACGGTAGTTACGGGAGCCCAAAACTCGAATATCGTCTATTGTACTACTTAGTAATCAGGCTATGGAGAACAGATCAGGCAGTTCTTCCAACAATTTTGGTATTCAAGCTAACCACAATACTATTGGGAACAGGCTAGGCAGATGATGGCCATGATCATTATAAATCAACGTTACTACACACTAATGTGCTGAAAGCGTGATACACTGCCTATGACAAAAAAAAACCTCTTGACGCAATAAAATGACGCGAATAGTACAACAAAATCTATTAAATTTTCGACATTGTCGCGTCCGCTTGTAGTAAACAGATTGCGGATGAGAAAACTAGACTTAATTACAACCAGACCCGCTTGGTCATTAAGCTGTCGACACTAGAGCCTTGCAGATGGACGATTAGCTTAGACATGTGGTCAGAAGGACATGTAAACATCAATGTTTTGAACTATCGTGTGATTGTTTGGGTTTGCAGCTTCACTTTACTAGGCGACTGTACCAGTGACGTCATAACATCCATTTATCAGTGTCTGAGATATTGTAGAATCATCCTCCTTGATACTGTTACAGTTTTTGCTGTAGACGAGTAGGATTTCGATAAATGGTCTAAGTTTTTGCTTCGGTTTAGTTCAGGTTGGTGTACGTGGGGATAAAAATGACGAAGCTCGTTGCCTACCTTGTTTAGAGGTGACTCAAGCCCTTGCTAATGTTACAAAAAACAGAAAGAGCTCTAAGAATATTTGCCCCCCTCCCAATTATACCCATAATAATATTGTTTAAGTATTCCAAGAATCAATAGACTTACTACAGTGCTAACAACTGATCAAATACAGCTAGACATTTTAATTAGAAACCAATTCACACAATAGACTGGTGGAAAACAATAGCGATTTGGTTGTTACAGTCCAATTAGAGAACTTCTAGAAATTGAAAATAGTTTCTAATACAGCATAAAATATTTGATTAATGGATAGATTCTCCTGAATGTGCCATACATTTCAATACGTAGTTAAGTTTGTTGTTAAATGATCGTCGATTTGACTTATGATGGTTTTTCCAAATCAACAACTAAGCGGACTAATAATGCCAGCCTGTTACTTTCCCACAGCTGGGCAAAGCTTGCACAAGACGGGTTGGTGATTTCAGACTTATTTAATTAGAAGTCCAGTTTTCCTCACGATGTTTTCCTTCACCGTTGTCTGTGATGTCTAAGGCACGAATTATACACAAATGGCTTAAGGTGAAGGCGCGGCGCAGGCGCAGTGCCGGCGTGATATTTATAACTAAAAAAAAAGAACGGCGTGCCTGCGCCGCGCCGCTCGAGTGTAATTCACGATACGTCGCTTACGTACATTTTGTATGAAAACGTTTTGAAGTGACATCATGCCTGCGCCCCGCTTTCACCTTACATCGTTTGTGTGTAAATCGCGCCTAAAATAAACTTAGAAAGTACATAATTATGAATTGTTCCACAACCTAGTGCGCCTTAACCTTTGGGCCATCACGACGTCCAAAGCGAAACGAAGCAAAGCGGACTAAAGTGAAACAAATCTATCTTTCTTTTAAATCGTTTAATCGTTCGTGACTGCCTCTCAACGCACAGTTCAAACCAAAACACGGATCAGCTACCGCTGGCTGCGTAAATATATTATGATGTAAGCCTCCGCTAAGAAAGGATTTTGGAAAATTCAACCCCTAAACGGCTGAAATAGGGTTTCAAAGTTGGTTTCCACATCGCTCACCGGGTGAAGCTACCGAACCGGGCTAGTACGTAATAAAATTCCCAAGGCTTTTTTATAATAACTCCTTAACAATAACTCCTTAACAAACTTCCTTACATAACGTTGATATTTACTACCGAATACAAACCCACTTATAAATCTTAGCGCTAATTTAACGCTATCAAATGTCATCGCTGGTAGCGAAGCAAATTGAAACTATAATTTATGGTACGGTCAATTAACGTTTGACTATCTTATAAAGTGATCAGTGATGCTTCACAGTGTTGTGTACCAATATGCCTTTAATGGTATACAAGTCCCCTTTTTTTTTTTCGGATGCTAAATCTACAAATTTTAATAACTCCTCCCGCTCTGGGCTGAGCAGGAGGGAGTTTCAGACTTTTACTGACTAAAACCCATCGATGTTTCTTCATCGCACTTTGTGTTCCGAGGCCACGGTATCTCTTTCGAACAGTCCAGCAGCCCCGGCAGGCATCGGCCCTTGCGGACATCTCTTTGAGGCGCGCGTGGAACACGAACGCGCTGTCGACACGGCCTGTCGTCGTAAGACGGACGGACGGCGAGCCAGCCTATAGCTCACCGTCCACAGGCCCGCGACTACGTTGGCCCCCGACGCCCGGTGCGTCTCCCACGGCGGCTGGGACGTGAGGTTCTCTCCCTCTCACGTTCCGCCGCCTCCTTCGCTAGCATGACTGCTTCGCAGAAGGAGGTGACGGGGTCCCATTCCGTCTCACTCCGGACCATGGATTGAACCAAGGCCAGACGCGAGAGGTCGCCGCCGGTCTTATAACCCCCTTTCTTATCATCTTTGTTATATTATTAGTTTCAAATGTTAGGCAATGTGTTGAATAGTATTACGACAATTCAGTGAATGAATTGTCGTAATTTTTGTCCTCCTAATAAGCTTGATCGATTCCAATGAAATTTTATTTTGGTACTTATGGGGTCACCCTTAGCTAAAGTTGGAAGCGCCAGCGCTGTTGTTGGTAGGTGAAATTCACGCAGACGAAGTCGAGGGGGGAAGGCAGGACGCATAGTATAATTCAACATCGTAATAAATGTGAGGTTGGGCTAATAATGAATCGGTCAAAACTAAAGTCATGTCTGTAGAATGCATATAGGCTAAAGTCGTCACGCAGCAGGTGTCAGAAGACGGGCATCGTCGCCGAGGGAGGCCTAGAAAACGCTAGAGTGACGACTTAGACGCGTTTGTGAGAGATTGGCCGGAGAATACCACACGGAGAATAGAGTGGAAGGCTATGGGGGAGCCCTTTGTCCAGCAGTGGGACAATATAGGAAGAATAAAAAAATGATACAACGTAACTTTGATTAAGAAGCGGTCGAAAATTGCCAAAATTATTTCGTGAGATAGTAGACTCTAATTCAATTTGTCCGTCCCCGGGTACATTATTAGTATTATTACGTTACACAGTTGAGGTGACAAATTCGAGGGTCGTCTGCAGTGCATCAAAATTATCTCCGTCACGATGTTTTTAATTTTACCGCGAATATGGGAAAGATTTTTCTGGGTGAATAAAATAAGAATAAATGTTGTCCTACGCAGTTATTGCAAATTAAATGTTGAGCAAATTTATAAATATTTGTTTGTATGAAGTCCTAAAATGTCCTAAACAGGGGATTTAGACAGGGTTGCCATACGTCCGGAATTTTGCGGACAAGTCCGGAATTTCACCTAAGTTTCCGGAATGCTTGGAGAATTCGAATACGACCGGAATTTCCTGAAATGATAAAATGAAAACAGTACATATATTTTTTATAAAATCGACATAGGGATCAACAGTGCCACCCGGCAATGTTCTACAACGAACCTTTCTCTATTAATATATCGTTGTAAAATCAATCGCAAAATAAAATTATACTGCACATTAAAAGGAAAGAAAATCCCGAAATTTTCTTCAAATATCCGGTATACTTATTTAAGGATCTCTAATTTAGCAGGAGTTTTTATGGCGGAAGATCCTCATATAAGGTCCCATCAAAATAGATAGACTTTTAAATAAAATCACTTTAATCTGTGTTTTTTTTGCTTGGATATCTTTGGTTAGACGTACTGAACGCTGTGTTGAAATTTGTCCATCTATTTTAATGGGACCATATATTGCCACAAGACAATGGTTCTCCTAACTAAAGTGAAGGGTTATTTACTGTTTCTGTTGTTATTATTTTGCACAATGCTTTAAAATCATGTTTTTGCATATACTTGTAATAGTTGTATCGTTAATTAACGATTGTTTACATATTAATGACGCACATTCCAAACAGAGTTCATGTGTGGGTGTTACATTATTAATTTAATCCAAGCAAATTATCGATACGTTATGTAAATCACAATACCGGCTTCCACTCGCTATAAAACTAATCTAAATTATTACTAATGAATATTTTATTTTATTTACGTCGATACAGTAAGAATTGAACGATTTGTTTAGAAATCATATTTGATCTTAATACCAAAATATAATTTGCGTCATCTACAGCGTGTAACAGAAAGGGTATAATCATATGGAATACTGTGGTACGGACCATCAAACTGAACAACTTTCTCTATGGGACCACCATCGAAATCGTAAAAAAATAATCAGCTGTCCCATACATTTGGGTCGAGTAGGTATTGAAATTTTGTATAGGACAGCTGATTATTTTTTTACGATTTCGATGGTGGTCCCATAGAGAAAGTTGTTCAGTTTGATGGTCCGTACCACAGTATTCCATATGATTATACCCGTTCTGTTACACGCTGTATATGTAATGCGAACGTCATAATTATCAGAACTTGATCCTTTTATATGATAGGTATTCAAATTCAGAGGTATTGTTGTCGCCTTTTCCTGTCACACAAAATGTAGCATTAAGGATGATTTCCACCAAACGGCTCGCATCGCATCGGATCGGAAAGGATACCAACGGATGCGGTGACAGCCGATCGCTTCTGGCAGGATGTCGACGCATGCTATCGGCTCCGTACCATTTCTTGCGAACCGTGTATCCGTTTTTACGCGTAGTCTAATAGTTTTTTTCCTACCGGGTTGACATGGCGACGACAGCTGAAAGGTTCCGATCGGATACGTGAATGGAGCCGATCGCGCGTCGCTGCATACTTTCGGCTACGATCGAGTGTCGGGGAAGACGCCCGCGGTCAAGCTTCTGTGCGCGGCTTGGTATATGTCTAAATTACCAAGCCGCGGAAAATAAATTAAATAAAATACGCGATTTCATTTCGTTTAAAAATCTTCTTGATGATCCTCCTCAATGTAAAATCCGTTCCGATCCGATGCAATAAGAGCCATTTCGTGGAAATCATCTTTTAGTTTGTTGCGTTTAAGGCTCTCTGGCATCAATTGCTGACAAGTTGCCAGACATTATGTTTTAAATTAGTTCAGAAGACATACTGCTACTATACCACAATAATATAATTGCTAAATTATTTATTGCTGGCCCGTATTGTCCCATTACTGAGCAAAGGCACTCCATTCTTTCCAATAGTCACGATTCTGCGCTACCTTTTTTCAAGGAAGACTTCCAAGTCATTCCGCCATCTCCTTCGGGGCTGCCGCGACTCCCTGTCACTGTTTTCAGGGCACCAATCCTGTGGTTTACGGGTCCACAACTCGTTCGGCATGCGACAGATATCCCATTACCCCATTCCCATTTACGTTGCGCAGCCTGTTAATTTTACGCATTTTTTTTTTTTTTTTTTGGGCCTTTCAGTGGCTAAGTTATTGCACTTGCTATTTATTTCAACAAACACAACATAACTTCTAATGAAAGCAGTAAAAGGGATTCGATTTCTTTTATTAAAACCCAATATAGAAGGAAGAGTTTACTTTGACGTGTAACAGACAATACATTTCAATTTGTTCAAGGAAGTCACGATTGTTTTGTCACGCACGACCAAATCATTTGGACAGTACCTTTGTCGTTCTCATTACCATCATGTTTCCGCAAATCACAATTAAACCAAGCCAAATATACTCGTATACTAGTATTATGCAGAGGTAAATTGTGTGTATTTTAAGTTTGGATGTAGGGGGTATTCTTCGGAACCTCTAATCCTGATTTTGAAAATTCTTTCACTTATGGGAATCTACGTTATCCACAGAACTGTCATACGCTATGAAGGGTGTAACAAGACCCTAACGAAGCCGAAAGGCACTTGTCCCCCGTCATTGTGACATTTTTTTGTTCTAGACCATACCTTGGGAACCTTGTGGTTACGGAGATATTCTGGGTCATGCAAAGATCCAACATTTTCACAAGTTTTTTTTTTTAAATACATGTTTTAAATTTATGAGTTTTCTTTATACACCTCCACGACCCCCGTACTATTAAATCCATCCATCAGCACAATGTTTCGAGTGCGTTACATTGAGTCCTACCGAAAAACTTGATTTTTCACCCAAAAAAAGTCGTTTCCCAGCTATAATTTTTCTGTAAAGTCACTTAGTTGACAGCTTCGTGAAAGGTCCTGTTACATCCTGTATACAGGACGCTCCTGTGGGATATTTTCGGAACTAACGTGAATACAGCCGCGGGGAGAAACTTGTAGTACAATAAACTAAAGAGTAACACATATCAACAGGTCCGGTTGTCCAGCAGATTGGATCTGGGTTGTGCCTCCGATGTCATCTTCAATTACTCCTGTCTTCCACCAAGAGATGGCTCTGTATTATTTGAAACCTTCTTACGAGTATCAGGTCAGTAACCTTCCTTGTTTTCTATCTTTAAATTTAACTGTGCCCTTTGTTTGATTTAGGAATGGAACTCAGGACCCCACGTTCAGCAATCACTCTTTCGACCACGAGACCAACGCGTCAGCTACAAGCTACCGCGTTGGTCTTTAATTAAATTAAATAAAAACGATTAAAACCAATAATTTGTTATCAGGAACCCGCATGGAAGACACATCAGTGGCAGAAATCCAAGCCAATAACGGGCAAAAGACCAATCAATCGGAAGTTCCATTTCAAGCAAATAGCTCGGGCTGTCAAGTTTACCTCCAAACTATTTGGACGGGCCTTGTCTAAAAGGATCAAAGCTACTGTTCTTTATGCAACCGAGACAGGCAAATCTGAACAGTTTGCCAAGGAACTAGGAGTCATATTTGGACATGCCTTCAATGCTCAAGTATGTATCAGCAACAACTCACGATTTATTTTAAACTGAACTCTTGAACTGAAGCAAGCACCGATTTTTTCTAAGAACTATAGGACTTTAGCACTTATAATTTGGACGCATTTTAGGTACACAGCATGGCGGATTACGATATCACGTCGATTGAGCATGAAGCTCTGTTGCTGGTCGTGACTTCAACATTTGGGAATGGAGATCCTCCTGAAAATGGTGTTGTAAGTATTTCTAAATAAAATAAGAATGTATAATGTGAGAGAATGAAAATACATGTTTCTAATAAATGATTCTTGTCAGGCCTTCGGAGAACATCTGTGCGAGCTTTTGTATGCTGATCAAGTTGGCGAAGAAGGCTCTGGGTAAGATTTGAGAACATATTATGTAACTTAAGGTAATATTAGCTTATCTATGAAACGGTTATTTTAATGTTGAAAATTATTTACAGGAACCAAATGCTAACACCAAAATCGTTCATAAAAGCTAACAGCCAAGTCGAATTACAAAGATGGTCTGGTAATCCTAAGAAGTTGAACCGATTGGAATCATTGAAAGGTAAAGAAAACAAGACAAATAATAAAAAATACAATTAAGAATCTTTATAAGTTTTGTTATAATTTCAAATTTCTGTTCAACAGGCAGTACAACAGATGCCACATCCATAGACAGTTTCGGTCCACTAAGTAACGTTCGTTTCGCGGTATTCGCTCTGGGCTCGAGCGCGTACCCGAATTTCTGTAACTTCGGTAAATACGTCGACAAGTTATTGGGTGACCTCGGCGGGGAACGAATCCACGACCTTGCCACCGGTGATGAAATGTGCGGCCAGGACCAGGCATTCCGGAAGTGGGCCTCCGGCGTCTTCAACGTAAGTTGGAAATTACCCGTGACGAATTTGTGCTGCCGCTACAGTCTACAATCTGTCGGTTTTGAGAGAATCGAATGATTACGTTGTGATTATACTGGTATATCCCTATAGTAGTATTTTATTCCAAAAATAATTTAAGATCATCAATCACTCACTAGGGGAATGATCAGGAACAATTAATGTAAAAACCTTATTAATGATGTGTTGCTAATCTATTTAATACCAGTGACCCGCCCCGGCTTCGCACGGGTGCAATGTTATACCTATAAACCTTCCTCTTCAATCACTCTATCTATTAAAGAAAACCGCATCAAAATCCGTTGCGTAGTTTTAAAGATCTAAGCATACATTGGGACAAACTGCGGAAAGCGACTTTGTTTTATACTATGAAGTGATATGTTTATATAATTCACGGAATATTATAATCTTATTTTTTATACCGAACCTCGCGCACTGATTATTTTCTAAATCAACAATAATACCCAACAGGTTTCATGCGAAACCTTCTGTCTGGATGATGACGAAACATTGCAAGAAGCTAAGAGAGCACTTGGAACAGTTGCTCTCAGTGAGGAAACAGTACGTTTCGCGCCACCCGAAGTTAGCGCACCAACTCTAACCAACGCTTTAAAATTGGCTCTGAACAAAAAGTTCATAAAATGCGTCGTCAAAGCTAACAAGGACTTGGGTCATGGTTCTGCTGAAAGATCTACTATATTTATTGATATGGAACCAAAGGTAAATAACAAATTCGTCAATTCTCATTTAAACGCAACGACTGTTAAAGTAAATATTTGAAATACAATAATTAATTTGCAGGAGGAGATTAAATATGATCCAGGAGATCACGTTGGAATAATTGCGTGCAATCGCAAAGAGCTCGTGGAAAGCATACTGTTTAGACTGAAGGACGTTGATGATTATGATCAACCTTTACAACTGCAACTTATGAAGGAAACACACACATCAAGCGGTAAGAAGGCAGATATGCCACATAATAATGTACCATTGTTAATCATTGGTGAGAATTTTTTATTGTGATATTAAAAATTATGCAGGTCCAGTGAAATCATGGGAACCACATGAGAGACTCCCAGTGATGACTGTGCGAGAGCTCTTCACACGCTTCTTGGACATCACTACACCACCTACCACAATCTTACTGCAATATTTAGCAACCACCTGCGAAAATGAAGACGAACGCAATCAACTTAACTCTCTTGCTACAGTAAGTATTAAAACTACCAACAAACATTGATGGTAAAGTTCTAAATATATATATTTTTTAATTGTGATGTTTTTACTCTAGGAGCCAGGAGCCTACGAAGACTGGCGCCACTTCAATTTCCCGACTGTATCTGAAGTACTGGAACAATTCTCGTCGGCTAGACCCAGTGCATCATTGCTCGCTGCACTCCTCTCACCTTTGCAGCCAAGATTCTACTCGATCTCGTCATCTCCTATAGCTCATCCGAAACATCTTCACCTAACTGTAGCTGTCGTCCAATACCGAACTCAAGGTTAGTACACGTAAAACATAATTTTAACCTTTACTGTTTACAGTATGTCTCATAGTTTATTACTGCTCATTCCCACACTGACATCGTGGATTCCATTGAAGTCGAGTTTATAATAAGATCTAATTTTAAGTTAAACGACATCCGTTCCAAACAATCTGATAGATGAGTCGGCTGTAGTAGAGACATCAAAAAGGTTATTCAGTGCTAGATTTATGATTTTCTATTTATGATGCGGTTAGTTGTAGTAAAACAATGATGTCATATTCAAACAGATGGCGAAGGACCTCTCCATCATGGTGTTTGCTCAAATTATCTCATGGACCGTAAGCCGGGCGATGAAGTTTATCTATTCATCAGAAGGTATTTGGAAGATTTTCATGTTTTAAACAATTTATTGACCTCAGCATGCATTGTTGTTTACATTTTTAATTTTCTTTTCTAGCGCTCCAAACTTCCACCTTCCTCAAGACTTGTCAGTTCCTCTGATTCTAATAGGTCCTGGAACTGGTATTGCTCCATTCCGTGGTTTCTGGCATCACCGCCGAGCTCAACTCAATACTCGCAAACGTCCAACTGCTGGACCGGTTTGGCTGTTCTTTGGATGTCGGACGAATAGTATGGACTTGTATCGCGAAGAGAAGCAGCATGCCATGAAGGATGGCGTTCTCTCCAAAGTTTTCCTAGCTTTGTCTAGAGAGAAGAACATTCCTAAGGTATAATCTTTAAAATAACAGTAACTATTACAAGCTTCATATAACAGACTGAACTTTTAATCATGCTTTCTTTTAGATGTACGTCCAAGACTTAGCAGAGCAAGAAGGACCTGAGATTCAAGATTTATTGATTAATCAAGGAGCTCATTTCTATGTCTGTGGCGATTGTAAGATGGCTGAAGACGTCCACCAGAAGCTTAAAGGCATTATTAAGAAACACGGTAACATGACTGACGAGCAAGTGCAGAACTTCATGTATATGCTCAAGGTTTGTCAACAATTACCAATGTTTTTATCGATACTCGTACCATTTTCCTCAGCATACTTGCAATGTTATCAATATCCTCACTTACATTTCGATTAGTATACAGGGTGTAACAGGACCCTTCACGAAGCCGTCAACTCAGCATTAAGTACACCAAACTAAGTAACTTTACGCAAAAATTATTGCTGGGAAACAACTTTTCTTTTCGGGGTTCACTAACACGTTTTCTGGTAGGACTCAATGTAACGTACTCAAAACATCGTGCTGATGGATGGATTGAATAGTACGAGGGTCATAGAGGTGGTAAAAGTGAAAATCTTACATTAAAAACATGTACCTACTCAAAAAAAAAACTTGTGAAAAAGTTGGAACTTTGACCCCCAATATCTTCGTAACTAGAAGGTTCCCAGGTATAGTCTAGAAGAAAAATAGCAATGACGGGGAGAACACGTGCCTTTCGGCTTCGTCAAGGGTCTTGTTACACCCTATAAACTAGGTTCTTGTATTATTAATGATTTCCTTTAATCTTAATTGTTCGTCAGTGCCCAACAGTTATGTAATCTGATACAGCTCTTATTCTTCAAATATTGTTTTATTTCAACGTTATTTATGTTGACATCATATAGGAGGAGAACCGCTATCACGAAGATATCTTCGGCATCACGCTGCGCACCGCCGAAGTCCACTCCGCGTCCCGGGAGTCGGCTCGCAGGAACCGCGTGGCCGCACTGCCCTGACGCCGGTCCTCTCGCTTTCACATTAACTCCTCCACGCTCACCTAACCTAACTAGCTATGCAACCCGAACAACTACTACTGCTAACTTCCTTACACCAATAAAAGAATCAAATGCTTCAACCATTTCAACTTCATCGTCAATATAAAATATAACAGCTTCTAAGTCCGCGAAGATTTTTAGCATCGTCAATTTATATTGCAGATATTTCTGGTTCGAATGAGTCAATTACTTTACTTTGGCTTTTGTCAAGCATAAGAATTTATTTGGGCCACACGGCCAGTACATAGGTTGTGCGTGTAATGAGTCTTGAATTTATTGTACATAGTATTCACTAGCTACACCAGAGTTACATTCCATTTCAGTATTATTATTTTTGGATGCTCATGTTCAGAGATGCTCATATTTTATAAAATTGTTTTAAATGAATTCCATGCAGGGTGATTTAATATTTAATAACGCACAAAACGCATTACCATCTGATATGTTCTACTTTAAATGCTTCATTAATCGTTGAATTGTATCGATTGACTTCGAAACATTTCAGAATTATAAGAATTTACCAATTACATAGTATTTAGATGTAATTTTATTCCATTTATTATTAATAGTATAAAAATATAATGACTTTCATTGACGTCATAAAATAAAATATTGTCCACTTGTTGTTAAAAAAAATTTAAAACATATTTTGTTAGTAGAGTATCATATAAAATTTTAACTAGTCTAGTTAGTTGGTAAATATTTTCAAAATCCTTTTTTCGTTGTTAAATCTCAATTACAACAAAAGCCCTACGTTGTAATGCCTTTATTGCCAAATGTTGTACAGATTGTGGTATAATTATTTTATGCTATCAATGTAAATAATGTATTTGAAGTTCTAATATAATCGTGTATGTTTTAGATTTAAAATTTATCTGAAATTATTTAGAGAAATGATCTATCGTACCTATAATTATTTTGTTTAAGATTTTGATCAATATTATCTACCAAACGACTATGTTTAATGCATATTGTACCTACCTATATTAAATTATAATATTAAATATGAGCAGCTATATTCAAAATGTTTATTCAAGTGTATTTTATTCATATGTCCTTTATATTTGACTATTAGGTGTGAGTGTTGAATTTGTGATCCTTAAACTAGTCCTAAGAAATGTATTCATATTTTCTATTATTCATATTATGAGAATTTAATATACAAATAAAAAAATCTTTTCTGATGTTACCTAATATTTCTATAATAAAATAGCAAATAAAAACATAATTATAATAACTGTCTTTGCCGGATATTTACAAATTACGGATTTCATATCTTCTAAATTTAATCGAATGCACATTTGAGACTAATAACATTGTTACTATCAATTTCATATCACGCAAAATATTATCGTATCGCACTATTTCATCTAATAATGAAAACTGTTCGGAAATGTTAAACGAAGAAATTATGATTGATTACGAAATATTTGTCTGTTATTGGTCAAATAAAGTTCCTTCGTATTCGAAAATGAAACTGGGTTTCTTATTTACTCCTCTTTATTTCACACACGTTTCTTCAAACGCGTTGAGTCGAATATCAAAGATCTGCATTCCTTTTGTTTTTCCTCCTATAGTGTACACATCCCAAAACCTCTTATTATCAAATAAAATTGTTGGTTTATGGTTACCTACATCATCTACATGTCAAGATTAACAACACAGTTTTTTTTGCATTCCACTAAGCTTTTGGAAAAAAATAAACGTCCAGTATTTTATTTTGATTAAGAGCTCAAAATATTCAGTTTTCTGAACAATGGAATGCAGGCAGAAAATAACGTAAAAACGATGTGAAATATTACTGAAAGATTTCTATCAAATAAATAAAATTGAAGTGTCTTTTTGTAATATTAAAATAACAGTTTTATATAAGAAAAAATATTTTTCTATTAGTTTTATATTTTTGCCTGTTTGTTCCGGCTAATCTCAGAAACGGCTGGGCCGATTTTGACGGGACTTTTACTATCACGTAACTAATCGTAAAAAAACATAGGCTACTTATATTTTAGAAAAACAATTAGGGATCCGTGGGTAAAAAAAATGAAAACCCTTGAAATTAGTAACAAAATTGGATTCAAAAAGTGAAGTAATATTTTTTTAAATATTTTTTATAATAATTAATAATTTCACGCAAACGAAGATCGCGGGCAACAGCTAGTAATGAATATAATCAAAAGCATGTAAACGCCTACCTGTATGCACATTAATTCCTTGATCAGTCGGTGAGCTTTTGATGAGATTTGCGTTAAAAGCCTCAAGAATTACCTGATCTGATTTTATGTTCTTGATAACATTATAAAGCAGGTAATGACTTTTACTTGACTAAGGCCATTTTACGAGTTTATCCCTTATTTTAAAGCGAGTAATAAAAAATAATAAAAGTGACACAAATTCATTGTTGAATAGACATTTTCACTATTAACCCTAAGTAGGTATACCTAGTTATGTAGCTACCTAATGCCTAGGGTCAACTACCACCGAGGCAGCTGTTTCGGAGGTCCAATGGTCACAAATGCGTTGCTGAGCATTAAGTCCCGAGTTCAAATCCCGTGTCGGGCAGCTTATTAAGTTTTTCATCCAGCAAATTCTCGGGAGCCGTCTAGAGCACGGTTGATGACAATAGGCCCTTTACATGGGACTTAAATATATCTGATAAAATATGGGTTTATTATAGAGTGCACCTTTGTCCAGCCCTCCTGGGATTACATGCGTGATGTTATGCTATCTACTACGAAGTAATCTATTGGCTTTATTATAAAACCTATCAGTGGACAGAGATTCAATTTTAAGAACAGGTAGGACTTCTGAGCATCGGAAAGGATTAAGATTAAGCCTCAGTTCTTATAATTTCACTAGCTTTTGTCGCTATTCTCATACCTATCAAATATACATGAAAGAAAACATTAAAATCGGTCGAGCCGTTTCGGAGGAGTGTGACCACAAACACCGTGACACGAGATTTTAATATGTCGCAATGTTTCTAACGAACCATCGATCGCATCCAATTCGCATTAAGCAGAAACACGAATGTAGATCCCGGTTATAACACGGTTAGTATACCGGTCTGACAGGTGTCCTGATCCTGACTACTGTGATTAAGGTGGAAGAGCCAGGTGGCCCGCGAAATTCAAATTTTCTTACGGTTTTTGCAATTTGCACGTCAGTATCAGGCTGTATCAATACATAGTATAAAACAAAGTCGCTTTCCGCTGTCTTTCCCTACGTGTATGCTTAGATCTTTAAAACTACGCAAAAGATTTTTATGCGGTTTTTTTAATAGATAGAGTGATTCAAGAGGAAGGTTTGTATGTACAACATTGTACACAAAGCCGGGGCGGGTCGCTAAATAAAATATGATTCACGACTGTAAAACATGTATTTACAGAATTATAATCATTAAAATCATTAATACAACCCTTCCAAGTTCATTTAATCCCACTGAATGACCATGAATGTCATTTCATGTTTTAATCAACATACAACGTGACAATTTGAATTTCACTGGCTACTCTGGAGCATCCACATTTTTTTTTCGTTTGGAGATCAGCAAATGGCGCCCTGAGCTCCGGGCGGAGCGTAAGGGATTGTCAAACTCGTACTAACTAAAACCCATCCATGTTCCTTTCTTTGCCCTTTGTGTTCCAGGGCCGTGGTATCTCTTTTGAACAGTCTCGCAGCTGGCGCTTCCGCCTTAACTAAAGTCAGTACTCAAGTTAGTGATCATGTACCGCATAATTAAAACTAGATATCAGTAGAACTGCCAGTTACTTATCTACTCTGAGATAACGGGCAGTCATTTCCTAGTCGAGGACACGTTAATACTAGGTACCTACAAGGTTATTTTTCTCTGGGATCGACACGAGTAAATAATACAGTTTATGCCTATTAATTTGTCTAACACCGTCAAAATGGATCATTCCCACTAGTTCTACTACACAGTTCTACGGTAGAACAATACCCAGAATAGGGATAATTCCTGAGTAAAAAAAAAAAAATCTATTTAGTCCGACAATTAGATTATCGAAAAATATTGGGTACATACTTTTTGTTTTATCAAATCAATAAAAAAAATAGTTATAACGCATCAAATAATCGAAGTGGGCGCTTGTGACGTCACTTGTACGTAAAAAGTGTACATACAAGTGACGTCACGCGTCTACATTTTTTGTTTAGGTGAAAAAATACGCATCCAATATTTTTCGGAAATCTATCTGACGGAAACATTTAAACTTAATTCCTAATCAATTCTTAATTTTAACAGGCGTCT
Organism: Eugnorisma glareosa; assembly: GCA_947578425.1. Taxonomy (NCBI): domain Eukaryota; kingdom Metazoa; phylum Arthropoda; class Insecta; order Lepidoptera; family Noctuidae; genus Eugnorisma; species Eugnorisma glareosa. Next base: position 16,858,556 of record OX387966.1, on the reverse strand, counting down.
TTCCCCGATTCTCAAAAATGGGTTTACAATGCCTTACTGCTTGCGTCACAAATGCATAATTTACGAATGACAAAATCATTCCGTGCGCAAAGACGTCATTGATCGTAACGCCGCCCGATAGGAGACGTTCTGAAAATTGAATTAGCTTTGGTTAACGTAGGTTTTTGTATTAAGTTATGACCCACGTTCTAAGAATTGGTTAAAAGGATAAATGCTCTAGATCCTGTTTTAGTAGGTTTATCCTATGTAAACTGAAAATGATTGATTGTTAGAATATTAAAATTAAAGTTTGCGACCACATTCACAAGAATCTGGCGGGTTCGGCACAACGTTAATGTTTTCCCATTGTTTGTCTTATTTTTTCTATTATGTTCGGGTATGTATGTTTACTTACATGCGTTACTTACGTGCATATATTGATATACATTTTTAGTAAAGTAGGTGATCAACCAAATGACATAGTGCTATAGAATACTAAGAGGTAACCAAACCAACTCTGGACATGGCTTTCACGAACCAAACAATGGATCCATATATATAAGGTCAGTTTCGAAAGCCGGTTATACTGAACATTACTGAATACACCTGATTCACTAGGACATTGGATGTATACAATCCTGGAGTAGTCTTGTCTGTCCCTTTAGTTTAATTGACTTCGAGTTCTATTGGTTCTGATCCTTGGACAAAGAAATTGTGCTTTTCTGTTTTAAAATTGATGGTAGATAGAAATATTGGAGGAAGTTAAGAGAAATAAGATTTTGTGTTAGGTATTAAGTTTTGTAAATCCAAATGTATAGGAAAACATAAAAAAAGAAAGAAAAAATATTTATTTGTCGCAGGGACATGCATGACGTGCAACATACAAAATGACAAAAACAATAAATGTTTGTTGTTTTTGTCATTTTATTTTTCAGTTTTTGTTATGCGTTGTATATAAGTACAACGCATAACAAAAACTGAAAAAAAAAAAAAAACTTTCGTAGCTTGCACGTCGTGACAGAACTTAGCATTACGCCTGTAATCCACGAAGGCATAGGCAGTGGTGTGCTTAATAGTACACCCACATTTCGCCAGGGATGTTTAAGTCCCATGCAATAAAGGCGAGCCTATTGCCATCAACCAGGCGCAAACTCAGACTCCGTGGCTGCTACTGAGAAGTTCCTGATGGAAAAATCCAATAACACTTTGTGCCCTTTGTTTGTTTTGTGTGTGTTTTCCGACTTGGGAATCGAACCCAGGACCTCATGCTCAGCAGTCGCGCTTGCGACCACTAGACCAACGAGGCAGTCATACATAGGGAAAGTAAATTGAAAACCTTTAGATACAAGAGGTGATATTTGATATAACATGTGTTATCATAATGACTTGTTTTAAACATGTGTATGAAACATTGTGCGTGTCATTCACGTATTGATGTTGTTATAGACATGTATTATTAACTATAATCTTTTTGTCCCCTTTTGACATTTATGACAAGCATTCAACAAGTTTTGTACAAAACTAGTTCTAACAACTTACAGGTGTAAAATAAAAAATAAACTTGTAGACGCAACATGTGTAACATGTTTTATGGTGGCTGAACAGTCTCGCCGAGAAACTCGGAGGCAGGGCGACTGGGAGAGAGTACATCCAAGCAACAAACATCGAGCGAGGCTAGACAAGCGTTCCTGGCCCTACAGTCTCGATATAGATAGCGATCGCAAAACAACCGAATTCGGTCGTAAAGCCATAACGATGTGGATCTATGGTGTACGCGAGCCGGACGCGAACCGCCTGTCTGGGTTCCACCTTAAATCCGCATCGTTATGACTTTGCGACGGAATTTGGTTGTTTTACGATGGCTATCTAAGTCGAGACTGCAGGTCCTGTATGCACGCTCACACTAGTTGGCTAAATGAACTTATAAACTAAGCGACCACTCGCTAAGGGCACCCCCGGTGGGGTACGAGCCTCGGCTTATGGCGTCGCTGGGGAGGGCAGCAAGAGGACAGGCTGGATCTGGTTTAGAGGCTGGTTTAATGCTAATGGCTCAGCATCGCCGGCTGACTCTTGCAAGAGACGGGGAGGTTTGAAGGGGGAAGTCGCGGTGGACCACGGCGGCGAGGTCGGAATGACGGCGCGGCGCCGGCGGTCTGACTTTGTGCTTGTATTTTCTAAGAGTGCTGGTTTCCCTACTGCTTTCCTGGAGGACGGTCATCGGGAGTTAGGAGAGCGTGCCCTGGACGGCGAACGCTACTTATACGCGATGGGTCGTACCGGGCGGCCGATGCGATTATTGGGTTTTTAAATTTGAAGCTCTGTCAAAGAAACGCTTGGAAAGGCGTTTGATAAATTGCTGGATGTTAGGCAATTTAAGATCTAAATGAAGGCTGTCATTACGGTGATCTTACGGAGGAATCGATTCTGCAAGGTCTGCACCCTATGGAGGTGGCGGGTATGGGCATGGGCAAATACGACACAGGCATATGTCATAATCGGTCGGATGACTGCGGTGTAGTGATGCAACTAAAGTAAGGCAGGTTTTTCATGTTTGTTTGTGTGTTTTTGATATAATACCCTGACTGTACCCTTTTTTTACAAAAAAAACTGCGTGTGTCCAGTTGGCGAAAACATAAAAGTGATTTAATTTGAGTTTCACTATGTGGACACCCGTCAAAATCTTGGCGTGTCCAGATGACGAAATATTAAGTGATAATAATATTGAGTTTCACTAACTGGACACACATGTGTCCAGTCTCTCGTGTCCAGTTGGTGACTAACCCCTTGCACGTATGTGACAACTTGCTCTTACCCGTTATCATGTAATGGTGCTTCGCCGAGAGTGTACCGCCATCTTTATACCTTCGTGTGTTGCGGAGTAATGATGACGGTCCATTTTATGTTTCGCACTTGAAGCTTTTACTATCAGACAGTTTATTTATTTGCTGACAAGCAATCTACGCGTTCAATGTACGATGAATCATTATTATGTATTTGTAGTATTGTTTGTTCATTACAATATTATCTCTCTACTTAGTAAGTATCGGAAACTCACTATCAGACAAAGCACAGACTAAACTGCTGGTTCTGCAAGCATGCAATTTCGTACAATACATGCAAATTCGTAGATTTTTTTAAATTAGTTCCTTAAAGGGGTGTAATTTTTAAATAACATCACGCCTTTCACCCCTGAAGGATTAGACAGAAGTGTACCTAATAGTACACTCACATTTCACCTGATATGTTTAAGTCCCATGTAATAGGGAGCGAGCCTATTGCCCTCAACCTAGCGCCAATCCGGACTCCATGGCTGCTACTAAGAAATTCTTGATGTAAAACCCATCAATGACACTTTGCCCGACCTGGGAATCGAACCCAGGACCTCATGCTCAGCAGTCGCGCTTGTGACCACTAGACCAACGAGGCAGTCATCGCAGTTCCCATTTTTACATTAGGGAAAATACATAGTTTTTTTTTTTTCGTATCTGTGATTCTCAAATCTGGGCGGAGTGGAAGGGAGTGTCGGACTTGTACTGACTAAAACCCATCCATGTTCCTTCTTTTGTGTTCCAGGGCCGAAGTATCTCTTTCGAAGTATCTCAGTCCCGCAACCCTGGCAGTGAAAATACTTCGTTGTAAATGAATAAATAGTTATCTACATATTTTGTTTCTCGAGGCATCTATTTTCAGTTGTTTTTCCTATTCTACTATTAATAAGCATTTATCGCTTAGAACTATGAAGTGTAGGTGTGTTAGTCATGTTGGTAAACCATATCTGTGATTATAACCTTGAGATGAGGCATATACCGGACATTTTAGAAGGTGTCGCAGCTTTCCAATGAGTTAACTGTGACATTTAGATGAGGTGTTTTGTACGTAGAACTAATCGAGGAAATGTCAAGTCTAATCTCAGAAATAATCTGTATACCTTTCTATATTACCTTTCTATTTTTTTGGTATTTTTAAATGATCTTTTAGATTTAATAAATTGTAATTGTTTAGCGTACGCTGATGATTTAAAAATATACTGTAGAATATCGGACCTGAGTGATTGTGCGAGGCTTCAGAGAGATCTTGATGTCCTTCAACAATGGTGTTTCAACAACAGAATGACGCTCAATGTTAAAAAGTGCCAGACTATTACGTTCACGAATAAAGTGAATTACATTGAATTTGACTATCATATTGATGGATCAGTACTGACCAGAGTGTCGGTCATACGTGACCTCGGGGTATTCTTCGATACATCCCTATCTTTCCGCAATCATATTGAATATATAGTTATTAAGGCTAAAATAATGCTCGGCTTTATTATTCGTATGTCAAAACCTTTTCGTAATTACAGTAGCATTATTTTACTTTATAATGTACTAGTAAGGAGCTCCTTGGAATATTGTTCCACTATTTGGTCCCCCTATTATTCAAGTTATACTAATAATGTGGAATCTGTTCAGGCCCGTTTTGTAAGGTATTTATGTGTGAAGAATGGGATTCGAAAAGCTTTACCTGATTACAATGACAGGTTAAGGCACTTTAAAATGATTAGTTTAAAGAAAGACGTAACCATTCTGACTTACTTATACTTCATAAAATTATAAACGGTTCCATAGATGCACACTTGGTAAACTATTTTAACTTTCGGTCTAGCCAACGTAGTAAGCGTCATCATCGTATTTTTTAATTGCCTACATCTACATTAAATACCACATTTAATAGCCCCCTAACACGTATGGCAAGGCAATATAATGAAAGGTCCAAACGGACGGATTATCCCATTGATATTTTCTCCATGAGTTTCGCTTCTTACAGACGTTCCGTTTTTAAACAATGCGATGAGTGCATGTCTATGTAGCTCAAATAGGTATGTTTTGTAGTGTTCTAGATTAAGGTCTACTAGATACACCTTTTTATTGTTTTCCTTTGTCTCTAATATTCATGTATCAATGTCATGCATACCTGTTATTTGCATGGTTACTGAAATGCCAATTTTTAGTTGTTATGTGATTTGAATTGTAAGTGACTGTGCTGTTGGTGTGCTTATTATAAATAAATAAATATATCATTTCTGTGACAAGTGCAATTCAAGACCTTTCTAGTGAAGATTACATTTTAAAATTGATTTCTAAAAAGCTAGCTGTTGCTCGCGGCTTCGCTCGCGTTTTGGTTGGAAATTATGACACGGGCACGTTGTAAATATAGCCTTTAGCACTAGGGGATAATATAGGTTCCTATTAGTGATAGAATTTTCACAATCGGTTCAGTAGATCCAGAGATTACCCCCTACAACCTCACAAACACAAACACCACAAACTCACCCAAAACACATCACAAACTTTACTTCTAATATTAGTATAGAAATATAGATAAAAATAGTAATAAATAGTCTCTCCACTTGAGTTAAAGAGCTTTTCGTTGTGATGGTTGTTGTGGTGGTAAACGATAACATAAACATGATACATTTAGATTATGCTAACGAGTAAAATATGAATCATTATTGGATTTTATTGACATTTAAAAAAATACACACAATTAAGGAAATAATAAATAAGACGATTAAATAATATGACGAAATATCCGTGTGATGTATGCAGCATCCTGCTTTGAAAGAAAATAGAAGAAAACGATTTCCCTATGATTCTCAGAAAGAAAAATATGTTAAAAGTAAATCTGCAAGTTGATGGGCACATATTTTAAGCTCGTGCAGAATATTAAGAACTAGCTCGCTATCTTCGCGTGAAATTATTATAAAAATCCCTAATTGAATCGCATTTTGCTAACAATTGCAAGGGTTTTATTTTTTTTGCACGGAACCCTATTACCCTAATCCTTTTTCTTAATAAAAGTACCTTAAGTTACTCCTTATATAGCTATTTGCCAGTAAAACTCCGGTCAAAACCGGTTCAGCCGTTTCAAAGATAAGCTGGAACAAACAGACAGAAAGACAAAAACTTATAAAATTTTTTTTTTTTTTTTTTAAGTAATAGTAAACTTTCATATTAATATTATGCATTCAGTAAAAAGCAGTTATTTTCAAATTATAAACAGACATTTCAAATTTATTTATTTGTATCGATATTATCAACCACACAAATCGATAATAGGTTCAGCTACGAGGTTGATCCGTGAATGGGTGAACATTGATTACTATCCGATAAATAAAGAGAACCCGCCGAGCTTTGTAAAGCACGTAAAGCCGTTGGTCGCAGCTGTCATTGACAGCCAAAACGAGAAGTCAGATGTCCAAAATTCGACTAGTCTTATCAAGAGGTTAGGTTTAAACGGATTTGGCGCACAATGTCACAAACGCAAAATGACATATTGAAATTTCGCAAAATGTCATTCTCAAATTGTCATATTCTGAAAACGCCACATCGCAAAACGTCACATTAGCAAAATACCATTTTTGCAAAATACCTTTTCACAGAATGCCTTTTCGCAAAATGCCATTTTCGCATAATGTCAATTTCTCAAAATGTCACTTCGGACACAGTCAATTTTTTTTTTTAGTTAGGACCTTACTTTGTTTTATGAATAACGCCACCTAGCTAAAACGTTAAGAACTACTGATTACAAGGAAATCGTAGAATCAATAATGCAATTCAATTAGATATACCTACCAACACCAATGTCTTGGGAATTCATCGGGTTACCACTCCAATCCAGTCCAAAAGGTAGAACTTGACTCAATCCTATGTCAGTCAGTCAGAATACTCAGGTTTATGTATGAATGTACACGAAGTAGGATTCAGTATTATCCCTAAACCAATATTACATTAAGCGCCTATACAAAACTAACTTGAATTACGACGTTTCGAGTCATTACTCCGATTTCTCATTGTATTCATAATATAAGGGCAGTACACTAAATACTTAATTATTATTAACACTTGTAAATATTGTGTTTAAAATTATTAATTGTCAGGCGCATCAGTGTGTACAGTCACGAACACAAATATGTTTACACTTATCTAACTACCAAAAATCAAATGCGTTTTTTTCGTGACACGATTTTAACTTTGAAAGAAGACCTACTTCATAGTAGTTTCAAATAGGTAACGAGATTTGATTTTTAGGTAATGATATTTCATAATTGCTTTGCATAAATTATGATCAATACAATAGGAGAAAATTACTTTAAAAAAAATCTACGTACATACACAGAACAGTGACGAGTCAGGCATAAGTCATTAGAACACTTATCGACATGACATTGCATCCTGCCCGTACAACGTACGAACGGGACACAAAGTTGGTCAAGAAGTCCAAAACTCAAGATTTGCCAGTGGGCGATGGAGCGCAGCGTATTAAGTGTCAAGCGAACAGATCTCGTCAGTCTCAGTAACACCACCCTGTGCTTTATAATTCAAGTGGCTGATGATGGAGTTAAAACCGCCAGGCTGATGGTGGGAGTGTACTGGCAACGACTCACATATGCCTGAAGAGGACATCGCCGTCGCCGAAGGTGGTGTGACGATCTGATCATGTTGCGGGGCAAATTTGATGACAAATTGCACAAAACTAGAGAGGTTTCAAACAGCAGTGGGACATGGAAAAGGCTACAAAAAAATAACATAATGGCAATAACTTTAACCATCTCCTTGACCCCCCGTACCATCCATCAGCAGAATGTTTTGAGTGCGTTACATTGAGCCCAACCGTAAAATTTGAATGAGATTTTTAATCCCAAAAAAAAAAGTCGTTTTCCAGCAATAATTTTTGCGTAGTTACTTAGTTTGATGTACATAATGTTGCACCATGTATACTGCATGCTTAATTACTTATTGGGTTAGGGTCTTATTAGGAGTAAAATTAGTCATTGTCATTACTGTGTTGGTATGGTTTAAGGGAGTTACCTAATCTTTCAGTATGATGCGGTTGCTCAGTTTTTCTGTAATGTCCCCGTAACAGGAAATCTTGGTTAACATTATGTTTAAATGATTGATTGGTAATAATTGAATTTTCCGGTTAGATATACATATATATTGTTTAGCTGTTTCCCGTTAGATTATGATTGTATTGTTTAGCTGTAATTGACTCTGTGTACATAAGTATGCGTCCGCTATAATATTCTTGTGTTTTAGCGTTTGGCTCTTCCGTATTAAAGAAATAATAAATATCCGGATTTATGTTTTCAGTTTCCTATAGATCTTCTGAGGGGTTATTGGATATTTTTGTATTGGTAACTTTGATGAAAGCTATGATTTACTTAAAATTGGATGCTTCTTACCAGATTTACAGGTTGTCAAGTGTCTGATATACGTGTTTCGTAATCTTACTTCTATTATAAATGCGAAGGTTTGGATGGATCGATGGATGTTTGTTACGCCAGAACGGCTGAACGGATCTGGATGAAATTTGGCACAGAGATAGATACTATGTAGTTGTAATACCATACACATAGGTTACTGGCAGAGTTGGGCAAAATTTGAATTACTTGTAATTAATCCCGATCCTGAGGGTAATTCCCGAACTCCACGCAGGCGAAGCCGAAGGCACTGGTGTCCTCGTATAACAAAAGATAAAAATTAAATTAACAAACTTTAAATTTGATAGTTAATTTCCAGTATTAAATAAAAACAAAAGCAAAGAACGCTTGATAAAGATTAATGGCGATATTCAAAGTAATACTAACATACACGCAACATGATTGACATACAAATAAAAAGGTTCATACACACGAAGTCCGGGACACAAGAACCATGATCTCATCTTATCCACCTTAGTGCGTCTTTGATTAATTTGCGATTAACTAGCGATAATTCTGGTAGTGTGATGAACTAAATTAATAAAAAACTAACTTAACATAACGCCTGTACTCCCCAAAGGTTTAGATAGAAGTGTATCTAATCGTACACCCACATTTGAAATTAACAAAAAACAGAAAGAAAACATATTTATTTGGCACATACCACAAGTGTACACAACAAAAAAAAAAGAAAAAAAAACAATAATAAAATAAAAAGCTTAGATCTACACAATAAAAAAACTTAAATCTTAACCCAAAAAAGTGATAATATTGTGTGTGTCACGGCTGCGCCAAATAGGCCCATTTCAAATCCCATGTATTTGTGGGCGAGCCTATTGCCAACAGGGCACAAATAAGTCAGTGGCTGCTGTTGAGATACTCCTTATGGAAAAACTCAATAAGATTTTGCCCGACCCGGGAATCGAATCCAAGACCTGCTCAGCAAGTCATGCTAGCGAAGGAGGTGGCGGGACGTGAGAGGGAGAGAACCTCACGTCCCAGCCGCCGCGGGAGACGCACCGGGCGTCGGGGGCCACGTGGTGGCTCCCGGCCACCGTAGACGCGGGCCTGTGGACGGTGAGCTATGGGCTAGCTCGCCGTCCGTCCGTCTTATGACGACAGGCCGTGACGACGGCGCGTTCGTGTTCCACGCGCGCCTCAAAGAGAGTCAGCAAACAGGAAGGGGTCCGTAAGGGCCGACGCCTGCCAGGGTTGCGGGACTGTTCGAAAGAGATACCGCGGCCCTGGAACATAAAGGGCAAAGGAAGGAACATGGATGGGTTTTAGTCAGTAGAAGTCTGACACTCCCTCCTGCTCAGCCCAGAGCGGGAGGGGTTATTTGATGATTTCCCATCGGTAAAAAAAAAAAAAAAAAAAGACCTGCTCAGCAGTCGCTGTTGTGATCTATAGACCAAAGAAGCAGGCTAAATATAGCACGTTGTATACGCTTAATTGGGTTTTCTTACTCCCACATTGTGATTAGTACTTCCCACAAAACTAAAATTATGATCCTTGTGCTTGATATGAGCAATTGTAAGTAAACATTGACATGGTCATCACTTTTAGTGCAATCGTTTGTGGTTTTGGTACCATTCGGACTGCCTGTTAGTGGTCAGGTACGCCCCCACACCGCGGTAAATAAGCGAACTCGAAGAGAACATGGCATGTATTTCCCTTGTTTGTGGAAATTACATTGCGAGCCAGTCATTTGTTTGCAAACTAATCGTCAGACATTTGAAAGAGGTGTTCGTTTCCTAACCGAAGAAAATTCACGTTTCTGTATGAGCTATGGCATTCTCGGTTTAGGCCCAACTTATTTTAATACAATACGCCATCCTGTCATTTGAAGATGTCTGAAAGTCAGTCTTATGAAGGGGTGTCGTATTAACCAGTACTAACCGAGTTGTCGTGGTCTCATAGAGAGGTTTTCCATGGAAAATACTGGTATTCAGCTCCATCCGGTTAGACTTCACGGAAAGCGTTCGGCAAAACCATCTGCACTATCATATGCACGTACGAGGAGCTGAATGCTCGCAGCATTAGCGTGTAATGAGCACCATGTGGCTTTTAGTGACCTTAGAGGTTTGACTAAAATGATGGAAAATAAATGGAACTTTAATCAACTGATTGTTTAGCTTAATATATTTAAACATTTGTAAAGCAGCTTTATACGAAAGGTCTAAACATAAATAAAACGGCTTTCACAAAAGGTCAGCTTTCGTATTCCTAGGTAATAAAACTGTACTTTCTTGCAATTTACATTAAGCTCAACCACCTGATAGAGGCTGCGATAGACTGACTTACGTTTTATAGCAAGGTCTGGATCAGGTCACATTTCCACAGGCGACAAATTTAATAGTCTTCCAGAAATATCAAATGCAAAAAAAAAGTGCATTTAGATAATAATATTAAAGTGCATTTAGATGTGTATACGTGCAGGCTATTATTAGACATTTTGATTTATCTATCTATCTCTATAAAGGCTTCTCAGTAGCGACCAGGAGTCTGGTTGATGGCAATTGGTTCACCTCCATTTTATTAAAAAAAAAAAAAAGCTAATAACTCATAAATTCACTTAAACAAACAGCTAGACCCGGAATAACTACCTGTGGACCATACAAATACCTATTTGTTTCATGCGGGTGTTGACAATACGTTGAACGTAAAAATGTTACTAATATGAGGTCCATTAGTTTTTTCTGGTCTAAGTAAGGTAAAAGGGTGTTACAAGACCCTTAACGAAGCCAGAAGTTACTTGTTCTACCCATCATTGCGATATTTTTTTTGTTCAAGACCATACCTGGGAACCTTCTAGTTACGAAGATATTGGGGGTCAAAGTTCCAACTTTCTCACAAGTTTTTTTTAAATACATATACAATAACGTAAGATTTTTACTACGACCCCCGTACTATTAAATCCATCCATCAGCACAATGTTTTGAGCGCGTTACATTGAGTCCTACCGTAAAACGTGATTTTTCACCCAAAAAAAAAGTCAGTTTCCCAGCAATAATTTTTGCGTAAAGTTACATAATTTGATGTACATAATGCTTGGTTGACGGCTTCGTTAAGGGTCTTGTTACACCCCGTAATATATACTAGCTGTTGCCCGCAACCTTCATCCGAGTGTGAAATTATTATAGAAATATGACTTCCTTAATTGAATCTGACAATTTCAAGGCTTTTGTTTTTCTTTTTTCATGGAACCCTAATCCTTTTTCAAACATAAAAGTAGCTTAGGTTACTTCATATAACATCAGCTATCTGCCAGTAAAAGTCCCGTCAAAAATCGGTCGAGCTATTTTGGAGATAAGCCGGAACAAACATAAAGACAAACAAAAAATTAAATTGTTTTTTTGTTATATGTACCCTATATACTTTCATATGCATTCAGTAAAAAGCTATCATTTTGAAATTCCAAACAGATACTTTAATTTCATGTATTATGTATACAATATAGATGTATGGTAGTTAGTTTTTTACATGATGGATCTTAATTCAAGGTTCCGTGTTATTCATCAGTAATAATAATCAGTGAATGAACGAGTGGGAGTAGTTATAGTTCCGGTACACATTATGTTTTGACAATAGTGCCAAATAAAAAAAACGACAAATAAAAAAAAAACAATAAAAACTTTTCATAGCGGTTAATTAACCGTAATACCATTCTATTGTTTGTTTTTTTGACCTGTGACTTTTTACCCGACTGCGGCAAAGCCCAAAAGGATGGTTATTTTGAAAATAGGCTGCATATTGTAGGATTGTTTTTGAAGTAAAAGTTTAGTCTGTGAATTACTGTGGCTGTAATGGGGAGAATTTGCATTTGCGGGCTTTTTAAAAGCCTTTTAAGAGTAGAGACCTTCACAAGTTGTCTGAGGGGTCCTTAATAGATAATGAATAAACTTAAAGACTGCCACGTTAGTCTAGTCGTTTGGGTTCTATTTCCGGGTCAGGCAAAGTGCTATTGGGTTTTTCCCTCAGGAATTTCTCAGCCACGGAGTTTGGATTTGCGCTGATTGATGGCAATAGGGTCGTCCCCTATTATATGGGACTTAAAAATGACTGGCAAAATGGGGGTGTTCTATTAGATACATCTACGACTGACCCTTCGGGGATTACATGCGTAATGTTATAATTTGAATCCCCGATGGAATGCAGCGTTGCAGGTTGATGAAGAATGACGTATTTATATCCTTAGAAGATTTTATCTAAATGACGATGAGGATAAAGGATGTCCATTTGGGACCTGGGACATTTTATAAGCGGAACTACACCAACAGTTTTTTGAAAGACAAAAACTCGCTAGATCCGTGCAACTGGACTTTACGCCGATTAATGACATAGACGATGATGCAAGCAACATGACAATATCCACGAACAGACCAGCGTTGATTTACTACCTTTGATTACTTTCTAATTATTTTCGACCGGCTCTAAGTACCAATCCGGATTAGTGGCCGTATAGTTTGTCTGCATGATAATGCCTCGGCGTTACCTTGATTTACCGTGATAACATCCGTCATCCAGTCAGACGAGTCACTCGCGAGCGGCGCGGGCGCGCGGTGCTGCTCGTATAATTGTTGATATATTTTTTGCGGACGCTACTTTGAATGCCCAGTCCTCGGTTGCCGAGACAACAGATTTCCATTTCAGTTCTCGTCCGGTGCTGCTGCGGTATGCATATATATTTTGCTGCAAACGGCGCGGGCGCCAGTTAGACCGATACACACGCGAGAGACAATTCAGTGATCGAATTTTCGATAGACTTTTTGTAATCATTGTTTTTTTTCGGTAAAATGGCGCAGCATAACGGCCATGTTATACCGGCGGTTTGTCCCTTCAGTGGTTTAAGTGTTCAAATGAACGGAGATGAGAAGACAGTGAAACCAGGTCTTCGGATAAAAGTTCCTCAGCCGATTGAACTGGAGAATCATGTCAATGAAGGATTTGACAACTTCGATACTCTACATTCTCATATCGACGGGGTGTCGAGCAGCTTCGTAAGTAACTTTTATTTCCGTTTTTACTAATACTAGGCTGTCGTCTATGAACTTTTACAAAGTTTAAAAAACTTTTAAATGAAAATTTAATTAGATTTAACTTCAGTTTTGTTTACACTTAAATTAAGTAATGATTTTTGATAAAGCGTCATATAATTCGAACTTTGAAAAGCGAACTTATTTTAATCTTTTATCCAAATGAAAATTGTTTTAATTTTAATAGTCTGCAAACATTTGTCGTAAAACAGAGGTGTAAACGTAGCATGACTGCATGATTTTTTTCAATGATATTCATAAAATGGTGTTAATTTGCAACATCCTTTAAATATATTAAACAAACATTACAAAATAAATGAACATACAAAATAAATGAACACACAAAATGTTGTACGTGGAAGTATTAATTAAACTGTTTGGCGGCTGTTGATAGATCGGAAAATTGAGCGTAGTTCTACTGAAATATACCAACATAAAAAATTTCTTCCATTTTCCGAAGCAATAATAATGATTTTAGATAGTTAAGCATTTGTTTTAAGCATACGTATGGGTGTAAATGAAACGGATTTTACTGAGTAGGTTTAAACGGCGAGGTTCACGAAGCCGACAACCAAGCATTCTGTGCATCAAATTGAGTATTTTTATGCAAACATGATTGCTGGGAAATGGTTTTTTTTGGGCGAATAATATCACTTTTAACTGTAGGACTCAATGTAATGCACTCAAAACATTGTGCTGATGGATGCATCGACTAGTATGGGGGTCATGTATCGATAGTAAAGTTTAAACTTAAAAAATATATTTAAAAAAAAAACTTATGAAAAAGTTGGAACTTTGACCCCCAAAATCTCCGTTGTTAGGAGGGTCACAGGTGTGGTTCAGAACAAATAAAAATATCACAATGATGGGGAAAACAAGACGCCCATTATACAAGTTCTACAAATAATGTCATGGATTAGATTTACGTATTTAATGGAATTAATAAGAGTGTGTGGGTTGGTTCATTAGGGCAAACTACGTTCAATTTATCTCAATAAATCATGAGTAACGTTGATAAAATCTAAGAGATTCACTTCTTCGTCATAACTCATTGATAAAGATACACGTTTTCTTTGACCATGAATGTAATCTTATCTTATAAACTGCGTGTTAAAAAAGCTTTAGATTTTTCTCAGATCCATGATTTTAAAAACCTACTAGAATATTCAATTTAATATAAAACTTGTATGGTATTAAATTTTGGTCATAACGTTTTCAAAGTTTATCATACCCTTTTTCATAAAAGATTAAATTGACTTGATACATCTGCCGCGCCGAAAGTTTTATGTATATTTTTGATTATTATTTTCTCAGCTTCATCAAAGTAATTAAATTAAACATTACAGGTTACAAACATGAGATTTAATCATCAACCTGTATTGTGCCCACTTCAAATATATATTTAATTTTAAAAACCAAATAAAACTAATAAACTTTAAAAACACAATTCTAACCCGGAATCTTAGAAATCAATGGGTCGTCTCACTACACAAACGAGATATTAAATTAATAAAAATAGCTGTTGACCTTTATCGTTCAAATACTTGATTTTGTAGTTTTTTTTGTTTATCAACTAAACATTTTAAAATACTCAGCTAACTTGAAAAAAGTCAAACATGTTAATCATAGAATGTTTGGCGAGCTCCTTTATGCCAAAGAGGGGTTATCTTTGTTAACCCTTAAGCGCAGGCCACACCACCAGCTCGCGGGCGGGCGAGCGAGGCGAACGCCCTTTTCATACTTCGTTCGGCTCTTTCGATAGT
This sequence comes from Eugnorisma glareosa, assembly GCA_947578425.1. Taxonomy (NCBI): domain Eukaryota; kingdom Metazoa; phylum Arthropoda; class Insecta; order Lepidoptera; family Noctuidae; genus Eugnorisma; species Eugnorisma glareosa. The sequence goes on along the minus strand of OX387966.1, from coordinate 16,843,533 downwards.
TCGCGGTGTGAACAGAACTATGAGAAAAGGTGAAACGATGTTGGCGGAGTTGGCGGCCCGCTAGCGAGCTGGCTGGCGAAAAGGAGAGGGAAACTATAAAGCGCAGGCCACACCGCCAGCTGGCGGGCGGGCGAGCGAGGCGAACGAGGCCCTTTTCATACTTTGTTCGTATCTTTCGTTAGTTCGCGGTGTGAACCAAAGTATAAAAAGAGGTGAAACGATGCGTCGTTCGTCCGCTCGCCCGCCCGCCAGCCTGTCGGTGTGGCCTGCGCTTTATAAACTAAGCGGTCGAGGCGGGCGAGGTGAACAATTAGCATCGTTGACATCGTCGGATATTTCGTTCGCATCGTTTGTATATCGCTAACGTAGCTTAGCTCTGTAGTTCGCGGTGTGAACCAAAGTATGAAAAGAGGAAAAACCATCCTCGCCCGGGTCGTTCGCTCACTCGCTAGCTGGTTGTGCCTGCACTTTATCTGTGTAACAATTAGTGAAAGTTTTCTTCATAGCACGTCATTTTTCCGGGTCCAGCCGGGCACGCATCCAACAGTTACCAGATAGAGCTACTAGTATTCTTATGCCTTGCTATATTGACCAGGGGCCTATTTAATAAAAACCGACAGGCGACAATCCAGCAACATTGTTATTTTCTTCTATACTCTTCTGTGTAACCGGGGAAATGTATATTGTTTTTTAGGTTTTGACCAAACGAGTATGAGCATTCCGCTTCGTGTGGTTTAAAGAGACTTAAACAAACACTTAATGAAGTACTAGACAACACATAACAAGTTTTACAAGTCAGCTGTAAGGAAAACATAGCTTCATATTGTGGTTTTTATCAAGAACAAAAATAATTGGCAGACAAATATTTGACATACCTTCTGGCCAATATTTGCCGCATTTGTATAGGCCTAAGCGTTTGACTTAAAAACAAACAATAGACATAAAATTGATGATGATCTAAGATAGCCATACTTAGCAATTGTTTAGATAAAACAAATAGCTTAAAATACAAATACGAGTAACATTAGTTCAAATAAAACTAAGATTACCACACAATAATGATTTTGCGGAAATGCTGTGCTATTGGTTTTGAAACCAGTTTTTATAGTATAATTTATTTCTTTAACGTTTCATTTTCTAACATAATAATTCCTATAATCATTCATTAAATATTAAGAAATTACAGCAAATATTAAAATCAATCAATTAGTTTATTTGTGAAACATAGGTGTTTACATGAATAGGGGGTGCGCTATGTTTTGAATCTCAAAAACAAAAAACACTAATATAGTCGCCCACCAGCATCGGAAACAGGGTCCGAGCTACCGGTGGTCAGGGCTCTTGAGAGAGGAAACTTCCTAAAGATACGCACTGTGTCCAAAACTGCTTTTTGAATCAAACCCTTGATCCAGGTGTCAGCGAGAGCCTCCCCATATGTTGGTCTAGGCTATTGGATATTAAGCCATTGGCCGACACGTCAATCGGCACAACTGTATTCACGACCTACATGTCGACAACGTTGAGAGGCAGATCTTGATACTTGAATTGCTTGAAATTATTAAACATAATATTTAATTGTTATGAAACGTTATTATATGTTTAAATTGTTTTTTTTTTAAATTTTTTATGAGATGTTAATGTTAGTTTTGCACAAGAACCTTGTCGTTAAAAATTAAAATTACGTTGGTAAATTTAATTCCATATTAAAAGAATATAGTTATACCAGCTTCCATTTATTCTTTCACCAAGTCTTTGGTAACGTTCAAAAGTAATTGATACCAATGCATTGACTATTTTTAAGTACATCCATGTAGGACATATTTCGGATCTCATTTGTTTCATAAACTCCGGGTACACTGTACCAGATAACCGCGCAACGTTTTGTGGCTCGGTGGAATCAATTGGGAAATGAGCTGATTAACGCAACCGGATGAATTATAGCTTATCATTCTGGATTATGGTATCTTTGGCGGTTAGTCATCAAGTTTTATTTAGCAATTTTGGGATGACTGATAATTATTTGAATAATTTATGGCCTTGTTAAATTAAAACGAATCGGTGGATACTTAGCTTAATATTGCAGTTGACGTATAAGCTTTGGTAGGTCTGCACCTATTATTGATCGAAGGTATATATCTAAACTGCCAGGTTTGAGGGACTGTTCGAAAGAGATACCGCGGCCCTGGAACACAAAGGGCAAAAGAAGGAACATGGATGGGTTTTAGTCAGTAAAAGTCTGACACTCCCTCCTGCTCAGCCCAGAGCGGGAGTTATTTGATGATTTCCCATCCGAAAAAAAAAAGTGGTATGTAATTATCTAATCTCTACAAATATATAAAATTTGAGTGTCTCTTTATAATTTCAAAATAACAGTTTTTTACTGAATGCATATGAAAGTATATACGGTACTTACAACATTCCTTTTTTTTAAATATTGTCTGTCTGTATGTTCGGGCTAATCTCCGAAACGGCTGGACCGATTTTGACGGGACTTTTACTGGCAAATAGCTGATGTTATAGGGAGTAATTAACCTACAATTTACTTTTATTTAGAAAAAAGGCTTAGGGTTTCGTGCAAAAAATAAATAAAACCCTTAAAATTGTTCACAGTTGTTAACGTTGTTATTGAAATCACGCAAACAAAGTCGCGTACAACAGCTAAGTAGTAACATAAATATATTACGTATTCCATACTACTTATAAAATTCTAAATTCTCATAGTGTTCACAATGTAGGTATGTTACAATCAAAACTTGAAACTAAAAGTGATCCAACTGGTTAAAAAGCAAGTTATTTTAATGAGTGAATCGTAAGTTAATAAACATGAAACCGTGATAAAATATTTGTGAGCTTAATAGATCGTCTTGTAACAATTCTGCATCGAGGAGAAAATTGGATGATATTTTTTTATAACTTATTTTTTTATAATTTTCTAATTATGATATTTTACTAAAATAATGATAACTTTCTTGACTTCTTCGATGGTCTAGTGGTCGCAAGCGCGACTGCCGAGCTTGAGATCCTGGGTTGATTCCCGGATCAGCCAAATTGTTTTGGTTATTACATCGGGAATTTCTAAGTAGCAGCCATGGAGTCTGGATGTGTGCCTGGTTGATGGCAATAGGCTCACAGCATATTACATGGGACTTAAACAAAATTTGTGAAATATGGGTATACTAGGTACACCTCTGCCTAACTCTTCGGGAATTACAGGCGTGATGTTACATTATGTAGTATAATAATAATTTCGAAGACTATGACAGATTAAATTAAATACGCGAATACGAATAACTCCTAAGCCATTAATAAAAACAAAAGAAAAAATACTGGCCGAGTGCGAATCGTACTCACATGCACACAGGGTTCCGTAGCATCACACAATATAATAAAAATATTTTGAAGGCTCATTCTTATTATGTTTTATTGTTTTACATTCAACAGCAAAATTAAATTTGTTTTACATAGTTTGTTAATAAAAAACAAAGTTACTGCTGCAGTTTGATGAAAAAGTCCCATATCTCAAAACTAAACATAAAATCTTATTCAAACCAATTTTTGTTGAAAGTTTTATTTCCGTTCTACAAACCTACATTTTTTTCAGAATTTTTCTCACCGTTTACCAATTGAGAAGTTTATATCTTTCAAACAATTGACTTTGAGAAAAAATGGTTTTTAAAACCTCAATGTCATTTTTAAAGACCTATACCTGCGGGGTGTCTATAGATAGCTATAGACACCCCGCAGGTATAGGTTTGGTGAAAAAAAAAATTAGTTTCAGTTCCATGTCTTAATCTTTTTTTTATTTTTATTTTTGTATACAAATCGTAAAGCGGTTCACAGAATGCATCTAGCTACTAAGTTTCAACTGTGTAGTCCTAATAGTTTCGAAATAAAGTGGCTGTGACATACACGGACAGACATGGCGAATCTGTAAGGGTTATCCGTTTTTTGCCAATCGGCTACGGAACCCTAGAGACCGGAGTTTTCGTTTTTACATTTTTATTATTCTAACGAAATCGTTTTTTCATGTTTGAAAAACATCGTATTTGATATGTTTGATTTTGATCGTTCATTACGATGAGCGTACAATGTGAACGTCAAATAAAAATAAAATCATTTAGCAATTTCACTTTCTTAATCTCTCATCTTTGTTTTTTTCTGAAAACGTATGTTATTTAATCTGTCGTAGAGTCTTCGGAATTATTATTTAACTACATAATGTTACTTCACGCATGCAATCCCGGAACAGTTAGGCACAGGTGTAAGTATGTACCAACATGTCACCACATTGTTACATTTGATAGGTAATAGATTTGATGTTTATATTTTATCGATCAATTACAACTCACAGCACAATAAACAGTTTTATACATTTATACAAGGTGTTTTTTTTTATATCCCATAACTCTAGGGTAATGAGACCATATCAAAGAATCAACTGGCATACGAATTATTTTTCAAATATTATGTTTTTTTGTTTTAATTTTTCATAATTCGAAAAAGTCACGATTATTAGTGTAAAACACCCTTACGTTAAATATGAAAACGTCGTACTTTCTTAGCTGTGTGTGTAGCATGTGTATGATTGGTTTGAATGAAAATTAATAACTCGTACATATTTATCAATTAAACTTAAATAATATGATTGATTAAAGTATCTTCGAAACCATGCATTTTTGGACCATAATTATGTTCAGAACTTTTTGTATTACTTTACCCGCGACTTCCGTTCGCGTGAAATTTTGTTTAAAAAAGAAATAACACTTCCCTTTTTAAATCGGATTTTGTTGCCAATTTCATGGGTTTTATTTTTTTTGCACGTAACGCTAATTATATTTCTAAAATAACAGCCTTTATTAGACCTTAGAACATCAGCTATCTGCCAGTAAAAGTCCCGTCAAAATCGGTCCATCAGTTTCGAAGATTAGCTGGAACAAACAGACAGACAGACAAAAATTGAATAAAAAAAAATTGTTTTTGTTACAAGTGCCGTATATGTTTTCATAAAATGCATTCAGTAAAAAGCTGTTATTTTGATATTACAAACAGACATTTCAATTTTATATATTTGTATAGATAACCTTAGAGTTATGGAATATAAAAAAAAACACGTTGTATATCACTCAATTAGAGAATTGACCAGCCATTACAGAAACTATACAGCACATGTATCAGAAAGTTGTGTTGAAAAATCAGCTGTTCCATACATTTAAGTCGACTAAGTATTGATTATTATTTGTATGGGACATCTGAATATTTTTTCAGGATTATGATGATAGTACCTTTGAGAAAGTTGTTCAATTGGATGAACCTAATCTTGAATCCTAATACTACCACACCTTTCTGCTACACGCTGTAGACAAAACCACGTTTCGTAAGCTAGAGTTAACGAATGTATTAATGTTGTTATGATTAGTCTACTGTTATTTTGGTCACAACACAAACGGTTCGCGTACACATTCTCGTATACTGATTTGTTTAGAAATACAAACGTTTACTGTACCTACAGCATTCCTACTATGTTATGATATTATTGCATCACTCACAGAATGTACCTACTGTAATACTGAAACTGTCGTTTTATAGTGAACCTGGATAGACATAATTTTATATCAAACACTGCTTTAACATGAAGTGACGTGACACTTATGTGTTTTGTAAAACCAATTTACAGAAATAAATATGACTTAATATGCTTTCGTGGTTTAAAACTAAACATATATGACAGTATATTAAGCTCTTGATATTTCGACGCTGTTGCAAGCGCCATGATAATTGATAATCACGGAAGATATCCCGTAAGTGACAGTTTGATCAGTTTGTCATTTTAATAGTTAATGTATGTAGAGCCTCGTAATGTTTTAAGATTTTGTTAATAGACGAATAGTGCAGTATTTAATAAAACACTAGCTTTTCCCGGCTTCGGTCGCGTTATAGTCGAAAATAATTATCGGACGGGAACATTTGAAATATAATACTATGGCACTTGGAGATAATTTAGAAATTAAAAACACCCAAAGTTATAAACTTTACTTATTATATAACAGTCTGTGGCATAGATTAAAAAAAACTTTATTTCTGAAAATAATAACATAACGTGTTACCGTTTTTTTATCACGTATTTTTACTAATATTCACGATTGCGGTCTAGATTGAGCTATTCCTGATTAATTATGACTTGAAGATTTTAAGCAGAAACTTAGAATCTTATTTGTTAGTACTTGGAGGTAAAATGATTTTTAAATGTTTCATGCTTATTCTTATTCTTTATTGCACACAAAATATAAAAGTAGGACACACAAAATTACAATATATAACTTACATGCTTGCTAATTTTAGGGAGAATATTGTAAATAAATGTATCTGACGTTCACACTATGTTGTTAGCGTACAAAATATACTTTTTATGAAGTTATTTGTACTGTGAAGTATAAATTAAAATTATCGACATAAGCTCAAAAACGATAGCCCACATTGCATGTGAAAACTCAACGCTTTAGAAAGTTTTGTGATTTAATCTTTTCCTACCCTAAGGTTGGCAATGGTCGATTTCCCTCGAAACGGACGTGCTTTCAAATTCAGGCAGAAAATGAATGGAAAATGAAATAGAATTCACTTTGAACTCTTGGAAACGTAACAGGTGCAGCGTACGTACAGGTGCGTAACAGATTTTGAATGGACATGTGCTTTGGTCAGCCGTTTCTGTTGTAGTTTCTTTTCTTCTTTTTTTGACATTGCAGCTCTATTAGATTTTCGGAAACAATTTAAAAAGTTGTTTGGCGGAAAAAAAACGTGTAATTGAGACATTGAGAGAAATTCTAACGGCACTAAATATAAGGGCTTGAAATTTTTTCTATGGAAGTCATGTTCCTATTAATTGCAGTTTCAATATTTTTCATTGTTTAGCTGTTTACGCGCATATTATAGTGCATGTAGTGCTCTACTCTGAGTGATGGGGCACTTAGACTTACTTAGGCTTAAATTGTTTCGTAAATAATGTAAGAGTGTACTCATTATTGAAGAACCAAATTAAATAAATAATTAAAAATAATACAATTATCAATTAATAATACAATTTTGAAGGGGTGATTCGGTTCTACGCTCCTAATATCTTGGTTTAAAATTCTATAAACTCAAACTCAAAGCATTTATTTCAATTAGACCTTAGCAGGCACTTTTGAAAGTCAGAAAACAAAGGCGAAGGCTACAGTCACAGACACAAGGCATAATAACTTGTGAAAGTACTGTAGTTGCCCATTCCAAAGCGTAGATCTCTATGGAGAAGAATGGGCAAGAAACTTCATGGACACTATGAATTGAAAATCCTAGTAACAGAGCAGAGAAATCTAGTAGTAGCTCGTAAGACATCAACACGTGGGAAAGTCACAATAGATTTACGACGTACAACGAAAACCGCATAAGTAATAAACGCATCCGTTTCGGTTTCGGCTCGTTCCACGCCTCGGGGCGCCTAACCCTCAGGCGTGGGTTCGCGATAAAATCGTAATAGAACACGACCGAATTGTGTAACCTCTGATCGTAATTTCTTTGAGATTCAAAGTACGATTTTTACGATTTACGGGTTTTTTTTTTAATTCGTTTATTGTTTGGCTTTACTTTTTTGTACCGTGTAATGAGTTAATAATACTTTTAGCTCGAAATCAGAAGTGCTTGTCTTGGGGACAAGCACTTCTGATTTTTCAGACTCATGTGCGTATTGTATAATTATTATCACTTGCTTCAGTGAAGCAAAAGTTTGTGAGGAAACTAGCATACCTGAGAGATATTTCTCGACAGCTTGTAAAGCTAAGTCAGAGGCCCATGGCCCATTTTCGTTGGTCTAGTACACGCGGTCCCGAGTTCGATTCCCATGTGGGGCAAAGTGTTATTGGGTTCTTCCATCAGACATTTCTCAAGTAGCATCCCGGTGCATGCGGTTACATGTGATTTAAATGTAACTGGCATGTGTATGTACCATAGGTGCTATATGGTTTAACCAGATTTTACTTCACTATTCAGGCAAACACAGCAACCGGGCATGAAGATGTTTGGGTGATTGTTTTCAGGCACCTTCTATTAATGTGTCTTTCAAGACACATAAATGGAAGGTGGTAAGTGTTGGTGGTGGTGGAGGTGGTGGTGGTAGGCGGTCGAAGGTGAGTAAGTGCTGAAGGGGATGTTTTCTAAAATACTGTCCCTGCATGAAAGGTCTTCAACCTAACATTACCACGACCATTTTCAAAAGCTCTAAACCGATTAAATTGATTATTTAATCGTTAGAAAGCCCATAATATCTTTGATCTTATGAACCAATTAGACGTTTAACAAACCAATAAGATTATCTTCAGTTTAAACCGGTTTTGTCTGTGTCTCTCTGATAGGTTTCTGATTATTAGAAACTTAAATGACGCTGACATTATCTGGTATAGGTATCATTTCTTCGTTATTTGACTAAGTCATGTGATTTGTGTTTTTTCTTCAATTATATTATTAACTAGCTTTTGCCCGCGACCTTCGTCCGCGTGAAATTATTATAAAAGATTGCTTTCCTATTTAAGAAAGAAAGAAAGAAAAAATATTTATTTGTCGCAGGGACATGACGTGCATCATACAAAACGATAACAAAAAAATAAAAAATAACAATAAACTTTTATAGCACAATTTAAAAAAATAAATAAAAAAACACGTTCGTCGCTTGCGTCGTCGTCGTCGTTCGTATTTGAATCCGGTTTTGGTCAACAATTTCAAAGGTTTTTTTTTTGCACGGAATCTAAGCTTTTTACTAAATTAAGCTACTCCTTTTAAAATTAGCTATCTGCTAGTAAAAGTTCCGTCAAAATCGGTCCAGCCGTCTCGAAGATTAACCGGAACAAACAGACACAGTTTTTCTATACCTACTATAATAATAATATTATAAAGAGGTAAAATTTGTTTGTATGTTTGTATGTAGGGGGTAATCTCTGGATCTGCTGAACCGATTTTGAAAATTCATTCACTAATACGAAGCTACATTATCGCCGAGTGCCATAGGCTATATTTACAACGTGTCCGTGGGATAATTTCCGACAAAAACGCGAGCGAAGCCGCGGGCAACAAGACCTTTCAATATTTGACTATCATATTGTCCAGCACAATAAAGAGTCACATTAACAACTCCGACGGACGTAGATAACTAGCGAATGTTTGTTCAAGTTGTTACAACACTAGCATGTGTTTATTATTGCTACCTACATTACATCTCATTACTAAAACACACATTTATGTCTGCCTACGCCGCAATCAGCACGATTTATTTATTTTTTTTAAATTACCTGACATCATAGAGCAATCTATGATGTCAGGTAATTTAAACAATGACTTATGATCGGTATTCCGATAAATCATAAAAATAATGCTGGCTTTATGGATTTTGAACTTTGTTCCATGTGGAATGATTGTTATATCATTAAATAATTTAAAAAAATTATCGTGTTTTAATAATAATAGGATAGTTTGTTAGGAAAAAAACGTAGAATACGTTTTGAATAGCTTGAAATTTGAATGATATCTATACTAATAATTATGAAGAGGTAAAATTTGTTTGTAAGTTTGTATGAGAGCGGTAATCTTCGGAATTATACTGATCCGATTCCGAAATTTCTTTCACTAATAGGAAGCTACATTATCCCCAAGCGTCTTAGGCTATATTCAAAATCTTCCCGTGGGTTAATTTCCGTATATAACGGGAGCGAAGCTGCGAGTAAAAGCTAGTGCGTATTAGAAGACCAGCAAGAAGGTAGCAGTTTACATTGGAGAGTAGACCTTAATAACAAGATGCTTGCAAGAAGGGACACGGTCCATACAAAATTAACCCACGTCCTACATCAAAGAGGAGTATATAAAAAAAAAAAAAGATAAAAATGGGTATAAAAAGATGGCATACCTCCAAAGTCCAACCTTATAGTCTATCATATAAAAAAATGCTATGAAAATTCGATCAGGTGCTGATGGAGTATGGAAGAATGCCATCTTTTTATACCCAATTTTGTCTTTTTTTGAGATACTTCTCTTTGCTGTAGGACGTGAGTGAATTTTGATCCTTCATTACGGGCTATTAAATTTATTTTAATTGAATACTGTAAATGCGACAGTAACTTTGTCTGACAGTCCGTTACCTTTCCACACGCATAGTTAGATTATAGGATTTTTCATTCCGTTGATAGGATTTGACGTACCGATCTAATTTGGGATAAGCTGTGACTACACGCGGGCAAAGACACAGGCAAATACATCCTTTAAAAAGCAGGTAACATCAATCCACAAAGATATCCATTAAAAATAACATAAAGCATGTTAGACAGTCGCTACAACATACATATACAGCGTGTAACAGAAAGGGTATAGTCATATGGAATACTGTGGTACGGACCATCAAACTGAACAATTTTTTATATGGGACCAACATCGTAATCGTAATGGTACATTTTGATATAAGTGGGGAAACTTTGTTATTGCATTCGAGCGCGGAATTAACACCCGAGCTGCAGGCGAGGGTGTTATAGAGCCGAGAACTGCAGTAACAAATCCCCACGCGTATCAAACGACGGTTTTCAATACACTTTCGAAGAAATAAAATATTAAAACAGAAAGTATTTTTGGCGGAAATTATTAAGAAACTATGATTTAATTTGCTTTTTTCCGCGCTTTGCTTTCGCCAGGCTGAAGAAGAAGCAAAGGTATGATGCCGCTATTCAGCCTGATATGAAAAGAAAAAAAAATCAAATGTTTTTGCATTTAGAACACAAAGAAATGTTAATTTGTTCATAAAAGTAAATATTTGTTTTAAATAATCATGTATATCTATGATATTCTATTTATAAACACAATTTAAATACTAAAAAAAATATTTACGCCGTATAGTCGCATATCTCATTGCCGAGATTAAAAAAATCAATCATCACCTATTAAAGCTCTATAGCTTTAATAGGTGATGATTGATTTTTTTAGGGTGGGTTCAATGACTATTCATTGAACCCATTTGGACATATCTGTGGAATGTATTATTTCCGCACGTGTGCGGAAAAATATTAAAAATCCACGCGTGTGAAATACATTGCATGTTGAACCTAATCGTAGTGCGATAAGAACCAGTTTTCGAGAAAGTGTATTGAAAAAAAATAATCAGCTGTCCCATACATTTGGGTCGAGTAGGTATTGAAGTTTTTTAGAAATAATCAGCTGTCCCATACATTTCGGTCGAGTAAGTATTGAGAAATTTGTTCAGTTTGATGGTCCGTACCTCAGTCTTCCATATGACTATACCCTTTCTGTTACACGTTGTATAATGAGAACGTTGATAAATATTAACAACAATATACACGGATAACATACACGTGATATTACAACAAAACAGGTTCTCGTAATACGATATTATATTATATCCTTATTAATCCTTCATTTATCGCTCGACAGGTATGATAAGACAAGTATATCGATACTTTGAGATTTTAATGAATACGAGTTCAAAGGATCTTGTCTCGTTAGCTTACGTCAGATACATAGAAATCCCTTTGACATCGTATTTTAGGTGAAAATAATGAACTTCACTTTACCCAAAGGGTTTCAATTACTTGAACAATGACACAACGTTATGAAAAAATAATGACTGAATTTGATTAGTTTAGTTTTCAATATCGGTTTTTTTTTTTCAATATTGATCAGACATAATTTATTTTCTACGATATGAACCTAAATAGTTGGGAAAAGGCTAGGCAGACGATTATGAACCTTAGCTTTCTGCTAAAGTGAGTTTAAATTAATTAAATAAATTATTGGTGATAATCTTCAGAAAGGCACAGTAAGTTCAGTACTTGGAAGCCCGGTGTGCGCGTTTTACCAGACGTTTGAACCTAGACCAAGGAAAAGGATTAAGTATGGATTGAAAATACAGAAATAGAAGGAGAAAAAGGATAAAGATAAAGATGCATTTATTTGTATAAACATGTGTGACATGATACAAAGATATGCACATATGGATGGAAAGGAGTTTAGATTGCTGGTTCAACGTGTTTTGCCATATTCGGCGTACAAAATAGTTTATAATTCTTAATTAGAAATTATAAATTAAGAAATAATTAAATTACATATAGTCAAAATTTCATCAATTTATTTTTTATTTATTTATTTATTTATTCAGTAGTAGGTACATACATTTAATACATTTAAGTTGGTGCCAACATAAACTCATTAGAGTTTTACCGTGCACCAAGATCATCGACTACAAGTACATAATTCAATTCAAGTACATAATTACAGTCCATACAAATATAAAGTCAAAAAAAAAGAATAACTAAAACAATAAAAAAAATTAATGCTAAAATCACATATTATAGTGTTAGTTTATGTGTGGATGTATGTAACACTATGATTTGCTTGACTCTAAACACTGGTAAGTTATATAAAAATATCATACTACTATTATTAAATGCGAAACTTTGGATGCGAGTGTTTCTTACTCAATAATGCCAGAATGGTTGAACGCATCTGGATGAAATTTGACAAAAAGATAGATTATAGACTGAAATAGCACATAGGCTTCAACATTTCTAATCCCCGGCAAAAGCTAGTATCAAATATAATCATACGCACAGGTTTTTATAAGTAGACCACATAGATAAAAATCATGACAAACTAATTATCATTTGAAAGTCAATCAAGAAACAATCAGTTGTATTACAACAGGCACTTTGTTCGGTATTGTTTGCAAAACAATAGAAAACACTCAACGGGTGAATTCTGTTCCCGATTAAGTTTTAATTGGTAATAAGTTCGCGGTCAACGAAGGTATTGCCACAGAGCTGATAGTCCCAGAAGCCCAGCTCTATACAATGTGCGAAAATAGGCTCTCGCACACTATTTCCCGTTTTCACTAAGAAATAAGCAACATTTTAAGCAAGAATATTGGGTTATCTAAAGCAAAGAGTTGTCATTAAAAAATAGAGCGTTGGCTGAACTTCATGAACATTTAAGAAAAAAAAATTCATGAAGTTCAGTCAACAGTCTAAAGCTAAAGTTTGACACCTCTCAGCAAATTAGTTAGATGGGATGATTTTAGACATGGGTCATGGACATCGAACTTAGATTTTTTCTTAGAAACTTTTCTACACTGAATGTTGACTATGAGGACCCGTTCCACAAACACAAAGCACTGTTTGAATTTCGCTGAGCCGGATGGATGGACTTCTGTTTCTTTTTTATTCTGTGGTATTGTAATACCAAAGTACCTTTAGGTGGATTACCTTGAAAATGGAATAATAAGTATGGTGTCGTTCTGCCAAGGACTTCTTTTTGGGAAAAAACATTGTATTGCGCTATGAATTATGTTTTATTTGTAAGTTTTTTTTGTATAGACACACCAATACTTAGATAAGGTAATTTATTTGCAATCAAAATACCATATAAACGTTCGTTTGATAAAGGCTTTTTCACAGGTTGTTTTAGTTACCCGCTGTGCACTAATATGATATTGAGTACAACATTGTTATTTTTTCCTCCTTTGGTATATTATTGCTTTCCGGCAGTACTTGTCAAGTTATACTGTAAAGAAATGATTTTTATAATTAAATGGGGCGAGTTATAAACATGATTGCTATTGTATCGAATAGATGCAGAGGAAAAGTTCTTTGGGACTTTGAAGTTGGGCGATGACTAGTTCGTTGTCGTCATTCCTTTGTAGTTGTGTTCTTTATAAGCGGCAAATTAAAGAACGTATTAGTTAATAATAATAATAATTGTTAATAGTAATTGTTTTTATATAAGTTTTTTTAAAGAAATATTTAAAAATGTAAATTAAATAAGTTAAGAAAGTGAATAAAGGAAATAATAATTGAATCACAGAGCAGTACTACTGGACACGGCACGCATATTGAGGCGGTTCCTCTCTCTGAAGACCTGACCGCCGGCAGTCTGGACCTTGTTCCTGATGCCGATGGGCCAACAATTTTTCCTTTTTTTTTAATAAGAAATGTATAACAATATATAGAATAAGAAAATTGATAAATAAAGGAAATAATAATATATTTATTCAAAAAATAGAATTGGCACAATAACTACAATTTAAATCTTAGAAACAATGTTGTTGATGTTGCTATTGTTGAGTTGTAATTCGTCTCGTGTAAAAAAGCAAACAAACACACCTTTAAAAAAAGAAAATTTCACCAATTCAAGTGGCATCTGCCACCAGTGGTGACGAAGGGAGATGAGAAAAATAGTTGCAACAGATGGGGCAAATCGGAATAAACCTGGGGCAGGACTATTAAAAACAAATCAATTAGGTAGAACTTTTATCAAACTGCGTATAACAAAACTATGTAACACAAAATCCCACAAGTAAAGTTAAGGACACACTGAGGGCCATGAGAAACAAGACTATGTGTGAAGTGTTAATTTTAAAACAAAGCATCGTTGTGAGCCAAACGTTGGCATAAAATAATGAACGAGTTTCTCGAACACCTTGTTAGGAACATCTTATTAATTTACTACTACTTGGAATTCGTATGTGAATAGCTTGTTATGCGGCTCGACACCCGATAGATGTAGTTGAAGCCAGAAAAACTTAAACGTACACACGGCTACACATCAAGCTATACATTTCCAGTATAAGCTGACCTCACATTGCACGGAAATCCTATACAATGCGAGATCAGCATAAACTGGAAATGTATAGCTTGATGTGTAGCCGTGTGTACGTGCGTGCTCGTGAAGTGGTTTTTGATTTAATAGCAGACAATCTTGAACCATATCGTAGGTATTATCATATCATGTACTAACTGTTGCCTGCGGGTTCGCTCGCGTTTCGGTCGGAAATTATCCCAAGGGCACTTTGTAAATTTAGCCAGCCTATGGCACTCGGGGATAATGTAGCTTCCTATTAGTGAAAGAATTTTCAAAATCGATTCAGTAGATCCAGAGATTATTCCCTAAAACCTCACAAACTCACAAACTTTACCTCTTTATAATAAAGGGTGTAACAAGACCCTTAACGAAGCCGGAAAGCACTTGTTCTCCCCGTCATTTCGTTTTTTTTTTGTTCCTGGTAACATTCTAGTTACGGAGATATTGGGGGTCAAAGTTCCAACTTTTTCACTTTTTTTTTTTTTAATATATGATTTTTACTTTAAACACATCCACGACCCGTACTATTCAATCCATCCTTCAGCACAATGTTTTGAGTCCGTTACATTAGAGTCTTACCGAAAAACGTGAACTTTCACTCAAAAAAAAAAGTTGTTTGCCAGCAATAATTTTTGCGTAAAGTTACTTAGTTTGATGTACATAATGCTTGGTTGACGGCTTCGTGAGGGGTCCTGTTACAGTCTGTATATCAACTTTAGTCTACATGAAGATTAGGCAAACAAAAGTCACTTGTAACTTTTGAAGTGCTAGAATCAGTCATCATCTGTCTAACCTTTTCCAAACTACATATGACAGCATCGGCTTCTAAAATCACGCAGCTGGATACCAGTAATTTACATGAAGCGACTGCCTATGGCACCTCCAAAACTCAGGAAACACACACTCCTCGGATTACTGGCTTCTAACTACTCGTAACGACTGTCAAAGATCTACCAATGACACCCGATACCACTGGCTTACGGCTGTTTTCTATAACTCACTTACGTATAACGGTTAGTTAATATGCCTTACTCTACTAGCTATCGGTGTTTCTGTAAACAAAGTTAGTAATGAGGAATAGGGAATGAGGAATGAGGAATATCCTATCCACGTCACTTATCTGTCTCTCGGAGGGTTGACAGTTGATGTTCCTTTAACTGTTTATCTGAGATAGCAACGTTCAGTTAACTGTTAGTAAGTTATTGAAAACGGCCGTTAGCGTGTTTTCCAAGTCACGAAGAATTTCAGTATTTATAGTTCTAGAATTGATGTTCACTGTTAAGTAGTCATAGATGAAAAAATACAAACAAAGATACAGATTTTTCCTCTTTTTCAGATTTCTTGTAAGGCTGTCGTCATCTTTTTATTGAAGCCAACAATTAGTGGTTGATTGATTGATCATTGTCACTCTAGTTCTGTAAAGAAATATAACTAGCTTCTTTACCACACTTCAATAGTTAATTTAATTAAGGTTAAATTTATTTAAGGTTTACTAACTGTTATAATGAGGTATTTTATGATGCTCGTAATGTGTGACCTTGAACTATAGTCATGGATCATTATGAATGGATTGGTCCGATCACAATTTTCCTTTGCACGACATTGAATCGTGACTGCCCTTTTGATAATAATCTATGGCATTAGATAATAGATTTACTCCCTTTGACTTTAAAGCTTTAGTCACACAGTGTCAGTGTTAAGTGAACGGCAAAGCTGACATAGAATTTTACAAGCTTATTACAGATATGCATTCTAGTCAGCCATGTTCAGTCTTTGAATACACTCCGGACAAAGGTTGTTCGAAACAAGGAAAACCTGTTTAGGTGGCCAAACATGTCCAGAGACAGAGTTATACAGATCGTCTAGCGCCATCTCTTTTCCACACTGGAATTACTCCTGCTTTAAGACGTCACGTCATAGTAACCCCCCAGGTGGAGATTCATAGATGACTCTGCCCTGGAGTATAATTGTGGTGTTGCCCTAAAAACGATGGGACACTTGATATCGTGTCCTGCATGTACTGTTGCTTGCACATCACAGAAGCTGAAAGTACTAAACTTGCCGCCAAATTTTGCTAATTCAATTTAAATTGTCACCGACACGCTAAAGGATGATTTCCACCAAACGGCTCGCATCGCATTGAATCGGAAAGGATACGAACGAATGCGGCGACAGCTGATCGCGTCCGGCAGGATGTCGACGCATATGATCGGCATCGTACCGCCGCTTGCGAACAATTCCGTTCCTGCGGCTAGCTAAATAGTTTCATTCCTATCGTGTTGACGTGTTCTTATTCCGATCGGATACGATGACAGGCGAACTGAGCCGATCACAAGTCGCAGCATACTTTCGGCGACTAGATGCCCGCGGTCAAGCTGCTGAGCGCGGCTTGGTAATATAGTCTATAAATTTAAATTTAGATTAAATAAAATTAAATAATTTAAATTAAATAAAAAGAAGAAAACTTAGAAGACAGACTTAGAAGAAGACATTAAATAATAAGATTGTGAAATCCGTTCCTATCAAACAAGAAGAAGCTATGTTCCCACTGCTACGATCAGGCTTTGCTTCTGAGAGAGTGAGTGAGTGAACCCACCACATGGACCCAGTATGGGTGAGTGTATGTCACGTGTCTTTGACCTTTTATTACCTAAGCTAAAAAATCTGCTAAACTGCCTACACTACATGGTCAAAATATATGGAACAGCAGATTTTTTTAAACTACCGATGAATAAATTCTATGTAGGGGGAGGGGGCGGTTCAGAATTATGTACTGAAAACATGGCAACCGTTGGTGCGTTAATGTCCTTCCAAATTCAAAATAAAAAAATCAAAGCATTTATTTCAAGTAGGCCAGTTACCTACAGCCACTTTTGAACTGTCGAAACAAAGATAACACTGTCCCAAGGCATAAAAACTTTGAAAGTACTGTAGTTGCCCATTCCCTAGCGTAGATCTCTATGGAGAAGAACGGGCAAGGAACTCCATGGACACCACACCGTATTACTCAAAGTAATGGTTCAACACCTGCTTGGATTCAAACCCATGTCTTTACATGTAAGTCGAGGCCATAACCATTGCGCGACTACTGTTCTAGTTTATTACCATACGCCGGTGATGCGTCCCAAGGACGCATCACGGTGGTATACCTAGAGGTGCAACTTGCACCTGAGAGAACTTACTCTTTCCCGTTAACGGGAAATGGAGCCTACCCATAGCAAAGATGGTTCGGTCTGGAGCTGCACTGATATGTGGCCCGAAGTACAGACTCCTAGGTATTTGGCTTGCTTCTCCCAAGGGATAGGCTTACCGTACATAGTGATCGAGCTGGGTGTTTTACCGCACAAAAGTCATTGAAAATAAACTTAGTGTAAACCAGCTTAGATATACAATTGATATTACGCAATGTAATCCTACAAGTTAGTCGCTATTTTAATGCATTTATAAACATGTGAATATTATTTTAATGAGTTTTTTGGCCGACCCTGCAGACAGACAAATACTTCATGGTCATTACGTTTATCTTAAGTGCGCAAAAAGAGGATGCAGTTGGTTTAATAAGTAGCTTAATAGATAATGATTATAGGGTTTATACTCTATTCGCTCCATTAGTTAGCTGCTGGAATTCGAAATACAGACTGTTATAAAAAGTACTAAGATGTATATTAATTTAGTTTCTGAAGCTGATTGCGTTTTGTAATCTTTGTGCGATTAGAAAAGGATAATATGTAGTTAAAATTATAGTGTTTATATACCGTGTAACTAAAAAATCATCAACATCTAGTACAAATTATTCAAAAAAGAGTAGTAATTAATTGTGAGAAATAACTATCTAGTAACAAGATATTTCGGCAGCTATTTTTAAGGTGACGCCTATAATAGGTAACTGCCCCAAACCAAGTAGACACGGAAAAAATCAAGCAACACTCACCGACGAACACTAATCAGACAAGCTGAAAAAATAGAACTTGATTTCAAGTCATATCTATTTTAGTAGGCTCTAAGCAGTGAAGCATCTGTTCCATACAATAAGAGGACCCCCTTTCATATCACGACCCTTTGCCTAATTAATACATAGAATTAACCTAGTCTGAACACCAGGGATTCAAAGTTATACCATTAAGTATGCAAATATCTAAACTTTTGGAGATAAAGATATCAATTATTATGGAAAATTCTGGATCTAAGGATTGAACGAATGTGTTTAAGAAAAACAATTTGTGGCATGTGTCTGCGAATTTGCAGCTCGCGTTTCTTCACTGGTATGTCAGACATCTTTAAATTGTCGGGAAAACAGATTCTATCGTCGCAGTTGAATTATTTAGGTGCTGGCTGTTTGTGTATTAAATGTTTCTAAGCGCACACACGATACAGGAGACATTCTGAGGGAGGAGCAACGTTTTAAAAAAAAGTACTCCTACCTACTTCTAAAAATGTTAGAAATTCTCCATTTTCTCGAAGTTGATATATGTATTTAGTTTAGCTTTAAGCAATTAAAAAAAAACAACAAAATCAATTCGATTTTCAATTAAATTAGTAATAATTAAATATATATTATTATAATTTTATTATTTAGTTTATTTATTTCATTATTATTATTTTTTTTTCATTTATTTCAATTTCAAAATTCTGACTGCTTATTACACTAATTCAAACAAAAGAAAATCGTGTTTTAATTTTGCTGTGTATTTATTTTTGCTCTTCACTGTACCTAGTAGGCTTTTATTAGTTTTTTTTTTTTAAGTTGAGGAAAATATTTTGTATGACGATGTGAGTACTTAAAAACATGTTTACAATGACAATTGGTTTTCCACAAAATTTCTGTATACACAAAATCCTACTAATAAAACTATACCTAATAAATAAATTTTTGGAAAGATAAATGGTCCTTCCGTAAACCACAATCAACTTATTACGTAGTAAAACTTAAATGAATTGATAAGCAAACATCTGTAGATAGAGTCCAATTTACATAACTGGATTTCCTCGAATGTAAAGTAAAATAAAAATAAAGTCGAGTTATAGTAACAGCTATACACAAAGTTGCATTTTTTACATATTCAATTACTTTTGATGTGTTTAAACTTTACAAAGATGTTCAAATGAACCAATTAGTTACTGATAGAGTTGTTCCACAGCTGTTATCTCTAACAGAGGGCGAGCCCATTGTCATTAACCGGGCATAAATACAGGCTGCTACTGAGAAATTCTTGATGGAAACACCCAATAACCATTTGCCCGATCCAGGAATCGAAACCAGGACCTTATGCTTAGCAGTCGGGGTATGCGACCTCTAGATCAATGAAGCAGTCAATAATAGTAGGTAATAATGTAATAATAAGAGGTGGGTTTAGCCCCGTATAATAATGATAAGTAATTGAACTTAGATCATTGAGTTAGCAATAGCATTGTTAACTGTTATTATGATAAAAAATATCTCATGTACTGAATAGCATTGCATTTTGCTGTCGGGCTAAGAAACGAGCGAGTTTATGAGGCTTAAGATTTAAGACATTTCCTGTTTCTTTAGGTACATAAAGGGTGTAACCAGACCCTTAGCGAAGCTGAAAGGCACTTGTTCTCCCCGTCATTGCAATATTTTTTTGTTGTAGACCATACTGGGAACATTCTAGTTACGGAAATATTGGGGGTCAAAGTTTCAACTTTTTCACAAGTTTTTTTTTAAATGGTACATGTTTTTAAGATTTTTATTGTAAAAACCTCCACGACCCCCGTACTATTCAATCCATCCATCAGCACAATGTTTTGAGTGCGTTACATTGAGTCCTACCGTAAAACGTGATTTACTATCCCAAAAAAAAGCCGTTTCCCAGCAATAATTTTTGCGCAAAGTTACTTAGTTTATGTACATAATGCTTGGTTGACGGCTTCGTGAAGGGTCCTGTTACAGCCTGTATACAGAGTTTTATCTAACCTTCCTATAGGTACTACATTATATTCACGATCTTATTTACTACCGACATAAGTTATTTGTAAGAGGAAGTGACATAATAATTATAACAAATAGTTATGTAAACGCTCTTATTAAAATAATAGGACCGGAAAAACCGTATATCTGCATATTTACAAAAAAAAACCCAAAAAATACTTCCAACCGATGGAATCATTATCATATCATCACATGACGCAAAAACCGAAGGTTAACTCTATTATCAAAATTAAGCTACATAATTACTTATTCTATTGATTGAACTATAACGATCGACACAAAGAATCGATTTAGATACTCACTCGCTAGTTTGAAGGCCTGCATGACAGTACAAAAATAACACAATCAGTTGCCGACTGATGTCGAAACGAGATCAAGAGAAAAATGGCCATAGACAAGAAGTTACGGATACCCAGTACCTACTACGAAGGATTGAACCGGATGCGGGGAATACCGACTCCCGCGCAGCAGACAAGATCATTAAAGATGATAATACCTACCTTTCAGGTGATAATTGGTTGCGATATTAATTCTTGTTTGAACGGATAAAACTGTTTGCTTTAGATCAATATTTTGCTCATAATGCGAGGTCGAGATTAATTTATACATAGAAGAATCAATAATAAGAAGATGCCAAGCCTAATTTATTTAAAAACTCTTTTTTTTCCGTGAATTTTTGAGATATTTTTCAAATCGGTTCAGCCGCTCTTGAGTTACTTATACATGGTGTAGGTAACTAACCCGACTTAGTTATATTTATAATAAAATAATAATAATTATATAGTTATAAAGAACTACTAATAAAAATGCGAAACTTTGGATGGATGGATGTTTGTTACTCAATCACGCCAGAACGGCTGAACGGATCTGGATGAAATTTGGTACAGAGATAGATCATAGTCTTGAATATAGCACATACGCTACTTTTTATCTCAGGAAAAACACATCAAAATTTCCAAACGATCGAAGTCGCGGGCAACAGCTAGTATTAAATAAAGATTGTTCGTAAAAAACTTATTGCAATGAGAAGATTAAAGTTCATTTTGCAGCATTACATCATACAAAGACTCTTTGCCTACGCCATTTAAATTATCATGTTAACAAATCAGAGTATTGTACAATAACCACATTATGTTAACAGTTTATTTATCACCATTTAACAAATGACTTTAAAATTATGATAAATTACCTTTTGTTTGGTGTTACATAATATTGACAACACGGACACGAGTGTTGGTCTACCAAACATTCAATAAATCTTTTATATCTGTGAAATCCTGAGACGAATGTTCAATACTATTCTTAGGAATTGTCGGGTGAATGTCTTTCGTGCAAAATTAGATTAAAATGTATCGATACGGTAAGTGATTCAGGCCTTGTTTTATAGAAATAGTCTGTCGATAGTGCGCGGTGGTCAAAGGCCTCTCGAGGCCTTTCGTATAACAGTAACTGTAACAGGAAGTGAAATAAACGACAACCTTTTAAAATTGACACTTTTTTATTTCGGTATCAAGTATTGAGTAGTAAGTAACCTTTTAAAATTAACACTTTTTATTTCGGTATCAAGTTTTGATTAGTAACCTTTTAAAATTAACACTTTTTATTTCGGTATCAAGTTTTGATTAGTAACCTTTTAAAATTAACACTTTTTATTTCGGTATCAAGTTTTGATTAGTAACCTTTTAAAATTAACACTTTTTATTTCGGTATCAAGTTTTGATTAGTAACCTTTTAAAATTAACACTTTTTTATTTCGGTATCAAGTATTGATTGGTAACCTTTTAAAATTAACACTTTTTTATTTCGGTATCAAGTATTGATTAGTGTTCCTTCCTTCTAGGCATAGTATACTGATCGAAGTTAAGCTATTCATCAGTTAAGCGATTTATCAGTGATCGGCATAATTTTTCAGCCGAAAGACCGACACTGTCTTGGGCATAGGCCTCCTTCAAACGCCGCCACATCGACCTGTCCTGCACTTCTTGCATCAAATGGATTCTCGCGGCCTTCATAAAGTCTTTAGTACATCCGTCCCGGCCGCCATTCTAGAACATATTGGCTATCAGTTCTACAAGCAATGTGGGCACACAGCCACTTTTAAGTGTGACAAGATTTCTTGCAATTTCGATTTCCTTGGTTGTCCCGTAGTTCAGAGATCAAAGCATTAAAATTTTCTCGTGATTCTCAATGTTATTAAAACTACTGAAACCTTTAATCTATCTGAACCTTTTATCTAACATTTTGCTAGACTTCCAAAAACCTTTCATTTGATGCAAAATTATCATCGAATCACCTAGAATGCCTTCATGATAACATGTAAATATTTACCTTTGTATAGGTAATGTGGTACACATTACTTTTTAAACGAGAGCATGATAAAAGCTTTTAACCACGGTTAGATTAAACTACAGATAGTGTTCAAAACTGTTTTCCACGGTATCAATAATGGTGATCAGTGGTATAACGTTCCGTGCCATTGTTAGCAATAAGTAATAGTTTAACGTAGTGATCGTTAGAGTATTGAGCTATGGCTAATAGGCAGGTTAAATATAACTATCGATTTTAAACTGAGTTCATTGCGGTCACTGCCTAAGTAAGCCATATTCAGGGTTGTTCCATTTTTTTAAAAAAGGCTGACTTTAAATTCATTCAGTGATTTCAGAGATATTTTTATTTCAGAGATACGCCAGCTAGTATTAGTATACAACCACCAAAAAAAAAATCGAAAACTTGGAACTTTAAAGAAAAAAAAGCTACTTACAAAAAGCAGTTAAATCCCACCAAAAAACATTTTCATGTAAAATGTTGCCAAGACGAGACAATATGGCTCGAAATGTAAAAAAGCTTTCAGATCTCATGTAGAGCCAAGCTTCTAACTCTACACGCCCTAACTCGAACAAGCCACATATTTTGACTAAGGTGTAGAGTGTAGAGTTTGTGAAGTTAGGGCTTGTAGATGGTATCGTCTTGGCAACATTTTACATGAAAATGTTTTTGGTGGGCTACTATATTTTAGTTGGTACTCGTAGTAGATCTTTGTTTGTATCTTTAGTTTTGAAAATCTAGGTTCAATTTGATGTTTACCTTTCCCACAGACAGAAAATTGTGTCTTTTTAAATACAACTATGTCGTCGCTTGCTGGTTTTTTCAAACTCATGACATTTTCACGTCACGTTTTGGCGGACACCTCCAACTATGGGATTATCACAGTTACATGACAAGACAAAAGAGTTTGTCGTTCGTTTTTGTTGGTCCAAGGTTATGGCTACTTTGTTCCAAGATTACGTGGAAATTAGGTTTGTGTTATTATTACGTTTTCTAAAGAATCGTTCCATCATTGACGTGGCGTGACGACCCGAATGGCGCAACGGTAGTGAGGCTGCCTTACGTTCTTAGGGTCCCGGTAGGAGCAAATGTTTGTGTGATGAGCATGGACATTTGTTTCCGAGTCATGGATGTTTATATGTATAATAAGTATGTATTTACAAACAAAAAGTATCTATGTAGTATTATCAACTATCTGGTGTCCACGACACAAGCCTCGTTGCTTAGTGTGGCACCTAGATGGCGCTGTGTGTAATGTCCAGCGATATTTATATTTATCATTATCATCTTCCTGAAGACCCATTCTACTTGGGGTCGGCGCAACACGTTTTCTTTTTCCACTCTCCCCTGTCAGACGTCACGGCATCATGTACTCCTTTCTCTTCATATCATTCCTCATACAATCCCTCCATGTTTTCTTTGGCCTCCCTTTCTCTCCCTCTCCATGCATCAAGATTATATTATAATATCCATCATGTTTTTCTCCTAATATTCGTTCTATGATAGAAAAAAAGTAGAGAGCGGGATTACTTCCATTAATTAGCCCCAATTAAAGGCTCCAAATGCTCGATAACTACGGACGTCAAGGAAGGCCTTATTTATTGGACACTTGGCGTTTGTTTAGTACTTTATTCTCTTAAGAAAAAATGTGGTACAGTTATAAGCACCACTATGACCCACCCACTTTCCTAAATTTAAAAGGAATATTCGCGAGAAATAACGCTTGTAGCTTATAGATAGGATCTATTTCACAAAAACATGAGTTCCAGAATACTATATTCGTAACAACATGAAATTTGAATCAGAATAGTAGGCAAAACACTTTTCAAAGTTGTTAAGTGTTTACATATTGGTGCTCGTGACTGTACATAAGACAGCCTCGACTATCCTAATCCTAACTTCCTAACTATAATAATATAAAATGTAAAAGTAAGTTTTTTTGTTTGTTACGTTTTCGCGACTATAAACCACTGAACCGATCATCATGAAATTTTGCATAAACGTTGTCAGGTGAAAAAAAACGGACATAATTCTTGTACCTTAACTACCTTTCATCCCGAAAAAAAGGACTGTTTTCGAGGGAAACGTTCTTGTCATAATAGATGGCGCCACGTGTCCTTCGAATCATGATAATTTAAAATAGTAAAAGTGGACCAAAAATTATGGCTATTTTTACATAATTAATTAATTAAATAATTTGGTAAATATCGAATCTGACAGCAAATAACATAGAAAGAGGAATTATTAAGTTAAAGTTAATACGTATAGGAACAAGTGAAACGGAAAAAAAAAATACTTTATGAAAATGTTTTTTTTTTTTGTATTATTAACTATTCATTTGTGCAGTTTGTAAGCAGACCGTACCATTGAGTTTTATCACCTCATTAGTCTAATAAAGTTAATCTATACAAAAAGATGACTTCATTTATCATCATCATCACTTCAGCCGAAAGACGTCCACTGCTGGACATAAGCCTCCCCCAAGTGTCCCCACCGGTCCCGTGCGTCTCGCATCCAGCGGATCCCTGCAACCTTCACCAGGTCATCGGTCCACCTAGTGGGAGGGCTTCCAACGCAACGTCTTCCGGTTCGCGGTCGCCACTCCAGAACTTTTCGGCCCCATCGGCCATCCGTTCTGCGAGCAATGTGCTCTGCCCACTGCCACTTAAGTTTGGCAATTCTTCGGGCTACGTCGGTAACCTTGGTTCTCTTGCGGATGTCTTCTCTTTCTGTTTCGAAACGACGATGACCGTCGATGACTTCAATAATGAAAATCAATTAATTAAATCTTAACACAACTTACCAATCACAAAAAAAAATTAATTAACAACATTAAAACACCGCTAAGCCAAGGTTAGGTACCAGGATGCCAGAAAGGCATGGAGACATTTAGAGAGAAGGTTATATATCACTGAAGCACTAGCACGAGTGCGCAGTGTAAACGTAGCACCAATACGAGCGATATTAAAACTGAAAACCCGCTAAACAAGATTGTACTTATTTAAAAAAACAAAATGACATACGGCGTGTAACAGATTAAGGTAAATACTTGTTTGGTGCTGATTCAGACCATGAAACTGGACTCACTAAGGAACAACAAAAAACCACTGACTTATAATTTTCGCATTTGTTTATCTTCAGGTCATTTTCCAGAGTGTCTCAAAAGAGCTGTAATTGTCCCTGACTATAAATCAGGCAGCAAAGAGCAAGTGACAAATTATAGACCTATTTCCTTACTGCCTTCTATGTCAAAAATATTGGAGAAAATAATCAACAAAAGGTTGTTGAAATATTTGGAAGATAAATCTATTCTGTCTGAACGGCAGTATGGATTTAGGCCGAAAGTTTCAACTGCCGATGCGGTACATCATCTAACTGACTATGTAGCACAAGAACTTGACAAAGGTAACCACACAGTAGGCATTTTTCTGGACCTTGCCAAAGCTTTTGACACAGTTTCCATTCCAATTCTGTTGCGCAAGCTTGAGATCATGGGTGTAAGAGGCACCCAGCTGAAAATTTTCAAAAGTTATTTAGAAGGTCGTTCTCAGTGCGTAAAGATTGGCGATGTTCTCAGTGCTGTTCAAAAAAATACTTTTTTTGGTGTTCCCCAAGGAAGTATTCTAGGACCCACTTTGTTTTTGATCTACATAAATGACCTTTGCAATCTAAAGCTAGAGCATGGCACTATCATAACTTACGCAGACGACACTGCATTACTTTTTTCAGCTGACTCAGAAAATGAAGTCTACAATCTTGCGCAACACGGATTTAATATTGTAAATAAATGGCTTCTAAATAACTCACTAACTCTAAATGCAGATAAGACAAATCACATTAAGTTTAAGCATATATCAAATATCCCCAAAGCGTTGCATGCTCATTGTTGCCCAGAACCAGCAGATGGCCAGTGTATGTGTCCTAATATTAAAAAGACTGATAAAATAAAGTATCTGGGTATTATAATAGATGAAACCCTTTCCTTTAAACAACATATGGAAGCTCTAAATAATAGAATTCGTAAGCTGATATTCGTATTCAAAAAGCTACGATTTATTACAGATCCAAAAATACTGAGGCAAGTATATTTTGCTCTTTGTCAGTCAATTCTGACTTACTGTATTACCTCATGGGGTGGGGCGAGTAAAAGTCTGTTATTGCCCATTGAAAGAGCTCAAAGAGCTATTCTCAAGGTGGCTACTTGCCGCCCTTTCCCTTTCCCCACTAACCTTCTGTATAAATCTTGTGAAGTACTAACAGTTCGACAGTTATTTATTATGAGCACTGTACTAAAACAACACGCAGCACTCCCATACAGCACTGAATTTACTAAAAAAAGACGAAAAGATATAGTTTGCCCTCAAAAAAGTACAAAACATGCTTTCACAGCCAAGTTTTATATGTACCTCGGACCGTTACTCTATAACAGACTACATGAAAAAGGAAACATCTACTCCTTAAACCACAGTAACTGCAAGAAAATCCTTAAGGAAGCTCTTCAAGCTATGTCTTATGAAGATACAGAGAAGTTATTACTTGTGCTAAAGTAAATATTGTTCGTATTATTGTTATTTTTTATTTAATTAGTTAGCTAGGTTAAGCTACTATAATTTTTATATACCTTCTTTACCAATAAGATTATTAAGCTATGAGATTATTATGTCAATTAAAGTTACCTCCAATCGCCTGAAACACAGGATTACCTAGTTCAGGCACAAATAATCGTGAACTTGCCGTAGATTTAAGAAAAACTGTAAACGTTGTATCTTATATTTTTGAATAAAATTTTATTATTGTTATTTATTATTATTATATATTAGTATGAAGAGTCCAATTTTTTTAAGAGGTATTGGGTTTATTTTATTACACCCTGCATCCATATACAGAGTTGTATTGTGTTTGCGGCAAAATAAAAAAATGCTAAAAGATTGAAGGTTGTATTTTCGAATAAAAAAATCGATCCTACTTACGTTACGTTTATACAGCGCGCTTGTGCAAGACCTCTTCAATGATTGGAAACCACCTTGATTAGTTCCAGCTAACACATAGTCTCACAATGAGAGCTTGGCAATAGATACCTAATTAGCAGGAAAACGCAATCTGAATACGTCGAACTAATAATAGTTACGTGTAATGCCTTGATTGTGGTCACGTGACTATTAATTATACTTTTTAGGGATCTGTTACTTTTTTTTTTGTTTCGTTTTGGGAATCGCCAAATGACCCTTACCGCTCTGGATGGAGTGGAAGGGAGTGTCAGACTGGTACTGACGAAAATCCCATCCATGTTCCGTCTTTGCCCTTTGTGTTCCAGGGCCGTGGTATCTCTTTCCACCAGTCCCGCAGCCCAGGGTTCCGTAGCTCAGTCAGCAAAAACTGAACTACTCACTTTGTTGTTCCTCTGTCCGCCTGTCAAGACCCTTTTCTCAGAAATGCGAGGGGTAACAAGCTGAAATTAATATCAAATACCCAGATCTGCTATCCCTTGGAACAGTGAAAAATAATCAAACTTGTAAGTCAACGCGATCAAAAGATATGACCGTTTATGTCGCGTCACTTGCAATTTCACAAGAGAATCAAAAACTTTAAGGTACTTTCCGTTGACCTAGAATCATGAAATTTGGCAAGAATCAATGTTTTACAGCACATGTAAGGAAAAAATCTGAAAACCCTAAATATGTAGTTTAATAACCAAATATCTACAAGTTTATACTTTTAGTTTATAGTTTTTTTTTTCTTTTTTTTATAATTTTTTGATTCCTCTTTTGCGCGAGTTTTTTTCTTATTAATGAGGGACAACGAACATTTTGGGAATAATATTCGACGTAATTATGTCGTCGGTGGTAACGT
Organism: Eugnorisma glareosa; assembly: GCA_947578425.1. Classification (NCBI taxonomy): domain Eukaryota; kingdom Metazoa; phylum Arthropoda; class Insecta; order Lepidoptera; family Noctuidae; genus Eugnorisma; species Eugnorisma glareosa. The sequence goes on along the minus strand of OX387966.1, from coordinate 16,814,756 downwards.
ATGTCGTCGGTGCGGTGGTATCATTTTTACTTTCAGCTGGCCTTGTGTAGTACGGAGTTTCAATAGAATAAGAGGTCAGCCAACACTTGTATTGTTACAACTGACGCATGGTTTACCGTAAACAATAATCGTCATTATAAATATGCTGGAAAAGTACACATTTCTTTGCAAAAAGATGGAATTAATCGTGATTTATAATATTGAGCAAGTTTATGAGAAGTCAGTACTTTTCAGTTACCTGCACATAAAATATTAGTAACAAAGTATTCTATTCTGTAATGTCGCTCTCCGTCTCTCTACACATTACTGGTTTCTTTTTCAGTAGATAGTAGGTAAGTAATAGTACATTATGATTTATGTGCGGTAAGTTGAAAATGACAGCCGAAGCGATATTCAAGAAAACAGAAGCTGTAATTATCAAAGCGCACGTATGTCATACGACGTTTTATAACATATTTGCGAGGAAATAAACACAACTCGGACTTTCTTAAACGAATAAATTTTTAATCACTTTTTAAAGCAGTTATAAAAATTTGAACAATTTGTAAAACTGATTATTTTGTATTTTTGAACTGATAAATGGTTGTAATTTATAGTCAAAATTATTTAAATTAAAGAATAAAATGTTTATTTATTATATTTTATCTCCCAAAGTTAATTTTATTAATAAAATGTTGACCACTTTTCTAACATAGAAACTCTTTGCTAAGATTTAAAAAAGTGCCGTTCGCTTTAGACGGAGCCAAGGAAATTATATAAACTAACTGGAATGATTACAAACAAAATCTTGATATCAAAAAACCGTTTGAAAATGAACTTTATCTCAAATCCATAGAGTTCGTATTACTTTAACTCAATCAAAAGGAGAAGAAAACTTCAGAGCGAGAAAGCGACGAGAGTGGATTGTGTCCTTGTCTAACAATTGCCAGTACACAAAAAATAAAAATAAAAAATTTTCATACTGTAATCGGAAATCACGTTGATAGCTAAACTAGCATATAAATCGTAACGGGGTTAATTTAATATTCAAATACCAAATATTGAAATAATATTTTCTTGCGAAATTGAATTCTTTATTAACAAATTGCAATTTATGAATGCCAAAATTCATGAAACTCATATAAAAACTCTATGGACATAAAATAAATTAAAAAAAAAAACACTAATACTATGGCCGATATACTTTCGCATTGAACTCGTATTTTTGCTTTCTCAAGTCCTTTTTATTGTATTTAAGTGATATCTTCCACTTTAAATATGGTAAAATAGTGTTGTGTGAAGGCGTGTAATAGTCAGGCAACGGCAAACTAAATGTTACCGCCGCAACATTGCCGGCAGCAGCAATATGAGGGTTTTTAATATTATTATACCTAGAAATAAAGTAGGTATTTTTTTCGAAATGGCTCTGCCTTTGATGAGCAGTATGTGTAGCTTCGCCAGTCTTTTAATACCCCGTAATTTTGAATAAAGTGCTACCCACAGAATCCCGAATGTAATTACAAATATTTGTTAAACGTTTTTATACAATCCATAAACTTTTCCTCTTCAAAATAACTTTATTGATATTACAGAGTGATAACCAAGAACAACTCGTTTCGTAGCTCAAAGATGACTGCCGTGGAATCCCTTACGGGTCATAAGCAAGATTCTCAGTAGTACCTACTCAACTGACTACTAATGACATTTTGCCGCCATTACCGTATCGGAAGTCAAAATTGAGCTACGAATTTAAAATAACAGTAAGAATAATATTACACATAAAATATAAGATTATTCTGAAAACACAATTAAAAATCAACATAATTTATAGAACAATAATTAACATTTCATTTAATAGGTACACACTTTTGTAAATCGACAAGTTTTGATAGAATTCACAACTTATTTATAATGAATTTGGCAAATGTATTTTAAAAATGCACAATATTTAATAGAAATTAAACCATGAATTTTAATCAAGCTTACATATTGGACACCCTATTAGAAAGGGATGACATCACCTCTTGAAGTTTTCTCGCTTGGAACGGCTTTGCTTTGCACGTCATCATTCCAGTTAGTTTATATAATTTCCTTGGACGGAGCATCTTGATAAACCGTGCGTTTTACATTACAATAAGGCACAAGTACGTAATGAGATACAACACGATATTGAAATTGGTGAAATAAGAGACCCTTTACGAGAAAATGTGTTATAAAATACAGTAAAAGCATCTGAAGATCACAGAAGTTAAGATTTGCTCAAAAAGAACATTTAATTCAATTTTCCCGCTAGACAGTAAACGAAATGCGAATATGCTCACATATTAACATAAATGGTATTTGTAAAAATGCGTCATTGAGAAAATTAAGTCTATATAGAGCTCTTCAGGTGAAATAGGATATAATATTTTTGTGCACACAATTTTACAAGAAAGATTATGATTATCTTTTGAGTATTCATGTTTTCTGTAATACTGGAAACTATTATAAACTTGAGTTTTACACAACTTCATATAAAATTTCCTTAATTAGAGCTTGGTTCGTCTATTTATAATCCACACCTTTTCTCGTTTCCGTATTTATTTTAATTGCATGGGTCAGTGTGGGTTCTCCGGTCAAATTATTATTTTAAAGTCACAAGTCCTTTGGAAACCTTTTACAATCTATCTCGATAACCCTATATATACAACGTGTAACAGAAAGGGTATAATCATATGGAATACTGAGGTACGGACCATCAAACTGAACAACTTTCACTATGGGACCACCATCGAAATCGTAAAAAAATAATCAGCTGTCCCATAGAAAATTTCAGTACCTACTCGACCCAAATGTATAGGATAGCTGATTATTTTTTTACGATTTCTATGGTGGTCCCATAGAGAAAGTTGTTCAGTTTGTTGGTCCGTACCACAGTATTCCATATGATTATACCCTTTCTGTTACACGTTGTATATAACAAGCCTTTATAAGTAAATAAAAAATTAAACTTTTTTAGTAGTGGTATCTCCTAAAAATCGATGTCGAGAATCAAATACATTGATACTAGAAAAATTACCGATTGATTTTATTTTTTTATTTGTTTGTATCCACCTATTTAATGTTACCATCATACCCACCTATATTAATTACGAACGCCCAAAGTAAAACAAATATTGTGTTGTCTTTACATATTGTAGGCCACGTATATATAAAAAGTACTGACGATATCCAAAGTAGGCACGCTGCTATTAGAATAATGTATTAAGGTTTTTTTGTCAATATGCGATTGTTGGCATCGTGCGATTTATTGTATGGTGGTTTAAAAATGTTGGCATCGTGCTACCGATTACTTGAAAGTACAAAAAAGTTGTCATAGTGCGAAAGTAGGCATCGTGCTACAAAATCAATTTTACATTGTAACTAGAAGTAATTAGTATCACAGACGAAGAAGAAAACATGCGTATTATACAGGATAACTCAAAAAGCACGCCAGCAAAGTTAATAAAATTAACATGGGACCACCGCGCGAGTCTTTTCTACCAAATTAATAAATAATCACTTTAATCGGACCAATAATCTCGAAAAAAGCCACTGGCCGAATACATAATAGCCTTCTTTTTTTTAAGAAGTCGATAAAAAAGTAAGTTAACACTTTATGTACAATTTTAAACGGATTCATTTCGATAAAATGTGAGTACCTATATGTGGTAGAAGAAAGCTTTATCTTCGAAGAAAAACGTTTTTTTCGTTCAGATGAATCCAGAAGCATTCCTAGTAAATATGTTGGAATTTATTGATGCCAAACAGATTGTTCTTTCTCGTTACGTTCCTCGAATAATTTTCCTTAATCCCATATACCTACATGACAAAAATGAAACACTACGAGTTGTAAATTAATCAAGACTGTCGTATCACACTAACACCTTGATGAAAACAAACCATTGTTATCTAAGAAATTTATGAATGGTCATATTTATGGCCATGTGGAAGATAATGAGACCAAAATACTGATGACTGATAATCTCGGCCTCCTGGTAATGACATTATCTTTTTAAAGCTAATCAAGATAAGGTAATAAGATAAACATAAGACGATCAAAAAGAAATAGGGTACTTATCAGACGGCTCTAGGTGAGATTTGGATGTCTACCTTCTTAATAAAAATCTTAAAAATTCATTCACTGGCTTGCAGCCAACGCATTGCCGTAGCAGCTGGGTAGAAGCATGCAATTTTGTCAAGAGTACTTTAAACAGGTGATGAGCTAAACGAGGGAAAAACTTTAGAGGCCCATAGAAGTAGAAAGAAAGAAAAATATTTATTTATCGCAGGGACATGACGTGCAAAAAAAATATAAACAATAAACATACAAAGCATTAGGTACAAATATTTATAAATACAAAAGGAGTGTAGTGAAAATTTTGATATTCATGGGAATATGACATTTTTTACCTTGGCACCGACCAGGAAATCTCAAAAAAAAAATCAGGTGATCCATTACTCGTTATAGCAAAAAAACAATGCAAATAAATTATTATTTGTATTCTGTTCTATTCTAAGCGTAGCACAAAGTAATTTTTTTTTTCAAAATTAATCTTGGGAATGAGTATGAAAGTTTGAATGGACGCATTTTATAATGGCCTATATTGTCCCATTGCTGGGCAAAAGCCATACATTCACAGACCAGGCCAGACATCCAGTTCGTCCAGCCATCTCCCTCAGGGTCTGCGCGACCCCGTGTCACTGTCCATTAACAATTTAATATCGGAGGCTCCAATTCATCAATTGTTTTGCCGACCATTCGCAATGATTTAAATTAGGAATCAATGACCAAACCATAAGGACAAAGTCGTTCGTCCATTGCATGTTAATAAATGGCCAAATGCTTGAAATGTTAGGACGTGAACAGGGCGTAGATGCATGTTTGTATTGATGAAGTCATGTTCGTGCTGTGTGGTCGTTGATGCGGTAAAAAACTATGTAGTACATGTAGCATGCAATGTATGTTAAAGAAACATATTTAAATATGTACTAAGAAGATAAGAAAGAGGGGAGGGGGTCCTCGAGACTTACATTGCCTAATTGTAACTAATAATCAGCCTAATCCAGCTCTGTAACAACCCTAATTGCGCAACACACTTGTCTACCAAAAACAGAGTTAATTTTAAGGTTTGCAACCACTAAATATTTTTTAGCAAAATGTTAAAGTGTAAAAAAAATACCATAGTAAATATGGGGAAATGGGTACCTTTGTTACACCATTCAACCTCGCTGGCATTGGCTATAACTCCTCTGAATGCATTGTGCTAAAAGATCTATTCTCAATAGGTGAGTACCGTATTATGAACTTGATCAGAATTCAAATCAACTATACTACCTAGATTTGAATTCTGATCAAGTTCAAGATATACAGGTGTAGTTAATACCAGTAAGTTTATGTTATCTAAGTTAAATATTTTGTTTACTAGTGACTGAATTATTAATACATAATCATCATCATTCGCATTTATCCCAATTTATGTGTGGTCGGCGCAGCATGTCTTCTTCTTCCATACTTCTCTATTACTCGTCATCTCAGCAGTCACCTCCTTTCTAGCCATATCATCCTTCACACAGTCCATTCATGGTTTCTTTGGTCTTCCTCTACTCTTAAGTTTATGTATATCTGTTCAAAGAAAATCAATTATTCTGCTTTGATACTGTCTAAATGGAGCGTCGCGTCGCCCTACAATCAAAACAAAGAAAACGAACCTACAATTTCAAACATGTTTGATGCTCTATCTAGAAATGATATAAGTAGAGTTATTCTGTTATTAACTACACCTCATTAGATTTTTTCATTTATAAGCTACTTCAAATAAAACTCTTTACTATATATGCCTTCTGTTGTTGTAATTTATGTTTGCATATTCACATACGGAGATACGGGATCTTTGTAAATATCAACTTAAATGCCATGGCACGATAGTCAAACAAGTGATTTACACACACTGCTATGAAATAAAAATCCTTAACAACTGTGTTTGTTGGATTAAACTATAATTTGAGTTATGTTATCAGTAATTTAATTGATTTATTCTTCGTTCGTCCTAAAGTTTTGTCCACTATTGAAGTTTTGCTTCGTCCCAAATTACAAGAACTTCAAAGGTACAGTCATCAAAAAAAAATAATGTGCATCACGGGAGCTAGCGTGAAGTGCTAGGCTGTCATATATTTAGGACTGTATTTTGTTCGCGACGCGTTCTCTTAAATTATGGCCAGTAACCTCACGAAAAGTACTAGGCTAGCATGAATATATCCTACTTTTAGAAATGCGATAGTTTGTGATGTAGTGGCTATCGGTTGCAAGCGTGACTGCTGAGCATGAGGTTCTGGGTTCGATTCCCAGGTCGGGCAAAGTGTTATTGGTGTTTTTCCATCAGGAATTTCTCAGTAGCTGTAACGGATTCTGGATTTGTGCCCAATATGGCAATAGGCTCGCCCCCTATTACATGTGTCTTAAACATAACTGGCGAAATGTGTGTGTACTATTAGGTACACCTCTGCCTATCCCTTCGGGGATTACAGGCGTAATATTGTGTTATGTTAGTTTGTGACGAAGGATGTTTGAAAGTGCTAAACGGATTTGTATGAAATTTGGGACATAGATAGTTTATAACCTGAATTAAAACATAGGATACCTTTTAATCCCGGTAGACTGACCCCGTGGAGCATTTACCGAACGACTTGTAGGCGAAGCCGCCGGCAGAAGCTAGCTACAGATATTTTGATATCATCATCAGCAACAGAGAGTTCAGTACATTATCTCTCGGAGCCCGGTGTCTGGGCCGCGTCCGCTATTTGTTTATTTGCCCCCATAACCATGTTGTATTAGCAATAAGAGCCACTTATTTCCCACTCTTTAAACACAATCTTCATATTATGTTTTGCACAAGTACATACACGAACTGAAAATTGGAACAAATAATGACATCAAATTTTCAAGAACATTTTTTCCGTGTTCTTGATAAGTTGATGCTAAAAGCTGGCAAAAGTAAGCTATGCGTTACAATGCAATCCAATGCACTTTTCCTACCTACTGTTTTCTTATACTTTTTACTACTCTACCCTACCCTACCCTCCCTGACTACCCTACCTACCTACCTACTCTATCTATCTACCTACCCTACCTTACCTACCTGGTTTGAATAAACACCACCTTGATTTTATGCTGACCTAGTACTTTTGGTCGCCGAAAAGTCGATTTTAAACAAAATTCGGTAAACCAAATTTGAGTTATTTGATCATCCCTTGGGAACACTTCAGTTTTCCGCGATCAAAACTAGCTTATGTGTTAATTCAGAATGTTAAACTATCTTGATACCAAATTTTATCCAAATCCGTTAAGCCGTTTGAGCGTGAAGGAGTAACAAACATACACACATACAAACTTTCACCTTTATAATACTAGTGTGATATAAAATAACTGAACAAAAGAGAAGTACGGAAAAAGAAGATATGCTGCGCGCTAAATGTTGAGAAGGACAGAAGAATGATGATAATTGGTATAACTTCGTGCCTGGTAACCTACCATGACGTCTTAAAGCAGGAGCAATTCCAGTATAGGAAAGAGATGTCGCTAGACTACCTGTCTAGCTCTGTCTCTTTCCCACACTGGAATTACTCCTGCTTTAAGACGTCATAGTAGCCCCCCTGTTCTTCCGAAAGACCCGGCATAACATCATCACCTTCGTGCCCTTGTCCCACGTTACTTGAGGTCGGGGCAACACGTTTTTTTCTTCAGTCAACCGAAGATATAGGGTAGGGTAGGTAGGGTAGGTAGGGTAGGTAGGGTGGTAGGGTGGGTAGGGTAGGTAATTAGTGACCGATACTTAAACACGTGATGGTACTCAATGATAACAAGCTGAAGCTCCCAAAGAAACATTTTTTTTATACTCATCCTCTTCACTTTAATTACAATAACACAACAGCCATATGAATTCGCGCGCGCGCGTCTATCAGCTGTTATAGCCCGTTTCTAGACATCGCTGTCACTAATTACCCCATATATACACCAATATTTCTCTAGTTATGTTTCAGTCCCATGTACAAGGGGTGAGCCTATTATATCTAACTATGGAAGCAGAAGTGTGGACACCCGATCAATATCAACAAAAAATCTTCTAAGTATTGAACTAATGAGACGATGACACAATACTGCGGATGTACCAGCAGCATGCTCTAAGAAAACCCAAGTTTTTAGCTGCATTTTTTACCCTATTGTCAAATTGATCTGATCATACACTAATACCTCGATCGTTTTTGTTAAGCGCATGACACTAGCTATTTTAGAGGGTAAAGAGATTAATTGTGGTTTATAGGCAGTTTGGTGTCATTAAGTACACCTCTAAATGTAACCACGAATGTGCCAGTAGTAGTCCGAAGTAAGAATCTTTGTCCGGTAGATGGCATTAGGCTCACCCTCTATTACATAAGACTTCTTCTAGGGAAGAGTGCTCCACCCTAGATCGCGTCATTGCTTCACTTCAGGCAAGTTGCGGCCAAACGCAAGCCTATAGAAGAGACTTACGGGCAGTAAGTCGTGGGTTCGAACCCAGGCAGGCGCATTACTTTGTGTAATTTATTTCATCACCTTTGCTCTCAAAAACGGTGAACAAAAACATTGTGTTGTTGTCCTAGAACCAAAAATTCGAATACATCTATCAACCCGCACAGCGCGTGGTTGATTATAGCCCATTCCCTCTCATGGAGAGGAGGCTTGTGTCCCAACAGTGGGAACATAATAGGCAGATTATGGAAGCTTTATCAGAATCATAATATTAACACGTTAAAAATTTAAAATTCGTAAAGTGGTCTCTATGGGTATGACCACAAAGTTCATTTTAAGAGTTTTAAATTTTTATGTGATTCGTATTATGATTCTGATAAAGCAGCCATTTTAGGCCCCCTGGTTACTGTGTGGTTAAGAGCTTACCACACAGGAAAAAGGCTTGAGATACATGTATATGTAGTATGCTTACTACTTGTCTTGTAGTAGTTTGTATGCTTTGTACGTTATCAAATTTAATCATTCAAGTACTTACACATGTGAAGATGATGTCAGAAGTATTTGAAGTTTTAGTTAGTCTAGTGTCTAATGTATTGTAATTTACACCAGCGATTTCGTGGAATTCATATTTACAGCGTAATATTTTAAATCGGATTATTTTCCTGTAATAAGAATATTCCTTTATTTATAAAGAACGTTTTCGAATTCAAAATACATATGAGTAAGCAATAGTATTGTAATCATTGATCTATTTCTAATTAACTAAGCTTAATGAACGGTAGTAATTTAATGCTTCATTAGTCTTTACTATGAACATTGTTGTTTACAATAAATAAAGCACGTATCTAGATCATGTTGATCTCGATACGTACTTTATATAATACAAACATTTTCATGCTAAAAATATTAGTAATTTTATTTGCCTAGCTTTTTTTCCACCAGCTATGTATGGGTGGATGATGGCCCAGAGGTTAAGGCCTCGCCTCTCATGCATGAGGTTGTGGGTTCAAATCCGGGCAAGTACCAATGTGACTTTTTCAATTCATATGTACTTTCTAAGTTTATCTTGGACATCACAGACATCGGTGAAGGAAAACATCGTGAGGAAACCTGGACTTATAAAAGTCTGAAATCGCCAGACCGTCTTGAGCAAGCGTGGTGATCAATGATCATGCCTTCTCTGTTGAGAAGAGGCCTTTGCCCAACAGTGGGACAATAATAGGCTGTTAAATTATTATTATTATTTATGTATGGGTCGGCTCCCAGTGATGTAACTGAATACCATTACTTTACATGGAACCCAGTTACTGGGAATAAGATACTTAGTAAGACTCGCTTTAACAATATCATTGATATTCATCTTCTTCGTGTCTTCGAGACCACACCCACATTAACCGATCATGTGTGTTCATCGTGTTTACAATCGAAGATATAAAACCTGTAAATAAAACCTTTTAGCAGAAATCCGGCTCTACTAGTAAGAGCTCCAATTACTCCCGGAATTACTGATTTGGACTGCCTCGATGGTCTTGTGGTCGCAAGCAAGACTGCTGAGCATGAGGTCCTGGGATAGGTTCCGAGGTCCTGCAAAGTGTTATTTGGTTTTTCTATCAGGAATTTCCCAGTAGCAGCCACGGAGTCTGGATTCGTGCCCGATTAATGGCAATAGGCTCGCCCCTATTACATGGGACTTAAACATAACTGGCGAAGTAGGTGTACTATTAGCTATATCTCTGTCTAACCCTTCGGAGATAACAGGCGTGATGGTATGTTATGTTATTTATTGTAGTTTCGAGTACATACTCTTAGATACTATCACCGGTTCATACGACATTTTTTTCTGGTTAGGCAACAACATCCTGTACATTAATTGTGTGTGTATAATTAAACTATGTAAAGTCTTCAATTTGAATAAAACTAAGTCACGATCAATGTCGAATTTCGACGAAACAATTCATTTATCGAAATGAACTTAATAATTAAACGGTTTTCGGTCGATACCTTGATCTTTGTACCAACAATTAACTTAGTTTAGCTGAAGTGAATTTTTGTTAAGTTTTCTTTAAGCACGCAACTTATAAAATAGTATTAAAGGGTATTCAATTTTTAAGTATGTTATCACAAAAGCACCTTTAATAGTCAGGTTTACAGATAAAAAATAAGAAAAATTGTGACAAATTCAACGTTTGTGGTTTCAATGGCTTATGCCCGACTCGTCACTGTTGCGATTGGTCACCAAATTTTTTTCCATACAAGAAGTCCCGATTCGTCATCATAACAAAACAAATGATTTTTTATTTAATTTTGATGTTCCAGCCTCGTCATCAGTATAAATTTGCTTGTCAAAAGTACAATTAGTAAAAAAAATATAGTATGACCTTTAAATCAATGATATCAGAAACATAACTAAATCAAAACTATTCTAAACTATTTCTTTAAAGTACTTTTATAAGTACTACCGTGTACCGTGTACTTTGTAGTAGTAGTGGTTTTTTTTAGTACTTTTATCTAACTATTATTTTGCTCTGTTTCAGAATACAAAATGTACAGAGAAAGTATGCCAGTCGAGTATAATGAACATCCCAGGAAGGGGTGAGACCCCGCGGAGTCCTGAAGAAGTTTACAAAGAAGCACAAGTTTTTCTCCGACAATACTATGTTTCTATTCGCAGGTAATTTATGTTATTTTATAAGTATATTGTAAGCTTGCATTTGAAAACAAATGGTCATTTTTTCCTTTTAAGGCGCCTCCCCGAGCAAAACGCAGCGGTAGCCGTGTTTTGTGCAGTTTTTTGGAGCTATCTACTCTTTACCCAAAATAAATACCAACTTATACAATAAACATGAAATTTCTGCGTATTCTTGACTCCAAAATGGTAGTTTTGGATTTTTTTTTAGTAGTAAAATGTAAAATTAATCTCCTCACAACAAAATCACATAAATGAGGCAGGATTATTGATGGCTTGCATCTCCTCGTAAAGTAACCATCATTTTGATTTTCTTTTTACACTAGATGGTAGGCAATTTAATAATAAACATTATACTAGTTTTATTTTTTTCAAAAGACCTAAATTTGATTTTATAAAGATTTTATTCGAAAATCTGAGCGTACTCGCTACGTATATCGCTATTTTCTATCTCGCGATCTTATGCTGGGTGGCGTGCGGCGAAAAGGGACGAATGCTCAAGGTTATTTGGTCAGGGTACCGCCTTAATAGGTACTACCGAGTTCACTGAGGGTCTGCCATTTTTCACCCTATGCCTTTAGTAATATGGTCGAAAAGTGGTCGTATTTACTTAACCCACATTTAAAAAAAATCTGTTCTTTTCTATGCGAATGAGTTTAAAAAATCAAAGGAATTTAAGTTACGGTAATAATTAGGTAATATTATGGTAAACCGTCCGTAGTTATTCAGTCCGTATTATTAAATAGCTAGTTAAAATAATATTACCCGATATTTATGCTATTATGTAATAATAAATTATTTGATTTAATTTACACAAATTAAATCGAATCTAATTATTTAATCATGAATAGCTATGGACAGTTTAACATAATATTACTAAAAAGCATCCACAAAACTAATATATAAATTAACTAGCAAAACTTCAAAGATGTGATGCGAAAATGCGTACCGTCTATGAAGTGCCGCGGGCTAATTTAATTTGACCTTGATAATCCTATAGCACTAACTAATATCAAATTCAACCTCATTCACCTGTTGAAAATTTATATACAAATAATATAAATTTTCCTCTCTTGGAAAAAATGTGTTGAAATTCCAACAAAAATCATGTTTCCTAAACTTAAACATTTAAAATCATTTTGCATAAAAAGCCATCTTGAGAAGAATTCTTAAATGTAGTTATGAAAGAGTTAAGTATTTTAATCAAAAAGTAATTTCCTTTAAATAACAAAAGGAGAGTCTCGCGATTGAAGAAAATATTTGATTAGCTACAGGAAAAGTTATTTGTCTCATCGGAAACCAGTCACTTTTTGCTTTTGTTTTCTTTCTCTAGAAAACTTATGAGTTCTGTAGAACGTATTTTTGTATTGTGTTTAAACCTTCTATCAGGGTAATATTTTATTAAATGCCTTTGTGCAATAGTTGACGTCCAATGTAAGATTTTCTTTTTTTTGAAAAATAATTTTACACTAAGCATTTATCCTGTATTGGTTGCGTTTACAAACATTCAAACTCACATACACAAACAGCCAGACTAAATTCTGAATTAATTTAAGTTATAAATAGTGAAGCAATTTAGAAATGAGTTACCATAACTTTTTTTACAATAATTGAAGTTACAATTGTTTGAGAAGTATAGGTAACACATTCATGAAACATGTTTGTGGAAAAGAAAAAAAAACACTTGAAAATAAATATTAATTTTTAAAAATTATTTTTCAGGGAAGATTCCGAAGCACACAGGGCGAGACTAGAGGAAGTTAAGAAGGAACTGCAGGAGAGAGGCACATATCAGCTGAAGTCTTCAGAATTAGTCTTTGGAGCGAAGTTAGCTTGGCGTAATGCTACCAGATGCATTGGAAGAATTCAATGGAAAAAATTACAGGTGAGACCCACCATGATATGTTTGAAAAATCTTAGATTAACCACCTGTTTTCCCTTGCACTGCGCGATACACGGTGATAGCCTGAATATTATTGCACTGTTGGAGTTTCAACTCAGGATGCTGAGCCGAGGGTTTTAAATACAATAGTCTGCTTAGTGTTACAGAATACGCGAATAGGAATATTTTGTTCCGGTTCATATAAACTGTCACTTATGGGATATCTTCCGTGATTGTCCATTATTTTGAGCTCCCAAAATACTCCAAAAAGCCTTGTGATACCGTGAGTGTATTTTGCCGTGACTTAGTGATGAGTTCCAGTAGTGCGCGTAGCAAAAGACAAAGAAAGAGGGTATTTATTTATTTATTTATTTATTTATTTAGGAAAAACAAACAGTAACATATTACAGATTTATAATAAGGCTTACTACTAGACTATGATAAATATGCTACCCACTACGTTTTCCACAGATTACCATAAATAATAATTATACAACTAGAGAGACTGTTTAAGATGTAAACTAAAATAACAATGATAAAGTAAGTTTTAGTTATAAGATGCACAATATACAAAAAGTTACATTAAACACATAGATATGAACACATTACGTCACAATGGTCTACTGCCGATCCTTAAGGATTGCATGGATTTGTTTCTTGAATACATTTTTACTGAGGAAAAGTATGTCGATTGAGCTAAACTCATTATTGTAAGTCTCAACCAAGCGATGAAGAGGCGAGCGCGAGCCAGCGTTAGATTTACAACAGCCAGTAGCAAACAAGCGTCGTGCGCGCACCTCACGTACATGTACTGTTCGAGGAACAAGGTAACATAGATTCTTTACCAGATCAGGACAATCAAATTTATTACGGCATACATTAAACAGAGTCATAACATCAAGGAGCATTCGTCTTGACTGCAAGGTTAGGATATCGTATTTCCTAAGAAGTAGGTGATATGAGACTTTTTTCCGAAAACATCTATAGTTTATAGCACGAAGGTATTTGCGTTGTACCAGCTCCAAAGCATCATTATATTTTTTGTATAGAGGGTTCCATATCGATACTGCAAACTCTAGATGTGGCCTAATTATGGATTTGTATAAATGCAGAAAGGTGGAAGGGCGTCGAAATTCCGTAGATGCTCTCATTACAAAACCAAACATTTGGTAAGCCTTACTAACTATTTTATCCATATGAACATCCAGATGGAGCTTTGAATCCAGCTGAACCCCAAGGTCACGGAGAGAAGTAACTTTGTCTATAAGTGTATTAGCGAGGCAGTAATTAAAATCAGTCTTATTTTTCTTTTTGGTAAACGTAATAACGTGACACTTAGGTAGACTAAGATAAAGCTTATTGGTAAAACAATAGTCAGAGAAACGGTTCAGGTCTTGCTGGAAATCAATACAATCTTGTTTATTTGAAATTTTTTTATAAACCTTTAAATCATCCGCATAAAGAAGAAATTTAGAATGATGAAAACAGAATTTAATGTCATTAATAAATAAGATAAATAATAACGGACCCAAAATAGAACCTTGAGGGACACCCGACGTGACCTGAATAGAGGTGGACTCGAAGCCATCAATCACTACTTTCTGAGTTCTATTAGTTATGTATGATATAAACCACCGCAAAAGGTCTCCTCTGATTCCGTTATAAGCAATTTTATTCAGTAATAGTTCATGATCAATTTTATCAAACGCTTTTTGAGAATCAGTATAAACGGCATCAATTTGCTGTCTATCATCAATACTTTCAAAGAGATGGGACGTGAAAATAAGGAGATTGCTAATACAAGATCTGTCCTTAACAAAACCATGCTGTTCATTTATTATCACACTGTGAATAGCCTGATATACCTCTTTATGTACAAGCCTCTCAAAGAGCTTGGAAAACGCAGGTAAAATAGAGATAGGTCGATAATTCGCTACATCATGCTTGGATCCACTTTTGTGAACTGGCACGATATTTGCATGTTTCCAGACATCTGGAAATACGCCACAAGATAAACATTTATTAAAAACCATAAATAAGGGATAGCAAAGTGTATCACACGTATTTTTTAGAAAAACTGATGGAATCCCATCCGGACCTGGACCCTTAGATGAGTCGAGAGATTTTAATTCTTTACGTATAGCATCGAGAGATAGATGCAGCTTACACAGGTTGACATCATTGTCAGCACTGTTAGTGGGTGGTTTCCAGGAGTTGAAGTCAAACGTTGAAGGCTCATATACAGAGTGGAAGAATGTAGCAAATAAGTTACAGGTAGTGACAGAATCGTTGGATGAGATTTGATTGAAGTGAACCGTTGATGGGATTTTATTTGTATTTTTGCGGCTGGCAACATATTTCCAAAAGGTCTTAATATTGGTAACCACACTGTCCTCAACCGCTTGGATATAGCTATCGTAGCATCGGTCAGCTACTTTTTTAAATCTTGTTCTGTTGATGGAGAATACCTCATAGTCACTTAAATTCCCATACTTCTTCCACTTGACCCAGGCACGAGTTTTACTTTTAAAAATAACTATAAGTGATTTTGAAAACCAATTTGGGTAATTCGCATTTTTGCGTTTACAGAATGGTGTGTGAGATCGTATAATTTCATAAATTTTTTCATAGAACGTAGAAACAGATTTATCAGGTGTCAAGTTATCAAGTAAGAAATCCCAATCAACTTTTCCTATATCGGTATTTATTTCCTGATAGTTAGCTTTGTAGTAATTAAGTTTGTTATGAGCACTCAAATTCGAAATATGTGCGGGGCAAGTGAAAGAAATAAGTACATAGAAAGCAGGATGGTAAACGTCAATGGGTAAAAGGGTAGCATCAGGAGTAGATGTTACGGTATGGGTGTTACAAAAGAATAAGTCTAAGATGCGACCGACAGAATTGGATATATGGTTATACTGTTTCAGGGCTTGTTGTGAGCAGAAGTTCGATAAATTGCGACTAACGATTGTGTGTTTATTATTTGTAGCATATTCCATGTATGATGATTTTTTTACCCAGTTAATTAAAGGCAAGTTAAAGTCACCTGTTAAAATAATATTATCAATGCGAGGGTCATCACACAAAGATGACAAGGAATCAAGAAAAGTTAAGTATATATCTTCAACAGCGGTTGGAGGTATGTAGGTGACACATATTAAATGATACTTATTGTTTGTGGAGGGAATTTTCACGATGACATGCTCGGGTAACGCTAACGGGGGCGAGAATGAAAGACAGGTCGGTTTCAGTTCTTTAGATACGGCTATAAGGACACCGCCGCCATCCTTTTTGTTGGTGAGTACACGGTTACGATCGCATCTAAATACCAAATAGCGGTGATCAATAAATTCGTTATCGGATATTTCTGGCGTCAACCAGGTCTCAGTCAAGATAATGACGTCATATGTATGCGACAAAACATTCAAATATAATATCTTCTGTCCCCGAAGTGCCGGGCCTCCGCCGGCCTCCTTCGTCGGCCTACGGCCCGGTGCCCATGCCGCCCTTATAGGATACTGTCGCGAGACGGTTGTCAACTGTCTCGCGCCAGTGTCTTATACAGCGTGTAACAGAAAGGGTATTTAGTTTAGTCCTAATTCCTCGACAGTTTTGATAATAAATGGAAAGATTACAATTTTTATCCATTATCAAAGGGAGAGGGTATAATGAGATTAATTAGTAAAGTATATATTTTGAGACTAACGTATGTAATTAAAACAAGCCAACGCTTATGACTTTCACGGTACTTTTCCATTATGATATCACGAAATGATAACAAAAAATAGACATAATCGACATAAGTAGACAGATTTGTCTGCTCTTAACAATTTATTTTTCATCCACCCGCATTCTCCAGTCAACCCGCGATCATGGCGCTTGCAACAGCGTCGAAATATCGGGAGCTCAAAATAATGGACAATCACGGAAGATATCCCGTAAGTGACAGTTTATGTGTAAGTGTAAAACGTGAAAGTTTAAAACAGTGATCCGGTTCATGTTCTCACTCTGGGCAAATTAATGGCTACTAGAACTCCTACCCTTCTATTAATAAACACAGAATAAAGTTATTCCAAGTTTAAACCTTTAAAAATGTATGGTTATTCCTTTGTTATTCCTGGTATAATTTTATTCCGTGTTTATTAATAAGAGGGCTAATGTCTAAAACCTCGCATCTATCCTACTCGCGGCCGGCGGTTTACACCTTGTTTACACAAGGTGTAAAAGTACCCTTCACGAAGCCGTCAACCAAACATTCTGTACATCAAACTAATTTAATTCACTATCTACTGTATTTTTTTTTGTTGGGGTGTAAAACCACGTTTTACGGTAGGTCTCATTGTAGGTATCGCACTCAAAACATTGTGCTGATGGATGCATTAATTAAATAGTACAGGAGTCATGGAGTAATTTAAAGTAAAGTTAAAAGATTAAAAATTTGTATTTAATAAAAAAAAATGTGAAAAAGTTGGAACTTTGACCAAAAATATAACCGTAACTAGAAGGAGGAGCTCGTGGCGAGACAGTAACATCCGCTCGAGTCGATCTTTAGGCTAAGCCGTGCTTGCCTAGGTTAGTCTGTGGATGAGTGACCGCCCATTACATACCGAGTTTCTTCCGTGTCTCGGAAAGCACGTTAAGCCGTTGGTTCTGGCAGCCATTTATCGTGTGGTTAGTACCTATGCCTAACCTAATAATTGGCGACATAATTCTGGTTTTCTCTCCTTGGAATCTTTATCATTGACGTTAAGCCGTTAGTCCCGGCTGTCATTTGTAGAACTTTGACAATCGTTACAGGTAATCAGTGGCCCAAAAAGTCTGACAACAGTCTTATCAAGGCTTATCGTATTACCCAGTACTAACTGGGTTGTGAAGGTCAGATAGGCAGTCGTTCCATGTAAAATACTGGTATTCAGCTGCATCCGGTTAGACTGGAAGCCGACCCTAACATAGCTGGGAAAAGGCTAGACAGGTGATGATTAAATCCGTAACTAGAAGGGTCCCAGGCGTGGTCCAGAACAAAAAAAAATTGCAATGAAGGGGAGGACAAGTACTTTTCGGGTTTTCGGGGTATTTTTACACCCATTCTAAAGTGCTTAAAGTGGTTTTCCGAACAAATGAGAGATAACAATTATTAGAATGCGACCGATCACTTTGTTCAACACAGCCTCAAATAATCGTAAATATGTGACATATAGTAGATAGACTGGCTGTTTCATTTGTCGTTACTTGAATTAGTGTTAAGTATGCTAATGTCAGCAAAAAAATAAAACAGGAAAAGCTTGCTTTATAAATAGGTACAAGTTTTTGGAAACACTATATTGCCTATCATAAATTTGTAGACATAATTTAGTCGTTGTTTTTTAATTTGCTTTGTTAGAATGCGGATGCAATTTTATGATTTTTGTTGAAAGATATCGATTTATTAATGAATATAAATTAGTCTCACTTGTTGAACGAGCAGAGTTAAGTAGGTAACAAATATTAGTGCTTTTCTATCTGAAATATATGAAATAGCACAGAGCCTTCGATTATATTCAAGACAAAAGTAAACCACCTTCTTTGCACAATAAAGGAGAATGGGAAACAAATGAAGGAGACCTGAGCCCACCTATCAATAGCAACCTTCGACTTCAATAAAACATGGGATAGGCCCGTGCCTACGCGTGGCAAAGGCCTCTTCCCATGAATAACAGTTTTTCTTTACAGTTCTATTGGTAGAACCGGTGGTTTAGTGGAGTGTTTTTTTTTTCGAATGTGAAATCGTCATATAACTCCTCCCGCTCTGGGCTGAGCGGGAGCGAGTGTCGTTTACTGTCTAAAACCCATCCATGTTCCTTCTTTTGCCCTTTGTGTTTCATAGCCGCGGTAATTGTGAACCACTGGTTGCTTGTTTTCTCTATCTCAATCTATCTCATCCAGCCATCTTCTACGAGGTCTATCATGACGCCTTCTGGCTATGTCAGTGCTCCAGAATGTTTCTAACATACCTAAGGTCAAATACTAGTATTTTTATAGTCGAATATAACGTCATAAAAGTCAAAAAACGAATACAATGGGCTATTCCATAGCAGTTCATTTATTAAGGGTGAGTCAAGCTGTAAAAATCCACCTGGCCATATTATTTGTAATTTGACAACTTACCGTGATATCCGAGTTTCATATTATACAGAGAGTAACAGGACCCTTCACGAAGCCGTCAACCAAACATTATGTACATCAAAGTAAGTAACTTTACGCAAAAAATATTGCTGGGAAACGACTTTTTTTTTGGGGAGAAAAATCACGTTTTACGGTAGGACTCAATGTAACGAACTCAAACCATTTAGCTGGTAGATGGATTGAATAGTACGGGGGTCGTGGAGCTGTTTCAAGTAAAAATCTTACATTAAAAATAAATGTATTAAAAAAAAACCTTGCGAAAAAGTTGAAACTTTGACCCCCAATATCTCCGTAACTAGAAGGTTCCCAGGTATGGTATGGTCTTGAACAAAAAACTGATCGCACTGACGGGGAGAACAAGTGCCTTTCGGCTTAGTTAAGGGTTTGTTACACCCTTTACAATAAGTATAGATTTTTGATAGAGCGATACGGATCCCCTCTTTTCTTTGTGGACGCCTTAATTCTGTGTTACAGCTAAGACTTGAGAACAAACTCAAAGTATTGTCACTCTTAGAGGTTTTCAATTCAGTCTAGTATGTAAGCCAACATGGTTAAGCTGTTTGATGATCGATGTAATGGACCAATTGAAATTGCATCGGTATCTACTATAACCCCTTCCGTCAATACCGTATGAGACTTTTAACCAGCTCAGTCTCGAGACGTCTGTGCGATATCAGCTACCGGGGAATTCACTGCATCCATTTCCATTCTCTTTGTTTTAAGCTTTTTTTTTGTTTTTAATTTATACATATTTTTAGTTAAATAATTCTATATCTCCCACCACCTTAATGAAAACAGACCATTTTATTTTTTAACTTTTTAATAATATTTTTATTGTACAACTTAAATTGTGTAACGGTATTTTACTTGCCCTTTAATTATTCTGCGAGTGCTGTGCACTTTTATAAGTGACAAATTCACTATACCTAAAATAGTTATGTATATGTATATGTTTTAGTGACTATGTCGTTGAAGTGCATTTAAATAAATGACTTACGCTGCCCAATTACTTATGATTTAGGTATTTTAATTACTTTAACGAGGCCTATGCTAAAGCAAAACAATCTTAAGAAAAAGGATAACATTTTCTTATTAAGGGTACACTAGTCGGTCGTACTTCCATACAAAACAAACAATTTTTTATGTATTTTTTTCAATTTTTAAAAATATGTTTTTTTTTTTTACTTTTTTGTTTCCATACTGGGCTGGATAGTGATGAGGCAAATTGATATCATTTTATTTATTTTGATCGTACACCGTCAAACAGTGGAGTAATCGCCATACTACGTTTGTATGGAAGTATGACCGACTAGTGTACTCTTAAGTGAATAATATATGTACGAGTAACTAGATTATAAGATTGTTAATAAGGGTTATTATTATCACTCTCTTTGACTCAGCTGTCAAGCACAAAAACCCCAGTATCGCATGGGCCGCCCGATACGAGCCATCGCGAATCAGTAGCGTTCGCCGTCCACGGCACGATCTTCTCACTCCCGATGATCCCCTCACCCTCCTCCAGGAAAGCAGTAGGGAAACCAGCACACATAGAAAGTACAAACACAGACCGCCATCATTCCGACCCCGCCGCCGTGGTCCGTCGCGACGTACCGTTTCAAACCCCCCCCCCGACCCTTGCATGAGCCACCCCGCAATGCTGAGCCAGTAGCAATAAAACAGCCCCTAAATCAGATCCAGCCTGTCCCCTTGCTGCCCTTCCTAGCGACGCAATAAGCCGAGGCCGCTTAGCTTATAAGTTCATTTTGCCCCTGGCTGGTGGCCTTAAATTCTAGGCATCCACAGGATTAGACCGGTTAAGCAGTAGCCAGCCTCATAGGCTGAACTACGAGATGCCATTACAAAAAAAAGGCTATTATTATTATATTATAAGGAAAAACTTAAAGATTAACATTACAATTCCGTATTCATCATCAATCCTCAAAAAAATCTGAAGTTTCGTTGGCACCTGCGTGCCAAGGTCTTAATCATCGTCAAAACATTAGGAGTGTATAAAATATGCCACACTAGACTGTTATTATGCAAATTATTTTGCAGTCGTCTATATAACATGCTAAGAGTACACACGTTTGCAGCGTGCGGGAGCAAAGTATTTTTATATTGAATTGTGTTTAGTTATAATTAGGTACATTGTTTATCTGGCTGCTTACTGTTTGAAATTTAAACCGAATTGAAGAACCTTGAACCAATAAAGGGTGTAACAAGACCCTTACCCAAGCCGAAAAGCACTTATGGAGAATAAGTGCTTTTCGGCTTGGGTTGGCTTCGGCCGTCGTTGCGATATTTTTTTTGTTCTAGACCATACCTGGGAACCTTCTAGTTACGGAGATATTAGGGGTCAAAATTAAAACTTTTTCACAAGTATTTCTATTTTTAAATACATGTTTTTACTGTAAGACTGACTTTAAACACCTCCACGACCTCCGTACTATTAAATCCACCCATCAGCACAATGTTTTTAGTGCGTTACATTGAGTCTTACCGTAAAACGTTTTCCACCCAAAAAAAAAAGTCGTTTCCCAGCAATATTTTTTGCGTAAAGTTACATGTACAGAATGCTTGGTTGAAGGCTTCGTGAAGGGTCCTGGTACATCCTGTATACTAGTCATTAAAAATGACGTCGCTGAAGCCTTGATCGCCGCGCGGCAACTTTGGACCCTGTTCCCGATACCGGTTGACTACTTTTTTTATTTTTATCATTCCAGTTTTTATAATTATGTTTTTAGCTATTGCCCGCGGCTTCGCTCGCGTTAATTTATAATTTTATAATCAAAACCGGTTGAGCTCTGCTTGTAATAATACAATTCAATCATGATTCGAAAGACACGTGACGCCATCTATTATAATAAGAACGTTATTGTTGTTTTTACAAAATCCAAAAATCTTTTTGGAATAAAAAGTACCCCATGTCCATTTCTGTACACTTATAATCCACTATACGGTTACAGAGAAAAGCTAGATCTGTATAACTTTATAATCACTTTATTAACACTGATTACACTGTTCTGCGTACAATTGACACGTCTTTACTCGACGAGTGCTCCGACTCGACTGCCACGCTCGCAAGTGAACATAGACAAGTAATCTACTGTTTGACAGCCGATAGCTGTCAACCGACAAAAGTCAGATTAACAACTAAACAACTATTATCGAATGTTATTTCACTTGGGCACATGGCAACCTTACAAAATAAAATACGAAACGAATACGATTAATAAAATAAATAATATTAAGAGCATTGCTTATGCTTAATATAAATTTACACAATAATGACAATAGCTATCATACTTTACAATGTTTATGGATGAATTTCAGGATGATAGGTTCAGTGGCTTAGGCGTGAAAAGGTAAATAACAAACAAACTTATTTTCGCATTTAGGATGTACAATGTATGTATTGAAGTAAATATATAAAAAATATAAAAAAATGAGGGCAGCTCATACCGCGGCAAAATAAAAACCAGTTGTCAAGGCTGTAGCAGTATTGTCACTTGAGAGGATTTTAATTACATATGTATACGAACCAACTATTCATTTCAACTATCAAAAAGGCCACAATAGTAACATTTTCTCTTTAAAGTTACATAACTTGTATCCTTGTAAGAGCGACTAATGGCATTTAGTTTGTATCTCGTTATAAAGTTGTATAAGCTGAAACCCTAATTAAAAGTTCCTGTGTTTCTCTTTACATATGGTTGCAGACAATTTTACTACAGCTACTCCTTGATAAACGTTCAGAGTTTTTATTTATAATTACAGTGATGGTTTACTATGCAAGTTCCCCAAAAAGTACCAGGCTGGCATGAGCTCAAGATGGTGGTGGATTGTAGTAATTCTGGGTAGGGACGATCTTTTAAATACCATCTTGGATTCATGTATCTTTGATTCATGTTTGTTTTGTTCGTAAGGTTACTGCCCGTAACTAGCAGACTGTACTAACACTACTCGATTCCATACAATGTTTTAGTTAGAGTAATATTTTATTACTCGAAAATACGGTGGGGCCAACGGGAACCATTTTTAATGTTTTTACCAATTCCCGTTGACCCCACCGCCCGTGGCCCCACTGGTGGGGTCAACGGGAACAATTTTTAATTATTTTAATCAATTCCCGCTGACCCAACCAGTGGGGCCACGGGCGGTGGGGTCAACGGGAATACACCAGTTAGTTTAGCAATTCAAGTCATTCTGAACATTTCAGCTGATGCTCAAAGATTTCTGATTATCGAGCGCAACCTCGGTCAGAAGTTGTTTACTTTCACTGAGTGTATAAAAAAACTTGTATATTTTAAACAACTACAACACCTATATCCACACATAGATTCGTTCTTAACTAAATAAAATCAACAAATAAAGGGTGTAACAAGACCCATAATCAAACCGAAAGGCACTTGTTCTTCCCGTTATTGCGATCAGCATTTTTTTAGCTGGAAACCTTCTAGTTAAGGAGATATTGGGGGTCAAAGTTCCAACTTTTTCACAAGTTTTCTTTAAATACATGTTTTTTATGTAAGATTTTTACTTTAAATACTTTCACGGCCCCCGTACTATTAAATCCACCCGCACAATGTTTTGAGTGCGTTATATTGAGTCCTACCGTAAAATAATATTTTTCACCCAAAAAAAAGTCGTTTTCCTGCAATAATTTTTGCTGGTTACTTACTGAATTTGATGTACACAATGCTTGGTTGACGGCTTCATGTAGGGTATACGTGCCACCAAAAACTAAATTGATTTAAGTACTCAAAACGTAAAAAATATTACCCGACGAGTTAGGCAGAGGTGTACACCCACATTTCGCTAGTTTTGTTTAATTCTCAAGTAATAGAGGGCGAGCATATTGCCATCAAACGGGCATAAATCCAGACTTCGTAGCCGCTACTGAGAAATTCCTGATGGAAAAATCCAATAACCATTTGCCCAGCCTGGGAATCGAACCCAGGAAATCATGCTCCAGTCGCAATTGCGGCCACTAAACCAACGAGGTAGTCCAAATAAGTATTTTCGCAATCACATTGCTACCTAATAAAGTAATAAGTATCACCGAAATTGTAGACAGAACTAAAAATAGTCCAGAAAAACATTCAACACATAAAATATTCAATTCATGTAAACAAATCTGTCATGTAAAAGCCTTTTCCACAGAAAAGAAAAGCCCAAAATTCTTCAGGAGCCACGAAATCTAATTTGTGTTTCCGTAACGAGTGATAGTACGTTAAAGTGGCTTCATATGTTAACGTCTGCTCTCACCGGGGAAGAGAATTTGGCAAATAGATATGGTCACGGGAGAATTTCTGAGAACTTGACAAATGATAGAGCGATTTTGGGTTAAGTAATTTTGGTTCTATACGTTCAGGTGGCCTACCATGACGTCTTAAAGGAGGAGCAATTCCAGTGTGGGAAAGAGATGACGCTAGACGACCTGTTTAGCTCTGTCTCCTTCCCACACTGGAATTACTCCTGCTTTAAGACGTCACAGTAACCCCCCTGTATCATTTGATTGTCTTATGTTTTTGAAATGAGACTCCTCTCTATGCAGTTTTTTTTTCAATGTTATTTATTTTGTACTAAAGAGTTCACCGGCGTTCGACCGCTTTTTAACCTTATTCCTTAGGGCATAAGGATGAAAAGTGGAAAACCTTCAGTACGCTCGGTAATACCTACGTTAATTGTTTTCTGAGTTGTTCGAAGTTCCGGTCGGGAGTGCGCGCGTATGTATATCTCCATCTCCAACTCGGGCCCCCAACTCATTGTAATACTAGGAACAGTGAGATTAGCCGGTTACAGTCCGTCATAACCATCTGCTCTCCCCAGACGGAGGGTATCTATTAGGTGAGGACATCTCCAGTCAAAAAAAGTCTAAGTTCATTATTTTTTGAGAAGATACTATAATGAACTGTTTGTAGTAAAACTTGGGGGACGAGAATTATTATAACCAAAGAATTTTGGGTGTGACCCTATGTTCGGCAGAAAAGGTTTTAATGATAATGACAATGGTATGCTGATAGCCTACAATTACTATAGAAATCATAATTATGAGCCTTTATTGATTAACTGCAGGGCAAATGCCTCCCTTCCCTCTTCCACTGTGAATAATAATGAACCTCATTTTACGTTTATATACACGTATAGGTTTAATGAAAAAAATATTTTTTTAGTTTCAGTTCCATGTATGGGGAGACCCCCCTTAATCTTATATTTTTTTATTTTTGTATAAAAACCTTATAGCGGTTCACAGAATACATCTACCAACTCAGTTTCAACTATGTAGTTCTAATAGTTTCGGAGTAAAGTTGCTGTGACATACACGGACAAACAGACAGACAGACAGACTTGGCGAATCTATAAGGGTTCCGTTTTTTGCCATTCGGCTACGGAACCCTAAAAATGAATCTGACAATTTAATTTATGTTATTAGAGAAGTAAAATATAAAACTAAAACACAAAATTATATTTATCGAACACGACATTTAAAAGTAGTCATTAAAAAGGCTACTTTCGAGATTAATTTAGTACTAAAGATAATAACCAACTTAACCGGTCCATGATTCCTGCTAAGGTAAAGTAGAGAAAATAATCCGTACTAATTCCTTACTAATAATATAAATGCGAAAGTAAGTTTCTTTGTTTGTTACCTTTTCACGCACGGAATTTTGCATTACGTTGTCAGGTGTACAGAAACGGACATAGGGTTACCTTTCATTCCGAAAAAAGTACTGTTCCCGAAGAAAACAACAATAACGTTTTAATGATAATAGATGGCGCCACGTATCTTTTGAATCATGATTGAATTATATATTACAAGCAGAGTGCAACCAGAACTGATTGTCAAATTATAAATTAACGCGAGCGGGTACAAGCTAATAAACTATAAGACAAGAATCATAATTATTTTTAAACCGAGCAAAATATTATTAAATAAAACCTACTTAACTGGTCCCTGATTCCTGCTAAGAAATCTGCTAAGGTAAGGTAGAGAAAAAATAAAATAACTAGGTATCGGACGGGATCAATGATCTAGGATAAGACCGGTTTGAAGACGACTTCGACTTGCACATGCAGCTTCGTAAATGTAATGAACCTTTCTAACCTATTATTCTTTTTTTTTTCGTATGGGAAATCATCAAATAACTCCTCCTGCTCTGGGCTGACTCCTGCTCAGCCCAGAGCGGAGCGTCAGACTTTTACTGACTAAAACCCATCCATGTTCCTTCATCTCCCTTTGTGTTCCGGGGCACGGTATCTCTTTCGAACAGTCCCGCAGCCCCGGCAGGCGTCGGCCCTTGCGGACCCTTTCCTATTGCTGACGAGTCTACAGCGTGATGGTGTTGTGCGCATACCTACTAATTTTCCCATACATTTCGTAAATAAGGGAACCACTTAAATTCCACCCTGTATATGAAGGACTGTCGCCAGTTCACCCTTTGTCCAAATTAAAGACGCACCTGTTGAATGATCAAGGGTAGACTATTAATTGTCTTGAGTGATATTACAATCATTAATTTAACCTGTACAGATAGAGGGCTAGAGATTTAAACTTCTTTGATATCCATACTCATATTGATGTCACAAATTCAAAAGTAATTTCTGTCTGTCTGTTACCTTTTCGGGCATTATCGGCTACATCATGTAACAGCTATATTGGCAACAGCTTTTTTTTCTTATGGGAAATCATCAAATGACCCTCTGGGCGGAGCGGAAGGAAGTGTCAGACTTCTACTGACTGAAACCCATCCATGTGCCTTTTTTTCCCATTGTGTTTCAGGGCCTCGATATCTCTTTCGACTTCCCCGTTGGTCTTGTGGTCGTAGGCGCGACGGCAGAGCGAGGGGTCCTTTTTTTTTTTTACCGATGGGAAATCATCAAATAACCCCTCCCGCTCGGGGCTGAGCAGGAGGGAGTGTCAGACTTTTACTGACTAAAACCCATCCATGTTCCTTCCTTTGCCCTTTGTGTTCCAGGGCCGCGGTATCTCTTTCGAACAGTCCCGCAACCCTGGCAGGCGTCGGTCCTTACGGACCCCTTTCTGTTTGCTGACTCTCCTTGAGGCGCGCGTGGAACAAGAACGTGCCGTCGACACGGCCTGTCGTCATAAGACAGACGGACGGCGAGCTAGCCCATAGCTCACCGTCCACAGGCCAGCGCCTACGGTGGCCCCCAACGCCCGGTGCGTCTCCCGCGGCGGCTGGGACGTGATGTTCTCTCCCTCTCACGTTCCGCCGCCTCCTTCGCTAGCATGACTGCTTCGCAGAAGGAGGCGACGGCGTCCCATTCCGTCTCGCTCCGGACCATGGATTGAACCAAGGCCGGACGCGAGAGGTCGCCGCCGCCGATCGCCGCTACGAACCTTTCTAACCTGAGTTAGAATACAAGTGTTTAACCAGTGATTTAAGAGTGTTGACGTCTTACGGCATTTCATACAAACTTTGAACTCATTTGTTTTCTTAATGACTGAACCGATTTTAATTAAACTTCATACGCATAAGCAGGACACATATGTCTAAAAAGTTGACGGAGAACGTTTTCGAAAAATAGTGGTACAGCTAAATTAGACCGATTTCAGGTTTTCCATAGAAACAGAAATTACCAATTATCTTTTTTTTATAGACATTTCAAAAATGTTCTCTAAAAGTTTCATTAAAATCGGTTCAGTCATTTCGAAAACAAATGTTTTCAAAGTTTGTTTGAAATGCCGTAAGACGTTAACGCTCTTAACTACTGTCGAGATGACCCAGAGGTTAAAGCCTCGCCTCTCATGCACGAGGTTGTGGGTTCAAATCCGGGGAAGGACCAATGTGACTTTTTCAATTCATATTTTGTACTTTCTGTGATAATCTTGGATATCATTGACATCTACAAGTCTGAAATTGCCAACCCATCTTAAGAGCAAGCGTATAGTGATCAATGCTCGTGCCTTCAAAATTAAAAAATAATTTTCTAAATGTTGAAATTCTGAGGTAACAAATATAAAAAATACAACCGAATTGAGAACCTACTCTTTTTTATTAAGTCGGTTGAAAAGTTGACTATCATCATTCGTCCATGCTAATTTCAACGTCACTTTTCCTGTTTTGACGGGTAACAGAAGAGCCAGTAATTACATGCAAACGAGACACCAAGATCATAAACGCGTTCATTGGTCTATGACTATCGCCGACGTGCAAAAGCTCATACGCGGCGATATCAACATTCCTTATGGTAGACAGGCTTACCTATTTGCTACTAGTTTTCTTCAGATTATCAATTACACAAAAACCAGTCTAAAAACAACGCAATAAAGGTTACTTAAGGTCCTCTTAAAAATAACTTCAGAGCTATGTAATATTGATAGTTATCGATGCAGACAGGTGCATAACAAAAGATTGCATATCAGATACTTACAGAGCTGCTCAAAGACATTCTAAAGGTAAACTGATGGAAATGTCAACAAGAACAGCAAAGCGTCGACATCGATGTTTATCAAAGTATAATAATATGTTAATACATATGCTTTACATGTGGGAGACTTACACTTAACATAATAAACGCAAGACATCTTGTGTGATATCTCAGACCGTGAAACTACAACTTGTGCTCTGTGACTTTTGGAAATTCATAACTTTCCTTTACTTTTACCATACATGTTGAACAGCTGATCGCGTCGGTTCTTATAGAAAGTCTAATTATTTTTTTTGCTAATTTTTAGAAGTATTAGAAAGAAAGTTGTATAGTTTCATGATCTGAGAGACCATGTTCCATTTTAATCCACCACAACCTTTTGCAGGCATTGTTTATTTATTTACTAGCTTATGCCCGCGGCTTCGCACGCATGTAGTTCGATAATTGGGAATCGTGGGATCATACAACCGGGATAAAAAATCCTATGTGTTAATCCAGGCTATAAACTATCAGTGTGCTAAATTTTATCCAAATCCGTTCAGTAGTTTTTGCGTCAAAGAGTAACAAACATCCATTCATCCATCCTCACAATCTTTCGCACCTATAATTTAGTAGGAAATTAACTTATCAATTTTATTGTACACCATATTATGCTTAATTAAAGGATGACAGAAAACAACAAAGACAAAAAGGATAATATAAACATATTATTATTTAAAACGAGTGTACAATAAGCGGCATTATCGCACAAGGCGATCTCTTACGGAAAACCTTGAAACAATATTGTGGCCCTTTATCTTTTAAAATTGCTCCAAAATTAAATAAGAAAAATTCTTCCGTAGATATTCGACTGCCGAGAAGTGACCACGGCCAGTGGAATGTTCGAAGCCCTCTGCACTCATATCAAATTTGGAACTAATAAAGGAAACATCAGGTAAGATTCTGCTAACATAATTTATAAGCTACATTAAATTGGTCCGTGGACGGGTGACCACCAATTACGTACCAAGTCTCCCCCATGCCTCGGAAAACACGTTTAACCGTTGGTCCCGGCTGTCCATAGATCTTTGATAGTCGTTACAGGAAGTCAGTGGCCGAAAGTCTGACAACCAGTCTTACCAAGGTGTATCGTATTACTCAGTACTTACTGGTTTGTGGAGGTCAGACTGGCAGCCGCTCCATGTAAAATACTGGTATTCAGCTGCATACGGTTAGGCTGGAAGCCGACCCAAATATAGTTGGAAAAAGCTAGGCAGATGATTTCATTTTTATCATCACCTACCTAGACTTTTTCTAAATACGTTTGGTATACTTCCAGTCTAACAGGATGCATCTAAATAAATAAATAAATACATATCGCTGGACATTACACACAGCGCCATCTAGGTGCCACACTAAGCAACGAGGCTTGTGTCGTGGACACCAGATAGTTGATAATACTACATAGATACTTTTTGTTTGTAAATACATACTTATTATACATATAAACATCCATGACTCGGAAACAAATGTCCATGCTCATCACACAAACATTTGCTCCTACCGCGATTCAAACCCGGGACCCTAAGAACGTAAGGCAGCCTCACTACCGCTGCGCCATTCGGGTCGTCAAATACCTTTATATTACATGGAGCAGCTTTCTATCTGACCCACAGAACCCACAATACCACTTGGTAGGACTGGATGGCGGACATTCACGCGTCGCTTCTGCTTTTCTGACGAGCGAAGAGGATTGGAGACGTGCCAGATTCAACCAATCACAGGAGAGAACGGAGACACGATGTAGATAACAATTAATGTGATTGGTCGCTTTCCGCACATCTCTCCGCTCCGGTCGTCTCCATTTTGGTGGAGTTCGAGCCTTAAAGTAGCTCTAAAGTCGTTGATTCTTGACAACTTCAGATCGATCGGTTAAAACATAACGTTGCTTATGGGTATTAGCACATCGGCATGCAAGCTACTTGCATTCTTTGCGCAAGTTACTGGCATATTGAAGTAGTTGTGGTTACCTTTAATGCAAACTTGGCAATATTATCGTAAGTTACGATCGTTTGTAGGGTGTTAAACATTAGCCCTCCTATTAATAAACACAGACTAAAGTTATTCCAAGTTTAAACCTTTGAAAATGTATGGTTATTTCTTTTTTATTCCTGTTATAATTTTATTCCGTGTTTATTAATAAGAGGGTATCTGTTTCGTGAGTTAGGATATTAGTTGAGGACCATAGGGTAACTTTAATAACTTGCTTTATTTGAAGAGCATAGATTTAAAAACACTAAATGGTATTATAGTCTGTTCATATAAAGCTACAGTTAATAGCGTACTTATTCCTTGATATGAAGCCATAACAGAACTGGCCAGTCTGGAATCCAATATAGTTACTAAAAGCAAAGATATATTATTTTAATACCTTCGTTAGATTTTTCTTCAGCGTCAAAAAATGATTACGTTTCTGTTTAACCCTTCGTGCGCCGGGAACGTAGCTCCACGCGAGACACAATAGGTTTTTAATTGTGTCTATATACTCGGCATACGAAAGGTTAATTGACAATGACATTCGAAAAAGTATAGTTCACTCATAATCGCGTCATAGGACCTGTGAGCTCAGTATCCTTTCGTGCGACCTAAGCATTGTAAGGGCACATCTAATCATTTAAATCTATGACAAAGATAATTGGAATGGCCGACGATCAATAAATAAAGTTGCACTTCAATGCCATAGAAGGTGCTAATTATGTGAAAACGCACTCATCCTGTCCCAAAAAAAAAGAGATCGATTAATTATTTGAAACAGCGTCTCCCGTTCTACATTAAAAGTATCTAGATCTAACCACACTGTTGCTTTTCAGATCAGCAATAACGATATTCCCTCAACGCACAGACGGCAAGCATGACTACAGAGTATGGAACCCACAGCTCATCAGCTACGCCGGGTACCGTATGCCTGACGGCTCCATACTTGGTGATCCTGGACGCTTGGAGTTTACTGAGGTAATGAGCGACGTATTATAAATAAACTAACGCATTTCAGGAACCCCAGTTGCTACAATTCTTACTTACTCTTTTCGCCTCGTCCACGTTCATATATCTGGTTACGCACGCCGGCTGCGAGTATGAGCAAATGAGCGAGCGAGCTGTGGTGTGATACTTAGGTATGCTGAAGATTATGAACCACATAATAGCAAATAAGTGATGATAATGATAAATTACATTAATTCTGTATATTTGTTTATACAAACGCCATTATCGGCCAAAATTAGATGAGGTCGGTGTTTCTTATTAAGAGAAGAAAATCAGAGGCAACAGTCTCTTTTAAAGTCTAGAAATCTCGGTGAAGTCATATGAGAATCATTCAGTTTAGTGTCTGAGATGGTCTGTTGAGGAAAGAGCCCCACATATCGACGGCCTAGAAGACAAATGTGCTAATTACAAAATTTTGATAATGTAATATTTTAATGCCAAATGTATAAATGAGCATGCTCTACCGATCGCACTTATCCAAAATTCCAAATTACATAATTCCGTCTCTTTCTGTCTAAACTATATTTCTATGTACAGTTTTTAGTTATGGTATTTAGAAGTTTTGAATCAATAAAACAGTCCTGAAAAATTGGTAGGTCTGTAATCAGCATGTTTGTCTTCTAGACCATCGATATTTTGAGTGGACCTATCCAGTCATTGCACGCAGGTGTTCAGGTCCATTATGTAGTTCAGTCGTGATGAGTTGAGCATGAGCTATATGTATAATCAGACCTGACCTGATCCTGTAGCTCACGTCATCACGACTGCACTACCCTAAGGTGATAGAATGAGTTGGTGTATATGTATGGACATATTTTGTGACAGTAGAATCATTTAATTTTGCTGTACGGGGATTATATAGTATCGTCTAAGATATAGTTGTGGACGCACATGAAATTCCCTCATAACAAAACTTAATGAGAGTATTATAAAAAATCCACCATTTTCCTCATTAAAAACATATTATCATGATATCAAATAACGTGACTAGCTAAAACTAGCAAAACAAAAAATTTGAATAACATTATACAGCGTGTAACAGAAAGGGTATAATCATATGGAATACTGTGGTACGGACTATCAAACTGAACAACTTTCTCTATGGGACCACCATCGAAATCGTAAAAAAATAATCATCTGTCCTATACAAAATTTCAATACCTACTGGACCCAAATGTATGGGACAGCTGATTATTTTTTTTACGATTTCGATGGTGGTCCCATAGAGAAAGTTGTTCAGTTTGATGGTCCGAACCACAGTATTCCATATGATTATACCCTTTCTGTTACACGCTGTATAACACATTAAATAATAATACGTTCCATATGATATTTCAAAATTGGATTTGGATGTAACATTCAAGAAAACCAGTTTGTATCAGAATTTGTAAACAACATGAACAGATTGCATAGTGAGGACAGCGATGACTATTTGGACGTAATGAAATACCTATTGGTATTATGTCAATTAATTTATCATGCTTTCGATGATGAATGAATGCGATGGTCATTATTATTATGAATGAATTATTAAAGTATGTTAATTTTCATTGTTTGTACATATTTATTTTGTAGGTTTTGTACGCATTCAGCAAACTTCAATAACGGCAACTGAATCGTTCAAAAGAGACAAATGGTTCTGATTTGCCCCGTGTCCTAAGCTAGAGTTTCTAATTTTGTAATTATGCGTAGGTGAACCTTCCAGGGCGCCTACCATGACGTCTTAAAGCAGGAGTAATTCCAGTGTGGAGAAGAGACAGCTATACAGGCCGTCTAGCGCCATCTCTTTCCCACACGGGAATTACTCCTGCTTTAGCGTCATGGTAGGCCACCTGATCATGTGACATTAGGTATAGCTTATTTCTTAAAACTACTCAGGATCCACTAATCTATATTATTTACTGGAGTCAGCAGATTTATTCTGTATACTATTTCCGCCCTGTATTATAATAATATTAAAGAGAGGTAAAGTTTGGATGTAAGCGGTAATTTTCGGAACTTCTGATCCAATATAGCAAAATAATGTTTTCGCTTATGGGAAGTTACATTATCATTTCAATGTTCCCGTGGGAATTTCAGATTACAACGCGAGCGAAGCCGCGGGCAACAGCTAGTTACCAATGAAAATGAATTCTTATAAAATAAAATAAAAATAGCCTTTATTTTACTCTGACCTTCCTAAAAATAAACAAGTAATAACATTAACTTACAACTAATCAGCTACCAGGTCAGGCTGTCTTGCGACATAGGCCTCCTCTATTTCCCTCCACTTATTCCTGTCCAGAGCAGTTCTTCGCCAACCTTTTGGCAAATCATCCTCCCACCTTTGCACCTGTCTTACTCTACGTCTTTTTTCCATTTCTTGGGTACCATTCTGTGGCTTGTTTGGTCCATTTTTCCGTATTTGCTCTCATCATATGACTGTCCAATCAATCCTTATAAAATTAATTCAATTCAATTAAATTTTATTCACAAACAATTTACATTGTGTTTGAAATAACAAAAATAATAAGGTAAAAAAAAACCATTCATAATTCAAGTAAGACAACCAAAATTAACAACAAAATTATTTCAATTTCAAATTCAGAAAATAATTTTGTTGTTAATTTTGGTTGTCTTACTTGAATTACGAATAATATTTTTTATCCATTGTCCATTGTGTCACAATAATAACTTATAAGCCGTCGCTAATCCATAATGTTTATCGTGTTTTTTCTGTAGGTATGCTTGAAGTTAGGATGGAAACCAAAAGAAAAGACTGCATGGGACATACTGCCTCTGGTGCTGTCAGCTGGTGGCAAAGATCCGGAGTACTTTGACATTCCCAGAGAAATTGTTATGGAAGTACGAATGGAGCATCCCAAGTAAGTAACAAACCTCCTCCTCCTCTGTAAGTAAGTAACCTCTGCTAAAAACAATTACGGAAAAAGAACCACCGCTTATTTAATTCCTCGACTGCTAAATAAAATGGATCCTATCCTTAGAAACAGTATAACGAAATCCAATATAAAATCAAAATTAAAATCGTTCTGTATAACGAAGCTAAAGAACGACGACGCCAATATTGTAACTGGTTATTAGCAAAACATAGATGTGTGCCGTACCCAGCTATGCATGTATGTATCTATTCATTGCTGCTTGTGGTAGTAGTACTAGTGCGACAAACCTATCTGTGCAGGCAGATACAATCGGAACCAACGCAAATGAAGATTATGCTTACCGACAGTCGACAGAGCCGCGCCGATATGAACTGCATAGATAGGTTGGTAAACTCGTTATGCATACCGATCAATCAATAAAAACATTGTCTTCTGTTTTTATTACCTACCAGCTGAACTCAACGTTCCTAACAAACCTCTGTGGTTTTCTGGAACGTATATTTTGTTAATTGTAATGTTAATATGTTTATTGATAATATGAATAAAAAAATAAATAAAAAAAAACAGTTAAGTTTTTTTTAATCTGTTTCTAACCTAGGATGATTATGATCCACGTGAATTAAACTCATTGTGGTAAAGTGAAATCCAATAAAACCTGCTTTGTCGTCGTTCTCATCAGAACGTCACGGCCTACATTTTTGTAGTAACATGGTTAGAATTTATGGTTTACCTCGAGCCAGACAAACAAACTCTAAGTCTATAAAAAATAATGCGACGGTTAAAAAAAAATACGAATGATAAAGGTTCCATGTAGAGAAAACCAGAATTATGTCGCCAATTATCAATACAAAATCAAAGATCTACAAATGGCAACCAGAACCAACGGCTTAACGTGCTTTTCGAGACACCGAGGAAACTCGGAACGTAATCGGTGGTCACCCATCCACGGAGCAACCTAGGCAAGCTTGGCTTAACCTGAAGATCGTCCCGAGCGGCGGATATTATTTAGCCCGAGAGTGCCTCTGTGTGCGTGTTGTTAGATGTCTTAGATCTTTCTGTTACTATGATATAAATGTTGGTCAGTTAAAATTATCGATTGATTGCTATTAAGGTGGTAGCCCGCGAAATTTATTTTTTCTTACGTTTATTGAAATTTGCAGGTGAGTGTCAGGTTAAATGTTGATGAAAATATGAATCGCGCCAGTAACACGTATGGAGTTACAGAATTATAATCATTCAAATCATCAATACAACTCTCCAAGTTCATTTAACCCCATTAAGTGACTGTAACTCCATACGTGTTACTGGTGCGATTCATATTTTTATCAACATACAACCTGACACTGACCTGCAAATTGCAATAAACATAAGAAAATTTAAATTTCGCGGTTTACCCTTGCGCTTCCACCTTAAATGAGTAGCGAAGTAAGAACTCGATTTTAATATTTTTTCTTATTTTCAGTTACGATTGGTTCCAAGACCTTGGTTTACGCTGGTACGCCTTGCCTGCCGTCTCTGGCATGAGGATGGACTGTGGTGGCTTGGAGTTTACCGCGACTGCCTTCAACGGCTGGTATATGGGAACTGAGATCGGCTGCAGGAACTTCTGTGATAGCAACAGATTTAACGTGCTTGAGGTATGATATTCATAAACAGCCTCTTTGACTACAGAGTTTTATCAGTTATTTTACTTTAAACTCAACTTATCGCATCTAGAATAAAGATCATTCTAATTTATCGCAAACTTGCTTGACTCCAATGACAACTCTGTTGTCTTTATTTCGTTCCTGTATTTTTTTTTATGCTTTCGTAATGAAAATAAAGATTGTAACGATAATGCAAAACCTATATAAATGTTTGAAATTACTGTAAGTTATCGTTGGTTAGTCTTTCACATATTTTTGTTGGTTCAAATCAAAATTTATATTAGAATCAGCCAATCTGCAGCCGAACTTGTCAACGTCTTTCTCAGCTGTTTAAATCTCAGTGCCGAGTGTATTACATATATTTTTTTTTACTCAAAAAGGAAGAAAAAAATCTTAAATATAAAAAAAAGAATTAAGAAAAGTTGTCTGTTCTATTCTTCATAAATCTACGAAAAAATAAAATTGTAACGGCTGCTTGTAATTTCAAAATAAAAGCTTTTTACTGAATGCATGAAAGTTTATGTACGCGGTAATTGTAAAAAAAAAAAAACATTTTTTTTTTAATTTTTGTCTGTCTCTTTGTTCCGGCTAATCGACGAAATGGCTGGAACGATTTTGTCGAGACTTTTACTGGCAGATAGTTAACGTTATAAAGAGTAACTAAAGCTACTTTTATTTAAAAAAAGGATTGAAGTTCCGTGAAACAAAATTACAATCCCTTGAATGTGTTTACAAAATCCGATCCAAATATTGTAAAAATAATATTGCTTTCACAGACCGTGGCACAGAAAATGGGCTTAGACACAAACATGACGGTGTCCCTATGGAAGGACAAGGCACTGGTAGAAGTGAACATAGCAGTGTTGCACAGTTACCATAGAGACACCGTGTCTATTGTGGACCACCACTCAGCGTCGGAACAGTTCATGAAACACATGGAGAATGAGAGCAGAGTCCGGTTAGTAACATCATTTAAAAAGAAGACAAACATTCTGTTAGGGCCCACATACACAGCTTATGTTCACTGACGTTCGACCACTTTTCAACCTTATAACTTAGGGCATAAGGGTGAAAGTAGCAGACCGTCAGTGAACGTGGTAGTACCTACTGAAATATGAACTCAGAAACTTATTGTGACCCTCTTGTCGACACTCTAAACACTCTCAAATTATGTAGAGCTGTAAAAGAAGCTTTTGAGTCGTGGCATCATCATCTTAGGCGCGAATTATACAGATACGGCGTAAGGGGAAGGCGCGGCGCAGGCGTAGAATTTATAATGAAACGAAAGAACGGCGTGCCTACGCAACGCCGCGCAGGTCGAGTGTAATTCACGACACGTCGTTTTGCGTACATTTTGTATGAAAACGTTTGGAAGCGGCATCATACCTACGCTGCACCTGCGCCGCGCCATCACCTTACACCGTTTTTGTTTATGTAAATCACGACTAACATCCCCGTATTAGTTGTAATTTTAGTCATAAGCCAATTGTTTACCAACATAGTCATTTGATCGCCAAAACCTTATACTTAACATTGTTGTTTATTTTGCAGAGGAGGTTGCCCGTCTGATTGGATCTGGATTGTACCACCTATGTCGTCATCTCTGACTCCGGTGTTCCATCAAGAAATGGCTTTGTACTACCTTAGACCTTCGTATGATTACCAGGTGAGACTTAGGTTCAAAATTAACTATTCAATCAGTTTTGCCAACCCGTACGGATTGGCTGAAACATCCCTTAATTGAGCGATAACGCGATACGTTCCATCATCACCATCTTCATCAGTGGAAAGACGTCCACTACCTTCTTAACACAGGTCTTCCACTAGTGACCACAGCATCACTGTTCTTATGGTTCTGTCAACAGTTTATGTTCCATCGTCATTTCAATCAAAAGTCAATAAGCAGTGATAGCCTAGTGGTGTGACAGTCGGACTGCCAATTCATAGGTATCGAGTTCGAACCCAAGACACGCACGCATGATTTTTTGGATTCATGTGCGTATTGTATAATTATCACTTCAGGAAATTAAACCAGCGTGCCTGAGAAATTGCTCGACGTCATGTAAAGCCAAATCAGAGGCCATGAATCAAGGCCATGGGCCTCTGATTTGGCTTTAAATGTCTCTGGTTTGGCTTTATAGCATAAAAACTCTGACACAGGTTAGGCATTAACCACACGATAAAAAAAGAAAGACTGCCTTAAGATTGCCATTGCGATTGATCTTGTGCTTCTCGTATCCACAATGTATTTGGCGTATAAAAATTCTTTATGAATATCTATGGAGCAACGTCCACTTCTTTCAAACGTAACATGAATCATAATCAAGCCAAACCTAGAACAGCATAGGTTAATAAAATCTTCATAAATAAAGTAGTACACACTCGTAGCTAGTATCCAGATTGTTGTGTTAATCCTGAATAATAACTCGTCTTCCTCGCCGTTTCCCAATTATTTGAGGTCGGGCCAGGGGTCGGGATCATTCCTAACGTAACATGACACTAGCCGTAAGTTCCTCAATAAATACCAAATCACGGGGCATATTTTTGTCTTTCTGCCACGTTCTCTAAAATTCTTTAATATAATCTGTGGAAGCAATGATTAGATTCTTCTTTCATTGCTAGAAACTTGCTTTGGAAGGCTTCGAGGACCTGGTGGAGGGTACGGGGATCCGCTGGATGCGAGACGCACGGGACCGGTGAATGTGGCGATACTTGGGGGAAGGCCTATGTCCAGCAGTGGACGTCTTTCGGCTGAAATGATGATGATAGAAACTGCCGCTTTTGACGAGTAGCATACGATTAATGTTTTATGCTGTTGTTGATTTCCAAGTCGATGGGCATCAGGGTCAGAAGCTCGTTAGTTTTAAAGAAAATAAAAAAGACCAAGATTTAAACACTTATCAATGAGGACTTGTTTAATTTAAACCTCTTTTAGTGATTTTTGCTTTGTTGTTCATTTAGTTTTCAAATATCCGATTTTCTTACATTATTAAGGAAGGCTTGTACGTTTATTTATCAGGAACCTGCATGGAAAACTCACCAATGGACCAAATCTGACGGAGTGAAGACCGTACACAGAAAGTTCCACTTTAAGCAGATTGCTCGCGCCGTCAAGTTCACTTCTAAACTGTTCGGGCGGGCCCTCTCTAAGCGCATCAAAGCAACCATTTTGTACGCCACCGAAACAGGCAAATCTGAACAGTATGCCAAGGAGTTAGGGACGCTTCTTGGACACGCTTTCAATGCACAGGTACGTTTTTATTCCCTTCTTTATAATAAGGATGAGTTAAAGTTGTGTAAAGCATTTTGTTACTCTTAAATTGGATGGTTTGAGGTAACTGCGGAAATGTTTATTTCTTTTTACGATTCGTGTGGGTAGTTTATAAGCGTATTGAGTACTTTTCAAGTGTTTTCACTTGAAAATGGATACTTAGAGCTCATTGAAAATATAAAAGGGATATCAAAATTGAATTAGTTCAATGTTTTGTTTAAATTATTATTAGTTAAAAGTAACAATTTATTTTTCAGGTCCAATGTATGTCGGAGTACGATATGTTTTCAATTGAACACGAAACTCTTCTCCTTATTGTAACATCAACTTTTGGAAATGGCGAGCCTCCAGCAAACGGAGTGGTACGTAGATACAAATATATGTATAAAGGAAAATAAATAAAGTATCGACAACAAGATAAAAGCTCAATGGGGGGAATCGCGTATGAATTCGCCGCTAGAGGCGCTAGTGTAGCGCGAGGTCACCGAAATGTCAGATGTCATAGAAAGTACACGCGTTGCGTGCTTTTTTACCACGTATTTTTACTAATATTCACGATTGTGGTCTAGATTGAGCTATTCCTGATTAATTATGACTTGAAGATTTTAAGTAGCAACTTAGGATCTTATTTGTTAGTACTTTGAGGTAAAATGATTTTTAAATGTTTCATGCTCGCTAAGTATAGGGAGAATAGTGTAAATAAATATATCTGAGGTTTACACTATGTTTTTATAAGTAATAAAATAAACTTTTTATGGGTTGTTGGTACTCTAAAGTATACAATAGAACTATTGACAGGACCTTAATCGACAGTGGCGCCATCTGGTGAGCTCAAAAACGATAGCCCTCATTACGTCATTGATCATGTTTTTCAGGACTTTGGTGGACATCTTCTCCAGATGTTAAACGCTGAACAGGAAAACCAAGAAGATATAATGGAATTCCATTCTGCGTAAGAAACAATAATTTTAAATAAGATATGTTTGAAATATAACCTACCATTTTGTGTCTAAAATTAACATTCTCATTACAGGGGTTGCAAGACGCCAAAGTCTCCTAGTAAGTCTTTATTTAGGACAAACAGCGTTCTTGCATCAAACATGGATTACGCCCGCCAGTTAACGCGGTTGGAGTCACAAAGAAGTAAGTCCACCAAGTACTTGTCAACCAATTCCTCGGAATATAGTCTGTGTAAAAGATTTTCGGGCATTTTTTTAATGTATAAAAAAGCTAAGAAATTATGCACGCAAAAAAAGCCGTGTGCTTAAATTCAGGTTATTTTTTTAAATGGAACATTACAAAAATAAAAAACGTAAATTGTAATCGTTACTGACAGATTGGCCAGAAGAGGCAAGACATAAGGAAGATTTAAAAGGTATCTGAGAGGCCTTTGCGCAGCAGTGAGACAGAAAAGGCTAGCATAAGGAAAACACTGAAATATCGAGCATGTTTGAAAGACACCTCAAGTGTTTGTAAATTAACATGTTTTTTTATAGGTGTGATAACAGAATCTTCCGTAGAGCACATAGCTCCACTGAGTAACGTACGATTCGCAGTATTTGCTCTCGGATCCAGTGCCTATCCGAAGTTCTGTAACTTTGGCAAATTCATCGACACCATCCTCGGCAGTTTGGGTGGCGAAAGAATCATGGAATTGTGCTGTGGAGACGAAATGTATGGACTTGAACAACGATTCCGTACTTGGTCGTCAGAAATATTCTTGGTAAATATGAAAACAATTTAAATGTAACCAATTTATTCTTCATTGCATGTCTCTTTGTTTGAGTGGTAATCGCGACTGCTGAGCATGAGGTCTTGGGTTTGATTCTCGGGTCGGGCAAAGTGTTATCAGGAATTTCTCAGTAGCAGCCATGGAGTCTGGAATTGTGCCCGGTTGATGGCAATGGGCTCGCCCCCTATTACATAACTGTCAACATGTGGGTGGACTATTCGGTACACCTCTGCCTAACCCTTCGATGAATACAGGCGTGATGCTATGTTGTTCTTCATTTAACATTCCAAATAATCAAATTTCGATTTTCAGGAATCGTGTAAAACATTTTGCTTAGAAGAGAGCGATATCATAAGAAATGCACAGAATGCTTTAGGTATAATACCCGTGACTGAAGAAACTGTGAGGTTTGGCAAACCATCTTCAGAGTTACCTTTAATCAATTCATTAGAAGCTGCTTTTAGAAAGCAGCTGATTACTTACAAAGTTAAAGAAAGCAAAACTTTAGTACAGCATTCAGAATCTAATGCTGAGACTGTATTTGTGGATCTGGATCCCGAGGTAAGACATTATTTTTAAATCTCTATATAATATTTTGAATTAAGCATAATTAAAACTTATTTTTACTTCCTTTAGTACTAAGGAAAATATACAGTGGCTAATATACATATACAGTGGTTTTAAAAATCTTATTTATGAATACAGTAATTTTGTTAGCCTACCGTAAATTATTAATTAAACTGACCTTTTCTTTAAAATTAAAAAAGACAAAACACCGGCTGTAACTACTATTTTTATAATTTGTTTTGTCGATTTTGAAAGTCATCTTTTAATAGAACTTATTCTTGCATTCAATTTGACTAACCTAACTTTAATTATTTAGAGTGAAATAAAATACGTGCCCGGCGACCACATCGGTGTAATGGCCATTAACAAAAAAGACATCGTAGACGCTGTGCTGGACAAGCTGAAAGGCATTGAAGAACTGGACAAAGTTGTACAACTCCAAGTGATGAAGGAAACATTAATACCGACAGGTAAAAGACACAATAACAACACTTTAAATGTCAATGTTGATAAAACTGGTATCATAAAACTATTTTCGAATGACGCAGACGGCAAAGGTATGCTTATTTAAGCAAAAACTGGTTTCGTAACACACGTGATGTCAGATGAATAAAAAAATCATAAGCGACAAACTTAAACTATTAAAACCTGTGCCTAATAGTTTTGAAACTCC
The DNA here is from genome assembly GCA_947578425.1 of Eugnorisma glareosa. Classification (NCBI taxonomy): domain Eukaryota; kingdom Metazoa; phylum Arthropoda; class Insecta; order Lepidoptera; family Noctuidae; genus Eugnorisma; species Eugnorisma glareosa. The sequence continues at coordinate 16,772,335 of OX387966.1, read as the reverse complement.
AAAGGAATTCCCATATCACTATTGAGCAAAAACCCAAACACTTGAGTCTTTGGCAATAATTTGAAAAACTTGTATGTTTGCCAAGTATGAAACAAGTATGAAATATGGCAGATTGACTAAAAATAACTGTTATTATAGGTACAGTGAAAGCTTGGGAAAGATACGAAAGATTACCGCCGGCAACCATTCGAAACATCTATACAAGATTTTTGGACATCACAACACCACCCACGACGAAAGTACTACAGTACCTCGCAGAATCATGTACTGATCAGAAGGAAGCTGATCGTATGAATGAACTGGTTACGGTAAGCACTATAATTTAATAATTTTGATGCGATAATTATCGTATTTAAAATGGCTTCCTCAACCATTACGTTGAGTTATGGTACTATGATATCATCTAAGTAATTGTTATTTATTACATCCGTAGATTTTGTATTAGCAAGTTAGTATTATAACATTATTGATTTAGTACACTTTAATTTTTATATAATTTGCCTTAAATTAACGTTTTCAGGATTCAAACAAATACCACGACTGGGTTAGCTTTCACTACCCCCATCTGGCAGAAGTTTTCGAACAGTTCCCGTCTTGCAGACCTCAAGCATCGCTGCTGGCTACGCTACTGAGTCCCTTGCAGCCAAGATTTTATTCCATATCTTCGTCTCTCTTGGCTCACCCTCAAAGCGTCCACATCACTGTTGCAGTTGTTGTTTATAGAACTCAGAGTAAGTAACTTTAGAAAGTTTTATCATTTTGTGTTCTAAAAATTCATCTATTTATACACTGTACTAATGTTTTATACATATTTTTATTAAAATCATCTGTGCTATAATTTCAGACGGCAAAGGTCCCTTACATTACGGCGTTTGTTCTACGTATCTTAAAAACCTGAAACCCGGAGACGAAGTCTTAGCATTTATCAGACAGTAAGTTTTACTTTGACGTTCTTCGAATTTCCTAAACAAATTCCAGCTAGCAATGTCTAACTTGATGTGCTATTTGCAGTAAACCAAGCTTCCACATGCCTAAAGATATATCAGCACCGCTTATCCTAGTCGGCCCTGGTACTGGCATTGCACCGTTTAGAGGATTCTGGCACCATAGGAGACATTTAATCGAGCATTTGGTGTCTCATAACCCCGGACCAGTGTGGCTGTTCTTTGGATGCCGTTATAAGAGAATGGAATTGTATAAGGAAGAGAAAGAAGGCGCGGTAACAGATGGTGTGCTTCATAAAGCGCGATTAGCCCTATCAAGGGAAGAAGGAGCACATAAAGTGAGTATCGATAAAATAATGAAAATGAAACTTTAAGCAACATTAAATAAACTGAGTTTCCAAACGTACAAAATAAAAAATACTACAAAACTTCAATTTTGTTTTACAGAATCTATTCATTTAGCATTGCATGCATTTACGTCCAACCGTTATCGTTATAAAATTGACTGATCATATTGTTTCTATCAATCAGAAATACGTCCAAGCCCTATTAGAAGACGAAGGAGCAGAGTTGACTCGATTACTAACCGAAGAGCACGGGCACTTCTACGTTTGCGGAGATTGTAAAATGGCCGACGATGTTGAACAAAAACTTGCAGAAATCATTCAGAAACACCGTGATATGACAGAGGAAGAAGCAAAAGAATTTGTTGCTGTTTTACGGGTAGGTTACATAACTTACTAGGTGGACGGATGACCTAGTGAAGGATGCGGGGATCCGCTGGATGCGAGTCCCATGGGACCGGTCATTGTGGCGACACTTGGGGGAGGCTTATTTCCAGCAGTGGACGTCTTTTGGATGAAATGATGATGATGTACCACGACTGTAGAGTTATCAAAAAATTGGTTGAAATTAGGAGGATGCTTGCTTTTTTACATGGCACCTGAATTTTGTTGGCAACGCAACAAGGGTATTTAGCAAAATTTAATGCTAAGTAGCAAATAATAAAATCACGAAGTTGAGGATATAGAGAACAACCGTCGACAAGTTAAAATGGAGTCAATATTATCAGCAGTAAGAGAGCAATTAGGAGAGTGTTCAGTCAGTGCTCTGCATTAACTGACCCTCGCCTTGTTTGTGAGAGGAGTCAGGCAATGAGGGCACTCACTATTCTTAGCATAAGTACTGTGAATGTGAAGTCATTCAATTGGTTATTTAACCGAGTTTATTATATTCTGTGTTTCAGCATGAGAACAGATATCACGAAGACATCTTTGGTATCACACTTCGAACAGCTGAAGTTCAAAGTGCATCCAGAGAAACCGCCAAGAAGACCCGCTTAGAATCTCTCAAGTCCCAGAGTTCAACTATATCTTTAGTCTAGTATAAGATTATAACATTAAATATTAGTTGACTGCCTTTTTGGTGAAGTGGTCGCAAACGATACTTCTGAGAATGATGATGTTGATGGATGATGATGATTATGGTGATGCCTGATGATGTGTCTCAAATTGGGCAGTGCTATTGTGTTTTTCCATGACGAATTTCACAGTAGCAGCCCGTAGTCTGGATTGTTGTCCAAATGATGGTAATAGGCTCGCCACAGATTATTTGGAACTTAAATCATAACTGGCGAAATGTGGGTGTCCTATAGGTACACCTTGGCCTAACTCTTTGGGAATTATAGGCGTGATGTTAAATATTAAAAATGAGAAGTAAATCATAAGGATTTATTTGAAGTACTTCGCTTGTGGGGAGCTTTATTTGTTGATCGAAATGCTTGTATAGTAATAATTTTAATGTAGCTAAGCTAGTTCTATATCTCGTACACGAGAGAGACCATGTTTTCTGAATCCAATAAATGTGTGTTATGTTCAAATGTTTTTTCTGCATTTCCCTACGGTCCACAAAAAACTCTTGTTGGCAGTAATGATAATTATATTGATACAATTACTGACAAACCCTAAAAGTATACATGATTTTATTATTACAACAATTTATTTTATGTAAGTTAATGTTCAGTGAAAATCGGTGAAAACAATTTGACATTGACAGTGCCTTAATTTCGTAGCAGCAAGAGTGATTGTCGTTAAAAAGGGAAGCGTATTTTTTTGCTTAATACAAGGAGCATGAAGAATAACTAAATGTATTGATGAAGGTTGAGAGAACTTCGTAACTATTGTTTAGAGAAAAAAACCTGTTTCTTTATTGTCATTTTTGTATGTTATTTGCATACCTACTTATTTTTTTAAACACAATTTCAAAGGATATAAAAAAATGGATGGTATCCTTGTGTTGATTTTTACCTCCATTGACGTCGCTTTTTCTAAGTAACATTTTTTTTTTAATCTCATTTAAACCTGCCTAGATCAACAAAACGTGTTTGATGTTATTGATTTAGTTATTTATTTATCTTAATCAGGCACTCAGTATTATTACGTTAGCTCTAAGATTTTTTATTTTCAAAATATTCCAAATAATATAAAGCGACCGGAAGTAATAATAAAATGCAATGAAAATAAATACAAATAAAAGACATGCATATGAATATTTTGTTTTTATTAAATAAATTCTTCTTAAAATAAATTTTACTATAATTATAAATATGTAGGTATAGGCTGGCCAGGCTTCTACAAGGTGTAAACCAACCCCTTCACGAAGTCGTCAACCAAGCATTCTGTACATAAGAAACTCTATGCAAAAAGTATTGTTGGGGAACGACTTTTTCTCTTTTTTTGGGTAAAAAGTCTCATTTTACGGTAGGACTCAATGTAACGCACCCAAAACATTGCGCTGATTGATACATTGAATAGTACGGGGGTCGTGGAGGTATTTAATGTAAAGTTATAAAATTAAAAACTTGTAAGTACTTAAAAAAAAACTTTTGAAAAAGTTGGAACTTAACCTCCAAATATCATAATAACTAAAAGGTTCCCAGGTATAGTCTAGTCTAGAACAAAAAAAAATCGCAATGACGCTAACGTGGAGAACAAGTGCCTTTTGGCTTCGTTATGGGTAATTTTACACCCAATATAAGTCTAACCGATGTCTTGTTGGACAATCAATACGTTCGATTGTTTAAATAATTATAATATTGTCACGGAGTCCAAAACCCTAGTAAGTATAGATTTTTAGTTATTAATTCGCAAAATGGAGTAGACATAATGCTTAAATGTTCCAATCTACTATTAACTGTAACGAGCATAATAATTGTAAACAAAGATGCATACAACATTAAGATTTAATAAAGCAGTCAAATTTCGAGTTGGTTCAAATTTCGAAGTTACTATCTAGTATTTAAGTACGAATAAAGAATTTTAAATTTTAAATCTTGTTTTTTTTTTCATTAGTACGTCTATACCGCGAGCATTCAGAAGTGCGCGTGGTTGGGAAAAATTCATTCAAGCAGCGAGCATTCGTTTTCGAACTTATTCTAGTAATTCAAAGTCTCCTAGGACCGTCCTCACCAGTTGTTTGAGCAGTCAGCTGCAGTGGGTAGACTAGATAGTTCAACTTCGGTCAAAGGTTCAATCGGTTATCTTCGAAAACGACGAAATTTGACAAGCCATTTAAGCGACTGTCGACCAAAATAAAGCAATTAATACTCCGGCTTCAATCTTAGTTGACATCTTATTTGAGTCTCTTTTCTAACAGATCGGTCACATTTTAAGCCAAACAGCTTTTCCTGATGACATAGAAACTTTGATTGTGGTCGTACAGAGTGGATTGCTCAAATGCTTGCAGCTGAATGCTCGCGATAGGGACCTGTAAGGCTTATAATTTGCCTGTAGCTTACCACAAGTTGAAGCAACAATAAAAAGTACTCTGCTATTAGCTGTGGTTAGTTGATGCAAGTAATTTTTTGCTTAAAAAAAATGGGGTACTGCAAAGGCACAAACACTTGTATCGTTTAAAAGTTTACTTCAACCGGTACGGACAAGTTACGGATTAGCTGCGGATATCAGACTCTGACAGATACTTTAGATCATATGGGTCAATTTTTTTATTTATTTCGGTTTAGTATCGTTAGTAAAACGATTGTGCAGTAGTTTGAGTACTTTTTGCGGTCTATCCAAATGTCCTTGCTTTGGTATAGTTCGTGGTGTCGTTGAGTTCCTTGAGTTATGAGTCGAGCTACACGATAACTGACAAATGCTTGCACTGACTGGACAGTTACACTCAAATCTGTCTGGTTCTTTCTTTAAAAGACCATCTTAGACACTAATCTGCATGGTCCTCGTGTGAATTGACAAAGGTTTGGAATTTAAGGGACAGTGACCTCTTAGTTTGTTTTGGCTGTTTCTTCTCAGAGGAGTCAGGTACGAAACACGGGCCTCTTCTAGTTTTAAAACATTACATGATGTGACGTAATTTACACAAAATAATATGATTTATTTATGATCATTATCCATCGGAGTCCGATCTCCTGAGTCTGGTCTGCAATAAGTCCGTACCGATATAACCAAAGCTTTAATGGGGCCTTCGTCTAAAAGTATAAAGTATTCACGTCAGCTTCGTCTCCTCACGACATGATCATAGATTTCAATCTGGGTATAGTTGGGAGAATAGACCCTTTGCTTCGTGGTGTTCTGTCCGGGGTCCTGTTGGGGGTCCGGGCATATGATCTTGTGGTCGTGACGGTTTTGGAAAAGCAGCCCTCTGTCTGGATCCATGACGGGCTGAAATAGCACAAAATTGATGTTGTCAAAGATAACGTGGATAATAATTATTATGAAAATAGCTTCATGCTCTGCAGCATTCAGGAACCGATTGAAAGTCGAATATGATTGTGTAATTATTGCCGAAGTAAATGTGTCGACTAAAACAACTGAAGCTCCCTTTAGTTGTTCGCTGTACTAATATGAAGTTAGTCTTACTATTATGAATGCGAAAGTTGAGGATTTATTTGGATTATTGGATGAAATTTGTCACACAGATAGTTTATAACCTGGAACAATACATGGAATAGTTTTTGTCCACGCAGACAAAGGCGCGGGCATAAGCTAGTACCTTTTTTTTCTGATGGGAAGTCATCAAATAACTCCTCCCGCTCTGGGCTGAGCAGGAGGGAGTGTCAGACTTTTACTGACTAAAACCCTTCCATGATCCTTCATCGCCCTTTGTGTTCCGGGGCCACGGTATCTCTTTCGAACAGTCCAGCAGCCACGGCAGGCATCGGCCCTTGCGGACCCCTTCCTATTGCTGACATCTCTTTGAGGCGCGCGTGGAACACGAACGCGCCGTCGACACGGCCTGTCGTCATAAGACGGACGGACGGCGAGCTAGCCCATAGCTCACCGTCCACAGGCCCGCGCCTACGGTGGCCGAGGGCCCCCGACGCCTGGTGCGTCTCCCGCGGTGGCTGGGACGTGAGGTTCTCTCCCTCTCACGTTCCGCCGCCTCCTTCGTGGCGTAACGTGGATCATAATTATTATTATGAAGATAGCTTCATGCTATGCAGCATTCAGGAACCGATTGAAAGCCGAATATGTGTACTTATTGACGAAGTGAATGTGTCGACTGATAGTTAAGTTGAGGATGATTTGGATTATTGGATGAAATTTGTCACACAGATAGTTTATAACCTGGAACAATACATGGAATAGTTTTTGTCCACACAGGCAAAGCCGCGGGCATAAGCTAGTACCTCAAATAGTAATAAACCGAACTCCAAATCAGTTTGCAAGTTTCTGAAATTCTCATTTTACTATCTTTTTAAAATTATAAACTAAGTTGTAACTTGATAACATAAAACCTGAAAATCTTTCAAGCGCCTGCACTATTGAGCTTTGAACTAATTGTGACCGACAATTTGTTTCATCCTTTCCCTTTCAATTTTTATGGTTCCGTACGTCAAAATGAAAAAAAACGGAACCCCTTAAAGGATCACTCGCGAGGCTTTCTGTCTGTCTGTCCGTCTGTCACAGCCAATTTACTCCGTAACTACTGGACCGATTGAGTTGTTTGGTACACATTTGTAAGTCGTTAATCCAAAGACGGGCGTGTAACGTAAATTCATTAAATTTTAAACATGGAGGATACTTTTGGGGGGTAAATTAGAAAATTAAAAAAATCGTTTATAAACTATATCGTGTTACATTATCAAATGACCCTTTCATTTGATATGATAAATGATGTTTATTTTGCAAGTAGGTTTTTAAAAACACTTTTACACGTCTCTTTTTTAAACTAGATGGGGCCGGTGTTTCGTACCTGACTACTCTGAGAAGAAACAGCCGAAACAAACTCAGAGGTCATAGTCTCTTTTAAAGTCCAGACATAATTTTGGTTAACTCACATGAGGACTATGCAGATTAGTGTCTGAGATGGTCTCTTGAAGAAAGAACCACACAGATTTGAGTAGACCTGTCCAGTCAGTGCAAGCATTTGTCAGTTATCGTGTAGCTCGACTTATAACTCAATAATATGTAACACGAATGTCTCACTCATTGAGAGCATCTCTAATATTTTTTTTTAAATCATTTTAAGATACATAGTATTGAAGTTATTTAAGAAAATAGGCGAAAATTGACCATCCCCCCATCACCCTTAACTCCGAAACTACAGGGTCGAAAATTTTGAGAAAATACAAAATATAGTTCTTTGCATGGATTACAGGAAACCCTAAAATAAAGTTATAACAACAAATAAATAAAAGGGGTCTCGTCTACTCCGATAGTACGGAACCCTTAATGCGCGAGTCCGACTCGTAGTTGGCCAGTTAATTTACACAGATGCAATTTACGGTTTCTAAATAATTGAAGTTCATAATTAGGAATGCGCCACTTTGGTGGAGTTTAACGAAGCTATTAGAGTGTTTAACTTTTTATTACGGGTTTTATTTTTCGCACAAAACAAATTAATCACTTTAAAATGTAAGGCTTTTTATGCCCTATAACATGGACTTGCAAACTGTGAACTTGCGAAATGTGGGTGTACTATTACGTAGGTACACCTCTGCCTAACTCTTCGGGAATTGAATCTCTTTTAAAATAATAAGATCAAACAATTTTGGCTCGTCAGTACACAAGTACTAAAACATACGTTTGGACATAACAACTAAATACTTCTATCGCCTTAACTAAACTATAACAGTACACACGGCGACAAATCAAGCTATACATTTCCAGTATACCATGGCCTCGCATTGTATAGATTTTCCGTACAATGTGAGATCCGCATAAATTGGTTTTGTATAGCTTGATTGGTCGTCGTGTGTACAATGATTTTTAGCGTGTGATCGAATACCATTCTTACATTTTCTAAACTTTTCGCAAAAAAGTTTCACAATCATTTACCGATAGGGCTCGTCACTACATCATATGCCACACGATCTCCGGCGAGGCGGCGAGCCTCCGCGCGAGAGTCCTCGCGCGCCTGCACGAATGGCGCGTGGAGGTACTACGCCGGGGGAAACTCCGCTGCCGCGGCAAATTGTCGCTCAGCGGACAGACTTCCGGCGTGATCTCATGGCGACATGGAGAGAGCGACTGTCGCAACCCCGTGCAGGGCTCGCCACAATAGTGGCGGTAAGTCCCCTCTTTGAGGAGTGGCTAGAGAGGCGCCACGGCGCCCTCACCTTCCGCCTGACGCAGGTCCTCACCGGACATGGTTGTTTCGGGAGGTTCCTGCACCTAATCGGGCGGGAGGAAACGCCCGGGTGCCACCACTGCGAGGATCGACCGGAGGACACGGTGGAGCACACTGTGCAGGTCTTCTCCGCTTGGGCGGAGCACCGCCGTGTCCTCGTAGCGGCAATCGGCAGCGGCCACCTCTTGCGTCCGGCCCTGGTTCAATCCATCGTCCGGAGCGAGAGGGAATTGGACGCCGTCACTTCCTTCTGCGAAGCAGTCATGCTAGCGAAGGAGGTGGCAGGACGTGAGAAGGAGAGAGCCTCACGTCTCAGCCGCCACGGGAGACGCACCAGGCGTCGGGGGCCACGTGGTGGCCCCCGGCCACCGTAGGCGCGGGCCTGTGGACGGTGAGCTATGGGCTAGCTCGCCGTCCGTCCTTCTTATGACGAAAGGCCGTGTCGACGGCGCGTTCGTGTTCCACGCGCGCCTCAAAGAGAGTCAGCAAACAGGAAGGGGTCCGTAAGGACCGACGCCTGCCAGGGTTGCGGGACTGTTCGAAAGAGATACCGCGGCCCTGGAACACAAAGGGCAAAGGAAGGAACATGTATGGGTTTTAGTCAGTAAAAGTCTGACACTCCCCTCCTGCTCAGCCCAGAGCGGGAGAGGTTATTTGATGATTTCCCATCGGTAAAAAAAAAGCCTAGCTGCACTGTAGGCTAAAATAATAATAATTCTATTCTACTTATGTTCAGCATCGTACAATCGAAATAAAAAAAACTGAGTCAATACTCTACACACACTATCTCGCGCTTTAAAGCACAACTTTACGAACTATGCAAATATTCGTGTCAGCCCGACGTTTAGTGGATATCGAAATTGTTCGCCGAATAATCTCACAGTTTCGAGGTAAACTTGACAGGTGACTTTATGTGGCGACAACTTTATGTACCTACACGTTCTGCTTGGTTCAGCGAAAATGCTTTATACAAACGAGCAGTTTTTAAGTTAATTCAAGAACTCCTCGGTTTGTTTTTGTTATTCTTAATGTTATCAAGTGCTAAAATGCCATCACGCACGCGTTCCTCAGTATGGCATCTTGCACCTGTCTCAACAGGGGGTCGTAAATACCCTACTTAGAAGTTCAGCTCTTTCTGTAGACCCCTTTTTCCTTTCCGGGGGATTTTATGACACAACCCACCATGAAGTCAGGCACCTTTTGGAGGTCACCATTCCATACATTTCCACTGCTGAAAGGCCTCTCCAAGTCTTCTGCCCAACGGTAGTTGTGCAATGCAGTAGCGAAGGGTCAACTTTTCTAAAAGGTAAGCCGGAGTACATATTTTGTGAGCAAATTATTTGTCCATGAATACAGACTGTGCAATTTTTCAAAGGGAAGCCGGTAGGAATCGAGTTGTATTGAGCCTTCGCCACTGGTACAATGTGCATGCAATTCTATTTCAGCTTTCGTGCCTGCTTCTACAAATAGTCCGTTATAGAACAGTGTTTGCCCACCAAGTCTTGGTATTTTTGAAGGTTTTGTGGAAACTATTGACCAAAAAAACCACATCTAATAGATACCTTATAATTCCTGCTAATGTTGCTCCTCACAGTTCCGTGTCGCCAGTGATAGTACCCTAGATCATTGTCCCTTGGCCACAAAGTCTTGCCGTACTTGAAGAACGGGCCCCAGTTCTCAGCGATAAGCCGGTGAGCGTAATCTATGTATCCTGATATCTCGAAGCCACCTTTCGTAAAGTGCCTGATGAAAATTATAGACTGTGGAGAAAAAGAGATGTTATTTAAATTAGTTTTGTTGGAAATACGAATCAGCACCCCAATTGCTTCCCACACTTTGTGTCACAAGCCGAAAGATTTTGTAGAAAATTATTAAACCATTGCTTCATATTTTCGCAATATTGGTCTACTTGACAATGTAAATAAGGCAATGAATATTGTTTAACTGTCAAAATGAATGGTATTGTCAATATAAGTGCTTCACGCAATACCTCGCTGGGCCGTAATATACTCATTCAAAAAGAGCTAGTTGTTCTTGAGAAGTTTACTCGGTGCCTCATATGGATGCCGAGTGACCGATACCAGTTATAAAAAAAAAAACCAGTATAGGTCATAATGGGTGTAACAAGACCCTTAACGAAGCCGAAAGGCACTTCTTCTTCTTCCCATCATTGCTATATTTTTTTTGTTCTGGTTACAGAAATATTGGGGTTCAAAGTTCCAACTTTTTCACAAGTTTTTTTTTAAAGACATGTTCTTAATTTAATTTTTTTACTCCATGACCCCTGCACTATGCAATCTATCCATTAGCACAATGTTTTGAGTCCGTTACATTGAGTCTTACCGTGAACGTGAATTTTTACCCCAAAAAAAAAGTCGTTTCGCAGCAATAATTTTTGCGTAAAATTACTTAGTTTGATGTATACATAATGCTTGGTTGACGGCTCCGTGAAGGGTCCTGTTACACTCTGTATAGTCCTATATAAATCTTCAATCTTCGTGAATCAGATAGCTCACTAAAATCCAGCTCACCTGTAAAATTCCGACTCTGTTGGCTCGCTCCCTCACAGCCAGTTCTCTATTGAAGGAATCTTGCAAGTTTGCCCCCTCACTGACCAGCACATAAGGCTTCGACTTGGGGTAAACGATCTCGTGGATAGTGGCTCGACGGGAGTAGAACTCTTTTTCTGATAGTGTATCGCCGTATGCCCTGGAAATTTGAACTGAATTTTGAACAGAAACTGAAAAATACAAATAAAATTGAAGAATTTTTGTCTGTTTGTTACGGTTAATCTCCGAAACGGCTGGATCGATTTTGACAAGACTTTTACTGGAAGGTAGCAGATTTTATAAGGAGTAACTTAAACTAAAACTTGCTCGCGACCTTCGTCCGCTTGAATTTATGGGTCGTGGGGCTTTCAGAACAGGGACCACGGTCCCGGTTTACACTTTTTAATAAAATATTTATTTTTGTGTAGTATTTCGGGACCACAATAAAAAAGAAGTTAAAGTACAGTTAAGAAAAAAGTTGATATAATATTTTGATCAACAATTACATGAATTATCAATACCCGTACAAAATAAGGGCATAGTTTAGTAGCACATAAAAGGATAGTAGCTATAAAATAACAATATATCAATCATGTATAAGAGAAGAGAGAGAGAGAAGTATGAAGAATATGATTTGCGCGCACTTAATCTCTCTCCCACACATCTATTGCGCAGTCGCTTCTTTATGTGCCTCGGGTTGCTATTTGACCAGTCACACCCCTTTTTGAAGGTCAAAAATGTTACTTCTGTATTTGAATCGGATTTTGTTTCCAATGTCAAGGATATTAATTTTTTTGCACAGAACCCACCCACCCCCTATTTTAAAGTAGCTTGAGTGAGTTACTCAACTTATAACATCAGCTATTGCCACTAAAAGTCCCTTCAAAATCGGCCCAGCCGTTTCGGAGATTAGCCGGAACAGACGGCGACTTATTACAAAAAGTCATTGTTTACGTTTGTTTGTCTGTACAAACAAACGTAAACAATGATTTTTTGTTATAAGTACCGTAATCTCTCTTGAGCATTCAGTAAAAAGTTGTTATTTTGACATTACAAACAGACACATCAATCTTAATTTGCATAGATTTTAATATTTTTATGTTCACAACTGATTTTCGCGAATGTGAAGAACTTCATGATTACGATGATTATTCTTTAATTCAAACTAGCTTGTTGCTGTGGTATATAAATATATAGGTAGATTATGCTATGCAATGTGCAATAACTTTTTTTCCTGTTATCGTATATAGGAATGATACAGAAGCACAAGTTTGGCACTAAAAGGCCTATGCCCATCAGTATGAAAAGTCAGGTTTTGGATGGTGATGATAACGGTAATGCAACTATACTGAATAGACCCCATTCACTTCAGTTTACTGCGTGTATAAGTTCAAGCTTTCCACGAATCTGATCGAAGCCTACGAGATCCTCTGTTTACTTTAAAAGTCAGTTATAGGTAGGTACCTGTATCCAAGAGCCGCAATAGTCCTAGCAGAGAGTATGCTCCTCAAATTCCTGAGATCAGCGATTTCTATGAGCGAATCTAAATAATCTTCCCAAGTATCGTATATCAGCAACTTTCTATCGGCTTCGACCCCCGCTGGGTATTCGTTTTTCTTCTCTGCCATCGCCATGTTAACCAACTATATTAAAAGTACTAAAAAATAAATCTTAGATACACATCAAAAATAAATTTTTATTGCAAAAAAATTCGTAGTAGATTTTTGACAGCACCGAAACAGTGACGGCCATTGGCCATAATGACAGTAATGTGCGTTTTTTTTATTCAAGTATTGCACAAAGGTATTTTTTATGAAATTTCCGCAAAAAAGGTTACAAACTTTTCACTTCAATCGTCCTTTATGGAAACTCGCACTACACCGCCACCGACCAGGACATTTGGCCGCAGAAGCTTCGACTAGGAAGGTAGTTTGATCGCACAACCAAGCGTCCGACCATTTTTGTTCAAGATAGCGAGGTCATAGGACAAGGCTTGGTCGTGGCCGCGTAGTGCCTGAGGTTCCCCTAAAGTAATAAGCCTTTTTATTTCCATGACGGTAACAAAAGAAAATAGAATATTGGTACAAGAAAACAATTTTTAAAACGACAAGTTTCTGTCATAGGTATTATTAGGCCACCTCCAATTGCCTTCATTCTTTTCTGGTGTTCGCCGCATCCAACCAGCCACTTCCAGCTATTTTTAATATCTCGTCGAGCGTCTCGCTAGGTCCTTTAGCCTGGTCATCATATAACTTTCTCCCAATTATGTTAGGGTTAGCTTCCAGTCTAACCGGATACAGCTGAATACCAGTATTTCACATGGAGCGACTGCCTATCTGACCTCCACCACAACACACTTAAAACTGGGCAGTACGATATCCTTTGGTAAGACTGGTTGTCAGAATTTTGGGCCACTGACTACTTGTAACGACTGTCCAAGTTCTACAAATTAGAGCTAGGACCAACGGCTTAAGGTGCTTTCCAAGCCACGGAGGAAACTCATTACGTAATGGTTGGTAGGTAATCCAAGGTCCGACCTTGGCAAGCGCTGCTTAACAGCCTCATGGGTCGATCTTTAAGGTTAAGCAGTTCTTGCCGAGGTTGGTTCGTGGATGGGTGAATAACTTTGTTTCCTGTTATATAACTCATTACGTAATGGATGGTAGGTAATCCAAGGTCCGACCTTGGCAAGCGCTGCTTAACAGCCTCATGGGTCGATCTTTAAGGTTAAGCAGTTCTTGCCGAGGTTGGTTCGTGGATGGGTGACCATCATTACATACCGAGTTTCCTCCGTTCCTCGGAAAGCACGTTAAGCCGTTAGTCCCGGCTCGCATTTGTAGATCTTAATGGGCTGTGGAGGTCGGATAGGTAGGCTTTATGTAAAATACTGGTATAAATACTGGTGTAAATTACTGGTGGTAGACTGAAAGGCCCCAATATATTATAGGTAGGTGGGAAAAGGCTAGCTATTGATTGATTTTTGAGCTCCTCAGTACATTATCAAGTTAAACAAATTCGACCGTTCCGCTTAGGTACGTCTCGCACAAAGCTAAGACAAGCCTAGTTCAAAATCAATGCCTAAAAGGGCCGCCATGATACCTTAATATTTTATGTTCAAGACAGCATTCGATTCGTATTACCTTTCATTGTGTTTCAGTATCCCTTTGCTGCTTGTTTAAATATTAATATGTCTCTTTATATTCCTGTTTCTGTAAGCTCTTTGTTATGTAAATATTTCTTGATATTTACGCTTTACTTTGGTTTTTGGCTTGTGGTTCAGTAGGTAAGGTGAATATTTTTGGGTCAGCGTGTTCCGTCGTCGAATGAATCATCACTTCATCGGGGGTCACCCCCCATAGAAAAGGGGGGTCCTCCAACCAGACGACCCGATAGTTGCTGTCGGGTATTCTACAGCGTGTAACAGAAAGGGTATAATCATATGGAATACTGTGGTACGGACCATCAAACTGAACAACTTTCTCTATGGATTGAATTTTGTATAGGACAACTGATTATTTTTTTACGATTTCGATGGTGGTCCCATAGAGAAAGTTGTTCAGTTTGATGGTCCGCACCACAGTATTCCATATGATTATACCCTTTCTGTTACACGATGTATATAATATGTTAATAAAACCCTGTCCGATCCGAAAGGGTCATAAAGCTATAATAATGGTATTTCTAAATAGAATAAAACATAAAATATTTATGAAAGTCAAAATATTTATGAAGTTTAAAAAGCATGTTTTTTTTCTAATTACATCTGGCTTCTGACTATCTGTAACACCTGAGATTTATGAATAGCGGCCGGGTTGATCAAGCGCTTTCCGAGGCACTTTCTGGGGACAATATGTAATTGCTCTGTACTATTCATTTATTTCGTCGGTGTTATTCTGAAACCGCGGAACTAACAGTGTTTAAAACCGCGTATTTACAAAAGTGGCAAAATCGAGATTTCGCGGGCTTAACTTCGTTGTAGTAATATGAATACATATTTTATATAACTAATGCCTACAATATTAAGAGGAATGCTTAATTTGGCAATTTAACAGTTTAAACAATAGAAAGTCAAGTGGAGGTTTAGTAAATATTACGTTTTTCCTCGTTCCTGTAAAATTCACTGCACCTTATTTTAAACACTGTTAGTTCCGCGGTTTCAGAATATCACCGACGATTTGTCACTTGCTGTTGCCCGCGACCTTCGTCTGCGTGAAATTAATATTATAAAAATATGACTTTTCTATTTTTTATCAGGTGGCCTACCATGACGTCTTAAAGGAGGAGTAATTCCATTGTGGAAAGAGATGGCGCTAGACGACCTGTATAGCTCTGTCTCTTTCCCACACTGGAATTACTCCTGCTTTAAGACGTCATAGTAACCCCCCAGATTTTGTTAACAATTTCGAGGGTTTTAATTTGTTTGCACGTCAACGTCTTATGACATCAGCTATATGCCAGTAAAAGTCTCGTCAGAATCGGTCCAGCCGATTCGGAGATTAGCCGTTTCAATCGGAATTTGTTAATAATTTCAAGGTTTTTAATTTTTTTACACGGAACCCTAATTCTTTTTCTAAAATAAAAGTAGCTAAGTTACTCCTTATAACATGAGCTATCTGTATGTCTGTGTCCAGTAAAAGACCGTCAAAATCTAGCCGTTTTGGAGATTAGCCGGAACAAACCGATAGACGTGTAGACAAAAATTAAAAAATGTTATTTTGTTCTAAGTTACAGGAATACTTTAAAATGCATTAAAAAAAACTGTTATTTTAAAATTACAACTAGACATTTCAATTTTATTTATTTGTATGGGACCTTCATAATAATATTATCCAAGAGTTTGTAAATGTTGTATACATGTACCTCTAAGCATGGAGAATGAAATCATTCATACATTACTGTATGGATTATTGTGACAAATGAATATTGTACTGCTATCAAATATTTGATGGAATTCATCCATCAAGTGGTTTCCCGGCTATCCTTAGTATGTTCAAATATTTTGTTTTACTATCAATCTGTTTGATTTCTTGTTGGTAATGATGGGGAAGATTTGTAGCAAATATTTTTACAATTCTTAATAGGCATCTTTCTCTTTGTTTGCTTTGTTGGCACACTTAAAATATTTTTTTGAAGTATCATGTAATGCAAACTCCGTGTAAGGAAAATTGGAATTAATGTAAGCAGCTTTTCCCGTGTTTTATCTCCAGTAAATATTACAGTAAGTAAAAGTGTTCTAGTGTGGGTGTACACCTTTGTTTAACCCTACGGAAATTACAGGCGTGATGCTATCTACACTAATATTATAAAGAGGATAGATTTGTATTTTTGTGTGTATGTTTGTAATGAATAAACACAAAAACTACTGCGCCGATTTCAAAAATTATTTCACCATTAGAAAGCTACATTCACCCTGAGTAACATAGGCAGCCGTGCGAAAAAAAAAATTAAATTAAAATTGAGTGCACCAAATCAAAGTCAATACGCCTGCGGAGTTTCACTAACCAATTTAAAATCTGTTGATATTTTCAATTTATTATTTTATTAGAAATTATTTATATAAAAATATTTAAAAAAAAAGTGTACATTTAGGCCCAGTATTTCTCATATAATGGTATAATTAGTGCTTATAACTAAAATATGTTTGAAAACAGTTGCAAGTATTGATAATGTTGAATTCAAAAGTTTCGTAACGACCTGCCCGATCAAGGTTTATTGAAACCAGTGCCAGCTATGAAATGGGATGTAATTCAAATAAAAGTTCCTACACATTAACTCAAGACATGTAAGTACCGACCTCATTTCTGTAAACGAAAACAGTTTTCTAGCATCATCGACACAAATAATTACATGTACCCGAAAAATCGGATGATTCAGTCAACGTAACGACGAATTTCAAGGGGAATTACGCAAATCGGTTTAAAAGGATGTTTGGAAGGTAATTTTTTCGAGTGGCAACACAAGTAGTGACGGAAATCGGGGATGGAGCAACGTGGGGTACGTTTTTTTAATTCTTTATCCCGAAGGCGGTAAAGGTCATTTTTCAGATTTTTTGACAAGTATGGTGTGTTAAGAAAGATACGGTATTGTGTGTAGTAAACCAATTAAAATGTAAAGCGTAGAAAGTTTAACGTAACGACCCGAATGGCGCAGCGGTAGTGAGGCTGCCTTACGTTCTTAGGGTCCCGGGTTCGAATCCCGGTAGGAGCAAATGTTTATGTGATGAGCATGGACATTTCGTTTCCGAGTCATGGATGTTTATATGTATAATAAGTATGTATTTACAAACAAAAAGTATCTATGTAGTATTATCAACTATCTGGTGTCCACGACACAAGCCTCGTTGCTTAGTGTGGCACCTAGATGGCACTGTGTGTAATTTCCAGCGATATTTTTCAAAATTTCAAAATTACTTCTCTGAAATCAGACATAATCCTGATTTTCGGGAATTAATTGCATGAAGAGGGTAGGTATATTAGATAAATATAGTTAATACATACTTGAAATCTGAAATTGTATACTTTAGAATATCCTAAGCTAAGCCTTAACTCATAGCGTGATGGTGGTGTACGCATACCTACTAATTTTCCCATACATTTCGTAGGTAAGCAAACCACTTAAATTCCACCCTGTATATGAAGGTCTGTCGCCAGTTCACCATTTGTTCAAATTAAAGACGCACCTGTTGAATGATCAAGGGTAGACTATTAATTGTCTTGAGTGATATTGCAATCATTCATTTAACCTATACAGATAGAGGGCTAGAGATTTAAACTTCTTTGATATCCATACTCATATTGTTGTCACAAATTCAAAAGTAATTTCTGTCTGTCTGTTACCTTTTCGGGCATTATCGGCTACATCATATAACAGCTACATTGGCAACAGCTTTTTTTTTCGTACTGGAAATCATCAAATGACACTCTGGACGGAGCGGAAGGGAATTTCAGACTTCTACTGACTAAAACCCATCCATGTGCCTTCTTTTCCCCATTGTGTTTCAGGGCCTCGGTATCTCTTTCGAACAGTCCCGTAGCCCTGGCAGGCATCGGCCCTTTCGGACTCCTTCCCGTTTGCTGACATCTCTATAAGGCGCGCGTAAACGCGCCGTCGTCGACACAGCCTGTCGTCATAGACATGACGGATGGACGGCGAGCTAGCCCACTGTCCAAAGGCCCGCGCCTGTCGGCTGAACAGCTTACGATGTTATTTGGCACACAAGTATACCATAATTATCTGGGTCTCACTCTAACTCATCATCACATCACCTGACAGGAACTTCCTAATTCAATGGTGATAATACAGTTTTATTATTTACCATAACATATTATATTGTACCAACACTAAAATCGGGAAAAAAATTCGACTGCCTACATTTCTGTGCGCATAACTCGACAAAATGAATCAATAATGATGAGTACAATGACCCCTTAAGAGGTTTTGCGTTTATTCTGTTACACGTTGTATATTATAATTGGCATGCCCTCAGGCTTTAGGTGGAGCAACGATCTTCGCAGGGTGGCTGGGTAGCAGCTGGATAAGATTTTACAAGAATCAAGTTAGGTGGTATGTGATGGGATGGTGGTGTGCGTTGTCCAGCAGTGGACTGTTGTAGGCTGATGATGATTGACCACCACGCTTGCTGATTGAGTATTGGTGATTTAAATATCAAGGCTTAGGCCCAGACTCCACTAAAGCGGAGACGAGTGGAGTGGACAGGAGAAAATCAAAATTAAAACATTTATTTCAAGTAGGCCAGTTACAGGCACTTTCTTCAAAAAGGAGGAGGTTCTCAATTCGATTGTAATTTTTTTTTTTTTTTTTTTGTTTCTTTCCTCAGAACTCCGTCATTTGTAAACCGATTTGAAAAATTCTTTTTTCATCTGAAAGGATATGCTTTCCGATTGGTCCAATGGAAATTTCATCAAAATCGGTTTAGGAATTTGGTTCTTTT
This sequence comes from Eugnorisma glareosa, assembly GCA_947578425.1. Lineage (NCBI taxonomy): Eukaryota > Metazoa > Arthropoda > Insecta > Lepidoptera > Noctuidae > Eugnorisma > Eugnorisma glareosa. The sequence goes on along the minus strand of OX387966.1, from coordinate 16,753,301 downwards.
CCTCACGTTAATTGTCACACCACGCGACGTCGCGTGCTGGCGCTCTGATGTACATCACGCGACGTCGCGTGATACTTGCTAGTTTTTGACACACTTCCCGGCTTCTGATTGAGCTGAAATTTTGCACGCATGTGTATATCGCAAGACAATGCAATATTATTACGACATGGAGCTGATCTGATGATGGAGCTGGAAGGTGGCCATACGAACTCTGTAATAAAACGACGCAACGCCGTCGAATTTGGACTTGTTTGATTTGTCTTGACAAGTACTGTAGTCCTAAATAGTAAGCACGGTCTGATGATGGAGCTGGAAGGTGGCCATAGGAACTTCATTAAAACGACATAACCCCATCGAGTTTGGGTTCGAATAATTCAACTTGTCAAGTACTTTGTCTCTAGATGGTACCAGGGTCTGGTGATGGAGCTGGAAGGTGGTCACAGACAGGCCGTAATAAAATGACACAATCCCATCGAGTTTGGGCTCGTATGATTCGTCTTGACGCGTACTTTGGTCCTAAATGGTATCCAGTGTCAGATGATGGAGCTGGACGGTGGCCATAGGAACGCCGAGATAAAACGATAAACCCTCATCGAGTTTGGGCTCGTATGATTCGTCTTGACGAGTACTTTAACTAACTTCTAGTTACAATGTGAAAACTAATTCATGACAAGAATTTGTGTGGTATACATGTGTCATCATGTACATATGTGGTGTGCTAAAATAACTTGACTTTCGGAAGTCGGTGGCAAAAAAGATACAAACAAAGACACCGACTTCCGAAAGTCAAATTTTAGTGTTTTTTTACAAGTCGGTTTTTGAACTGTCGAAACAAAGATAACAATGAAATGTAGCTACAGTCCCAGTCACAAGGCATAAAAACTGTGAAAGTACTGTAGTTGCCCATTCCCTCGCGTAGATATCTATGGACAAGAACGGGCAAGAAACTCCTTATAAATCAGCATATTGTTACAAAACCTTGGTTACATCATTCATATTGAGATGGTACTTTATGTGAGAACGATGTAGCAAGATGTGCACATTAAAAGTGTCCATAGTAAAAACAAAAAAGACAATAGAAAAAAAAAAAAAACATGCAAGCCGTGGCAACTAAGAGATGACCAGTCACAACTGACAGCGCCCGTTCACGATCATAACGCCTGGATCAGCACCGAGACGTACGGGAATCGACTAATTATAGTGGATGAAATCCACATTGTATGCCTCGCGTCGCTCCTGCTGCGGTTGGTTGTATTCGTCCCCGCCTTGGTGTAGTCCCGGCCGTATGGTTGTTAGGGCTAACTAACTACCTATACATTGAGATTTTCACTTTTCATCTTCAAGCGATTGTCTTGAAAACATATTAAATACTAGCACTTCGCCATGACTTCATCATCCGCAAAAATAGTGATAGCTCTGCTACTATGCATAATATAAATGTAATTTATAGTGTGTAGCACCCGCGAAGAATGTTTATTTCTATCAGTGAAAACAAAATAATTGGATTATTAGTTCCGAAGATTACCCCATAGTTACAAAATTACAAACAAATTTTACCTAATACTACTACCTACTATATGTATAATATTAGGACAGACAACCTAGCTGCTAGCTGTCCGCAACTTCATCCGCATCGAAGAATTACTTACTATTCAATCCATCCATCAGCACAACGTTTTAAGTGCGTAACGTTGAGTCCTACCGTAAAACGTGATTTTTCACCCCAAAAAAAAAGTAATTTCCCAGCAAACAATTTTGCGTAGAATTACTTAGTTTGATGTAAAAAATGCTTGGTTGACGGCTTCATGAAATATGTGTTGACACCCTGTATATTATTGTAGATTAAACGCATTTAGTTAACTTTGGGGCAAGTGGGCCTAAATCTCATACCATCATTAAAAAAAAATATTAAGTGTGATTCGTGAATGTTTTTTTGTGAAAGGCACTAAGAGACCAAAATAAAAACCGTCCAGTTTCAACCAAAAACACTCACCAACTGTAGAGACTGCAGAAAAGCAATGAATAAAAGACGTGAAGAGGTGAAAGGTGATACATTCCAGAATAAAAATGAACATCTGAATGAATAATATTAATAGAAACGTGGATACGGAACCACGACAAGCCAGGACATTAGTATTCCTCGAGCGTCCACTGGTTGTGATGGGAAATAGTGCTGCACTTAGTAAACTATCGATACTATTGTGACCTTGATAACTTCTAACATCGTTATAATTGTATAGAAAGGAAACTGTTCATGTTGTTGAATTTTACTTAGCAGCTACTTGATATACTTACATTGAAAAAAAAAACAAATAATAATACGGTGTCGAAGGAACCCACCCACATATCAATTTTTCAACGGTAATTAAAAAAAAAACTGCTGTTACAACACCAACAACAACACGGTTACTGTGTGTAACATTTCGGCCGTGAAGGAATTGCAGTTTCGTAGAAAACGGCTGTTTTTTTTAATAACCGTAAAAAAAAATCTATGTGGAGGTTCAGAATGATGCAATGAATATGTGGTAACCGTGTCAGCGTCAGTGTCCCTTCCACCATGTATATCGATTTTTCTTGAATGTGAATCTACGCGAAAGTATCGAGGTAAGGATCGTATCAGGTGGCGTTCTATACTTTCTGACTGCTTCCATGAAAAAATGTGTGAGAGTATGTCTGTGAATCTAACCTAGTTTTTGTCATCCCATTTGGTGCGATATTTTAACTGATTTTTAGAGTTCCGTACCCGAAAGGTAACCAGCGACTAAGCCTTCGCTTTCCGTCCGTCCGTCTGGTGGTATCTCATGAGCTTTAATAGGTAGACAGTTGAAATTTTCTCAGAATTAATTTCTGTTGCCGCTATAACAACAAATAATAAAAAAAAAAAACAAAATTAAAGGGGGCTCCCCTACTACGATGGTACGAAATCCTTCATGCACGAGTACGACTCGCACTTGACCAGTTTTTAATGAGGAAATTTTACTTATTTCAACCACAATCTTTAACTACTGACTTAAAGTCAACATTCTCCTCTATAGCCCACATAAGTATGAAGACGACTGTAATATTAATATTAATACATATTATATTATTTATATTAATATCATTCTTAAATTGATAATAACATCCAGTAAAATCGTTAGTATCGATACAGTGGTCTACGTTTCAAGGTCAACTATCGATATTCATCCTGCAACAGATGCACATCCCTACCCAGAGGAAAATAAGCAAAGTTTTGTGTCAACGTGTTGCTACATCATAACTCGTAATAAGAGCACTGACTTTGGTAAAGATGCAGTACGTAATGAGGGAAAGAGGCAACTGAGTATGCATTTAGTCAGTACTAACACGAGCGGGTGGTGTAAACGTAACGTAAAAACTAATGATTTTAAAATTGACTCGAGTCACCTATTATAATAATTTAATAGATCAAAAAATATTTATTTTCATTATTTACAAACTAAAAATCTATACTAGTAAATAATAATAATTATATATTGGAAAGCCATAGGGGACGCTTTTACCCAGTAATGAGACAGAACAGGCTGATATAAAAAAATATATTATATACGAGTATTTACATAAAAAGAATTCATTTGATTTTATCCACAGATGCTACTAATTGTCGCAGTATATTTTCGATTTAAAATCGTTCGTATTTACCCTACGTTTATTACTCTTACAATGGCGACACATCAAGTTATACATTTCCAGTATAACATGGCCTCGATTTGTATAGACAATGTGAAATCCACATAAACCTGTTTTGTACAGCATGATAGGTCGCCGTGCGTACTAGTGCCTCTTTCCGTGTTCCGTTATTCAATGATTATTTTCCAGTATGTAGTCAACGTAATTGCTTTCCCGCTTTTGATAATCATTCCGAGAAACTGTCGAGGCTATTCTCGCCCAGTTTAGCGAGCGCCGCACACCGCTCGCCGCTCGCTGCACACCGCTCACCACACGCCGCTCAGTTCTCTTCTCGTCTCCGCTGTGAACTGCTGTCGAGTGTGGATGCTGGCTTAAACAAAAATGAGACATCATCTCCATCCTCTGCACCAATGTTTCCACTAAACCTAAACGAAGACGAGAACTGTAAATAAAGGAATACTATTGGTGGTTTACAATACTTCTCCTCTGCTCTCATTTCGTCTCCTCTTAGGTGTCAACAACTCACCAGTTTGAACGTCAAAATGACGTAAGACTGTCCTCGAAAACGCTCGCACTTCTTCAAAGTCTTCCACTATGTTACTGAAGCGTGCATCCGATGCATGTTTTATCTAGCGTTTTGCTTCAGCGCACATGCATTCTTGTTTATCGTTTCGTGAGGAGCTATTCTGTGCATTCAATTGCTTCACAGCTGTTTTCAGCGCTGTTTCGCTTCGCGCGTATAAATATAGTGCCTGAATCCGGAATGAAGATTGTTGTTGAAGTTGCTGTAAAGCGATACAAGAGATTTGATGGGAAGACATTTTTCGGAGATATGTCTGGATCTAATGTAGAAAACAGTGAACTACAGGACAGATAAGAAAGTAGCTGTCATAAAGCCAAAGTTCTTGAAGGTGTTTGTGGTAATTCTGCGTATGTTCTCTAATTTTCTTTGAATTAATTCAGGGTGGGTACTTACAAGAGGCACCAGAATAAAGTTATCACCTCAATCATGGTCAAGTTTTGGTGGACTTGTAGGTTATTTTGAAAACAGAAGAAAATAAATGTCTATGTTGAGTAAATTGTTGTAATGTAAAAGGTTTCTATATACAGGGTGGATAGATAATCATTAAATTTTAAATATAAAAAACCCCCAACCAGTAAATGTCTGCGCCGATTTTGATAAAACGTGTCTAATTGTAATATACACACGCTTTCATTTGATATCCCACTTGGGTATATTTGAAAATATTCCATTTTCCATACCCACTTTCAACTGCATCCAAATCGGTTCACCCGTTTAAGAGCTACGGTGCCAGAGACAGACACACACACATAGCGGTTAACTTATAATAAACTTATAGTTAAACTTATAGTGGCGGTCTTTTTGCGTCGGGGGTTAAAAAGAGAGAAAATACGTTTTTTAAGATATCTCTTTTTGGCCCACGATGGCTATACGGGGTGAAACATCATTCTGAGCCCCCCCTTATAGAACTTTGTCATACATAACATACATACATAATAAGCCTTTAATGTTCCCACTGCTGGGACACTCGGCCTCCTCTCTATGAGAGGGAATGGGCTATATACCACCACGCGGGCCCAGTGCGTGTTGGTAGATGTCACATGTCTTCGAATGTTTGGTTCTAGGACATGCCGGTTTCCTCACGATGTTTTCCTTCACCGTTTTTGAGAGCAGTGGTGATGAAATAAATAACACAAAGTAATGCGCCTGTTCTACTGTTCGTAAGTCGGGGCAGCCACCACTGGGCCACCGCTGCTCTACGAACTTTGTCATAGGTTATTTAAAAAAAATCTGCTGTTCCATAAATTTTGACCGTGTAGGTTGCACTTTGGTAGGAAACACCAGTTTTTTTTTAATAACCGATGAAAAATTTCTATGTAGAGGGCTCAGAATTATGCACAGAATACGTGGTAATCGTATTCTCGTTGGTGTCCCTTATACCCCGTATAGTAGGTACAATAATCCCTTTTGCTCGCAATACAACGGTTATCAAAGCCAAGGAACATAATATGAATTGTAATAAGTATGTAGGTAGGTACGTTCTACCGCAGTTCTTTTAAAGGTATCCATAATTATATGCGCATACATTTGCTTGAAATGTTTTGTTTACGAATCGAAAGGGGTCGCTGTACCTTGCAAAATATTTCGAGGTTGCGTTTTTTTTTTTTAAGAAATCTATATTTTTTTCTCTTCTTTTATTTTTAGGGACTTTTATACAGATGTAAATTCCAGTCCCATCGGACCTTATAATGTAAAACGCTAACAACACAAAACCCAATAATACCCAATACAGGGAGTAAACCGATACGTTTCAGTCCCATGTAATAGTGGGCGAGCCTATTGCCATCAACCGGGAACAAATCCAGTCTCCGTGGCTGCAACTGAAACCCAATAACACTTTGCCCGACCCGGGAATTAAACCCAGGACCTCATGCTCAGCAGTCGTGCTTGCAACCACAAGACGAACGAGGCAGTCCATATAAGGAGATCCCAAAACTTACATAAATAATGAGCCTTTATATATTTACTAGCTGTGCCCGCGACTTCATCCGCGAGGACTTAGAGCAAAATAAAAAAATATATAAAAAGTATCCTATCCCCGTTTCCTGGTTCTAAGCTACCTCCCCACCAATTTTCAGTCAAATCAGTTCAGCTTTTCTTGACTTATAAATAGTGTAACTAACTCGACTTTATTTTATAAGGCTGATTTTTTTGACAGTGCGATCTCGCACTGCGGCGGACTCAGGCCTCCTCTGGGTAAGATTCCTCTTATGGGCTGCACTCCACAACACTAGTCCAGTTCAGGTTGGTGGCACACGCCTTCGAATTTTTACAATCCCATAAAATTTAAACCCGAATTTATTCAAGTTTCTGTGATTACAAAATTGTATCATTTTTTTTCTTTTTTATTTTATAAAAGTAATGTCACTATTCCTACATATTATTTATCAGTGCATTAAACAAGAGTTTTCTTCTTTAACAGACTTCCCTATATAAACTCCGTTACATCAAAAGAAGATCGTACAAACTTTGTTAAACATTTTTTCTTAAAATTACTAGCCATTGATTATCCAAAATTTTAACTTGAGTAACTCACAAAAGAATTTCAATTAAAATTGTTTACAAATAGCCTTCATTACGTAAGATGAGCTGCGATTTCGTAAATACATCTTTTGCAGTGTGATGCTCTGAGCTCCGTAACAAATTGGTATCTATGAGCCCCCGACCACCATGATTTCTTGCAGCTATGAAAACGCAAAATGGCCGTGGTTCAGGCGCGATCAAAATCAAAATATTTTATTTCACATAAGCCTACATGCGCACAAGTATAAAACGTCGAGACAAGGTTCATGGTTCGGGTTGGTTCGTTTCCTATGGAGATGAACCGGCAAGAAACTCCATGGTTACTCTTTTAAAATCTGTTAGTATATTACAATATTATCATATTATAGCATTAGTACTTATCGATGCTGTTGATGGGCTGGGCCCGTGTGCCCACAGATATACGTAGATAAAACAATAGCACCTACTTCGCGTTATGCTTAACGTGGCTACTGTCGCAGCAAGCTAATTTGTTTAAGAGGGCCCTTCCCGGCGCGTCTATCGTCCGAAACTTGTAAACTTGTTCCAGGAAATACGTGCTTTTGAATAAGTCTTACAAGTGTGTGAAATAAAAATATGTCACTAAGAATCTCCATTACATGTGCAAGGTTTCTATTGTGATGATTTCTTTATTTTTAGAGTTTATGAGTACTTTATGAACGGCCAAAGTTCAGGTAAAATTTCTACAAAACAGCCATTTTTGGAGGCTTATACTGAAACCTAGATATAGTGCACAAAATACCTATTAGTTCAAAAAAATCAAATATAGGTGTGTAACAACTGTATAATCACGTATGAGCGTTTGTATGAAAAGTATGACGGGTTTGCCGCTCTTAAAATAACAACTTTACAACTCAAGAAGTTAATCTTAGGCATTTACAAAACAAAAACGTAGTCCATTTTGTAAAGTAACTAAATAGTGCTTATGACGTCATAGTAGTTAGTAAAAAAATGGCACGCTTGGTTTTCTTACGGATCGTTATATTTACTTGCGTTTTCTAGGTACCTATATCTATCTGTGGTATCGCTACCATCGCCCGACTGCTTGTGAAGACCAATCAGGGCAACGAAGAGTGGAGGCCGGAGGGAAGATGTTGCGTTTGCATCGCGACAGCGTCGGGTGCGGAACTGCAGACCCTAAATATCTTTTAAGGGACAAAACAAAAATTTTGACATTATGCGTTTCATTATGCGTGTGTGCGATAGCGGGCCGAGTTGGACAAAACCAACGACCAGTGGTCCACTTTAGCCCTGGATCGGAACAACTGAAAGTCATGGGGAGAGGCCTTTGCCCAGCAGTGGAATGACGCAAGCTAACAGCATCAGTATGTTTCATGTATAAACAGAATCAATCTTTAACGAGGCGATTACTGGGACACAGGTCAGAAGTCAACCGTAATCCGTGTGGTATGGTGCGGGTAAATGTCTCAAAATGTCTTCGATTTTTTATTCTAGGAGTTACGATATCTTACGATGTTTTGCTTCGCCGTTATGGGAGCAATCATAATTAAATAAATAGCGGTCCCACATGACGAGAACCTCGTGATAGACGAGAAAGATAAGCAAATCAAGTATGTTGACTAGGCTCGCGAGGTTGTCAACATGTGGGATGTGGAATGAGCGAACATTGCACCCATAGTCGTATCAGCCAATGAATTAATTGCTAAGAGCCTCTAAATACATGAGTGGCTCTCGTTAGGCAGCTGGATCAAGGGCCTGATTCAGAAAACGGTACTCCTGGACACGGTTCGTATTGTTAGGAGGTTCCTTTCTCTGACCGCCAGTAGCTTGGACCCTGTTCCGATACCGGTGGCCTATTTTTTTTTAAAGTTATATTAATAATGTACGGCGAATACGAGTTAAACATCTATGGGCTATCGTCTGCTGAAAAATGAAAGGTCACTTTTGTTCTCAGCGTGTGATATTTTGTCAATGAAAATTAATAATTAATTTTAGCGATTAGTCATTGAGTCTTCCGTAACGAATTCCTCAGTAACAGCCACGAAGTCGGGTTTTGTGCTCGGTTGATATAGCAATAGGCTCGTCCCCTATTAGATTCATATTAAATGACAGTAAAATTGGACAAATGCACCCACATTTTTTGTACAATTAGGTACACCTCTGCTTAAACTTTTGGGGACGACAGATGTGATGTTTAACCTAATTTTTAGTTTGAACCAATTCGTTTCAGTACAACGCGATTCTTTCACAACACAGAGGACTATTTAACATATCTACAAAGATATCTCAATAAATCTAGCCCCAATCCAGTGCTGAGGTAGGTGCTGACTGCTTCAACGGAATCTATTCACGACCTTCATTCCTAAGGGACATGCCCAATCGTAAATCACTCACATGTTTCTTTTTTATCAAGGAACGGGTGTAAATTTATTTTACTGTAGTACGTGGGACCATTTTTTTTACAGTTTTTTTTTTCTTTAATTTGGCATTGTCTTGTTTAAACTACAATCTAACTACATATTTATCTTAAACTTTAAAAATAAAACACTATGTAAGGTTCCATTAAAATAGATGGACAAATTTTAACACAGCGTTTGGTACGTCTAACCAATGATATCCAAGCAAAAAAACACTGATTAAAGTGATTTTATTTTGACCTAATGGATGTGTTTATTCTAGAGTGCCGCCGTCAATTTATTATTTTAGGTCAAAATAAAATCACTATTATCAGTGTTTTTTTGCTTGGATATCATTGGTTAGACGTACTGAACGCTGTGTTATTTGTCCATCTATTTTAATGGGACCTTATAAAGGGTGTAACAAGACCCTTAGCGTAGCCGAAAGCCACGTGTTCTCCCCGTCATTGCGATATTTTTTTTGTTCCAGGTCATACCTGGGAATCTTCTAGTTACGGAGATATTGGGGGCCAAAGTTCCAACTTATTCTCCAGTTTTTTTCTTAGATACATGTTTTTAATGTAAGATTTTTACTTTAAACACCTCCATGACCCCCGTACTATTCAATGCATCCACCAACACAATGTTTTGAGTGCGTTACATTGAGTCTTACAGTAAAACGTGATTTTTCACCCCAAAAAAAAGCCGTTTCCCAGCAATAATTTTTGCGTAAAGTTACTTAGTTTGATGTACAGAATGCTTGGTTGACGGCTTCGTGAAGGGTCTTGTTACCCTGTATACGGTACATCATAACACGTATCAGTACATCATGCTGAGCCGGGCATAGAAATTTTTCATTAGTTATTATATAATCTCAGAATGATGTACTAAAACTAGAATACGTGGTGGTCGTTTCCACGTCGGTATCCCTTCTATCCTGTATAATAAAAAAACATAAAGTTCTGATTTCGATTGTTTACTTATTTAATGTAAATTGTAACTACTTAAGAGGCTCTTCCCTGCCCGTCTATCGTCAACGCAAGCATGGTCAAAAAGCTCCAGAGCCACAGCGGCGATTTTTTTCAACTCCCCCGTCTTACCCCGCCCCGACCCCGCACATCTCGTCTCCCGCGCACCTCATACTGCCTAACGCGATGACATTGAACGAAAAATAGTGTTCGAAAATTTCTTAAACTGGTTCCAGGAAATACGTGTTTTTGAATAAGTCTTACAAGTGTGTGAAATAAATATTTGTCATTAAGAATCTCCATTATATGTGCAAGGTTTCTATCGAGATGTTTTCTTTATTTTTACAGTTTATGAGTACATTATGAACGGCCAAAGTTCAGGTAAAATTTGTGCAAAATAGCAATTTTTGGAGGCATATACTAGTTATACCTACTGAATTAGTTTCTACTTTTTTATGTTTTGCATCCATAGACACACTATATCTAGATATAGTGCACAAAATACCTATTAGTTCAAAAAAATTCAAAGATAGGTGTGTCACAACTGCATAATCACGTACCAGCTCTTAAATTTGTTAATAGATTTTTAATTTGAACGTTGAAAACTGTTTTATTGTATTTGTTTCGATTCAAAAAAAGTATTAGTCAAGTTATTTTAAGTATTGAACTGTACTTAATAAAAATATAATCATTATGTTATCTGTAATTAGCATTATCTTAGTTATGTTTTAATTATACCTTAATATAGTGGGTACATAACTAATGCGTCATAGGGGAACCCCCTGCGGAAAATTAACTCATAATAACCATTAACCAATAATTCCGAGAAACAACAAAGGGTGTCGTATAATTGCGCAGTCCTAACCCGGGCTGTGGACGTAAGATGCAGTAGCTCCATGTAAAATACTGGTATAGTGCTGCATCAGGCTACCCTGTAAGCCGACCCCAACTTAGTTGGGAAAAGGCTAGGCAGATGAAGATGATAATTCTGAAGGTGGTTGCTAACACCGCAAAGGTCCAATTGCAATGTTAGACCCATTGACGTCTGGTTTATAATAAACAGCAATCGGTGGCAATGGAATACAATTTACGGTCTATAATGTTGCCATCAGAGTTGTGCTTTGAACTGAAACAATCTAGGTACTTTTTGTCTTCTTCTGCCAAAGTGCAAGCGATCATTAAAGACCCAGCTGTCACAAACATTTTGGATGATTTATTTTGCGTAATTTTTCGGAACCTGTCACGTGCATAGGTGGCCAAAAGGGTTAATTTTTTTTCAAACTCCTGACTTTCGAACCTTTGTTTATCTGATAAATATTAATTTGTTTGTTTACGTTTGTTCCTTGCATGACTGAGTCTACATTCTGTGTGTTTTTAATCCTTTCTGTAAGACTGTCGTGTAAATAAGTAAATAATTAGACGCAAGCAACTTTGTTCCGTAGTAAAAAAATAATTATTATGTTATTGAAGAGAGCAAAGAAGCGGCATCTTAATGTTTTACATAAAGTTAAAGTAAACAAAATCAACTGTTTCCTGGTTCGTTAGTCTTTGAGTCAAGTTGATATGTTTCTCTGGTCTTGGCACACGCACAAACATGCTTGCTTTGGGCCTTTAAAATGGTGCAGTTCTAAAACGTAGGGACTAAATACTAAATAATAATAAATACTTCAACCTTACATTTGCTATTTTTTTCTATTGTATTGATTTCCTTTGATAATGGGTCTACAATGTTCCCACTGCTGGGATAGCAGCCTACTCTCGGTGAACGAGGTATTTAGGATGATAAGGATAGGCGAATGATAATTGAAATCCTTGTAAAAGCCTACTAAGTCATAAGTACTAACATAAGATGACACCAACATTCGCAAACGTTTTGAGTTTGAGATATAAACCTTTCTTTTTTCTCAAATAAAAGTGCTATCCAAAGTCCTCCTTATAACATAAGCTATCTGCCAGTAAAAATCCCGTCAAAATCGATCCAGCCGTTTCGGAGATTAGCCGGAACAATCAGACACACAACCCAAAAAAAAGTTTTTGTGTTATAACTATCGCATATACTTTCATATGCATTCAGTAAGTGTGAAACAATTACTAACAGACACTTCAATTTCACTAATTTTTATGGTTAAGTTTAGCCTACTCTACTTAGTTTGCTAACACCACAAACAGCTACCTAACCATAATCTTTTTAAGTGCAACCACATGTCCCCGATTGCTCTGTAATGAGGTCAATCTCATCTAAAAGTCATCGTTAAGTCGCCGCGGCGGGCTAACGGCCGTGTTATTAAATGCGGTGGCGACAATAGTGTGTGATTGCGATGTGGAGTGAGCTGCCAGCCAATAACAGGCCTTTACTACGGTTTTAAAAGTCATTCAGTTCTCACTTTGTATTGGCACCGAAATCTTGATCAAATCATTCTGGACACGCACAGAATGAATGGTGTACCATCACAAGAAAACTGATCTCGCTCTCTCACTCGTGGTGTCAAAAATGCATTTCTGAGCTTACGCCCATCGATAGTGTGGTTCACCCTGACCGTATCTTTTTGACAGTGCGCGCGGGATATAATGATACGTAGCGCGGAGAAATGGGAGCAAAATTTCAATTTGAGCTGTATTTTTGGCATTAAGAAGAAACTGTGTTAAAACGTACAATCATTTTCGAAACACGAAACTCCTTACACGCTGGGGTGTACCTGACTGGTTTGCCTGTACAGTTGAACTGTACAGGTAAAGCCGAGCGTGTATGTAGCAAAACAGTGCAGGTTGGTCCTTTACGCAGTTCAAGCTTACCTGTACAGGTACACCCGTCAGGTAAGCTCGTGCTGCCTCTTCAAAATGGCTACATCTAAGTTTGCCTGTGCAGTTAGATTATACAGGTAAACCGGAGCGTGTATGTTGCAAAACTAAGCAAGTGTACCGGACAGGGGGGTTACTATGACGTCTTAAAGCAGTAGTATATCGGCATCGGCAGCGCGCGCGCGTGGTGGGAGCGAGACAAAAAAACGCGCCTTCATTCTGTATTTATGCATTTTGTTTAGCCTGCACACATGTATATTTTTTGTAGTGTTTATTATATTTCTAGGTAGCTGTTTTATTATTATAACCCAAGTACTGTTTATTTTATTTTGTTATTCATGTAAAATTTATTTATTTATGCTGTTTTGGCTTCCGTACGTTTTTTCACGGGTGACCACTGAAAACCAGCGCTGTGCTGTGGGCCCCCCATAGCACAGCATCATGCTGAGTGGTAACCTGTTTGTCGCAGTCACGACGTGCAAGCTACGAACGTCTTTTTTTCTTAATGCTTTGTATGTTTATTGTTATTTTTTTTTGTGTTTTTATCATTTTGTATGATGCACGTCATGTCCCTGCGACAAATAAATATATTTTCTTTCTTTCTTTCTTTCTTCTAGTAATTCCAGTGTGGGAAAGAGACAGAGCTATACATGTCCTCTAGCGCCATCCCTTTCTCACACTGGAATTACTATACTGCTTTAAGACGTCATGGTAGGCCAACTGGTCCGCTCCAGTTTACCTGTACAGTTCAACTGTTCAATCACATTTATCAAGTGACTGTACACCCCTACTGCGTGTATGGCTACATTAAGGCACCTTACATGCCTACAAAGTGCAACTCTGTTCGTCTAAAAACATTATGCAAATACAATAATAAACATATACAAAACAGTCTAACTTCGGTTGAGGAGGCTCTTGTTCACAATTTATGATTATTGGAAAGTAAATGTAACAACTGAGTACGTAATAGAAATTATAAAGTTAAAATATACAGCCATATTCCGGCCCAAAAGTTTCATTCGTTTCATCCCGGTTTTCAGATCCTTTTGTTCAAATTTTTTTTGTACCTTACTTACCTTTTAATATATGGGTGAATTATGTGCTTAGGAAGTTAGCACCAAGAACAATGCTTATTGTCCGTTTACTACTATGCTTAGTGGAGCAGAAAGGCTTAAAAAAAACATTTGTTTCAGGTACCAGATATATGATTATATTAAAATAGCATTAGAATATGAATTAGGCAGAAAAAGCAAACTTCTAAAAATTAAAAACACCGAATTTGGGCTTGGCGCTCAACGTGTTAAAAACATATTTAAATCGTTGAATAATAAAGATACAAATACACACACAAAAAAGCTTAAAAATGTGCTTTGACCTTATAAATTCGTACTAAATAAATACAGGCGATTTTCGGTAAGAGCTTGAAGCCAGTTTGGTTTCAAATATCTCTCCATAGAAATCTATTCAGTTAAACCTATGAAAAATCTATCGAAGCGCATGAACGATGGAAATCCATCAGTAAACGGTGTGTCAAACTAACGTGGCTTGCATGCCACATAGCGTATAAAGACCAGTCCATTTCAGTCCATTCCGCTGCAAATGAAATGGTCTAAATGTAGGGCTGACATACTTGTATTGTAATGTAAAATCTAAAACATGTAATACAAAACAAACTTCACTTACGTATAATCAGCCGGTATCCTTTTTACTCCGGGACACACGTCTCCATGCCTTATGGTTTAACATGCCGATTTCCTCACGATGTTTTCCTGCACCATTTTAAGAGCATTGGTGATGAAATAAATTAGACAATTAGCTAGGGTGCCCGCCTGGGATTGAACCCACGCCACACAATGCGTAAGTTCGAGCCGTTATTACTGGACCACCACTGCTATCTGTGTTCGTAAACTTCACAACCGATATAGATTTTGCTGTAATATTTAACATAAATAAACAAAGCTCAAAAAATTCGATGTTCGATTTCAAATTGCAACACAACGGTAGATTCGGGGAAAACTATTACCGAAGCATTGACTAGTCGCTGGTTAGACTAAACTGGATTTTGAATATTATTAAGTGGTAGAACTAGGCCTTATTTTTCTGACAGCCCTGACTTTTGGCTAGAAGTCAAATAAAGCCTGATAGTTATACACTCCACAGGTGGCAGAAAGCCAACAGCTTACGTGACACGAAATGCAACGATACTGAGAACTTGCTCGGTAATGTATGAGCTACGTGCCCTGAATCTAGACAAGTGTATACTTGCAGAAATCTGAAAAAGATAGATAAAGAGGGAACAGAGCCTGCAAGGACTTTGGAAAATAGGTATTTGAAAAAACTATTGCCGCCGCGCTGCGCTTAGCTTGCCCTCGTAGAGTGCGATAGGGACGGCTACAGCTCAGACGACATTGACGTTTCGTATTCACCTTTTTTCTACTCGAACAATAACATTTTAAGAAAGAGTACAATCACGGCCGTAAATGGGGCATTTTTTGTCATTTTTGGAGGGCCATATTTTCTTTACTCGTTAGTTGCTGAAACAAAAAAAGGAAATGACAGGGACGTATAAAGCAGACATTGATTTTATGAAAAAAAATACTCTGGAGGCATTATTCAGGAAGAAAAAATGGGAATACATTTGTACGGAGAATCGAAGCCCCTGTTCCCTCTTAAGGGACTTCGCGAACTCCGCAGCCACGCTTCACCAAGCTTCGACCAGGAAGGTAGTTTGGTCGCACAACCGGGCGTCTGACCACTTTTGTTCAAGATAGCTGCCGTAGTAGACTAGTGGCCAGCACGAGTTGTAGCATGACCGGCGTCATGCTACAACTCGTGCTGGCCACTAGTGCGCATTAAAAGCATTTTCTGATGCTGCTTTATCAGAATCATAATATGAATCACGTTAAAAAAATTAAACTCTGAAAATAGACTTTGTGGTCATAACCATAAATACATCACACTCACAGATTCATATTATGATTCTAATAAAACAGTCATTTTAGGACCTCCTTAGGAACAGATGCTTTTGTTTTCTTTCATGGATTGTGACCCGTGACCTACCTGAGAAGCATAACATAGTCAGTCTTTTAACGTTGCGTTGCCACTGCCAGTGACGCAGGCTCCTTCTACGAGGAGGAAGGGGCCATTATCCACCTCAAGGGCCCAGTTCTAGGAGATGACAATCTCCTCACGATGTTTTCCTTTGTTTTGAGAACAGTCATGGTGATGAAATAAATTATACAAAGTAATGTTGCCTGCCTGGTTTAGAACCGAAGACTTACTAACGGAAGTCACCAGTCCAACATTGCTGGGAAGGTTTTTAAGAAAAACTAGAACTTTGTTGCTAATAAGACACTTCCTTTCTACGACAAACATGCAAAACAATGAGCGTGTGAAGGCCACTTTGTTAAAACTCTTTGAAAATGTGCTTAGGATTTAGTGAACATTCCCAAAGAATTTTGAAACTTGATATCAGATTTTGTGAAAGTCAAACGAGCGAGTTATGGACTGTATAGTTGGACCCTCAGTGCTCACATAGAGGATTGAGGGCCCACCTGTACTCGTACATGTAATATTGTCACATTACCATTTTATGTTTTCATCATTTGATTACAAATTAATGTCCTTAGCTAGAAAACTGACATGAAATTGTTAGTTCGTGTAACATATATCATATAAAGTACCTACTACATAACATAACACCATCCCTATTTCTCCACTTATCCCTATCCAGTGCTGTTACTCGCCAATCTTTATGAAAAGAGTCGAGTTCGGCCTGCGATCTCCTTCTGGGCCTGCCCTGTTGCCGTTTGCTGCTGTTTGGGACCCATTGTGTGGTAATTTTAGCCCGTAGCTCCTCCGGCATGTGACAGACCGTTGTCATTTCAGCTGGGCAGCCGTGTGACCTACATCCACATTTTGCCAGTTATGATTAAGTCCATATAATAGGGGGCGAGCCTATTGCCATCAACTGGGCATAAATCCAGACTCCGTAGCTGTTACTGAAAAATTCTTATTGTATTGTATTGTATTTATTAATTTCTTAGTAAATGGTACATTGAGATCTTACATTAAATTTTGTTTAACACATACTACCATTGATGGTGTAGAAATATTAATTAATTAGCTAGGTACATTTCAAGGATACTATATAAAGATATGAAATTTTAATTTATAATTTTAGACTGGTTAAGATTAGTTAAAATGCAATTTAAAAATAACAGAAAAATCAATGGTCAATTCAGGAATATAAATCACAATGTCAAAAAATATAAATCATAATGTCAAAATATAAAAATTACTATGTCAATAAATTCACAATAAATGCAATTTAAAAATAACAGAAAATCGATGGTCAATTCAGGAATATAAATCACAATGTCAAAAAATATAAATCATAATGGTAAAACCCAATAACACCTTGCCCGATCTGGGAATCGAACCCAGGACCTTATGCTCTGCAGTTGCATTTGCGACCACCAGACCAACGAGGCAGTCAAACCTGAAAGTACTTGGTCCTACTAATATTGTATTTAGCATCAGTTAAATCTCCACTTATATCTAAGCTAAGGCTTTCAAGATTCCGAACCGCAGCAAACATGATTTCCGTACCAAAAAATGCTTATAAAAACATTTTTATGTACCAAAAAGACTCCTGTTTCAAGTATCCCGTGGATTCCATTGGGTCGACAGTGAACAAACTCCTAATGAGCGTGCTCCAATTATAAGAACGTCGTCTACGTTCATAAAACAATGGAGAATATAAATTCATTATTTTTGTAACAAATTGGTGCATTCTTTCCTTAGTGTTCGTCTTGTTACAAGCGCCAACTCGGGGTATAATAAAAACCTTTAAAAAGTGCAGCAGCTTGTTAAATCGCGAAGGCGTGAAAGTTGACACGAAATAAACTAGTAGAACGTTGTTTTTTTTGTGGAAATATCTTTGTTATACTTCAGACAGACTGCAGACGGCAGCGGCGTCGCTGTTTTCATCGCGGACGGCGTACACTATCGTCATAACATCAACGGTAGCGGCATTTCTCTTCGCGAAGTTCATTTTTCAAACAAATAAATATCTTGTTGCTCTCCATTCGCACTACTGGTATGCAGTGTGCGGTCGCCGCTTGACTGCAGCAGCAGGCGGCAATGCCGTCATCAACAGAAGCGTTTCAAGCCATGAGTTGCTTACAAACCAAAGTAGCGTCGCTGCGGTCTGTCATTTAAGTTTGGCGGCTTTGCCGCTGCAGTTCGCTTTTTACCTTTCCAAGTACTTAATATAGGGCCGTAACAGTCAAGATACATTTTACATTAATTATTATTATTACATTTTCCGTACAGTGACAGTGAATTTTTCTCCAGCCAAACAGCCTCCACTAGGATATAAATACTGCCGGCTTCTCTGTCTCCCGGTCATTATAATCTGGATCTCTTCAAATTTCGAGTGAATCTGTTTCTGCTAGGCAAGCGTGCTCCACCCTAGGCCGCGTCATCGCTTCACATCAGGCAAGTTGCGGTCAAACCCAAGCCTGATTAGTGTAAGAATACCGGCCAAGTGCGAGAAAAAAATATATCTTAATTGGCGTCACTATGTATGTATGGGGACGACACCCTTTAATTTTCAACTTGTATTTTTGAATTGCTCCTTTATTTGTGCTGTAAGGCCTTGGATTTTGCCAAATTTTATGATTCTAGGTCCAAAGGGAAGTACCCTATAGGTTTTGATTTCCTTGCGAAATCGCATAATATGCGACATAAACAGTCATATCTTTTGATCGCGTTGACTTATAAGTTTGATTTTTTCATTGCTCCAAGGGGTAGCAGACCTGAGTATTTGTATATTTGTGTAATTGTAAGTATATTTAAATGTCCTTCTCACTCATAAACTATTAATGTACTTACATATTTACAAAAAGTCTGTTACGATTACACAACAAAAGCACACATTTAAATTGTGGATTTACCTCAGTTTTACCTTTCTCAAACGCAAAGCTTGGGATAAAAATAGTACATCCGTATGTCCACAACACAAGTTGGGACCAAGATGAATCAGCAGATGGCTTATTGCGGCTCTAGATGTAGCAACTTTATTTTTAGTTATACATATCTACTCCTACAAACCTTTGCAGGTGAGTATGTAAAAGATCTATCGTCATTTGTTTTTTTTTAACGAATCTATTAAACTCTCTCTCTCTCTCTATTTTTTCTATCTGTTTACTGACGCTAGCATAGATGATTTCTACGCAATTATGCGTAAAAAAGTTGCGTCAGTGGTGCGACGAGTAGAGGGGAGCCCGAATAGCGTCCTCAGGATAATTAGCGAGAGAACCGATACTGTTCTGCTCAGGTGGCCTACCATGACATCTTAAAGCAGGAGCTATTCCAGTTTGGGAAAGAGATGGCGCTAGACTACCTGTATAGCTCCATCTCCTTCCCACACTGGAATTACTCCTGCTTTAAGACGTCATAGTAACCCCCCAGTATGTTCACTGAACTCTGTATTGAGGGACCGATGAGCCTACTGTGCAGGGGTAGACGGTGTCTAGTTTCGTCTCTTTACTTTAGAATTACTAACATTAGTTGTATGTACAATTCTCGTTACTAACGACTTTGCCTTGACTATGGATTTTTTTGTCTGAAATAAATGTTTTTTTTTTTTTTTTTATTATGTAGGCACTGTATCTATGTATATTTGTAGAGATTATCCATAAAAGTTTGGAAAGCTTTTCTCAGAAACTTCTCAACCGATTTCAAAAGTTCTTACACCGATGGAAAGCTACACTATTTCAGCGTGTCATAAAATGTGGGCGAAGTCCCATGTAGACCTGTCCCTGTCTATGTCTATGATAGAACTTTTCAGAGCGAAATCGCTGAACCGATTTTAGTGAAAGTTATATCTCAGTCAGCCTGCTTGGGATAAAAAATAAGCATCTTTTGTTATATCAACCCTGAAATAATGTCTAAATGTATTTGGGGATGTCGAAATTATATCTTGTCTCCACAACTTGAGGCTGACCGGAAAATACTTAAAAAATACCCTTAGGCTATTTATTCGTTATTCTGAGCAGATAAAAAATCGGTATGACATGTGAACACAGGACACTGTTTGCCTAAAATATTAGGACATACGTGGAAATGGGTCAGTAAACATTCACTATGTATGCAGAACCTATGCCTCAGGGCTGGTGGAGTATATTCACCAAAAGGCAGAGAGCATGAATTAAAATCGTCATCGAATAAAAAAAGTCTTAATAGAAATATACCTAGTAATAATAATGTTACAGTACGAGGTTGTCGACATGAAGAATGTGAGCGCGGCTATCATTGTGCCGATTGACGTTAATGCCTGCGGCCTGATGGCTTCGACGAAAATAATTCGAGGCTCTCCTTATCCCTGATTCAGAAGGCAGCTAGTACTCCGCGATATGACTTGCATTGTGAGGAGGTTCCTGTCTCTGGAGCCCTAACCACCGGTATCCTGCTGCCGACACCGGCGGTCCACTATTATTTATGTTCTTATAAGAAATATTTTTAAATGTAAAAACCAAAATGTAGAAAGGATAATAAACGTAATTAATCTTAGTAGTCCTCATTACCGTTTTCCGTCATGGCGGCCAATCTCAGGGGAGATTAGTCATCGGCGCGGGAGATATTATTAAAGTGCACAAGTGAGTGCGCAGACACAGGTGCTCTCTCTTCCCTCACCCTCTCATAATCCGATGGAACGGCAATCCAACAGGACCGGAGAGAGATAAGGTGCTTTTTTGCTTACCGAGGTATGGAGGTACTTATCATACCACCAGCTTCAGAACTAGGTACGGTAGCTACTGAGAAATTCTGATTGGAAAAACCTAGCAACACTGACTACATGCCAAAACTAATTCTAACTCTAACTTTCTTGAAAGCAAATAGAACATTATTCTTGCCTTTGTAACCGCAATATTCCATTGCTTCAACTTTTACTCCATCATATGATATTGCACTCGTGCCTTTCAGAATTGCGTTTACATTACATTTACAAGGACAAAAGACGGTCCATCGTGCAACGAGAACTCTCCTGGAACTCTCTGGAACTTAAAACTATTTCAATTTGGTTCACGTTCCAGATTCTTCTCTAATTTGTACCTGGAGTGGTGAATTGAATTCAGACGTCGTGTCTACCTCTGGTTGCGTGAAACTTGGGTAGTCTGAGACGACTTGCGCCTGTCGGCCCAATTCCCTCAATCTGCTGAAATCCAGCGAGAAGCGCTGTCGACCATTTGCATCTTGTTAACGAGAATTTTAGTGGCAACTAGTTCGGTAGGTACTTGTTAGATCTGTTGAACGACTAAGTTTTGATTTTTTAGACTGCTCAGTTCCAATATTATCGAAATTGCATACAAAACCGCGAATCGTTTCTTTAACAGAACTAATTGAACAGCCTGTGGCAAAACCAATTTCGGTTTATTCGCTTAACCCACGTGTTTGATAGAAGTATATGTTTAATTATGTGAGTATTACTAAAGGTATTTTGCAGGATAGAAAGATACCACATTATCAGCAGTTATAAGTTCTTAAAGATCAATTTTGTAGACCGGTAGTACATTTGTTTGAGATTGAGACAACTTAGGCACTTACCTATAAAAGTACTAAGTTAGGTCAAAAATAATAATTATAGTGGCCAGAAAAATCTATTTGACATCAAACAAGATTACATGCATGATTTTGTCGTAAGTATCCAGAGAAAAACAAAACTCACAAATAGGATTTTTCACAAAGGAGGACAAATGTCCAGTGTTAAATCAACCCTTTAAAAACAGGGTACAAATGTCCAGAATTTGCATTCAATACAAATGTTTCTAATATTATTAAGAGGGTCTTTTGTATCTGTAAGTATTTTCTTATTTAATAAGTCTCTTTTGTTAATGGTTAAACAGAAATTGATATAAAAAATATGTTTAATATGTAGTTGAAACCAAATCAATCCAATTGCATATTTTTTTTTTTAAATATGCCTTTTCCGATTAATTATTATTTCCTTTATTTATATTTTTACAAATCAATTACCTATATTTTTAAATATTCCTTATAAAAAACAATTTAAAAATATTTAAAAAATTGTAGCCCACCGGTATCGAGAACAGGGTCCAATCTACCGGCAGTCAGGGCTCCAGAGAGAGGAAGCTCCTAACAATACGAGCCGTGTCTAGGAGTACCGCTTTCTAAATCAAGCCCTAATTACTCGTATTATAATTAGTATGAATTGTGGAAAAATCAATGATAAGCAATAGTTTTTGAAAATATCTTATAACGTTTGAACGGGTGAAAATTTTATTTTTTTAAGAAAAAAATATTTTTATAACAATAAAAAATCTACGCCACATATTCATACTAGCATTAAACAAAAAAAAAACACGCCATCATTTTATAGATGTAAGCTTGTGTTAACACAACATAATATCAAGACTGTATACCCGGATGGTTAGGCAGAGGTGTACCTCATAGTACACTCACTATTACATAGAATAAAACTAACAAAATTAGCTCATGGAAACCAACTTTTAATTCAAAATGTTTATACTGGTACCATCTGTAATCGTCACTCGGGTGTTAACCCTATATCGACACGAATAAATCACAGTCACCGTGATGTTTGAACTGTTAATTAACTTCATAACAACCGGCACGGACAGGGTTATTCGTTTTGGACTATTATATAAAATTGTGCATGTAAACATTCATTTTGCATAATAAATGGCGAAATTATTTGTTTCTCGAAATAAATGTATTTATTATTGGATTGTGTTAAATCTGGATACAATTTTTATATACCTAACGTAGGCCCATACATAAATACAATGATGTTATATTTACTGTGCCTATGTAAACATGGAGTCTATAGTAGGTTGTAGGTACTGCTACTTCTACAAATAATTTAAAAAAACGTTGCTTGACTACACGATGTACATGTAACAAGGAGCAACGTATTTTTTTTTATCGCAACATCTTCAACAGTTAGAAGCTGTCAACGCCATGCAGCCACCTGAGCTCGAGTCAGCCTCAACGTCCCCGACCGACTATCTGGTTAGTAAACCTAGACGCCATTTTAGACCCCCAGAGCACCTAATTTATGACTTGATACGTTCTATCAGGTCTGCCTCTACGTTTCATCGTGCTTCATTAACAGTGCTACTAATCGTGTGTATATACTCAAAAACTACTTCCAGAGTGCGGTTTTGATAGGTCGTTTTTTATAAACACTTGTATTTTTTATTTCATTTGTAAAACCATCCCTATCTCTATTAAATTTTTAAATGTACAAGTCTACTTTTATCCTTTAATTTTCAATAGGACTAGTACATTTGTTACAGTTTCAAGTCATAAATTAGGTGCTCTGGGGGTCTAAAATGGCCGCTTTAGCAGAATCAACATAAGATAATATAATATGAATTACGTTACAATTTGTAAACTGGGGGCCTAAAATGTCCGGTTTTGCAGAATCATAATTATGAATCACGTTAAAATGGTTACAGACAGTTAATATTAAGAATTGACACTTTGTGACCATTTTACAAATAGCTAACGTACCTAATTCATGATATTATTTTCATATTATGATTCTGCTATAGCGGCCATTTTAGGCCCCCTGGTCACAAAGTGACTATTCATAATATTAACTGCGTATCATCATCATATCAGCCCGGAATCACCCACTGCTGGGTATAGGCCTCCCCTTTTTTCTGCCACACTTCCCGGTTCAGTGCGTCCCTTATCCAGGTGTTTCCCGCGACTTTGACGATGTCGTCGACCCAACGAGCTTTAGGACGGCCCTGGTTTCTATGGCCTAGCCTTGGCCACCACTCGGTCAAAGCCATGCTCCATCGGCCATCTCCGCGTCTAGCCAGATGTCCTGCCCAGGTCCATTTGAGGCGCACCGCCCGATCCCCGACGTCGTAGACTTTCGTTCGACGGCGGATTTCGGTGTTACGCACTCGATCTAAGAGGGTTATGCCGAGCATGGCTCGCTCCATGGCCCTTTGTGCTAACTGCGTATGTGACCGTTCATACTATTACCCTTACTATTATTCTTTTATGGTCAAGAAATTCTTAAAATGGTCACAGACGCAGTTAACATTATGAATTGCCACTTTGAGACCATTTTACGAATTGTAATGTAATTCATATTATCTATTATGAATCTACTAAAACGGCCATTTTAGGCCCCCATGTCTCGTACATTTTTACGACATGTCCTCAGTCCTGCCATCGAAAACGTCTTATTTTTAACCGACTTTCTTCAAAAAGGAGGAGGTTCTCAATTCGGTTGTATTTTTTTTTTTATGTTTGTTATCTCAGAACTCCGTCATTTGTAAACCGATTTGAAAAATTCTTTTTTCATCTGAAAGGATATGCTTCCCGATTGGTCCCATAAAAATTTCATCAAAATCGGTTTAGGAAATTGGTTGTTTTCCTCACGTTGATTGTCACATCACGCGACGTCGCGTGCTGGCGCTCTGATGTACATCACGCGACGTCGCGTGATACTTGCTAGTTAAAGACACACTTCCCGATTTCTGATTGAGCTGAAATTTTGCACACATGTGTATATCGCGAGACAATGCAATATTATGATGACATGCAGCTGATCTGATGATGGAGCTGGAAGGTGGCCATAGAACTCTGTAATAAAACGAGGCAACGCCGTCGAGTTTGGACTCGTTTGATTTGTCTGGACAAGTACTGTAGTCCTAAACGGTAACCAGGGTCTGATGATGGAGCTGGAAGGTGGCCATAGGAACTCCATTAAAACGACATAACCCCATCGAGTTTGGGTTCATATAATTCATCTTGTCGAGTACTTTGTCTCTAGATGGTACCCAGGGTCTGGAGCTCCATAGCTGGAATGTGGTCACAGGTAGTCCGTAACAAAATTACACAATCCCATCGAGTTCGGGCTCGTATGATTCGTCTTGACGAGTACTTTGGTCCAAAATGGTATCTAGTATCTGATGATGGAGCTGGACGGTGGCCATAGGAACACCTTTATAAAACGACAAAACCTCATCGAGTTTGGGCTCGTATGATTCGTTTTGACGAGTACTTTAACTAACTTCTAGTTAATATGTAAAAACTAATTCATGACAAGAATTCGTGTGGTATACTACAACAAAAAAGGGTAAAATTAAAAAAAAATCTGCGAAAACAAAACCGACTTCTAAAGAAATACTAAAAAAGTCTAAAATAACTTTACTTTCGGAAGTCGGTAGTATACCACACAAATTCTTGTCATGAATTAGTTTTTTAAGAGCAACAGGATGCCTACCACGAGCTCTTAACGCGATCCATTTTTGGACCTAAACTGAACTGTTCTCCTAATTCTTACCATGACGACAGTTTATCGATTCAGTTTAGGCCATGCCATCTGACAGCGATTTTCCTAAACTGAGTCGCAAGTTTTGGTTTCATTCATTCAATTTTGTACTTGTTTGGTATCATGACGTCCATAGAGCAGCTCAACTGAAACGCTCAACTGTCAAAATAAGCGATTCAATAAAAGTTACTATTTCTCTAACCTAAACTGAAACGTTTGGTGAATTATTGACGAAAATAAAGTTTTTTAGTGCTAACATAGTGGAATTTTACAAAAACCAGTGTAAGTGTAATTTAATCTTTCTTCTAAAGTCTAAAATACCTATTTTACATGCCCTTTTTAACCGCATTTGTTTTTCTTTAACAGATGTCTGATGAACTACTTTTGTTTGAGTTTTTTGAGGAAGATTCTGCCTCACACACTGCCCAAAAACGTAAGAGGCTCCAGTTACGCGGCCAATTGGACCCCTTCAATAACTTTGAGGATGCCGAATTCATTAGGCGCTACAGGCTATCCAAAGAATAAAAATAAAAATAAAAATCTAGTCAAACTGACACTGACGTGACAACTCACACAACTTTTTTTACTCTGGTACGTTCGAAACATTAAACATAATTTGTTTTATTACGTCGAAATAAAAATATTTCTTTCGTATAATAAACAGCAAAAGGTATATAAATATCTACTTTGATTAGGAATTATTTTAACAATAGTTGCCGCATTAACGTGGAATCTTAAAAACAACTGTTGAGTGTCTTTTTTACTTTAAGTAATGATACCGAGTTAAAAACAATTATAACATTATTACATTACATTATTAATGAAGACATCCGCAAGAGAACCAAAGTTACCGACGCAGCCCGAAGAATTGCCAAACTGAAGTGGCAGTGGGCAGGGCACATTGCTCGCAGAACGGATGGCCGATGGGGCCGAAAAGTTCTGGAGTGGCGACCGCGAACCGGAAGACGTTGCGTTGGAAGGCCTCCCACTAGGTGGACCGATGACCTGGTGAAGGTTGCGGGGATCCGCTGGATGCGACTTGCACGGGACCGGTCACTGTGGCGACACTTGGGGGAGGCCTATGTCCAGCAGTGGACGTCTTTCGGCTGAAATGATGAATGATGATAACATTACTTGCTTCTGAGCGTGTCTGACACTAAAATGTGAGCGAAACAAAGTTATTCGATCATAATAGCGTTATCTCTTTTTCACCAAATACGTTTCAAACGCGGTTCAGCCACAAATTGCGATCTTTCATTCACTTTTAGCGATCCAAGTGCCGCTGAGCGAATTGGAAGTCATGGTACGATTTGAAGCGATACAGTTTAGGAACCTAAACTGAAATGTCTTTTGAATAGTTTTTAATTAGATCATGGTAGGCCTCGGGTCATCGATTTTTTGTTTTGTAAAACAAAGTGGTTCGTGTACCTTCGTGGAATAAATGGTTTTACCGCATTAAATCTGACTGGACAAGTTTCAACCTCTGTTTAGCCACACGGCAAAAATCATCAACAAATGTAAATCAATCTGGTAGCTTAACAAAAGTAAATTAACCCCCAATTGCTGGCCGCGTTGTGGTTCAATTTAAATGACAATTATATAACGGGTTCAAATATTATTTCGCGCCTCTCGGGGCCCAGTAAATTGGTACGTGTGAAAAGGTTTTTCTGTATAAAAACAATGCGGGGTATAGCATGGATTCAGTAATTAAAATGTTTTTAGAAAATGGATAGGATTTTTTTTAAACTCGCATGTATAGCGTCCCGCCCCATCAGTGCTTAAGTACTTAAATATGATAGCTACATAGGATATTTTACACTTATGATACTCAACAGATGACGTAATAATGTCTTGTTTAAGAATACCATTTCGAAATTTGAAAAGTCCTGACAAAAACCGGTTTCTGAAAAATTCCGGACGTTTATCCTTTCAATCTTTCTTTTTTCGTTATAGTCATAATTAACTTTTTTATTTCATTAGACGGTACCTGGTACCTGTAGTATTTCAATGTATTTGTGAAAAGTGTAATTTTTTTTGCGCAAACCATTTACCCTCTTATTAATAAACACGGAATAAAATTATACCAGGAATAACAAAGGAATAACCATACATTTTCAAAGGTTTAAACTTGGAATAAATTTATTCTGTGTTTATTAATAGGGGGGTTAGTGCACAAAGGTAAGCGCAAACAGGTGGTAACCCTTGACTAAATTATAATAACATAACATAACCTGTAATCCTATAATCATGATTAAAATATCGTTGCTTCTATATCCAGCGGCGGTGTTTTTTGTATGTCAGAATATAACATTATTTAAATACAAACCTATCAACTTAAAAATATCTTGGGACCGAGAATATCACAAATCTTAAGTCAAGAATCAACAGAATATAGAATTTTTCCTTTTAGGTAAAATTTCCAAAAATAGCTTCGTTCAATTTGTCCGCTTCTTTGTTATTTCTGGCAGTGATTCGAGGGTCAGTCAAACAGTCTAGTTTTGTGTCCAAGCAAACATCTTGAATATGACTGTCTTTTGTATTAAGAAGTGTCTGTGTGAATGCAATTAAATAAGTCATAAGTCATAGTTCATAAGTAATTTATTTGGAACAATTGTGTAGAATTAAAAAAATATATAATATAACAGTACCATTCAAACAAAAAAAAACATGTCAAAGAGAATAAAAATTACAATTTCAAAACGATAATAATGTGCAATAAAATAAATTAAAAAAAAAACGAATTGTGGTAAAATGATTAATAATAATTAATAATAAAACTTGAAAGTCGTATTTTTCTTTTGAAAATGGCTTCGCTAAAACCGTTAGACGTTTACGTTTCTCTGTAAATATTTCGTCTATGAATAGTTAGACCTTATATTAAATAACAATTATAATTTAGTAAATTTTTCCTTCGCTATCTAATCCTAGTAAAAACATGGAGTATCGTGATATTGAAACCTAGGTTCACTTTCGCAGACTAATTTTTTTTTGTACGAATGCAAAACGGTTGCCAGTCAGTTTTTTTTTTTCGGTTGGATGTCATCAAATGACTCCTCCCGCTCTGGGCGGAGCAGGAGGGAGTGTCGGACTTTTACTGACTAAAACCCATCCATGTTCCTTCATCGCCCTTTGTGTTCCGGGGCCACGGTATCTCTTTCGAACAGTCCCGCAGATACTTACCTACCAAAGTACTTATAAGAAATTGCATTACAAACATCCTACGATCGCCGCTGGGTAGCTCAAATATTTAAAGACAAGATTTTCTCTATCAGCCTCGTTTTACAATAAAGAAAAAGGTCCACCAAGCAAAGAAAGAGAGTAATTTTATTTTCTTAACTACTTTACGGACCAGAAGTCTCATAATAAAATTTTATATTACCTACGATCATGATTTTTATACGAAATTAAAGTTTTATCGTTATTATTTCCTATAAACCAGTCCCTTCTTTAATTAGACTACAAACTTACTAAACTAACTTAATTTTAAATACAATATGTTTTCAAAGGACTTCAAAATGACTGCAGTTATAATTATAAAAGAAACTGCATCGAAAGTCTAGTGGTTGGAGGTGCTACTGCTGCGCATGGGGTCCTGGGTTCGATTCCCAGTTTGGACAAAGTGTCATTGGGTTATTCCATTAGCAATTTATCACTAGTAGCGCGGAGATTCAAACTTTTTTTTGCGTCTTATTACATAACAAATGAAAGGGCTCATTGAAAGCATCTCAAATATTTTTTTGTTACAATTTTAAGATAAATAGTTTTAAAAGGGCCCTTCCCGATCCGTCTATCGTCAACGCGAGCATGGTCGAAAAGCTTGTTGTTTGATCCAGAGACACAGCGGCGATTTTCTTTCGATTCCCCCGTCTCACCCCGCCCCGACCCCGCACAATTCGTCTCCCGCACACCTCATACCGCCTAACGCGATGACATTGAATGAAAAATAGTGTTCCAAAATTTCCTAAACTTGTTCCAGGAACTACGTGTTTTTGAATAAGTCTTATAGGTGTGTGAAATAAATATTTGTCATTAAGAATCTCCATTACGTGTGCAAGGTTTCTATCGAGATGTTTTTTTTACTTTTACAGTTTATGAGTACATTATGAACGGCCAAAGTTCAGTTAAAATTTGTGCAAAACAGCAATTTTTGGAGGCATAAACTGAATTTGTTTCTACATTTTTTTTATTTTTCGCTACCCTAGAAACCTACATATAGTGCACAAAATACTTATTAGTTAAAAAAATCAAAGAGAGATGTGTAACAACTGCATAATCACGTACGAGCGTTTGTATGAAAAGTATGACGGGTTGGCCGCTCTTAAAGGTCCTTAACTGCGAAATTACAGGGCCGATTTTGAAAAACATACAAAAAATAGTTCTTTGCCTAAAGATTACAGGAAAACCTATAAGAAAGCTACAAAAACAAATAATAAAATTAAAACTTAAAGGGGGCTCGCCTACTACGATGGTACGGACTCGCACTTGACCGGTTTTATATCTTTCAGAACGATAAGCTTTTTTACGTTGGTAATACGAGATGTTGTAAAGCCTTAGCCACATTAGGTGAGTTGAAATGACCCCTTGCTAAATATTCGTGACAAAGGAATCCGGAATGCGAGTAATTACATTTTAAGTCGTTATGTACCATTCATGTAATTAGCAACACGCGTAAATAATCAATGTAGGTACCGTAACTTTAGGCGCCTTGACACAAATTATAGAAAATATATTTTGAGTGTATGTATATTTAGTTTTTTTTTGTCTCTCTGTTTGTTCCCACTAATCTCCTCTTTTACTGGCACATAGCTGATGTTATAAGGTCTAACATAAAATAAATAAAATAAAATTGCGGGTATGAGTATGACTATTCGGTGAAGCGATGGTTCGAATCCAAGTCGAAACATGAGGAAACTGGCAAAAAAACAAAGTGCCAAGTGTAAATGTCGGTAAAGCTCCGTAGGTACGCTTTATGCCTTATACAGCACGCTTAAGAAAGATGTGGTGATATTAAAAGGAATACTGGGTGTAAAGGTATAAGGGGCGGGAGAGACACTGACGCGAATTTTTCTGACAGCATTACAACTTATTACAACCATAGACATAGAGACTGGACTGAGCGTTACCCTCCAAAAAGTGACCACTCTGTAGAAAGAGACAGAGCGATGATGCGGCCCATACCTGCAAACAACTGTTTTTCTCTTTTTCTAAAGAGTATGGTCAATTTTATTTGACATTTGGTTAGGGAAGGCTTAGTCCATGCTTTATGTCTATGATTACAACATAAACTATTGATTTTATCATCCAATTTTCGTTTGACTCGGAATTCACTTAAATCATTCGAAAGGCCGTAAAATCACAAACACAATGGTTTATAATATTACTTACCAAACAAATAACAAATTCTAACATCTTTCACTTCAAAACACAACCACAGAAAAACTAAACTGATATTAATTCGACCTAATTTCAACCTAATCAACAGCGTAAAAAAGTTTTTAGTACTTAAGCCTATTGGAAAGAACGCCATCTAGCGGAAAAATTACAGAAATTTCAATCGCTACCTGTCAGTACAAGAACGAAGGATGCCGCTTCTTTAGTAAAAAACAAACAGAGAGAGCTCCCTGAAGTAGATGAGCTTTCCGATGAGTGCCCTGGCCTCATTAATACGACGCTCAATCAACGGCAGATTTTGTTCGTGTAGCACTGTCAGTATTTGGAAATCAGACATTGGCTTCACGACATGCCGAAACAGTCGTGCAATACAAGATTGAGCGTGTATCGCAGAGGTTTGCGCTGCTTTCAATAAAATTTGGTGACAGCGCATATAGAGCACACACCAGTGCGCTATTCTTTTTATTCATGGGCAAACGTTCAGGTAAGGCCTAGGATCAGGTAACCTGAACCAGTACTCACGAATCGCATCTTCCAGAGCGGTCCTTAATTCTACTTTGCACAGGTTATCTGCAGATATACCCCTGTCATCCTCTTCCTCAGCATGCTGATTTGCCCCCAGTGGCAGTGCAGCAGACACATGTGTGATGTTCTGGGAAGGGAGAGGATTGCTGGCAGGGCTAATCTGCAATTCCTAGCGCAGCCTATCAAGTGTAGCATCATCCAACCTGATTACTTTGAATGACGCCCACCTAATCCGACAATCGTTGGGCAGATACATTGACGGCAGGTTCAAGTACCTGAAACAGAGAGAGCATCCGTCATCGGTACGCTGTAAGGTTAATTCCTGCCCCATAATATACGTGTATCACATTTTCATTCATGGACTGCGTCCATCGAATGCACGTTTCCACCGGCAGCGGGGACCCTGTTCGGGGTCTGTAGGCCTCGAGGTCCCAAGTCCGCTGGTGGCCGTCCTCTTCCTCGTCGTCTTGGTGGTGGTGATGGTATCGACGGCGGGGAAAGAAACTCGTCACTCGAGCTCGACGCAACTGCAGCGACCGGCGACGCTGCGCTCACGGATGTGGCGCGTCGTGGTGGCTGAGTAACGAGCCCGGAGATGGTGGGTATATCTCTTGTAATTTGGTCCAGCGTCTGATCAGCATCGGTGACATTTTTTATGACGTACATACATATTTTCCCTATATTCAATAAAAGGGTCCAATTTTGAAGTATATAATAGGTACCTATATTAATTAAAATTTGTGTATTAGGTTCTAAATACGGGTTAAATCGATAAAAACATTAAATTAAAATACGGTATTCGCAGTCACTATTCGTGTTTTTCATTGGTCAACATGCTAATAAAAACTACATATTTGGGCTAGTAAATACTTTTTGTTCTTTTTTCCTTTTTTCTTCAAATAACGTTAGTTTTTATCTGTCACAGTTGGAATATATACAGGGTGTAACAGAACCCTTCACGAAGTCGTCAACCAAACATTAAGTACTTCAAATTATGTAACTGTACGCAAAAAATTTTGCTGTGAAACGATTTTTTTTTTGGGGTGAAAAGTCACGTTTTACGTTAGGACTCATTGTAACGCCCTCAAAACATTGAGCTGATGAATGGATTGAATAGTATGGGGGCTGTGGAGGTGTTTAAAGTAAAAATCTTACATTAAAAAAACCGTATTTAAAAAAAAAGTCGTGAAATAGTTGGAACTTTGACCCCGAATATCTCCGAAACTAGAAGGTTCCCAGGTAATATGGTCTAGAACAAAAAAAATATCTTAATGACGGGGAGAACAAGTGCCCACAGAGCATCTTATATATACTGGTATAGAGTGCGCAGTTACGAAATGTTATGCCAATCTGCGCGAACAGCGCCCTCTGTAAATCTTGAGTGAACTAATCATTCTATTCTACAGTACTTTCCTCTATTTTCATTTCATTGCTTTTGCAAACTTTTTCCATAGGGATAGATTGATTTATGTAAAACCATGTTTGGTAGCGTGAAATTAGCAGTTTGAAAATAAAAACAACTCCACATGAATTGCAATCAATCTACAAGCACGGAAAATGTGCACATTTATTATTTTAGATAGTTTGTAAAGGCTAATTTAGTTTTGAATGAAACAAGCTTGTTGAATACTCAATACATAGATTTATTTTCACGTTTGCTTTAAATATCTAGGTACTCTTGTCCAATACCACAAAACTTAAGTAATAGTGTCCAAATATCGCAAACGGACACCGATCACTGAATTCAGTCGGCTTTCGCTCCGGGGATACACTCAACGCAAAAGTGTACTGACGATTTTTTATGGAGGAGCAGAGGCTCAGCTCAACGTATTTGCAGCAAAGAAAATACTAAACACAACACGAAAACATGCACAACGTAAAAAATCCGTTTTCTTTTGACAGTTTTGAATTTTGTCATTTGAGTTTTTTTATTTGTTTTTTATGGCATCCGATTAAATTATTCGATTAACTTAAAATCAAATTAACTCAAAATCAAATTTTAATATGTTATTTAAGTTTTAAAAATTAAACTAAAATAATTAAAATAAATTAGAAAATTAAATAGCTATTTTTAGCAGCTATTAGGCTTAAGTAGCTTCGTAGAGACACCTAGTACGTCCTATGTGAATTAAAGTTGAGCTCAACAACGATAGATGGCGCGCTAAAAAGAATTGCGACGTAGGTACATGTAGGGAACTGTCCCCCCCCTGCAAGTGCCTTTCGGCTTCGTGAAGGGCCTTGTTACACCCTTTATAACCTCGACATTTTTAAACATATTCATTGTATCTCCTAGAACTTACACGGGAAAGCTAAAAAAGCGTGTTTAGTGATCTAAGTAACAAAAGTGTGCAAGTGTAAGAAACAAATCTAGTGCGAATATTGCGATAAGAAGCCAACCCCAGTTAATTTAAGGCAGAAAATCTTTTGAGTTTCCATCCACAACAAGTTCCGCAACACACGTTGCAAAAAGCTGCAGAACGCAGCTAACACACATTTACCAGGACTAATTAAGAACAAATTGAAGCCATCTTTAAAAAAAAAAGAGTAATGGATGTTAATACTTCGCCGTCCAGCAACGAGACAGACCCCGAACAAAATATGTTCAAACGATTTAGGGACATATTATCATATTCACCATGCGATCCAGAAATTGAAAATCCTGATTCAGTTAAATCACGTAAGCCTTCCTTTGATGTGCTTAAACTCCGTGAGAAAATTGCGGAAACGATTACCCAAGAAGATTTGGGATTTCTGTTGACAGCTTTTTTAACAGGCAACAACCAAAAGAAATTCCTTGAAGAAGCTCATAAACAATTCCATGAAGTGTCTATGAAATTAGGCATACAAAAGCGAGCATACGGAAACAATCAAGCGATAACTCTTTTTAGAATTGGGCAATCATTTCCAGATTATATTGCCCTCATCCTCAATGTAAGTCCTGATATTACCAGACCGATCACTCTGAAGCAGATGAGACTAAACTCAGAGTATCCGGAATTCCCTGCACTTGGTATGGAGCCTTTGCTAGCTAGCCTTCTCCCTAAAACTCACACGGAGAGCTTAAACATCTTGAATGTGTTCTTCTTCACTTATATGAAGCTCTGTGATCCAAAATTGTACTGTTTTGAGTTAAACTTATGGTACCTACACGCTACACATATGAATGAAAAGGCGAAGGAGATACAAGCAAAGCAAATGATGCACTTCAATTCTGTCGTTTTTACGGAACACGTGAGGAAGGAGTGGTGCACTCGTTTGAATATAATAGTGGACAATGAATATTCACCAGTGTGGGTAGAAGCTGCTTCAAAATCTAAGACAAAACTTATGAAAATCTATGGGATCTGTTTTTGATTCCTAGTTGAATGATAACTGAAGCCGACACCGACAATTTGCGGATCGGCTGCGGACACCTTTCACTGGCAGATACTTCAGTTTAGACATAGTATCTGGCAATTTGCCTTTTTGTGTTTTATTATTTGTTTTTCTTTTTTTGGGATAAGTATCTTTTTGTTATTCGAATTTACTACTACATGTTCCCATGGATCGTAGTGTAAGTTAGTGATGTGTCTTTAAGCAAAAACCTTTGTTATTTTAAGAAGTTTTTTTTGTCATGTCATGGTGTATTTTTTAACTTTCCTATTAAATAAAATAAATATTAACCTTAAAATATTTTTAACGTATATTCTAAGTAACAATGAATAATAATATTTAATATAATTCACTCTGAAATGTAACTACACGCACGCACACACTGCACTGCATGCACTACTATTTACTACTAAATAATAGAATTGACGACGAGACTACTTTAGCTCGTTGTTCATTGTTTGCTCCGGACCGACTGCGACGGTCGCGGGCCTGTGCCTCGCGAGGCATGTTCGCGGCTCCCTCTGTGCGTACCCAAACTGCTCGATATGCGCCCACAACCCAGGCGATGAATCTGCTAAACGCCCTGATTACTCAGGAGCCGGATTTAGATATGTTCATGACTAGTTATAAAGCTATGCTTAATTATTCCATTAAGCTATGCTTAATATTATTCCGTTAAGTTTAGTAGTTAGTTTAGTCATAGGTTATTAGTAATAGTTATTATGTTGTGATGTTGGCTTGCTGCACGCTTTGGTGTAAACTGTAAGTGCAGCAAGTATCTATTTAAACAAATAAATAAATAATAAATACACATATTTAAAAAAAAAATAAACAAGAGTACAGTCACAGCGTTTACAGACGTTTCATAGTTTATTTCCAGCTAGCTATGTATTATGTTGGCCAACCTGAGATTTGAATCGAGTGATTCCCATGTAGAACTATTGTTACGATAAAAATATACACACTCAACGTCTCAAAAACGTCCCCAGAAATGCACAATTTCGAATTGTAACTGTTCTCTGCTTGTAAATTCGATATTAAACCGACTACGTACATAAAGTTGTTTTTAAATGCGAGCAACGCACGTTCTTTGTCACGTTTGTAATTTCTAATTCAATTCCCGAAAAACAATGGCTGTCAAGGCGACACATAACGTGCATTGCTGGCATTAAAAAAAAAACTTCGTGGTGGCGTGGGCTATTTGTGTTTTATTTTTTTTTTAGTTTGATTTTTAGAAGACACTTTCTGATGTGACATTTGGAAGGAACTGTGCATCTAGGTATTTTTATAATAAATATACTTACCAATATGTAGAACATATTGACACATATAATACAAACCCCACGCCAGCCAACTTAAAATCTAGCGGAAAATAAACTTTGAAGGGACAGTAACAGGATACCAAGTGCTTGTTACAATAATTAAAGCCTAATTGTCATCGATGTCACACAAAAGCCCAACATTTCAGCCAATTGCAATTACTAATTTGATCTATCAAATTATCCTGACAGAGTAATGATTTTATGCTAATTATTGGATTAGAATTCCGATATTAACACCACTGGACACATGACAATTACAATGACGTCATATTAAATTCGCTGGCGATTAATAAATGGAATTGGAAAAAGTATCAAAAAACTCCTCATCAACGCTGTCAGCCAGTAATATGCCCAAGAGACTGGCGGCGTTGCCACGTTGTATGAACGCTAAGCCTCTGGCCAAGATAAAAGGTTAATTAGGAGCGTCAATTAGGCGTATCGAAATATCCTTAAATCGGCAATGAGCACTCGGACCCCAGGGCCCCAGAGATTCAACCCCAAACGGCTCAAAAAAAATTTAGTTTCCAGAAAGGATATATATTTAAGCCGCTTGAGGTTCTCTGCAGCCGCAGCGGCAGTGCGAACACAGCACGATGAGCTTGGAAGATGTGATGGCGCAAGAAACTCGTTCCATGAAAAAAAACCCTGAAATCGTTAACAAAATCCAATTCCAATAAGTTAGTAATATTATTATAATAATTTCACGCGGATGAAGGTCGCGAGTAACAGCTAGTCTCAAATTAAATATTTTCTTTCGTAATCTTTTTATATGCATATGAATATGTATGAAATATATACTAATAGATACTTAAGTAGAAAAAAAATGTGTACAATAATAATACAAATAAACCTGCATATATGATACAAATAAACCTACATAATATACGATAAATAAACCCATTACAATAGCATTCTATGCTTGATATACTTGAAATATTTATGTACAGACCAACGAAAGATTGCTCTGTCCTTGTTTATACAAATGTAGCAGTGACCGATCGAACCTACGGCTTCCCCTTCGGCCACCTTAGGCAAAAAAACCACTGCCGACCAAACCTTCGGCTTTGACCAAAATGGGCCATACTTTTGTCCGAAACGGAATGTTTCTAGCAAGCGCCGTTTGAACGAACTGTTTCGAATGTGCCAGAGCGTGGAGGAAGAGAAGACGTGCGGGGGCTAGGGGGTCACATCTATGGGTTACATGTACTGCGTTGCGTACCTGCTTATTTTTAAAAAGATGTAAGCTGAAAAAAACATTATATAATTCACTTTTAACCAATCTTGAACTTAACTTAGGGTTATTAAACCTTTGGTTAAGGCTTCAGCCAGAAACCTACCTCATAGGACACATTTTTTTTTTTGAGTGGGTCTAGAATGTGTATTCAGTCGTTTAGTCTAGAAACCGACCTTAAAATACGAGGTTGAATAGTTTTATTAGTTTACTTCAGTTCGTTTCTTTGTATCGCCAAAATCAAACTGACAGCAGACCCGTATTTTTTTTGTGAATGGCCTCTCGCAGGTCAACCTAAGAGGTTGTCGTCTGCTCAACCGGTCTATCCTGTGGGTGCCTTGAGTGTAAGGCCTCCAGCCAGGGCGAAACTGCTACCGCAAACCCTAGGGCTATTTATGTACCTACCGATCCTTCGAGAAAGTACTACAACTTTCTCGAACCTTCTTCACAATTCCATAGCAGAACATTCTAGGCTCGAACGTCATCTAGAATGTTCTCGTAAAACAGCCGACGTAGTAGGAAGGAAGGCGTTGATAGGATAGTGCCGCCTCTGTCAGCAGCCGTGGGCGTCTCTGTGAGTCACTCTGTCAATGGTCTAGTTGACACGTATGTTCTGAAATAACTATGACTCGACGCGACGTTCAAACAAAGCAAGCGCTTCAAAGTAACTTTATTGAATACAGGTTGAAAAAAACATGCAGCCCCCACAGTAGAAATGAGAAACATAGCGGCACTTGGCAAGCAAGCATAATGGGAGGGAATAGTGAGTGTATAGACCTCTACTATCAGCTTCCCGTACTCTGCATGTTGTAATAGAAAAGATGACTCGATAACTAATAAGGCGATAGAAATAAATTGTGTTTATTACAGATGGCCAAGAGGTTAAGGCCTCGCCTCTCATGCATGAGGTTGTGGGTTCAAATCCGGGCAAGTACCAATGTGAATTTTTCAATTCATATGTACTTTCTAAGTTTATCTTGGACATCACAGACATCGGTGAAGGAAAACATCGTGAGGAAACCTGGACTTATAAAAGTCTGAAATCGCCAACCCGTCTTGAGTAAGCGTGGTGATCAATGCTCGTGCCTTCTCTGTTGATAAGAGGCTTTTGCCTAGCAGTGGGGCAGTATTAGGCTGTTATTATATTTTTATATATATTATAGGAGCTGATGGACGCTAATGAAGGCTCCAAACTCGTGGATCAGTTCTGGGCCGAAACAATTTAAGTTGCCAATAGCCACACGTTAAAAAGATAACCAGTTTAAGATTTTTTCTTTAATTTTACTGATGTGCAAATAACAAAAAGTCTGGTCTAAAATAAATCCGATGCGGTTTACTTACAAGGGTGAATCGTCCACTAGTTATATCATGCCGTCGTATAAGCAAAAGTGGTCTAACTCATAAATTTATTTTCTCTTTTTTTATGCGATTGTGCCTATTTATCGCCGCGCACTTATCTTCTGCCCGCGTAGAAGAAACATTTTAAAATTTTAAAGCTTCCAATCAGTGAAAGTTCTTTTTTTAACGGATGTGTAGTGTCTGAAGTACAGTCACAAGCATCCTGTAAAGATAGTGTGTTTAAGTTTAATAATAAATAAATAAATCAACATGTTGTATACACTCACTTCAATTCAAATGCAATTCTCTCGTGTAATAACGATTGCAACTTTGAAATAACACCAATTTCATATTAATATGGGTTCCAAGATACTGTGTCAGTAACAACATGAAATTACAATCTGAAAATGCTTAGTGGATAAAACTATTGGTGCTTATGACTGTACCTCCTATATCCAAAGTTTACCCCTTTATAGTATTAGTAAAGATTAGTTAAAAAATAAAAGAACAGGGGTGTGACACTTTCCGATAGACCAAAACGCTAAATATTACAGAAACTTGTTTCCTTTAAAAGCATTGGTAAGTATATAACAAAGAGGTTGAAATTTACTTTAAAATCAAATCAAATAATTTATTTCTTTACAAACATGGGTAATAGGTACATAAATAATCTTTTATCATAATGTTCTCCATATTTTGCCGTCACATGGGCAGGCAAATAGTAGGTGTACAATTTTACATTTAAAATAAGTGGCATGCCATTTGATTTACATACAATAAAATAAATAAAAAATAAACTGGTCTAAGTAATAAAAAAATAAAAATACTGTCAATAATGTCAAACATTGTGCCAACTAGAATATCAATAATTTAAGTCAATTAAAGTTAAAGTTGGTATATTATAAATCAGTCAATAACAGTTGTAGGTGTATAGCGTAACTGTAAGTATATCAAACATTATGACATGTGAATCATCATTAAGAAATACGTCAATTAATCGACCTTTGATATTTTTTTAAATAGACGTGTATTATTTTGATTTCCACAAACCAAGCCATTTCTAATATAAACAAAGAAGGTATAAAGTAAGATTTTTAATGATTTAAAAAAACCTACTACAGCTATCAACTTTGCTCTTGGTTAATGCAGTAGGTATAGTTTTCGTAAGATTTTTTATGTATATAATTTTATTATAATATTTTCCATCCACAAATTACGAAGTTCCAACTTGATCACTTTTATCATTTTAACATCCGTTCTACAAACTAGTGTGCAAGACCCAGCGGTTTATAGGTATAAATGAAAACAGATGGAACAGCCGTTCATCCAGAAAGGGATGACCTCCTGATTTAAAAATGATAAAGTAATATAGATAATGGTTAATTTTAAATAATGATAGAATTGTAAATTATAGGGAAATAAAGGCTATTTTTATTTATTTATTAAGTGAATGAAGTTGACTTAACTTCATTCACTTAATCAGAAAACAAAATATATTATATTTTATATAAATTGTAAATGTATTTATTAATTACGTATAGGTAAGGTTATTATGTAGATACATTTTATACAGACTTACAGACTGCAAATATAACTATATTTTTATGTAAATATGTAGTTTTTAAACATTTTACACAAAATATTCTAGCAATCCCTTATGATACAAAATAAAGAAGAGCTCACCTTCAGTCTTACATTAAGGGGCTTGCATACCTGCCAATAGCCAATACTCTATCTAAGTTTGACTAAGTGCCTTGTAATTGTATGCAGAAATGAGCATAATTTCCTGAAAATGAGACATACACCATTTTGGCTTTACTGTCTTTTTTATAAAAATGCGAAAAAAGGGTGTCTGTAGAATTATCCCGAGTTTTTACATGTAGCGGAAAATTGGGCTACTCTCATTAGACGTGGGTCATTTGTTTCGGCTCGTCCCTACGATTGCCTTGTACCTTACGTAATACTATTTTATTGTTGATGGATCTACCTAATTTATGGACACCTGACTTTAAACTTTATTTTTATACAGGACGTTTATTAAATTACGCGCTCAGGGCGCGGGCCCCAGAAACACGAAATAAAAAACAACCTAAATAAACATATTTACAAAAAACGTCAACCTGTGTACCTAAATTGCGTTTTTCATGATAGGTACTTCAATTTTCATTAAATTCAATACAAAAAGAAATCTATAATGGTTTATTTTTATAACACAAACGCCATACATTTTTGCTGGTTTTATTTAGTCCTTTAATTTTAGTTAGTATTTTTTTTTTGTATTTCTTGGTTGACACTGAACCACTGGCCTATGGCAAGCAATTAAATTAACATTCCGTATACAAATGTTGCCTGGATCTGTCTCAAAAATTAGTCCAAATCGTCTTGCATAGCGTACCTATGTT
This sequence comes from Eugnorisma glareosa, assembly GCA_947578425.1. NCBI lineage: Eukaryota > Metazoa > Arthropoda > Insecta > Lepidoptera > Noctuidae > Eugnorisma > Eugnorisma glareosa. The sequence goes on along the minus strand of OX387966.1, from coordinate 16,712,478 downwards.
TTAGTCCCATGTAATTTTGAGCGACCCTATTGCCATTAAGCGGGCACAAATCGAATGCGTTGCTGCAACATAAAAAATCGTGATGAAAAAAATTAATAACACTTTGCCCGAACGGGGAATCGCACCCAAGACCTCATGCTCAGCAATCACGCTAACGACCACTAAACTAACGAGACACTCCTACGTTATTGAAGTTTAATTACCAGCAGAACACTGTCAAATTACACATTCACACTGTTCATTCTATCCGAACAGTAGAAATAACTAGAAGGTAATTATGCGATTGGATGCCATGGGCACATGATATGCTAATGAATCGCGAAACACCCGTGTACAGTCACAGGCACTGATATGTTTTTATATTACTGGCCAAACCCGCCTTCAGGCCAAACTAGTTTGTCCTAAGCCAATGGTACCAGGCTAAGGCTCGTCGCAAAAACACGATCATAATTTTATAGAGCACCCGACTAAATGAGTTAGGTAAGATTAGAATCGCAGAAGGCGCACTAGTTCTCATGATCCCCGGTGCAAGTGTGGGAAGGGAACACCGGGGTGGTTTTTAATCAGTGTGAGTCTGAAAGAACCCAGATATCCACCAACAACAAAACCCGCGCGCGACCCAAGCGAGCGTACCGAGCAGTGCCGCGGTAAGGACCGATGATTGCAGTGTAATTGCATTTTTTGGGGTATTCTGTGAAGATAAACCAGTTTAGCCTTGAACTAACTAGTTTTTCCTGAAATCGGATTTGTCTGATATATACTTAGCCACTTTTGAAAGGAGTTTTTCTTCTCCTGTATAAATTGCAATAGTATTTTGGAACCCATATTATAATGAAATATAATGAAAGTGGCAATCGCTATTCCATGAGAAAATCGTTTCCATATTGAGGTAAATGTAAACATATTGATGCTTGTGCTTGTGTGTACATGCCACCAACTTTGTTAATAAGCATTGTTATAGTTTGTAGACAGATGTAGACACTGTACACACGTTGCTATCGAATATTTGCGATTCATTCCATTCTATAGCTGTCATAGTAGACATAATTATGCGGCTGTATATTACCATACAGTATTTCAACTACGAACACATGGTCGGAATCGGCTCACAGACTCATGCACAGTATTTACACGAATTCTAAGAATGCTTCTGCCTAGCCGTTTTCGGAACTATGTTGGGGTCGGCTTCCAGTCTAAACAGATGCAGCTGAATATCAGTATTTTACATGGAGCGACTGCCATCCGACCTCCACAACCCTGTTAATACAATTACTAGTATAAAAATATATAAATATATATATATAATAACATGAAAATATACCATAATCAGTATATATATCTAACATTCCTAGAACTGAGCCGCAGATTTGCTATCTGTGTGAGGGAAATGGCCATTGATTGAGTTTTGTCGCCATTTTACTGGACTTAAACAAGCAACTGGTTGGCCAGAACAGGCAAACACCGGGAGAGTTGGAAAGGAATGGAAGAAGCCTTTGCCCAGCAGTGGGACACAAAGCTATTAAAAAAAAAACATGCAAAACTTCTCGAAGGCATTGTCAAAAATCAGATTTTGAGTCAAACGTTTTTTTCTTATTTGTGTCCTTGTCCTGTGCAGTCCATGTTTCTGGCAGCGATATTTGATGCATAGAATAACCTTTAGAACGTACAATTTTTTTTTGAGAATCGTCATATTTTTCAGATCTAGTGAAATGCCTCGATATAAAGTCTATAAAAATACTCTTAACGAAGCCGAAAGGCACCGATTCTCCCCGTCATTGTGATATTTTTTTTTGTACTGGACCACACCTTTTTTTTTTTTTTTTACTGATGTGAAATCATCAAATAACCCCTCCCGCTCTGGGCTGAGCAGGAGGGAGTGTCAGACTTTTACTGACTAAAACCCATCCATGTTCCTTCCTTTGCCCTTTATGTTCCAGGGCCGCGGTATCTCTTTCGAACAGTCCCGCAACCCTGGCAGGCATCGGTCCTTACGGACTCCTTCCTGTTTGCTGACTCGCTTTGAGTAGTTTTCAAGGTATTAATAACTTTACTTTATTTACCTCCACGACCCGTTTACTATTCAAGGCATTCATATCAGTACAATGTTTTAACCCTTCGTATGCTACGCGAAAGTAGATCTACGCGAGACACACTAGCTTTTTAATTGTGTTTATATACTCGGCATACGAAAATTTAAGTGTGCACATTGAGTTTTACCATAAAACGTGACTTTACACACCAAAAAAAAGGCCGTTTCCTAGCAATAATTATTGCGTAGGGCTACTTAGTTTGATGTACCGTCACCAAAGGAGATAAATAATAGAACTCAACAGTTCATTTATCAAATTGAATTTCCTTCGGAAACATCCATCGGTTTCTTATTAAACTTCAACTATGTATATCCGACGACCGTGGTTACTTATCTCCTTTGGTGACTGTACATAATGCTATGTTGACGGCTTCGTGAAGGGTTCGTTAACACCCTGTATTTGTAAAGTTTTGCCTGTTTAAGGTTTTTTGGTTCTGGTCCCGCAAGACGAGATGAAAATCAACGTGGTAAACAGCCTGTTGTTAGATTTTGGCCCTTTTTGAAAAACTAAAAGCGGGCCTAGGGCCCGAAAGTCGCCTGTCTGAAACTTTACATAGTATATAATTTTTATTACGCCCTAAGTTTTCATGCTGAATATGCTAGCTCAAAAACCTTCTGGGGTCCCCTATTACAGGGCCTCTGATTCCATACATTTTGTTGAGTTATGCAAACATTTATGTAGATAAAACAGCCTTTTGATTAAATGCCATTTGTTCTTAAGTTCCATGAGTGATGGTGTCACGCACATGATTTTTAAATTAAGTTTGTGGAAGTCGTTTTTTTATGATTCCCCTTTTCGTGATTTCATTTTCGTGATATTCGTAGTCGAGTTTTTATATCTTGGATTATATTTAAGTAACAGCAACGGAGTTTGGATTTGTGCTCGTTTGATGGTGGCTTGCTGTCTCTATTACTTGAGAGTTTAATATAACTGCAAAATGAGTGTTTAGGCACTATTAGATCCATCTCTGCCTAACCCTTCGGGAATTACAGGCGTGGTGTAATCTAAGTTAGTAGTTAATTTGCTATACATTTATTGTTGTAGTAACTTCTCTTGATGTTGTATTCGCGATGAGCTAGAAGCTGTCAGTCAGCAAGGATCAGTATCAGAACATTTAGTAATTCCCTGGGCTCGCCAGGTTCACATCGACCCTGGATTGAAAAGCCTGGGAGTCATAGCGAGAAACCTTTGTCCAGCAGTGGGATGAAACAGACTATCACTAACAGGGTTTGCCAGACGTTAATACTCGCTCTTTTTCCGGCTTGTTTATATACATAAACTTTATAAAGAAAATGTCAGTAGATTTTGAAGTCCATTATAGAATGGAACTTGTCCGTTTTTAAGTCCTTGACCGACTTTTAAATTGTTTTATTTTTTTTATTTCGTATCTTTTTTTATTATATATGCTTATGGAACTAACGTCAAATAAACTTTATTCTTTCTTTCTTTCAATTAATAACTCTATGTTCAAGGTGAAAAAAACAGCGCTTGCCAAAAAGTCCGTGGACGCCGTAATGCCTGGTTGCCCCGAACATCCAAAGACGTTCAAGATCTTATCACTAGTTAGGTTTTTGTGATCCGTTTGTTTACTTACCAATATTATAAAAAAAACGGTGGCCAGTTGGTTTTTATGTGCCTCGAAGGCGTCGTTCACAATGTCCCGAGAAGAAGAAGAAACCGGGCGCTACACACGTGTGCAGAAGCTCAGGGTTGTGGGACTGTTCGAAAGAGATACCGCGGCCCTGGAACACAAAGGGCAAAAGAAGGAACATGGATGAGTTTTAGTCAGTAAAAGTCTGACACTCCCTTCCGCTCCGCCCAGAGAGGGAGGGGTCATTTGGTGATATCCCATTCGAAAAATAAAGGAGGACTAAAGCTTACAATAATTTTCCAGTAGTATGTGACGATAAGGCTGCCTGATAATAATTGACAGAAAAACAACTTATAACATGGGTTGTCTGTTAAAAGTTGAGATTCACAGAAAACTTTTTCGAGAGCGTGTTCATTCTTAACAACACTCTTTTGAAAAGTAAGCAGAAATTTAATACAGCCGAATTCCACTGATTCGTAGGATGTGTATACTTAATGGTATAACACAGGTGTATACATGCTAGAGTTTTACTGATAGGTAGACCTGTACAAACCTGTCCTGAGTAAATACGAAAAAAAGATATGGGCAAATTTAGATTTTCGCGAAAACTTGTAAGTACCAAAATTTACCTTAATTTTCAATTTTTTTTTTCGGAATTTTCCCTTGTGCTGTAAGGACCTTGCTTTTAACCAAAATTGTCAATTCTAGGTCAACCGGCAGTACCCTATAGGTTTTGGGTCGAAAACCTATATATGGTGTTCCCGTTGACCTAAAATCACGAAATATGGCAAAAAGCAAGGCTACAGCACAATTATAGGAAATATTCCAAAAAATAAAAAATAAAGTTGAAAATTAAAGGGTGTCGTCCCCATACATAGTTGACGCCAATTAAGATATTTTTTATTTTTTTTAGATAATTGCACGGAACCCTTTCTGCTTAAGGCCGACTCGCACCTGGCCAGTTTTTTTCTTATTTATTACTCCTTAATTCTTGAAGTGTGATACTATTTAACTAGCAGTTAATAATGAGGTAAGGGCTAACATAATGTTTGGCGGCGGCGACATCTCGCGTCCAGCCCTGGGCCCTGGTTCAATCCATAGTCCGGAGCGAGAGGGAATGAAAGCCGTAACCTCCTTCTGCGAAGCAGTCATGATAGCGAAGGAGGTGCTGGAACGTGAGACGGAGGAAACATTTAATGATTTCCCATACAAAGAAAAATGGCAATCCTAATTTTATAATTATCTTTTTTTATTTTTATAATCGTACCCCCCCACAATAGGATTTAATCCTGTATCGTGGGTGCTTTTACAAGGATTTAAACTCACATACCTACACAAACAGCCAGACCCGTAACACGCACGGAACAGTTATGGCCTATAATTATGTTGTCATATAGGCCATACAAATTTGTTCCGTGCGGGTATCTCACCCGCGACAGGAATGCCCTTTAAATAAAGGTCACTGTGAATAGGCTTCGGACACTGGACTTAGACCAATATTTCAGTACATTTATCTCTCAAGTCCGGACATTGACTTGCAGACTTAACGAAAAATAATTACTATTTTGACTAAAGTAATTGGGTCTACGAACCAGTCATGAATAGATTTCAGTTCCAACTTCCAGGTACGCGGCGCTACCAGCTACGTTGCTACGAGCTACGGTGCTACGTCGCCACAGTTCCTGCTGCCCGCGACCTTCGTCCGCGTGAATACTTAATAAAATATTTCTTCCAAATTTGAATTTGGATTTTGTTTACAATTTCAAGGGTTTTAATTTTTTTGCACGGAACCCTAAAACTTTTTCTAAAATAATAGTGGTAGTAGACTAAGTTACTCCTTATAACATTAACTATCTGCCCGTAAAAGTCCCGTCAAAATCAATCCAGCCATTTTGGAGATTAGCCGGAACAAACAAGCAAACACACAGAGAGACCGACAGATGACAAAAATTAAAAAAGGTTTTTGTCATAAGTACCGTATATGCTTTCATATGCATTCAGTAAAAATCTGTTATTTTGATTGTATTACAAACAGTCAGTTTAATTTAATTTTATTTGTACAGATGTACAGCCTTAGTTTTCGATGGATAATAATTGCAGTGCCTCATAAGGGCTGCTAATCTATATGGTACACTAAAACTATTTTATAATTTCCAGAATAAATGCTGCATCATGAACACAACTTGAATATCATTGGAAATGAGTGTGTTACACAATTACCGCACTGGTTTTTGTTCCAGAAGGTGGGAACGTTTTAGTCTGATTATTAATAACAGGCTTATTTAATAACGTACCTGTCGATCTTAAAGGTAAAGCAGCACTTTCCAAGGTCGGTCCATGGATGGGTGACCATCCATTACTTACTGAGTTTTGAAAAGCCGTTGATCCCGGCGGTCATTTGTAGATCTTGAACAGTCGTTACGGGTAGTCTGTAGCCCGAAAATCTGACTTCTAGTCTTACTAAGGGATCGTATTACCCAGTACTAACTGGGTTGTGGAGGTCAGTTAAGCAATCGCTTCATGTATAATACTATGTAGTATTCAGCTGCATCTGGTTAGATTAGAAGCCGACCCCAAACTATATAGCTGGGAAAATGTGATATGGTACTATTATTACTAATATAATTATGTTAGCCTCTGTGACAAATTATTTATTGTATATTATTTATTTATTACACACTTAGAAATGCCCATTTAATAGAATAACGTTATTTATTTACTACCTACTACCCTCATCCGTGTGTCAATGCGAGGTGGGGGGCCTACTGAAAACCAGCGCTGAGTGTTTTACACCCAGCATATGCTGAGTAGGTGACCCTTTCGTTATGGGCATGCTCAGCGCAGTTGAGCTGTTTTAATTAATTGTTAAGCTGTTTGTTAGTAATATGTATGTGCTGCTCTATTGTGTTGCTGCTGTCCATTCGCGAATAAATGTTTATTCTATTCTATTCTATTCTACTAGTATCCACCCAAAATGGACCTTCTGCTCCTATGCCTGCGTTGTTGGTGTAAATATAAATTCCATTGAAAATCCTCAAGTTACCGTAATAAGCGTTAGGGCGTTAATTGATTGACTGCATTTTGTTTGCATATCTGATACTCGATTCATCATCCCCTGCTATCCAAAGATGGCGTTCGACTTCGGCAATGTTATAATTTTTGTTGCTAACGTTATCCATCATAATGTAAACGGATATTCATCATCCCGAATTTATGGATCGATTTTTCTTCTTGATTTTGGGTTTGATACTTTAAACACGTTTTATTTGGAATTTGTGCTTTTTAAATGAGAGTTTTAAAGTACAATTTTGTTTAACAAAGATGTTTTTGGGGGTTTCGTACGTCGATACTCTAAGCAAATGAACATCGTCACCATCTACGAGTACCTAGACTTTTTCCTAACTATATTGAGACATGTGACTAGAAAACTTATTCTAAACTACCAGAGTTTATACTGGGACACATATACGAACTCCATGTATGTGTATTAGGCATATACCAACATCATTGATGTAATTAAGTTAATTCCAACACTGATTACCAGTATTAAACATGCCTAACTACATAGCATACTACCTAACTGACCTCCACAACCCAGACCCAGATACTGAGTAATATAAGATGAGAACCCTTGGTAAGACTGGTTGCCAGACTTTCGGGCCACTGACAACCTGTAAGTATAACTACTGTCAGAGATCTGCAAATGACAGCCGGGAAGAACGGCTCCCGAGATACGGAGGAGACTCGCTTGGTAATGGATGATCACTCATCTATGGACCAATCTTGGCAAAAGCTACTTAACCTCGAAGATCGACCCATATTATCATTAACACTAGAAACGGGTCAGTAAAAATTAAAAAAGATAAACCGGGGAAATATCGGTAACTCAAAATGAACAGTAAAAATGGTAAATACCCCGTTTCTAGTGTTAATAAATGATAAATGATGTTTATTTTGCAAATAGGTTTTTTAAAACACTTTTACACGTCTCTTTTTTTTAAACTAGGTGGGGCCGGTGTTTCGTACCTACCTACTCTGAGAAGAAACGCCCGAAACAAACTCAGAGGTCATAGTCTCTTTTAACCTTTCGTATGCCGAGTATAAGACACAATTAAAAAGCTATTGTGTCTCGCGTAGATCCACGTTCCCGGCACACGAAGGGTTAAAGTTCAGATAGTAGAGTAGAAGTAATAAGTAATAAAGTAGTAAGCCTTATGTTTGTTATTATTTAGCCACGTGCTCCTCAATTCCTCCCAAACATATCATAACACCGCAATAATTATTGTATTAAATTTAAATTCAAATTCTTTATTGCCAACTAAGTGTTAACAATAGGTTCTTAGAACTTAGTTGCCTGTTTAGGCATAGCAATTTAAATGGTTTAAAAATATATACATTAGTACATAATATTAAAGTTTACATTACATTATATTAATTATCATTGTTCATACATTTTAAATTATATCATACTATTTTTACAATTTGTATCTCATTTAAATATTAAATATCACAATCATTTTAATAAACAATATTTTTTCTTCAAGAAATTCTTTTACATAGTAATATGCCTTTTTAATCAGGAAGTCTTTTAGCTTTCTTTAAAAAATACCAATTAGATGAATGATCTTAATGTCTATTGGTAACTTATTTTATATTTTTATGCAATAAATAGGTACATATAAGCTGTAACTTCTCAATACAACAAACAAGTAAGATTTCTAGTTAAAGTTATGATTAACACGACTCGTCGTAAATGCTAGCAAATATTATTAAACTTGCGCCGTGAACTCCTTGCCTATAAACATGTCGGTCTCCTGAAGTATAAGCGTGTTATCTTGATTGCAATGTTTTACTTGTAATAAGATTCTTATATGGCTTAGTAAGCAGGTAAATAGGTAACAATTAATATGAGAGCGATAGTGGCCCAGTGAGAACAGCCAAGACATAAGAGTTGAAGGACACGGGTTCGAACCCAAGCTGGAAATTTACTTTACGTAATTTATTTCATCACCATTGAGGTAACCGACAAGCCCTGATATACTGTTGGCCAGCGTCATCCGACTGCTGCGCCAAGGCCTCTTCCCATGACTTCCAGTTGTTTCGATCCAGCGCTAATGTCATGTGGACCACTTGTCGTTAGTTTTGTCCAGCTCGTCTTACCATCTTCTATGAGGTTCTGCTTGTGTCAGGGCTACCGAAAGTGGCTATCTTGGCCCACAGCTCGGGCATGCTGCAGACGTGACCAGCCCAGTCCCACTTCATCATAACAACTTTTTCAGCAACGTACACAGTCTTTCGTAGAAATGTCATAGTCCGGTTAAGCAGCATCAACCTCCGAGAGTTGTTGCGCTGCGAGTGGTCCCTTCAAAAAAAAAAAAAACATAGAAATGTCCTAGAACAAAAAATTCGAAGACACGGGGCATCTACCAACCCGCACGGGGACAGCGTGTTGATATTACAGCCCATTCCCCCCATACTTATAAAAACGGCCTGTCTAACAGCTGCTGTTAGACAAGCAAATGTTCCCACTGCTACAATGGAAACATTTCGGACCTATTTCGAACGAAGTATCCAAATGAGAATTAAAATTCAAATCTTTACTGCTCAACACAGTACATACCTAATTATACATTTCCTGATGTCAAATGCGCAGTCCACTGTGTTGTACCAATTCAGGCTTGCCAAAAATAACGAATTAATACCATAAATAAGATTGATGAAGAGACAGATTATTTAATTGCCATGTAACATCCGTGTGAAAATTTCATCACACTTTTGCCTACTTTGTGACAAATGTTTTGTTTGGTAATTAATCATCATATACTTATTATAACCAAAATTATTTACAGTTCATTTCGAATGTACTGCCCTGAGTGCATACTTCTTAACATAACATCACGTATGTATTCCTCGAAGGGTGAGTAGGTAGTAGACCTACACGACACTCGCCAGTTATGTTTATAATATGGGGCGAGCCTATTGCCATCAACCAAGCACAAATCCAGACTGTGGTTGCTACTGACTTAGAAATTCCTAATGGAAAACCCAAATAACACTTTGCCCGACCCGGGAATCGAACCCAGGACCTCAAGCTCTATATGTATACTTCAATCGTAACAATATCATGGTTTATTTCGACGATGTAAGGAGCAGACTTCTACAATATTTATTATCTTATTCATACATGTTTTTGTTTAAACATACCCTAATTAATATTATTCAAACATTAGGATAACTAATGATGGGTGCAAAGGTCTCGTACTTAGTTGTACACACAATCAAGTATGTACGGTATGACGGCACTTATGTATGTTAGATAATGGTGATATTAATTACCATTATCGCAAAAAAAAAATCGTCCAATCCTATCTATTTAGTTCTAAAGGGTACAAGACCCGTAGCGAAGCCGAAAGGCACTTGTTCTCCCCGTCATTGCGATCATTTTTTTCTAGACCATACCTGGGAACCTTCTTGTTACGGAGATATTGGTGCTCAAAATTACAATCAATTCAATAATTATTATTTTTAATTCATTTTTTTATTTTTTATTATTATTTTTATTAATTATAAAAAGTTTTCACAACTTTTTTTTTTACATACATATTTTGATCGTAAGATTTTTACTGTAAACACCTCCACGTCTCCTGTACTATTCAATCTATCCATCAGCACAATGTTTTGTATGCGTAACGTTGAGTCCTATCATAAAACGTGATTTTTCACGCCAAAAAAAATCGTTTCCCACCAATAATTTTTGCGTAAAGTTACTTAGTTTGATGTACATAATGCTTGGTTGACGGCTTCGTTAAGGGTCTTGTTACACTCTGTATAAAACTTAGAATTCTGTTAGTATTTGCACTTAGGTTTTACACACGATTATTTCTATTCGCATCGTCCGCTCAAAATGTATAATTCAATTAAATACTTATATTTTATCAGCCCCACTCCATATGCGTTTCTGCCTCACAAAAATATTTATTTATCAAAGTAAATAGAATATTGTGTTGTCTGAAAAGGAAACTAATTTGTTAAAGTGTATTTCGTTGTTCTAAACTATAACGTACGGATACGATGCACCTGTGTCGTATTCCTTCAGAGGCGGCTCTGTGTGGGTGCGTAAAATTGGGCGAGTTTGGTTTGTTTCTGAATTCAAATACCTAAAGTTCTTCTCCTTCTTCTTTGTCGTCACCATAGAAATATAAAAAACAGGAGAAGTGGCAAGGGGGCGTGTCGGTGACGCCGCGACGAGCGCACGATAAGCATGTCATAGGGCAAATGGCCGTCTCCGCGAACTAGTGTGCTTTCGACCGCGATCGTGACAACTTATAAGATTGCCGTGTTGTTCAGTGGTTTCTTGTAAAAATCGAAGCATAAACCAAAACTTTATAAATCATAGAATCACTTACTATATCTATGTACAAGTATTTTACTATATTTGTCTTTAACATCACAAATCAGAAAATATTTCTTACTATGTTATTTCTGTTTTCAAATATCACAGCGACTGTACAAGTTTTGCAATAAATACATTGCTCCTTAACCACTGCCAAAGTTTGTCGCTAAGTGACTGGACAAGCAATGTAAAATCCACAAAAAAGATACTTTTTTAAGTATATGCATCGCGTAGTACGGCCGCTGCTTCTTGCGAAGAGTGATGTGCTTGTGCAGATTCAACTAACATAGGCTATCGACAATTGTGTCAATGTCGATTGACGAAAGAAATATTGCTATTATAGTTTGTTTTTCAATTTTATCAACCATTTTAACCCAGTTGGAAGATCGATGTCGAATAATGTTTTTGACGTATTTTGGTTATTTTACAGCGTAGTAGAGAAATGCGTAACTAATTTTCGTAAAGTATGTTAATTAAATTTCAGTTTAATAATTGGTGGAGTGTTTTTGGCTTTGAATGATCATATAATTATGATGGCATAACACAGGCATAGTACAGGAATTGGGAAGAATTGTCCAAATTCCTGCCGAATTCCTGTTTTCACCAACACTATGTGTCACCTAAGTCACCTAATGCGCGTTTTCACCAACAGTAAGTGACGCCTAACTGAATGCGTATTTCCTGTTTTCACCAACATAAAGTGGCACCTAACGGAACGCCTAGTTCCTGTTATCACCAACACTAAGGGGCACCTAACTCGATGCCTTAAGCCCGTTTTCACCACCACTAAGTGTCACGTAACTCAATGCCTAAACCGCGTTTTCACCAAAAGTAAGTGTCACCTAACTGGACGCCTTAAGCCCGTGTTCACCAACGTTACACCTAACCTAACTGATGCGCAACTCCAGTTTTCACCAACACAAAGTGACACCTAACTCGATGCCTTAAGCCCGTTTTCACAAACACTAAGTGTCACCTAACGGAATGCCTAAAGCCCGTTTTCACCAACACTAAGTGACACCTAACTCGATGCCTTAAGCCCGTTTTCACCAACACTAAGAGTCACATAACTGAATGCCCAATTCTCGTTTTCGCCAACACTAAATGTCACCTAACTCAATGCCTAATGCGCGTTTTCACCAACACTAAGTGACACCTAACTCGATGCCTTAAGCCCGTTTTCACCAACACTAAGTGACACCTAACTCGATGCCTTAAGCCCGTTTTCACCAACACTAAGAGTCACATAACTGAATGCCCAATTCCCGTTTTCGCCAACACTAAGTGTCACCTAACTCAATGCCTAATGCGCGTTTTCACCAACAGTAAGTGACGCTTAACTGAACGCCCAATTCCTGTTTTCACCAACACAAAGTGGCACCTATCTCGATGCCTTAAGCCCGTTTTCACATTCACTAAGTGTCACCTAACGGAATGCCTAAAGCCCGTTTTCACCAAAAGTAAGTGTCACCTAACTCGACGCCTTAAGTCCGTGTTCACCAACGTTACACCTAACCTAACTGATGCCCAACTCCAGTTATCACCAACACAAAGTGGCACCTAACTCGATGCCTTAAGCCCGTTTTCACAAACACTAAGTGTCACCTAACGGAATGCCTAAAGCCCGTTTTCACCAACACTAAGTGACACCAACTAACTCGATGCCTTGAGCCCTTTTTCACCAACAGTAAGTGACGCTTAACTGAACGCCCAATTCCTGTTTTCACCAACACATAGTGGCACCTAACTGAACGCCTAGTGCCTGTTTTCACCAACACTAGTAACACCTAACTCAACTCCTTAAGCGCGTTTTCAGCTACGCAAAGTTACACCTAAACTGTCACCTAACTGAATGCCCAAAACTCGTGCTATTTCCTTACTTTTTATGTTTTTTTTTTGTATTTTAGCTTAGAATATGCATCAGAATATGCATGCTCAGAATGCCTGCATGGTTCAGATAATATATAACTTTTGCTTAACAACATAATTTTTCATGCTATTTATTTGTTATGTTTGTTTGTTTTCATTTATTTACATTTTTTTTCCTAACTAGGGTTTTTTTTATAACAAAAATCTATTTATTACCTGCGAAGTAATTACGTAACACACTTTCAGTAAGAATCGATTTCATTATGTCAGTACAACAACTTTCATTGATTTACATGTTACTTGAACATATGAATATTCGATAACTTTTCGATTTAGTCAATCAATAGCGTGGGTATTCAATTAAATTGCTTTTGCACAGCACAACGATACCGACCGATGTTTTTGTGTGGGTAAGTTGTACGGTGCATGGTAAATACACACTGTGTTTGATAGGATAAGGTTTATAATTGATTGTGTTGTACGTTCTGTTTTAAGAATTACGGATCTGTGCGCGACTGCGTATCTATTGCTTTTACTGAATTGCATGTGTAGTAGTTGCCGTGTGGTGGGAGAAAACGGAGACAGTAGGTTGCGATACATTTTCGTAAACGGGCATATCTCCTTATTTATTATATCTATGGTCGTCCCACTTGACAGAATGGTCGTGGTCGTGACATGATCACATCAAAGTAGGTAAGTACCTATATGTATAGGGTCTATCTGTTCATACACGAAATCTCTTAAGGGGTCATTGTACTCATCATTATGAACAGCTTTTACTATGGGACAAACCGCGAAAAAAATCAGCTGTTCAGCACATTTGGCGAGTTAATGCGATCATATTGTAGGGAACAGCTGATTTTTTTTAGCGATTTCGGGGTTAGTCCCAATAGATATTTGGGTGCCTACATTTTAGAAGGTGGACCGATGACCTAGTGAAGGTTGCGTGTATCGGTTGGATGCGAGATGCACGGGACCGGACAATGTGGCGACACTTGGGGGAGGCCTATGTCCAGCAGTGGACGTCTTTCGGCTGAAATGATGATGATGATGATGGTTTTAGAAGGATCATAGGAATGACTGACATTGCCAAAAGGTTTTAAAGTGACCTCTTATCAGAACGTACTTTACTAAAGTCTGTCAGATTTGAGCTGTTTTTTTATTAGGCACTAACTGTACCCTGTGACCTTCGTCCAAGTGAAATTATTTAAAAAATATAATTTCTCTATTTGGTTCGGATTCTGTTACCAATTTACAGGGTTTTCATTTTTGTGCACAGAATCCTAATCCTTTATCTACAATGAAAGTAATTTAATCCATATAAAATCAGCTATCTGCCAGTCAAAGTCCCGTCAAAATAGGTCCAGCCGTTTCGCATGTTAGCCGGAACAAACAAAAAAGTATACAAACGGGTACGTGTATACCATGGGCCATTTAGATAGGCAATGTAGCATAGAAATCAACAAGTAAATTCCAGCTAACAGAAAGCTCCCCAAACTACTTCCATGAAAAACGTTTAAAAGTTGAGTTAGTGTGGATTGAATAATTGAAAGCAGTAAGTGCGCTTCCTAGTAGTTCGAGATCTCAGTAACTACTCGGGGAGCAGTTACTCTATGTTACTTTGTAGGTAAGGTTTATGTTGAGTACCTCGGTATTCAGAGCGCAATTAAATAGATTTCTGCACATGTTCGAGGAATACAACTATGTTAAATAAAAGATAGGGTATCTATCCATCTAGGTAGTTTAGAATTCGAATTACCCGATCAGTGCATTGTGGTTATGTTATAAATTTTTAAAACTGTCATAGTCATTAGTAGGTACCAGAACACTGAATACTGGTACACTGAAGTTATTGCACGTGGGTGTTTATGAGCAGACAAGCAATAAGTTCAGTTTATCCGTGATCATACTGCTTGCAACAGCGCCGAAATATCGGAAACTCAAAACCAACAGTAAACATGTAATTGACCCGTTTCTAGTGTTAATGATAAGGTTGAATTTTGTTAGCCTAACTCTGACAGCGTAACCACTGACTGATTAACTTGGTAACATGGGAGTTCGTACATCCACATATACGAACTCCCATGATGTTACCGTTTGGTTGAGATAATTCATCGAATAGCCACCTATTCGATGAATTGGCTCAGCGATCAAATAATCAAACGGTTAAAAAGTTCTTCAATGTAAAGCGTTGTAGAAATGAGCTTCGATGAAATGGCTTTCGATAATCAGTACAAATCCACATCGGTAAAGTTCCACAGAAAGGTACAATATACAATACAATATCTTTATTTTCTCTCTTCACAAAGGTTCACATAGTTATAATAAATAGAACTGTAAGAATAACGTTGTAACAAAATGTATAATATATGTTCCTTTGTGAGAGACTGGCGTCCATACTAGGATACCCTGTGTGACGGATCCCCAGGCTCTCACCTCGTATTAAATGTAATTTACATACAATACAATAGCTAATATGAATATTCAGAAAAATGATTATTGTAGAAGGGAAAAAAGCAGACATAATTAAACATAATTAACGTAAAAAAAAATTAAAATTAGAATTGGTGTAGTACAATGGGTGTGAAGAAGTGTCCTGTGAAGTGTACAGGTGAAGTGAGTAGGTGATGTGTGCAAGTGAAGTGTGTGAGGAGAGGTGGGCTGATGGTGTAATGTGTCGGATGATACAGTCATAAACTAGTAAATGATTATAGTTTAAATATTACGAGGGTACGAGAAGTAACTGCTCTGTAGTGTCATAGTCTAATTTTTGCAACCAGGTTGAGACTTTAATCTTGCAATGCTTATTTGTTAGTGAATAAATTGACAAACTTCTATTAATTTTGTTGTACAAATTGTTTGCAAGAAAACCAAAATGCCGTCGGGAGAAAGCGGTGTGGAACTGAGTAGTAGCACAAACTGCGTGTTTACGTCGCTTTCCATCAAAAAGACTAGGATTATAGGGAAGAGAAGAATGCCTGCGCAATATGGTATTTAAAATGAAAAGTTGCCGCACAGTCAATACTCCTACTCGCTCATAAAGTTCTTTGGTGGGAAATAAGAAAGGCAAGAAATTACTGACCTTTAAAACGGCCCTTTGCGAACGTTCAATCCGGAGCATAGATGTTTTTGTAGCACCACCCCATACCGTTATGCAGTAAGAGATCAGCGATTGGCACAACGCAAAGTAAACCGTTTTCATTACGCCAGAGTCCGCAACATGACGAAGATTTTTAAAAACAAATATTAATTTCCGAATTCTAGAGGAAAGAGCATTTATGTGTTGGTGAAAGCTGAGAGTGCTATCTAGGATGACTCCCAGGTACTTGACTGATTCTGTTCGCTGGAGGTGGGGACATAAGCAGTGAGCATTTTGAGAAGAAATGCATGAGGATGCATGAGCGGTAATTTTGAAATTATCAAGTGAGCAAGTAGGTTTTTTTATGTAAAAAGAAATATACTTAGTCTTATCAACATTGAGAGCGAGTTTATTCCTAGCTAACCATGACAACACTAAATCAAAGCCCGTCTGCGCGTAGCCGTATACTTCGGGCCAGGTATCAGCTTCAAACAAAAGCGCTGTGTCATCAGCGAAAGTTATGATCCTTCCGCAGGGCATCTTGAGCTCACAGAGGTCGTTGATGTAAGTCAGAAATAAAGGAGGACCGAGAATGCTGCCCTGTGGCACACCATGCACGACGGGAAGGTCACTACTAGTCCATTCATCTACCCTAACTCTCTGGAATCTGTTGGTAAGGTAGTCAGAAAAAAGCTCAAGCTGTGTACCCCTTACACCAATATTCTCCAATTTTTTCAGCAACAGTGGGACGGAGACTGTGTCAAAGGCTTTGGCCAGGTCCATGAAAATTACTATGACTTTTTTGTTCACATCTAGCTTATCCGAAACAAACTTAGTAAGATCGTGAATGGCGTCACTGGTCGACAGGCCAGATCGAAAGCCGTACTGAGAAGGAGATAGCAGTGAATTGCTTTCCAGGTAGTCGACCAGGCGCTTTTTCATGATTCTTTCCAGAATCTTAGACAAAGCCGGTAGGATGGAAATTGGTCTATAGTTGTTGACACAGGCTCCATCGCCACTTTTGAAGATGGGGCGAATCTCCGCTATTTTCCAGGCATTTGGGAATTTGCCGGAGTCAATGGCGAGGTTGCAGATAAATAAGATTGGAGAAATGAGAACATGTCCATATCTCTTCAAAATTGTAGTAGAAATGTTGTCATAGCCAACAGCGCAACTAGACTTCAGACTATGAATTATATTTTCGATCTCTTCCAAGTCCGTGGGCAAAAACACCATCGAGTTGGAATGAGGCTGGAGCGGAAGCGACGGGATATTGTTACCAGAATAGCAGCGGTCAGCAATATTTTTACCGATATTAACAAAAAAATCGTTGATTATATTAGTTGAAGAAATAGGATCATGAGTATTGATTAGCTGTGTGGCTTCGTTTCTAGATTTTTTTGTGTGGGTAATGTCTTTTATTTTGTTCCATAGATCTTTGTTATTAGTTTTAGCAGCAGTCTGAAGTTCTGATTTATCATGTTCCCTTTTTATCTTTTTTAAAAGTTCGTTACAAAAATTTCTATATCTTTTATAGGTTGTCAATATACTTTGGTCGTTAGGATACTTTTTTGCCTTTTGGTGCAGTCTGTCACGATTCCTCATACACCGCAACAATCCGGTCGTTATCCAAGGCTTAGTGATTTTCTTACGGTTGGAGGTTTTAAAAAATAGCGTGTTAGTTTTTATAATACAATTAATTGAGTTAACAAAGTACTGAACAGCAAGATCAATATCCGTCATTAAATACAATTCATGAAAGTTGGCATTTGAAATTTCAGTGTCCATTTTTTCATAATTTAGGCGTTTAATAATTCTATTTGATATGTTTTTGCGTTTACTTAAATCTAGGATAAGGAAAACCGCATCATGATCAGTGATGGACGTTTCAGCCACGTAACAAGAAGCTGGTAGGCGAGTTTTTAATATAATGTGATCTAAGCATGTTTTATTGTGTGTAGGGAAGGTATAAGCCGGCAACATGCCGTGAGATGCTAAAAGGTTCAGGTAATGAGCAGAATTAGGGTCTGTGTTGGTCTCTGTTATGTTCACATTGAAGTCACCTATAAGAATAAAGTTTTTTATATAAGAGGTAGTTGTGAGAAAATTATCAAGAGAAGTAAAAAAGTTATTAAGGTTTTTGTAACCAGCAGGTCGGTAAACTGCTAGCATGGCCGTAGTTTGATTAATTTTGATCAATAAACAGTTACAATCCGAAATGATAGGTTCTTCTATGCAAACGGCAATGTTATTTTTGCAGTAAATAACAACTCCTTCGTTTTGAGTTAGAAAATTGTTAGTTTTGTAGTAATTATAACCTTCAAGAAGAGGAATGTTGTGTGCACAAGATAACCAGCATTCCGTCAACACAATGAAGTCCCAATCTACTTGCGATCTCTCTAGTAATGTGAGTAAACCCGGTGTATTACGCGTAATGCTTCTAATATTTTGGTGTATAACTTTCAGAGATAGTTCAGAGTCAGTTACAATGTTTTGACAGTTATCAATATCACAGGTGAACGAGCGTGCCACAGAAATGCGATCCAAGTCCGAAATTATGTCTTTGGTACTATTGAACTTTAATGTTAGGGAATAGTGACATCATAAATATGTTGGTGCTGCATGGAAAAGTAAATAAAAATATTAAAAACGAATATTGAGTAATTATAAGACCGTTGCTTAACAATGCATTGGAAAATGACAATATTTTGTACATTGTAAGTATGCAAATGTGCGGTGGTGTGAAATAGTGTATTTTAATACTATGTAATAAAGTATTAATTGGTATAACGTTGTCGGTATAAATTAAATCATATGAGAAGGTATGATACAATCTTAATTGTAGGGTATGTAGAAAAAATATCACCGCAATAGGCCTGCTAGACTGTTGTACAAGTACAAATCGTGAATCGGAATATCGTTGTTGATATGGAAAACAAATATAGTTATGCTCGCAGAGTAAAGTTCTGTTCACATTCATGTTAAATTGACTAAAGACATTAAGTTTAATTTTGACTGTAATTCTGTATGAGTGATATGTCGCAAGTGTAATGTACAGTATTCGTGCGATGTAAGTGTTTAAGTGTTTGTATGTAAAGTGTAAGGAACAAATGTGTTTAGTGATGTTTTTAAGAAGAATACAAATAAAGGGATGACAAATATAGGCGGTAAGTACAAGTTCCAGTCAATCAGACTTTAATTTAAGTAGGTCCTCCTCGCAGTCAATTCGAATTGGACGAGATGTTTCTTTTTCTTTTATGTATATTTTGCCATATGAATTCCAGAAGCTGTGGTAATTATTATCCATTTTGAAATTTTTCACAACGTAGCGAAGTTTTTTGGCTGCAGGTGTCAAAAATTCATCAATATAAATTGGCTGAGACTGAGATGTAGTGGCCAGTTGAATGTGCGAAGTATTTAACTTGTTGTTTGGATTGTCCTTGTTGAATTTTCTACCTTTTTTGATCATGTTGTTCTTCAAGAACGTTGTAGTGAATTGTATTATGATAGGGTGCTTATTTTCGACTTTGGTTTTGATTCGGAAGGCATCGTAAACATCTGAGTCATTGATTGGCTGATCTATAATTTTACCAATATTTTTTACAATGGTGCGTAAAGTTTCCTTGTTTTCATTGCGGTCTTTAGGAATATTATGAATTTCAACCGAAGTAGCTCGGGAATTTCGTTCTAGCAACTCAATTTTCGACTCCAAATAAGCAATGGTTATTTTGCTTTTGGAATTTTCTTGTTCCAATCTACCCATACGTTCCAGGAAAGCGTCGTATTTATCAGAAACAAATTGTAGATCTTTTTTTATATCAATGGTTTGTTCTTGAATAACGTGCATCGCCGAGTTGAGTTGGTCTAACTTAAGATTTTGTTGTTGCTGGAAACTTTCGAACATAGCTTTGATTTCCACAACACCTGTCTCAACGAATTTTCTCTTAAAAGATCTCTGCGTGATGTTCTTGGACCCGTCGGATTTTTCACATCGGTTTGAAGAACAATCTAATTGAGTGTCGGAGCCATAGCTACTACAATCTGCATTTGCCAAACTCGGAAACGACGACGAGGAATGCATAGGCACCGGAACCGGTGTAGACGGCGGTGTGCGTTGAGTAGCAGCCATTTTAGCGGACAGCGGCTGGGCAGTTGGATATTGTGTTCTAAAATGCGCTGCGAGGAACGACGTCTGTGCAGTGGAGGTGGCAGCTGGGCGGAGCCAACGTCCTTGCAACTGTTACGGTGTGCTGTTGAGATGTGGTATGTGTGTGTAATGTCTACACTACTCACGCAGTTTGTACTTTCCACTGTTTCTGGGCGCCTGGTACTTTTAGTTCGCTCACAGATTATTATTTTAGTTTTAATTGTATAAAAACAATAATTTTAAATAAAAAACCAAAATCAATCGTAACCGTAGACACGACCGAACTTAACGGCGATCCGAGGGGAGAGGAGAGGAGAGGTGGTCATACATACGTGGTCGAACTATAAATAGGATAGGTCCATATATATAGTGCACTAGTGTGTGTGCAGACACTGGTGCTCTCTCTCTACTCGCACTCTCATAGTCTGATGGTGGTCTGGTGGTGGCAATCGGACATGACCGGTGAGAGATCAGGCGCAGGACCAACGGCTTAACGTGTTTTCCGACGCACGGGGGCACGTGGGCGACGCAACTTCCAAACTCCAGTCTGCTTACTGAGAAATTTCTCATGACAAAACCAATAACATCTTTTGGCCTACCTGGGCATCGGATCCCACGACCAGAACGCGCGCTTACGACCACGAGACCAACGGGTCAGATCAAAAGAAAACGTGGTCGAACAGAACTAAAGTCAGGAGGCTTTTAAAGTCAAATTTATTGATCTAGGTATGCAAAAAACCTCGCTAACAATTTTGCACAGAAATCCTCTTGCATATAAAGAGATATAGCTAGGTATTAAATTTACTGTAAGCATAACTTCGAGCTGTAATACCCAAGTAATAGTTCCTCAAAAGCATCAAAGACGGAGATAAATGAGACGCCCTTATAGCAAGCTGCGTGAAACGACTGAAATGCTGAAACAAATTAACTTGTGAACTAATTC
Source organism: Eugnorisma glareosa (assembly GCA_947578425.1). Lineage (NCBI taxonomy): Eukaryota > Metazoa > Arthropoda > Insecta > Lepidoptera > Noctuidae > Eugnorisma > Eugnorisma glareosa. The sequence goes on along the minus strand of OX387966.1, from coordinate 16,691,366 downwards.
CAATGCGGAGGGGGAAGTGGAGGGTGCCTTCCATAAACCTGTTGATAAGCTTGCGTTATTTAGGTATTAAAGTTGAAGATACTGCGTTTGTTTTGTGATGTTTATTTATTACCTTTATTATTTATTATCACTTTGGGCCCTATCAGAATACCAGCGCTGTGACTTTTTTTTAAATGTCACAGCACCATCCTGTGGTGGAGCCTTTTGGCCTCGTACAGGACCAATTTCATGTTGTTTACTTTTCTATACATAATTTTTCTTTCAACTACATAAGTAGTAATGTTATCATTAATCACTACAAAACCGATCACAAAGGACGTCTTTTTTGCTTAGAACCAAAACAGTGCAGAAATGTTATATGACATCTGTTTGTTGCACAGTTTTTCATGAATGCACTGTTTTTTTATTTTGATATTAATTTACCACAGAGATTTACAGTCTCCCATTAAGTTTACTAAAAAATGTTTGCATTTTATCAAAAAGATACTGGCTGTAATAAAAATTGGCTGAATAAAATCGACTTGGTGAAAAAAAAATACAAATGGCGCGCATTTTGTACCATAAATTGTAAAACTTTGATACTTCGTATTTAGCGAGAAAAGTTTAAAAAAATGGAACTATTGAGACAGCGATATCGATATGAATTCAACTCCAGGAAGTACGAGTATAAAAACAGCTGTAAATGAAATTGTTAATAACCTTTTGCCACAAAAGTCGCGAGATACTTTGTTTTCATTAACTTGAGTTTTTATTTTGCGTAGGTATATTTTATCACGGTAGGTAGATTGGTAGTTGAAAGAAAAGTAGATTACGTACCTTGCTTAAGAGAGTAATTAATGCTCGTGTTATATATACCACTCGTGCATTAATAACTCACTTTGCGCTCGATGCAACAATCTACTATTGTTTTACTGTTAATTTAACAATTTTTTTATTGTTTTGTCCTGCGCGGACTAATAAACACTTTGTTTTTTTTAGTTGCTTGTAGGTTATCTACCTTTTTAACTAGTCGTAAGGGGCATAGATGACCTTATAGTACACCTATATTTCGCCAGTTATGTGATAAAGTCCTAATTAAAACCTATTACCATCAGCCAGGCACATATCCAGACTCTGGGCTGCTACTGAGAAATTCGTAATGGAAACAGGCAACACTTGGCCGGATGCGGGAATCGAACTCAGGACTTCACGCTCAGCACTAGCAATTGCGACCACTAGACTAACGAAGTAATCGAAGTTTAACCAATCGTATGCCGAGTATATGTATAGACACAATTAAAATGCTATTGTGTCTCGCGTAGATCTACGTTCGCCCAAAAGAAAGTTTATGTTACCAATAATTCATTTTTAAAGTTGACCATTATACTGAATTACTATGCCACGTACCTTGTTCTATAAGTAGATATACACGGTGAAATTTTCAAGTGGGCGTGGATGGCAAATATGAAACTATGAGTAGTGAAAAATACGCAAAGGAGTATCGAGCCCGATTTTGATGAAAACTAAAACTGCATAATTAGATTTGTGGAAAATTAATATTTCACCACTCCCGCACGAAAGAAGTGTCTTCCCTCTACGAAAAAAGGGAGGAAAGTTGGTTTTTCCTCACTGTTTGAACAGTGAGTAAAGTTGGTTTTTCCTCACTGTTTGAACAGTGAGGAAAGTAATGATCCCGTTCAGAAACTAACCTTGCCTGATTTTTTATGTTAAGTTTTAAAGATATTTAAAAAAATAAATAATTTTATGCTTAGAATAGAAATATTTATAAGTTAAGATTCATGTTTTTTATAAAATTTATCAAATTATTGTCAAATTAGTTCAGAAATATTAAAAAAAATTAATAAAATATTGAAAAAATTACATCGTCAAAGAAGAACGGTCATTTGTGACCCAGACCCGACACGAATGAGACATATCTCAGTTTTTTTGTTATTTTAAATATAGCTGAAAAAATTATTTACCTATGATGACTGAATACTTTCTTGCTGGGAGTGGTGAAAAGTTTTGTATGCAACATGTGAGCAAGTTCATTTGCTATTCGTTTTGTTGAGTCTTTCGCTTACTCAGTTTACTTCGTTCGCTCAGGACTCAAAATCAAAACTCATAGGAAAAACGAACTTTCCTCACATGTTGGATAAATAACTATTTTTTTAGATTCACACGACACAAATTACTACGTCATCTTAATGGCCCACGTTGCGTCGTCATTACATAATTGTTATCGTGTATTTTTCGAACCCAGTGAGGGGGGGATACGCTAAAAATTGCGCGTGTGCACGCTCGCGTGTGTTTTGAAAATTAGTATGAACAGCTTTAACGAACGCGGGACGTGCGGCAGATTTTCGAAAGTTATACAGGAAGTACGGAGCGGGCTCCCACTCCAGTCCTTGCACCCGCGCGAGTTCAATCGCCCTGAGGCAGGTTAAACGCACGCTTGGTTTTCGTCCCAGAAACCCAGCGTTAAAGCGTCAAAATAAAATTATAATAAATCTGTGTTTTCTATCAAAAATATTTCTTATTAAGGGATAATCTCGTTGTCAATAAGTAAAACAAATTTTCGACTTAATACAATCATTTATTAAATAAATTACACATTTGAGTGTAAGTAGATATAAAATACATAACATTGTCGGGCGTAAAGGCTCAATAAATGTTGTCATACATTACAACGTAGGCACAATTAGAGAAGAGCACCAATCAAGCAAAGCTTATAGGCACGAAATTGACGCAACATTTTCAAACTAAAAAAAATCTTATATTACCATTTCTGTGTAACAAGTTAGGACAGATTGATTGAAGCTGTATACAGAGTGGAGTGGACATCACGTGTTCAGCACATCATGCTACACGAGGCGGGGGGCGGGGTAAGGGGGGTGTGAGGGGGGTCGTTTCAGAATGATGTACTGAATAAGCAATAAGCGTAAGACGGCGGAGATTAAGCTTTAGCTCTGGCCACATAGAGGCGATTCTCGCGTGGTATGCGATTACATGGCAAGCCTCTGTCTGAATGATTATTAAGTCACAATTGTTGGCGCCAGTTTGAACAGCCATACAAGTCAGGCCACGTTCACAAGGCGTTGATCTGTACGATAATTTGCAGCATAATTTAAAAATCACATGGCAGTTCCGTATTTGTTTTTAACTGTATGAATAATGTGGGCTATTGACGTGTGATCCCAATTTTAAACTGTAAAAAGTCGTGCCGGACAGCGCCATCATGTGAACGCCCGCTTAGACAACATAATCAGCGCGAGTGTATTCCTCATCCCGCGCGGGATTTGCTTCAGTTAGGCCATAGCTTCGCACAGAAAAAAATCGTCTTATTTTTTTACGCAACAGAATAATATTCTTATGGATATAAGTTTAATTTTGTTTTAACAATAAATAAGGCTAGGTAATGCTTAGTTTACGCCAGTGAGGTGGGACAGATGAAAACAAGAAATTAATGTTCTTATTAGCTTCACTAGTATAGGTACAGTTGTAAAGTAGCTTATTTCCTAAAAATGTGTAATTTTTTTTCAGATATAACTTTATAAATACTTGAAATTACGAATGTCAGTATTTTTAGGAAGTTTCAGATTTCTAAACAAAAGTTTAATTAATACTGCCGTAAAATTTAATTCAATAAGTCAATTATATTCTTGTGTAAGTATAAAAAAAGATTTTTGAATTCAAATATTCATAAAATTCGATAATACACAGGCACTGTTTTTTAATTTGTATTATATTTTACAGTTAAATGCAGACAAACGTTAAATTTATAATATAAATCAATTTATAAATAATTATTATTATCTAATTATGACAGATCTTAAATAAAGTGGATAACAGATGAACCTATAAAATATTCAATGAAGATAGTATGAAGGGTTAATGTCTAAAACTATCTTGAATATTGAAAGAACTATTTTAGTACAAAACATACAAAATTCGACTTTATGGTAAATTGTTTTTAGCAGGAATAATACTTTACAGTCATATTTTTCATAGGTATACATTACCATGTTTTAAGACTGAAAGGCATCTTATTTAATGCTTATTTAAGAGTAGAGATTATAATTAGAATGTGGGGCAATTATTTCTTAAAAACTTATTATGTCGGTTTTTTTTTCAGGCACTGTCGGTCAATGGTACGACCAAATTTCCAGTGTAAATATGAGTAATATAATTGTATAACAAACCATTTGAGTCAAACTCAAAATTAATATAGATTTTTAATATTTTCAATAAATATTTTTTTATAAATTCTAGGTAGGTAATGAGATTTTTTGTTATCAGATCAAACAGGACGAAGAAATTTAGCCAAAGAAATATATAACATGTTATTCGAGTTAAAATAATGAACGTCATGTAACATTTAAAAAAAATATATACATAAATCTATGAAACAAAATAAAAAGATAAAGAATTAGGCTGATAGGTAATCTCTTGTTTCCTGATTCAGACATTTTTAAACTTTGTGTTACATCGTACAACCTTTATCTTACTAAATCAAATATATTTCAGAAAATATTCTGCAATAATTTTGTATAATACTCAAAATGTGTAAAGCATTAAAAAATTACCGATAGATGTCGCTATTCTAAGTTGGTACAGCGCCATCTATTGACAAATTTCTAAAACGTGCGAATCGCCAAGAAACCTATTCTTTTTTTCTTGTTTATCGGCACGAGAGCCCGTTTAGGTCTTTACCAGTACAGTAGTTTAGATTTTTAGGCGAACTTTTTAGTTTAAAACCCTTACCTGAGTAAATTCAATACATCAGTTAATAGCCTCACATCGAAAAGTTCTCATTCAATAATCGTCGATTATGAATGCACCTATGTCAATCTTACAAACTCGAAAAAAGTACACATACACATTAAAAAAAATAGTATACATAACTTACATTAAAAAACATTGAGATACTTCAGAAGATCTTAAACCATTGATGTGAATGTAATTTAAACCACTGAGATTAAAATTATAATAAATGAATCTTAAATATTGATGTACTTTAGACGTCGATGGATTGAGGGCCTTGTTTAACTTAGTAGAGGCCCAAGAGACCTAACAGACACTTCTTGTAATGGCCGGAGCAGTCGCCCTGAAAAAGATAAAAGTAATTAAAATTGTATGTCACTGGTTTAAAGCAAAAATAGTCTGAACTAAATTTATATTTTTTTCGCTAGAAGAACCAGATAGGACGGACATTAAAAGGAGTTGGGATCAATACGTTACATTTACTCTAAGCGTGCGTGCTAAACCCACAAAAAATATAACCTATAATATTACAACACCGAGTTCACAAAAACTATGCGGGTAATCTTGTTATTCTCATTAATAGTGACTTCATACACACGTACACACGCCAGCCAGCACATCAAGCTACTACAATCTGTCAAATTTCTTTAATAGATTGTCAACTATATCGCTAAAGCATTAGGTTCCAGGTTGATTGGGAAAAGTTGAGTTTCGGGTAGCTTGACGTGCTGGCGTCTGTACGTACTGTGCTTATTTCGCGGTTCATAATATTGTCGGAGTGCCCTAATTTTTTTTTACTGCTCGCTCGGCTCGCGCGTTGTTGGTCACCGTTCTAACCTAACCTAACCTATTTGGTCGGAGTGAACGGAACGTTTCAACATCAAGCTCGCTTCGCTCACTCTTGCATCCTCAGTTTTCCTTGCCAGAATGTCTGTACAAAACAACCTAAAAAATAGGAGTACGAAAGACACATTCGACTGTGTGTGTATTTATAAAATTATGTCGTCATAACGTCTACTTTTACATTTTTCGTTAAAATAAAATACCATCGAAAAATACACTGAACAAACAATATTAGTTAAAAATAATTCTACTGTTTGTTATGTTTGTTAAACAAAAAATTGTGATTATAAAATTCATTGAATTGTATGTCTGTGAAATAAGTTTCACTCAAGTAAATAGTCGTTAAAACAATAATATTCGAAATAAAAATACAAGAATCAAATATTTTATGTAACTTTTGCGGCGAAACGAAATTCTGTGCAAGGGGACACCGAGGCCATGTTATACTGCAAATGTACTTGATAAGTCGCCGTGTGTACTATAACAAAACGTTGACCTTAAGCAGGATAAGGCCATCCAATAACAAAAAAATAAGTGAACAGTACCTCTATCCAGCTCTGCAGCGATTCTCCATACTTGGCCTGGAACACATCAGAGATGTCGCCCAGGTCGATCTCGCTCCGAGTGACCATCAGACGGATGAGCTGGCGGTCGTTGGTGCCGAGTCCCTTCATCGACTTGTGCAGGCGTTCAGCGAAGAATAATGGCTTGTTGCGCACGCTTTTAACTGTAAAGAGAAATAGAAAATTCAAAATTGGTAAGACAGAATTTCTGTTTATTTAAGATGGAAGCGCCAAGGTAGCCCGCGAAATTCAAATAATCTTAGATTTTCTGCAATTTCAGTTCAGTTTCACGCTATACAGGGCGTAAGGGACAGCCCTCCATGGACTTATGGGGTAAAATCAGTATATCATACTAAGATGACCGGTACAAGAAATTATTTCAGGAATGTCGTGGAAATCCAATAAATTTGATTTGTTTTATTTCCTCATATGCAATGTATCGTTTCCGTGGCAAAACGCACGTAGCGAACGGCAAGCGAGACGACGAGATCGATGAACTCTGTAGCTAGGCTGGAAGTGAACAGCCGATTTCACGCGTGGTTCGTTAGAGTACCTATTTCAACATCCATCGTTGATTTTAGATTAGCGGTATTATTTACATAAATGGAGTGCTGCGTCCAGGGAATGTAATTTTACACTGAACCTATAGGAATAGTAACTGAAAAAAAACGAAAACGAAACTAAAAATGAAAATTTTCCGGAGCATAATTCCGGTGGGATATGATTAAAAAAAAGGAGCTGAATGGACCCCCCTCTCAGTTTGTGGAGGGATGTCCTTTTCACCCTGTATGTTCACCTATGTAGTTTATTTTATCCCATTTAATAACTTTTTCATAAAAAAAGTAATTCAATGGGTTTAAATGAACTTAGAGGGTTGTATTGATGACTTTAATGATTATAACTCTCTAAAGCCATATTTGTTTCGGTCGCGAATCATAATTTAATCAACATACAACCCGACACTAACCTGCAAATTTAAAAAAAAAGTTAGAAAATTTGATTTTCGCGAGGTACCCTGGTGCTTTCACCTTGAAGTAACAGTGCAAAATTGCAACAAATCAACATTGGGAGTTACGTCGGCGCTACAAAGCAATCATTGTATCAGTCAACTCTTGACATCGAGTGTATCCAGGCTAGATAGGCTAGACCACATTTGAGGGGCCTTGTCGCATTGCAAGAATCCTTCTCCATGATTTTCATAGTTAGTAGGAACCATCTAACATTACAGGCGGGCCGCATAGCAAAGTACAATAGCGGCCGCAAAACAGTGATGGGCAAAAAGTATTTAGATTAATAATTACAAATTACAGTTACATTGTAATTAGTAATTGAAATACTTTGTAACAGATTACTTAAGTAACTAATTGCAATGAGTACATACTGTAATTAAATACAAAGTAATTGAATTGCAAGTTAATCTAATTACATTATAATAGATTACATAAGTAATCTGATAAAATGTAATGACACATTTATATATAAGTATTGGGACACCTCTTACAAAAATGCCCTATTTAATACAGTTTTGACAAATACGAAAATAAAACACATAATTATACAAAAAAAAATGTAATCATCTGTCAATCATTGTTTAGTTTTAAATCTTTTATTACTTATAATTTTCACCATTGGCTGTTAAAAAAAAAATAGTTTTCTGATTTATAATTTAAATTAACCTTTAATATGACTCTTTTTTCAAACATTTCGTCTGATAAACGGTTTGCTTTCGGACAATTGATCATTGTCGTGTACGAAAACATACGTTCCACAGGTGCAGAAGAAGGTAGAGGGGTATTATATTTTATAATATTTGAAGTTCTCTGCTGTCTTCTGCCAAAAAATGAGTGACTATAAGTTCAGCTTTGGATCTTGGTTCACTGCTCCGGTTGTCTGAATCCGAACTGGAATCTATTTCAAAATAGTCATCCTCCCTCGACTTCGTTGATGGTCTTTCTCGAGATAATTGATTTGGTACTATCTTTACGACTTCTTTTACGAGTAAATTTTTCATTTTACTATATTCTGCCTGGCCAATTAATGATGTCCATTTCAATTTTTTATATTTAGGATGAGAAACGGCAGCTAAAGCAGCATTTTCAGCTTCAGGTCCCGAAATTTTCAGAAAATCTTTAAACCTTGTTTGCACACTTTTGAGGTAAGTTTCAGTCAGAGTGTTGCAGTACTCATAGTCTCTTGTTTCAGTTAAATTTGTCAACTTTTTCTTCAACGAGAGTATAGTTGGCAAAAATATTCCGTAATAGGTTGCGTTTTCACCTTGAAGAATGTCAATCGCATCAGCGACAGGTTGAGTACATGACAGGTATTCTTTTATATAGGTAAATTCAGATTCACGAAGTGGATTTTTTATGTTTAAAGCTCTGTGAAGTGTTGCAGATTTATCTTTTATGGTTGCGATTTTTTTCAAGGCATCATAAAGGCTATTCCACCTTGTCTCTACTGGCCTATTTAGAGTATGGCCAAGAATATTTTGTAAAATTTCAGCCGATTTTGGCCTATTTGCAGCTTTCCATAATGTGTAACATTTTTTGATTGTTTGGTCATGCATTTTCGATAGCTCCGTTTCCTGGATTTCTAGTAATTTGTTAGCGTCGGTGGCACAAAGACTCAAAGTATGTGAAGCGCATCTTAGGTGTAATGGCAAACGAGTCTCTAAATGGGTAATTGTTGAAGAAAGGTCATTAAGATACGTTAATTCGTCGTCTGTACTATCAGTATCGGAGTCTTCATCACAAGAATCAATAGTGTTTTGCTCGTTTGAAACATTGATACGATGTACACCGAAACTTTTAAACGCTTTCACAAAATTGCTGCCGTTGTCTGTAACACAAGCCACAACGTTTGTGCTAGTTAAGCCATACCTTGAATTAATTTCTTGCAACAATTCGTATATTTTGTCATAACTATGAGTGCCTTTAAAACGTTGACATGCTAATGCCCTTGAGACACGCTTTAAACTATGTGAATCAATCCAGTGTGCTGTTACACCTAAAAAGCTTCTTCGACGTCCAGACCAAATATCAACTGTCGTACAAACGTGTTTCACTTGATTTAGTTCTTGTTTCACTAAAGTAGACTCTTCATCAAAGAATTCCGTAATCATTCTTCCAAGTGTCCGCCGGCTCATGATTCTTAGATTATTCGCACCTATATTTAATCGACATAAAATTTGTCGGAAGTAAGGGTCTTCAGTGCACTTTAGAGAAATCATTGAGTTGACAAAATACTTAACAATATCTCGATCGAATTCAGCTTGAGAATATGAGGGTACATTTGACGACCTTCGTGGTGATAGTTCGTTTGACGAACTGGAAGTACGAACGTTTTTCGATCTTTTAGTTTTAATATATTCTTGGTATTCTTGTATGGTTTCTTGTCCATGTTTCCGTTTTAAATGTGTTTTGAAATTGGATGTACACAATCTCGAGCCTTTTATTTCTACTTTATTAGGCAGACATTTCTTGCAAATGGCGACTATTTTATCAGTTCCTGATGAATCATGAAGTATCTCAAAGAATTTACCGTCAAGTATAGTGGGTTGCACTGCAGAAATATTGCTTGGTGATGGTAATGTCGATTGACCTGCAGACACAGATTCGTCCACTGAACTGTCATCTTCTAAAAGTAGTCTTGCACTTTCATTCATTGTACGTAACACAAAAGTTTTTACACTAATTACCAAAATACACACGACTTGTAATCTTAAGAAAATGTTACGTGCTTACAATACAAAAGATTAGAAGTAACTGAAGGGGGCGGGTGAAACGGGGTGGCTAGGAGCGGCGACGCACGAGCACAATGCATAGAACCCCCCGCTCCCTCGCACATTATACTTACTACTTCCCGATGACGTCGTACTCGTACGGGCCGCACTTGCAGTACCAATATCGCAACTGTGCGATGCAGGCATGCGACATTTCATATTCAAAGCAATTATAATATAATTAAATACTATGTAATTAGGTTACATTGTAATCAAATTATTTCGTAATTAAATACATTGTAATTAATTTCATAGCACATCCAAAGTAATCTAATTACAATGTAATTGAATAATATGTAATTAAATTAAATTTTAATCAAATTATTATGTAATTCAATTATTAATTAGATTACATAAGTAACTAGTTACTCCCATCACTGCCGCAAAAATACGTCTGTAACGCGATCCAAGAAGGGCAGACACGTTATTGCCATTGCAGGAATATCCTGGATGAGGCTGGGACAAGGACGTGGAGCTTGTTACAAGCAAAGAGAGGCCTATATACCCTGCAGTGGATGAAGTGGGGCTGTGGATGATGAATGATGATGATGAATGGGATCCGCCAGTGCATTGCGCTGTGGCCCGGTGAGGCCGCCCTGTATTGTGCGAAGGCACATACAAAATGTAAGAAAGTGATGGAGCATATAAATACGGGACTTCTTTGAAAATTCTGTATACGGCGACACCTCAAGCCATACATTTCCAGTAAAACATGGCCTCGCTTTGTATAGGTTTCTCGTACAGTGAGAGAACCGCATCAACTGGTTTGTGTAGCTTGATTGGCCGTCGTGCGTACTAAACAGTCCCGTTTCAGGGAGTTTACGTGTTTTATTTTTGCATAGAACTTCGTCATTCGTACCTCTTAAAGGTTCTTAATGCTATGTAGTAGAAATTGTACTCACCAATAGCTCTCAAGGCCTTCTCAAGATCGCCAGAGAACTCAGCTTTGATGGCGTCATCGATGTCATGTCCTGTCAAGGACTGGTACTCTTGGAAGATGGCCTTCAACTGAGGGAAGGAACGGGAGCAGAGCACAGCATTGAACACTGATTCGTCTGTACCGAGGCGAAGTTCACCTGGAAAAGATAAAATAGAATATGTAATGGAAAATAGTAGGTATGTAACTAGTATTAAAACAAGTAGAATACCGAGTGCTGTAATTTCTGCCTACCCTCATGCGGAAAATGCGTGAGTTTATTTAACAGAACATAACGCCTGTAATCACCGAAGGATTAGGCAGAGATGCACGTAATAGTTCCTACACCGACGTTTCGCAACTTATTTAAGTCCCATGTTCCCATGTGTCCCAGTTTCGTTTAAGTCCCAAGTAATAGGGGGCGACCCAATTGCCATCAATCGGGCACAAATGCAAACTAGAACTACTTAACCTCGAGATAGATGTTTCCTTTAATGAAACGTAGGACTCGAAATTCAAAATTACAGTCATAAACATAAACTTATAAGTTACTCAAAAACCGGCAACAAGTAAAACTACGTAAGTACTAAGTAACGTTTATGCATATCAACTTAAGGTGGATGCGCAAGGGTAGCCCGCGAAATTTAAATTTTCTTACGTTTATTGCAATTTGCAGGTCAGTGTCAGGTTGTATGTTGATGAAAATATGAATCGCGCCAGTAACACGTATGGAGTTACAGAATTATAATCATTCAAATCATCAATACAGCTCTCCAAGTTCATATAATCACATTCAATAGCTATTTCATGAAAAAGTCACTCTTTGAGATTATATGAACTTGGAGGGTTGTATTGATGATTTGAATGATTATAATTCTGTAACTTCATACGTGTTACTGGCGCGATTCATATTTTCATCAACATACAACCTGACACTGACCTGCAAATTGCAATAAACGTAAGAAAATTTAAATTTCGCGGGCTACCCTTGCGCATCCACCTTAAGACGTGATAGAATACAAAACACCAATAAGAATCCGCCTTTATTTCACAACAAAAACAAAGGTACCTCGTCATCCATCCACGGTTTCATCAAATATATTTGGCAACGCTGACTCATGCGTAGGTCGTCCCTACGGATTTACGTCAACAGTGACTCAATACCTACATTTTAATATGTGTTAACTAGATCATCAGTAGCATGTTAGTCAATAAGATGACTAAGTAAGAAAAAAACGCTAATCGGCAAGCGTAAGGTGAGAAGCCCTCAGGCTCGGTGGAGGGAAGATCTTCGCAGGGTGGCTGATAGCAACTGGATAAGAGTTGCTGAGAATCGAGTTGAGTGGCGTGGAATTGAGGAGGCTTATGTCCAGCAGTGGACTGCTGTAAGCTGGTGATGATGAAGAAACAAAAAAAGAGGTTTATATTGTAAGAATAGTCTTAGGTCATGGCGTAACTTCTGGTTTATATCGACATAGTATACCGTACCGTATTAAGTAAAAACGATTTCGCCGTTAGAAGAATGCTAAAATACACCTTAAAATAAAAATATTAGAAACCGTTCTTCAGAAAGCTCAGGTAGATTTATTGGTAGATTTCATGATTCTGGCCTCCTGGTAGTTTGTGACTCCTACCAATTATTTCCTATATGTTGTCCTTTCCAATTATTTCCTCCTGCGTAATCTTCGAGTGTAAACTCGCACAGTAACCTCAGGCTAATCGTGCCAGTATACTACTAGCTAATTCAAAGCGGGGTACATTCGCATTAGTGCGAGTCTTGCAGTGTGAATTTACGAATTACGCCAAAACTAGTGAAAACAAAAACCCCATTCGTTTTATAGTAGAATTGTGTAAGAGAAAAGTAAAACAAATATGAATTTCTGGTCTTACTAGTTCTACGATTTTGTACCACCTTAAATCGTAGGACTAGTGGGAAATATTCCCATTAGTTCTCGTAGAACTGTTTAGTAGAACTTGTGGGAACGAACCTAAAAATTCAGTACTTAGTAAAAATGATAACCATCAACTGTTTTTTTAGTACCATAGGTATGGGACAATTAGGAATTACAAACAGAAATTGTTCGGATCTTAGAGTTAAATCATAGAGTCGTCATCCTGCGCCAAAAAATGTTCACGTTTCTGTCACGGTGTTGTCTCGCTCACTCATACTGCACGTCGTATCTATCGTTTCATACGGGAAGTGCAGCTCATCTCAGTGTCAATGCTTTCGCGCGACAAAGTACGGTAAAGGCACATTTATGGTTCGGATAGCAACACGCTTTACAAATTATTTTTACTTGGAAATGACTATCGATTAGTTACAAGTTTTTGAAATTATCTCACATGATTCTCGTACATAATACAAGAAGCAGGAAAGTCCACACATAATGCGTAGCCTTGAAATAACGAACGCACTTGAACTATGGTATATAAGTTGTTGAATTTCCAAAGCCAGTATCAAATATTGTAATTTAAACCATATTTCAATGACAATAAAAGTCAAAACGGATATTTTTCATTGAAAGCGTAAGTGATTTTTTTTTTGTGAGCGGATTCGGAGCGCGTCAGTTGTTTTATCACGGACATCAGTAACCAACGTTTTTGTTTTATTGATAAAATAAACAAAGCAAGTTGTTTTTTTATGATGTACATAACAATAATTAAGCAACAAAAATATACAGGGTGTAAATGGACACTTCGTGAAGCCGTCAACCAAGCATTATGTATGTACATCAAACTAAGTAACTTTACGTAAAAATTTTATTGGGAAAGAATATTTTTCTCGTAAAATTAACACCTTTCCGCGCCTCCGTATATGTCGCAGTCTCACAGACACATGACTGAGTGTGATAATTTTAAAAGTAAACGATCTTGTTTATGTTAATAGGGTAAGCAAGCATAGTTTGTTCTATAAATATGACTTACTTTAGAATTGTATTGAAAAAAAAGGATATGTAAGTTCAAAAGTTTGGTTTTGGTGTTAGAAATATTAAGGACAAGGCTGTTTTTAGGATTCCGTAGCCGAATGTCAAAAAACGGAACGGATTCGACATATCTGTCTGTCTGTTCGTGTACGTCACAGCCACTTTATTCCGAAACTATTAGGAATACACAGTTGAAACTTAATAGGTCATGAGATGTATTCTGTGAACCGTTTTACGATTTGATTACGACAAAATAAAAATAACAAAGATTAAGGGGGTCCCTAATATCCCGTACATGGAGCTGAAACTAAAAAATACTTTTTCATCAAATCTATACGTCCGGTGTCTATAGGTAGGTCTTTAAAAATGACGTTGAGGTTCGTAAAACCATTTTTTCTCAAAGTCAATCGTTTGAAAGATAAGACACTTCCAAAGTGGTAAAATGTGTGCCCCCCTCTAATTTCTACAGTAAGGGGAGGAAAATTCTATAAAAATGTAGGATTGTAGACCGCAAATAAAACTTTCAACCAAAATTGGTTTGAATAAGATATGATGTTTAGTTTTTGAGATATGGGACTTTTTCATCAAACTGCAGCAGTAACATATAATCATTAACATACTATGAAAAACAAAATTAGTTTTGCTGTTGTATGTAAAACAATACAATTTATGAATGAGCCTTAAAAATATTTTTATTATATTGTTTGGTGCTACGGAACCCTATGTGCGTGTGAGTACGACTCGCACTTGGCCAGTTTTTTTATTTATCGTTTACGAAATCAATACTTAATCAACAAATTCCAGAACAATTTCATTTGAACGTGACATGTTTTTTAGAAATGTATTCCATTAGAAAAATGTTTGCTTATTTATGACTTTATAGCTAGTGGCATAAGGTTCTATATCTTACCAGCTTGCAGCAAGCTCCGGGCGTCTTCCCTAGCCTTCTCTTGATTGACGTTGAAGTCCTCAGATCTGTTACCCTGGAAACCAGACAAAAAAAGGTTAATAAAATAACATTCAAAATCATTAAAAAAATGTTTAGCATAATCAGCCTTTAATGTTCCCACTGCTGGGACACTCGGCCTCCTCTCCATGAGAGAGAATGGGCTATAATCCACCACGCGGGCCCAGTGCGGGTTGGTAGATGTCACATGTCTTCGAATTTTTGGTTCTAGGACATGCTGGTTTCCTCACGATGTTTTCCTTCACCGTTTTTGAGAGCAGTGGTGATGAAATAAATTACACAAAGTAATGCGCCTGCCTGGGTTCGAACCCACGACTTACTGTTCGTAAGTCGGGGCCGCCACCACTGGGCCACCGCTGCTAAAAAAATGTTTGTTTGAATGTTACTCAACTGCACATAACAGCTGAACAAATATCGATGAAATAAGGACAGACAGACCAATCCTGGTTTACTACGAGATATCTTTTTATCTTTGACAGCCTCGTGAGTCTAGTAGTCGCAAGCGCAACTGCTGAGCAAAAGGTCCTGGGTTCGACTCCCGGGTCGGGCAAAGTGTTATTGGGTTTCCATCAGGAATTTCTCAGTAGCAACCACAGAGGATCTGTGCCCGGTTGATGGCACTAGGCTCGCCCCCTATAACATGGGACTTTTACATAACTGGGGCCTTAGTCTGCTATTGCAGTAGTGTCAGAATGGTCTATCATTGATTTAATAAGGCCCCTAGCCCACGGCGTATTGAAGCGCGTTCGAAACTCGTTTGACGTGCGTATAAAGGGTAATTCGACTGCGCGGGGCCTTATTAAATCAGTGATAGACCATTCTGACACTATTGCAATAGCAGACTAAGGCCCCTGGCGAAATGTGGGTATAGTATTAGGTACACCTCTACCTAACCCTTCGGTGTTTATTTTCACCGCAGTTTATTTTCCTTTATCTACAGTATAACAATCACAAATCATAAAAAAACACAAATCGTCAACTTAGATACATTCAGAAGCGGGTTTCCTTCAAGTTTCTGTGATATTAAGAGGAAATGCGGTAGGTATTTGAAGAAACTATCGCTGTCCCTCTACGAGCGCGATTTCGACATTGGTGCGATAAGGACAACTACAGATCCGACTAGTGAAAAGTCATAATTCGAGGTTTGGCTCTCTACTATTTCCTCCTCCAATATTCGACCTATTTACAAGATATTTCATAAACTGAACAAGAAGGAGATATACTGTGTCCCTATGTTTTCCTTTTTTCATTAATAGTTGTCTAATTTGTATATTAGGTCTCTGTTGACAGCGGTTCAAATAGGCCTTTTTTTAGCATTTTGTAAAGGTTCTAGTGCTAATAAATATAGATTATGTTTCATCAAAAAGAAAACATAGGGATATAGAAAAGGTGGATATTTATTTAACTGTAAAAAATCATAGCTCTAAAGTCATAAACCAGAAAGAAAACAGGCGAGAGCGTTCGTATGGAGAAAAGACCACCCATATTTCCGCTTAACAAATACATTTACAGAGGAAAGGAACACAACACTTTTTTTTTAAAACCGCGAGCTTGTCAGCGTCGCTTCAACCGTGAAAACAATTTCATTGTTCGTCGCTCTGCTTATTTTAAATAAAATGTAATATTTACCATAGAGAGTGACGTCATGAGCCGTTTGAAATTTCCAGATGTGTCACCGCGTAAATCGTCTTCGAGGAGACTTCCGTACACTGTGGAATGAAAATAGTATTAATATTAATATAGTTAAGGACTAATTTCCCGTGACATAAACTTAGTCTGTGAAGGTTGAATTAATCGACATACAGTGGGTCGCAAAATTTGTAACTTTTACCATAGGACAGGCCAAGGAACAGTAAAAAAAATCTGCTGCTCCATACATACATGGTGTAACAGGACCCCTCACGAAGCCGTCAACCAATCATTCTGTACATCAAACTAAGTAACTTTACGCAAAAATTATTGCTGGGAAACAACTTTTTTTTTTGGGGTGAAAAATTACTTTTTACGGTAGGACTCAATGTAACGCACTCAGAACATTGTGCTGATGGATGAATTGAATAGTACGGGGGTCGTGGAGCTGTTTAAAGTTAAAATCTTACATAAAAAACATGTATTAAAAAAAAAAAAAACTTGTGAAAATGTAGGAACTTTGACCCCCAATATCTCCATAACTAGAAGGTTCCCAGGTATGGTCTAGAACAAAAAAAATATCACAATGACGAGAAGAACAAGTGCCTTTCGGCTTCGTTAAGGGTCTTGTTACACCCTTTATTAGTCGCGTAACTCGCAACAATGTAGGCAAAAGCAGATTTTTAAAATTATATAAGTATTATAGTTAGTCATATCAAAAGTTTCGCAAATTTATGAGTACTTCACTCCCATAACATATTGCCCACATTTAACCAATCACCCGGTATAGTCAGCCAAAAAATCCACAAGTTTTCAATATCGTGTACGTACGGTGTTCATATTTAATTAAATCCGTCCAACCAAAACAAAATATTCGGATGGATAAAACTTTTCTATAGCTGTAATATTATTATTTGAACAAAACGTGGGAAAATACGGATATCTTTCCGCCGTTCTTTTTTCTTTTATTCTCTTTTATCAACGTTATCATGAACTCTCTTTTTTTAAGACATCTACGTAAATATTTTTTTTCTACCTTGCCTAAAAAAAACATGTCAATTTTAAGACGCGCGACTAGTACAGTATGACCACTTTTAGTGCAGTTCCAGGTGACGCTACTTGACAAGAAAAAATGCATCGATATGTCAAACTTGGTACATATACTTTAGTTCTGTTTTTTTTTTTTTTTTTTTTTTTTTTTTTTTTTTAAATTAGTTTTATGGCCTGGTTTCAGAGACCTTTTAGCCAAGTCTTTATTCTTTTTTATATATATTTTTTTTTTTTAAAGTACTTCAAAAGTGTTTTTGATGTATTTATATATTGGTTGATATAGAGTCTTATTTTTTAATAATTCAATCAAGCGGCGGGAGGTATTATTTAAAAACACTTCACTTTCACTGCATAATTCACTCAATTCACTTGCTAAAATCAGTCTGTGTAACGTATGAGTTTGACAGTCGAATAGCATATGATCAACATCACCAACGTTTAAACCACAACTTGTACACTTGTTCTCTTGAACAATACCCAATCTTGATAAATGAGCGGGTGTTTTAGAATGGCCAAAGCGAAGTCTATTCATCGTCGTTATGAAGTGACGACTAGCTGCACTCAATTTAGAATACCAGGGCTTAGAAGGTAACTCTTCTTGAATACTTCCGTACCATCTACCTTTAGTTTCTTGATCTTTCTTCCAAAAAATATTCCAGAAGGCATTTATATCTGATGTTATTTCAAAGTAACAATCAGTAAAAGGAATTGTCAACGTGAGTCTAACATCTAATGGATTAATCCCTTCATTTGCAGTCCTATCAGCTACTTCATTTCCCGTTATACCTTTATGTGAGGGAACCCACATAAAGAAGATTTCAACACCTTTTTGCAGGTAATAAAATACTAATTCTTTAATATTATATAAAATATAATTACCTTTATATTGAACATTATAACTTTCAAGACTTTGAATGAAGCTAAGTGAATCTGTCAAAATCAAAAAATGTTTATAATTATTTACTGCCTCAATACGTCTAAGAGCTTCAAAGACTGCATATACCTCTGCTGTGAATATGCTACAATTATTATCAAGAACAAAGCTCTGAGCAAATTTAATTTGGGGATCATAAACTGCACTTCGGACATGAGAATTTCCTTTACTGCCATCAGTGTAAAATTTGTATAAACCTTTATTTTCATCTAAATAAGCTTGCAAAGCCTGATTGTTAGATATTTTAGTTTTAATAATCTTAACTTTATTTATGAAAACCTTAAATGGTTTTGAATAAAAAGGCCACAGATAACTACATTGAATATTTTGGAATTTACTTTGCAGGTGCAGAAGAATATGTGGCAATTTGGGAAATTTATGACTTAATAAGTCACTGCCTGTTGTCAGTGGAGACTGTGGTATCATGGGAAAAGGTATGATTTTCTTTATTATCTGCTGGTTGTTGGAAGATAGAAGTTTGATACAATATCTTTCTGTTAGGAACAGTCGCCTAAGTGTAAGAGGCATTATTACTGTTTCCACTTCCATGGCTCTTATAGGGGTAGAACATATAGCTCCAGATATAACTCTCAAAGCCTTGTTCTGTACTATATCTAACTTATTTACATGTTTACTATCTAAATATGCAATACAGCTATAGTCAAAGTGACTTCTTACAATAGATTTATACAGAGTAGATAGAGTCAGAGGGTCTGCACCCCATGACACTCCAGCTAAACATTTAATTATATTTAATCCTTTCAAAGCATTTCTTAGTATATGTTTAATGTGTGGTTCAAATGACAAATTTCTATCAATAATAACTCCTAGAAATTTATGTTGATTAACTACAGGAATTATTTGATTATTGACCAGTATATCAGAACTAGGAAAATCTTTGCTGAAAATCATGACACTGCTCTTATTTGGGTTAATTTTTAGTTTAAGTTTGTCATTATAGTACATTTGTAGATCATGTAAAGCCAAATTAACATTCTGAATTGCAGAATCAACATTATAATTTATACTGTACAATACCAAGTCATCAGCAAACTGTAGAATATTTACATTGCTACTATTTACATATTTACAAATCTCAGAAGTGTACAAGTTATAAAGCAGAGGGGACACAGTTGCCCCTTGCATTGTACCTTTCGAAATAATTCTAGGTCCATGTAAAATATTATTAAATTTAACATAAAGAGTTCTATTAGTTAAAAATTCATGAAGCCATTTGCACAATAAACCTGGAATACCCAGTCCAGATAATATATGTACCAGAATGTCAGGTTGAACATTGTCGAATGCACCTTGAACATCTAGGAAGGCACATGCTACACTCTTAAATTGCTTTGCATTTTTCAGGTCTGAAATGAGTGAAATGAAGCTGTCTGCACAACTTCGACCACGTCTGAAGCCATACTGAATATTAGGAATTATGTTATTTGACTCAACATAATGGTCTAATCGAAGTTTTATCATATTTTCAAAAATTTTACCTAAACAGGATGATAATGAGATAGGTCTATAAGAGTCTGGACTATCAGGAGGCTTATCAGATTTAAGAACAGGAATAACACATTGTGTTTTCCAAGACTGAGGTATAATTTGTCTAAGCCAAAGTGAATTGAGAATCTTTAAAAATAAATTTTGTGATTCAGTATTTAATTTTTTAATTAAAATGTAAGGAAAATCATCCAAGCCTGGCGTAGTATTCTTTCGAGATTGTAGGCTTATTAAGAATTCATTCCATGAAAAGGGTTCCAATAAGTATTTGGAGCTATCATCATCATTATGAAGATTGAAAAAAACATTTAAATTGTCAACACTTTCATGAGAATTTTCTGATAATTTGTTAAGAAATGGTTCAATAAATTCATCACAGCAAGATTTATTACTAGTTTTTATTCTTTTAAATTTTTTAATATTGTTCCAAATTATTGAAATAGGAGTAGTTCTGTTAAAACTGTCACACAAATTTCTCCAACCGTTTTTCCTTTCTTCTGCTATTGTTCTTTTCTTAATTGCGTCTAATTTTTTATAAGAAATAAAATTACTAATACTAGGATTGCTTCTGTAATATTTTAAGGCCTCTTGGGACTTTGTAACACTCTCTTTAATTTTATCATTCCACCAGGGAGCTGGTAGTTTATATCTATACCCTGAAGTTTTAGTAAATTTTGGAATGCACACTAATTTAAGTTCATTAAGTGCTTTGCAAAAGTTATCATATGATATTAGAGGATTGCTAGGGTCTAGATGAACATTATTAATAATTGTACTTGATAGCTCATTATATTTGTTCCAATCTGCTTTATTATATAGAAACTTATCTACAGGAGGGTTATAATTATAATGGTTGGCTAAAATTGTGATTTCTGTAATAGTTGGAAAATGATAGCTTCCCATATTGTCATCATGAACAGACCATTTACATAAAGGCGTAATACAAGGACTAGCCAGGCTGATATCTATAGCTGATGGATTCCGATTCGGATAATTTATGGTAGTGAAATCACCTTCATTTAGGATACATAAATCTAAATCATCTATAATTTTATATAATTGATGGCCACGGCTTTTGGTTGACAAGCATCCAAAAGCAATGTGATGGGCATTGAAGTCTCCAGCCACAAAGATAGGTTTTGGAAGATCATTAATTATGCTACTTAACGTGTCAGTTCTTAAAGGTCCCGAGGGAGGGCAGTACACACAAAGAATAGATAATTTACCGCAAGAAGTAAATAGCGACAAAGCTATTGTTTGTACATTTTCATTAAACGAAGTTTGTAACAGTTTATATTTTAAAAATGGTTTAATCAAAATGGCAACACCTCCATACCCATTTGAAGCGTTTTTGAAATAAATATTATAACCAGTTATATGACAAGGTCTAGTTTCGTTGATCCAGGTTTCATTAACTAAACAAATATCTATGTTATTTTCTTGTAAAAAGTTAGTTAAAAGAGGTTTTTTGCTATAAATGCTTTGAATATTGTACTGTGCAATTCTTAGAACAGAAATATTATTGTTATTGTAACTATCCATTAAGTTAGATTTTTAAGTAGCATTTCTTTAATAGATATTGTTGTAATTGGACTGTCATCTCTTTTATTTGCTAAGGCAATTAATGTGCGTACCAGGGCATTTGTAATCTCAGTATTATTTAATAATTGAGTCTTCAACTCATCAGTGGGAATTGGCTTGTGTTCATTTATCTTATTATTAACATTTACATCAGTCTTATTGCTTATATTTACACTAGTCTTATTTTTCATTGGCTTATTAACTACTAGAGGAGGAAATTCTGTGTTACAAATTCTTTCCTTAGAAACGGTAACAGCGGCGTAGGTTATTTTACCTTTCTTTTCTTGTATTTTTTTCATTTTTATGGGACATACGCTAGCGATTGCCAAATGTGGTCCACTGCAATTCACGCAGCAAAGCTCATCGGGCCTGGGACATTCCTTATAATAATGATCTCCAGAGCAGAGACTACATCGCTGTTTTCCGTTACATATTTTTGCTGAGTGGTTGAATTTAAAGCATCTGTAACACTGCAGCAGAGGTGGGATATATTCAAAAACTCTATATGAAAAAAGGTCATATTGTACATTATCTGGCAGAGAACTAGACAGAAATGTAATACTAACAGTTTGGAGAGGCACTCTCTCTTGTCCAACTTTCTTAGTAAATCTACGTACTGCTATAATTTCATATTCAGAAGAAAGCTTACAATACAATTCTTTATTCGATATATTCGCCGGAACAAACCTAATAATGCCAGTCTTCTCAATTTGGGCAGCTGGGATAATTGCTTTAATTTTATATTTGTCCAAGAAAGCAGTGTTCATCAAAAAGTTGTTCGCATTATTATATTGCTTAAAGATCACTGCAATTTTGTTAGCGTTTACTCGCTGAATTGAGACAACACCTTTGACGCCTGTGGTGAATATGTGGTTTAAATAAATAGGGCTCTTATTGCCCAACCGATCATTGTTATTGTCACTTTGTACAAACACCTTAAACTCAGTGTTGGTTGAATTTTCCGGATAAAGTCTTTTATAATTTGGTTTAAAATATGGTAAAAAGTTATCCTCACCGCCGCTGACTGATATTTTATCATTATTTTGGTCCTGAGGGTCCATTTTTCTGGCTCGTTTGCCCAAAGTGCCTGGGCCTCTAGTGGCCGGGGGGATTTCACCCCCGGCCTCGTCTTCTAACATTTTACTTTAGTTCACAACTATTTACACACTATATTTACACAATTGGAAAGGAAATAATCGTTCTACTATATATTTTTCTCAAAAAATTTGAATTTGTGAAAAATTCGCGCCTCTTCAGTTCAAATTCCCGCCAAAGAATCACTTTAGTTCTGTGTTTTCCCGTCTGCACAGATAATAAATTAGCTGAAGTGTACACATTGACAGAAAACGTCATAATAGGAGCAGACAGAATCACAGATGAGCCAATAAATCGGCTCCGTCTCATCTGGTGCAAACATAATACGTGACTTTTAGTATTGGACCATTGCCAAAAAGATTCCAAGGGTGGCGATACTGTTTAAATAAGTTAGACACACCCCGGAAAATCAGCTCTGTTAACCCAGGTCATTGGTAGTGGTTTTAACATGGTACGAGCTTTTCTAGTATCTCGAGTCGTAACCAAACAAAAACGTGCGAGTCGTTGAATGCGCGCTTGAAGGGTTCCGTACCATTTTTTTAGGGGGAGCATTTAATTTATTTTTATTGTTTGTTGTTATTGCTGCAACACAATATACATTTTGTGAAAATTTCAACTGCCATACAGACGGACGGATGGATAGCGGAGGCTTAGTAATTAAGTAGGAAAAGAAAAGAAGAACAATAGTTTTATTCATGATTCAAAATTTCAAATATTTTGGGACAAAGTCAACTTGATTCTGAATCATTGTCCTTATCTGCCTTTTTTTTTTTTTTTTTTTTTACCGATGGGAAATCATCAAATAACCCCTCCCGCTCTGGGCTGAGCAGGAGGGAGTGTCAGACTTTTACTGACTAAAACCCATCCATGTTCCTTCTTTTGCCCTTTGTGTTCCAGGGCCGCGGTATCTCTTTCGAGCAGTCCCGCAACCGCAAACGGTCCTTACGGACCCCTCCCTGTTTGCTGACTCTCCTTGAGGCGCGCGTGGAACACGAACGCGCCGTCGACACGGCCTGTCGTCATAAGACGGACGGACGGCGAGCTAGCCCATAGCTAGCATAGCGGCGAGCTAGTCCTTATCTGCCTAGCTAGACTATTCTCAACTACTTATGTTGGGATCGGCTTACAAAATACAAACTAACCGGATGCATCTGATTAATTATCAGTAATTGACATGGAGTGACTGCATATCAGACCATCCAACCCGGTTACGTTAACTGCTGGGGTGTTTGTGAAGAATATAATTGTGTACCCCAGCCAGAACTGACGAGGAGGAACACCGTGTGGTTTTAGTCAGTAGGAGTCTGACAGACCCCTCCGCCGGCTCCACGGTGGAGGACATCTATTGACGATTTCCTCACGAAAAATAAAAGACTGCTCGTCGAACTAACTACTAGAGCTGCTGACTACTAGCAATGACTGTCTAAGACCAACAAATGTCAAAATCAAAAGTCATCGTGCTTTCTGAGGCTCAGAGGGTTCTTGATCAGTAATGTTCGCCCCCGAGACCTTGATTGTTAATTATTGCATATGCAAATACCATACTGATTAACAATGAATGAGTAATGTTTTTGTTATCTTATCGCCTTTATTCCCCGACTCAACGTCACTATTTGGAAGTGTGCCCATCCCGTCGAAATACGGGGAATTATAAATCTGTTCGACTAAGAATCATGGGATTTCCCGGAATTAGATTTGTCATCTCCCCATGTTTTTCCAGTAGTCATGCTTTCTACTGTGATGGAAACAGACTTCTACAAGTCAGAGTGGTCCTTTCTCTATTTATCTGTAGTGGGTGTATTTTATTCTTAATTTACATAGGTACTTAATGCTACAGATCATTCCAGTATTTTTAGGTAAAAAAAAATACATCATTGTTGATATGTTGTGTACAAAAATAAACAATGCTTTCCGACACGTTTCAGTTTCACAAACGACTCGAGATTGGTTGTGTTAAATCAGCGGTCAAGAGGAAACAAATGATTTAAACAAAGGATTTAATTAACTTAGTTTACAGCACCAGTTACAGTGCGAACCGCAGCTATTGTGTTTGACGCTAGGCCTTTTAGGCGCAGCCGTGAGACACACAATAATTACTTAACTTTTTCATTTTGCGTATATGTATAAGTACTTTTTTTTTTACTGTTGAGTGCACATGTGGCAATTGTCAAATAAACTTATTGTCTTTCTTTTTTTCTTTGCTTTCAAGTTAAAAAGCGCAAGCTGAAGTGGCAATGGGCCGGTCATATTAGCCGTAGAACCGATGACCGTTGGGGTAGACGTGTTCTTGAGTGGAGACCGCGAATCGGTAAACGTAAGGTGGGACGCCCTCAGGCTCGGTGGAGCGACGATCTTCGCAGGGTAGATGGTAGCAACTGGATGAGAGCTGCTGAGAATCGAGTTGAGTGGCGTGCGATTGGGGAGGCCTATGTCCAGAAGTGGACTGCAGTAGGCTGATGATGATGATGATGTATTTCTATTGCCGCTATAACAACAAATACTAAAACCAGAATAAAATAAATATTTAAGGGGAGTTCCCATACAACAAACTTGTTTTTTTTTTTTTGGATAGTGCTCCCTATCAAAATGTACGAAAATTACATAGGGACTAATTGCGTTGCGCTTACGACCCGCCCAAATATATGTCGGCCTATAGCTGTACACTACACTGAATTATTACATAACCTCCTCAAAAAAAAACTCCTCTCAGCGATAGCCGGTCAATAACTAATCTTCATTTGTTTGAAAATGATTGGTAGTGACTCTGAACTGGCATCCCAAGGCTAGACAGCCCATTAAGGAAAAAACGCTTGAATCATATTCATGGCTCCCAAAAAAGCCTCGATCTTCTCTGACGTCATAATGACTTAACATTGATATTTGGCTACGATCCAAATATTGTTCCGGCTTGTAATTTCAGTAAATAATCGTGGGTCAGAGCGGAACGGTATAAGCGTAAAGAGTAAACATTGTACCTAGTTAGTTAGTACGATAATGAACCTAGATATAACCTTGAGAAGGTTTATAATCATGTCACTGTAACTACCATAATTTAAAGCATTGAGAGAAACAGTGAGTTAATAGAAAGAGAGAGAAACAATAATTTTGTCCGTCTAATACAATTGCATATACCTATAAGGACTATAATTGAGAGCAAAAGAACGATATTCATCTGTTTTATCTGAACTCGGGCTAGAAGTCTAGAAATCTGTGGGGGTATCTATAGATTTTTATGTCAGTAGACTGAGCATACTGAAGATTTGGAACTGTGCCCACCAGAACTGACACCGACAGTTAGCCTAGAAAATATAATCGGATCCGGTTTCGCTAAACGGCCACATTGTGAATCTCTTTTATTTAAGGGCATTACATTGCTCAATGACCTTGAGCATGATGTGTTTAAAGAAGTTTGTAGATGAATCCTTTTGTGCTGTGTCCTTTTTCAATATAAAAAATATATGTTAAAGTAAAGGTCATCACAAATACATTGTATTGTTTAAAATTTTAATAAACTAACTCAAATTTTATCGAAAAATCGTAACAAATAGGTCCTTTTTCAACCTAAATTGAAAATTTTCTCTATAACGGCTCAATAACTCGGCATGAATTTTATACCAAAAAATACGTAATGACGTATTTAACAATGTGTATTGATTTTTTTCTCATATTTATTTTAATATTTTAAAATATATTATAAAAATCGGAAAATTCGCGAAAAGCACTATGTCACTGCCGCACTCGTCCCTCTCTCTCTCGCCGTTTCGTCGTAAGTTAGTACGGGGCAGCATGCTCAAGGTCATTGGGCAATGTAATGCCCTTAACTAACGTTCGAAAAGGTCATTGTACTCAACATTGACCCTTAATATTGAACACGGAAAAAGAAAATTGAAAATAAATAAATTGTTCTCAATTTTTCACTATGTAACCAACATTAAAATAGCGAAAAATAAAACAGCTGTTCCATAAATTGTGTCGAGTTAAATGCGAATATTATACACATGTACCCAGGTTTTTTCTTCGCGAATCGAGAATTCTTAAGATGATTTTGTGATTCAATCAATAAAAGTCAGGAAATTCAAAAAAAAGTATCACATACGTTACGTTTAATTTCAAAGAAATCACCTTATGTGATGCTGAAGTAGTGTTGGACTTTTATTATCAATTCATAAACCGGGAGTAGTTCTCTCCAGCGATACTTGGGGAAGTAGGTACAATCGACAAATACGGACTATCAGCGTAAAGTACAGTTCTACTGAATCGGAACAGAACGGTGTTATTTTAGGCGTGCCCAGAGGAAACTGACCATTACACAGAACATCACACGTCCAAGGACTTGTGTGCTAAGAATCTTCAAGTTTTACACCAATTTACGCAATTTCATACCAACCGTGGACCGTCACATGACATTGGTTGTATCCTCTGTTTCATTATAATACTAGCTCTATTGTGAGCTCGATAACAATAACAATAGTTAGTATGCTAGAGAGCTTAACGTTTATAGTCATTTAAGAATTAACTCTGGCATGTAAAGAAAAAGGAAATAAAACAATAAGGTGCAAATTAGAACAAGAAAAGACAGCATAGGCGTCCATCTAAGTGTGAGAAGTATAATTATATGATTTAATTCAATTCATTGTCAAAACGCCTTTTATTTATTACTACAGCACCTAAGTTGGATAAATATTCTTGTTTCCAATGAATATTCTTTTCACTTATGTAAACAAATAGGATCAACTTTGTGTAAGTTGATTTTAAAATAACTACTGTTGTAAAAAATTATGTTTTAAAAGTTATTTTTTCGTTTAATGAAAACTCAGATTTGATGACATTTTTATAAACTAAATTGCGAACGCAGTTTATAGTACTGTTCTACCGTGTAGTGTGTACCCCAGTTGTACACAATTATGTTGACTTACCCATCGTTTCTATGCAATAGGGCCAGGCCTCATTTACCATAATAAGTAATATTCTTAGAATTTGTAGTTATGTTTCGGTACTTACTAACTTTGTTTAGAAATTAGGCTGAAAAGTTTATAATTATGTATATAATTAACAGAAAACAACTCTATTACGTATAGGTATACGTAACAGAGTTATTTCCTGTTAATTCTATAGTTAGCGAGTAGTTTCCTGTTAATCGCAGAATATATGAATTGTTATTAAAACCAAGTACTGTAAATTAAGAAATTGGTAGGTACAATAATTTACCTATAGATAAGACCTAATGGTGGTTGTACAAACTCGACCAAGAGCTCTCTTTATGTTTCTCTCGAGACATCTCTAAAAGCTCCGATCTCCGACACGAGACGGAGAACAAGCGAGGAACACTGAGGCTAAACGGGTCAGTGTTTCCACTTTAATGATTTCCTTTCCCCACGTCTCAATTGAAATTTCCTCTTTTCGGGACTTTTTTCCCGTCAAAAATTATTCTGCTATAGTTTTGGCACTAGTAGTAAAAATCTGCTCAACGGTCACCTATCATTTGGTCACGTTATATGGTAGTACTATCGATAAGACAAGTGTTAAAGTGTGTGTTTTGTGTAATTTGACTTCCGTATTATTTATATTTGGCAACGCCGCGTAACAAAAAACAGATAGATGTATGGTTTTCAGTAACTTTGCTTCACACTCGAAAAAAGATCATGCGCAAACCTCTATTATAGTTATTAACTAGAATGTCGGAGTTAAATTTGTCAAATAAAAAACAAAAATTATTTAATTGGAAACGCAAACGATGAAAAATAACTGAAAAAAGTTTTTTTTTTTTAATAGGCTTTTCCCATGATTTCCCTCGATTTCCCCTGTTCATCTCTTTCTCCTTTTTCTTCCCTTCTGGACCCTAATTTCCCCTCAAAAGGGGAATTTCCCCTCAATGTGGAAACACTGAAACGGGTGCTGCTATACTCTCCCGCGCTTGCCCTACCTATCTCGATGTAAAAACAACAACGGCAACAGTGTACACTGTTACCGTTACCATAAAGCTGGGTTTCGATCGTCGCGACAATCGTCAACATACTCGTCCATCCGTTACAAACTTCATTCTTTGTTTACACGATCGAGCGAGCGAGATGTAAGTTTTCACGTGACAATAGGATAATGCTCACAGTCTGAACCTAGCCTAGCTGTAACTATAATTCTCAATAATATTATCATTGATGTTGATAATACGGCATACATTTAGTGTAAACAGTTGCCCACTCAGACCACCCGTGGAAATTACAAGTGACTGAAGTGACTCGTATAGAGAATTGGTTGTTGTTGACAAAGAGGCCCTTTTCCGCGACGTAACATTTCTTAGATTAATTACAAGGTTACGAACATACATGTAAACGCTGTAAGTGCGAACGAGACAACCGATATCAAAGTACTTGCATATCATTATGCAAGTACTACGATTCCATTAATGCGAAATTAAAAATAGGTGCGGGATAAAAAAAATACTTGACGCGGTATTTCAAGTATTTCAACTGAAAGCTAAAATTATCAACGCCTGAACGGATATAGCTAGAAATAGCCAAGAATAATGGACATTCAAAATAGCATTATCACAATGTATAGTGAGCGCAATTCTTTGTTACAGGGGAAGTCTGCGAAATTCATTTTCTTTAGGGTTCCGTTTTACCCCTTAAGCTTAGGTACTACGACTCCACTGTCCGTCTGACTGTCTGTCACCAAGCTGTATCTCATGAACCGTGATAGCTAATAATGTGATAGATACATATTTAAGAGGGGTTCCCATACCACAAAAGGGTTTAATTTAGATTTTCGGACTTGCTCTTGGCCGACTATTTTTGCAATTAGCAGGTCAGAGTTAGGCTATAAGTTGATTAATGTATGGTTTTTTAATCCTACTGAATGACTTTTTAATGAAAGAGTCATTCAATGGGGTTAAATGAACTTAAAGGGGTTGTATTGATGATTTTAATGATTATAACTCTGTAAAACCATATTTGTGTCGACGAATTTTGCGGGCACACCCTGGCGCTTACCACCTTAGGCAGTCAATTTGCAATGTCAATTTTAAAACCCTCTAATAACTGTCAAAGAACGACGGTTTAAATTAGAATTTACGGACAATGTAACCTAGTAAATCATTTTCCTCGTAAAACCATAGGACTCCATTTCTACGTCAACCAATTTCGAAATACCTAATTATTTGTTGAACTTTGTTGTTATACTGTCCAATAGCAATCACGGAATTTTTACTCTAAGGAATTATGTTTTCATATGTACATGTATCCAGGGTTGCGGGACTGTTCGAAAGAGATACCGCGGCCCTGGAACACAAAGGGCAAAAGTCTTTCTTTTGCCCTTTTACTGACTAAAACACATGGATGGGTTTTAGTCAGTAAAATTCTGACTCTCCCTCCTGCTCCGCCCAGAGCGGGAGAAGTTATTTGATGATAACCGATTCAAAAAAAAAAAAAAATATGTACATGTATAAAAATGTAAAAATACTCACTGGCAGTATAAGTCTGTTTGATAACATTGATCTCATGGTTAGACATGGTGCACATGACTTCAATCAGGACATCTTCATCGGTACCGATGCCGGCGATAGCATCATGGACCTCCTTGCAGTAGAACTGTGGCAGAGGAGTCATGAGGGCCACTAGCAGGTCTTCAAACTTGCCAGTTGTTTCACTCTTCAAATCAGACACGAGATCCTGGTGAAAGAAATTGACATTATTAGGTTTGGGTCTTGTTCTAGCGCCTCGTTGGTGCAGTTAGACTGCAATGAGTCTGCTGATCATGTGGGCTGGTCCTTCGGGCTGTCGGGCAGTGTTATTGGGGTTCCCATGTACAATGTCTCACTAGAAACCCCAAGTCTGCATTTGACCGTGTTATTGCCCGCCCTACCGTGTAACGTAAATATGTCTGCATTTAACCGTGTTATGGTTCCCCCTATCGTGTAACGGAGAGTAGCGGCGGCCCAGTGGTGGCGGCCCCGACTTTCGAACAGTAAGACGTGGGTTCGAACCCAGGCAAGCGCATTACTTTGTGTAATTTATTTCATCACAACTGCTCTCAAAAACGGTGAAGGAAAACATCGTGAGGAAACCGGCATGTCCTAGAACCAAAAATTCTAAGACATGTGACAACCACCAACCCGCACTGGGCCCGCCTGGTGGATTATGGCCCATTCCCTCTCAATGACAGAAGGCCGAGTGTCCCAGCAATGGGAACATTAAAGGCTGATTATGCTATCGTGTACCGTAAATATATCCGGTGACATGCGGGTGTTCTATTTATACTAAGGGCATTTCTGCTAACCTCATCAGAGAAAACTGGTGTGGTGGTCTTGTTATACGTGACGTGAGTGTAATAACCCGGAAGCGAACCAGTTGCGTTTGATGAGGTTTCATTGTTCCAATTTGACAAATGTTAATGGACCGCTTCCGATTTCTTTGTGCATATAAATGAACTACTTTCTACTCTTGTACATAACTTGTCTACTATACGGTGCAGAAAATATCTAAGGGCACTTACTGGGGGCCTAAAATGGCTGCTTTATCAGAATCATAATACGAATCACGTTAAAAATTTAAAAACTCTTAAAATGGACTTTGTGATTATAACCTTATAGACCATTTTAAGAATTTTAAATTTTTAACTTGATTCATATTATGATTCTGATAAAGCTTCTATTTTAGGCCCCCTGGACTTATAGGCTTGAAATGAATGAGATGAAGGCGTAGGCCTGTCAGTGGTTAAGTATTCGTTTGAGTAAATTTAGGTCGGCTTCCAGAATAACAAGATTACATTAAAGATACGTTCTATCTCGGAGCCACTGATAAAGTCGGTATAAGACCTCAGACAAAATTGCAACCCACTAATTGGATTATCAATAAAAAGTTTAAAAAACCTATTCAATTCAATTTCGCTACCATTTTAGCCTTGAGCACTTTCCATGAGAAAAACAAACCATTAGTACAATGACAAATGAAATTACATCACAGTTCGTTACAGGAAAAAGCAGAAAGCCTATTAAATGTCAGATAAACTCTATTTAGTGCACGTACAAGTTCTTTCCAGGAATAGTGATTTAAATACATGCAATTTTCCAAGAATAACAATCGATAGAATGAGCTCGCTTGTTACGGTCGTTACTGTATCGAATGTGGTCAGCTGATTCGAATATGTGAGTAGTACTTGTAGTTGTCTCTTTTACGGCCCTTGCGGACAGACTTTAATCGGTTTTAAAATGTGTGGGATTCTTCGGATGCGTGTGTGTGTGTATTTATATTAAGTAACATAACATCCCGACTGTATTCCTCGACGGGATAGGGTCACTACACATTGATCCACGACGTTTGACGGTTTGTCCTTACAATTTTTGGGGTTCCGTTCAAAAAATTAAAAAAAAAACAGACGACTTGATAACCTCCTCCTTTTGGAAGTCGGTTAAAAAATCGGAACCCTTATAGGATCACTCGTGCGTTTGTCTGTCCGTCCGTCTGTCACAGCCAATTTGATCCGAATCTACTGGATCAAATCAGGTGAAATTTGGTAGAATGGTGTAATCCTATGACCCAAACACAGTGCAGTCATGTGCAAAGTATTTTTTTTTTTATCAATTGTCAAATTAGGAAATAAAAAAAATAGTTTAGCAAACCTTACTGTGCCATATATCAATGAAAGGGCTCGTATAGGGCCCATATATCGTCAAAATGCAAAATTGACCATTCCCCCCCTGATCTCCGAAACTATTGAGCGTAAAATTAAAAAAAAAAATACACCAGATAGTTCTTAAATTACGAAATAAAAAAATTAAACAAAATTCTTTGGCATTGTACAGAACCCTCTACACGCGAGTTCAACTCGCACTGCGTCGGTTTTTTTTCCTTCAGCCTTTTTAGTAGTATTCATTTTCCATTGTTACTAAAAGTTAAATCGTATACATAGACATAGAAGAAAAAAATATGTATTATAGAAGATAACTCATAATCTACTAAAGCAATGTGAACACAATTTATATGGGAAAACTGCGCAACCTTCCTCTGCCAAATGAAAAAAGAATCTGACATAAATCGAACCAGTAATCACGGAGATATGAGGTAACAAACATATAAAAAAATTACATTCGAATTGAGAACCTGCTCCTTTTTAAAGGTCGGTTAAAAAGAGCACACATTATTGAACGCCGTATGTATTATATTTTCGCAAAACCTAGTATATATTTCGCCAGTTGCGTTTCGGGGATGTCCCTCATCTGCGCAGGCCTTTAAACTGATGTTAACATCGTTGTATGTAACTAACGTCAGTCGGGTTCGATAATATGGCGACGTTGTGTCTCGACCACAAAATCAACCTCCTGTTTTCCTCAAAACCACACATAGGTATGTAACCTCACAATTATGGTGCCAACTTGTGACTTCTAAACATGGTGTTGTTTTTTGCGAAATTGTTGAAGTTAAAAATCTTTTTTAGTTTCTCCGCCTCGTTTTTAGTTAGGTCTTCAATAAAATTTAAGGACCTCAACAACCCTTTCAGCGAAAATATGTCAAACCACCATACTATCACAAATAAGGTAGGTATGGTCTTCATATCTTTGAATCTTCAAATACTTTTATTTGACCTCTGAAGCCTACCTATTAATAATGAATTGATAAGAGTTCATAGGCTGATGGGTCGTTGACCGCAACGAAGTAAATGATAGCCATAGCATTATTTCTAAAATAGCAATAGTTGATCATCAAAGTTTGTTGGAGTAAAGTTATAATTTTAGTTTTAACAAAGGTCGAACATGGTTGGCCATTTTATTGACCTAAAACCTTTCCGTGTTGCGGACACGGAAATTCATAGAAAAAAAAAGCATTGCATGTTTCCATAACCAACCACAATGTACTACTTTGAATAACACCTATCGCGTTTACTACCACGAATGCATAATTATACACAGTATGGCGAGGCCATTGAAACCATAGTGAAATGTAGGTAAACCTTAAACATTAGCTAGCGGCAGTCGGCACAGACATTGCTTTAAATAAGTTTTTTTTTGTTTATCTTTATTTGATATGGATATCTGTCACATCCGAGAAGTTACGCCGGTTAATTTATTTTAACCCGCATTATTGCCAGCTGTTTTTAAATCTCATGTAATAGGGATAGTCTATTACCATCAGCCGGGCACAAATCCAGACTCCGTGGATGCTACTTAAAAAAAATCCTGATTGAAAATCTCAATAACAATTTGCCAGACCCAGGAATCGAACCTAGGACCTCATGCTCAGCAGTCGCGCTTGTGACCACTAGACCAACGAAGTAGTTCAATTAATTAATGGAAAATTGGTGGCGGGTGACATGACATGCTACTAATAAGTTAATGGCGCTGTTATGTAGCTATTAGTTAATTGGTAAACAATTAAACCCCCTGGGACATGGCTTGTAATTATTGTTTCATAGCATAGGTAACTAAGTAAGTATATTGATCGGGTTAGTGTTAATTTGGCACCGGTTCAAAAGTTAATTTATCAACACATTATCGTGTTCTAGATTAGGTAAATAATTTTACTTTCATGCATGACTCATAAAATTAAAAGAAACAAATACTTAATTATACAGGGTGTTAACGGAGCTTCACGAAGCCGCCAACCAAGCATTCTGTACATACAACTAAGTAACACTACTATTTATTCTGTGGTAATACTGCACAAAAATTATTGCTAGGAAACGACTTTTGTTTGGTGTGAAAAATAACGTTTTACCGTAGTGCTCAATGTAACGCACTGAAAACATTGTGATGATGGATGTATTTAATAGTACAGCGGTCATAGAGGTATTTAAGTAAAGTTATAACATGTCCATTAAAAAAATACTTGACAAAAAGTTGACCTTTGAATATCTCCTTAACTAGAAGGTTCCCAGGTATAGTACAGAACAAATAAATGATCGCAATGACGGAAAGAACAAGTGGCTCTCGGCTTCGTTACTGGTCTTTTTACACCCTGTATTTCTTGTCTAAACAAAATTCTTAAACTGGATCAATTTTTGGTAGTACACTGGTGTTCAGATAAAAGTATAACCAGTGGTTCTAAATATTAGATTCGGAAATACTATTCGAACTAATCCAGCAACAAGTATCAACTTCTATGTAGGTGGTAGGTATGTAGTGCGAAACGAGGGCAACACACGATAATTTATCAAAGTTTCTTATCTTAATATGTTGTTGACAATGTTATTATGATTATAATCTTTATTGGAGGAACAATATAAAGCGACTACTACATTTCGGATAAAATCATGTAGGAAACTACCTTTATACTACACCTGCTTGGAAAGTACCTTGATACTTTATCAAATTTACGGTAGAAACTACGTCATTGCATATCGAACAAATATGCGGGGAGAAAACGCATCTGAGCGGGAGAGAAAAGTGTATGAAAATCCATTTCTTACGTGGTTTTTCTTTTTTAATTTTGGGTAAGACTATGCGCCGGTAACCTAAATATCAAAAGCCAAAAAGTTTTACAGTGAGTTTTTATCTCCAAGTTCGCAAAATGACACTGGCCACTAGCTGTGTGTTGGATGGTGTCGGGCTGGCAGTGCGACCCTGCGGCGGCAGGATAAACCATTTGAAAAAAGAACATGTGAAAATTGCAGACGCCATTGGCGCCATTTTCAATTTGTGTGTTGTTTGAGGATTCAGTTTTCGTTTTTTATTTTCCTCGTAGGTGTAGTATAAAGCACTATGTATCACTCGAGAGAAAGTGCGATTCCCGATCTCGGGTGTTTTAAAGCCCTCGCCTACGGCTCGGGCTTCAAACAACACCCTCGACGGTAATCGGTCACTTTCTCCTCTCGGTGAACAATGTACTATTAATCCACACTCAATTGATGTTATTTCCACATAACTCAACATAATGAGAATATTTCAGAATGGATACTATTATTATTAGGTATTATGAGGTATTTAAACAATGTTCATGTAAATTTTATCAGTTAATTGTGCTTCTGTGTGTTGTCTTTTGTGTGCTCTAAATAAATGGTTTATATTATATCTATCTCTCTATTAAAAAAGTCATCAAAATCGCATACGGAACTTTATGTGATGGTATTGAAGTTGTTTTTTTTATAAAATAATAACATGACAGGATAGTCTAGTAGGTACTTACTGCTATACGCTAATTAGACTTGCCCAGATAGCTTGAAGGACATTTTTTGTAGTAGGTATCCTGCTGTGGCCGCATTTTTGTTTACGTTTACTGAATGCGCCTTTCGAAAAATGTTGGAAAAAACATTTAATTATACCTACTTTTAACTAACATAAATAAATAAATAAATATCGCTGGAAATTACACACAGCGCCATCTAGGTGCCACACTAAGCTACGAGGCTTGTGTCGTGGACACCAGATAGTTGATAATACTACATAGATACTTTTTGTTTGTAAATACATACTTATTATACATATAAACATCCATGACTCGGAAACAAATGTCCATGCTCATCACACAAACATTTGCTCCTACCGAGATTCGAACCCGGGACCCTAAGAACGTAAGGCAGCCTCACTACCGCTGCGCCATTAGGGTCGTCATTTCACATGAATCACACAATCTGATAATTTATAAATATATCCCCATTTATGGAAGCTGTTCAATAGTGAACGATCGCGGAAAGATTCTCTTTTTAATTTAATTCCACGGTACAAAGTTTACTACCGGGCTCGACCACTTTTCAACCTTATTTATTAGTGCATAAGGGCGAAAAGTGGCAGACCGTGACCGTAAACTCTGCCTAACCTTTTCATTCCCCGACTGTACATGAGCATAGAAAGGATAATGAATATTA
Source organism: Eugnorisma glareosa (assembly GCA_947578425.1). NCBI lineage: Eukaryota > Metazoa > Arthropoda > Insecta > Lepidoptera > Noctuidae > Eugnorisma > Eugnorisma glareosa. The sequence continues at coordinate 16,655,040 of OX387966.1, read as the reverse complement.
ACAATATTAAAAAATAGCCGATAATTCTTTTGAACTTCTGAACTTATTAATAATGTTAGAAACCGACAGACTGTGAGATTATTATAAGCATTGAAAATAATCTAGACAGGACGCACCGCAGACCTTGAACTAAACCGGCTTACATTCATAATCCAAATAAAAAATGTTTTTATTTTTTATTTTGTTTCTACATACCAACTATTTTCATTTCAATTTTCATTTCATGGTTTAGAGTTTCACAGGAGTATTATAGTTAAACCGAATTTCGTCACTCAGTCCCATTGAAAGGGGTCCCCACACACGCGCGATTTAGCGGTATCTTTTCTTGGTATATTTTTTTTATGAAGTCAAGAGAGACTTCATACTTACGCGCGACGTGACTTTTCTTTATTTTTATTTTTTTATCGGGATTCTGCGCCCGTAACCACCCGTGACACTGTGTGTTGACCTTCAAAAGGGCCTTTTCCCATTTATTTTTAATCCACATACCTTTCCATATAAAGTCTTGAACTCAAAGGCGATCCGCATACGCTGTTCATTGGTGCGTCTCGATAGGACATGGATGATGGCTTTCTCGTCGGTGCCAAAGCCTTTCATGGCCTTGCGAAGGATGGCCGCATCTTCCCGAGGATCGAAGGGATTCACCGGCACGACGGTGGGTTTCGTCTGCAAGAGGAAGAGGTTTTAATACTAAGGTTTGGCTTGGGATATACTTGTTACTTTAGCAGTATAGAATAGAATAGAATATTCTCTAGAATAGAATAGAATATTCTCTGAGATGGAAATGACTTCCAAGGAAAATGTTAGACCTGAAATGAAACATTAGGTTTTAGTTGAAAGAGTACAAGTTCACAGAATTTGATAGGACATCAACTAAATTGCAGCGTGGTTACAAAGAGATGAAGCAAAGCACATCTTGTTGCCAGTTGTATAAAAATATGCAGGATACTATATTATTTTTTGTTGGTAATCCAATGTATCATACCAAGTAGGCCATAGACTAATTTGCATTAGCCATCATTAAAAGGAAGGCGAGGAGGTGTGTGTGTGTGTGTTTGGTGTCTAAGCAAGCAGTTATTTTAAAGCAGAGTGAAGAAAATTTCATGAACAATGTCATTGAGGATGATTACATTAGAGGGACAGTAGATACATAAATTACAAGTTTAAGTATGACAGAAAGAAACCTCTCTCTCCATCTCCATCTACTTGCCCTCGAAAAATCGAGGGCAAGTAGAATCATTCGCCTGAAGGGCTGTAAAGAAGTAATGATTCATCACGTGTGATCTAATAAATAATTAATATTAAATACATAATAGGCTTTAGCTGAGCTGTCTGTTTCGAGGGTTAATTTGTCTGAAGGTACTTTGTAGGTCAGTTACAAAGATAAACGATACCTAACTACGTATTGTTGACATTAAGATAGCACTCCAGTGTAATTATTTAAACATGACCTCATACTGCCCTTAGGCAATATATCCAGTTCTAGACTATGATAAATACCCTTCACATGAGTAAACATGAACCGAGCCAATTAACTTGTTAACTCGAGTTCTGCATGCCACACCATTGTCTTTCAAGTGCATGACACAGTTGAAACGAATTCGCCATTGAAACACATAAAAGAAAATAAATACCGTATAACGAAACGATTTAAATCCTCTCCGTATACCAATTGAAGCTCTATACGCACTGCGCATACTTGAATTCGATGTTACAGAGGACATAATTATCAATTACTCGATACTTTTTCCGAACCACAGGAAATATTAATCACATCACTATTTAACACCATTACACAAGTGGATTATTGATTTGGTTTAGAGGTGAGACCAAAGGTGTGTTTAGAGATCACCACATCCATTGTAGTGGGGACCAATGCCGAGACTGAATCGTTGGTGGCTTTGATAAATGTACTGAGAGGCGAAGTGAGCATAACAATGTAATTGCAGCAAACTGTTCCTTGAATAGAGTCACAGTATGAGTAGGTACGTCGCCAGCCTCCCGAGTTACTCTCAATAATGTTCGTCGCGAATTTGAACTAAGTTTTTTTTTTTATCGGAATGCTATGAGATGTTATGCCTGGCAATAGTGATTTGAAATTTTAAATCACAGTGGGTTTCTATGGAAAGAAACGATTTCCGAATTTGAATCTTAACATTACAGGAAATCTATTCACCGTATTCGCATTACCGACCACGCGACGGTTATTTGTCATTGCTCTTATTCATCGTTGAACTCTTTCATTTCATAGCTTTGGGGGGCATCGTTCAAAAGCATATACAACATTACCTAACATGGTTTGCTTTTTATTCATAGCTATGTTAGTTTCTAGGATGAAGCCGGACAGATGGGCAAGGTAGTCACACAGTGGGTGCCTGAAGACGGCCGTCGTAACCGAGGCAGGCCCAAGAAACGCTGGCGTGAAGAATTGAAGATCTGGACTCTTTCTTAACGGATTGGTCGGAGAAGGCAAATGATGAACAAAATTGGAAAGGTATGGAGGAGGTCTTTGCCCAGCTTAGGGAAAGAACAGGCTAAAAAAATGTTAGACCAAAGCGCGTTGGGTTGACGATATCATCTAGAAGAGATGAAGAATAGATTTCGTGTAAAGAGTTGGATTGGATGAGGGACCGAGAAGTATGGAAGGCGAAAAGGGAGGCCTATTACCCAGCATTGGGTGATTCCGGTATGAAATGTTGATTATCATCATTTTCCTAGACTTTTCTCTACAATGTTGAGGTCAGCTTCCAGTCTAACCAGATGCATTTGAATACCAATTTTACAAGGAGTCGCTTGATGTCTGACCTCCACAACCCAGTTAGTACTGGGTAATACGATACCCCTTTAGTTTGAAACGTCAGTAAAGAAAGAAAAAGTATTTATTGTATGATGCTGATGATTATGTTATAATCTCAGGCTTACACTTTGTTTCTATGTCATTATAATATTATTATTTATTATCAGGCAGGCAGTTGAGACTACTGCTAGATACCTGTATCCGGTTGTTCCCCACTAGATTCTTTTCTTGCAGTATAATATATTTATGTTGGTCTAGTCGATTTATATAATCCATACTAATATTATAAAGAGGTAAAGTTAGTGAGGTTGTAGGGGGTAATCTCTGGATCTACTGAACCGATTTTGAAAATTCTTCCACTAATAGGATGCTACATTATTCCAGAGTTCCATAGGCTATACTTACAACGTGCCCGTGGGATAATTTCCGACCAAAACGCGAGCGAAGCCGCGGGCAACAGCTAGTGGTCTATATTTTGGGCTAAGACTTCATCTTATAGGAAAGGTGGAAGAAAGGAGGTGTCCGATGAAATGGCAAGTAATAGAGAAGTATGGAAGAATATACTGCGCTGACCACAAATAAATTGGGATAAGGCCAGGAGAATGCTGATGACTACATCTTCAGGGAGCTTATTCCATGATCTAACTGTTTTGGCTGATAAGGTTCGGATGTAGAATTTTGTTTTGTATGGTAACAGGGACTAGTTAGTTTTTGGATAAAGTTAAAAAGTATCCTAATCCATATTAATTTTTTTATCCTAACATCTACTCTAACTGCATTTTTGTAGTGATGGTTTTTTTGTGAATTTAATCAATAACAAAATTGGAATAATAAATAGTAAAAGGAAAATTGTATGTATAATTGATGATAACATTATGGTACTGTTTGTTTACAGATAACCACATTTTGGGTAATGAGATTGCACTTGAACCAGCAAATGTTAGGCATAAATATTAGGTACTTATCAAAAAGGTTTGATGGTACCTCCACAAAAAATTATAACTGCAAAGTTCTATGCGGCTAAAGGCCACAGTAAAAGAATAAAAATCGTAAACAATTGAAATTAGAACTTGCAAGTGAGTTGGCGCCAATAGTGATTTTGTTCGACATTTCGTTGATTTTTACTAACTGTTATGTATTATATCAAAATTGACCTCTTTCCATTAGTTTGTCGTATGTCATTACTTCTCAGAATTTGATCCTTATTAGGGACACTATCAAATGGTGTCATAATATTGTGTTTATTTTTCCAAATTCAAAGGGTTCGATTCCTGGCTACGAATATTGATTTTTCAAAGATCTAATGATAGTTTTATTTTTCATCAAAATCAGGCTCAAGACCCCTTGGAGCATTTTTCACTAAGTATTCCTCATAATTTCAGATTTAGCCATCATGGAAAATTCACCCTGTATATGGTACTCATAACAATATTTTTGTCTGTCTGTTTGTTCCAGCTAGTTAAATACAAATATTTAAATTAAAATGCGACTTTTATGTGTATTGTGAGAATATTGAACAAAAACTCATAAAGCCTTTATTAAAGCAACTAAACAAAGCATGCTAACTACAAAACAGTCATGCAAATAACTGACATTGTTTTGCTTATCACAATAATTAGCTCTGAGATTAGTTGAATTATAATATACAAATGCAGTTTTCAGTACAAAATTTAAATATACTGGCAACTTCAAAAGGCCAGCTTGCACCACTATTAAAATATATATATTTTTTTATTCTTAAGTTTAATATTAAAATGTCAAGCCTTGGAATGAATGCATGATTTGACTTTTGAACATAAAAAATAACTAAACATATTAGACATTAAAGCGATTCAAAGCATTATTTTGTTTATCAATTCATTAAAAGATAGACAGAGAGATGTTTTCAATATTTCCGTAACAGTGGGGCAAGCGTAGCTAAGGTACCACCGGTTTCACTTCTGGTCAACCAATCTTCACCATTAAGCGCCGAGTTATAAGGTTCAATATTAGTCGACCATCAGTGAGTGCGGTAGTCAATACAAAAAATTATGAATAAAAAATACATTTTACAATATTATTAAAATATTGTAAAATGTTATTTTAAACAACATTTTTGAGAATGATGAATGAAGTGTAAGTGGCCAGGTTATAAAAACAGTTCAACATACCTTTGGCTCTTCATAATATGATTGCACATGGGAAGCGTTTTGGCTATGTGCATGATACTGATTACGCTGCTGATGCTCCTGGTGTTGGTTAGTTTGAGGGTAACCTGGACTAGATTGTGGGTAACCAGTCTGGGCTGGAGCACTGTGCCCTGGGTATGGAGCAGGCTGGGGGTAACTTGATTGGGGGTACCCCGTTTGAGCAGGCTGTCGGTACCCTTGAGCAGAATTTGGCTGAGGGTAACCCTGATTTGGTTGTTGGGTTGGATATCCAGAGCTTGGTTGAGGATAGTTTAGAGGTACCTGGGGGTAACCCATACCACCAGCAGGTACTGGGAAACTCCCCGTTGGGTAGCCAGGGGTCGCGGTCGGCATTGGCATTGGAGGTCCAAAGGACTGTGGGGCACTATTGATGTATCCAACATTATGATAGTATGGTTGTTGCGGGTTTCCTGCTTGACCCTTGAAGGAAATGAAAATGAATATCAATTCATTGTCTACCTAGTACTTTGATACTAGAATTTTTATATAAGACAAAGTATTCACACAAACTACTTATTAGTGTTATAGATTTAATACAAAAAACAATATTTATAACTGTAATAAGCTTACCATTGTATAATTATTACAAAAATTAGGAACAGGTTTAAAACATACCCACTATGCTTACTGAACTACAAAAATCCAACAACACTCTTCCACTAAATTTTTTACATATTTACAAACAAGACAAAAGTTTTAAATGTTTTAAAATCAAAAGTTGAGATTTCATCACAGCATCCTACATTTCAAACTGTTAATTATTTGTTAGCTTAACCTTAGAATCCCAATTAGAACTATAAACAATTTTATTTTGTGATAAACAAAACAGACGCCCCGCGAGATCACTTAACCAAACTTTCTAGTAGGTAACTGAGGCTTTTCATTCACAACGTGCAATATTAAAGACCAAAACCAAGCCACATCTAGAAACTACGAAACAAAAAATACACTTACTTGTTGCCACGGATTCATTTTATACTACTTAATCAACGTAGAACTTGTTAAACACTGAGTGAGCGGCAAACGCCAACAGAATAATAAAATTGTTTGATGTGATGACGAACTACACACGCACCGGTGACTAATATTATTGCACCATGAACACAAGAACCAGTGTGATGACGTGAGCAATTTTCCTTCCTGTATTTCGGTAGGTAAAACTACTTTCTGTGAGAACTAAAAGCAATGAGCCAATGACCGATGACGAATTGCTACTATATGACATTGACATTTTATTCTGACAGCAAAGGTTGCTATGTGACAGCGGTGCTGTGCTGCCAGCTGCCACTTTTATTGAAACTACTATACTTCAAAAGGGAAAACCATTCTCAACTAAGATATTAAAGATTAAGTCTTAGTTATGTTGTTTTTGTTTATTTATAATTTAAATCACTTTGACACTTATATTATTTTGTTAATTTAAAACATAATCACCGAAGACTGGTTAAAAACAACACTCATTATTTTTGATTTTGGCAACTTATGAACAGACAAAATAGTGTCTATTCTATTCTATTTTTATTTAATGGCAACTAGAGGAGCCGAGGTCGACTATTCTGCCCATTCTGCCAATGTCGAGTGATTTGGAAAAACGTGTGCATGGCAAAACAAAATTAAAAAAAAAATTAAAAATACTACATCGACTGATCTGAGATCGCAAATTAAATTTTTTGATACAGCAGGATCTTGTCGGGTTAGTACGGGACTGGAACAAACAAAAAATAGAAATAAATATTATAATAAAATTGTTAAAAACAGATTATACGCAGACCACACCCACACAGGTAGATTTATAATTTTATGTTATTGTGACGGATGAAGGTCATCAGCGCCACAGGCAGTTCAGGGGAGGAATGTGAAAATAGTGTCTGAAACTAGTGAAAATAACTAGACATCATCTTTACGGGCGGGAGATTTGTGGCGATAGCCACATTCATCATTCTTCTGTGAGAAACTATCGCCACCATTTTCTCACTCGTGGATATGACTCATAAATTGTATCTAACTTGCACTGGATGTAACACTATTATGCAATACAATCAAACTTAATTATTAAAATACGGTTTGTATCTAAATAAATTAAAATAAATAAGTGCCTTCCCTAATAATGTTTTACGTAAACAATGTTTTGGCTCAAAACTTATACACTGTCACATAGGGGATATCTTCCGTGATTCTTCATTTGAGCTCCCAATATTTCGACGCTGTTGCAAGCGCCATTATCACGGGTTGACAGGAGATGGCGGGCGGATCAAAAATAAATTGTTAAGAGCAGACAAATCTGTCTACCCTCTTTCTTTGTCTTTTGCTACTCGCACTACTGGAACTCGACACTAAGTCACTGCAAAACACACTCACAGTATCAACAGGCTGACAACAGGTGGGTTTCATGGCGCTGCAACAGCGTCGAAATATTGAGAGCTCAAAATAAAATGAACAATCACGGAAGATATCCCGTAAGTGACAGTTTAAGTTTAGTTGTAAACCGTGAAAGCTTAGAACAGTGTTTGAATTACACAAAACTGTTGTGAAATTTAAAAATGGGTCCAACCTAATTTTCATTGAAATATTTCAGGTTTTTTCATGCCTGACTGTTATTAATAAAATATAATTACTTAGTTCGGTGTTTTGGTTAAGTTCAAAACATCCAAACGAAATCATAATCATCTTATTTAATCACATAATTTAATGTTAATTTCACATAAGTATTGTGTATTGAAAGCACCGTATTATTGAACTTTTGCACGCCATTTAAGGTGGAAGCGCAAGGGTCGCCCGCGAAATTCAAATTTACTCACGTTTTTTGCAAATTTGCAGTTCAGTGACAGGTTGTATGTTGTATGTTGATGAAAAATGAGTCACGCTAGTAACACGTATGTAGCTAGAGAATTATAATCATTAAAATCATCAATACAACCCTCAAACTTTCTTTTACCCGATTAAATGACTTTTTGACATGAAATAGTTATAGATTATGGTTAAATGAACTTAGAGAGTTTTATTAATGATTCTTATTCTGTAACTTCATACAAATTACTGGCGCGACTCATTTTTTTAACAACATACAACCTGACACTGACCTGCAAATTGCAAAAAACGTAAGAAAATTTGAATTTCGCGGGCTACTCTGACGCTTCCACCTAATGGCAAAATGTGTCATTGTACAGATCTAAAGTAAATAAATAATTTAATCTTTGGACTTTAAAAAACTACTACTTACTACCATCTAATAAAATATTGTACCAACAAACTCAAATCTCGTCAAACTTGGTAACCCTCTAAGTAACTTTGACTCATTCCGAGAGATCTTTGGCGGGAATCTCAAAAAAGACGCACTTTTTAATTTTTCTCAAAGTTATTTTCATTCAATTTAAATACTGTATATTGTTTAAATTTGCTGTAAATAGTTTGTTATCGTCCTGAAAATGGACGGGAATGAGGGGAGCGAGGCTGAAGCCCCGAATCCCAAGATTCGGAAGCGGACTTTTGGCGCTGATGCTGATGACCATGTCGGCGGCGGTGAGGAAAGTGACTCTATTAATTACGCACCCTACTTCAAGCCTAATTATAAAAGACTGTATCCAGAGCATTCGGCTAACACGGAGTTTAAAGTTTTTGTAGAAAGTCAGGACAAAGAACGATTGGGAAATAAAAGCCCCATATATTTAAATCACATTTTCGCAACGGACGTTAAAGGTGTGGTGGCCATACGCCGTGTCAATGCGAATAAAATCGTAGTCGTGTTTAAGCAATACAACACGGCCAACAATTTCATCAACAATGCGAGCTTCCTTGAAAAACATAAGATGAGGGCATATATCCCTGCAGCCCAGATAGAACGAGTTGGCATCATCAGGTTCGTACCAACCAATATATCCAACAAAGAGTTGTACACAAAGCTTTCTTCTGTCTATGAAATTGTAGCAGTGAGAAGATTTACAAAGAAAGTGGGACAGAACAGGGTACCGCTTCAGACAGTCAGCATTACATTCCTATCGAATTCGCTACCAGATTCAATACAATACGACCTATTCTCATATAGAGTTTTTGACTATATATCACCCCTTTTGCAATGCTATCGCTGCTTCAAATTCAATCACTCGGCCAATGTATGCAATGGTAAACAGCGCTGCAGCTGCTGTGCTGGAGAACACTCCTACAAAGAATGTGACAAGCCCAATGAGCTCTGCTGCATTAACTGCAGTGGACCTCATTTGGCTATCTCAAGGACCTGTCCGGTTAAGATGAGGAAAATGTTAGAAAAAAAGGAAAAAATTACTTATGCCAGCATTGCTAATACAAAGAAGGAAACTGACTTCCCTCCTTTACCGGACCGCTCCGAGTCTGCTATTAAAAATAAGCAAAATATAATTAATAAAAATAAAGAACTTATTGTAAATAAAAACAAAATGAAATTGTACAATGTGGATAGTGTACATAACACACCCTTAAACTCAGAAATTATGCCTGAGAAGAAAACCGCACTCAAACCAAACATTAAAGCCCAAATCATTGCCAATAATGATGTATTAATGGCTATAGTCCATACCCTAGTACAGCTAGGCAACAAATCGGACGATGTGCCCATTACCACGTCGTCTATCAAAGACATGCTCATCAAAAATCTATCGACATAATGGATCTGAGCTCTAATATTTTAAATTCTTTATGTATTGCACAGTATAATGCTCAAAGTTTACATAGTAAAAAACCTTTATTAATAAATTTTCTACAAAATCAAAATATAGATATTTGTTTAATAAATGAAACTTGGCTAAAAGACCAACAGAGTTTTAAAATACCTGGCTATAATTTCCACCATAAAAATTCAGCTAACAGTCATAATGGAGTAGCTATCATATTAAAGCCCTATTTAAAATATAGGGTTCTAGACACCCGTTTCTATGAAGATATTCAGACTATTGCAATTTCAGTATCTACAAGAATAGGCGACATAACAGTTTTATGTGTATATTGTCCACCTAAATCTGGGCATATAAGAATAAATAGATTGCGGAATATTATCAGGGACCTCCCTAAACCTATATTTGTAAGTGGCGATTTTAATGCCCATCATATTGCCTTTGGATGCGTGTCCACAAAAGGCAGGGGGCAAGATTTGTATAATTTAATTGATGATAGTGACTTATGTATAATTAATAATGGTGACTTTACTACAGCTAATCGCCCTCATTGTAATCCATCGGCAATTGATGTCACTTTCGTTAGTCCAAATCTGGCGCCACTTTGTGAGTGGTCTGTTCATGATGATACAATGGGAAGTTATCATTATCCAACTATTACAAAAATTGCAATTTGTGCTAACAAATATCAAGTTAATCCACCTGTTGATAGATTTTTATACATTAAAACTGATTGGAGTAAGTTTTTTGAAAAATCCAAAAATATTTTCCATGACATGACGATTGATGAAGAGGATCCAATGTCCACTTACCTTGAATTTTGTACTCGCCTCGATGCCTTGAAGGAAATGGTGATTCCAAAGTTAGTTAAAACTGGTGATTTTAAATGTAGAATTCCAGCTCCTTGGTGGAATTGTATTTGTGAGCAAAGTGTAATTGCATCTTACAATGCTCTGAAACTGTACAGAAGTGACCCAACTATAGATAATTATATTAATTATAAGAGATTAGATGCGCTAAAAAAACGTACAATTTCAGAACAAAAGAAGATTGGTTGGAACAAATTTTGTAACACTTTCAATAGAACTACTCCACTAAGTAAAATTTGGAACCTTATTAAGAGATTTAAAGGCATCAGATCTGGTAACAAATCATACAGGGATGAATTTATTCAACCATTTTTGAAAAAAATATCTGATAATAGTAACCTTATAGATAGTACTGAAAATAGCCATTATTTTGATCTCAATAATGACAACCCAAACTCCAAATTTCTATTAGATCCTTTTACATGGACTGAATTCTCAATGAGTTTACAATCTAGAAAAAATGCAACCCCAGGTTTAGATGACTTCCCTTACATACTGATTAAAAATCTCGATGATGATGTAAAACATTTATTCTTAAAAATTCTTAACAGTCTTTGGCGTAAACAAATAATACCAGAATCATGGAAAACACAGTGTGTGATTCCCATATTGAAACCTGATAAACCACCAGATTTAGCTAGCAGTTATCGTCCAATCTCGTTGTCCTCATGCCTTGGAAAGATCTTTGAGAATATGTTGAAGAATCGTTTAGACTGGTACTCTGAATCCTATAAAATTATTCCACCACTGCAATATGGATTTAGGCGCGGTCGTAGCTGTGCTGACAGTTTCATTTCCCTAATAGCAGACCTGAAAAGGGCAGAAAATGGTAAATTACATACAGTTTGCGTATTTTTGGATGTACAAGGTGCTTTTGATAATGTTGACCCTGGCATACTTGTCAAAATATTGACTGGTAGTATAGGTTTACCTGGACTTGTATCCAAATGGATTTATGACTTCTTGAGTAACAGAAAACTCTTTGTCAAACATAATAACATCTTTTATGGACCAGAGTGGGCCAGTAAAGGCACAATGCAAGGTGCAACTCTGTCGCCCTTGATCTATAACTTGTACACTTGTGAAATATGTAAATATGTTGATACTCAGAATGTTAATATATTGCAATTTGCTGACGATTTAGTTCTGTACAGTTCAAATTCTAATTTATGTGCAGCTATTGATACTGTAAATATAGCACTAGCAAAACTTCATGATTATTATACTAATAGGCTGCATCTTAGAATTAATGCTTCAAAAAGCAGTGTAATGATTTTTGGAGATGACAACCCTACTACTGATGTTATATATGCTGCAGACAGCATTCAAAGAGTCAACCAGCATAAGTTCTTAGGTATTATCATTGACCAAAAACTCAAATTTGAAGAGCACATTAAATATATTTCAAAAAACTCTTACAAAGGACTAAATGTTCTAAGATGCCTGGCTGGGGTATCTTGGGGAGCTGATCCAAAAATATTGTCAATACTGTACAAAGCAATTGTAAGGAGCCACTTTGATTATAGCACTTTAGCTTACATTAACTGTACATATGTACATAGATTGGATATAATTCAGAATAAGGCTCTGAGAATCATCTCTGGAGGAATGTGTTCAACTCCCATACGAGCCATGGAAGTTGAAACCAAGATCATGCCCCTTATTTTGAGGAGAATATTGCTCTGTGAAAGATATTGCATCAAACTTTTGTCATCAGCTAATAATGATGTTATCAAGAAAATAGTCCCTCACCTAGTGAATGTCTCTGGTCCATTGTCTTCAGCAGATGTACTGTTGAAGGGCATAGCTCCACAGTTGTGTCGGATTTATCTGGAAATATGTAATAAATGCACAAGGATTAAAAAACAGTCCCAGTGGCCTTGCTATGCCCACAACTATGTTAGTATAACTCATCCAATTCATGTTCTAGAACACAGAATCTTAAATAATAATGACATGCTAGAATTTTTGTCAGAAAATAATAAGTACTATACTCTATACACTGATGGCAGTAAGGGAAATAACTATGTGAGATCTGCTTTATATGATCCTCAAACAAATTTCTTTCAAAGCTTTGTTCTGAACAATGAATGCTCAATATTTACTGCAGAAGCCTATGCAATCTTAGAAGCGTTAAAGTTAATAAGTCATATTCACCAGTCTTACAAATCCTTTTTAATTTTAACTGATTCATTGAGTCTTTTGGAAGCTTTAAAAAATTTGAAATTGAGTTTTAAAGCTAACTATATTTTGTACAGTATTAAAGATATTATTTATAAGTTAAATTGTAATGACATTGAGATATCTTTTATATGGATTCCTTCGCATAAAGGTATATCTGGAAATGAAGTAGCAGATAGAATTGCAAATAAGGGGATAAATTCATTGGATGTTCAACATGTAACTAGTGTACCCTACACTGATTATTATAACTCGATAAACGAAGAACTGAAAAATCTTTGGGTTGAAATGTGGCAGAAAGACCAAGAGCAAAAAGGAAAATGGTACGGAAGTATCCAAACCGACTTACCAACAAAGCCCTGGTACGACGACCTGGAGTCAGCCAGCCGGCACTTCATCACCACGATTAACAGGCTTCGCTTTGGCCATACCACCACACCAGCCCACTTATCCCGTTTGGGCATAATATCAAGTGATTCTTGTAAATTCTGTAATACACCGCAAGCTAACGCTGAACACCTGGTTTTGAACTGTCAAAATTTTGCAATTGAAAGACTGATACTTGCCAGTGAATTGAGTGATATCTTACCAAATAATTCCTCCCGCCGCCTGAATGATATTCTAAAAATTAAACAGTGTTTTGTGCCGATTTTTAAATTCATTAAAAACAGTTGTGGAAGTGTGTAATGGGGAAAAAAAAAAATAAATAAAAATAATAATTATTATTATTATAAGTGTATAAACTACAAATTTTTCAAATTAAGACTTTTAAAATAAAGACTTGGCTTAAAGGTCTTGTAACCAAGCCAGTGGCATAGCCACAAATAATTAAAAAAAAAAAAAATGACTCATTCCGATGGACGACGAGAATATTTGAAATCAACACGATTATCCAATAAAAAGACCCTTCACGAAGCCGAGAAGCACTTGTTTTCGCCGTTACTGCGATAATTGTTTTGTTTTGTTCTGTCCTCGTAATATTTTAATGTCTGGTTCTGTCCTTTCATATTGAGTTTGAGAATCCCTCGATTTTTGGGTAAAAATACGAAACCATGGTTTCTTGCACTATTCTTACAAAGTAATATTGGCTTATAACTATTAAAATTTATTTGCCATTGCTCATAGAAATTGCCTTGTAGGTTTACAAGGATCAGTTTCTAGCAATGTTGGTACAACCTTTACCAACACTTAGTGCCTGTGCAGTGATAACGTGCTTGTCTAGGTTTGGTGTGAACGTGTTTTCGTGAAAGTCACTCTAGGTCTGAAAAAATGTTTCATTATTATTACATAATTACGTTTCTAAACTGATAATTAAGACGCCTGCAACAACATACCGAGCAAAGTTACAATGTCTTAGCTATAGGTAAGATATCGTAATCGTAACTATTGTAATCAGATTTTCCTTGGTGATACCCGCGAGCGATACAATCTGAAATAAAGACATTTTATCACAATAATAAAAATAGGTTGATATTATAATTTTAGGGCGAATGCTTTATAAGCGAGATCATTTGTTTATTTATTTAATTACAACGGCCGTGAAACCAATTACAGTTACTAAAATTATAAAATAGAAGAGACAATTATGAAACCTTAAAATAAACAAAATATATATCATGTTTTGACGCTTTGTTTTGACCAAAGGTTTTGACGTGTTTTTAGGGAATGGGCAACGCAACGGGTGTAGGAACCCGTCATAGTTTTTCAACCGTCAGAGAATCCTGTTTTATCTGAGGGATTTTATTACAGTTTGAGCGTTTTTGTTGCAAAATATGAATGCATGTAAAACCGCTATTTTTATTCTTCAAATAATTAAGAAGTTAGGTTGGTGATTGAAAATGGCCAAGTGCGAGTCGGACTGGCGCACGAAGGGTTGTTACACCATTTTCAGTGGCCGGGCTACAACGTAACCGTCCTAGCACGGCCACGCTTAGATCGGCTGTCACACAATAACTATCCAAGTGTCGTAGGCGCTTAATACGCAATAGAAGGATTCCATCTTTACCTATTTCTTACTTACTTTGTAAGTTGTCAAGTTATACTATTGCTATTATTATTGTCAGGCGTATTCTACCTTTACAATTGAAGTGACTATCAAATAGATTTGAAAGGCATTTTTTGAATTTAAGTAGGTCTATTTTATAGTACTTCACACGTACACTTATCTCAGACAGGAATCATCCAATAAAATTGTGGATTTCAGCAGATGTAAGCGTGCCCGTGTTAGGAAGGATACGTTGTAGCCCGGCCACTAAAATGTTGTCTAAGTCATGAAATAATGTGGTACTCTTATTTCTCTATAGTACCAAAAGGTAAATATCCGTACAGTGTAATGCCATAACCATGACTTGTTTGGCATCGTGGCCGGGCCAGAACGGAACACATCGAAGAGTTCCGTACCTACCATTATCTAAAAAAAACACGTTCTTTGTATGGCAAAAATAATATAATTATTAATTTATTTATTTCTGTTTTTAGTATTTGTTGTAATAGCGGCAAACAGAAATACATCATCTGTGAAAATAACGCAATACCACATTAAAATGAGCCTAATTAGAGTACCTATATCTAGGTACCTACCTAGTGATACAATTTATCGTTTTAATTGTGATTGTTATTTTATCTTATTGCTATTCAATTGTGATATAATTGTACCTACCTAATGCATTGTACATAATATGAATACATAAAGTACTTAGCGGAGTATAAAGGGTACATTTAGAAGTACCTTTAAACTAAGGTATTTAGTTACCTAAAGCATAAAGTCGCTTTTTATGCTCTAGAGCATACAGTAAAATCTTCGTCGAAGACCAAGGCAATCGGTCCAACAGCCACACGAACAACTTCAACTTCATAGAACAAACTCTTTATTTTAATTCATTTCGTTACTATTCTAAGAACAAGGCAAGGATACCAACAGCCAAAGTACACAATAAAACTTCATGAAATAAACTTATTTTTTTATTTCGTCCATCTATAATTTCTCATTGCCTGTAACTTTCAATTTTAATTAAATTTATAATATGTACATGTTGCTGTTTCATTTCCTCGCAATCGAAGTGAAAAGTAGGGTGTACAACTCGTCCATAAAACCCATTTTACACTCTACTTTATATCCATCCACCATATATAAACGTCTCGCGTAAAATGGTGCGTTATATGCACTTGTTGTACAATCTATACTATACTGACATCGACAACCTAAGTAACAAAAAATATCATAATTTCATCGGCTAGCACTTTATTAGCAGCGCGGAACGTAGATCCCTTTTTTTGGGTAGCATTTAAACGAGTGAAAATTAATTCAAATTATAGGTGTCAAAAATACTGAATGGGCTACTGCAAAGTATTTCAGTACTTCTGTAACAGAAAAGTATTTCAGTACTTCAGTAACAGAAAAGTATTTCAGTACTTCAGTAACAGAAAAAAAAAAGTATTTCAGTAGCCCATTCAGTATTTTTGACACACATTCATCCACTTTTTGTCAAAAAGTGGGTGAATGTTTAAAACGGCGACTTGATAATACAAATTTGAGTTATTTTATTATAGTTCAATAAGATCACTGTGATAATTCAAGGACTTAAAAAAAAACGGGCCAAGTGCGAGTCGTACTCGTGCATGACGGTTCCGTACCATCGTAGTAGTAAAATTAAAGGGACCCCACCCTTTAATTTTTAAATTGATATTTATTAACAACACACACACAAGCGTGGCGTAGTTGACGTAGCTCCTAAGTAAGTCCCGAGCTCCCCTTGCCGCAATGACCGGATAAATCGTTTTATAATTTTTTACTTGAATATGAGTCGGCCATTCAGTAAATTAATTTTTTAGTCGCCCGATTAATAATTTCAAGTTTAGAAAAAAAAAGCATAATAATGTGTGTTAATAAGTATTGTAGATTTAACTTTATGCTACATCTTGATCTCCAGATAGCGTAGATATATAAGTATTTTCAGTATCACTAACAAGCCAACCGTGGTAGAGCTATCATGTACGATTTGAAAGATAAAATTGTTTTGGTGACGGGTGCTTCGAAAGGAATTGGTGCTCAATTTGTTCAAGAAATATTAGAAGAAGGAGTTGAGGTAATTAAGAAAATAATCTGTTATTATGTCGTGAAGTTCAAGATTTTTTTTCCGTTCCGCGGATATGATACTACTTAGATGAATACAAAAGGGGCGCATTTGAGTAAAAATTAAAAGGAAACGTAAGCCATACCACAATACATAATACTTAGTTCCGAGTTCCGATCAAACAAAAAAGGCCTATCTAGTTACCTGTGCTCACTTTATCCCATTCCCTTTTGTCCAATGCTTTCCTTTTGCTTACGGCGGCGGCAGTATCATTAAAAAAAATAAGCTTATGCATAATCAGCCTATAATGTTGCCACTGCTGGGGCACACGGTTTCTTGTCTATGAGAGGGAATGGGCTATAATCCACCACGCGGGCCCAGTGCGGGTTGGTAGATCTCACATGACTTCGAATTTTTGGTTCTAGGACATGCTGGTTTTCCTCACGATGTTTAGCTTAACCGTTAATAATTTAATTAATTTAACTTGAAGACTTAACCAGAATTTATCTAAGATTATGATGGGTGTGATAAGTAGACCGTATTTGCAATAGTACAGTAGTGCAGTTCACAAAGTATGATGTGTTCACATTTACCTATTATTTCGTCAGTTTACATCCTCAAATCCTCATATTCGATACAAAGTGTTAAAATATTACCTCAACATTTATTAACATTGGTACGATAATGTTGCTAATTATTAGTATGAGAACATTGGTAGAATTTGTGTCTGCTAGTATGTACATACCTACAATCGACGCAATAATCTTAATCACATCATGTTATCAAAATCTCTTATTTTGATAACAGAATTTCAACAAGATAACATTTGTTCTGCCGGTATGTAATATTTGTTCTTGTGCATAACGTAATAAATGCAACGTGATCATCTGCCTAGCCTCATCCCAACTATGTTGTGGTCGGCTTCCAGTATAACGGGATGCAGCTGAATACCAGTATTTTACATGGAGCGACTGCCTATCTGACCTCCACTGAGACTGTTGGCCCATTGACTGACCTGTAACGATTCTCAAAGATGTGTAAATGTCGTACCTAATAGTACACTCACATTTCGCTAGTTGTGTTTAAGTCCCCTGAAATAGAGGGCGAGCCTATTGCCATTAATCGAGCCCAATTCCAAACTCTATGTGGCTGCTACTGAGAAATTACTGATGGAAAAACCGAATAACGCTTAACTACATGCTTACTTATAGGCCTATAACAATACTAATTTCATAATTCTGCAGCATGTAAGGATCCTGGATGTCGACGTAGGATCGGGTGAACTACTTCAAGATAAGCTGAACGAAAAATATGGCGAAGACAAAGTGAAGTTTGTGAAATGTGATGTCACAAATGATGACCAGTTCTACAAAGCTTTAGAGGATGCCAAAGAAGATAAGGGTTATATTGATCTTCTGGTTAATAATGCTGGAGTCGCGGATGAGAGTAAACTGAATTTGATTCGAAGACTAATCGAAATTAACTATGTAAGTATTTTTGTACCTAAACTGCATTGTTTAGTTAACCAACAGAACACGACGTCTCCCAATTCCGATAATTAAACATATTACTGAGTGAAGACTGCGAATCTGTAATCGCATAAGGGACGTTACGGAACCCTAAACCACCCGCTACCCACGGTATACCCACTAGGCATACCTGGTTGATACTAGTAGGGGTGTGAGTGAAAGAAAGTACAGGTTTCTCTCGGACATCTTTTATAGTAGTAGTAAGTACCGTGGGGTTTTAGTAGTAAGAAAGATATAACTCACGTTCTCCCCAGATCTTGAGGATTTCCTTACCCCTAAGGCCCTAAAGGAACAGGCTAGGGTGGTAGAGTTGTCTATTCAGTTTGGTAGCAGCCATGAAAGTATAACTGAAGATGACTAAGCCAAGACACTAAAGATGATTGTGTAGTAATGTAAACTGAACTTTCATACTTTAAGTTTTTATAAATCACCGTCCGGAGTCCAGGGGGGTTACTATGACGACCTAAAGCACGAGTAATTCTAGTGTGGGAAAGAGACAGAGCTATACAAGTCGTCTAGCGCCATCTCTTACCCACACTGGAATTACTCCTGCTTTATGACGTCATGGTAGGTACCAGACCGTAATAATAATCATTCCACTTTTCCAGATAGCAGTTGTCAACGGAACCCTGAAAGCCATTGAGCTGATGCGTAAGGACAACGGTGGCAGAGGTGGTGCTGTCATAAACGTCTCCTCAATTGGAGGACTTATTCAGGTGTCACCGATGTTCACCTACTCATCCAGTAAGCGAGCTGTTATGCAGTTCAGCCATTGCGTTGGTGTAAGTTCTTATTTGATAGTTTCTCGATGTGACGTAGTTCAGAGAGCATCATTGCAAAAGTGGTTAGGTACTGGCAACTATTGATGTATCATCATCTAACCCTACACGGTTTGCGCATGTACAGTGAGTGAGCGAAGATGCAACAAAATAGGGAACGGACATTCTTTTATCATGGGCTTCGCCTATTTGAAAGCCTTTTTATTCAGCCAACAGGCGTCATAGTAACAGACAACGCAACTCATTTCTCCACACCAGCTTTACCATAACTGCATCCATGCGATGAAGGTAGAAGCCATGTAATAGAAACACATAAGAATAGCAGCACTTTTTAATATCTCTTTCGAACAAAAGACTGCAGATACCTGCGTCAAAGTAAAGTATGGGGAGGCCCCATCGCTGTCATCCGGAAACATGTCCAGCCCCCGTATTCACAAACGTTCGGATTCAACTTCGATTCGGCAAGTCGTATATCTATCTTTTTCTGGCATTACGAAAACGAGCGAGATAGACATACGACTTTCTGAATCGAGGTTGAATCCGAAGATTTGTGAATACGGGGGCTGAAGACTGGCAGTTATAAAGCTGTATTTTTTTTCAATTTTCCAGCAAGTTCCTTGCGCACACACCGGCGTGAGAGTACTGGCAATATGCATTGGAGTCACCGACACTGCTATCTTGGGCAAAATTAAATGCTTAGAAAAAAGATTAGACCTAGAGGCACAAAATGTTTTGGGAGAACATCCAGTTCAAAAGTAAGTTGATACTTTATCGTATCCATGATGGTGAGAGAGTTTCAAAGGTAGTTAGTACAATTTTTTTCCCTTACTGTTACCATCCCAGTGGATGATACAGGCTTGTAAGCCTGCATCGCCTTTACACAACAGGCTATAGCTTATAATGAGCAGAGACATTTGCCCAGCGGTGACTTAGTAAAATCCTCTCCCAATGACTTCTAGTTCTTTAGATCCAGAGCATAAATCTGACGAACTGTGCATATCGATACTATCAATATTGCCCACTAGAAAGAGGATATAAAATACTGATTTGCTGTAGTTTCTGATTAGCCAACATTTGCATTATGGCGGGACTGGTGATGATACTCAATTTTCTTGTTCTAGCGCTCAATCGGCAGCACGTGGAATGATAGACATGTTCAAGCAAGGAGAAAGTGCCAGCATCTGGTTGGTCCGAGCCAACGAACCCGCAGAAGACATCACTTCGCACATATTGAAGGCAGATGCAGAAATTGCTCAAGTTATCGCGGGATTATCATCAGAATAATTTTGTAAAGGATAAAGCACTTCGCTCATTACACAGACTCAATGCCGACTCGACTCTGAGTAACAAGCTTACAGTTGCTTTAAATGACTGCTTCATTCGTCTAGTGGTCTCAAGCGCGACTGCTGACTAAGAGGTCCTGGGTTCGATCCTCTGATCGGGTAAAGTGTTATTGGGTTTTTCCAACAAGAATTTCTCATTAGCAGCCACGGAGTCTGGATTTGTGCCCAGTTGAAGGCTCGTTCCCTATTATATGAGACTTAAAAACATAACTGACGAAATGTGGGTGTACCTACTATTTGGGTTCACCTTTGTTAACCCTTCATTACAGGTTGCTTAATGTTATATTTAACGCTTTGCTATGAGTCGAGTCGGCGGCGTCAAGACTGAGTAATGTGTGAAGATCTTAAGGCACCGAGGGCGATCAGATAACAATATTGCCCTAAAATTTGCACTACATTTTGTACGATGTCTTTTCATTGGTCTTGGTGAGCTTTGTTGTAAACATTGTAATGCTGTAGCTCCTTCATGTTCAGTCCTATTGATGTTTAGTTGTATTTATTGAGTATGTTGTAAGACAATTTTTTTAAAGAATTTCAATATAATATCAAGTTTTAATAGATTAGGAGGCAAGTTTTTACTGATTTTGTTGTCACTGAAGTGCGGCCTTAGGTACATAGCGAAAAAAATCACGTAGCTAATAATTAAATCGAGTGGAAAACTATGTATACTAATAAAATGTTCAATGCCAAGTGCACTGCACGTAATTAATTGTAGGTAGCTTGTTAGTGGTTTGAATTTTAGAAGTAAAACAACATTTAAATGACAAAAATAAATTCTGAGACAATCTTGATTGTTTTTTGTTTATTCCTAAAGTAATTCTATTGTCTAAAGAGATAATAGGAGCAAGAAATGCTACTGTAACTATTATCTTCACTTGTGGCTGGCGGAAAAGTAATTAAAATTTTGATAAAAAGTGAATTTCCAGCAACTTAATAATGAATGCAGAGGAAGATGAAGGAATGCCGAAGA
This sequence comes from Eugnorisma glareosa, assembly GCA_947578425.1. Classification (NCBI taxonomy): domain Eukaryota; kingdom Metazoa; phylum Arthropoda; class Insecta; order Lepidoptera; family Noctuidae; genus Eugnorisma; species Eugnorisma glareosa. The sequence goes on along the minus strand of OX387966.1, from coordinate 16,633,667 downwards.
AAAGATGGATGAATTGTGTGAGGAATTACATTATATGAAAGAGAAAGGAGTAAATGGTGTCATGACGTCTGACTGGAGACAATGGAAGAAAAAAACGTGTTGCGGCTCCAAGTACAATGGGACAAGGGCTGGAAGCTAATGATGACCCATCCCCCTATCCCAGATCTCGGATATACCCAGTCCCTTTATCGTCTTACAGTTTAGTGTATTTTCAAAGCCAATTCTTTCACGTTTTTAAACTATTCTTATTATAAACCTTCTGTGTTCGTGTCAGTCGGTTTCGCTTGAATGATAAAGAAAGAGATAAAAAATGAATAAAATTAGCTAGATCTTTTCTCAAGCACTAGCCTGTATGTAGGTTAGTCAATATGTACGAGTTGAAAGGCACAGTTGTCTTGATAACTGGCGCGGCCAAGGGTATTGGAGCGGCTTTCGTTCAAATATTGGTCGAACAAGGAGCTAAGGTTAGAAAACCATTTATATACTGATAATTTTTTACAACTAAAAAAAAACGAAATTATGGATTAACTGTGTGAATGATGGTGGATGGCTAGAAAGGAGGTGACTGCTGAGGTGTAGAGTAAAGAGAAGTATGAAAGAAGAAGACATGCTGCACTGACCCCAAATAAATTGGAATAAGGGCAGGAGAGTCTTTAGAATCTATTTTTAAGTATAGCCCGCATTACACAAATCAAATAGCGTGGGAATACGAGTTTTAACAAAAAGTGACGCCGATATGTTAACTCACTACGTAACATAACACAGCCGTGCGTCGGAGCTGACAAGCCCCATTTTTTTTACAATTTATTCCATGTTGTTTCATTGGTACTGTAAGTATAAAGTTATTAATGTTATTAATTATACAGGGTAACAAGACCCTTCACCAAGCATTCTGTACATAACACAAACTAAATAACTCTTAAATAAAAATTATTACTGGGAAACGACTTTTTTTTTTGAGGTCAAAAATCACATTTTAGGGTAGGACTCAATGTAACGCACTCAAAACATTGTGCTGATGGATGGATTGAATAGTACGGGGGTCGTATTTAAAGTAAAAATCTTACGTTAAAAAAACAAGTGACTTTCGGCTTCCTTAAGGGTCTTGTTAAACCCTTTATTAAGAGAAAGGAAATAAATTTATCTATTTGTTGTTTGTAGTATGTTGCATACCTGTATGATCCCTCTCCATGATCAGGACCAAAAATATGAAGACATAATTATGTTACGTGCAACGTAAAGTCATAAAGTGTAAGAGACACAGAAACGAGCAACGTTAACAGCAGTGGGAACGTCATATTAAGTAGATTATGCTTAAGCTATGTGCTGAAGTAATGAAGAGTAAAGCGCCTGCAATAAAATGAATTTCAAAAATACTTATAGAACCAAATAAACGAGATAAGATTAATTTAACCTAATAATTATATTTTTACAGCATGTAAGAATACTGGATATTGACGAAGCTGCAGGAATATCACTACAAAATGAATTAAACGAAAAACATGAAAGTGATAAAGTAAAATTCACTAAATGTGACATATCCAATGATAAGGAGCTCTTCGGGGCTTTCAAGGATACCACAGAACAGTGTGGTTACATTGATTTGGTAGTCAACAATGCTGGTGTGGCCAATGAGAGAAATAGTGACTTTATACGCAAGGAAATTGAAATTAATGTTGTAAGTACAAGATAATTATAATATTTCTCAGTGATACCTTACTCCATTTTTAAGTTTTTTTACATTACTGTCAGGTGGCATTGTGTGTGTGATTCGGTGCCTGTGTCTAATGATATCAGGATTTACAACAAATCATGGTTCAAATATTTGTTTTTTTAATATCTAAGGTACCTACCTCTGTCAAATCAGTACCCAGGTAGTTGTCGTAAACGGTATTTATTTTTCAAAAAAATGGTACGAATCTATAGCATTTTTTTTTAGCTATCTATAACATTTTAAAGATTAAAGTTTGTATGCTTGTAAAATTCGACGTAGGTAAATAATCTTCGGAACTCCAATTCTGAAAATTCTTTCACTTATGGGAAATTACATTATCGCCAAGTGGCTATAAACAGGATGTTGCTGTGATCCCTAGCCATAACTTGTGCGAAGCCGGGAGCTAAACCTAGTATCTTCATCGTAATTTGCTAGACTTTTCCTTTCTATGTTGGGATTCGCTACTTAATAATCCAGATGCAGTGCAGCCGAATAGTATTTTATCTAAAGTGACTGCCTGTCTAACCTCCACAACTCAGTTGTTGGGTAATGCGATACTCCTTGGTAAGCCTGCGTTTCCAATAGAGATGTGCTAGGCCGCTGTGCGATGCGAGGGTGCTTAGCGACGCTGCGAAACGGTGCGCAGATGAGCGGTACGAAGATGTGTAGCGGGCTCGTCTAGTGACTGCTATTCGTCCCTAGCACACATCCCTTGCAAGACTTGCAACACATCCTGGTTTGTATGTACAAAAACCTCACTCCGTTTCGACTAGAGCTGCACTGAGCGAGGCTAGATAAATGAAGTGATTCTATTGGTTTTTAACAAACAGATCCCTCGCTATGCTTCCTCGTACATCTCTGGTGGAAACCCAGCCTAAATCTGGCTGGAGGTATACGTATTTATGTATTTTTGTGTAACAGACAGCTTTAATCAACGGCACAATAAAAGCTATAGAGCTGATGAGGAAAGACAAAGGAGGGAGAGGAGGAACAGTCATCAACGTGTCTTCAGTAGCAGCGCTAATCAAACAAAGTCCGTTACTCTTCGTGTATGCTGCCACCAAAACTGCTGTCCTGCAATTCAGCAACTGTATTGGTGTAAGTACAGTCCTTTTATCGGCTCACTGTGTTTGCCTCACTGTCGAAACCACAGTGATTGTTAATCTCACTTCAATAAGGTTTCTGTTTAATTGTTGCCAGTTACAAGTTTGTCAAAATTGCTTTATTTCCGTTTCTGTAAGGTTGCTGTCAGAGCTAAGATAAATAAGTAAAGAGTATTTTAGCTACGCCAGATAATAAACAGTGGAACATCGGTTCTGGCAACTAGTTCCCATTACAATAGCTTGAGAGTCTTTTACATATATTCTGAAGTCGAATGAAGGAACTTCTTCGGTTCAAAATTGTCTTTTCCATGTGGAATGAATAGGTAATTTCCAGGCAATCACTGGTGGAACAGAGATCAGATTCGTAACCATCAAAAAAATATGGAACATTAGTTGAACTACGTGGCAACTAATGGACGACGAATATTAGCATGGAGCAATGGGAACTTGGTTGCAAGATATACTAAACTAAATTATTATTTGAGTTCAAATTAGAATAGATAGAGAATTTGTGTTGTTATTTTAAGAAAAATATTTTTAGAAAGACCCGTATCATTCGAAGACGGGTGTGCGAGTGATCACAACATGTTATGGCCCAACGAAGACTGGTATTCTTGACAAGATGGCCAGCTTCGATGACGATATTAAAATGCAAGAGCTAGTGGCGCTGTACCCAATGCAGAGGTAAGTTGTATCTATAATCTAGTATATCATTGGGTGACCTTAACGTTCTGTGGTTAAGCGGTTTAGGTTGTTAATAAAGTGATATTGCTATTCTAAGTAGCGCATAAAGAAACTGTGAGGAGAAAATAGTTGGATTGAAATAATATCTAAAAAATAAAATTTGGGACGCTGCATGGTTTGTCACCAGCGACAGTATCTCGTCTCACCGTGGCCTGTTTATCGGAGTCAGTCTGCTTGTAGAGATATGTTGTTTTGTACGTAAGGATGTTTGATATAATATTTTTTGCTTTGTACAGCGTGGAATCTGCAGCTCAAGGAACTCTTGAGGCTTACAGAAGAGGAGAAAGTGGAAGCACCTGGCTGATCCACAACGGCAAACCGGCTAAAGACATCACATTAGCAATCAATAAGGCGTATGCGGAATTTGCTCAACTTCTTACAGACGACTGAGATCTTTCTACCAAAAAATATTCAGTCGTAAAACGTTGAAAGATAGTAATAAATATGGTGTACTACTATTTTATACATTTTTAAATGTTTTTAGTTTTTTATTTTGTTTAGGAATATTTTAAAAATGTACACATGGATGGCATGTAATGGTATTAAAATGAATAAAGGAATTAATATGGTGTTCTGTGTTATTTAAAAAAATATTATAAGGGTTTCTAAAGATAACCAAGATCCTTTCTGATTTTCCATAACTTCTCAAATGACAGCAAGCCAAGGAGAATTAAAAATATTAACCGGAGGTCGAGTGAATTATTTAAAATTTGAAAATATTTAGTAAACTATTTACTCACACAATTAAAAACGATTAAGTAAACTAAAATAACTAAAGCAACAACAAACTATAAAATGCTTTATAAAAACTCTTCCTCAAACGCTGTCAGCGTGTAATGTGCCCAAAAGACTGGTGGCGGTGCGGTGCCACGTTATATGGCAGCACTAAGCCTCTGACCACGGTAAAAGCCAGTCCTTCGGTCAAAAGAAGGAAAGGAAAATCTAGGCGTTTAGAAATTTCCTTAAAAAGGCTGTGAGCACGGAGCTCGGAGTCCACGATGCCAGAGTTTTAACCCCCATATTTTTTATGTTTATATCTGCAATCGACTAAGACTTAGTCGCTAAGTCATAATCAAAATGATGTTTTTGGCTTTTTCATTCTTGTTCAAAGGGGCATTTCTGTAAATTCTCTCCCTCGGCCTTTCCATATTAGTGTCTGACTTCTACCACCTCTGGTCCAACTGTCGTATTTGCCATCTTTTCACTGTTACAGTGTCCTTGTTGGTGAGAATTAGATCTCTAGCAACTTGGTTTGTATGGTTTTGCAGTCTTTCTTTGTATTTAGCACAATATCTGCTTATACCTCCGCCTTGAGAATGCCAACGATTCTATAACGAAAATATAGTTTAAATAAAAGATGAGATTGCAGCAACTGAATAATCATTAAGATTTGAGAATGCATTTACTGTGAGTAATGAGCGTTGAAAAATGCCTAACGCATAGGTACCGCAACGTCCGGAAGACGGTTTGGTTATGTGGGGCTTGCACCCACTAAAAGTAACTGTCGATGTCGCCTTGGTGGATGAGCCGCGAGAACTGCTACGCATAACGTTCGCGACCACTGTGAGCAATGCCTGACCTAACCTTTTTTTTTTTTTTACCGATGGGAAATCATCAAATAACCCCTCCCGCTCTGGGCTGAGCAGGAGGGAGTGTCAGACTTTTACTGTCTAAAACCCATCCATGTTCCTTCCTTTGCCTTTTGTGTTCCAGGGCCGCGGTATCTCTTTCGAACAGTCCCGCAACCCTGGCAGGCGTCGGTCCTTACGGACTTCCTGTTTGCTGAATGCCTGACCTAACCTGTGTTATCGATATAGTACCAAACAAAAATTTTGTCTTGGCCCAAAAAAATATTGGTGTTATTGTACGAGAACAAATTATTCAACGAAATGTAAATAAAAATGTCAGTATCGATGTTAATGTAATTTAGGTGAAGGCCGACGAGATCAGCCGGTTTTTAACCTTAAGTTCCACAGTGAGAGTCGCTTTTCATATCTCTTTGCTCTGTGTCTTTAAAAGTAGGTTATAACGATACGAATTATGGGAAATCAAATGGTTTGACTCAAAATTATTAGGTATGGAAATGTCATGATGATGATCTAAGTACCTATTAATTGAAGAGCGTAAGTATCTACATTTATTAACGTTCGTTTATTACGACTTTTAAACGTTGTTACGCTATATTATTTAAGTCTTTTATAGTTTCGTATAAGATACCATCTTTATTTGTACGTTTAGAATTGCTACCTTGAATTTAAACATTGGTATGTAAAGTCATATCCACACTGTACTGAAAAATCCCTTTTCAACATAACATCAAGCCGACGATCGACGAAGGGTTAAGCAGAGGGGTACCTAATAGTACACCCACATTTCGCCTGTTATCTTAAAGCCCAATGTAACAGGGGGCGAGCCGATTGCCATCAACCGGGCACAAATGCAGACTCCGTGGCTGCTACTGAGAAATTCCTGACGGAAAAACCCAATAACAATTTGCGCGACCCGGGAATCGAACCCAGGACCTCATACTCAGCAGTCACGATTGCGACCACTAGACCAAGGAGGCAGTCCCTTTTTACCCGACTTCCCTATTTTAGCAGTGTATGTATGTATGTTTTTATTTACCTATGTTCCTCCGTAGCGCCTAAACTATTCATCCGATTTTGATGAATAAGATGTCAATCGATTCGTTATTATGGCCCGGGTAACATAGGCTACAAAAAGAAAAAGAAACCCGATTTCAAGTACAGCGTGATTTTTTACTGCTCCGGTTTTAGTAGGTGGTACACCACACAAATTCTTGTTAAGGCTATAATTAACATGTTGTTACAACAATCAGCACTCGAGCACTTAATAAAGTTAATAGCTTAGTTTGTTATAGCCCAGCTTTGTTTCGTGACATCTGTGTCAGACCTTTTCCTTTTGACATTTTCCCTTTTGACAGTATCAGCTGACGTATCTCCGAATAGGTTTCATACCGCAGCAACACAGTCAGCGCAGTGTAAATCACCTTTATGACCTAAATCATTACATTCGGAATGAATGAGACAGCCTGTTTTAAGTAACACTTAAGTGTGGTTTAAGTTGCTAATAAGTAAGTTTTCGCGACTGTACTTGTTTTATTTCAACTCAGAAGAGTTTTTGATTTGGTGCTATGTGGATGTTTCTTGTGAACTACTAGTAGTTGATACCTTGTTTTGGTATCAATAGTTGTGAAAAGTGAATAATAAATTGGTTAAATTAAAAAAATAAGTGAAAATTGTGGAAAAAATTGTTGTTGAAAGACAAAAAGTAAGTGTTCGTTGTTTAAATAATAATTATTTGGTATTTTTTACAACTACTTTAATTTATTCATCTTAGTTTCTTTAACTATCCGTAATCTATAACATTTTAAGTACTTTTAAGTACTCGTACCTCGATTTCTTCTAATCACCTTTTCGTGCAAACAAGAAACACAAACAACTCAACTACGAGTATCAACTCAAGTACAGTCACATTACTATCTTATTGTTAATTTTATCACTATTCAAAGACTGGAGCTCTTCAGACCAGTCTAAGATCGGGGCAGACCTAATGACTTTAATATTACTTGCAGATTGACTGCGGCGTAGATCAGTCGAGTCGTCTTCGTGAATCCAAGCTGTCATATAGTGATCTGCTATTGACTTCAAACGTTCAGGAATATGTTCGAAATAAAAGATAAAGTGTTTTTCGTGACTGGTGCAGCTGCGGGCATTGGAGCCGGGATTGTCAGGGCGTTTTTGGATGAAGGAGCGAAAGTGAGTACCTAGTGATTTCATGCATTTATACAAATTTAAGTATCTATGAGAGTTTTTCAGTTTCATGAAAACCTCTTACTTGGTCTTGGTCTCCACACAACCAACTCTCCAAGAAAATTACAAACCAACTCATGGTTTGTAATATTCTTGGAGAGTTGGAGTTAGAAAGGGAGACTTAGTTTTATTATCGACTAACCGTGACCTTCGTCCCCGTGATAATATTATGAAAATATTACTTCCGTATTTGTATCCGATTTTGTAAACAATTTCAAAGATTTACAGTATTTGCACGGGCCCTAAACCTTTTTCTAAAATAAAATTCAAAGTTACTCTTTATAAAATCAGTTATCTGCTAGTAAAGTCCCGTTAAAATCGGTCCAGCCGTTTCCGAGATTAGCCGGACCAAACAGACAGACAAAACATGTAAAAATATTTTTTTGTTAACAGTACCGTATTTTATACTTTCATAATTATGCATTCAGTAAAAAGCTGTTATTTTGAAATGACAAACACATTAATTTGATTTATTTCTATATAGGTATTTATAGACAATAATTACGGTGTATTATTTTGTGGTTAACATCGAAACTGCTTAAAATAAATATGTTTTCTTTCTTTCTATCTTTGGTTGCTCATAAATAGTCTATACTTAGTATAAATTCCGGATAAAAATCTCAACCTTGTTTAATAATCGAAATCATAAAATAGACCCAACTCTAATTTCTAGTCATTAGCAGCTACACATATAGCTGATAAAGCAGTTAACACAGTTTTGTTGCAAATACAATTAATTGTGTATTGATTCACAATCTGTACAATTGTAATTGTGTACAGATACATAATTCTATAGAAGAAAGAAAAAATATTAATTTTACACATAAAAAGTAGAAAACCTCTGGTAATCATGCAATAATTGACTTTGACTTTGAACTAAGATAATTACCTATGCGATTTACGATCGTCACGTACGACTAAAGTGGTGATTTTCGTAGAAAATTGCTAGACACGACAATTACGTAATTAAAATTATATACCTAACTATTCAACTTAAGTTTCTGTTTTTTTTTTCAAGGTCAAATCTAACATATTAATCAAAAAGAGTGTCTGTCAACATAGGTAAACATTATCATGATAATTTAAATTAGCATAAATTACGTACTTCTCATAATTGATATGCAGCGTTGCATCAATCATGCAGTTCGTAATGTTATTGACTTTTCAAGTAGCTGTATGTTTTATTTAAATTTTAATTACTAATTCAAATAATTTTCAAGTGGTGTTGGAGTGTAACATGCATTATTAATTAATATTTAATTATGGTCAGAAGGTGCAGTCATTTTTATTATTCGACTAATTCATATTCATTTGCAAAGTTAGTATAAAAAGTACCTACTTCAAGACCTGTACCTTGGGGTGTCATGAAGATAAAGTTATATATAATGGTAATATACTCTTCATTAATTGAGAACAATGAAACAAAGACGTATTTGCGTTTCTCTGTAACAACAAAAGGTTTATTTACAATAAGTACATAAAATATTTAACTAATTACATTATGTTTCTGTTAACAAAAGATTCACTCACCTGTAACAACAAAAGAAACAACATTTAAAGCCTTTATTTCAGGTCTTTTTATATCTTCACAAATAAAGAAATTAATAACTGTAACGTAGATTTCTTTCACACTACAGTAAATTGGCATCCATAATCTTCATAGGTTGTCATGTCACCGCTGTCAGTGACATTTAGTGAGCTTTGTCGATAACGCGGCAAATACGAACATAATAGATGAACTGGTTTTCTTTACATATTTATTTTGTAAAACATGAGTATGTATACACTAATGAAAGTCGCTCCATGATTTGCCCTATAGGCCAAATTTTTTTTAACTTAGACGATAAATCATTGTAGAATGATTTTTTTACAGAAATAGGTACAAAGTATAGAAATTCAATAAAATCGTGTTTCACTATACAATTTTCACCATGTTTACAGCAGTTCAATACTTCAGCAGCTTCATCAATACTTACCTAATCCAAAAAAGATCTTAATACATATGAATCCAGTTTCATACATGGTCTAAACAGATCCTTCACGAAGCTGTCAACCAAGCATTCTGAACATCAAACCAAGTAACTCTACGAAAAAACATGGCTGGCAAACGACTTTTTTTTTGGGGTGGAAAATCATAGCTTATGGGAGGACTCAATGTAGCGCACTCAAAACATTGTGCTGATGGATGCATGAAATAGAAATACGGTCATGAAAGTATTTAAAGTAAAATTAAAACATTCTAAACGTGTATTTAAAAAAAAGTTGCGAAAAAGTTAAAACTGAATTGACCTCCAATATCTCCATAACTAGAAGGTTCCCAGGTACAGTCCAGAACAAAACAAATATCGCAAACTGATGAGAACAAAAGTGTTTTTCGGCTTCGAAAAAACCCTTTTTACACCCTTTATGTAGATTCTTTGCCACACATCATTCTTACTTATGCCACTCTATATTCCTTTCCAGCATGTTGCAGCATTAGACGTCGACACCAACAACGGCAAAGCTTTAGAACAGGAACTGTCGGCTAAATATGGGAATGATAAAGTGAGGTTTCATAAATGTGACGTCACTACAAACGAGCTGGATGCTGTATACGATAATGTGGTCAATGACTACGGTTACATAGATGTGGTGATTAACTGCGCTGGGATCATGAACGATAGACCTAATGCTTATTTGAAAGAAATTGATATCAATGTTGTAAGTAGTAGCCTTTAATCCCTGATGAGTTTGGCAGACGTGTACCTATTAGTATAGCCACATTTAGGGACGAGCCTATTACCACTAACCGGGCACGATAGGCCAGGCTCCGTGTCTGCTACTGAGAAATTCCTGGTTGATAATCCAATGAAGCTTTGCCTGGTCTAAGAATCGAAACCAGGACTTCATGTTGAGTTGTGCTTGCGACATCTACAATAAAGAGGCAATCTTTAACATTTTTAATTTATTTAAACTTTTAAATATGCAATTTTTTTTTGCTTCTTGGACTATGTCCTCGTAACTTTTTGAAAGCAATCCTTTCTTTTGTGCATTTATTACACTTATACGTTTGCCAATCGAATGTATTAAAAGATGCAAAATAATTACTTGAACCTTGAAAGATATTTCGTTTCAAAGTTAATTTTAAAATCAGTAAACTGTTAATCTATGTATTTAAAAAAGAACCTTTGAACATGCAGTTAACATTCATTTTAACGTTATTTCAGACTGCATTGATCAGAAGTTCGTTCAAAGCATTTGATTTGATGCGCAAAGACCAAGGTGGGAGAGGCGGCACGATCATAAATATTTCGTCCATTGTGGGGCTGTTCCAAGCTCATCTTCTACCTGTTTATACTGCCACAAAGAGCGCTGTGTTGCAGTTCAGCAATTGCCTTGGAGTAAGTTTTGTATTTCATACTACATATAAAAAGGACCTAGGTTTTCATCAACTAATTATTTATTTGGGAGTCTTTTTTTACCCGACTACGATGAAGCCCAAAAGGAGGATTATTAAATTCATCCTTAGGCTGCTATGAAAGACATTGAAACCGTAATCTTTGTAGTTGAGAGTTTAAGAGTTAAGGATTTTTAAGAATTGCGTTCAAATAATAATTAATATTTATCTGTGTTTACCAACTTACCTACAGCAATAAATATCGTTATTGCGACACTTCTATTAAATATTTATCTACAAGCAGTTAGAGGAGTATTACTTAGATTATTTCTAAAGTAGTTTTGTCGCATATTGCTATCGTACGTTCAGCAAACACTGAAATATAGTGTAACACTTGGCTTATGGACTTAATTGTTATAATGTTGTTTCATCTTCTATCTACATAATGTGAATATTTTGATGGTTGCTGTAAAGATTATAATGTATATTGTGTCAATTAAATGAGTATGTTGTAACATTTATCATAAAGTTCATAAATTACCATAACATACAGTAAGATAGAATTTTAGCCATGACCAGACTTAACAGGGATACTGAGATCCAATGAAATATTTTTTTGTCTTCTTCTTCTTGGATGTCGTGTCGATGGCAATCTAAATTGTGTCGGCCCAAAACTGAGCTACAAGTTTGGCGCTTTCGGTAGCTTCAATCAGTTCCTGTAGTGAACAACAACAGGACACGCAGGACACGATATTAAATGCCCCATCGTTTGTGGAACAGCACCACATTTACACTCCAGGACAGAGTCATTAATGAATCTCCACCTAAGCAGGTTTTCCTTGCTGCGGCCAACTTGGGTCCGGAACTCCGGAGTCTATTTAAACACTTCTTCTTTTTTATCTTGATTGATTTATTAGTTACTCCTATCAGCCTGTTGTTAATATGCACTGATGAACCAAAGCCCAAAATGTTTATAAGCCATTGTTTTTCCTTCCAGAAAGAACCACATTCTACCCGATCAGGAGTCCGTGTAGTAACGTTATGCTTCGGCTGTACCGACACCAGTTTGTTCAGTACTTCCAAAATGGGAGCCTTTGATAAGGAAACTGACGAACTTCTCATGGGTAGCATGGGCATTTTACCGATGCAGAAGTAAGTTTCAGCTTCAGTTTTGTTATTTCTCGTGTGGTTAGTGCCTAACCTGGTGTCAGGTTTTATGCCGCCTTTGGGTCTCTGACTTAGCTTTCGTGTCATCGGGAAATATCTCTCAGGCATGATGGTTTCCTCACGATGCCGATGTTTTCTTTCACCGAAGCATGTGATAATTTTACAATATGCACAAGAAGCTGAAAAATCTGAGGTGCGTGTCTTGGGTTCGAACTTGGGAGTCTGACGGTCACACCACTAGGCTACCAGTGCTTTAGTTGAAGAAATCTACAGGTGCACAATGTCTTGGGAACTTTTAAAATACGTAATTTTTTTTCGTCATGGTTGATTCTTAGGTTGGATATCAAAATCAAAAAAATCAAAATCAAAGCATTTATTTCAAGTAGGCCAGTTACAGGCACTCTTGAACTGTCGAAACAAAGATAACAATGAAATGTAGCTACAGTCCCAGTCACATGGCATAAAAACTGTGAAAGTACTGTAGTTGCCCATTCCCTAGCGTAGATCTCTATGGAGAAGAACGGGCAAGAAACTCCATGGACACTCTTTTAAATCAGCATATTGTTACAAAACCTTGGTTACATCATTCATATTGAGATGGTACATTATGTGAGAACGATGTAGCAAGATGTGCACGTTAAAAGTGTCCATAGTAAACACAAAAAAGACAATTAAAATAATTAATTCAAATAAGCCGTGGCAACTAAAAGATGACCAGTCACAACTGACAGCGCCCGTTCACGAACATGACGCATGGATCAGCACCATTCAACTCAACCATTTTGAAGGGAACTAATTCATCCGACACACGCGCCACCATCAGCGAGACATTGAGTGAGCATGACATACTCTCAACCGCCAGGGCACATTCAAGTCGAGAAAGGACGTAGGTTTCCAGTGAACGATAGCTCTTTAGTACATAGCACTCACACAATATGGGCTTTGTATAATACTAAAGAGATTGAATCTATACAATGCAAAGATAGTTGTACAATCTTCAGCAGCTCCAACAATACTATTTAATGTTATCAATTTATGCGTCCCTGTCCTTGTGGTGTCCGTGTGGGCATTGAGCCAAGCATTTTTGTCAGCGATATAATCGTCCAACTTGTTATGCCTGCTTACATAGTGTGCGTTTAATGCATGTTTTAAATTTCGTCTCATTGAGTTCAAGAATACTTTGTGGAATTTTATTATAGCATCTCAAACAGTACCCCATGAAAGATGAATCTACTTTAGCGAGTCTGAAGCTCGGCTGAACTAATTGGTCCCTATTTCTAGTACTGTAACTGTGTCTGTCACCTCTTTTATTAAAAAGATGCAGATTTTTTCTTACGTACATTATGTTTTCGTAGATGTATTGACAATGTACCGTCATGATGTTAATGTCCTTAAACAGTTATTATCAGATACCAATGACTAAGTATATGGGCTTTAAAAACGCTAAATTATGGAAGTTCTTTTCTTTTATCATATGTTTTAAAATAAACGAGTAAAGTTTTGAGATGATTCAATTGATTGATTAAAAAATTGCTCGTAAATAATTCTAATGAAAATGAAGGTAATGACATACATTGATGATGTGGCGTTTTTTAAGGTCTAGCCTAAACCAATCACGAATATTGTTATTCCAGGATTGAATCAGCAGTAGAAGGCCTCATCCATGCATACAAACACGGCGAGACCGCAAGTACTTGGCTTGTGACGTCAGACAGACCTGCTGAAGATATCACCGGGAACGTCTCCAAAGCGTACGAAATTATGAGCCAGGGCGTGTTCACAGAAGACAGACTTAAAAACTAATGATGACATTTTTACGTACACCAGTTGAATTTGTGATAAATGGTTACTTTAAATTATATACCATGTTTCATAGACATAGATTTGTTATGCAACTTGTGTTATAATCATGTAAAACGGGATAATACGGCTTTTAGTAAACCGAATAATTAGTACTTAAGTAACGTGTAAAATAATTTTGATGCTAGGCATTTTAATAAGTTTTTGGAGTAGATTTTCGTATTGTATGTATAAATAAGCAGTTTACCAAATAAAGGACTTATTAACGAAACTTTATTAATTTTAATAAATAAAACTGACAACAATAGAATATCTGCCAAGCTGCCATGCTTATGTAATAATTATCTATTTATCTATCGGTTGACAGCATTTTTCAGTACGATGCTGCAAGTCAATAACATCGAGATTTAGAATAAAATCGATTTTAACGCGCCATACTTTGTAATTTATGCAAAATGAACTTTCCAATGGTCTTGATTTGTCAAATGTCTAGGTCTTCATTCAAAAGTCACCTCTAAAGATTTGGTCAAGGTTTATTCGTTTTGGAGCTCTGTGTGTGTGTATGTGAGATTACATATGTGTTGTATGTGAGATTTTTTGTAGCTGATGCTAATTAAATACAGGGTGTGACAAGACCTTTCACGAAGCCGTCAACCAAGCATTGTGTTCATCAAACTAAATAACTTGACTCAAAAATTTATTATTGCTGGGAAACGACTTTTTTTTTGGGGTGAAAAATCACGTTTTACGGCAGGACTCAATGTAACGCACTCAAAACATTGTGCTGATGGATGGATTGAAAAGTAAGGAGGTCGTGGAGGTGTTGGTGGTGGTGTAAAAATCTTACATTAAAAACGTGTATTTAACTTTGTTATTGCATTCGAGCCCGAAACTAACGGAACGGTGTTATGGAGCCGAGAATTGCAGTAACAAATCCCCACGCGTATCAAACGACGTTTTTCAATACACTTTCGAAGAAATAAAATAATAGAACCGAAAGTTTTTTTGTCAGAAATTATTATGAAACTATGATTTAATTTGCTTTTTTTTCGCGCTTTGCTTTCGCCAAGTTGAAGAAGAAGCAAAGATATGATGCCGCTAAACAGCCTAATATGAAAAATACAAAATTCAAATATTTTTGAATTTAGAACACAAGTAAATGTTAATTTGTTATAAAAGTAAATATTTGTTTTAAATAATCATGTTTAATTTTGATATTCTATTTATAAACACAATATAAACACTCAAAAAAGATTTACGCCGTCAAGACGCATATATCTTTGCAAAGATTAAAAAAAAAACACCGCCGACTATATTCATTGAACCCATTTGGACTTAGTATAAGTTTAATTATCTGTGGAAATTTTTATTTCCACACGTGTGCGGAAAAATATTAAAAATCCAGGCGTGTGAAATACATTGCATGTTGAACCTAATCATAGTGCGATAAGAACCAGTTTTCGAGAAAATGTATTGAAAAAAAAATATCGCAATGACGAGGAGAATGTACCTTTCGGCTTCGTAAAGGGTATTGTTGCACCCTTTATTTTCAATACACTTTTATTGAAAATATTTAATTAGCATCAGATACATAAAATCTCATATACTAAACACAGAGCTCCAATACGAAATCTCGAAAACTGGTTCTTATCGCACTACGATTAGGTACAACACGCCATGAATTTCACACGCATCGACTTTTAATATTTTTCCGTACACGTGAGAAAAAAAAATCCACAGATGAAAAGAAGAAAAAGGAATGGGAATGGGTTCAATGACTATAATCGGCGGTGATTGTTTTTTTTAATCTCTGCAAAGAGGTATGCGTCTTTACCGCGTAAATATTTTTTGAGTATTTAAATTGTGTTTGTAAACAGAATATATAATGGATAAACATGATTATTTAAAACAAATATTTGCTTTTATGAATAAATTAACATTTATTTGTGTTCTAAATTTAAAAATATTTGAATTTTCTATTTTTCATATCAGGCTGTTTAGCGGCATCATACCTTTGCTTCTTCATCAACCTGGCGAAAGCAAAGCGCAGAAAAAGAGCAAATTTAATTATAGTGTCCTGACAAAAATACTTTCCGTTCCAATATTTTATTTCTTCGAAAGTCTATTGAAAGACGTCGTTTGATACGCGTGGGGATTAGTTACTGTAGTTCTCGGCTCCATAACGCCCTTGCCTATAGCTTGGGGGTCAATTCCGCCTCGAATGCAATAACAAAGTTTCCTCACATAAATCAAAAGTCCCCAGCACGTCAAGGTAAACGCTCTAAATAATAACTACGACGCGGCATGGCAAGTTAGAAAGAAAGTATCCTTGCATGATTGGTTGAATTTTCAAAGTTTCCTGAATTGCCCAATGGTTGCGTATTCCAACAATTAGGAGCTTTCCCGACACATATCGAAATTAAACGAACGTCACTCGTTACCGCGTTTGTTCATTCATGATAGCCAGTCGCCAGTGATAAATGATAAATGATAAATGATGTTTATTTTGCAAATAGGTTTTTTAAAAACACTTTTACACGTCTCTTTTTTAAACTAGATGGGGCCGGTGTTTCGTACCTGACTACTCTGAGAAGAAACAGCCGAAACAAACTCAGAGGTCATAGTCTCTTTTAAAGTCCAGACATAATCTTGGTTAACTCACATGAGGACTATGCAGATTAGTGTCTGCGATGGTCTCTTGAAGAAAGAACCACACAGATTTGAGTGGACCTGTCCAGTCAGTGCAAGCATTTGTCAGTTATCGTGTAGCTCGACTTATAACTCAAGGAGCTCAACGACACGACGAACAATACAAAAGAAAGGACATTTGGGTAGGTCGCTTATAGTACTCAAACTGCCAGACAATAGTGGAAAAAGATACACATGGTCCTCACATTCACAATAATCAAATAAAATTAATACAAAATACTCTACAAAATAAATGTCATTAAATGTGACCATTAACAATAAAAAATAAAAGTAAAATACTTAGCAAAGTAAGTATTCATGTCAAATCATTAAATATAACAATAAGAAAAATATAAAACAAAATAATAATAAAAAAAATAAAAAATAATAAAATACTAAAAGTATTCATGTCAAATAAATTAAATGTCACAGTGTATATGAGAAAGGAATCAATAATAAACAAGCGAAGTCTGAAATTTCGACATTCACAGAGTAAATTTAATTGGAGCAGCTTAATCCCAAGCCTTTTTATCTTCGAGATAGTGATTAATGTTATAGTAGGCTTTCAGACATAGCTTCCGTTTTATAAACGATTTGAATTTATTTAGGCTTAGTAATTTAATATGACTCGGAAGTTTATTGTAAAAACGTATACATTGGCATCTGAACGTACCCCCTATTTTTTTAGCCTCGTTGCAGGAACAACATATTTGTGTTTATTCCTCGTATTTACGTTGTGGATATCACTGTATTTTTTAAACAAATTAATATTTTTATGTGCGTACAAAAGGTTTTCATAAATAAATTGAGAGGGGACAGTTAGTATATTAATCTCTTTAAATTTTTCTCTGAGGGTGTGTCTAGGACTTAATTTATAAATTGAACGAATTGCCCTTTTTTGCAAAACAAATATTGTCTGAATATCGGCGGCATTGCCCCACAAGAGAATACCGTACGACATCACACTGTGGAAATAACTAAAGTAAACTAAACGGGCTGTCTCTAAATCAGTTAAATCACGAATTTTTCTAACGGCGTATGCTGCAGAGCTAAGCTTTTTTGACAATTTGTCTATATGGGGGCCCCACTGAAGCTTGGCATCCAAAGTTATGCCTAAGAACACTGTGTTATCTTCCGGTTTCAACTCTTCATTCTTGATTAGTACACTAGTTTCCACTTGTCTTACATGGGGTATCGTAAACTTAATCCATTTAGTTTTTTTCTCATTTAGGAGTAGATTGTTAACATTAAACCAATTAACGACTTTTGCCAGGGCGCTATTAACATCGTCCGTAACTAGCTGCTGACGTTTGAGTTTAAATAAAAGAGAGGTATCGTCTGCAAACAACACTATGTCATGATTATCCTTTAGGAGGTAAGGCAAGTCATTTATATAAATAAGAAACAAAAATGGGCCAAGAATTGAGCCCTGGGGTACCCCCATTCTTACTACGGATCCGGAGGACCTTTTCCCGTTAACATCAACTCTCTGAATCCTATCACTCAAATATGACGCAAGAAGATCCAGAGAGGCGTTCCGGATTCCGTAGTGGTGTAGTTTCCTGATTAATGTTTCATGAAGAACGCAATCGAAAGCCTTAGACAAATCGCAAAAAATGCCCAAAGCATCGCATTTAACTTCCCATGCATTATAAATGTGCTCTAAAAGTTCAAAACAGTAGTTGAACGACCCCTTGTAAAACCGAACTGTTTCTTATGCAATAACTTATGTTTATTGAAAAATCTTTGCATTTGTTCTAAAATTAGTTTTTCAAAAATTTTATTGAAGGTGGGTAGTACAGAAATGGGTCTATAATTAGTGGGGTCTGATTTACTACCCGATTTAAACAATGGTATTATTTTACTATTTTTCATTAGATCAGGAAACTCACCACGGTCAATACAATCGTTAAATATTACAGCTAAAGAAGGAGCTACAATGGTTATAATGGACTTAGCAACGTCCACAGAATGACCCCATAGATCGGCGGTCTTCTTAACATTTAACGTGTGAAAAGTTTTAATTATATCTTTACAGGTGACATATTGAAAATTAAATTCGGAATCACAGACTGAAACGTTTTCCCTTAATAAAGACTCGGCAGCAGCAGGTGACGAGTTTAGCGATTTAGTAGTCGATACGGGAATATCCGCAAAGAAATTTTCAAATGCTGTGGCAACTTGAGTGTCTGAACTCAAAATATTATCGCCAATAGCAAGGCTGTAGTCACTATCTCGATTGCAAGACTTTCCCGTTTCGCTATTAATAATGTTCCATGTCATTTTAATTACATTACTACTGGTTTTAATTTTTGAACTCTAATAACGTGACTTTGCTATAAAACAAACTTTTTTAAATACCTTAGAATAATAATTCTTAACATATAACTTAAATTCTACAGTGTTTATATACGTCCGTTCTTCATACAGCTCATAAAGTCGTTTTCGACTCTTATGAATACCAATGGTGGCCCAGTCGTTGAAAGAAGCGTTACTATTAACCGAGATTGTCTTAGGAACAAACGTGGTTTTAAATTGTGTGCAATACATACTAAAAAAATCGTTATATTGTTGGTTGGGATCACCGTTATTTGACAAAGGTGGTAATTTAGACAAAAGTTTAGTTTTAAAAGTTTCCAGGCGATTTTTAGTTTTTGGATTAACAATGATATCCTTCTTAGTGACTTTCTTGTTTACATTAGGAATTGTGATCAATTGCCCACAATGATCTGAATCTATTAAGTTAATAATTACTGTGTGGGTAGGTATGACATCTGTGTAAATATTATCGAGGCAAGTGGCACTAGTGGGGGTTATTCTAGTGGGCTCCAGAAATTTGTTTTCAAGATTGTATGACTGAAACAGGCTTATAATTTTAGTACTTAGCCCAGATTTTTCTAACAAATTAATATTAAAATCACCACAAGTGATTATGGACTTCTTAGAATTACAGATTTTATGCAACACTTCATCCATTACCTTTTCAAAACTATCATACAACCCTGAAGGAGGTCTATATACACTTAATATGATAAACTGCTCCAATTCTATACAGGCTATTTCAACTGTTCGCTCAACAGATAGGCTTACAATATCCTTGCGGTCTTTAAATTTAAGCTGATTATTTACTAAGATTAATACGCCGCCATGTATAGCATTTTCCCTGCAGAATGAACTACCAACCTGGTGATTACTAAAATTGAAAATTAATTGGTGACACTTAAGCCAATGCTCCGTTATACAAAGAATATCTATGTTGTTACAATTCAGAAAAAGTTCTACTTCTAATTCTTTGTTAAAAAATCCTTGAATATTTTGATGCACCAGGTTGATACTATTGAAATCCTCGAAACATTCTCTTGGTTTATTATCTGGCTTCCTTAAAATATTGCAAGAGGTTGCCTCTGTTGTCTCATTTTCTAATTTAAATGATTAACTGATTCATTAATTGTGATCAAACTATTGGCAGAGTAATTTAACTGAATATTGCATTGCTCAACAGAGGCAACTCGATTAGCCAAGTTCTTGGCTGTAATAGAAAAATAATATGATAGCGATACAGCTACCTGTCTTCTACAATAGTTTGATAAATAGCACCGATCCACAAGATATCTATCTTTTGTCAAATAAAAATTATTACCAATATAATTGTTAATGTCAATCAAATGAAAAACATTACTATTAGATGTCAAATTATGCAACGTGTTATTAATATTATATCTAAGGAAATTTTCTTCCTGTGGCAAACTTTTACTATATGTAAATGTAAACAACACAATTTTTCTTAAATTTAAGTTTGACAATGTCCAATGATACTGGAGCAACTCTCCTTTGTTCACATTTCCTCTGTTACCTATCAAAATTAATATAAACCTATATATATACCTATCAAAAATATTATCAGTGTTTATAGATTCGTGGACTAGGCTGGATCGGCCGGTAGTTAGTCGAGTATTTTTTTAAATTATTAATTATGGCACCTCAGTTAACGCAAAAACAAAGGCGTACATCGTAGCGCTCCGATTGAGTGGATAATCGATATTTGTTGGCAAGTGGGCATAACGGTGAGTAATATTTTTTTGTATTTATAATTTTTAAATGAAAATAAACACTTCGCGTTTTTCTGACTACCCTCGGTTCGAAAGAAAATCTAAATTATAGCGTGATAAATGATAAATGATGTTTATTTGTGCGTATGATTCACTAATTTTAAACTTACATAATTATATATTACCTGTAAGAAGGTATCTTTCTTGTTTTCTTTCATAATGAGTTCCCGGTATTGTAAATTTTTAATGCTGCGCGCTGTTCTAAGTGTCATTGTTTTTTTTTTAAATATTGGTACTGAACTGATTGGAATTTAAAGTAAATATCTACAATTACGCACTTTCTTTTCGTCTATTGATAAGGGGTAATTACAGGGATAAGGCCTTTTTAATGATGTTTGTGTGTAAATAAATAATTTAATAATAATAGGCTAGCAATTATAGTAGGGAATCATAAAAGTAGCCTATTGAGTAATAATGTACAAATAAACTATAACTATTTGTTTCGTTCCAGAAAAAAAACAGTTGGGCGTCTCTACGCGAGAGCCACGACGCGACGGCAGTAGACGATGCGGCTATGGTCGCTCCACACTCTGCCGATTCGTTTTTGAGAACAAGAGTAACCTTAACTTCATACAGTGTGAGTCCATGTATACCTTGTTCTCATAACATCACCTTCACTCATTCATATTTTTTTTTATGGTTAAAGATTTACGCGCGCCGCGCGGCCTTGACGTTCTAATTCCGATACCTAATCATTTCGCCATCTTCTTCTACTCAGTGAATGTTATTAGTATTTCCTTTATTCGTTTTGACACATATTTGTTACATTTTTAAATATTCTAAGTTAAAACAATATAATAAAAAAAAAAAATATATATATATATAAAATAGGAGCCCCACCGGCATCGGGAACAAGTCCCGAGCTACCGATGATCAGGGCTCTTGATTGAGGAACCGCCTAACAATACGCGCCGTGTCCAGAAGTAGGTACTGCTTTCTGAATCAAGCCCTTGATCCAGCTGCCTAGGGAGAGCTTCCTCAGATGTTCGTCGAGGCTATTGGCCAGCCAGCCAGCCAACCAGTTGCGTTGTTGCGTTGTTGGTATTTGTTAAGCCAGTATTACTATTAGTTAAAGCTTCAGTTCTTTACCACCAACAAAGGGGGAAATTGACAATTTGACGGATGTATGTTAATATTTTGAAGAATAATTTTTGACCGTCCCGTACTCATTTAGTTAAGTTAGCCTCACAATTTGTCATAATGACGAATCTTGCAAGTAGGTATTGAAATTTACTTCTTTGTTTAAGATTACAAAGGACACCGTGGCCTCGACGATGAGCGATGCGCACCGGTTAGCGATGCGCTGACGCGCCGCCGCCGGCGCCGCCCTGCGCCCGCTGACTTCGTGTCCGTAGCTTTAGAAGGCGCCTGAAGGGCGCCGGAAAAAATGCTGACTGAATAGCTTTAGATGACGAACTCCGAAGGCAATAGTAAATAATGCACTTCATTCACCCGGGGTTTCCGTAGAAACCTATCCTATGTGTTAATCCAATTCATGGTCTATTGATGTGCCAATTTTCACTAAAATCCGTTCAGACGTTAGGCGTGAAAAAGTAGCAAATATCCAACTGCAAGCTGACAACTTTTTTTTATGTTGTTTTTTCCGTCCTTTTGTATTCTAAATGTTTGCTATGCGTTGTATGTTGATTATTAATTTTTTTCTAATTTTTTTTTTCACGTCAAATCCCTGCGACAAAAAATATTTTTTCTTTCTTTCTTTCATCCATTCTCACAAACTTTCACATTAAATAGTAGCACAACTTTACAAATTCATAAATAGTATTTTAAATTATTGTTGTTATTTTATTTATCAAAATAAAGATATTTATTTATTTCCAACCACTGTTTCTTAAACGTTTATTCTTCCATTGATCGATTGGGGAAAGACGCCAGACATGTCGTTCGTTGTTGTTGTGTCATAATATACTGGCTTCTTCTATGTCCTTCCCCAGGCTTCAAACTATCTCCATATTTTTCATCGCAATTTTATCTTGTAAAAAATAATATAATCTACTTTTTTTTAATCTATTGTATA
Organism: Eugnorisma glareosa; assembly: GCA_947578425.1. Lineage (NCBI taxonomy): Eukaryota > Metazoa > Arthropoda > Insecta > Lepidoptera > Noctuidae > Eugnorisma > Eugnorisma glareosa. The sequence goes on along the minus strand of OX387966.1, from coordinate 16,611,098 downwards.
GTTTAGTTTTATATTTTCTGTTGTTTGCATAATTTAGTTTTATATTTTAATTTTGAGTATTTGATTTTATCTTTAGAATTTAATAAAAAGATTTTTTTATTGTTCCGCATTTTATTTTGATATTTTTCTCGCGGTTTCACACGCTTTCTCGTAGTAACCTATCCTATGTCCTTTTCTGATTTAGAGGTATAATTTAAAATATAGAATTTGTGACTTAAGATGGAAGCGCAAGGGTAGCTCGCGAAATTACAATGTTCTTACGTTTTTTGCAATTTGCAGGTCAGTGTCAGGCTGTATCTTGATGAAAATATGAATCGCGTCTGTAACACGTATGGGCTGTAGAGTTGTATTGATGATTTTAATGATTATAATTTTGTAACTCCATACGTGTTAAAGGAGCAATTCATATTTTCATCAACATACAACCTGACACTGACCTGAAAATGGCAAAAAACTTAAAAAAAGTCTGAGTTTCTGTAGAGCCTCCTCGCGCCATTCATGCAGGCGCGCGAGGATTATTGCCTCTAGATCCCATGGCGGCAATCCGGCAAGGAGGCTCGCCGCTTCGCGGGAGATTGTGCGGTAACCACGGACTAGCCTACCACCTTTTGGGGCACGTTTAGGTAGTGGGCGGCTCGCAGCCTCAAGGAGCGCGCCCACACCGGGGCCCCATAAAGGGCCATGGACCGCACGATCTCCGCGTAGAGCCTCCGGCAGGAGGCGTTTGGACCCCCCAGATTGGGCAGGAGCCGCTTGAAGGCAGCCCCGGCCCGTTCCAGTTTTGGGGCCAATCGTCGGAAGTGCTCCACGAAGTTCCAACGGCTGTCGAGGACGAGACCCAGGTACTTCAACGTCGGCTCGACGCCGATGGGAACCCCTCCTACCGTCAGCATGGATCCCGACGGTGGCGCATTCCGAGGCCCATGAAAACACAAGGCCTCGGACTTGACGCACACACCCTCACGCGTGCACTGCAGCACGAAACATTAAAGGCAAGAACAGACAACAAGATATTTTATCTCTCTCGCACGATTCTCGCTGTTGTTGCTCATAACGCGCACAAGGTTGTTTTCGGTTTTCCATATGATGACGAATTGGGACTTCTTGTATGGAAAAAAATTTGGTGACCAATCGAAACAGTGATGAGTTGGGCATAAGCCTTCGTCATTAAAGTCAACCTAAAACAAAAGACGAAATCTTTTTAAGTAAATAGCAACGTGATATTTTTTTGACAACGAATTGAATTTGTTTAAGGAGACGATGAAGTAGGTACATAAATGATAATTAGAGGTATAAAGCGTTCACAGATTTGTAATTGATACATAATTCTACACTGATATGAATTGTAAAGTATTATTCATCTGATTTAATTGTTGTGAATGTGAGGACCATGTGATGTGGGTCATATTTTTTTTCTTTTGTTTGTTTTTCCTTTGGTTTTAACGATTGTCTGACAGTTTCCCAAGTAACACAATCGCGTCTTAAGACGAATTAAATTTTATTGTCTACCTTAAGAGTAAAATATCTCCCAATTAATATTCAAGAACGCTTGAAGAACGCGAAAGTTGTGCCCACTTTTACTAAACTGTGTCTATACACAGTTTAGTAAAAGTGGGCACAACTTTATCCCTTCTCATAAGAATGAGTTAAGAAAACATGAATAGATAGAGATAAAAGTTGTACATTTTCAAATTGTCTGAAGAGATTTTTCTAGTGTCTCACTAAACTGTTTATAGACCACAAATTTTACTAGAAGATAGTTTATAGATAAAGTTGAGACCTTAAAAGAAGTCTTTACTCGTCAAGTTTTTAAACCAAAATTAACTCAAGACTAACAACTATAAGTTACATTTGATAATAGACAACGACACATCATCATTTCAGCCGAAAGACGACCACTGCTGGACATAGGCCTCCCCCAAGTGTCGCCACACTGACCGGTCCCGTGCAACTCGCATCCAGCGGATCCCCGCAACCTTCACCAGGTCATCGGTCCACCTAGTGGGAGGCCTTCCAACGCAACGTCTTCCAGTTCGCGGTCGCCACTCCAGAACTTAACAACGACACATAATGGCGCAGAACTTACAAGAGTTATTTAAACTTATTATTGTATTGCATCATGGCGTAACTTTCTTATTTCTTACATTACTTGTGTTATAGCTAGTTAATAATGGGTAAACAAGCAAATCTATATGCGATTGAAATTCTATCGTCGAATGTTATGTAAAACTCTCTTAAAATAAGAGCACCCGCTGTAAATGTAAGATTTAATATTTTTTTAACAAAAACGAATATTTTTTTAATAAGCATGCAAATTTATTTAATAGCATTTTCATGTTTAAAATACTCATTTTATTTAAAATATAGTAGTTTAAAACATATTAAATGTTTAATTAGACATAATTTAATAATAAAAACATAAAAATAAGCATTAAAATATGTAACGAAAATCTTTTGTAGCAAAAACAGACAATAAAAATGGCGTCAAGATAAAATTTACCAGAAAAACGAATTTAATAGATCAAAGACTCTAGAGAATTTTCTGTAGTATGGCTCTTGCTCTATGACAAGAATAATTTCACTTGCTATATACTAAATTAACTAGTGAAAGAATAAACAGATTTATGAGTGGTTTAAGATTACGTAAGTAGTAGCTGTCATCTCTGTATTCCTTTTTATCTTCTCACAGTATTTCTAGACGTTCATCAGTGAACAGGGATTTAATGTGTTGTGAACGGAAGACCAGTTTATGCAGTAACAGAGCAATTGGCTCTTTAGTTATTTCCAGAGCCTCAGTAACAAATGACATTAAAAATTCATGAACGTCTGAGGGCTTGCCGACTCCGCAATATATACCAACCACCAATACTGGGATTGATGGCATTTCAATATTTTTTATCAAAATGGGCCAGAATTCAACTTTCGAGCTTTTAAACGTAGGTAGAGTCCATCAATGTTCACATCGATTGTCACTATCTTGTTCTCTGTCAAATTTTGAAAATATCTTGTGACATTATTCTTCAGCCCGTGATGCCAGTATTCCATTACGTTAGTTAACAATCAGACATTTTGGAGGAAGTTACTAGAAAGTTTCGATTCTAAATCTGAATTATTTTGCAACTCATCATTTTTCTTCCTTTTTAAATATTTGCCGATTATTCGACGGAAGCCCTTTTAATTTTTTTCACTGTCTCCATTGCATAAAATCATCCAATTGAAACATTTAATACAAATGCACTTAATTAAGCCATTTTTAGGAAAAAAGCACTAAATACACGTTTTCACTATCATTTTTTTAGACAAACTGAATCTAGACTTAAGTCTCTATAGAAACAAAGATAAGAGTACCAATAGCTAAAATAGAATGTTTTATCTTAAAATATATCGTCTTATCTATAAAATGACTTCAAATTAGGTACCTTTAGGCTTTATTAACTATTTTTAGAGTATTTTATCTTAAAACTTACCTATAAACGTATATAAAATAAGTGTGCTTTAGAACAAATGCTCTAAAAATAATCGAGCTTGAGAAAAAAACTCTATACGAATACATTTTCTTTATTGTAACCATCTTTAGAAAGTCCCTATCTAAAGATTAACCATGAATATACTGTCAATAGAGAGATTTGTTTTAAACCTCCAAGGCTGTGTTACTTGAGTTGAGTACTGTAAGCGACATACCCGAATGTCCTTTCTTTATAGTTCGTCGTGTCGTTGAGCTCCTTGAGTTATGATTCGAGCTACACGATTACTGACAAATGCTTGCACTGACTGGACAGGTCCACTCAATCTATGTGGTTCTTTCTTCAAAAGACCATCTCAGACACTAATCTGCATAGTCCTCATGTGAGTTGACCATGATTATGTCTGGACCTTAAAACAGACGATGGTCTGTAAGTTCGTTCGGCTGTTTCTTCTCAAAGTAGCCAGGTACGAAACACCGGCCCCATCTAGTTAAAACAAAAAATGATTTGCAAAAGTGTTTTGTTAAATGATTTGTAAAGTGTTCAAGGGGCCTAAAATGGCCGCTTTATCAGAATCATAATATGAATCACGTTAAAAATTTAAAATTCTTAAAGTGGTCTTTATGGTTTTGAACACAAAGTCCATTTTAAGAGTTATAAATTTTTAACGTGATTCGTATTATGATTCTGATAAAGCAGCCATTTTAGCCCCCCTGTTCAAACTTTATGGCGACTCGGAAGTTAGCTGCAAGTGACGGTCAGCGCAGGAATAACGCTTCAAACTGTATTGCGGCTCAAAACATCTAACGCAAAGGCGCGCAGAACACAATTCTAGGTACCAGCAGGGCGTAGACATTGTCTTGACTGTATAATACGCAAACCGTCACTCGCAGCTAACTTCCGAGCAGCCATAAAGTTCGAACAGAACTATATAATTTTATGCGTAGGTAACCCAGGTACTCTCCGCGAGATTGCCAGCAACATCAAGGCGCTTCTGGTCTTTTTCGGGGAGTTAGGGTGGATCAAATAGATTTCCCACCCGCACGCAAAATACGCGCTTAGACGTGGAGTTGCGGACAGTAGCCCGCTATACAATACAATACAATGTGTAGGTATATCCGCACATTTTCTGACTGTAAAAATGAAACACACAAGTCATGCAGTAAATACTTTTATTTTTAAAAACTTCTTATTATCATCATAACTCTTCGTAATCATTGTTTTGAACGTGAAATTATGTACCTCTGCTTATTACAGCTATTATCCGTCATTATTGTCTTCCAGGATAACACCTGATTCTGTTTAATTAGTATCCGTATTCAATTATCGTATGTGATATGGCGTAACGAATTGGAGGAAAAGAAAACCGGAGTTCTCATTTACATTATGGAAGACGATACAAACGTTCTACTCCATTTTGACTAATAATCCTTATAATTACAATTATCTAATTATAAATTATTAAACGTATTATAAAAACAATTAAGTATAATGACAGCGATATTTTACTAATTTCTAACAAAATTGGCGCGCACTTGCCGCCATTTTATTAAACGTCATAAAAAGGCGCGAAACTTTACCGATAATTATTCTATTATTGAGCTGCCATATTTATTCACTAGATTAATAAAAATAAAAACGACTGTAACAAAGTTTAAAATAAAAAAGCCTTTCGACATTAACAAACTTAATTAATTTCTTGATTTCAATATTACAAAAGAAATAACAAATTAAGTATTTCGATCAAAATATTTTAAACAGCATCGTCTTGTTCACAAAAACATAATATGAATACGAGTAAAAGTTTTAAAATAAAATCATTGACATTGCTGTTTTCATACAGATCAAATTATTAGCTAGATTTTCACTAATAGTTAACGCGATATAATAAACTTTAATAATTTCCTTGGGAAACAAACATATTATATCACTTCAATACATTTCTAAGATATGAATATTTTTTTAGTTTTTATTTACATCGCATTTTAATCGATAGGATAAATACCATTATTTTTGATGTTCCTACAATATGAAAATTCTTCGAATGTTTTAATAGGATTTTTTATAGAATATCTCCGTTATTTCATAAAGCTTGCGATATAGATTTGTTTATTGTAATTTTAATGTCATTTGTTGGGCGGTAAACGCAACGAGAGTACCAAAACTGGTCCAAAATAAATAAAACTAAACAACCATCAATCGATACATATAACACTTTGCTAATTTCATTAATTGAACATGAATATTCTTATAAAAATGGCAGTTTTATATCACGTATACGAATTTAGAGTAACATTTAGAACACAGGTCAACGTTTATTCGATTCCTTCAATTAATAAATTAATAGAAATTATTGCCGTGAATTTATTTAATACCATCTTTACTGCGAAAGTGAGACACGAAAATTTTCAATTCATTGAATTATTACTACATATCTAATTTACATCCACAACTATTTACCACAAAGCATTGATGAAGTAAGAGATGCCTACTGTGTTGTATTTATACCAAATAGGCAAGACAGCCTAATTTCATGGATATAATTCGTCCAAATTTTCAGTAAGCTGTAAAAGCGGTAAAGTCACTGAATAAAGGACTCTTTCTGCATTGCCCTTAAACGGAAAATCGGAGGAAACTGACCTATACGCGTGAATATTAGTTACCCTACCATGGCCTCAAAAATATTATTTTAATCTTACTTCACTTCTCAGTGTGCGAAAGAAATGGCGCTAGCCTTACTGTATAGCTCCATCTCTTACTGCTTTATGAGGTAGTGGTAAAATTTTTGTGATTTTTGCGATAAAAATTCACAGGTGATAAGACACATTAACATCTCTGTTTTCATCCATTTTATAACTGTGTGGTAATGTGGTTTCCACTTTACACAAGCACACTATCCACAAATAATGTTCGTGTATCACTATTTCGCAGTAGACTCCAATATACCTATATAACGATTAACAAACCTTGATTAAGAGACACTACAAATATTTACACCATACCAATCGATCTCATAACTCAAATTGTGCCTCGTCCAATCGGTTAATCATACAAATTGCTTGTGCGTTTATCTGAGTAAACATTATATCTTGACACCTCGCGGGGGCGCTGCTTGCCGCGGCAAACGTCAAATTCAGTACATTTTCCAGTAGTTCCCTCTCTTCCCGCGTCTCAAGATCTACCGGCCACACAGTTTATTTTCATGCTTTTCGCAATATTTTGTCTTATTTCTTCGAATGAACACATATTAGCAACCTTCCATTGAAATTGATTGAAAAGTGATCGACTACTTCTACGGGTAAATACATAATCAATCACCAAGAAGGGCATTAAAATATTTGAATATACATATATATATAGATTTCGCGCCATGGTATGTTGAATATGCAGAGTGGGTATAATGGGTGTAAAAAGACTCTCCCCGTCATTGCAATTTTTTTTTTCTGGGTCATACATGGGAACCTTCTTGGTACGGAGATATTAGAGGTCATGGTTCCAACCTTTTTTTAAACGATTTCTAAATTTTATAACCTTACTTTAAATCTCCATGAATCCCTGTAAATGTATCCATCAGCACAATGTTTTGAGTGTGTCTTTTCCCAGCAATAACTTTTACAAACAGTTACTTAATTTGATGTACAGTATGCTTGGTTGTCGGCCTCGTGAAAAGTCTGTTTACACCCTGTATTATCTTGGTAGTTTCGAGATGCAGCTAGCATCTGCATTGGCCAAAGCAACTTCACCTAAATCTTACTTATTTCAACATTCACAATTTAATTTTCTTGTCTTGCCGGCTGGTACACCTACCAAGATAATACTTAGCACTGAATTCACTGTAATACCAGTATATTTAAATCACCAAAAAGAGTTTAAAGCAACATTGCCTCATTGACGAACGGAAGCCCTTGATGATGAATCAACTCATTCCTAACTTTATAGACGCCTTCTCAACTTCATTGAAACAAAACCATCGAACAACTCATTTATACCAACGACCTGTGATTAGGTCAAGCCAAGTCTTGGCCATCGATTGACAGCACTTGGTCCAAAATTTATATTCGCACTAACATTATCTACTTTATTAATAATCACATTTATGTACAATATTCTCATAGACATCGTTCTCGAACATTTTATAGTAAAGTTTTCTATGAGGTCTTAATAGCTTTGTGTGTCCACAAAACTTCAATTCAAATTCATTATGCTATACCCTCAATCAACCAACAAATTGACCCACTACTTAGAGGAATCGGTCAAACATATTTGACTACATGGCTACCTTTGGAAGTGGTTGTCCACTGTCTCGAAACTTGTATAAAGTATTGTTTGGACTCTGTGCGGGGGAGCGGTCACACCGTGGTGACACGATCTATTTCCACGTATCGCACAGAGTCCTCGCTTGGTCAGCAAATCACTTCTTTTTCATCAAAGATGGCGGTGTCTGAGGAGAGGCTCTTGAGCCGCTGTTGTAAGGCGGAGCGACGCCTCCGGCAGGAGCGAGCTGCCGCTATCTGCAAATAAGGATTTCGGGATAATATCATATCACTTACTTAATCGAACGCTTATTCAGCACGTAGGGAAATCGAGAGGTACCACCAAGCATATATCAGTACCTAAAGGTGCGCGAGGCTTATCTTGTGAAGCATGGCTTTGGGGCAACCAATTAGCGAATAGAACGGATAGGACTGCTTCCTACAATAAAATAGATGATTGATGACTTACCACAGCAAAAGCACCGAGAATAGTCAGCGCGAGAAACATGACCGCGTAATGTGCTGGTACTCGCAGAAGAGCAGAACAATGCGCAAGACGCTCATCTTCCCCGCGCGGGCAGTGCGGAATACCATCGCACCACAACGCGGCTGCAATGCAAGCGTCCAATGACGCGCATCTGTACTCGCATTCACCAGACAGCGCGAACACGCCGCCGTGGGAACTTGCATGTCTGGAATGAGCAATATACGGAGGGATTATAGAACATGCCTGTGTGCAATCTATTTAATAACAGTAACTGACAGGAAACGCATACACACAATACATCCCACAAGTGTTTTTTGAAGAAAATTTTAAATTTCTTAACGATGGAAAATCCCATCGGTGCAAACGGCTTCTTCGGTAAGAATTCATATTAACTTGTGATTAGGAGGGATGAAACGTATATCAGCAAAAAAAAATGAATATCAGAGTTAAAGAATGAAAGTGGAAAGGGAGACTAAAGGAAAGATGGATGGATTGTCTAAGAGAATGAAATAGCAGAAATTGATAATGATATCTGTATATCTGATATTGAGAATGAAATAGCAGAAATTGATAATGATATCTGTATATCTGATATTGAGAATGAAATAGCAGAAATTGATAATGATATCTGTTATTGTGAGAATGAAATGGCAGAAATTGATAATGATATCTGTATATCTGATATTGAGAATGAAATAGCAGAAATTGATAATGTTAATTGTATATCTGATATTGAGAATGAAATAGCAGAAATTGATAATGATATCTGATATTGAGAATGAAATAGCAGAAATTGATAATGATATCTGTATATCTGATATTGAGAATGAAAAAGCAGAAATTGGTAATGATATCTGTATATCTGATATTGAGAATGAAACAAGAAACAATTTTTCACTGACTTCAAGTAACATAGGCAGGACAGGACATGGGCATAAGAATTATTGTCTGGTACTACGAGTACATATTTTTTTCCTGTAAACATCAAGATTAAAACTAAAGCTTACCTTCTAGAAAGTTCCAACCAAGTAACGAAGTAAGAAGCAGGTTCTACAGCAATGAGTTCTACACTCAGTGCCCTAGGCCAGTCCAAGTCAAAATGATCAGAAGCCGAAGGAGACGCAAACACGTGTCGAGATAGGGGATCCACTTCCCTGGACCAGCCGTCTGAGAACACCTCTACCATGTCTTCTATCTGAAAGTGAAGATTGTAAATTAAACAATTGTAAATCACTATTAAAATTAAAAACAAATATGAATTATGTAACAATAAACGAGAATTATAAAGTAGCAGCACAGAATCGTGACCGTTGGAAGGAATGGCAAAGGCCTCCCTTTGCCCAGTAGTGGGACAATATGGGCTAGCTATATAATAACAATAAACCATAAAAGGGCATAAAAAAGTCCTCCTTAACACTGTTAGCTGGTAACGTGCTCAAGAGACTGGCGGCATTAACACGTTATATGGCAACGTTTAGCCTCTGGCCAAGGTTTCACATTAGAAGTCACGGGAACCGTCAACTAGGCGTTTGGAAATTTCCTTAAAAAAGGCTGTGAGCACTCGGACCCTACGGCTCCAGAATTTTAAGCAGAGCTTAGAATTCACCATGTGAGTTAAAATAAACTACTTTTTACTACTAGCGGCCAATAGTGAGGTAGTAGTTAACTGCAAAATTTGGATGTATTTTATGTCATCTCTTAGGTACTTCTGCATTCGGTGAAAAAATGATGCCAAAGAGGAGTATAACTGAGTGATCTATGGTACTATTATTATAAAGAGGTAAAGTTTGTGAGGTTGTAGGGGGTAATCTCTGGATGTACTGAACCGATTTAAACAATTCTTTCACAAATAGGATGCTACATTATCCCCAATTGCCATAAGCTATTTTTACAACGTGCCCGTGGGAAAATTTTCGACCAAAACGCGAGCGAAGCCGCGGGCAACAGCTAGCCTTGAATAAAATCTTGTTAAGGGAAAAAGATTGTCCGGAGAAGTCAAAAAACAAGGATAATGGGACTGTATTCTAGAAATGGGACAGTATTGGCTAGTTAAAAAAATTGTGTAGAGGAGAAGGTAGAAGAGTTGCTCCACAAAAAAGAAGAAAAGACAAAGTTTGAAAAGAACAGTGTAGCTCTTAAGCACAAATAGATTATGAGTAGTTTTAGTCTTTAATATCTATCTACTAAAGGAGAATGATATTAGGGGTATGAAATTGCCGATTTGTATGGACGATTTCGGGAAAAGTGATATTTCATATCATAATTTTTTTTTTTTCTTGGAAACTTCTGATCCATGTATTGTTTGCAATTGCAAACTACAGTAAGAGTGAAAAAAGCTGCGCTGCACTGCGGATGTTATAGTCTAAAAACACAGTCTATGACAAATATATACCTACTTGAAGTATTGAAACCGATGGCACATTGAAACAGGTGCTTTGACACTACCCTATGAGGTAAATTACAACTACTAACATAATCAGCCTTTAATGTTCCCACTGTTGGGACACTCGGCCTCTCTATGAGAGGGAATGGGCTTTAATCCACCACGCGGGCCCAGTGCGGGTTGGTAGATGTCACATGTCTTCGAATTTTTGGTTCTAGGACATGCCGGTTTCCTCACGATGTTTTCCTTCACCGTTTTTGAGAGCAGTGGTGATGAAATAAATTACACAAAGTAATGCGCCTGCCTGGGTTCGAACCCACGACTTATTGTTTGTAAGTCGGGGCCGCCACCACTGGGCCACCGCTGCTCACAACTACTAGTACGGTTTTTAAACTCTAGTACGTAATTTAACAATTATTGAATCCAATAAAAATGGAATTAGTAAAAAATATAACTATACGTCAAAGACAACAAAAAAACAGAACAAAATTTGAGAAAAAAACGGCAATTTCATAGCTATGTACCCATTATTTTGCCTTCTATTTACATTTATTTTTCCATTTTAACATTACGAAGAAATCAATAGAAATCAAAATATATTATACTGCCACATGACAGCTGTTAGATTCTCAGGTTCAATTATTCAGGTTAGGTCGACTGGTCAATGACAAGTAACGGTTTCGTACTGATTGTTTAACTAAGTACTGTTGTTACGAAGATTGTGGGAACTATTTAATTATCCAATGGCTGTTTGGAATAGACCTCCATGTGTGATAAAACTCTCAATGGTATTTCATCAACTGTAGATTGATCCTTACGACGTTCTATGTACATTACCTGGTATTCAATAAAGTCTATCCAATTTGGCGTCAATATCAAACGTCAATCCCAATGCAAATTCAAAAATATTCATTGCTTTATTAGAAACGTGCCCGATAAAATTAGTATTTTAAACATATTGCGCAATGGATCATCGACGACCACGACAGTAATGGACTACGAAAGAATGAGTTGATTGATTGCATAAAACGGTATACCAGTACCAACTACGAAAATAAATAAATTTATTGTTATTTACCTGTTCTTCAGGAGGCTCAGGGCAAATATAAGTTGGAATAAGCCCTCCTGTATACACAGCTATTCTATTCGGTGTCCGGCATAGATGTCTCATGTCAGGCGCTACAGTGATGTTATTTAGTAGAGTAAAGTTGTCCAGCTCTGGTTCCCTGATGATGCTGCCCCGGATTTGGAGGTATAGGTACCGGCCGGGGGAAGGGTCGATCAGCCATGGGCGACGTTCACAGCGTTCCTGGAAATATCAAGAAAAAAATACGTAAGCCAAACTACCAGAAAGGCTTTTGAGAGGGTAAATAGTTTTTTCTCAAACATGCTTGGAAATTTGAGCATTATTTTGACAACCTTCTTAAAGATAAATCGAAATGACTGACCAGCGGCCGGCAAAAGTTGTATGAAAATCCATATCTGTCGTGTTTAGCGGCCAAAAAAATTACATAGTACTCGTAAACACATATCTGTCGTGTTAATTAAAAATGGAACGATCTTTTACTCTGAAACATGGCAACCAAGGAGGTATCTTATCAAAGGTTTTATTTAAATTTAGAATTGGCTTGCAAATAGAAAGCGGTTTATTGAAAAAAAAAAAAAAACAAATGAACTTTTCAACGCGAGAGTTTTAATTTCCTCGCATTATTTGAGAAAAGTATTAGACAAGCCTTGGCCACAACTAGGCATTGATGGACTTACATAATTATGTTTGTTACATTTACACGTTCGTCCATCAATGCCTCTGTTGCTGGCCCCTGCAGTAATGTACTATATTAAGGCAGGTCACGGAGTTCATTACAATTTTGTGAAAAGTTCCTTGTTTACTCAAACCTCTTGCAATTACTTATTTATTTGGTATTCTTGCCAGCACTTAACACTCTTGAAATAAAGTGTGACAGATGAGGAATTAAATCATCACTTACATACCTATATCGTGGTACCTACGTACCACGATATAGGTATCTAAATTGTGTAACAAGACCCTTAACGAAGACGAAAGGCACTCGTTCTCCTCATCACTGCGATAATTTTTTTGTTCTAGTCCATTCCTGGGAACCTTCTAGTTACGGAGATATTGGGGTCAAAGTTTCAACTTTTTAAAAAGTTTTTTTTTTAAATACATGTTTTTAATTTAAGATTTTTACTTTAAACGCCGCCACGATCCCCGTAAATCTCAATCCATCCATCAGCACAAGGTTCTGAGTGCGTTACATTGAGTCCTGTCGTAAAAGGTGATTAATGACCCCAAAAAAAAAGTCGTTTCCCAGCAATAATTTTTGCGTAAAGTTACTTAGTTTGATGTACAGAATGCTTGATTAACGGCTTAAGGGTCTTGTTACATCCTGTATACTAATATCTATACTAATATTATAAAGAGGTAAAATTTGTAAGTTTGTAAGTTTATAGGTAGGGGGTAATCTCTGGATATATTAAACCGATTTTGAAAATTCCTTCACTAATAGGAAGCTACATTATCCCCGAGTGCCATAGGCAACAGCTAGTTAGTTTATAAGTCACTTACAGATTCAGCCATTGGGTTAGCAGACGCAAGCCTCATTTCACCACTTGCACCATACACCCGATGCGAGCTCTCGCACCCGGACTCCAGTCGCACAAACTCCACTGAAGCTTCGAAGCCGAAAGACCGAAAGTCGTCGGAAGCAGACATGTTGACTACGTCGAATCTTAGTTCGGCGACTGTGGCGAGGGATGTGAACTCATAGTCGCCAATATCACTGGAAAATAAATGATGTGTCTTAGTTAGTGTTTACTTAAAAAAATGTTTTCAACTAACGAAATAAAGACAGAGAGAGGATTGGACAAATAAACATTTCAACATGTTTTTATGTGATTTTTTGATAGTGAGAATGCATGAATTGTACTACGATTGTCAAGGAAGAATTGTAATGTCATAATAAATGGTGGTCAACTGGTCATACTTGGCAGTTTAACGTCTTCACGAAGGGTTGCAAAGGTAATCAAAAGGGAGCACAATGATGCCGACGAGCCATAATCCATCACGTGGGCCGAGCGTTAATTGATAAGAAGGGTTGATGAACGCTAAAATTACTTAATCATTTCGAGTTTGGAATAAAAACATTGATAATAAAGGTTGACTGGTAGAGAATGCCTAATGGCATTAAGTCCGCCTATGTACCACTATTGTACATGAAGTTTAAATAAATAAATAAATAATCTGATAAACAAAACATGGCTATGATAATTTTCGTTATCCGATCGATTGGTTTTTTATCATCACCTAGTAATAGCATAATCGTGTAGTAGTTACCTGCACAAACAATCTCTAGGTATCCTCGAGCCACCGTCCCTCCAAGGTTTATCGAAGATCCTGACCGCAGCAGTAATATCGCCAGCGCAGCGGTACCACGGCGAGTGAGCTGAATGAACGGAACGACACAATCGTCCTCCGCTGCGGATGCCCCATACTCTGACTCTGACGACTTCACCAGGGTTGGCTTCGAAGCGATAGGTGCAACTGGAGATAATATAAATAAGCAGTTATTAGAACTTTTTTGTAATTTAGCACGTAACTGGCTTACGAGCGTTGAAACTAGCTCCAGCAAAGAGAGGTCTAGCGATAAATGAAGTCGATGTTTGAATGATAACGACCTCATAAACTCGACCTTGTTTGGTATTCTTCAGGTGGAAATTCTAAGCTGCATGTCATCTTTATCCATGCTCATACTAATATGCTTTGCCGCCGAATCTTTTTCAAACGTAATGGAAATCAGAACATCCGCGTTCATATTTTTAAAGCTTACCTAATATTTCGATTTCCTCCTCTGCCATATAAAAACACATCTCTAGGCGAAGAAAACGTTATCGGTGGATCTGGAGGTGCTTCTGGAAATGATCGTGAAGCAAAACGTCTGGAACATGACCCTCGACCCCAAGGTTCACCATCTTGGTGGAGGTCCACAAATTCGTAAAGAGCCTTGAAGTATACTGGTCTGAAAAAAAAAGAAAGTCTTATGACCCTTCCTAAAATAAGTAGCAAGAGATTGAAAACAAATGACGATCAGCAAAAACACTAAAAATCTATTTCCTAGAATTTGAAAAGACATTTCTCCAAATTCAAGAATGAAGGTACGCTGTTTATTCCAAGCAAGTACAAATTGTTTCAGTATTTCTTGGAACATTTTATTCATTGACATAACACTAAACAATTCTACGGCAGTATTCGAATATTTACAAACTTACGGAGACCAACTACCGTATCATGTGCATTATAAATCTCAACTTACTTCAATGCGGTCCCCTGCGTCAATTTTAGTTCCAAAGTCAAGGAATCTCCTTTCGAGAGGAAGCTTTCGGTTTTTGTACAAGCCCTGGATCGTCGTAAGAGCGCGTGTTCACAAGTCCTAGGGGCACGTTCACGACAGAATCTGGCGACTAGTGTAGCGTTGGTTGGAGGACGACCCACGATCACTGACTGTGGAGATGTGGCTCGAGACATTTGGACCGATCGTTCTTTATCGCTGGAAAGACAAAAACAAACAACTTTATATGATATTAAAAAAAAATCACATAAATCACCATTAAAACGATCTTCGTTTTCTTTTTGGTGTTACAAATTAAACCCGCAGAGATTTTCCATAACAATACTTGATTCACTTACATCATAAAACCAACCAAGCGGAGCGAACGTGAAAAATTACTCACCAAAATATATCGCTGCAACCGGGCGATATTCTCATTGGACCGTCCCATATATTCAAATGGCTTCCACAGTACTCGTCCTCAGGCAAGTTAGGATTCAGAGCGTTTGTCACATAAAATTTCAATACTGAAAACCACACTCTGAAGCGTGGAGCTGAAAACGACGGTCTCCTGTAAATTATGTTCCGGCCCGAGGGCCCCGAGGTGTCTATTCCTTGCATGTGGTAAAGGCATGTGGTATTCGGAGGTAAGGAATGTTGTGGGTGTTCCAAAATCCCTCGGCCTGTCCCTCTGATCCAAAACTCACAAGCCCTTTTGTTCTTTGCGTATGTTGGTGACTGCTGATCCACGAACCTGACCTAAAATTGATTAATTATGTGATAACCGCGACAAACATCCCTTAAGGTCCTTTATCATTACTAATGAAAGGTTTAATAACGGAAGATTAATTATATTAATGGCTTAATTTGCGTCCGGAAATTCATATCCGTAGTAGCATTTAACGAAATAACTTAAGTTCTACATTCTTTTGATCAGCACAAAATAACAATTTAAACCAGTGGTTTACCCTCGTCCGAATAAAAAGGCCATCAAAAGTGTAATAAAAAAGAGTTATATTGAAGAGAGGAAGATGGGGGCTGGCCTAATTTCATAAGTTAAAACAATGTGGGTTGGTGTCGAGTTCGCTCGCTTCATTATCGTGACCGGCCGTGCGAGCCTACGTTACTAATTACACTTTGGCAGGGGCCCAAGCGAAGCCTCCAGGGCCCTACTTGATTTATTATTGTTCACTGAGAACGAAACACTTTAAATAACACTCCATAATGATATATTACTCCATTAACCCAATTTTAGGATCATATGTGAGCCGATTAGTTTTAGTTCTAATAATTGTTGGGAACTGCCAAATTCACGCTACATCTCTCATATTTTGTAAAATTAATCAAATATCCCTCGCCTACTTTCATTTATTCTTGGATCAAGAAAATTACATTGAAATAATCCGTCACTAGTCATTAATTGAGTTGCAGGAAATTGATTTCTACATTCAGTCGACTTGAAAGCTGAGCTAATCGGATCCTATTACAGATATTCTTAGTTGAAAACAAAAGCCAAGCGTGAAAGAAAAGAAAATTATAGTTTCCAATTTTCATAATCTGCGACATAGGAGCGCTTATCATGGAAAAGTTCCAACCATTTTCCTGTAATTCCAATTTGGCCGGTGTCCAAATATGAACTGGTTTTTTTGGGAACCTCATATTAAAAGTTGAAAATAGACCCATTACCGAGAAGGGTGAATATTATATTCCTTTGAGTTTTTAAATTAGGAACAAAATGAGGAAAATGTATGATAAGTCATTTTCCTCATTTTGTAATGCGGTTTTACGAAACACGGTGGTTCAAGCAGCACTAATTAAAATAAATTGTTTCGGTAATTACTGTGGAAAATTCTCACTGCAAATATTAAAGGAGCTCTCAAATTGTTATTATTCAAAACTAAAAAGATTCAAGTGATAAGTAGGCATTTGAATCTTTTTAGTTTAAACACAACAAAAAATGTACTTATTGCTCAATTTGGTGCGAAAGCATTTATTTAGCTTCGAGAATATTTTCGCCATAACTTTATGATAATGACTCACGCCTTATGCAAAATATAAGTTGGATTCCAAAACTTTTTCAATCTCTTGGCAAGATTTAGAGGTGCATAAATTCTGTGTTTTCTACACAATATTTTATAGAAATAATATTTTTACTGAAATTAAAAAAGTGATAAAGGTGGTATACCTCGACTTCCAGCTGAAATCCATGCAGGGATTGCGACGTAACTGGTTGTAAAAATGTTCCAAAAGGTGATGTAGTAAACTCCACTAACAATTCAGGACCACTCGATATAGCCTCGGGAACGGAAACGCCTCCTCCACAAAATCTCAAAATGACGGGGTCTCTTGTTGTATAGCCGTCGTAAACCGTAACATAGTCTTGAACTTCGTCACATTGTTGCCAGAACTTCAGTTCCCTTCCATTGTTCCCCCTCTCTTGTTGTGCCGCTGCGTACATTGCCTTCTGGCTCCTAATTGAAACTAGTTGGCCGTTCGGCTGTTTGACAACGATCAGGGCGTGTTTTCCTTGAGGCACTTCATGTTGTCGCACAGCGTAGTAACATGTTAGATTTCTAGGGTACACGCCAGGAAAATTCGGCGACTGTAACCTACAGTTTTTACGATCGCAGTCACTGAATATCCGCGAGCAATAAGTTCCAGAGATCAAATCCCCGAGGTAATACTCTGGAGTTTTTGTCGTCTTCGCTACGCTCGTATCCTCGCCTCGTGATATGTTTACGGGATAAGGTATTGGTCTCAGTTTGAAAAAAGGCCGTTCTGAAATGAGATACTGTTATTAGATAGAGGCATTGATCTTCGAATTTTATTATGTCAGTGAGACACGAGGGAAGGTGGCGAGGTGAAAGCCTTTTATTTTATTTACGCTTTTGGATGCCTTATGTTTCATACATTGTATGAGCAATTTATCTTTAATAATAACTTACATGTGCGAATGTAGATATTGTTCATGAAAATGGCAGGTTAATCAATTTGATAATGTTCATTTCATCACAATTTGGTTATGCGTCTGTTATCAGTAAAACCGATCAAACATTTTTATCAGGCACTTTTGTTGCCGTTCACAACAAACATTATATCTGAATGTGTATGTACATATACCCATAATATATTTACCAACAAAATACAAAGCTAGCCATTTGTCAGAATCAAAATGATTTACATACCCGACGGAGGGGTCCCTCCATATCGCACCGTGGCATATTCCCTTCTCAAAACCTTATAAGCCATTCTGAAGTCGAAGTTATAGTTATTCTGTTCTTTGGATAGATGCAGGAGCCTTATGATAAGGGTGATGGATTTGGTTTCGCTGTAGTATATTGAAGGGCCCCAGGATGTGCCGCACCAGGAGCCTCCGACTTGGGGTCTGCTTGCCTCTTGGATCTGCATGTAGCCGTCTGGACAGCCGTCCTCTGTGAAGGATGTGAAGCGACCGAGAGTGAAACTGTCGAAAAGGACCTGAAATAGAAAGAGGAAGGTGTTAACATTTACAAAAATGTGCATTGCTAGGCTTTGGTCACATCGCTAACGTCTTATGGATATTGCCAAAAGTATAATGTTGTGGGTAAAGTCTAAGTAGCGTAGCGTAGTGTAGTTAGTGTGTGGTGTTTGGTGTTGGAGCAAAGTTTTTGGACGCAGGATGTGTTGTTCCGTCGCTTCCGCGGACTAATTCCATAAGAACGCACAAATCATCGTGCAAGTGAAGTGTTACTCACATAGTTTATAAGTTGCTAATACTAACACAAGATGTTATTAGTATGTATATTTAGATTAAGGTATTTATTTATCTATGAGTCTTTGTTACCTGAAATAAATGGTTTATTATTATTATAAGTACTGGGCCCGCGTGGTGGATTATATATAGCCCATTCCCTTCAATAGAGAGGAGGCCGTGTGTCCCAGCAGTCGGAATATTATAGGCTGCTTTTGCTTATAATGTTGTTGTATCATACATTTGGAGATTAGTAAGAAGATTATTGATTTTCTTACACAACAAGCAAGTTATACAACAACAACAGGCCATTTAAAGTATTTTTGGCGTAAAAAGTAAAAAAGCTTAAAACACAAACAGGGTAAAAAAATATCGAACTAATTAGAAAGCGTAATATTTTTTTTTTTTGATTTGTCGTAATCGCTCACGACAGTGAAGTTTACCAAATTTAATTTTGCGTTATTATTCGAACAGATACTAATAAAAAACAACATTATAATGCTGATGTTAGTACAGTCACGAGCACAAATATGTAAAACACTTAAAAACTTTTAAAAGTGTTTTTCTCCTACTGTACTGATTAAAATTTCATTTTGTTACGAATATAGTATTCTGGATCTCATATTTTTATGAATTTTTATTTTTATGAAAAAGATCGTATCTCCAAGTTACAATCGGTATTTCTTGCAAAGATTGCTTTCAATTTAGGATAGTGTTGTATATATTCGTATTTTATGGGAAAACTTGGGCTGACGTTCAGGCTGCCGTTGAAACCGGGATTAAAGCTGTTGCGAATTGGCTGCTACATAATCTCCTGACGCTTAATGTGGACAAAACGAAGGCAATAAACTTTGCCATCTCGAAACGCACGTCCCCTAGCAGTGTTACTTGTCTCCAGCTACACTCCTGTTCTAGCCCCGATTATTGTACTTGCCCACGTATCGAACAAACTGATACGATTAAATATCCTGGAGTCTTTGTAGATGACCGTTTGTCATGGTCCACACATCTCAGTGCTTTAAGGGGTAGGGTGAGAAAGATGCTATGCAGCATGCTTAAAGATATGCATCTTTAAGCAACTGGGTAAGATTGCCGATGACTCAGTACTAAAGATGATTTACTACTCTCTGTGTCAATCAGTCCTTAACTACTGTATAGTAGCATGGGGCGCTGCAGGCAAAACCACATTAATAAAGGTAGAAAGAGCTCAGCGAGCTCTGCTTAAAGTTGCCTATAGGCGACCGTTCCGGTACCCCACTAACACGTTATACACCGAAGTGGGGGTTCTTAGAGTCAGACAGCTTTACATCCTGTCTGTCACTCTAAGATTTCACAAAACCTCCCTTAGCACTTGCATACTGTCCAGTCGAAGGGTACACTGGAAAAGGGTGCGATGCCGTAAAACAATTGGTAGAAGGTCTTACGGTTTCATGGGTCCGCACATTTATACGAAACTCAATGACCGACTCAAAATTCTGCAACTAACACATACCAAATGTAAAATGACAGTATCAAAATGGCTTCTTAAACTGGACTATGATTTCACCGAAAGTATCTTATCCAAAAAAACGCTCTTGGCTCACCTTGATAGGTACATATGCATTTACATTTACATATTTACAATTATATATTCACAACTATAAATCACAAACCTCCCTAAACAACAGGTATAACATTCAGACACACTGTCTTTATTCACCCCGCAACACACACACACACACACACCCACAAACACCACACACACATACACGCACATACAACGTTCATTCAAATATACATAAAATCATAAGTAACCTCTAACTGTTTTTTTTTTTCTTATGTATTTACTTATTCCTTTTCTTTTTAGATAACGAGTAGATTAGATTAGATTTAGAAATTTATTGTAGCGGCGCTAAGCCTAAAATTGTGTAACAATAAGTATTGTAAACGGAACGAAGGAGCCTGGAACTCACGACACAGGGAATCCTAGTGTGAGTTTCAGGAATCAATGTATTGAATGTACTTTATAAACAATAAATTATTCTTATTCTTATATTGGTGCCCGTGTACACCTATGCAGTAGATACTAAACAAAACAATTCTGCTAAAAAGTACATTTAGAACTTAGTTTTGTATACTATTAGAACACTAGCCACAGTAGCCACTCGGCGAAGGTCCAATTATATTGCAGGCCGCTCTAAATGAAGTAATTAAAATTAAAGAGCGTTTTGGGAACTTCAGTACTGTTTCTAATAGTAATGTTAAACGGGAAGGAATGGCTACTATGTATTAACACATAACTTATCATCACGCCTGTAACACCCGAAGGGTTAGCAGAGGTGTAACCAATTATAGTACACCCACATATCGCCAGTTATGTTTAAGTCCCATGTAATAGGGGGCGAGCCTATTGCCATCAATAAATCTAGACTCCGTGGCTGCTACAGAGAAATTCCAGATGGAAAAACCCAATAAAAAAACTAAATAAAACCATCAAAAATAATAACAATGTGTGTGAGTCACATTGTGTGTGTGTGAGAGAGTGGCTGTGTGTGTCTTTTGTTATTATTTGTATAAGAACAATTTACCCGACCCTTTTTTTTTTTTTTTTTTTACCGATGGGAAATCATCAAATAACCCCTCCCGCTCTGGGCTGAGCAGGAGGGAGTGTCAGACCTTTACTGACTAAAACCCATCCATGTTCCTTCCTTTGCCCTTTGTGTTCCAGGGCCGCGGTATCTCTTTCGAACAGTCCCGCATCCCTGGCAGGCGTCGGTCCTTACGGACCCCTTCCTGTTTGCTGACTCTCTTTGAGGCGCGCGTGGAACACGAACGCGCCGTCGACACGGTCTGTCGTCATAAGACGGACGGACGGCGAGCTAGCCCATAGCTCACCGTCCACAGGCCCGCGCCTACGGTGGCCGGGGGCCACCACGTGGCCCCCGACGCCCGGTGCGTCTCCCGCGGCGGCTGGGACCCGACCCGGGAATCAAACCCAGGACCAGTCGCGATTGCGACTACTAGACCAGCGAGGTAGTCTGGACTGGCGTAGACTCTCTAGAAATACTTTCCACATGATCATTAATAACTCATTTATGAAAAGTGTACAAATTCAACAAAATATACGTTTCCACGAAAGGGTGTTGAGCACTTCGGCAGCGAAAAGCCGAAATTGGAAAAGTAATGGAATTGCATTTCGTACGCGGTTGATTTCCGTTACCTATAATGTATATCGGATTGACATGTAAGACTTTATTACTTTTTATGATATTTTTATCAGTATTCATGGTATTTTTTATCAAAATTCCTACAAGACTATTTGTGAATTAAAACTTTAATGAATAAACGACCGTAAGCCACACGTCAGAGGGAATCATTCCCTCTATGTCGGGTAACAAAGCCTGCTCTCCTCGTAAAATAATGAAACTACTACACCACAACCTTTAAGTCGACTATTATACGTCCAGCTGCATCACTATCACTACATAGTATAAAACCAAATCGCTTCCCGCTGTCTGTCCCTATGTATGTTTAATTCTATAAAACTACGCACCGGATTTTGATGCGGTTTTTTTTAATAGATAGAATGATTCAAGAGGAAGGTTTAAATGTATAACATTGCACCCGTGCGAAGCCGGGGCGGGTCGCTAGTTTGTAATGAACAACTGTATATTCAAGGGCCAAATCCTAATAATATTATATAAAATGCGAAAGTTTATGAGGACGGGTAGATGTTTCTTACTCTTTTACGCAAAAACTTTTTTTTTTTTTTTTTAATTTATTAGTCTCTTACAAAAAAAAAAGTTATTTTTTAAAGTCATTTTACTCGCCAAACTTTACAGTTTGATGGCGAGAAGCGCTCGTTTATCATACATCTTAACTTAAAATTATAAACTTAACCTAAAATCGACTAAACGAAACTTACTGCTACATCTGCTTATTGAATTTATTTCTCGACAACGGCAGAGCGACACCAACATTTATCAGACAATGAATTCCAAGCCAGAGTGACCAGCCGGAGCTGGCCACTCTGGTCCAGAACTCACCGCCCATCACAGTCGGACGACGTGTCCACGTTCTCCAGAAATAAATTCTTTAGCTTTGATTTTAACACAGCTTTGCTTAAATTTGAGTTATTCCTTAATAATTCTATTTTATTAAATACTTTTGGCACCAAATATTTAGACGTTCTTTCTCCGTAATAGTTTGTTATTTTTGGTTGCACTAGCCTTCTCTCTCTCACACTCCTTGTGTTAAACTTATTTTTAACATTTACTTTAAAATTATCACTATAATAATGTTTTAACCCTATCAAATACTCAACCTTCATATCAACTGGCAAGATTTTCAACTACTAAACAGGTTTGGATGAAATTTTGCAGGCCTATAGTTTTTAACACCTAAGATACTTTTTTATAAAGGTAATACGATCCCGTGGGACAATTACAGAACTCCACGCGGGCGAAGCCGCGGGCATAAGCAAGTCCTTCATAAATAGATTTTGATTACAAAATCCCTCCAAAATATTCAGCAATTTTATTAAAAATCTACTAAACTGGTATCTGCGAACTCCAAAATATGATTCACTTACGCTGCGCTGAAAAATCCCGGGAAACTGACCGAAACGGAACTAGGGAACGCGGGTAATGTAATTTGCGGGTGCAAATTGCATCTGTGTGTCTACGGGATAAAGTGTCGATAAGGATTCAGTTCCGTTGAGAATTTATGCTTTGCTGCAACAAAGAAATCCCTGGTTTTATTTCATTGAGTTCTGGTGCAGTGCAATATTGCTCGTTGGCCTTTTTATTGGGTATATTTCGTGGACGTGTCTCGGCGGCGATTTTCCTGTTTAAAATGAGACTTGAATTGAGATTTTATTTCATAGCTTCAGATTAATTGAAAAATTGTTAAACTCTGATACTAACATTGTTATTATTATGGCGATTATTAGGATACACCTAAGCATGACACAATGTCCCCTTTGCTGGGACACGGGCCTTCCTACTGAGAGATTGAGTGATCGAAATCCATCAGATGACCAGGACGTGTTGATAACGATAATAACTATGTATAATTATCACTAGCTTCGAAGAAGGAAAACATAGTGAGGAAACCAAATGCCTGAGAAATATTTCTCGACGGCATGTAAAGCCAAGTCAGAGGCCACTGTGCGGCATTAAACTGATCTGACACCAGGTTAGTTAGTATATAATAGTATATATATAGTATATTATATATATAGTATAGTATATATATATATAAGGTGTATCTATTCATACACGAAATCTTTTAAGGGGTCATTGTGAATATTCAGTCACTCATCATTATGAACAACTTGCACTACGGGACCAACCCCGAAATCGCGAAAAAAAAATCAGCTGTTCAGTACATTTTGTCGAGTTAATGCGATCATATTGTAGGGAACAGCTGTTTTTTTTTTCGCGATTACGAGGTTGGTCCCGTAGTAAAAGTTGTTCATAATGATGAGTACAATGACCCCTTAAGAGATTTCGTGTATGGATAGATAGACCCTATATATTATAGCACCAACCATACGAAAAAGAAGAAGACTAGGTACTCAGAAAACCTAGTAAGGATCATAAAAAACCCGTCTAGTTACCACAAAATAATACCAGAACCAAATAATCCGAACGGATCACTAACAAAACGAAATCTGATATGTAGAAAATGAAATACGGATCGACGGCGAGGACTCGGAATGCGAAAGACATGTCCCTTCATATTCGGTCCTCTCAAGCAGAAAATACAATTTTGCACCGCTAGGGATGTTCTCCGGGGTCTTTGATGAAATTTAAATGTGCTTCTGGCGCGGGCGCGCTGTGGCGTTTCAATTTATATGTTGCCAGAATGAGTGAAAAAAAATAAAAATGATTTTCCTGTCTAGACTTCGTGTTCGAAATGTAGGCTGGAATTAAAATAGTGTTGAGGTTTTAAATTATTATTTAGGATATAATTAGTGTTTTTTTTTTTTAGAAAGTGTTGAGTATTTACCTATTGTTAAGTAGGTTTCTGTCTAGAGTTCTACAAGTATCTTTTAGCTCCTGAGTGACATTGATTATAGGCCTTGTTTGTCAACATTAATAAAAATGAGTTGAAAAAACAAGATTGCGCGTTATTTCCGATATTGGTCATGCTATGTGTTATTCATTTCTCGACATGATATTTAAAATTGAAGTCATCAAATGCAAATTAAAGGCAATGTTCATTTCACGTAATATAATGGGTGTAAATCTACCCATAACGAAGCCGAAACCACTGTTTTTCCGTCATTGTGATTTTTTTCTAGACCTTAACCAGAAACCTTCTAGTTAAGTTCCAACTTTTTCACTTTTTTTAAATTAATTTTTTTAATGTTACAACTTTACTTTACATACCTCCACGACCCCCAAACTATTCAATGTATCCACGAGTACAATGTTTTGAGTGCGTTATCGAGTCCTAACAAAAAATCTAATTTTTCACTCCAACAAAAAAAAATTGTTTCCCAGGAATATTTTTTGCGTAAAGTTACTTATTTAGATGTACCGTTTACACCTTGTTTTTTTTTTTTTTACCGATGGGAAATCATCAAATAACCCCTCCCGCTCTGGGCTGAGCAGCAGGGAGTGTCAGACTTTTACTGACTAAAACCAATTCCAATTCCTTTGCCCTTTGTGTTCCAGGGCCGCGGTATCTCTTTCGAACAGTCCCGCAACCCTGGCAGGCGCCGGTCCTTACGGACCCCTTCCTGTTTGCTGACTCTCTTTGAGGCGCGCGTGGAACACGAACGCGCCGTCGACACGGCCTGTCGTTATAAGACGGACGGACGGCGAGCTAGCCCATAGCTCACCGTCGACAGGCCCGCGCCTACGGTGGCCCCCGACGCCCGGTGCGTCTCCCGCGGCGGCTGGGACGTGAGGTTCTCTCCCTCTCACGTCCCGCCACCTCCTTTGCTAGCATGACTGCTTCGCAGAAGGAGGTGACGGCGTCCCATTCCGTCTCGCTCCGGACCATGGATTGAACCAGGGCCGGACGCGAGAGGTCGCCGCCGCCGATTGCCGCTACGAGGACACGGCGTTGCTCCGCCCAAGCGGAGCAGACCTGCACAGTGTGCTCCTCCGTGTCCTCCGGTCGATCCTCGCAGTGGTGACACCCGGGCGTTTCCTCCCGCCCGATTAGGTGCAGGAACCTTCCGAAACAACCATGTCCGGTGAGGACCTGCGTCAGGCGGAAGGTGAGGGCGCCGTGGCGCCTCTCCAGCCACTCCTCAAAGAGGGGACTTACCGCACACCTTACACATACACCTTGTATTCACAGTTACTGAAATATGAATATTTCGACTTAGGTATTAGGTACGACTTGACGTTTCGAAACGACAGAATTAAACGTTTCTTCGTATAATTTCATTTCGTTCTCAGACACAAACGCTAAACATTCAAAGCATTTCGCCTTCACAATCCCTATTTATTAAAATACTTAGGATTCGTTCTGTATTCTGCATTCACGACAATTCTCAAAATTTGCTATTTACTTGTATTGTTACGCTAATATTAAAGTGCACACAAATTCTAAACTTCGAAGCAACGTTCTTCATTTTATAGAAACTAGACTGTCATGTTGACGTGACTTTTATTGTCTCTTAACGAAGCCGAAAAGCACTAGTTCTCCCCGTCATTGCGGTATTTTTTTTGTTCTAGACCATACCTGGGAACGTTCTAGTTACGGAGATATTGGAGGTCAAAGTCCGACTTTTTCACAAGTTTTTAATGTTATAGCATAATCAGCCTTTAATGTTCCCACTGCTGGGACACTCGGCCTCCTCTATATGAGAGGGAATGGGCTATAATGCACCAGGCAGACTCAGTGCGGGTTGGTAGATGTCACATGTCATCGAATTTTTGGTTCTAGGACATGCCGGTTTCTTCACGATGTTTTCCTTCACCGTTTTTGAGAGCAGTGGTGATGAAATAAATTACACAAAGTAATGCGCCTGCCTGGGTTCGAACACACGACTTACTGTTCGTAAGTCGGGGCCGCCACCACTGGGCCACCGCTGCTCTCATAATAATAATAATGTTATAACTTTACTTGAAATACCTCCTTGGGTCCTGTTTTATTCAATATATCAATCAGAATAATATTTTGAGTACATTACATCAAGTAAAACGTAATATTTTCACACCAAAAAAAAAAGTTGCTTCCCAGCAATATTTTTTTGTATAGAGTTACTTAGTTTGATGTACAGAATGTTTGGTTGACAGCTTTGTAAATGGTCCGTATACACCTTGTATATTGCTCCTTTTTTCCTACATTTACTTATGTGAAAAGTAAATAGTTACTCCCATTATTTATTTATTTATTTATAAATAGGAGAACCAACAGCTATAAAAGATGAGTAACAATTGTAAGGTTAACACAGAGCCAATTACAGCTTCTCACGAATAGAAATAGTGAAGGTAGTAGAAATCTTAGGATCGCTAAACAACAAGCACGGTAAAAAATAAAAATAAATGGAATTAAAATAAGATAATAGATGACACACTTTGACAGCATGTTAGGCATTAATGACACGGGGAGAAAATAAAATAATAATAACGAAGCACTACGCGCTTATAAAACAGTTAGCATTCAGCCGAGTGCGTGCTGAATAGGTTTTGGTGGTAAATGGGTCAAATGAGAACTCTTTACAAAGAATATTAAAGTCCTTACTCGCTCGCACTATGTATGAATTTTGCCTATAATTAGATGAGGAAAAAGGAATGGAGATAGGTGGATCAAATCTAACTGATCTCTGGGGGACATTGAAATGCATTATCACTAACATTAGGCGTTATTTAAATGTATGCCTGAACTAAAGCGCGTTATTGCTTTTTCCAAGTTCGATTCAGCGCTGAAAGTTGAAAATCAATCAGTCTGCCTAAATAAGTAGAGATATGCAATTATGTGTCGCATATTGTGACTTAGGTAGTCACAATATGCGACACATAATTGCATATCTGTTAAAAAAACTGACTTCCAAAAAAACACTTAGAAAGTCTAAAATAAATAACTTTACTTACATTCGGAAGTCGGTGGCAAAAAGTCAATGAAACAAACAAAGTCACCGACTTCCGAAAGTAAAGCTATTTTTTTTTCGTGTTTTTGGACGTCGATTCTTTTATTTTAACCTTTTTAGTTGTAGCACGCAAATTCATGCCATGACTCATTTTACATTGTAACTAGCAGTTATTAAGGACCACCATGTCAATATTGACCAAGAAGAAAAAAAAAACAAACTACTGAACTTATTTTGATGAAATTTCTATGGCACCACTCGGAAAGTATATCATTTCACATGACGAATGACGGAGTTATGAGGTAATAAACTTAAAAACAATAAATTGTACAACTGACTAGCGACCCGCCCGGCTTCGCACGGGTGCAATGATATACATATAAACCTTCCTCTTGAATCACTCTATCTTTAAAAAAAAACCGCATCAAAATCCGTTGCGTAGTTTTAAAGATCTAAGCTTAAATTAAAGGGACAGACAGCGGGAAGCGACTTTGTGTCATACTACGAGTATGTAGTGATTTGAGAACATCTTACTTTTTTTCTAGTGTCCCTAGAAACAAACGAAAGTCACGTTTTACCGCGTTACCATTATTGATGAGGCAATAGCTTATTATTTAACTGAGTTTTTTTAAGTATTTTCTTTTCATTTTATAATATCTGAGTAATGCTAATCTAGTGGCACTTTTTACCTTATCTTAATTAGTGGGTTGTAATAATGTTAATTCTACAGATGTATATTATTGTTGTTTTTAAACATTGTAATATATTGTACCTGTTTATTGCCCCATAATGAATTTAAAAAAAAATACACCAATGAAAAAAAAATACTGCTTCCATCTCATATCATGAAACTCTAATTATTGTCCCTCATGAAACAGAACATCTGCCGCAGACGAATGTAATAAACGTAATACTGGCGCAGTGGAGGCAGAAAGTAATTACTAGGGATATCTGCATCCAGAATTCATATTGAATGCCTCGATTGTTTTAGACCATCGCTATTGGCTTCCCACTTCTGGGAATATTGCTGATGAATTTGTGTTTCAATTTCAGTTTATTTATTACTTACTAGCGACCCGCCCCGGCTTTGCGAGGGTGCAATTTTATACATATAAACCTTCCTCATGAATCACTCTATGTATTAAAAAAAACGCATCAAAATCCATTGCGTAGTTTTAAAGATCTAAGCATACATAGGGACAGACAGCGGGAAGCGATTTTGTTTTATACTATGTAATAGTGATGTTGCTTTGGATATTTTTGCTGTTTGTAGAATGAGCTATCATTATGTGGGCCCCGACACGGTTCTGTAGAAGATGGTGGACAATTTATAAGGTTACTGGTAATTAGTGACCGATACTTAAACACGTGCTTGCGTACTCATGACAACAAACAACTTTCCAAAAGAAACATTTTTTTATACTAATTCACTACCACAATAACACAGCCGTATGAAATTCGCGCGCGCGCGCCCTTGACCTATCAGCTGTTAGTAGCGTGACGCCGTTCTGTCTCATTACTATCGTATCATGTAACAGTGAGTAGGCAGAGCACCCGCGCGCGAATTTCATGTGGCTGTTGTGTTATTGTGATACTGAATGAGTATAAAAAAATGTTTCTTTGGGAAAGTTGTATGTTATCATGAGTACAATCACGTGAACAAATATCGGTCTCATAATTGCCGGAGGCGCTACGGAGGAACATATGTAAATACAAACATACATACATACATAGACTGCTAAAATCATAACCCTTCCTTTTGGCTTCGCCATAGTCGGGTAAAAAAAATATTTGAAAGCAATTTCCACTTCTGTAATGAATAAATGATCATTTATTCATTACAGAAGTGGAAATTGCTTTCAAATATTTTTTCAAATGATCATTTAAAGATTTTAATCGTACATACATCATTAAGACGAGGAACAATCATTACCTATTTCGACAATAGTTTAAAGAAAATGTTTGAAAAAAAGAATTTATTTTATAGTTCTAAAGAAAAGGAAGATAATAAGAATACTCGGTCTATTTCCAGTAAAATGCTCAAATGGGATTATTAGAATTCTCGGGTGTACCATTCAGTGCAGTGCACAAATGAGTCTGGATTGTTCCGAAGCTCATTCTTTTCTATTTGGCTTAAGATAACTCCGGGTAGAATAGTTTGGCCAGAAAGAAAAGACTTTAGCAAATGCACCGTTCTTTTCTAACTGAATGGCCCCTATGTTAAAGAGAGTTATTTTGAGGTAAAGAATCACAGCTTAGCTACAGGATATACGCTCAAGCTACACGCGTACGCGACAGTGTTTAAGGATAAAAACAAATGAAAGTTGTTTGAAGTAACCCATTAGTCCCCGCGACGCCACTTGCGGAGCGACGACAGACTGAAACACAAGCGCGCTCGTCCCTTGACGCAGGTTGCGTCGCAAACTTGCAAGTCGCCGAGGTCGTGAACCGGGCATTAAGCGTATTCTACAGCATGTATCACTATGGTGTGGTCATATTAATACTCAATACTTTAATTGCATTCCACATGTAGGTATTCTTTGATGGTAAACTTATAATTAAATCATAATGGCACAGCGAAATAAGGAAGGAACACAGACTAACATTCTAATCGCTAAAAAATAATCAGCTGTCCAATTCAAAACTTCAATAGCTACTCGACCCAAGGTATGTTGGTGAAAGTAGTTCAGTTTGATGGTCTGAGCAGAACCCGGTTCCGTTCCCATAGCTAAATGTGGATTTTCCCGGTTTTACTATGTCTAGTCTGAATGTCTGTCATCCCTAGTCTGGTCACACCCTTAAATATGAGCACACCTTTCGGTTACACGCTGTATAACAAAGCTGAAGAAAACTGCCGAAATTTAGCTTAACTCCTCCCGTGTGGACTGAACTGGATACTAACAGATAAAATATGAAACGTGCCATCGACACGAAAGAAAATAATGTATCTTGTTGCTGTATGCTCCAAATGAGCACACAAGTTGTAAGATATTTTAAATTTCCTCAGTTGTTCCAAATGCGCACACGTATAGGAACTCTAACTGATTAATATCTAAGGAGACTCCTTGGTTAGTTTTGGAATTTCAGTACCGAAATTCCAGTTCTGTGACAGTGGTTGCATTAGAGCCGTATCAACAACTCGCTCTAAAACTTTACCTATCTGGGGTAACTTCGGCCTCACAGTGCTTTAATCAGGGCCCGTGTCACTTCGGTGTGCGAAAGAGAAGGAGCTATACAGGACTCTAGCTCTATCTCTTTCCCACATTTAAGTAAGCTTAAAACAATACTGCTACATGAGGTCCTGGTGTTTATTTGTTACCGCTTATTTGAAATTCGATACGAGAAACTTGTTCATGTGATACCTCTCTAACATTGAGGTGTCTTTACCTAAGGTAAGCTGGGTTAAGTTTGCGGTTCGTGTACCTGTAGGTAGGTGGTAAGTACCTACTTTGATGAACTTACGTTGTGAATTTGAGAGTCACACACGGGAGACTGTGGGACACAGATTTGATATTGTTTCTCCAGGCAAACTTTTAACTGGAAATAGTCAGTAATATTAGTATATTACTGACTATTTCCAGTTGTTCCGGTTCCGGTTGTAGTCAACAGACTGTGCTTTCGGACTGAAAAAACATTCATCATCATCATCACCATTTCAGCCAAAAGACGTCCACTGCTGGACATAGGCCTCCCCCAAGTCTCGCCACACTGACCGGTCCCGTGCGTCTCGCATCCAGCGGATCCCTGGAAACTTCATCGGTTCACCTAATGGGATGCCTTCCAATGCAAAGTCTTCCAGTTCGCGGTCGCCACTCCAGAACTTTTCGGCCCCATCGGCCATCGGTTCTGCGAGCAATGTGCTCTGCCCACTGCCGCTTAAGTTTGGCCATTCTTCGGGTTACGTCGGTAACCTTGGTTCTCTTGCGGAAAAAACGTTCACTTTAATCAATTGTCTAATAGATTATAAAGATTTCAAATAAGAGAAGAGAGAGAAAGAGAGATAGAGGGCTTTCAAAATACTATTATGTGAA
The DNA here is from genome assembly GCA_947578425.1 of Eugnorisma glareosa. NCBI lineage: Eukaryota > Metazoa > Arthropoda > Insecta > Lepidoptera > Noctuidae > Eugnorisma > Eugnorisma glareosa. The sequence goes on along the minus strand of OX387966.1, from coordinate 16,579,370 downwards.
TGTTTCTCCGCACGCACAGTAAAATTTATCGACTGTGTGTAGCAGTTTAAAAATAAACTTTTCTGTCTGGTACTCATATAAACTGAATCAAATACTCCTGAAATCGAAACATGAATAACTTACGACCAATTTATTTCAGTAAACTCTCTATAAATATTAAATCGGTTACGGACAAAACCCTAAACACAATTTTAACCCTTTTCAAAACAACCCTTTACGGTACTGATACCAGTTAAATAATATTCACCATGTTTAAAATTTCGGCTCTAGTGTTGGAGTGCTCTTGGTGCAGTGTTTGAACACAGCGCCATCTGTTGAGTATGTACTTCACGTGAATTATTTACGGAGTTGTATAACCTCAGTATTACAAGTAAGCAGTGTACCGCTAAGTTTACATTTTGTATTCAATTTTGAGTTTATTTATGAGAATATTATAATTAATAAAAGGTATTTACAAGGCAGATGAGAGTGGTGACGCCGGGATGGAACGTACCAAAAGAACATTTTCTAACATTAGATATTGGTGATGGTCTTCAGGGTCTTCAGTATGATCAGTTGCGTAGTACTCGCAACCGGCGTGCTTGTATGACCAGATGTATGAACGTGCACGAGGCGAAAGGAGTATACAGTAAGAATCGTGGCAAGTGACGTTTTGTAGTTTATGCCTTGATAAAAACAATATATAATAATTATTGTGACAGAAACTTTTTATATTGGCATTCGAATGCAAATCTATAGTCATTGTATAGTCACAACTACACACAAAAAACAAGTATTTGTGTGGTTTCTGTTTTATTTTGAATATTTTCAATGCTCTTTTTGCTCAAAGGCAACACAGTGGTTTTGATTCTCGCTTTGAAATCTATATGCAAATGGATTCGACCATCAGTTTATTCCAGCGGACACTGAAAAATACGGATGCCAGAAAACGGGCGTCATCGCCGAGGAAGGCCTAGCTAATGCTATGCGTTATGATCAAGACGCATTTTTGGGAGAGGAGCCGAAGATTGCAAAGTTTATAGAGAAGTGGAAAGCTATGGAGAAGACCGGTGCCCAGCAGTAGCAGAGCACTAATCACCACGCTTGCTGAAGACGGGTTGGCGATTTCAGACTTAACACATTCAGTGCCGGGAACCCACCTGGTGGGTTCACTCAAGTCGCACTTGGGATGCCGAGAACCCGCCTCGTGGGCTCATTTTTAATGTACGTTTTTCTTAGCGAATACAGCATCATATAACGTAAAAATAAAAACAGTTGTATATTTTAACAAGATTAATAAGAATACGCCGTGGTTTCAAATTACAAGCATTTTTATTTTCAATCAATTTTCGACCTCTTCCTAGATGCCGAGAACCCACGTGGTGGGTCCTATTTCAGGGATGAAAAACCATAGGCACGATTTTAATATTTTCTAAAAATAATTATTTTTCCATTTTAGGACACGAAAATGAGTTCACAATCGAGGCTTTTTAGTGTTCGGCATCAAAATAGACAAAAACTAATACTTATTACTGTGAGATTTAGTCTTTCTGCCCGTTTATCTCTCACAGGCACTCACAACTACATATTTCAGAAACCATTATCGCTACAGACTTGACATTGGGAATAAATAATGCTTAGCATTTTTCAATTAAATTGCCTAGACTACGATCCCCTTCGTGTTAGGTTTCTTTAAACCTCAAACATACAAAATGTCGATAAAACAAGCAAAAGCACCGACTTCCGAAAGGAATTTTAACTTTTTTGTATTCTGTTTTTAATTCGTTTTTTTTTGCAACATTTTATTAGTACATCGTATTTATATACCGTGAAGTTTAAGCGAGCAAGCTCATCTCAGTGTGAACACGGTCGCGCGAAGTACGGCAAGGGCACATCTATGATTTAAATCGATGTTGTATTTAAAATAACTGCACTACTTATGCTCGTTAACAAATCCGTTTTTTGTTTGGTTTATTATGTTAAGATATCGGTATCACACAAAACTAACTGTCAAATAAACTACCTACAAATGCAAATGCAATGTTTGTAATCATTCAAAAGTTTTAAAATGTTATTTATTAAAATCTAAAAGTAACAATAATTGCGACTACGTAAATTAAATTTAAAAAAAAATGCATGAAAATCTCACAAAAGGTTGAACACCCCTGTCACGGGATCAGAGCGGGCGATTTTACTTTTTCAATTTTTTGTTATTTCTTGATTATTGCACTTCCCCTACCCTACTAGGGCATGAAATTACCCCCACAGATAGCAAATATAGCGATAATACCCCCTGAAAATTCTATTTTACCACTTATTTTAGGGTTTTAAATCTTAATCTCAAACCTAATGCCGAGAGCCCTCCAGGTGGGTTCACTTTACCGCAAACGTAATGCCAGTGACCCAACCTGGAGGGTCCACTTGCAATATGTATGGTGGGATGGCACATGCGCACTATGAAACTGGGGTGGACTCGAATGTGTTAAATTGATTAAAATCCCAGGTTTCCTCACGATGTTTCCCTTACCGATGTCAGTGATGTCCAAGATAAACTTAGAAAGTACATAATATTTATACTTCTATTCTAATATTATAAAGACGAAATATTTTTTTGTTTGTTTGTACCGAATAAGCTCCGAAACTACTGGAGCGATTTTAACTATTTTTTCACCAATAGAAAGCTAAATTATCAGGAAGTAATCTTATGCAATAAATTATATTTAAATCACAATTTTTGCAGACAAAGTCGCGGCTGAAGTGCTAGTGAATTATACAATTCACATAGGTACTTGTATTGAACCCACAACCTCGAAAAATAAAAAATAAAACTACTGGCCAGCATTTTGTATATTACCGCCGGTAATTGTAAACCTCTGAGGTACGAACAGAAACCTTCTGTTAATAATGTTTAAATTAAATAAACTAACCATGTTTAAGACCTTGGCTCCTGTTGGTATTTTAACGTGCTCAGGGGAACTGAAGTGCAAAGTGTAAATTATTTGCAGTGGCGCCAACCGCTTGCACTTGTGTACTCCGAGGTTACACAGGGTTCAGGGAGTTATTCAATAAATGTAGTGGAGAAATATTCTAGAAGACACGTTGATATTTTATTGGTGTTATTTGGTGTCTAAATGTTTATTTTGAAAGGTTTGAACATAACTCTGCGATTTATATGGGATAAAAAAAAAAAAACTTTTGTTGCGAAAAATAAAACCGATGAAGTCATTTTTGTTGTCACCGACTTCTGAAGCTAAAGTTATTTTTCACTTTTTTGTGTTTTTGAAGTCGGCTTTATTTTTTTCAAAAAAGTTTTTTTTTTAATTTTTGTCAAACTTTTTTTTTAACAATACGTTTCAGGTTAATAGGCTTATCCAGCTATTATCAGACGCTAACTGCTGTGTACACCCTCAGAGCATACAGGCGTTATGTTATGTTACGATATTGTAAAAAAAATAAACATCCAAGCTATTGCAGTAATCACGGCAGATTTGCTGCCTATTATTTAAGAGTTCCATTGCTTATCTCCAAAGGTCAGCTATTCACCGAAAAATAATATGCTTCCAAAAAAAAAAAAAGAGTCATGAAAATCGGTTCACAATTGGCGAAGATATCGCTGAACACAAAAAAAAAACAGACGAATTGATAACCGCCTCCTTTTGGAAGTCGGTTAAAAAGAGAGACGATCTCGTGACTAAATGATAACAACCGCACGGGTCGTTCTTCAAGATTAAACAGCGCTTGATAAGGTCGCTTTGTGGATCTATGACCACACATCACGTTTCCAGTTTCCTCCGTGTCTCGAAAACCACGTTAAGACCGTTAAGTTGGTCCCGGCTGGCATTTGGAAATATTTGACAGTCGTTACATTCATGTAGTCAGTGGCCCGGAAGTCTGACAATCAGTCTTACCAAGAGGTATTTCTAACTAGTTTAAGAAAGAATGGAGGTCAGATAGACAGGCGCCTTATGTAAAATACGGGTGTATTAAGCCAAATCGAATGCCAGTACCGAATATCAATTTATCGACCACTATAAATCGAACGTTCATAATATCGAATGGTTAATAAATCGAACATTCAATAAATCGTACAATCAATACATCGAGTGTTCAAAATATCGAATGTTTGTTTGATAATGGTATTAAGTTTTATGCGGTTAGACTGGAAGCTGACCCCAATATCGTCAAGAAAAAGTTATGCAGAATAGAGTAAAAGAGCCTGTGACCTCTGAGTTTGTTTCGATGTTTCTTTTGAGAAAGGAAAAAAAGTGTAGTCCGGTAGGAAACACCGACCTCATTTAGTGTTCATAAAAATACTTTTTAATGTTTATAGGTGTTTGGAAAACCAATTTCAGAATAAACATGATTTATCATTAAATACACATGTATTTCAAATTGTTTGCAGGTTATTGCAATATTCTTTGAAATGTTATTTAACCCTGATGTTACAGCAAGATTAGGATTAATTTTGTAATATCTGGCCATTCTCCTTAAAGAGAATGCAACCGTCAAACAAAATTGAGACTGAATACTACAAATGCGAGTAGGTACAGTTACATCTACATCTTCTCCAGAAATATTTAATACATTGCCGTTCCTTAGAACATCTCCAAGTATTTTATCTAAGCTCTAAACGCTACCACAAAACCGCAGCTGTTCCAGAGTTCCACAAGCATTCACAATTCAACAAGGTATTACGGTACACCAGAAATCTAGAAGCTAAAGTACATTTTCTAAAGCTTTTCTCTCAAATCTCCTTTGGTGTATTTGTTTTCCCTGCATACGTAAAAGTCGGGAGCCGAAAGCCGGGAGCCCAGTAAAAGTCGGGAGCCCAAGGCATTTCACGGAGTGTTGCGTTTTTGTATTTGCGTATCTCACTTCGGCAAGGACAAAGACGGCACCTCACCTTAAATAGGGTTGGAAAGTTTAAAGGAACCTTTTGATCTAAACCTTGCGCAGTATAATTTCAAGGAAATGTATGTTGGGATCCTCATGAAATAGTTCTTCCAAAGGAGTGTTTAATTTCTTTCTGTTTAGTCTTTCGATGTATTAATATCAGGGTGGAATAAACTTCTTACCTTCCATTGAAAAGGGAGGATGTCCCGATGAGACGGTTGTTGTGTCGTGAGCCCAACAGACGTTGACGGGTTTCTTTATTTGTTAATCCCGCGTATTACTCTGCTTGCGTGATACTTGTATAACGTAAGCTGTGATGCATGGGTACCAGTAACGAAGTGTCAATTTTTTTAAGAGGTAAGCCGGAGTATCTTTAATGTGAGTAAATTATTTGTGCATAGAATACTGACTGTGCCATTTTTCAAAGGGAAGCCGGTAGGAATCGAGTTCTATGGAACCTTCGCCACTGATAGTTGCTATGTGAGGTTGTAGATTATGTTTTAGTTTTATGGGTGCCGATCTGCCCGATATTACCACTGATACTAGGTTATTTTCAATGTTGTCTAAAGACTTTTTTAGGCGCTTATAGATGAATAAGGTGTCTCGGTTGTTCACGTATCACACATAAATAAACCTAACATTTATGTTTAATCCTGCTACATTTTTCTGCGTTACAATACCAAAATCAGTACATTTATGTTAACATACAACAGACATGCTAAAGATTAAAACAGTAATGCAACTTGACATGACGTCCACTATTCTTTCAACTTCAAAAACATTTTTTCGACTGGTGATGTGATTATCTTGGTGGAGCAGACGGATAAAGTTAAAATCCTATTCTTTTCCATTGTCAACCCTACGTGTTCCCAGCTATGAAATTTGTTTGTTGGGACACCCACAGACCTCGCTTCCAGCTCTGTTTGACTTGTGCCTCGTTCAAACGCTTTTTCACCGACTGTACTTTGTTTTTTATTTGTACGATTTTTCTTTAGTACTTTGTTTAAAAGTGTTATGGGCAAGTAAAGGCTTGAGTGGTTGTGGTAGAACGAAGTTTAATATAACACATTGTACGGAGAGCTTAAGTTACGAGTTTAGACCACAAGACTTTATTGCTGTTCTATGTGGATTTGTGGAACGATATTTTTCTAAAATAAATAAATAAATAAAACTTTTGATGGTGTATATACCTTTTATTTACCTTGCCTTGTTAGTTTGTATGTACTCGTATTGGTCAAATCTTGCAACTGAATTTCAAACCAGTTCCCCCCAACTGATTGCGTTGAAATGTTGCACACATCTTTGGTTCTAGTGACAATACATTTCTATGACAGACATGACTTAATACTGCAGCCAGGGTCACCTCCTCTTAAGAGAACTCCTCAACGGTTAATAGCACGGACACGAAACGTTGTGTGCGCGTTCAATGTTGATAGATAAAGCTAATTTTCTTCTTCTTATTTCAATAACAGCTTGTTTTTTTTTAAGTTTAATTCCTTAATTTAACCAACAAATTGGTTTCTTACAGAGATTACTTAACAATATAATATTTTAAGCTAAGAAAAATGTTGTGCCCAAGCTAGCGTGTTCTGAAAGATAAGTATCAGAATCTACTCTTAAGGGATTTGCTCTAAAGATTTACGAGTCGTAATCATGCAGTAGGTCCTAAAAATGTGCGATTTATGAGTGACTGCCAGTGGCAGTATAAGTTGGATTTATTATATCCCTAGTTCTGGGCCGTAACTTTATCTGCAATGATTTTTTCACTGGCATAAAAATATTTAGTGCTTTGTCCTTTTTTTACTGCTTTTAAGACCCGCGGGAGCGGATGCTTTAAAATTGAGTGAAAATAATTAACTTATAAGGTCTTGCAATATTAAAGATTGTTACTCGTCAAAACCAAATTGTAATTAAAATACCACTATTAGTAAAGGATCACAATGCCATCCGCTAAGTTAACCAATATTCTATACCGACGCATCACTGTTGTAATTTTCCACACCACACCCTACACAAAAACCATCAAATGCGTCACATGCCTCTTTCACCCCCATCCTTACAAAGCAGTCACGCAGAATTCATCTTTTAACGCTCTAGTAACATACGCGCACTGTACGCTAGTACTGGCGCGTGTACTGCAAAATACTAGTACTCCCCTCGCATAGATAACTTAGCCGCATTCGCTGATAAATAAAAACAGCTGCGTTTTGGCTATAATGTTTATTTACAATGTGATGAGTATATCAGTATATACCGCCATAATTTTATATGCCATTAACTTTTGCTCGGGGCTTCGCTCCCGTTATGTACGGAATGTACTCACGGGAACGTTTTAAATGTAGTTTATAACACCCGGGGATTATGCAGCTTCCCGTTAGTGAAAGAATTTTCGGAATCGGATCAGCAGTTCCGAAGAATAACCCCTACATACAAACTTCCAAAAAAACCTCTTTATTATATTAGTATAGACAGCCTACGCAAAAACGAACAAACAACGTCACCTTCCTTTTTTTGTACCATCGCACAGAACGTACATTTCTTTTTGAACGCAATAGTAACATATATGCATGCATACTAGAAGCCAGTACTGGCGCGTGTAAAGCAACACTAGTACTCCCCTCCCAGTGATGACTCAGTCGCATTCCCTGAAGTGCTGCGCTTTGTTTACGTTTTATTATTTCATGAGTTTTCACGTCACATGTTAATAAAGAGGGAATATACGAGGCAGAAATAATTAAAATGAAAAGTGGAATGTAAGGTTTAAATGTCTGAGAATGAAAATGTTATGTTGTTTCTAACTGAAAACGTCACGCATGATGGCGTGGAATTTGAGGAGTGTAAAAGTTGTTTCCGTAAGTTGGACGAATATTATAGGAATCTTGAGCGAGATTATACAAAAAACATAGCGTTTTTCACATACTAACATAACATAATACTAGTACTAACATAACATAATACTAGTACTAACATAACATAATACTGGTACTAACATAACATAATACTAGTACTAACATAACATAATACTAGTACTAACATAACATAATACTGGTACTAACATAACATAATACTAGTATTAACATAACATAATACTAGTACTAACATAACATAATACTAGTACTAACATAACATAATACTAGTACTAACATAACATAATACTAGTACTAACATAACATAATATCACGCCTTGTAAATCTCCGAAGGGTTAGGCAGAAGTATACCTAACAAGTACACTCACATTTCGCCAGTTATATTTAAGTCCATTTATAATAGGGGGTAAGCCTATTGCCATCAACCGGGCACAAATTTAGACTCCGTGGCGGCTAATGAGAAATTACTGATGGAATAATCCAATGACACTTTGCCCGACCCGGGAATCGAACCGAAGACCTCATGCTCAGTAGTCATAAACTTCACTACTTTTCACATACTCTTCTCAGTTATTCACTTTTTAACGGCAAGGGGATTTTTTATGTGAAATGACATCATCGACTTTTTTAAGAATGCTTATCAATCTTGTATATTGTATAATAAACTTGCGAACTCATGAGTTTTCGTTCAAACACAAAATTGCATGATTCTCAATTTTTTGTGTCACCAACAATTTATTTTCTACTCATTCAATTTTCATGACTTGCAATTTCCGTGAAAATGTTTAAATCTCACGTAATTGGCCAGATAATCCTAAAGGCAATCAATTATTTAAAAACTCAAAAAACTTCACCAAAAATCCGTACCTACTTATAACCCCCATACAACTTTTAAGGCCGCTATTAGACGTTATTGTTGCGTAGTCAATGGCTGCAGCACTTGACAGCGCTTTAGCCGCTTCGCCACGTCAACCCCTCGACTCGAAATGAGCCGCCACAGGGAGGATACTGAAGTACCAACGTGAGATTGATATAGCTCTTATAGATCCACTGAGGATTTTTTGAGAGATCAGTCGGAAAAACGAAGGTGAAAAAGTAATCCGAAAAAGAAAGAAAAAATTGACGACCGATCACGGTGCCGTGATTATCGGTAAATTGAATTACAATCAAATTGGCGTCAAAAGTATAATCATCATTTGACGGTTGTATGATCTACAGGTAGTTGTTCCGGGTCTGGCTGTTTGTGTGTGTGAGTTTAAATGTTTGTAAACGCACCCACGATACAGGAGAAATTACTAGTGTGGGGGCAACGTTTAAAAAAAAAACATACTTGTAACGCACGATGAGCAATCGAGCTATGCAATACCTAATTAAGCTGATCTCTCATTAATTAATTATACGGGAAGCTCATCATACAAAGCGAGGTCAAGCTAAATAAATCTATTTATCGATACACACAAGTAAGGAAACATACAAACAAGAAAACAAAAACAATGAGCATAGTTATAAGACTTCGTAAGTAGAAGTAGCCGTGGGCCCCAAACTAGGCACAGCCTGTATCTTGGTGGCCCAACAATAAGGACAGAAAAGTTATACTGGAAATATAAATAGCTTGATGTGTCGCCGGGTGTACGACAGGAATGTGAATGAGAAAACTACCTAACAGTGCGGTGAAAAATGGAGCGGGCTGGACTCCAGACCCTTTGACAGATAATAGCATGTCAAATTCAGGCATCCGGAATCAGTCAGTCTGCTCGTTTTGAACGCACCTTTAGCAGGCAATTAAAATAGAAGCAAGAAAAGCAATAACTCTACGAAAATTAATTTCCTCCTCACAAAACTATTATCCAAACCAAATTACCAAAGACACATCCCACAAATGCAAAGATTAAATAAAAAAAAGCAATAAAATAAAAATCCAATTCCTTCTTATCTCCGATAACGTAATATCAGCTTACAGAAATTAGTTCGATAATACATAATATTGTTCTGATCAGTTCACCGTTACCTTTGGCGTTCCGCGGTGACTTTTATCTTTGAGTGATGAAATAGAGTTATTTTTTATTTAAAGATGGCGGCGAAGATGGTGAGACGTGTGTTGTGTGTGGAGGACAAAGTGTTCTTGGTGACAGGAGGCGCGGCTGGTGTTGGAGCGGGAATCGTCAGGGCATTGCTAAGGGAAAATGCTAGGGTAAATATTGTTTGATGTTCTAAGGTGGCGTGTAACAGGAAATTCCGGTGAAAATGTAGAATCTATGTGGTTGATGCTGTTATTTCAATTAAAACATTCGTAAACTGTATCTGATGTTTTAACGTAACCGGCCGCGTCGTAGGAAATAACAGTGAAAATTTTGAACGTGATATTAATTTTTTGTTTTTATAAGAAATTTGGCAAACAGATCTTACCTTCCATGTTATAGAAAGTGGTTAAAATTGCAAAAGATAACTGCTACACTAAAGGGTTGTGATTAGTAAATTATTAAAGAAAATAAAACTAATCTGCCGATATTATGACAGTCGACCGGCGTCCACCTAATCTGGATTTGTGCTCAGTTGATGGCAATAGGCTTGCCCCCTATCATGGGACTTAATCATAACTGGCGAAAAGTGGGTGGACAACTATCTGGTTGGACATCTCTGCCTAACCCACCAGAAACAAGCGTGATGTTATGAAATGTCCACATAGTTCTTACAGGTCGTGTCTACATAATATTATGCTTGGCAGCAAAAACATCCTCGGACGTCCTCATAATATTTTCTTTCAATACACTAGGTATCTTTGATTTTGCCAATCACAGTGATGTGTGAAGTTAGACAGCGTGCATATCTACAAACACGCCTATATTAAGTAATCAATATGACCGAATGAATGACTTTAACAATGACCACCATAATGTCTTAAATTGTTAAATTACTATATAAAATCTTCGAATCGCACAGAATGCCAATCCGATACTTTACAATATCGATTCAGCACGATGTGATACTCCGATATTTTGGATCGTTACAGAAGTACCCGACCTTCATGAATTAATCCTATCGTGGTCCTAAATTGCTTCATCAGTTAATCTTAAATAATACAAAAGGAGGGCACAAATTGTTTATAAATAAAATAATTCCTGGATTTTTTCTAAGACTTATTAGGTGTCGGAGACGGTCATTGGTACGGGTTTAAAACGAATCACAAGTACACGGTGGTGACATCACGCAATCTACTTACAAGGCTACCCACACCACAGTGTCACTTGTTACAGAGTCAAGATGGCAAACTCTGAGCCAGGACGACAGTCAGTCAGTGTCTGATCGCGGCCGAGTTAAGACCTCTTGGAACTGTACCCGATTCATTGTGCCCCGTGTTATTTTGTTAAGTTGTAATCTCAAGTAATTCTTAAGTGTTGCTAGATCCAGTGTATCTCTCTGTGTCTTTTCATGGCACGAAACCCATCGTCTGCCCACATGATGTAGAAGCCTAGCGGAATAAGTCCTGACACCCCGACATAGGGATTAATGAGTACGATACGGATATCAGAGCACGATACATACAATTCCATATTTGGAGAATCGGATAAAAGACATTCGAAACGATTCTATAATCATATCGAATAGTTGCTGTTATCAGGATCGATTCAAATACAAATACCGTGCATCCCTAGCAGGCGTACATACCAAACTGTTTACACTAGTTCAATGAGCTATCTTACAATGAGAACCTTGGATTTATATCTTTGTAAATGAAAACCATTTTCTTTATCTAAGATACGGTTAAATAATAAGATAGTTTGTTTATTAATTCACAACTCATGACTGCGCCCTGCGTTGCACGAGTTCAATGTATTTACTTATTTGCTGATTTATCAAAAGATCGTGATTTCTGTTCTATAATATCCAAGTTAATGAATGATATTAGGGTTCCGTACCTCAAAAGGAAAAAGGAACCCTTAGGATCACTTTGCTGCCCGTCTGTCTGTCTGTCAAAAACCTTTTTCTCAGGAACGCGTAGAGGTATCAAGTTGAAGTTTATATCAAATACTTGGGTCAAAAAATCAAACTTGTAAGACAACGCGATCAAAAGATATGACCGTTTATGTCGCAAAATATATATCATATCATCAGAATCTAAGTCAAGTTAATTTGAGGGAACTGAGCGATCACAGACTGACACGAGAAGCCGCTTTGTTTCATGAGTACAAAGTATAAGTAGGTAGAAAATAGATACCCAGTAGTAACTGAATTGATCAATTTAATTGTGTAGCGAAACTGCTAAAAGATACAAAGTCAAAACGGGGAACTAAAATCATAAACTTGTTTTCGCCGTTTAACAAACATGCCAGTTGCAGAAGTTAACCCTTCCTGTTTAGAAACACACGAGCATTTTACTATAGACTTGGTTCCTAGCCCAAGCGATTTTTCGCTGATAGTGGGCATCTTCCCATTCTACGATAAAAATATGAGTGATAGAGTTCGACATAGATCTTTCGGCATGTGGCCATTATCGGAACTAACACTGCCATCCTAGACGTTTATCAAGAGCGCACTCCAGGTTCATCAAGAGTATATGATTCTCATTCAGATCCAGCCTGACCCTTTGCTGCCCTTTAGAGCGTTTTCAGATTATCCGATCCGATATCAGTATCGGACACCGATACGATATCGGGCCAAGTAAAATGTATGAAACATCTAACTGTCTTTCCAATTATCCGCTCCGATATCGGATATCGGATCCGACACCGATACGTTGACTGCATTATCGGACGCCTGTGGGCTGTCGGACGATAAAGTTTGTGTGCTATATGTGTATCTAAATTGTCTCTGTGTGCGCAGAGCCCGATGCGCGGCGGTCATTTTGCTTGTTTTGGTTACCATCATGGCGTGTCAATTAAAATAGATAAAGCAAAGTTTTCTATTATAGTCTGCAATGATGAGGGTGCCCGCACTAAAGCTATCGAGCAAGTAGCCGTATCGGAACGATTTTGTCACAAGATATGTGAAAACAGCACATGGTATCGCACGGTGCTCTTCGGATATCGGCTATTAGGGTCCTACACCGATATTTATTTGACGACCTGAATGGCGCAGCGGTAGTGAGGCTGCCTGAAGTCGGGGTTCGAATCCCGGTAGGAGCAAATGTTTGTGTAATGAGCATGGCAATTTGTTTCCGAGTCATGGATGTTTATATGTATGATAAGTATGTATTTACAAACAAAAAGTATCTAAGTAGTATTATCAACTATCTGGTGTCCACGACACAAGCCTCGTTGCTTAGTGTGGCAGCTAGATGGCGCTGTGTGTAATGTCCAGCAATATTTATTTATTATTTATTTATTTATATGGGATCGGATAATATGAAAACGCTCTTACACTCAAGGCACCCACAGGATAGACCGGTTAAGCAAACGACAACCACCTAGGCTGACCTGCGAGATGCCATTTACAAAAAAAAACAGTATGATTCAAACGCCAAGAGATACTTGCGGCTATCGCGATTATAGTATGAAAGAAAGAAAGAAAGAAAAAATGTTTATTTGTCGCAGGGACATGACGTGCATACAAGAAATAAATTAACAATAATCATTCAATACATAACAAATATTATAAATACACAGGACATATAGGTACAAAGAAAAATAAATACAAAATTAACAGCTTGCACGTCGTGACCGCGACAAGCAGGTTACCACTCAGCATGATGCTGTGCTATGGGGGGCCCACAGCACAGCGCTGGTTTTCAGTGGTCACCCGTGAAAAAACGTACGGAAGCCAAGACAGCATAAATATTGAATAAGTATAATCACTTTAAGTGTGCTGTTTAAGGTGGCGTTGTTTGTCAAGAAAATTTCCATCGATATGTCAAACTTGGTACATTTATTTTAGTTCTGTGTTTTCCCGCCTGCACTGATAAGCTAGTTGAAGTGTACTATAGATTCGCACGACCGATCGCTTTGCTAAGGCCCCGGGGTAAACAGTATTTAATTAACAAAATGTTGCATTTTGTTTCACCATCACAGCTGTTACTAAACGTTCTGTTTTACGGAACCGTGTGGTCGAAAAGTTAACGCCAACGTCCCTGTTGAAGTTGTTGAAGTAAGAACAAAATTTCAATATTGAGCTCTAAGTATGCCATCGGTCTACTTAGCAACAAACTTGTGGTAAGAAGCAGTTTCTGATGGAGTGTTTTTAGACGGAAAAGTAAAGGAAACTGGGACTCAGTAGTATTTTGGCATATTGGATGAACATTTTTCATAGTCACCAAACTTGGTGATAGTGGTTTCCACGGGTATTGATTAAAATTTTAGAAGGTTTGGTCATGTTGAGAGGTACATTTACTTAACAAACGTCATCTTCCAAATGACTACTAGTCTATAATGCTTGAAGGGTGGGTACGGGGTCCATACAACTTTATCCATTGTTCTTTTCCTCAGTGAAGGATCGCCTAAGGTGTTGAAATATTTGTTTTGTTAATCTATTACTTAAAAAAACTTTCTTGTTAAATTACAGCATGTGGCCTTCCTCGACGTGGCAGAGAGAGAAGGTGCGGCACTAGAATCTGAACTTATCAACATGTTTGGAGCCCTAAAAGCCAAGTTCATAAAGTGCGACGTATCGGACGATGCTCAACTGGCAGCCGCTTACAAACAGGTGGTCGACAAGTACAGAAGACTGGACGGAGTGATCAACAATGCAGCGGTGTTGTCTGCCGATGAGAGAACTGTTAAAAAGATGGTGGATATTAATTTCGTAAGTATCACTACATAGCATAAAACAAAGTCGCTTCCCGCCGTCTGTCCCTATGTATGTTTAGATCTTTAAAACTACGCAACGGATTTTGATGCGGTTTTTTTAATAGATAGAGTGATTCAAACGGAAGGTTTATTTATATGCATAACATTGCACCTTTGCGAAGCCGGGGCGGGTCGCTAGTCTATTATAAGATTTTAGTCCTATATCATTTTTCTCACATATTATTTACATTTTTATTAACAACAATTATATAAAAAACATTAAAAAATATATAAAATAGTAGCCCACTGGCATTAGGAACAGGATCCGAGCTACCAGTGGTCAGGGGCCTTAGTCTGCTATTGCAATAGTGTCAGAATGGTCTATCATTGATTTAATAAGGCCTCGCGCAGACGAATTACCCTTTGTACGCACGTCAAACGAGTTTCGAACGCGCTTCAATACGCCGTGGGCTAGGGGCCTTATTAAATCAATTATAGACCATTCTGACACTATTGCAATAGCAGACTAAGGCCCCAGGGCACTTGAGCAAGGAACCTCCTAACAATACGGGCCGTCTCCAGAAGTACCTACTGCTTAAGATTTTAGTTATTCTTAAGCTAAACTTAATCCTTGAAAGACCGGAGGATAGTTGGGAAACTGAATAATGATGCAAGTTTTATAGAATTGCAGGGGAACTGATGACCTTTTTATTCATAAAAGAAAACAACATAGATTTGATAGTTAATAAACTTCTCGACAAATGGAAACTCAACAGAGAAAGAGTCACTCAAAGATATCGACCGCAGCCAATGTCACAAATAAGTCACGTTTCATTTGAGGAAACCAAAATTCTAGGAACGGGTTTAGAAGTAATAAACAGTTAGATACAGATATTAGTTATTATTATTATTCAGTCCCTAAAAGTTAATAATAGAAGTTAATATCGGTAACATGATAGAGCAATAAATCACGATACGGTTAATGTCAAAGGACAGACAGATCAGACAACGTACTAAGCGAATTGTTACTAAAAATAATTTCATGTTTGATCTGACAATTTCGAAATTCTAGGAATAAATACCAGTAACATTGTTATTAAAGCTACTTCATCGTTTGTTAGATTATATAGCGGGTTTGACGGATTACTGATACCAAGTTAATACTAGAGACTGAAAGGTCACAACGCGAAACGTTACTAAGAATTTCAAGTTTGGTCTAACAATTTAAATCGAAATTATAGAATTAAATACGAGTAATATTGTTTGAAAAAAGAAGTTCGTCGCTTGTTGGTTAATATGGGTTCGACAGAGTTATAATAGGTGTAAAAATATCCTTATCGAATCCGAATGGCACTTCTGCTCCATCATTGCAATATTTTTTGTTCTAACTTTTGAAAAGTATTTTTTCAAATATAGGTTTTCAATGTTATAACTTTACTTTAAATACCTCCACGACCCCCGTACTATTCAATGAAAACCAGCTGAACTGAAAACCAGCGCTGTGCTGTGGGCCCCCCATAGCACAGCATCATGCTGAGTGGTAACCTGCTTGTCGCAGTCACGACGTGCAAGCTACGAACGTCTTTTTTTTTTAATGCTTTGTATGTTTATTGTTATTTATTTTTTTGTGTTTTTATCATTTTGTATGATGCACGTCATGTCCCTGCGACAAATAAATATATTTTCTTTCTTCTTTCTTCTTTCTTCTTCTAATGTCATCAGCGCAGTGTTTTGAGTACGTAACATTGAGTTCTACTCCAAAACGTGATTTTTTACCATAAAAAATTCGTTTCCCAGCAATAATTTTTGTGTAGAGTTACTTAGTTTGATGTACAGAATGCTTGGTTGACAGCTTCATGAAGGATCAGTTTACACCTTCTAAACTAATTTAATATGAGGGACTGAAAGGTTGTGACCTTTGTGTTTTGTGTCACAAAGAGTGAAAGGCTATTAATAATTTGGTTTGACTATTTTATTACAAAATTCTAGGTAACAAGTAATCTACATAATTCTATTGTAGACAGAATTATTTCATCGTTGGTAAGTTAATAACAGTAGACTCAACAAAGTTATAAGCCAGGGTATTAGTACTAGGAATAGGGTCAGGTATTAATTACAACACAATAGGTGAAATATCAGGTGGCCCAGAAGAAACAGCCACGACTTACGCCCGCAGACTTAAGTCCTTTGTGCCAGCAGTGGGAATATTACAGGTTGAATATGCATTCCGAAATATCACTAGGAGACATAACATCACAATACCCAAAGGTTTAGACAGAGGAGTACCTAATAGTACACCCATATTTCACCTGATATATTTTTTACGTCCTTTGTAATAGGGCCTATTGCCATCAATCGGGCACGAATCCAGACTCCGTGGCTGCTACTGAGAAATTCTTTATGGAAAACCCAATAACACTTTGCCCGACCCGAGAATCGAACTCAGACCTCAAGCTCAGCAGTCATGCTTGCAACCATTCGACTGACGAGGCAAGCAACTATGATCACGAGAACGATTTGTAAATTCAGAAATTCTATGAATAAAATCCAACTACATATTTTCTTCTTGTACAGACATCAAGCACATCAAGATGCAAGCTACTACAATCTGTCAAAAAAGATGTTTCATTTTTGTATGGGACTCCTGCACACATGTACGTGACACATGTACGTTTTAGAAAAGCTGGGAAATAAACCCCTGTATAGAATAAAGTAACATTTTTACATAATAATATATGGTTTTTATGCACACAATAAAAATTAAAAATGTTTGACGTTTGTCGTGAATGTTATGACAGCTATGACAGGTTGTAGAAATGACGTTTGCATAACCTAGAAATTGTTATTTGATAATAATTGTACAAAGCAAAAGTCGTAGGAACAAAACATAAATGAGAGAATGTAAAGTAACACCGAAAGCCCGAAAGCCGGCGAGGCGGCGAGCCTCCTTGCCGGATTGCCGCCATAGAATCTGGAGGCGATAGTCCTGCATGGAGGCGCGTGGAGGCACTACGCCGGGGGGAAACTCCGCTGCCGCGGCAAATTGTCGCTCAGCGGACAGACTTCCGGCGTGATCTCATGGCGACATGGAGAGAGCGACTGTCGCAACCCCGTGCAGGGCACGCCACTATAGTGGCGGTAAGTCCCCTCTTAGAGGAGTGGCTAGAGAGGCGCCACGGTGCCCTCACCTTCCGCCTGACGCAGGTCCTCACCGGACATGGTTGTTTCGGGAGGTTCCTGCACCTAATCGGGCGGGAGGAAACGCCCGGGTGTCACCACTGCGAGGATCGACCGGAGGACACGGTGGAGCACACTGTGCAGGTCTGCTCCGCTTGGGCGGAGCAACGCCGTGTCCTCGTAGCGGCAATCGGCGGCGGCGACCTCTCGCGTCCGGCCCTGGTTCAATCCATGGTCCGGAGCGAGACGGAATGGGACGCCGTCACCTCCTTCTGCGAAGCAGTCATGCTAGCGAAGGAGGTGGCAGGACGTGAGAGGGAGAGAACCTCACGTCCCAGCCGCCGCGGGAGACGCACCGGGCGTGGGGGGCCACGTGGTGGCCCCCGGCCACCGTAGGCGCGGGCCTGTGGACGGTGAGCTATGGGCTAGCTCGCCGTCCGTCCGTCTTATGACGACAGGCCGTGTCGACGGTTGCGGGACTGTTCGAAAGAGATACCGCGGCCCTGGAACACAAAGGGCAAAGGAAGGAACATGGATGGGTTTTAGTCAGTAAAAGTCTGACACTCCCTCCTGCTCAGCCCAGAGCGGGAGGGGTTATTTGATGATTTCCGATCGGTAAAAAAAAAAAAAAACCCCGAAAGCCGAAACCATGTCGTGACGAACGAGACTCGACTGATAGATACTGATGGGTTTTGTCAAAACAAAATGTCATTATGAATTTTTCGTTCAGAAGTACACTACAGAAAAGTAGTACCTATTATATTTTTTTAACAATGAAACTATCACGCTTGCATAAAATTAGTCGAAAATGATGTATAAGAGTAGGTATAATAATAATTATTTATTACAAGAACACATACTTTTCATATTTAACATCGATGTGATAGTATGTTTTTATGTGACATGATTTCAGAACGACAGCAGACTATGCAAAAAGTAAGACGTCATGTTGAATAGAATATGGCAATAATTGAAAAACTATTACTTTTAATGCACAACAAATCAGGCTGAAATTCTCGAAAGAATATTTTTCCTATATTCGCGGTATTTCTTCCTCTTTTTACATAAATGTACATCTTATGGCCGAAAATGAAACATCTCCTTTCTATAATAGATTTTCAACTTTAACACTAAAGCATTAGGTTTAAGGTTGATTGCGAAAATTGGAAAGTTTCCGATAGCTTGATGTTCTGGCGTCTGTACTATCGTTTGTAAGTAAATATTAGGGAGTCGACAGAGTAATAAACTAGGCTGCGGTTTCGACTGTCTACGAACGAACGCACAAGAGGACGTTCCATATTAATTCTGTGAGTTATGAGTTCTCGCGTGAGTTACTATATGAGTTATTCGGTTTTGATTCGATTAGAAAGGGGAGAATGATTCTCGTGTTTAGAATTGGCGTGTATTTTACTTATAGGGAATTTTGTATTGTGGTTTTAACATTATGTTATGCTAGCTGTTTTCCGCCACCTTCTTCCGCGTGTTATTATTATCAAACATGACTTCCGGAAATCAGAATCCGATTTTGTTAACAATTACAAGGGTTTAATTTTTCTAAAATAGAAGCTAAGTTACTCCTTATAACATCAGCTATCTGCCAGAAAAATTCCTGTCAAAATCGGTCCAGCCGTTTCGCAGATTATCCGAAACCATTGTAGATCTTTGATAGTCGTTACAGGTAGTCAGTGACGTGAAAGTCTGACAACCAGTCTTACCAAGGGGTATCGTATTACCCAGTACTAACTGGGTCGTGAAGTTCAGATAGGCAGTCGCTCCATGTAAAATACTGGTATTCAGCTGCATCCGGTTAGACTGGTGATGATGAGACAGACTAAAATTAAAAATTACGTAAAATGTATTTTTATTTTATTTTATGTTCTGAATATACTTTCAAATTACAAACAGACACGTCCTTAATTTTTATTAATTGTATATAACAATTTTATTTATTTGATTTTGTAGGTAATCTAATTCTGTTTTCAAAATTCCCAAAAGTTGAAGCTGCATCCGAATTTTGTGACACATTTTCTATAATTATATTTTGAAGAAAATTCCAAAAGCAACCCTGAAATCAGTGCAATTAAAAAAATTATCAAGATGAAAGGTGCCACTGTAAGTGCTTTTAATCGCTTAGGAGCTATACGTCATCGCGCGCACTTATCTCGCGAGCTACCGGCTCAAATTACAGTGACGTCATGCAGCGCGTGAGTCTATAAAAAAAGACAGTGACCAAGAACCGATATTCCAGGCGGAAAGTTGTCCACGGCCACATGAAAGAACTTTGGAATTCATGAAACTGATCAATAAATTGGTAAATTATAAGAAGAAGGGAATACTTGAATGCCGTGCAGGTAATGTAATTAATGAAGTCAAAGTCGGGCATTTGCGTTAAGCTGGAAATAGGTAGGCGGAATAATCACAATTTAAATAAAAGTAAACTATATATGTATATTAAACGATGAATAAGGCCTCTATTAGTGTTATTTTAAAAGTAATTTCACGTTTTAAAAATAAAATATTGAACTTTTTTTCTGTGACACTTACTTATCATTGAAATTTAATAAAAGAGTACTTTGAAAAAAAAAAAAATACAAGTCTCGATATTGGGTTAGAAAAAAAAAACCTTCCCTTCAGCAAATCTCTCAATCGAAGTAAGGTTTGCTGTAAGAAAACCCAATTCTGGATTAAGCTCGCCATTGTACATAAGCTACACGTATATTTGTGTGTATAATTATCTTTTAATTTTGTGTGCAATAAAGTGTAAGAATCGAAAAATAGTAGCAACTGTTTTCAAAATTTTGCCTTTACAAACATACTTGCTCGAATCGATGTCACATAATATTACAAAGATCATTTCCCACTCATTACGCATCTACAGTATTATCATAACTTTTATAGTAATCTACAAAAACACCATCCACTTTTACAGCCTCTAAATAACAGAATACTTCTTACAGACTGCAACAGTCACCAGCACTATGAAGGCTCTTGAAATTATGGGGGTCAACAGAGGAGGTGGTGGCGGCATCATCGTCAATATATCATCATTATTGGCACTTAACCTTGGCACCCATCTGCCTGTGTATGCGGCTACGAAAACAGCTGTGTTGCAGTTCAGTATAGCTATGGGGGTAAGGCCTATTTTTGTTTACTTCTAGTAAATACTCAGATTAGCCATCGGCGCGGGAGATATTATAGTGCACAAGTGTGTGCGCAGGCACAGGTGCACTCTCTGTTCCTTTACTCTCATAGTCCGATGAAACGGCAATCCGACACGAGAGAGAGATCAGGCGCAATTTAAGCTGTTGATCAGCTTAACGTGCTTTCCGACGCTCGGGGGTATCATACCACCAACTTCCAAACTCCGGGCTACTACTGAGAAATTTCGAATGAAAAATCCAATAGCACTTTTTGCCCGACCCGGGAATCGAACCCAGGATCCCACGCTCAGCAGTCGCGCTTGCCACCACGAGACCAATTGGGCGACTTAGCAAATACTAAGACGGGATCAATGAATGGTTACTGCATAAAGCTGAGACAACAATTTGGTGCATAGAATTAAAAATGAGTTTGTAAGATGAAGTTTGAAACGGAGAGTTCGAGTTCAAAACGAGAAGTACTGTTGAAATCAGTTGCCATATTATAAGCATGTAATTCAGAGGGCTGAGAAAACGTTTTGATTATATGTGTATAATTAGTGGAGGACCAAAGAAATTATGGAAGGCATGAGTGAAAGAAGTTAATAAGGCTTGAAATGTAGTGAATACGGGGATGTCAACCCATAGATAAGAAACATCTATGCTAAACATGCTGTTTCGCCCAAAAAAGGACGAAAGAAAAAAAAATGTTCTCCTGTAATGTCTACTGTGTGTACATACATAGTAAAATAAATAAAAAATGAGGACAAGAAATTCGTGAAATTTAAACTCAAAGACAAGATCTAGGTTAATTAAAAACTTATCTAAAATCTCTTGTGCTAAGAAGATTTTTACAAAGCTTTTTTGGATGAAATTAAATGCTCGTCTCTGATTTTTTTGCTTTAGTAGGAATGTTAATTGCCTGGCTAACGTAAGTTTTTGTTTTGTTAAAACGAAATAAAAACATTTAAAAAAGTTATTATCAAACAATACCTACTACCTGTTAATGTGTCTAGATACACATAGGATTTAGATGACCAGTATTACGACTTATATACGACCTCTTATTTTTTCCCAGGCAGAGAAAGCATATTCAGAGAGCAAAGTGCGAGTCATCACAGTTTGCCTCGGACCGACAGACACGGCCATCCTGAACAGAAAGAACCTGGAAATCTTCAATACAGATACAGCCGGGCAAATCGCATCCCGCGTGGCCGTGAGACAGAGGTAAGGATAGTTAAGGCTACGTTAATAGGATAGAAGAGCAAGGGGTATGGTTGTAGGGGGTTAGGCCCTGTTCACTGTTCCAGCCCGCGTAGCATGGCAATACTATCTCTATTCTACCAAGAATCGACAAAGCTCTTTCTATACAACTTGACATGTCTTGTCATTCATTTCTAACATCGCCATGCTTGCGACGATAGAAATCTTTCCACAATCTGTCATGTTTCGATTCTTCGTCGACAAAACCTGTTTCTACGGTGGTCACGCTTCGCGGGCAGGTGACGCTACTTAGACAAGCGCGATCGTCACTTGTTATTTTTCGTTTTAGTATCTATGTCACTGTAGCAAGATGCGTTTTGCTGGAGCATATAGTTTGTGGCCAACGGGTAAGGCTGTGTGCACGCTTAAGTAAAGGCAGGTGCAGACGGGACTAACACTATGAAAATAAAGTGGCACTCAAACTTTTGTTTCAAACTTAATCATTTTTGTCACAATTCAATAGCTTAGTTGTGGAATTGGAATAGTGTTCTAGATATTTTCACTGTCTATATAACGGGTGTAAACGGCCCCTTAACGAAGCCGAATGGCACTTTTTCTCCCCGTAATTACCACCATTTTTTTGTTTTGGACTATACCTGGGAACCTTTTAGTTACGGAGATATTGGAGGTCAAAGTTCCAAGTTTTTTTTATTTTTCTTTATACGAGTTATTAATGTTATACTTTACTTTTAATACCTCCATGACCTTTGTTCTATTCAATGCATCCATCAGCACAATGTATTAAGTGCGTTACATTGAGTTTTACCATAAAGTTAGGTATTTTTCACCCCAAAAAAAAAGTCGTTTCACATCATGATTTTTGCGTAGAGTTATTTAGTTTGATGTACAGATGTTGACGGCTTGGTGAAAGGTCTATTTACACCTTGTATAAGAGAGACAAGGGCTGAGTGAGAACATTGTAGGCTTCTTTTGAGGGGACTACAAAATCACGATTCTGGCACTGCTAGAATTTTCTCTGCAAAACAAAGTTAGGGGAATGCTAATCATATACAAGTTCTGAAGACTGTCAAACGCTCCTCTGTCGTGTATAAGCAGCCTTACTCACACGTCCTAGATGAAGTTCGTGTTGATGAAGATAGTTCGACAGGAACGAGTTTTGCGATAGAATCGACTCGTGCAAGTTTCTCTTTGCGAATACGTGCATGGATAAAATAAATACCTGGTGGCCTACCATGACTTCCAGTGTGGGTAAGAGACAGAGCTATACAGGTTGTGTAGCGCCATCTCTTTCTCACACTGGAATTACTCCTGCTGACGTCATAGTAACCCCTCTGAAGTGAGAATAGCAAGATAGCTTCTTTATGATTGTATTCTCTTTGGTCAAACACAATGTATAGTGAGAAGTCGAAATGTTTTTACGTTTGAGTACAAAGGGAGTAATGATTTTTGTCAAAATCAATTCTATTTAATTATCATTATGTTTTGAATCAGTAGGTATTGAAATAATATCAGCATAGACGAAAACAAAATTGAAATATAAAGTCCATCGTTTTGTCTACTTTGTAATAAGTTGAGGTTCGTGGCTTTGTCTTTTCCTGCCGCAGGAACTTTGTTAAAGTTTATTGAAAACGGACAGTATCTATCTACTTAATTTAATATTTATGTCCATAATAAATTCCCACAGAATTTTGAAATGATACGATACTTATCCTTTGATTGTAAAATGTCTAGATAGAGCATCAAATGTGTCAAAAAATATCAGTCAACTGTTGGCTTATAAGTTCGCACACAGAGACATAAACAACACAATTCACAAATTCACAATTCACAATTGACAATTTCTTATGAAATAAGCAGTACCTTTGTGCTCTTTTATCTTAATGTAATGTCCTATTAAGTATTTTGTGTGTACATAAATAAATAAACGCACAGTGTTTACATAGTGCGTCTATTGTCTCTGTACGCCGGCCGCACGCTGCCGCAAGCACACATGTTTGAAATTGTTGCCTCGGTTTCTTTTTTTTGATTGTAGGCCGACGCTCCACATAGACATTATATAAGTAATCAAAGTTGTTCTTTTTTACTACAATTTAAAGTGTTTTTTTAGTCTATCTGATGGTGTTGATTCACTATACAGTCAATGATGAAATGTCAAAAATTATATTGAACACATATAATTTTTCGGAATTACGACATTTATAGATTAACATTTAACTCAGCTGCAGCCGAAGCAGGGGTAGAACACTCATAAGACTCAAATGATAATGTTTTCTTTCAGAGTGGAGTCAGCAGTATCAGGGATACTAAAGGTTTTGGACGAAGGAAAAACTGGGTCCACATGGATCGTGAAGAATGACCAGCAAGCATACGACCACACAGAAAAGTTGAACAAAGCTTTTGAAGTTTTAGCAGATACCTAAATCTCGAAGAGCCGTCCTATGTTTTTAATACAAGAATCTAGACTGAACTTGAAATGAGAGGATTTATTTCACTTCGTTTTGTATAATTGTCCTGTATAATGGAAGGAATTCCGTAATGCCTACGATTTAATAGTGATATTTATTTACATTTTAGTTTTTTTTTTCTTAGTCACACCACCTTTAAACCCCACTAAAGTTCAAAATTATTTTTATTCGCACCTCAAAAATCAATTTGAAAAACATAAAATATTCCACGCTGGAAACGATATATACATTTTCGGTATCCCAGATATAAATAAAAATGATTTTCCTCCGAATTCTCGATATTTGTTTGTGTGAACAGTGAGCGATTGAAATCATCAATACACCATCGGGTTACCGCGCTCTAACATTCCATTTTTATTTCGACATGTCGTATCGTGTTTTTGTTTCTATAACTGTGTTTTGTTTTAATGTTGGAATTTAAAAATAGATTTCGTATTAAATAATTAAAGGACAGTTGAGCGAAGTTCCACCACTGCAGCCCACATCAAAGTTTAAAAAAAATAAGTACGTAATAGTATTAAAATAATGTTTTTGGATAGCTTAAAAAAAAATTGAAGTAGGTAATAGTAATGTTTTTGGATAGTCAACGTTGAATAATTTTATATCTGTTCTAAAGTTAAGTATAGTAAGTATATTTCGGATGGATGGAAACTGATTTTACCGACTAATATCTAATATACCACATTAAGAATGTTGAATTAGTTTGACTTATTTAACTAAACAAAAAATCCCTTTAGGATTTTGGGTTGGCTCATTAAAAAAAATACCGAATAAGCTTGGCCGCAACTCGGCTGATGTGAAGCGATGACGCGGACTATAATGGCAGCTCTACGCCCAGATGGTATGTAAGTAATGGGCAAGCACTCATGTATGTAACTGCAGAATATATTATAGTAGTAAATAAGTATATTTCTTTGCATAAAATGTGGTATATACAAGATGTTATACAAACATTTAGAGCAGGACACATTCCGCCATAATAATAGCATGCAAATTAAGAACGAAAAAGAATTAAGTTTACATACATTAAAATGAACAACATAGGTATCTAGGTACCTATTAATCATGGATATTACACCATACATACATCTAAACCATCAAACAAAACAATAATACAGAAACATCTACACCATAGACACATCTACACCATAGACACATCTAAATATTCGCTGAAACCATATTTAATACATAAAATTTTATAAAGAATATTAAAAACAAACACAAAATAAAAGGAAACCGTACATATATCTATAAACCTTCAAACGAAATTATATTATAACTTATATATAAATTAATTAACATTTAATAAAAATAAAAAAAATCTCTTAACAAATAGCCTTATTAATATAAAATGCAGTTACAGGTTGGTATAAACAGTTTGTAAATTTTGATCTTAAAATTACAAAATTAAAACTTACAATGCATTTTTAAAGTGGTAAGAATGCGAAGAGTACTTTTTGAGGAACTCGTTGATAGTATAAAAAAATCTTATAATAACCACTTCCGTAACTTAAAACAAAATTTGCGATAGGGCAGGTCTATATTTTTTTTAGACAGAGAGTTATAAACTAATGGTGCCATATACACGCAGCAGTGTCTAAACATTTCTATTCTGGGTACCGGTAATTCTAAATTTGAGCTCTGGGGCTCTAGCTCTAATTGGGGTTCTGTGTTGCACTACTAAAAATAGCAACTATACAGGACCTACATTGTGTTGTTCAATTTTCAACGTAATCAACGAATATCTGTGGGCTGATTCAACTCGAAGGACCAAATGTTGGATGCAGCTGAACTAATTTCAGTTTGCGTTGGGGAAATTTTAATGTTTTTTATTCACTATACCTACATCAATTCGAATATCGGCTATCATAAGTCAAAAACAAAAAGAAATACTAAAATTATAATAAATTGGTATGACAAAAGGAGTTCGAATTTGCGTCGTTTACATAGCCCCCACAAATAACTGTCAAACTTTTAGTTTAATGACTTAACACTTTAATGACAATGAATATTTTACTGAGTAACATCAAAATAATAACGCACCTGACGAAGTTGAACAGTTTATTTTACCAAAATCGAAAAGTACGAGTAGAATATTGATTGATACATTGTTTGGGCAGGGTATTGTTTTATTTACGGAAACAATTGAACTAACGACTCTTTTCAAAACAAACAATTGGATTAAAAGGTTTTTGTTAGTATCTCCATTTGATTGTTTGTATTTGTTTTTTATTTCGGCTTTTTCGTTTTTCTAGAAATACTTTTAATAGGATTAGGCCGTCATTTGTAGATCTTTGACAGTCGTTACAGGTAGTCCGTGTCCTCAAATATCTGACAACTAGTCTTACCAAGGGGTATCGTATTACCCAGTACTAACCAGGTTATGGAGGTCTGATAGGCAGTCGCTCCATGTAAAATACTGGTATTTAACTGCATCCGGTTAGACTGGGTGCCGACCCCCACATAGTTAGGAAAAGGCTAGGAGATGACAATGACTTTTAGTACACTTATAGTACTCTTAGTAGACATAAGCTTTTTGGCAGCTAATGACAATGTTATACATTTTTCTCTTACCATCATCGTTATCTTACGTAAGTACTAAGTATTATAAATCCGAAAGTTTGGATGGATGAATGTTTGTTTGTCCATCACGCCAGAACTGATCTGGGTGAAATTTGGCACAGTGATAGATTGTAGTCTGGAATAGCACATACTTACTACCCCGAAAAACTCGTCAAACTTAAAAATATACCTACTTAAAGTTGTAAAACCGACGGCACATTGAAACAGGTGATTTGACATAGGCTAGTAGTTGTTTATTACCCTATGAGGTAATAAGCAACTACTATTATGGTTTTTAAACTCTACAAGGTTCGTAATTCCAATAAAAATGGTATTGGGAAAAAATATACCTATACGTCAAAGTTACTAACAGAACAGAATGTGAGTAACAATCGGCAATTTTATAGTTAAAGACCTATTACTTTGTGGTCTCTTCAACGAAACCTCTCCTTGATATCCCTTCTCAAAGTATTGCCCAACTTTATCCCTCTCGCTGCTCAAACCTCCCGTATTTGGGACGAACAAGAAACGCAATCATGGGACTAATTTACTATGTGTTCGTACCAGACCGCACAGTTGAAACTTGGCAGGCAAAATGCAACTGTGTCTGTCACTGCATTCTGTCTGGAGATTGGGCTAATTTACGCTTCGGATTTGTCCCTAATCCGCACTCCGAGTGTCCTATTTCGTACTTAGTCCTTTGTAACTTAGGACTGCCTTGGTGGTCGAATAGTCGCGACTGCTGAGCATGAGGTCCTGGATTCGATTCCCCGGTCGGGCTATGTGTTATTGGGTTTTTCCATCAGGAATTTCTCAAATGCAGCCACTAAGTCTGGATTTGTACCCGGTTGATGGCTATAAGGTCGTCCCCTATTAAATGGGACTTAAACATAACTGACGAAATGTGGGTGTACTATTAGGTACACCTCTGCCTAAACCCTTCGGAAATTATTATGTTAAGTATGTCCTTTTTAACTTGAATTATGGAAGTTGGAGATGGATTTTTTGAAACTGCCTAAGGGTACAATCTCTGCATATGCTGATACGGTAGCAGCTTTCAAAGTTTTTATACGAATTTAAAGTTACCTTCGCATATACTTGAGTTTGCTTATCATACTATTCGTATGGTAAAATGTTCCGCTTATGTTCAGAATAATACTGACCTCATACCTATATTTGCCATGCTACTTTACATATAATATCACGCCTGTAATCCTCGAAGGGCTAGGCAGAGGTGTACCTAATAATACACCCACATTTCACCAGTGATGTATAAGTCCCATGTCATAGGGGGCGAAAGCTACGAAGATTCAGCTCGTTCGAACATTTGTCTTTCCCATATTTTTATACACGCTGCGGAGACGTGGCCTCTGCGACAAGACAAGAAGAAAGTAGATATTCTGGGAGATGTGCTGCTGGAGGCGCATGTTAGGCGTCTCGAGGACTGACTTTCGCACCAACATCTCTATACTCCAAGAACTCGGCATTAAATAACGCCTTTCAGCGGTAGTACAGAGTCGCCTATTAAATTTCTTCGGACACGTTTCCGCCTTGTCACGCAGGGCAAGGTGAAAGGCTGCAGAGGGTGGGGTAGGTCGCCCATGCGATGGACCGACCAAATCGAAATCAAATCAGCAATGGGTGGTCCCTTGCATGAGTGCACCAGGATATCGGCCAACAGGGAGAGGCGGTGAGACATCGTGTGGCGAATCATATCTGCCCCTACAGAAGTCCACTACATGATGACCCCGACCGCTCTGTCAAGAGTGTCACGACGAAGAAGAAGAAGCCTATTGCCATCAGCCGGGCACAAATCATTAGACTCCATCCATCCTACTGAAAAATTCCTGATGGAAAACTAAACAACAGTTTGCCAGACCCGGGTTTCGAACGCAAGACCTAAGGCTTAGCAGTCGCGATTGCGACCACTAGACCAATGAGGCAGTCGGGCCATGCTACTTCTATTTTCATAAAATAAAATAATGTAATAGAGAAAATTGTCCAGATAAGTTCCCCAAGAAGTGTAAGTTGTTACAAAGTCTAGAAAATAGATTGCCTGCACAGTGCAGCTGTACTAGAAACATGCTAGTTCGCCTTAGCTTCTTAAAATCTTGGTGATAAATATTCTATATAGCATTATGTAGATTTATATAAGCCATGTCACATGCCATGCAGTTCAGGCGAGTTTTCGTTAGCATAGCTCTGGTTACACGGCCAAAGGTTGACGTTGAAATATTATCGGGGGAATATTTTGCATAAGGATTGAATTGGGGGTTGACTTTTAGAAGGAAAAGAAATGCAGTGATTTATTTTGTTGGTAAATAAAATATTGTAGTTAAAATTGCCAGACATACACTTATATAACACTAGCTGTTGCCCGCGGCTTCGCTCGCGTTTTGATCGGATATTATTCCCCGGGCACGTTGTAACTCAATAGATCCAGATATTATCCCCCACAACCTCACAAACTTTACCTCTTTATAATATTAAGTATAGATAATATGACGCCTGTAATCTCCGAAGGGTTAGACAGGGGTGTACCTAACAGTACACCAACATTTCGCCAGTTATATTTCAAGTCCCAAGGAATAGCGAGTGAGCCTATTGCCATCAGCCGGACAAAAATACAAACACCGTAGCTGCCACTGATAAATTTACACTTTGCGCGACCTAGGAATTGAAACCAAGACAGTAATAGACAACAAAGGCAGTCATAATAGCTAAACTGAACTAATATAAAAATCTACGAGTAAATACAACGACTTCAGTGCTAACCGGTCAGATAGTCAAACACGAGCCAACCAATAATTAAAAAAAAAAAAGAATTTATAAAATCCAAATAAAAACAACGACAAAAAATGAAGAACACAAATACACAAACCAAACAATTAACCAACTAACACCTTCAACGCCAGCCAACAATATCAATTTATAACTTAACCGAGGTATCCGAACCGAAGCTCGAAGGTCCATTAGACCTGGTAACGGGTATCCGTAATTATTAATTCATCGGCGTTAAGTCGAGGCACATCAAATGGGTACGGATCACGGATCGCAGCGAACGAGCACGGATCGCAGCTGAATGTTTGCCAAATCCGAGCGCCGCAGTGTTTAACTATTCACTGGCATGTTTCAGCGGGTCTGAATTAGAGTCCTGATTCTGCATAAACGAGAGATGCTTACTTTCGTGTAGTAGGATTTTAGTTAATTTGTTTCAATTGTTATGTATGGATAGTGTGAGCTCTTTTGAGTTTTCTTGGAGTATCTTTTTGGGGTTGAAATTGTTGAAAATTTACAAAAAAAAATATCTTCATACGACCCTTTGTGTTTGTATAATGATACAGGGTTTTCGTTACCGTTTTGTCGGGAACAGAACATAAAATAGTAAAGAACTATTTTACCCGCTCCGATCGGTACCGATCCATTCCCATTTGTCAAGCTACAGAAGCGACAAATTCATGTTAGATCATAATGGTTTACTCTCGCGTACTCGCTTAATAGCCCATTTCCATTGTCCTAATTCTTTGAGATTAAGCTGGAAACAATAAAAAAAAAATTGAAATAATTACCTCATCATTCACCAATTCCAGTCAAGGCATACCAATTTTAAAAAAACACGCTTAATATAAAATTACATGTAACAAACACAAAAGCCTTGATACCTACTCCAAAAATAAATTATCATTCAATTTGCGTGTCAAACTTAAAGGACAGTCGCCATCTTTAAAATGAATGTGTAAAATTGGAGGGAAACATTGATATTCTGCCCCAGGGAGCTACGGCCCATTTGTGGGCTCGACGGACCCGAAAATTTTGTGAAATTATGTCATGGATACCCCTGGGTGGTGGAGCACCGTATGGTGGATTAGTTCGGATTGTTTTCTTATTGGCTGACGTAATTTATAGTTCAATTGAGGTTTTTAGTTTATAATTATTTTGATGCTAGTTAGTTTTCTATTGATAGGAACAAACAATAATAGGAAATCTTTGCCCTGTAGTAGGACATAAATGGCTGATAACAAAAATAGGTATTTGTATTCGAATCATTGCAAGTAGATAATTCTTTCATAATTATTTGGTTTGCGAAAACATTCCGTCAAATTAAATTGCAACAAATCAGGCGTTATATCAGTAGAGAAGTAAAATTACTGCGTAGCATGTTTTATAATTTGGTTAATTCATCATTAAAATATCGGATATGTACAAAACATTTCAAAGCTTTTTAAAACTATACAACAAAGCTAATATTACTTCAACATGATTGATAAACAAATAACATAACTCGGTTAGGGAATATTCCCCAAAAAAAATGTTTCCCCTTGCTTACTTCAATAAGGACGAAGTACTTAAGAGCCTATTCAAAGTTTCTCCTCGAGAACCTCACCAATCACATGAAACTTTTGACTGATTTCAAAAGGAAAAGGAAAAAAAGCAAGTAATGAGGGACTCTTCAAACCTCTTTTTTTGTTTTTTCGCCAGAATTATTTTCTAAAGAGTTGAATTACTTGGAAAATGAAGCAAGCCTTTTTTGTGGTCGTACAAAGTGAAATATTCCTTTCTGTTGCGTTTTTCTTTTTTTTACAAAGTATTTTTTAGGAATGTTTTATTTATGAAGAGACATTTGACTTTTATGTTTTTTTTTTTGACAAAGACTTATCCGCTGGAATTCTTTTAACTACAATCAACACGTAATTTCAGCTGATGTGTCATAACATCAACGAGATTCTGGGCAGGTGTTAAGAGAAGCTTCCAGAAGAAATAAATCATAGCAAAATTGCATGTGATCCCATGTCTCCGTGACTTACATTGCAAAATTAAATAATTGACAATGTTGCCACCACGTAACACTCGTACTGACGGCGATCACCAGGTAATTGCAAGTAGATTACGCTGTTGTAGGTTTGCCCCGCCTATTGTAATTGTATGATACATAAATGTCTTTTGCATTGCACTAAGTTCACTAAAGTTAAGTATCCTAGCAATGACAGTATCTTTTTTAACAGGGCGAACGGTTACGAACACTAGGCTGAGATCCAAAACACTTACAACTATTTATTTGAATCTTAACTTGTAACTTTTTAATCAAGCAAAGACACTTAATATACTTGGCTGGGTTTAGCCAAATCGATACGATTTGGCTACCAAAGTTAGGTAGCTCTTTCCCAACTGTGTTGGGGTCGGCTTCCTGTCTAACCAAATGCAGCTGAATATCAGTATTTTCATGGAGCGGCTGCCTATATGACCTCCACAACCCAGTAAGTACCAACTGGGTAAAAACTCTTGGTGAGCGCCCCTAGTCGACTAACAACGGTGTGCATAATATTATCAAATGTTTTTTTTTTTTATGATTTTGTACAAGTTCATTTCTTAATTTGCCAGAGGAAACTTCAAGAGTCTTGGAGTTGTTGAAATGTGTTAAGATCTGGCTGTAAATGGAACGCGTATGTATGAAGGCATCACGTGAAGCCAAACCATGACTTTCGTTACCATAACACTTAAAGATAAATATGTTATGTTGTTTTCTATTGTGTTTTAAAAAACGGGCAGTTTGGGAAAATATTCTAGTAAAAACTCATAATTAATTTACGAACTACAGCCAATAACGAATACAAACTCTGGTTTTAAATCAAAAATTGCAGTATCATCGGTATCTAAGTAATATTTATCGCGCTGCCCATGGAGGGTAGGAGCACAATTTCCGGTCACCGCGTGGACACAGTTGCTGACCCATTTTCTGAGGCGACTCCACGTAGCCAAGACTCGTGTATTGTTCAGGACACGACTTTTTAAATGCTGCACGTATGAATTAAGCTCATATATTTATTTAATGTTTTTTTTAGGGATAAAAGCGTTTGTGTAAAAACCAATTTACTGCATGAACATTATTCTTAATTCAAACATTACATTACATTGAACATTATTCTCATTTCTTGAAGTCGGTTATAATTTAATTAAGAGCTGGTTATGTGTTCGGCGCGTTTGCTTTGATCATTTACTAGCGACGCCCCCGGCTTCGCACGGATGCAATATATAATTGCATATAAAGCTTCCTCTTGAATCACTCTATCTATTGCTGAAAACTGCATTAAAATTCGTTGCGTAATTTAAAAGATCTAAGCGTATAAACAGCGGGAGTGACTTTGTTTTAGCGACCGTCGATGTAGTGACTATCGATATTATGAACTAGACCCAGTGTAAAGATGGTGGAGATCCAATTGCCTAGCCGGGGTCGGCTAGCAAACTCGGTATGATACGGGTGGACACTCATCCACGGATCAACCTAGGCAAGCGCGGTTTAACCTGAAGATCGTCCCGAGCAGCTTATGTTATTTAGCCACGAGCTGATGCAGATCCATATAATTAAAAAAAAACAAATGTCTTGTTTTAATTTATTATTTGCATACGTATGTATGAGTATAAAAATGACTACAGTTCTTTCAATAAACTAAAAAAAAGTGGATAAGGAGAAGGAATTTTCAAAAAAAAAAAATACAATCGGTAGTGTTAAAATGATATCAAAAAAAGAGTTGACACACTTAAAACTGCATGCTTTTAAAAGTAAAATATTTCAAGAGGATGTAGGTAATTGAATGATCTTTTTTCGCTGAAAGATTTTCAACGTATTGGATAAACCGAAGTACATGTGTGAAAATAGGTTATTTGAATATACTCTTATGGACCCATATACCTATAGAATCAAATCAAACTAAAAATATAAATAGTTTATTTCACATATACCTACATGGGTGCCCATGTAGGTATATGTGAAAGAAACTATCATCAAGTAACGTCATAACATAGGTATACAGTTCGGATTGGAGTTTTTTGCCGATTCTTCTCCATAGGAGAATGACCCTCTTATGGAGAAGAATCGGAAAAAATCTCCATGATTAGCTAACCTTTATTTTTTAAATACTAAATTAGCTTGCGTTTTGCCGCAACTCACCTGATGTGAAACTATAAGTTCAGTGATCGGAATAGGTAGAGCTAATGTACCTTAAGTTCAAATAAGGAACAGAAACGAAAAGACTTCCGAATATTTTTTTCTGGAACTCGGAAATGTCTCGGAATCAGTTAAGTACACTTAATAATAATGTTATTTATTAATCAGTACAGTAAACTAATTGAATGCATTATTTTTCTTTTTTAACCGACTTCGACAACAAGGAGAACGTTTTCAAAAAGTTACGTCAGTTAGTTGTTTACGTTTTGTTCCAATAATTGTACAAAGTGAATAAATGGTAAGAAAACCCATACATTGTATAGTACCTTATTAGTTCTAACTATTAAAGCTGGTATGAAAAGCTTCCGCACTTACTTACGGCGTTCAAACGAAGATAAGGAGATTACCTTTATTTTATAAACAATATAACGAACTTTTTTTAAAAACAGCAACACTAATTAATTCATTGAGTGTTTCTGTGGTCGATTCGCTGTCTGTGTCGATAGTTGTTTTACACAATTAATTCTAGTTGTACATATGTAATGTTCCGACATTCGGAACACATATTCCGAAAAAAAAAATGTGTCGTAAGGAAGTCTCCACTTTCGTTTCTGTTCCTTAAATTTTAGGCACATTAACTCTACCTATTCCGATCACTGAGATACTAATTGTTACTGTAAATTTAAACATTACAATTGCCAATTTCCTGAAATAAAATACAAATTATTTATTTTATTAAGTTTGTAAGGAAATTCCATACAAAATATCTCAACCATTTATATTTTACCGTCCATTGCACTATGAAC
Organism: Eugnorisma glareosa; assembly: GCA_947578425.1. Taxonomy (NCBI): domain Eukaryota; kingdom Metazoa; phylum Arthropoda; class Insecta; order Lepidoptera; family Noctuidae; genus Eugnorisma; species Eugnorisma glareosa. Next base: position 16,544,598 of record OX387966.1, on the reverse strand, counting down.
CTTCCGTAGTTCCGTCCTTATAATAAAACGATGAGCAATGTATTTTCCAACGGAAATACATCACATTTTAAGACGACACGTGTGTCGGACGTAATCGATTTATTTTCGTCACTACCCTTCAAGGAACGCTGCTCTAATTAATAAAAGAAAATGTCAAGTTCCTTTAGAAATTCTAGGCTACATTTTTGTAACATGAAAAAAGGGTTATGTGGAGACTAGGGTTAAAAATGGTCTTATATTTTTTCGAGGATGAAAAGGGGTTAGGTAGGGTTAGGTGGGCAGGGTTAAAGTTGTGTTACATGAAGTTCATTAGTGCATAAAATCTAGAAAGGGTAATAGTAAGTACCTAGTATGTTAGGCTCACCTTATGAGCCTTACTTTCTACCTTACTGATTGTCCAATCTAGTATCGGGAATTATAATAATATTCTGAATGTTATTTAAAATTATATACATTATTTACAACATACAAATCTATAATAGTAATAAAAATATGTACAAGTATCAAAAGGATTACAGAGCGTCAAAAAATTCGTCCACATCACTGTCAACAGGAAAAGTGCCCAGAAGGCTGGTACTCGTAGTAACAGTAACACCACAACGAGGTGAGGTTGAGGTATTAAAGTATATTCGTGTTGGTACAAGAAAATAAAGATATTTCACAACTCAAGTATCATTACTGAAATTCTGTTTAACACCGAACTCAAAAATACGTACTGAATATTGTTAATGAATATTAAAGCATGATGTGTTTAAACGCAAAAACAAAGTGTTTGTAGTGATTCAATTAATGTAAGCCTGTAATGAAAATTATAATTTCGGGACGAGATTTAAAATAATAACATTTCATCCATTTCGACAATTAAATTAATATTGTACTTTTGAATACCGTAGTAATATCTTAAACCCAAAGATATTATTTATTCATGCTTTCTCTTCAAGGTTTTTCTTCATATCTAAAACAAACCTATATCGTAGTATAGGTGATTTTTAGCTTACCTATTTAGGAACCACGTTACTAACGTTTACAGTAATCTCGAGGTCCGTAAACACGGAAATTTCTCCTTCATTATGTTCGGAACAACACGTAAAATATGCGACACCAACTCAAGTTAGCACATGACTAACGACTCCAATTTGTTACTGCCAACAATTTATTTGCATGCAAAATGTTTGTAACCCCAGCGGCGTCCGGACTCCATTCAACTTTATGTTGGTTGCCCACTACCGACAAATCTGTGACCGAGCTGAAGTTGCATGATTGCCCTGATATAAGGGCTGATATAACACTGAATCACCGTTGTTTATTTCGGGTTAATGGGATCCTGATAAATCAGAAAATAGGGCCGCGGAAAAATACCTACCGAATACCGACGCCGAAAATGTAAAATATCAAAAGTTGAAGTTTCTCGATTTGCTTTTAGGCGGTAAAGTCAGCGAACTGTAATCGGACTAAAGAACTGTCGACTGCATTCAGCCTTAATTACAGAGCACCAATAAACGGTAAGGAAAAACTTCGATGAGTAAAGTCTTTTTAATTCTATTGCATATATTAAAGGATGGGGTACACAGTTTGAAATGGAACAACGTGGAGTTAAAACAAGACGTAATGGGCCGTAATGAGAGTGTACCTGCAGAGTAATTATAAAGGTTTTGTTGCAGGAGTTGGTGTAGCCTTGTCACCGATTAAACAACAATTATTTGTTAGGCTTACCCCATTTGGGGTGGTGGAGAATATAAATGTCGGTCTTTATTTTGTTTGTGTTTACATTGTGGAATAAAATTGTGTGTGAGGATTATGTTCTACTAGGAAATAATTCAAAGTAAAATTAAGTACCTAATACTTTAATTACTGTAAGAACATGATGACTGCTAATCATGTTACGAGAATTGATTGTAAACAATCAACACTTATTTATATGGGAAATTATTAATCGGGCGAATAATTTCTTTATTGGGGACCAATATACTGTTATTATTTACATGGTAATGTTACTACTGGTTTTAAATTGAGAAGACTAGAATAAATAAAGGCTATTTCTGTTTCTTTTATTTGACACAATGAATGGGCGGTTATTATACCAAGTAAGTGACCATTTATCCGGTCATTGCGATATGGTAAACTTAAGAACCAAGAGCGAGCGAAGCGAGCTCGGGACCTGTGGCACCCCGACTCTGACAGTTTAGGTTCAAAGGGGTATTCGTGTTAGGTTACTTTAAACCCTGCAAACAGAGATAGGAGCCCCACGAAGCAGGACTACGTCGACTATATACGCTCTATTTAAATCTAGTGGTTAATAAGCTTGTTTTAGTTTTTTTTTCCGAGTCCCTGAATTATCGCATTGATTGGATTGGAACAACTACGAGTATTAGGTCAAACTTGTATTTACAAGTTGCCGTTTTAAACATTTGTATTCGCCGACTGGTTGACGCACACTTAGTATTTCAATTGCCTATATTCAGTACTTTTGACAACTCATTTTTTTTTGTCTTGTTTAAATACTACCCCTTATTTAACTATAGTTAGTAAAAATCTATGATTAAATAAATAAGCATCTACATACTTGAATTCTACTACATTCTACTAAAGGCTTAAGAGCAAATATCGCTATTCTCTTTAAAACTCATCTAGAAAGAACTAAATACTATACATAGACAAGAATACATAGACGTCCCTCCGCCACTGGACGCTTCAGTGAATCTATTGTACAGCAGATACCTGAATAGCTTTTGCCTTCGAACCTCAGGATTGATAATAAATATAAATACCTATTTAATCTACGATAGTGAACGGTTATCTGTTGTGGAAACGAAAATATTTCTAGATGTCTTATCTTGGTTCCATAGAGATGATACTTATTTGCAATTATGAATCCAACAAAGAATTTTTTGTTTGACTGTTCTGGCAAGAACAACGATATACCATCTTTGTTTAGGGTTCCGTACCCAAGGATAGATAGATAGATAAATCATTTATTTAGTGAACACAAAAGACACAACACACGGAAGTACAATTCAATTATAAAATTTACATGAACATACTTTAAATACCCATAAAAAAAAAACAAGGTGCCAATTTACAAAAAGGAAAACATAATTTATGAAATAAGTATGGTAACACCATGACAAACTTCAACTAAAATAACGAGTATTTATACAAGGTGCGGTGTGTACCTCAAGGTTGCACCAAATAGGAGTCCAGCTCAGCATGTGTCAGGCATGCACCTGACGCTGATATTCTGCTGGATCCCTGTAGTGGCATACGGACGTCGAGCAGACGAGATAAATCGGTGTTGTGATAAAGTGTTGTTCATGCACGGAGTGAAATTGTGTAAGTATACCCTCAACTTAAATCAAGTATTTTACAGTTTTTTTTTTCTAAGGGATACAATCGGAACCCTATTACTAGACTTCACTGTCCGTCTGTCTGGCTGTCTGTTACCAGGCTGTATCTCATGAACTGTGATAGCTAGACAGTTGAAAGGACAATGACCAAAAGCGGTACCAAAAAGTCTCATGCGTCAAGATCAAAATTATTATTATTATATTTTTTTAGGACATTACGCGTCATGGATTTGATTTTTGAATAGGGAATTTCATTTAAAGTATATAAGTATGAATATAATATTACTCCCTTTACATGACGTTCACACAACCGGTCATAGAGATGTAGAATGCAATAAAAACTATTTTGATGAATTGACTAACCAGTCATTCCAATCGTTTCTTTTTTATAATAAATAACTATAACGTTTGCTTCAAAAACATTTTACCGATTATTTGTGTTACCATTGCTTTCTTTTTGTGGAATAACAGTAATAATTAAGTTAAACCAGTACACCAAATCGATTTTCTTACTAAAGGTTTTGGTTTATCGATCTCATCCCTAAATCCCGGCAGGTATATTTCTGACATTTGATCTTAAACGTCTACGTCCGTCTGTGTTTTAAGAGTTGAGATTAATTAATTATTGTATTGTGTGTAAAGAAGTAGGATATTTTTGTATTTTGTGAACTTCATCATCATCATCAGCCTACTGCAGTCCACTGCTGGACATAGGCCTCCCCAATCGCACGCCACTCAACTCTATTCTCAGCAGCTCTCATCCAGTTGCTACCAGCCACCCTGCGAAGATCGTCGCTCCACCGAGCCTGAGGGCGTCCCACCTTACGTTTACCGATTCGCGGTCTCCACTCAAGAACACGTCTACCCCAACGGTCATCGGTTCTACGGCTAATATGACCGGCCCACTGCCACTTCAGCTTGCTTATTCTGTAAGCTATGTCGACAACTCTGGTTCTCTGTCGGATTACCTTGTTCCGAATGCGATCCCTCAGAGAAACTCCAAGCATAGCCCGTTCCATAGCTCGCTGAGCGACCTTAAATTTATGAACCAGCCGCACCGTGAGCGTCCACGTTTCGGCTCCGTAAGTCATAACAGGCAGGACGCACTGATTGAAGACCTTAGTCTTTAGGCTTTGTGGAATACGTGACGAGAAGACCCGGCGAAGCTTCCCAAATGCTGCCCAGCCCAGCTGAATTCTTCTGTTGGCCTCCCTCTCAAAGTTGTTCTTACCAAATTGCAGAGTTTGCCCGAGGTAAACATATTCTCGAACAACCTCGAGAGGACCTCCATTGACAACAATAGGTCCCGGGGTGACGTGTTCGTTGAACATAACCTGGGTTTTGTCCAAGTTCACCCTGAGACCAATGCGTATTGAAGAATCAACTAGGCCGTCCAGCATCTGCTGCAAGTCGTGCAGCGACTCAGCCAGTATGACGATGTCATCTGCAAATCTCAAGTGTGAGATGTACTCGCCGTTAATGTTAATCCCCGTCCTTCCCATTTTAGCGTCTTAAACACATCCTCCAGTGCGTTGGTGAACAATTTCGGGGAAATTACGTCCCCTTGCCTCACCCCCCGACGCAATGGGATATGCTCCGTTTGCTGGTTTTGAGTTTGGACGGTCATTGTGGCGTTTTCATAGAGATTTCTCAACACTTGGATGTAACGCCAGTCAACTTGGCATCGCTGCAGAGACTCCAGAACTGACCAGGTCTCGACAGAGTCAAAAGCCTTCTCATAGTCCACAAATGCAAGACACAGCGGCCGATTATACTCTTCGGACTTCTGTATGATCTGCCGCACTGTGTGGATGTGGTCTATGGTGCTGTATCCTCCTCGAAATCCGGCCTGCTCCGGTGGCTGGAATTCGTCGAGTCTTCGCGCTAGACGATTCGTGACGACTCTTGAAAACAGCTTATACACGTGGCTAAGGAGCGAAATGGGTCTGTAATTCTTTAATAGGTTCTTGTTTCCCTTTTTAAAGAAAAGGACGACCACGCTCCTTCTCCACGCTTCTGGAGTTCTCCCAGAGAATAGGACCGAGTTAAAAAGCTCCCGAAGCTCTCTTATTACAGGGCTTCCTCCCGCTTTCAGGAGCTCAGTCGTTATCCCATCCTCGCCAGGGGCTTTTCCATTCTGAAGCTGTCTAAGAGCCTCCTCGATTTCGTCTTGGCTGACTTCCGGCAGGTCTTCAGTGTAGTGGCGGGTTAAGGTGGCTCTTGAATCCTCATTTTCGGAATCAGGTCGGGATGCATGCGATGCGTACAACTGGCCGTAGTAGTTTTCGACTTCGGAAAGAATCTCCGGCTTCGAAACGGCGATATCCCCACTGGATTTGATCAGCTTCGTCAGGTGGCTCCTCCCAAGTGATTGGACGAACACTTTCGACCCTCGATTTTGCTCAATCGCTTTTTCTATTGAGCGTGTGTTGGAGCATCGAAGGTCGCGTCGTACCAATTTCCTAATTTTTTTATTGAGTGCCTGTAGTTCTGACGAAGTGATGGGTGGGTTTTCACGTCGTTCCGTCATGAGCTCCAGAGTTTCCTCCGAAAGTTTGGACATCTTGCCCTTACGCCGCATTTTACAAAAACGCGTCCCTTCCTCCCTGAAGATTTCCACCATTTGGTCGAGCGCCTGGTCAACGTCATTTGTGGTTTCCACGGCCGCGAATCGGTTCTCCAGATCTGACTGGAATGATTCAGACCCTAACATGGTTTGGAGCATATTTGGACGGAGCCTAGACTTCATCAAACGGGTTCGCTCCAGCTTGAAGTTAATATTCAGAGTGCCACGAACAAGTCTGTGATCACTACCGGTGTTGAACCTGTTGATCACCGAGACATCTCTGAATATATGTTTTTTATCCGTTATGATGAAGTCTATCTCATTTTTCGTCATAGTGTCGGGGCTTCGCCACGTCCACTTCCTTTGGGGCTGTTTCTTAAAGAAGGAATTCATCATGAAAAGCCCTTCCTTCTCAAGGAAGTTGACAAGCATTTGCCCCCTATGATTTCTGCTGCCAAACCCATAGGATCCTACTACCGATTCATTGCAATTCTGTACTCCCACTTTAGCGTTAAAATCTCCCATGACAACGCTGTAGTGGGCCTTAGTAGTGGAGTGCAAGGCCTTGGAGATGTCTTCAAACATTTCCTCCACCACGTCGTCCGAGTGTGCCGAGGTCGGTGCGTAGACCTGAACCACCTTGAGGCTATACCTCTCGGTTAGCTTCACAATGAGGTACGCTACCCTGTTCGAGACACTAGACACTTCTACCACGTTGTCACAAAGGGATTTGTGTACCAGGAACCCGACTCCGCCTTGGGATAGCTGGTCTCCCTCTCGAAAATACATCAGGTGGCCCGATTCAAGGGTTATTGTGTCCTCCCCCTCTCTCCGGACTTCGCTCAACCCAAGTATGTGCCACCTTACTCTTTTGAGTTCTTCCTCTAACTGCACCAGGTGTTCGTCGAGCCGTAACGTGCGTCCATTATACCTCGCCAAGGTCAGTTGGGTTTGGCGGCCATTCGTAACCCGGGGATTCTTAGCACCCCCTACCTTGCCGTTACCGTGACCGCCGCCAAAATCAGGAATAGCAAGGCCGCCGGGAACTGGGGGCCGTGGTTGATTCTGGCTTGCCATTTGAGGGGTTTGCCCATAATCGCCACGCTGGGCATGCGGGTTGGCGATCGCAGATCGCAACTCCTCGTACTAGTGACGCTGCTGCCCGTCGCTAGTCTGAGCTATTTAGCTGCAAATATTTATTTCGAAATGGTTATACCGCCATTTATCGGTCGTCAGAGCCTCGTTTGTTATTCAGCAGGATGCACCACGAGCAGGTGAGGTTGACTTGGGGCACTGAGATGGTATATGTGCCCCCTTACATCCACATTTTGTGAACTTATTTCTCTGTATTCATTGTGCAAATATGTCGAGTCCTGGGGTCAACCTAATGTCGCCGTCAGTTACCCAGCAAAACTGATGTATCAATATTGTTCATTTTCTAGTTGCCTGGTTTTGAGGTTATTGCGATTTTATAAAATTACTCCGAAACTCGGTTTTTGTTTACAAAAAGAACTTTTGTATAAGTTAATAATTATAAGTGGAAACTAAAAAAACAGAGTTTGATTTTGATGCAGCATGGTGCGGGATTCCATACATTCAAGAGCATTGTCCTTTTCACAGATGATGTATTTCTGTTGCCGCTATAACAACAAATACTAAAAACAGAATTTTTATTCTGTAAATATTTAAGGCGGCTCTCATACAACAAACGTTTTCTTTTTTTAGATAATGATACGGAACCCTCCGTGTGCGAGTCCAACTCGCACTTGGCCTTGGGTTTTTTGTTTGCTTTCATTATTTATGTACACACGAAACACTTAAAGGAAATAACATACAGACAAAAGAGCACAAAGGTGCCACTTATTTCATTTAGAATTCTCTTCCAGCCGACCTGCGACAGGATAGATGGACAAGAATCGTAGACACCAGTGTGTAAAAGAATAAATTAAAGGTAAATCGTGTTATCTGCACCTAGTCTTGGAGGAGGACTTTTGGCCGCAGGGAGTGGTGTTCCGTCGCTTCCACGGGCAAGTGCCGCATGAACGCACAGTGACATAGTGCACAAGTGAAGTGTTACTAACATAGTTTTAAGGTTCTATTTATTATCACTAATTGCATTTCATACGCCTTCATACTGTATTTATGCATTTTGTGTAGACTGCACACATACTTGTATATTTGTAGTGTTTATTATGTTTCTAGGTAGTTGTTTTATCATTATAACCCAAGTAGGTACTGTTTATTTTATTTTCTTATTCATGTACATGTATTTATGCTGTCTTGGCTTCTGTTCGTTTTTTCACGGGTGACCACTGAAAACCAGCGCTGTGTGCACAGCATCATGCTGAGTGGTAACCTGCTTGTCGCAGTCACGACGTGCAAGCTACGAACATTTTTTTTTAATATTTGTTATGCCTTGTATGTTTATGTTTATTGTTGTTTTGTCATGTCCTTGCGACAAATAAGTATTTTTTCTTAATTTCTTTCTTTTTATCTTAAGTATGTCAGTTAGTAAGTTTGCATATTTAATGGGCCAAAGTTGCCTGAAATTATATGAATGTTGTTATTGTAAATAAAATTGATTATTTCAATTAAGTCGTAGTAGTATTTATTTCGCCAGGTGACAGTAATATTTAGGTTACAGTGACAACCGTATATGTCTATAATATATCCTATACTAGTCCTATCGCTTTAGGTTATTGGCGGGTATTAACGGGAACATTATTTATTCATGTGTGTACAAAAGATTGTGGGAATAATGGATGATGTTTCACTAAAGAGGTGTTAAACCTGAATTGACAGTTAATAATTTAGCGTCAGCCTGTGGCTTCAGCTTACGAACTACGTATAGTTCTTCTACTCCTGATTTTACATTACTGAAAACGTACGAAGATCTTTATTTTTTTTAGAATAAGGTTGCTTTTGAGTTGCTTCAGTCAGTGGTACAATAATTTTGCAAGAACTGTAGCTACTTAATTGTAATGATGGACTTTGATGACGCTTTGTGACTTTAGACTGCTAAAAAGAGAAATAACGTAACTTTCTGTATTGACCACTATGATAACTAACCACAAAAAACATTGGCCCTATCATTATTCTCCTGCCCTTATCCCAATTGATTTAGGGACGGCGCAGCATGACTTATTCTATACTTCTCTATTACTGATCATCTCATCAGACGTCTCCTTTCTTGCCATATTATCCTTCACATAGTCCATCCATCATTTCTTTGGTCGTTCTCAATTCTTATAGCCACATTCATACTTAAAAGTTTCCTCACGGCATTTTCCTTATTCTTCCGCATAACACGCCCATACTAAGCCAACCAAATCAACACAACTTTTCAGCTACCGGCGCCGCTTTCAGACTTCTTCTTATGTACTCATTTCTTATTTTATCCATTCTCGTTACACCACTCTTAGCATTCACATCTGTTTTGTACTTTTATGTATTCTGGACCAATTAACAGCCAATTAACCATTAGGACATAGTTTCAAAAACTTGACGATTACGTACCTTTATACCTAGAATTTAGGGTGTATTCCAGTTGTCCCCACTGCCATGCCCTACGGGTGGGGACAACGGGAATAATTAAAACCGTCGTTTCATCGTTTCGTTGTCCCCACTTGCTTTGCTGTTCTGCCCAGCGACGCCCTAAGCCGAGGCTCGTACCCCACAGGGGCTGCCCTTAGCGAGTGGTCGCTTAGTTTTTAAGTATCATTCTATGCCCCTGGCTGGAGGCCTTAGATTCATTTTTAAGGCATCCACAGGATTTGCCCGGTTAAGCAGTAGCCAGCTTCAGAGGGTGACGTGACGCAATCTCCAAAAAAAAAAAAATCCCCACTACCCCACGCCCCACTGATTGAGACAACAGGAAATCTACAATTTTGTTCCCGCGCTGATACTTCCATGCGCATATTAATGAAAAAAGAAGATTACGTACTAAGAAAATGCCACCAACGGGAACCGCAGGAATACACCGTATTAATTATATTTTTTCTAAGCCATCTAAATTACAAGGTATTATATTAAACTCTTTAGTTGCAACAGCGCTGAAAAATAACACTTAAACAACACACAACACTTACACACACAACACTTAAATCTAGCCACAAGCCCCATTCTGGAAAAATATTACCTACACCATTTTACAAACACGCCTTTAGTTAAAAATAATACCTTCTAGAAATTGGGCTGCAGGAGTGTGAAAAAGTATCGATATTCAAAAAAATATATAATTTGCTTTCTTATATTTTCCCCAAAATATTAAGTTTTACACAATTTTCAAGTCAGTGTCAGGTTGTATGTTGAACAAAATATGATTCGCGACCCCAACACGTATGTAGTTACAGAATTATAATCATAGCAATCATCAATACATCCTTCTACACTACACACTACTTCAACTACAGTCCATTTAATCCCATTCAATGACTATTTAATGAAAAAGTCGAATCCTATTTTGTTCAAGTTAAAAGAAGATTTGAATTTCGCGGGCCACCCTGGTTCTCCCTTAACATGTTTACAAAGAACAAAGTCGACTCTTTACTGTATTAAAAGCGACTTGGAAGAGGCAGGGCATATGGGGTGGGTCCAGTATTTTTAGGGGTCACAACTCCAGGCTTTTGTGCAAGGGCGATTTTTTTTTGTTGTAGCTACTCGCAGGTCGACTCTATAAGGTTGCAATACTGCTCAACTGGACTATCCTGTGGTGACCCCAAATGGATTTAAGGACCTCAGCCAGTCTCACGTCAATATCATCGTATTTAGATACTCGGCGTTTTTCGTCGTATGCCAAAAATCTGGCAAGCAGTGTTACCTAGTAATTGGATTATAGAGGTCATAATCACCCCATGTCAAATTCTGGTAAACAGCTACAACCGCTTAGACTGGAACCCGACCCCTATATTGTTGGCAAAAACCTAGGCTATGGTATTTAATAACGATACAACAGAATATTAAATATCGATATACCAATATGTTTTTGTTCTACAAGTAATTGTTACATTCTAGGCGATATTAACTCCGCGCTTGCTCCGTTTGATGGCACATCCTACATGCGAGTTCGTAAACAAAGCGATAAAACAATAGGAATGCAAAACAAACGCCGAGCGGCATGTTTAATTTCAAAATGTAATAGGCAGAACATGGTAGGGATTTAATCATGTGTTTCGATTTTGTGCACACGACTCTTGTTTGAGATTGTAACTTTGTGATGTGACTTTCAGATTGAATGTGAATGGTTTTATTATATGTATTTCTTTTTTTTGGTACTTGACAATTAGTAGCCAAAGGAGATGTTTCATTTTTGTATAGGACTCCATAACACGTACTTTTTATAAAAGCTGGAAAACAAACCTCTGAATAGAATAAAGTAACATTTTTTACATAATATTAAATGGTTTTTATGCACGCAATAAAAAATAAACATGTCTGACGTTTGTGGTGAGTGTTATGACAGCTATGACAAGTTGTAGAAATGACGTTTGTATAACCTAGAAATCGTTATTTGTACAAAGCAAAAGTAGGAACAAAAAATGAATGAGAGAACGTAAAATAACACTGAAAGCCACGAAAGTCAAAACCAAGTCGAGATGAACGAGACTCGACTGACAGACACATGGGTCTTGTCAAAACAAGATGTGATTTTGAATTTTTCGTTCAGAAATACACTACAGAAAAGTAGTAACTATTATATTTCTTTACAATTAAATCATCACTCTTGCTTATAATTAGTCGAAAATGATGTTTATGAGTATAATAATAATTATTTATTACAAGAAGACATACTTTTCATATATAACATCGACGTGATATTATGCTTTTATGTGACATGAATTCAGAACGAAAGCAGACTATGTAAACCAGTAAGACGCCATGTTGAATATAATATGGCAATAATTGAAAAACTGTTACTTTCCATGCACAACAAATCAAGCTTAAATTCTTAAGAGAATATTTTTCCTGAATTCGTGGTATTTTTTCCTCTTTTTTTGTACCTCTTATGGCCGAAAATGAAACGTCCTTTTAATATTAGCCAAATTTAGTGTAATGTTTTTTTGATTATGCTATATGCTATTTATTGTTTTTGGTAATCATGTATTTTTGTAATCTTGCATGTTTTGTTTTTAATTATTATTGCATGTTTTTTAGTATTGCATGTTACTTTAGAATTTATATGAATACTATTAATGTAATGTATCAAACACAATTTAAATTGTTCCTGATAAATAAACAATAATATGCTTAAGTTCTATGTTTTATGGGAGGCAACATAACGTTGATCGAGAAAATATTCGACAATACGTGTTTAACACCTTATTAAAAAATCTAGTATCTTTATCACGCTATGTTCCGTTTACTCATTATCTGCTTAGCCTTTTCCCACCTATGTTGGGGTCGATTTACAGTCTAACCGGAGGCAGCTGATCCAGTACTTTACATGGAGCGACTGCCTATCTGACCTTCAACACCCAGTTAGCTATGTTCCGTTTCCTAAAGTTTCAAAAATAATAGGCACGAACCAAGAAACAGATAGTAGCGTTGCCGTGACATCTTCATAGCTGCTACGAATGACTGATTAATGCTCAAATACATATTTTTATGCCGCTTTTTTTCTCTGCGCCCGCTTGATGGCAATAAGCTCGCCCCCTATTACATAACTGATGAAATGCGGGTGTACTATTAGGCACACCTCTGCCTAAACCCTTCGGCGATTACAGACATGATTTATGTCTACATAATTATTTTTATTTTTAGCTTTTTTCAAATAACAAACAGCCCGAATACCAAAGTAGCCGTAAGCCTTGAGATTAAATAAGGACCCACAAGCTTAAATTGCCACTCCTTTGTCATTAAAAAAGGCTTTTTAAATAATTAATCCAGGAAAAGGTGTGGTCAAACCGTAATTAATGTCACCGACGAATTCTGTGCGGGCAAAAATACATTCACCTACTTTTAAAAGTAATTATTTGAAAAAAAGAAAACAACAATACCATTGACAAAAGATAGATCTGTGGATAGTATCGATAGGCGGCGGCTATTCTATCGAGTGCCTGTCACTGACAGCCTAGGGGGCCAAGACGTATCGATTGCTGAGAACCAATCAACGTATTGCAGAGCTGTTTACTTCGAGATAAAGAAAAGCGTGAGTTTTATATATCTACTTACTTACAAAGTACCTACCTAATATAGGTATATATTGAAAGATTCGTATGTAGGTAAAATGTTTGTTTGTTTGTTCACAACGTTCAAACTTGGAATGTCGAATGGACGAAGTTTGTGATTGCGTTGAGGTGTAAGTTTGTGTTTCTTCAAAGAATACTAAGTTTAAAGTTCGAAGTGTTTTGCACGGAAAAATCGTAAACAAACTTGTATTTTTACTAAGAAAGGGTAAGTTATATACAGGTCGGTCGGGATTTATACCGGTTAAATATTTGAACACGTCATTAGCTGTTTCATTCAAGTTTCAAATTCACTGTTTCCATAAACATGTTTAGAAGATTTGACCTTTTAGTAGTCCGATGACTTTTAAATGTGAGTTTATCTACACTAATATTATAACAAGGAAAGATTTGTATTTTTGTGTGTATGTTTGTAATGAATAAACTCAAAAACTACTGCGCCGATTTCAATCATTTTTTCACCATTAGAAAGCTACATTCACCCTGAGTAATATAGGTACCAGTGCAAAACCGGGATGGGCCGCTAAAAATCTATAAAAATATAATTGATTTAATGTCATTGGTTCTATAGTTCAAATCACCAGGAATTTCTTAGTTACTATCCGGTTGACGACAATAGGCTCAACCCTAATTACCTACAAGGGACTTACAACTGGCGGAATGTCGGAGTATTATAGGTACACCTCTGCTTTTGCCCTTGAAGGAAACACAGACACGACGTTATGTTATTTTATTAATTTAAGATAACACAGGTATTACATCAAGCCTAAAATTGTTTTAAGCAAAGCGAAATCCAGGTCCCACAAAGGTTAGGGCAGCTAAAAATTCACGCAAAATATAACAAAGCGGCAGCTCAGGCATACGCTTACACCTCGTAATTGTGAAGGTTTTCAAAGGGTCGTCGGGCCGGTTTTATCGCGACAGGGTCTGTGCCGACCATCCAATGAGAGCTAAGCTGAATTATATTACGTTTCTTCGTTACGCGTACTTTCTTAGCTAGAATATTTCTAGGCGAGCTAATATTGCTAAATAAGCTAGCCATATTGTTTGAGCGGTACCACGTAATGATCATTACGTAGCATTGACGTCTTCACTGGAAATCTTTCAAGAGTATGTCAGTCTACTGCACATAAGATCTACATAAGGCTACTAACATCTAGGGCACGCCACAATAGTGGCGATAAGTCCCCTCTTTGAGGAGTGGCTGGAGAGGCACCACGGCGCCCTCACCTTCCATCTGACGCAGGTCCTCACGGTTTATTCGGGAGGTTCCTGCACCGAATCGGATGGGAGGAAACGCCCGGGTGCTACCATTATGAGGATCGTCCGGAGGACATGGTGGAGCACACGGTGGAGATCTGCCCCGCGTGAGCAGAGAACCGCCGTGTCATCGTAGCGGCGATCGGCGGCGGCGACCTCTCGCGTCCGGCCTTGGTTCAATCCATGGTCCGGAGCGAGACGGAATGGACCGCCGTCACCTCCTTCTGCGAAGCAGTCATGCTAGCGAAGGAGGTGGCGGAACGTGAGAGGGAGAGAATCTCACGTCCTAGCCACCGCGGAAGACGCACCGGGCGTCGGGGGCCACGTGGTAGTCCCCCGCCACCGTAGGCACGGGCCTGTGGACGGTGAGCTATGGGCTAGCTCGCCGTCCGTCCGTCTTATGACGACAGGCCGTGTCGACGGCGCGTTCGTGTTCCACGCGCGCCTCAGAGGTGATGTCAGCAAACGGGAAGGGGTCCGAAAAGACCGATGCCTGCCAGGGTTGCGGGACTGAAGAAATATCAGGGGTTCCTCGATCAGGGGGTTCCTATGCTTTTTTCTTCATCACGTTGTAACGCTTAAGAATTATTCAATGGAATTTACTTTAAAACGGAGAATTTTCATGGCAAAGTTTACTCAAAGTAGTTTTAAAATTTTGTTAAAATTCGTTTTGGCACATACGTCGTTTTATTCCGAGCGCCCGCACATTATAGCCATCTCTTCTTTTGCGTTTCAAAAGTAATTGCATCACTTTTGCTCACTTAGTAAATCAGTCGCCCGGTGCACTTCATTGATTTATTTTAGGTAGCGCCTTATTTCGTTGTTACATGACATAAATTCACGGCTATTTTGACCGAAGGCAGACGCAGAGATGTACCTACCTGCGTAATAATCACTGTCATTTCGCCAGACATGTATAAGTCAATGTACATGTACAAGTCAATATATTATGTGCTTAATTCGACTTAAATGTCACGTTTTATATACTCATATGGTATAGTTATCTTTCATCGTTAGTTTTGTCAATTACATATTTCAGCACAGCCCTATTGAACTGAAGGTGCTTAATAAGGATAAACGATTTGAAAATAAGCGCGTATTGTTTCAAAGGATCCAGGGCATAATGGTGTTGAAAACGTATCGTTGTTACTCCAAAATCCCAAATCTCGTTTCTTTTTTAATGAACTTGTGACCCAAATTTTATTGTAAATGATACTACAAATTAAAACACCCTCTGTGCTTTACCCTCTCATTTTGCAAGCCCGCAATTAATGTAACGATATAAACCCAGATCCTGTTACGAAATTACTAATAATAGCTTTCCCGATATAACCTTTGAAAATGAAAGTATTTTTCTTTGAAATGATACAGCATTTTTGGGTAACGACCAAGTAATGTTTAAGTAATGTTTTGAGTGAAACAGACTTATTAAGTGACGAGTAAATTCAATCTTTTTCATCACTGAATGGTACTAAAAGCACTTGAAAATTCGCAAGAAACATCACTTTTTTCTTGTTAACAGACAAACTGGTATTACCCCATTTACCTTTCTGCTTCGTATCCCAATACTTGGCCTAATTTTTGTGACTAGTAATAATATTAATGGAGAAAGGCTTCATAGAAATAAAAAAAAACGGGCATTAATCACTACGTCGGTAGTAAGTTTAGTTTTCAATTTTTCGTCAACGTATTTTATGAAAAAAAAAGAAAAACAAAAACCATTAATAAAAACAATTCAATAATCCAATTGTTTCAATAATTGAAACTGTATTGCAGGAGCCAGTGTCCTCCCCTAATATATATGTAATCTATAATTTTATTATTTTCCGTCGTCTCCTTATTAGTGAGGTGCGCGTGTTAAAGTGATAATTAAATTATAACAGCATTCTTTCTCCATTAAAAGTCAGCGTTAATTAAGTACGAAAATTAAATTGAAAATTATAGTCATTCAGAAAATCAGGGAACAAAATGTGCTGGCGGAAAGTTGAAGCAAACTGAGCTCCGTAGGTGTTATTTTGCAGCTAGCTCATTGATCAAACAGGTTTTATAACAAGGATAAGATTTAAACCATAAGAAGGTAATTTTAGGATAGATTTTCCTTTGAAAGGATTTAGATAGGTATTATTATTTCCAAAGGGGTCACTGAAATAAATAATTACCCTCCAAGTTGACCTGTCCCTTCGTATTGTTTCAACTGAGAAGGGTCTGCGTCATTGCTCTTTGTTACGACACATCTTTAATATTATTTGTTTATTTAAACTTCATGTACAATAGTGGTACATAGGCGGACTTAACGCCATAAGGCATTCTCTACCAGTCAACCTTTGAGTTAAATAAGAAAACATTGTGGTAGTGTACAAAATAAATATACACCGTGTAACAGAAAGGGTATAGTCATATGGAAGACTGCGGCACGGACCATCAAACTGAACAACTTGCTCTATGGGACCACCATCGTAATCACAAAAAAATAATCAACTGCCCCATACAACATTTCAATACCTACTCGCTCGACCTAAATGTATGAGGCAGTTGATTATTTTTTTACGATTACGATGGTGGTCCCATATACAATGTGTAACAGAATAAACGCACAACCTCTTAAGGGGTCATTGTACTCATCATTATGAACAACTTTTACTATGGGACCAATCCCGAAATCGCAAAAAAAAAACAGCTGTTCAGTACCTACATTTTGTCGAATTATGCGCACAGAAAGGTATAGGGCAGTCGACTTTTTTTTCACGATTTCAGTGTTGGTCCCATAGTGAAAGTTATTCATAATGATGAGTACAATGACCCCGTAAGAGGTTGTGCGTTTATTCTGTTACACATTGTAGAAAGTTGTTCAGTTTGATGGTCCGTACCACAATTTTCCATATGCCTATACCCTTTCTGTTACACGCTGTATAAAAAATTACTTCTTGCTTTAGAAAATTTATATAAGTATTGATACTAATACACATATTATACAAATAAAATAAACTAATAAATATTTAAAAAAATACCAAAAAAAAAAAAAAAAAAAAGACGAAAAACCCAATAATAATTACCATGACTCGAATATACTATCATAGAAAAGTAATATTCCTGGAATCTATTTATGACATCGACGACAAAATTCTTACATCTAAAAATAGTATCTAATATAATCGAAATTCTTTGCCAATAAATAAAAAGATGAATGGAAAGGGTGAAAGTACTTTTAAACAAAAGGATCTTTTATACATTGTACGCAGCTTTGTTCTTTAATAATATTGAATAGAACATTCTTTTTCGAATAAAATTCATTATTTTTCTTAAGCAAAGAACATACGATACGACTCGAAATCTAAAATGAAATGTCGTGAAGTCAATGTCACTAGTAGTGGACATAAAATCGGGAAATGTAGGAAAGGACGGAAATATAAGATGTCTTAAGCTTGGGATACATCGAATATGAATATAGTGAGTGAACTATTGGTAGAATTTATAAAAGTTTTAGTTACATGGTAACCAGTCTTACCAAGGGGTATATCTTATTAGTTAGTAACTGGGCTGTGGAATTGGATTGGCAATCTACCCATGTAAAATACTGGTACTCAGTTGCATCCGGTTAGACTGGAAGCAGACCTGAGCATAGTTGGGAAAAGGCTGGCGGATGATGAGTTCTATGGTAAATTAGCCCTCTTCTGATATCTATCTTGGAAGTACAATGTAGAGCAATAATCTTTGCAACGTAATGTTAATAAAAGTTTATTTATAAATGATAGCTAGGTAAAATACTCTAAAACTACGTTTTCTACAAAGCTATTTGGTATACACGCGGAAATTTTCACAATCCAATGCCGAAGCGTATACTTTTCCAAATTTAATTTTATAAAGCTTTTTCATTAAGCGACTGATTCTTAATGACATAAGCTTTATAAAATAAAATTGCAAACAATATTATCAGTGTACAAGGATTGTGAATACTTTTGCATGTATACCAAATAGTTTGTTCGACCATACTTATGTACAAAAGTCCTAAAAGTAACAGAGGCAACAGAACAATAAAAAAAAAATGACATTAAAAACTCACACATAAAACCCATTTCACACGATAGGCACACGACCTAAAAAGCTAAAAAAAATTAAAGTATCACACCATGATATAAAAATATCCTTCTACGTCATGCCCTACATTGTGCCCTGCCCTTACAGAGTGGATATAAGGGGGTGACTATACCTATAGCTGCTATATCTAAAGGTGGGTATAAAACGACTTCTCTGACAGCACATTTTTCATACTCCAGCCATTCCAGGGGTCCCTGAAAAAGCTTGAGTATATTCCGCTTTATATTTCAGTACCGCCAACTTTAGGAAGTGAAAAAATTAAGGTAAACAATATTAAAGGATTGTAGTACATGTAATGCTATAATTTAAGTCTGTTAGTGTGTTTCTGGAAAGGGTATTTTATGAAGCTATTTTATTAATAGACTGCCTCGATGGTCGCATGCGCGACTGCTGTGCATGAGGTCCTGAGTTCGATTCCCAGGCAAAGTATTATTGGGTTTTTTCATCAGGAATTTGTCAGTAGCAGCCACGGAGTCTGGATTTATGTGCGGTTGATGGCAATAAGCTCGCCCCCTATTACATGGTACTGAAACTTAACTGGGGTAATTTTGGGTGAACTATTAGGTAAACACCCATCTGGGATTACGGGGGTGACGTTATGTTATGTTTTATATTATTTTTTTAATAAATTCAGCATATTTTGGTAGGTATTACGTTCACTATTCATTAATATTTTGAAGAGAGGATTCTTAAGTACCTAATTAATATGTAACTTGTTAACGAAATAATGACTCCGATATTTTAATTACTGAATAACCAGCGTAATCATCTGGAAATTGACAGTAATTGTGTAGAGTTTTAATTACTAAATAACCAGTGTTATCCCCTGGAAATTGACGATAATTGGGTGTATTTCATAATGTTTTAATCATAATCATAACATACCACAAAACCACTATGCTATGTGAGAAATACTACAAACAAATTGTTACTGAATCACAAAATATTAAAAACGCTTCTAAACGCGCCTTAATGCTGCTAAAATGCAGCACCAATATTTTTTAAATGGCCCGGCCGTGTGGACTACAAACAATTTAATATAGGTAACAAAGGATTTCCTAACTAGACTTATTAGATTCTCCTGTAACTATGTAAAAAATCTAAAACGTTAAATTTGGCCCACTTCCTAGTTTGAGCTGACATTTTGCAAACATGTTGAGTTTGGACGACAGTGTATGGTTAGCTAAGTGTCGTCATTCTAAAAGCAACATGGCGGACTCCCAAACACGGTGGACTAGTTTTTTTTTTTTGCATTCTCATGTTAAGGGTATCTTTAATGTCTGATAATATTGCTAACACTGCTACACAGAGGCTTCACCTGCGAAGATTCAATTTTCGAACACAACATCTTTGTAAGTCCTTTGTGTTATTCTGATGAGTGTATATAAAGCTATATTACCGTAAAGTTTCATCCAAATCCGTTCTGTAGTTTATACATTACAAAGTAAACGCACATCCATCCATTCATAGATCTTCATAAACTTTCGCGTTTATAAGAGTGCCTAGTAAGATTTATGTCTGACAGACACATAAGATCCCATAAGAATTGCGGTTCCTCGTAAACGACGTACCCCCAAGTCCCCTGGGTATTTATGTAAGAATTCATGCTATTTACCTTAGTGCCTTTCCCTTTTTACTCAAGGATGGTAATACCATGAGGAGTTATGATTTTAGAAGAGGTAAATGGAAATCTTTGATCAGAAACCTCGGTGCTATCCCAGGAGAGCTCGTCAGCTGTCACCTTAATGCTGTCAATTTACATACGCTATGTACTATACAGGGTGTAACAGGACCCTACACGAAGCCGTCAACCAAGCATTCTGTACATCAAACTAAGTAACTTTACGCAAAAATTATTGCTCGGCAACGATTTTTTTTTTGGGGTGAAAAATCCCCTTTTTGCGGTAGGACTCAACGTAACGCACTCAAAACATTGTGCAGATGGAAGGATTGAATAGTACGGGGGTCGTGGTGGTGTTTAAAGTATAAATCTTACATTAAAAACAGATATTAAAAAAAAAAACTGTGAAAAAGTTGGAACTTTGAACCCCAGTATTTCCGTAACTAGAAGGTTCCCAGGTATGGTCTAGAACAAAAAAAATATCGCAATGACGGGGAAGACAAGTACCTTTCGGCTTCGATAATGGTCTTGCTACACCCTTTATGTTAGAGGCTGTAAATCTATCTGTATATTATAAACTATGTATGTGTGCACTATTTTGTTAATTCATGAAGAATAAAGAAATTACGATTACTAATTATGACATATCGGAGTCCTGGTTCATCGTATGTTTGATGATGGGTGTGTTTGTTTGTATAAAAGAAAGAAAGAAAATAGGTTTATTTAGCACCTGCTACAAACGCACACAATATCAAACAACAAAAATAACAAAAGCTGAAATAGAACACAAAAAAAATTGATTGTTGATCTAATTTATATATTTTTTCGTCAAATTGCCCCAGTTCAGTAAATTGGTTGTAAACAAGTACCTACCTAACATTATATCTACTCTTTATTGGAGTGCTAAAATTGAAGGTACTTTGCGTTAGTCTAATTTGCTAATGCAAACGTAGTATGAAACTTGAATTTTAAAATAGTTGTGACAACGTTCTGACAAGATTACTTGCAAGCTCAACTTTAAAAAATATATATGAAAAGTATAATACATATTACCTCAAACGTTTATTTGATACTTTTAGAAAATATCTTACAATTTTCCATAACGTGTGATAAAATCTCGCAACAGGAAATTCCATAGTGTTGCCCGCCACTCATGATATAATTAATCAGTGAAGCTTTTACGGGATGAAAGACTTGGCTACCGAAGTAAATTGTTCTCAGAACATATTAACAAGTACCCTTACGAGGTTTTTAATTTCATTTCTACACCTTGCTGTTAGCAGCTGTTCATATTTTTAACAAGTTGAACTGAGCTTAGAAACTTTATAAAACCCACTGAAGTATGATGAAAAGAATATTTATTACATAACTCGATAATTGAATTCTTGTAATTCTTTAATAAAAATAATATTCTTTTAGACATAAATTCGTTTTTTGTATTTGTTAGGCAGCCATTTGGATTTGATGTTAGAGATTTACATTGTATCTTGGTATACCAATCCCGAGAAGTGTAAACTTGATTGAAAAGCTGATATAAGATGATAATTGAAGGTAACTGTGAATATTAATTGTATAACAGTCAGATTTTTGAGGACAGTTGCGTCCAAAACTTTCAAAATTGAAAATCTGATCCTACCCAGCTACCACAGTTTTATGCATTCAGCATTAAAATAAGCTGGATAGGTACCGCTTTTGGTAGTGCGCCAAATCACATGCGACCACCCAGAAAGGCCACCCATACGTGCGCATGCGCACGTCTGACCGGGTCACTTCGAAATGGTTAACGATTCATTATAACTATTACTAACCTGAACCAAGTCCCCATGGATTCCTCCAGCAGCTGTGATGGTCAGCAGACAGACGTAAGGCACTAGGTCTTCGCGAGGTCGGTGCAACTCCAGCTCGTAGGTACGACCGATGTCTCCATAGTATGTCTTGTTGCAGCCTGGAGACAAACATAGATACGTTTTAGAGTACTTCTACTTATGCTGAATACATATATGAGATGGAGTGGAACTTGAGGGATATTAAGGAAGCTATACAATTTGATTGTTAATGTTTAATATAATAGGTTTTGTTTTATTTTATAAAGGTTATTTTGTCTAATCCATGTTCGTAAACACAGCAACAGTAAATGCGGGATCCGGCTCGAAGGACCATAGAAAGAAGTGGATATTTTCACCACCAGATTGATAGTCAATACAAATAAAACCTATCTGTTGAGTTTTATCTTTTCACCACGGCTTGAGCTGTTAGTTTGTTCGTTTAGCTCTCGAGAAAAAACAAATGCTGAAATATAATTTATCTTCTGTCTATTACAAAGTCTATGAATAAAATATCACTTACAAGAAACTTCAGAAACGTTTTGTCAAGACATATCCTTTTAAAAGGATATTACAACTTCCTCAAATATAATCGTGCTCCGGCGAAAACTCAAATTTTCTTCAAGAAAACGTGGAGAGGTCGAGAGAGGTCAATTTTTTCTTTTGATTAAATTTGTAGCGAGTTATAAAACAATGCCCGAGGTCCCTTGTGTTCTCCTTCGTTGGCTGTCCAAGTGATCTTCAAAAGATTGGACACGAGAAATCTTATTAAGACTAGCTACGATAGGAAATAAGATAGTGTTGAAACGAAGGGTTATACGAGTTCAGTATTGCTCATAAAAATAACATTGTTTAGTATTTTTTTTTTATTAAGTAACAGCTGAAAAGTAGAAAAGAAAATAATAGGGAAACAAGTAACTAAGCATACTACTAAGCATACGAACAATCGGCAGTGAAGTGACATCGATCAATCTGGAGCTTAAATTGGATCTCATTTACGTATTGAGTTATGACGTGTGTAATAATACGATTTATCTACTGAAAACTCTAAATCTCCAAATGAAAATAATAGATATACGCTCATTGAATTCAATCAACTGCTTCTTAACGTGAAAGTTTCCATTTATGAACGCTTCTTAAGCGACACCAGCTTCACCAATCTTCTTCCATGAAAGCCGAATCTTATCATTGTATTTGCAACAAGGTTTTAAATAAACTATAAGATAAAGTTTTACAGCAGACTTATCGATCCTCCAACAAAGTAACGCAATAAATTGGAGCTCATTCCCCTCCATAAAGGACTATGGGTACTATTTACTTTAAAACCCTTCCATAAAGATGATGGGCATAAAGCACACAAAGTTATATCTTTACCTCAACATTAGATGTCTGAGAAAGACGATACTTTCAGAAAAGGTGTAATAATACGTTTAGCTGGAAAGTTTTCTAGAGCTTTGTAAAGTGTTGACGTACCTACTTAAGTACCTAGGTACTTTGCGGCTCCTGTCAAAGTTTTAGTTCGAAACACACCTTAAGGTCTTCTTAAGTCGTTTCTGTTGACGGGCGTAGTGAAGAGATTTTTTAACTTGGTGTTATTTATTTCAGAATTCGATTAGTGCGTGAACAAATATATGGGGCCGAAAAGTTCTGGATTAGCGACCGCGAACCGGAAGACGCAAGGGACCGGTCAATGTGGCGACACTTGGGGGAGGCCTATGTCCAGCAGTGGACGTCTTTTGGCTGAAATGATGATGATGAATAAATAGCTATCTTAAAATGTAATAAGTACTTACATTCAGCGTTGTCATAGCTAGTTTATTATGTTAATTAAATTCATATAACTTTAATTTGTATTTAGATGCTTTTAATTTGTTGGAAATAAACAGATACCTTTCGTCGCCTTCTAAATTAATTTTAGATGAGCATTTATTTGTTTAACTACATTACACTACAAATTCTATTATGGAACAACTTAAACCACATAAATTTCCACAAAAAGAAAGCCATTTCAATCTCCCAAAGTGTTTTAACTCCCACAATTCTTAGGGCTACACATTCATACTCAAGAAAAAAATATCCTCCTCAAAACAAAAAACAAACGGGCTGTATCTCAAACAAAGCGAAAGTTCGTGATGGAGCGCGCAACTTGCAACGTGTTGTAGAACAAGTTGTAGCAACGCTTTCAAGTTGATTGCCTCAACAATAAATACGCGTCGAGTTGAACATCGCGAGCGGGGAATTAGCTTGAATAGCTTAGTATGATAGTAATACTTAAGGTATAAAGATGAGCAAGGCACAGGGCAAACAAGTTGCATTTTTTTAATAGAGCTTATTTCGGAAACTTCATAAATCATATTTAAATTACTGTTTCCGTGGAACCAACATCGCTGTCCATATAAAAAAATCAGCTGTCCCGTACAAAACTTCAATACATGCTCGACCCAATTGTATGGGACAGTATTGATTCTTTTTTCGCTAATATGATGTTTGTTCTATTGAAATATCATTTATCATTATATCATTTTGATAGTGTTTACCACACCCTCAAATATGACCAAACTTGTGTTTATACATGTCTAAAATCTTCAATCCCTCTTGAGCAGGCTTGGCGATCAATGCTCATACCTTTTATGTATACTCGTATGAAGAGACATTTGCTCTGCAGTGTGACAGTATATTTAATTGGCTGCCTCTGTTTTTATCATGATTTCTCTTATTTTCGCGTTCCTTAATATATCCTTTACTACCTACTAAAACATTTTGGCAATTTTTATAATATAATGCATCACGTTGGAGGCTTCCAATATACAAAACCGTTTAGGCATTTTGCCATGTAGGTAAACGTAGCAAACACTGTCTATTCGTTTACAGTGACTGATGGTGAGTGCACAGCGAACATCAATAAGGACTTTTACTACAAAATCCATTCTCTTCAAGAATGCCAACATATTGCCCTCATCAAAATACCTCATTTTGTATGTTCAGCAATATGTTCCTGTTACAGTTTTAAAGGGATCTAAAGTAATGGCTGCTCCATTTTTCAATGACGTGCAGTAATAACTCAACTCCTCTTATTTTTCGTGGCACGTCAGCACCGACAAAGGCATCAGAATTTTTCCGACGACGTCCATTTTGAATCTGACATAACAAGATTAGGTGAGGCGCTTTTCTTCGTCTTCGCTGTTCATTTTATAGTGTTGAGTGGAGTTTACAGAGATATCTTTGAAGATTTGTTTCGCGAAACGATTTTGAAGATAGTCAATGATATGTAGTCTTCACATCTGATGCAGTGCATCGGAAGCTAGAAGCGCCTTTTGCACTTAATAAAGTGATTTAATGTTTATTTAAGTCTTTGAGTACTTTTTAGAAAGAGGTAAGTTTGTTTGTAGGGGGTAATCTGTGAAACAAGTAATCCGATTTCAAAAATGCTTTCTGGTGAAAAGCTACACGATTGACGAGTTCGATAAAATGTGTTTTGCATACGGGCAAAGTCCAGGTTAAAGCTAGTCTTTAATATTTATGACCAGGGTTCGTAAGTATCAAGATATTTATTTTCTTTGATAATTATCAGTACTAATACAAAAAGCGGTTTGAGACAAAAAGTATTGAATACTTTTTTAGTTTAATGCACTCGAATTCAGTTCAAATAGGATATTTCTTTCTATGTTCCTATAAGGTGAAAAGGACCTAATAGACAAAACTAAGCACAAATGTACAAAAAAATATGTTTATTGATTAAACACAATGTCTGTGACCGAACGCGCATTCGTTAGCACGTGAAGTGACGTAATTATGAAAAAGATTATTATAAATTTTGTATTATCAAGATGACTATCGTGATAATTATCACTTCAAACCCTGTTTACGACAGATATTATCACATTGGTACCGAGGTTTCCGACATCACAACTCATGACTTAACGTATCCCTTGCGCGTTGACAATCACGATCTTCTTTCTTTCTGACTGCTTCGATGCTTCAGGTCACACTACAGGTTGAATGGTTTTAGTAATTTTTTAGGCCTCTGCTGTCCGTCCGTCTGTCTGTCAGCGGGCCGTATCTAATGATCCGTATTAAGTAGGTTTGAAATTTTCGCAGAATGTGTATTTCTGTTGTCGCTATAATAAAAAATAATAAAAAAGGGGGCTCCCCCACTACGCTGGTACCCTTTATGCGCGAGTCCGACTCACCCTTGGCCGGTTTTATATTTTAAACATAACGCTGTATCCCATTTTCTAGATTTAAACAAACAATATGCCATACCTTAATGTCAGTTAGTTTTATATTTAAAACATAACGCTGTATCCTATTTTCTAGATCTAAACAAACAATATGCCATACCTTAATGTCAGTTAGTTTTATATTTTAAACATAACGCTGTATCCCATTTTCTAGATTTAAACAAACAATATGCCATACCTTAATGTCAGTTAGTTTTATATTTTAAACATAACGCTGTATCCCATGTTCTAGATCTAAACAAACAATATGCCATACCTTTTTTTTTTTTTAAAAAAAAAGGTAAAATCATCAAATAACCCCTCCCGCTCTGGGCTGAGCAGGAGGGAGTGTCAGACTTCTACTGACTAAAACCCATCCATGTTCCTTCCTTTGCCCTTTGTGTTCCAGGGCCGCGGTATCTCTTTCGAACAGTCCCGCAACCCTGGCAGGCGTCGGCCCTTACGGACCCCTTCCTGTTTGCTGACTCTCTTTGAGGCGCGCGTGGAACACGAACGCGCCGTCGACACGGCCTGTCGTCATAAGACGGACGGACGGCGAGCTAGCCCATAGCTCACCGTCCACAGGCCCGCGTCTACGGTGGCCGGGGGCCACCACGTGGCCCCCAACGCCCGGTGCGTCTCCCGCGGCGGCTGGGACGTGAGGTTCTCTCCCTCTCACGTCCCGCCACCTCCTTCGCTAGCATGACTGCTTCGCAGAAGGAGGTGACGGCGTCCCATTCCGTCTCGCTCCGGACCATGGATTGAACCAGGGCCGGACGCGAGAGGTCGCCGCCGCCGATCGCCGCTACGAGGACACGGCGTTGCTCCGCCCAAGCGGAGCAGACCTGCACAGTGTGCTCCACCGTGTCCTCCGGTCGATCCTCGCAGTGGTGACACCCGGGCGTTTCCTCCCGCCCGATTAGGTGCAGGAACCTCCCGAAACAACCATGTCCGGTGAGGACCTGCGTCAGGCGGAAGGTGAGGGCGCCGTGGCGCCTCTCTAGCCACTCCTCAAAGAGGGGACTTACCGCCATTATAGTGGCGTGCCCTGCACGGGGTTGCGACAGTCGCTCTCTCCATGTCGCCATGAGATCACGCCGGAAGTCTGTCCGCTGAGCGACAATTTGCCGCGGCAACGGAGTTTCCCCCCGGCGTAGTGCCTCCACGCGCCACTCGTGCAGGCGATATGCCATACCTTAATGTTTAGTTTTATATTTTAAACATAACGCTGTATCCCATTTTCTAGATCTAAACAAACAATATGCCATACCTTAATGCCAGTTAGTTTTATATTTTAAACATAACGCTGTATCCCATTTTCTAGATCTCAACAAACAATATGCCATACCTTAATGTCAGTTAGTTTTATATTTTAAACATAACGCTGTATCCCATTTTCTAAATCTAAACGAAAAATATGCCATACCTTAATGTCAGTTAGTTTTATAAAACAGACTCGATCAAATCGACAAAGGTGAAATCATCCTAATGGATAAGACACTCACCAGACAAAACAAAGGCAGACTCATTTTAAAGATATTGATGGCTTCTAATAGAATACTAACAAAGCTATGCGGACTACTGCAGAGCAGCCTAGTTGCAACGAGAACTCATACAGGGAGATCTTTATTTCAATACTGTGTAAATAGTTTAGTACGTCGTTCTATGATATTCATGTGTTGGATTCAGCTGGAAGTATTGTGTCAATAAAATAAAATCTTTTTCGAAAATGCGCTTTGTCTAGTCGTAAATCTCTGCATTATAGATCACTCTGTAATTATTGATTATTTAACATAATACCTGCTTATTTCTGTCCCACTGCTGGGCAAAGGACTCTTCTCAACAGAGAAGGCACAAGCATTGATCGCCACGCTTGCT